>OX344723.1:40381658-42781658 GCA_947034835.1 Ballota nigra | reverse complement strand
AGGTCATTTATATTTTATCCAACTATACTTGAGGTATTTTATATTGAGAAAATTTTAATTTGTTAGTAATTAACAAGTAATTAAATAAATTTATTTTAAAAATCATAACTTGTGGAAATTTAAACAATGGAATACTCATATATACTAATAGAGAGTTTATACTGTTTATGTAATAAAATTGTGTGAGTTTAATGATGCATTGTTAATTGGGAAGATACTACTAATGCATCAACTTTTTTTGTGAGTTTTGATGATATGACGTTAATTGAGAAGATATAATTATATGTGAAATTAAGTGTCAAGTTTGCAAAGGGTTCGATATAATATAATTAGTCCACAAAATCTCTTGTGATAGTATGAAATTTATACTATTATATGTATTCACTAATACCATTATATATATTTACTAATACTATTAGACTTATAAACTATAATCATATATAAAATGTTATGATATCCATGAATGCATCTAATGGTATCGGTGATTACATGTAATGGTATCAGTTTCATACTATAAACAAGTTTTACGAGAAACCATCTCTAATTAGAGTCTTATACAATTGTATTAATAGATTGATTAAAGTAAACCCGGGACAACATCGTTATGATATTTTTAGATGGAACACTGTCGTTTAATTCTTCTAGGTAGGATATCACATTATTTTGAGTTAGGAGTTTTCTGCCTGTGAGCTCAATTTGCAAAAGGTTGTTAAAGTAGAGTTTTACTTACCAAAATAATAAAACTTGAGATTAGATTGCAATTCACAAAAATGTGGTGATTTTATTCCTAATTAAGCTTATTATTATTTGATGAAAAATTAATCTATATATATATGTGTGTGTCTGCGTGCAATGAGTATGTATAGAGTGAAATTGGATCATATATAAATTATTGAAGGATATTACTTGTTTTCACTAAAAAATATTAGTTGTTTCTACTGAAAAATATTAGTTGTTATTATTGAAGAGTTTTAGTTTATTTTCAGTAAACAACTAATATTCTTCAATGAAAATAACTAATACCCTTCAGCGAAAACAATTAACACTCTTAAATGAAAACAACTTATATTCTTTGATGATTCATATATGCATTATTTTCACTCTATACTTTGTCGTGCGCAATATAATATATTTATGTTGTAAAATTGAATATAACATAAATTTCACATAATACGCCGGGTCGTATCTAGTAAAAAATATTGTCGAAAACATTACTATTCTTGAGCCTTTATATATAGCCACGTGTATAAAATAATTACTCTTGGGCTAGGTTAACTGCTTAATGGGCCTACACTTTTCATACATTGAGAGGGCGCTTGATTAACAATTATTCAATGGTAATGGTAATGAAAATGGAAATTTATTTACATCTATGCCTTCATAAGAAAAATGATATGTTAGGGGAAGAAGTGTTCCAATTGTTACACCATTGCTAGTGTCATACCCCAATTTTGGAATAGAAGTTGACAACAAATGGTTGTTGGTGGAGGAATGGGGAGTGATTGAGGAGGAGGATTGTAGGAAGAGAATAGGGTAATCAAAATTGTGTAGTGATTACCTTATTTAGGAAGAGAGGTGGTGATTTTGTTCTCATGAATCATTCTAATTACACTAATTTTCAATCTCATTTCCATTACCATTGAAGAGTTGTTAACCAAGCGCCCCTGAATATTAATCAATTTCATCTGCACACAATTGGGCCTCTTTCTTCACCTCCGAACTTTTAGGATAACATAATCTTTATTTTTGAAGTAAATGCACCTGAAACCAACAAATACTTTTTTTTTAACTTCTAATATTCTTTAATAATTCATATATGAATCAATTTCACACTCTTCACTATAAATATTCATTTTACAAATGTTGCAATTCAAGGCTCAGTTCTTTTTCTTTCTAAATTCAAGGTTTGATTTGAATTAATGCTATAAATGAGAATGAACAATTAGTGAAATAATTTTATATATTTTAGTCAAACGATCTTTGGGTCAATATAGGGGTATAGACATGATAATTATTGAAATAGTAAACTATACTATGAAGTTATTTCACCATAAAATATATTCCCTCCGTCCTAAACTCGTTTACTACATTGTCAAAAAAATTCATCACATACTTGTTTGCTACATCTATTTTTAGCAAAAAAGTAACGATACTTTCTAATATTATATTCTCCATACAAAAACGTCTATTTTATTACTTTAAATACTATAAATAACTATTTTTTAAAAACCCGTGCAAATAGTAAATGGGAAAATGAGTTTGAGACGGAGGGAGTATATATAATTTAAGACATATATATATATATATATATATATAATTTTTTTAAAATATATTAATTTGATAATAATACTATATAGTAAAAATAACTATAGTTATTTTGAGTTTCAGTGAACCTTTTTTTCTTTTAAATATTCTATTGTTTCCTCTCTCTCTCACATCTAGGTGCGTTATATTCCTCTCTCTTGTCGATTTTCTTTGTTGAAAAAATGAACACTTACAAAAGACTTAATTCGTCACATGTACCGGAAATGAGAAACCGCTGTCTGGCCATGCACCACCGTCAGCTAGGAGATTGCCACCTCGACACGGCGGCGGGACCTACCATTTATTTATATCTGAAAATACACATCAGCATAATTGTTTTTATTTGACTGCGGAGTCACCGAGGAGGATTTTCTAACAAATACAGACAATTCAATTCCATCACCAAAAAGTAGCTCCTATTCTTGCAATTCCATTTCCAAATTTTCCTCCCACTCTAGCGGTGCGGTTTGTGCATATTTCAAATGAGTATGTATATTGTCTTCATGTACTTTTTGTTTTTTGTTTTCCTTTACTAATAATAACTTCATTTGCATTTTGTCCTCACCCTTTGAAAAAAGTATGCTTCTTTATTTTATTGGCCTATAAAAAATTGTTATGAGAATTGAAGTCTGACTGACCCACTATTATCTGGAGTTTTAAAACTAAAATTAATAAATTTTTAATAAATTCCGATACATATGCATTCAGTGCATAATGTAATTCAAATATATTTTAAAACAATATATTAATTATTTTTATTGAACAATTGATATTATTCAATGAAAATAGATGCAAATATTAGTAAAAACAATTGATATTGATTAAAAAAAATATTTGAAATGTATAATGCACCTGAGAAAAAAAAAATCTCTTAATTCTTGTGTTCTAAGAGTTTAGAGACTAAAAAATTTGTGGTAGAGTAAAGCTAGACTAATTTTATTGGAGAGCTACAAGCCTACAACTAAAAATTATGCATGTTAGCTCAATTTATAATTGATGATAAAAATCGAAGGGGATTTAAACCAAATCCGTCCTCTATCTTTTCACCTTTATCAAAATAGTCCTCTATTTATTTGCTTTATCAATTTAGTCCTGTATCTATTCAAGTTTCACCAAAATGATCCTAATTGGCCTAAAAATGTAAAAAACCTCACCGTTTTGGTCCTATATTTATTTTCTTTACCAATTTAGTCCTGTATCAATTCACATTTCTCAAATTAGGTCCTAATTGAACGCATAAAACATAAAATGCCACATTTTTAGTCATACGCACTAGTTTTTTTGGGGGAAGCCTATGATGTGGTTTTCTTTTTTCAATGTGGCACTAGCGGTGGCCAGCTTTGCATATAGACCCAGTCGTTTAACTAGGTTCACATTTTTTTTCCGTTTGACACCGGAAAACTCCTCCACGACGATTCACCTGGGAACATGGTTCTGATAACATAATTAAGGCCCCCGATGGACCTCCACCTCAGCATTGGTATGATATTGTTCACTTTGGAACGAGCTAGCCTGCATAAATTTATTTTTGGGTCTTCCTAAAAATATATCATACCAATGGAGAACTTGTTCATCCTTATAAACCCCAAGAAACTCACATATTATTTTGATGGGATTTAAACCAAATTCACCATCTATCTTTTCACCTTTATCTAAATAGTCATTTATTTATTGTTTTATCAATTTAATCCTGTATTTCTTCAAGTTTCGCCAAATTGGTCCTAATATGGTGAAAAATGGTTTTATGCTTTATGCGTTCAATTAGGACCTAATTGGAGAATGTGAATTGATACAGGACTAAATTGGTAAAGAAAATAAATATAGGACCAAAACGGTGAGGTTTTGTACATTTTTAGGCCAATTAGGATCATTTTGGCGAAACTTGAATAGATACAGGACTAAATTGATAAAGCAAATAAATAGAGGACCATTTTGATAAAGGAGAAAAGATAGAGGACGGATTTGGTTTAAATCCCCAAATCGAAGAGATCAAAAGTATTCCATAAAAAAAGTTAGTGATTTTTCATGCATTCATTACAAGCAAATAAAAAAGTTGTCTATTAAATTAGAATTACCAATAGAATTTTTCTATAATTTTTTCATAATAAAATGGTCTACGACTTGCCTACAAAATTTTCTACTCATGACGCATTCATTCTCAACCTACAAAGTAATCTACCTATGAAATCAATTTGCCTACGAAATGAAATTCCTAGCATTAATTACCTACAAGTAATTTGCTTATAAAAATTTACCCATAAACAATTTATCTACGAAAATTCCCTAGGCAAATTTCTTTGTAGGTAGAGAATGAAAATGCTTATATAATTAGACACTTTTGTAGGCAATTTCATAGGCAATCTCCACTACTAAATTTTTTGTTGAAAATTTTGTAGTCATATTGATAATTTCCGTAGGTAATTTTATATTTTCTTATAATGTTCATCATTCTAAATATGTATAGTGTGAAAATGTTTCATTGCAAAATTGATTTTCAAATAATATTTTTTAGTAAAATATAATACCCTTCACTAATACTTTTAAGTAAAATAATTAATATCCTTTAGTGAAATTAATTAATACACTTTTAATAAAATAACTAGTATCTTCTAAACTTAATTTTAAAAAGAAATGTCTTTTATGATGAAACTATACTATACTTTTTTTAGAGGACATATTATACTATACTTTGCCTTGAAACCAAGGGAAATATATGTCGCGTTCTTGGCAAAGTATTATATGAAAATAGTTTATGATAAGCTTATCATGAAACAATTTTAAAGTATCATTAATTTCATCGGGAGTATCATTAATCTCATCAGGGGTATCATTAGTTAGAGTTTAAAAAATTATTTTAAATTTTCTTGAACTCAAACTAATGATACCCCTGACAGGTTTAATGATACTCCTGATGAGATTAATGATACTCAAAAACTATTTCATGTTAAGCTTATTATAAAGTGTTTTCATATAAAACCTACTCCGCGTTCTTTTAGGGTATGTTTGTTTTGAGATTTAGGTGTGCGTGGGAAGTCATGACTTTGAAAACTTAAGATGTGAAAATCTTGATGAATAATATAAGTGTATGTTTGTTTTGGGATTTTAGTAGGGTGAGATTTTGCTTTATGTCAAATCAATGTCTTTTAGTGATAGATGTTGTATTATTTTATTATATTGTGTAAGTGAAAAGTAGGAGAGAAATTGAGTGGATGATAAAAAAGTGATGAAGTGATTGTATTTAATTATATGAAAAGTAGTAATAGGTTTATAGATAGGGATTGAGTTTGAGATTTGAAAACCCGATTTTAAATCCCAAACTAGAACAGAGCGTGGATCGCAAAGTCCAAAGTTCATCCGTGTAAATTGATATAAAATCAGTTATAGTGGAGTATCTGAAAATATTGAATATTAGTGATACTCCCTCCGTCCCACCATTATTTGCACACTTTCCTTTTTCGTCCGTCCCAAGATTATTTGCACACTCTAAAAAAGAAAACATTGATTTGCATGCACACTCACAATAATATACATATATTTACCCATATGTCACTACTTTACTCAAAAAATAATTTTTTTCTTAATATGTGTGCCCATTTTTGTGTGCAAAAAATGCTGGGACGGAGGGAGTAGTTCTTAGCGTACCAGATAATTTGAAAGGAGAGATAAAACAAATTTTTTTTATTTAAAATATATGTTCTAATTTGAAACATTTTAAAATTAAAATCTTAAATTGAAATCCAACCTGAAAGTTAGATCCTCGTATAAAATTCTTCCAATTTTAAAATGTCTCAAATTATGAGCTAATTCTCTTAGTGTCTGTTTGATAGGCCTGAAAAGCCCCAGAAATAAATCGTTTATGGGCTTTTATGGTATTTGGTAGGCCGGTAATTATTAATTGGGAGCCCGAGAAAAAGAAGGCCCGTAAAACTATTACTTAAAAAATATTGTAGCTCTTCACAAGCCCCATCTCATCTAACCCACGCGATACAGTTTCATGGTTCACTTCTCCCCTGCTAATTTCCATAAATCATTTTGCCCTAATTCCTAAACCCACATCGTCGACCTCCGCCAACGCTGCCTCCGCCTCGCGCCGCCATTGCCGTACTCCTCGCAGCCCATCGCCGCCCTCCTTCACGCGGCTCCCATCGCCGCCTCCTTCACGCGGCTCCCATCGCCGCCCTCCTTCACGCGTCTCCCATCGCCTCCCTCTGCCATCGCCGCCCTTCTCCCCATCGTCTCCCTCCTCCTCGCGGCCGCCATCGCCACCTTCTCCTCGCGGCCCCATCGCCGCTGCTTTTCAATTTCTTCAAAATTTGTTTCCAAGACTCAAAATTCATGTAAGATTGTTGCAGAAATTTTGTTGTGGCTCTTGTAGGAGTTGATTCCATTCATGGTTGTAATGAATTTGAGTTTTTCATCGTTGATACAGATTTCATTTCATTGTGGTGGTAAGCTTTGATTAGGCGAGAAATTTGTGTTTTTTGTTGATTAGGCAAATAGGTTAATTTCCAAAATAGAAATTTCAATAAATTTTTACTGTTTTCTCAAGAATTGTCTTTGTTATCAAACACTAGTTTTTATTTTTTTAATGTCTACCAAACACCATTAAACAACCCTTATCTTACCTTCCTTCACAAATCGTTTCATAAGGCCCGTCTTGACCCCTTTTCTTGTCTTGACTACCAAATGAGCCCTTCTTATTTTATTCGCAGTTTAAGATTCAATGTTATCTCTTTTGTGTCAAGATCCGAAGTTATTATTATTTTTATTTTTTTTACTTCATCCTAATTATACGAGAAGTACATCAGTAATTTTTTTTATTAAGTATATTTTTGTTATCTAAATTTTAGAATATATTTTATATAAAATTTATGTTTTTGAATTGTTAACAAATCCACCGACACCCTTCTTCTCCCTCGTGTTTTATTAGGAATCGTTACACTCTGCCGTCGCCCAAATTTTTTTTAAAAAAATATTTAAGTATATTTAATAAGAGTGTGAAATAAATATAATAAGTTTTCAATTTAATATATTTTATTTTAAAAATTGATTGAAACGAAAAAATTAATCTGTTTTTTTTTTTTTTGAAAGATTGTATTATTATTTTTTATTTTTTTGAATTTTCGAAAAATAGTTAAGTTTCAGATTTTTTTTCCGAATATTTATTTGGTGGTGTATTAATGACTGTCATTAATCTGGACCATTCTGGAAACAATAAATTTGGGCCTAAAATTTGTGTTTGTATTCAGACCAACAAGCTATTAGGCCCAAACCTGATAAATAGCTTAACTACTACTACAATTGATGAGAGGCTTTAATAATCTCCAGTCACAAGGGTCGGATCACTATAGTTAAGAATTCGACCCGATTGGGAAAATACTTACTTAGTGTTAGTTGAGAAATCAAATTTGACCTGGCAAAGTATTATATGAAAATAGTTCATGATAAGCTTATCATGAAAATATTTTAAAGTATCATTAATTTAATCGGGAGTATCATTAATCTCACCAGGGGTATCATTAGTCTGAGTTCAATAAAATTGTTTTAAATTTTTTGAACTCAGACTAATGATACACCTGTCAGGTTTAATGATACTCCTGATGAGATTAATGATACTCTAAAACTATTTCATGTTAAACTTATTATAAAGTGTTTTCATATAATACCTACTCATTTGACCTTAGAATTGACCACAAAAGGTACCTTTATATGGCACTTTAAGGTTAAAAAAAGTTTGATTTCTGGTAAGGTTTTTAAAAAATAAAATGGAATCAAGTATCATATTGAAAATGTATTACCACTATTAGTAATATTAATTTTTAGAGTTAATTGTAATAGTCTTACGATTAATACTATTAATTTTTAAAATTAATAATATAATGGTGTACAATTAACAATGTTCACACAATACTTTATCATATATTTGATTAGGATTCAACAGATTATATATATATATATATATATATATATATATATATATATATATATATATAAATATATCACTGTTCATTTATTCCTCGAATTTTAATTTTAATTTTAATTTTAATTTTAATTCTTATTTGATTTTAAATGAAATAAATATTAAATAGAATACTTTGAGCAAGATTTACGATTTGTGAAAAAAAAAAAGAGTTGTTTTGATTCATGTATTTCTTTAACTACTTTTTATTTATATAAAAAAAGAATAGTGTACAACTAGTGCATTTTGATCAATTTATTTCCTTTCGATCATCTCTCACATAATAACATACAGAATTACGGGCAACTTAGTAAGGCCCCACAATGGAGCGCTACTATTCGAAATGAACAACATTAACCAATCCATATGAGCTTTTATTATAAAACCAATGGCTGATATTTCATTATAAAACCGATGGATGATAGAAGGACTGATCGACTTATTAGGACTATAAGCATGTGAAAGTGTGTGTGGTGTTTTTAAGAGTAGTATTAACTGAAATATTGATAACATGTAAAACAATACAAGCAGGTACGGATAATTATGAACAACGGAAGACTTAAAACACCTCGCAAACGGAATTGAAAACTTTTTCATAAACTAATTAAGTTTATGATGCCTCATGACGAAAACTTCACTATAACTGGTAGTGATACAAACAAAGATATAATGTTTACAACACAAGATCTCAAAATGGGGAAGGTGTAAAAACACACCGCCTAAAACAAATCTAACAATGAACTAGAAAACTGATCTCACTGATCCTAATCTAGTCTATCCTTAGACTTCAATGTTGATAGGAGTGTTGCAGCAGTCGACCAACACACAAGAAAATAATAAATGTCCTTCTATATCAGATGTACTAGAACACCCAATAGTATAACTCTCGTTTATTACTCTGTGGCTTGTTCCAAGTAATTTCAGCGGGCCTTCTAGTATTTATATAGTATGATTCGTCCGCCAGTTGAGACCACTAAGTCAGTTTGAAATGACCTAGATACTATTCCCTCTAATAACTCTATAATCGAAAATAACCGTCCATGATATGCTCAACTCCTCACTTGTAAACTGCAGCCGCGTGACCTTTAATCTTATAGGTCTTCATCCTGCGTGGACAACATTGAACACAACATAGAACAAAATAGTTAGTATTAGGAGAAAGGGCAAATTAAGTAATGTTATCCACAATGTTGCCTCAACATTTTTGACAAAACTGGCATTACATTAACAACTTGATTTCTCCTCTATTGCTTGGATGTGAGACAATTTACATGAGACATATTCAATACACCTCCCATCTCGACCAATCATGTGGCCTGCTCCGATACCATGAAGATAATACAGTGGACTAGGCACATCCCATGTTAAATAACACCCATTTTCAAGGAATAACATCAGCCAACCCAAGTGAAATTTCACTCTAAAACTAATTGGTGATAAGATGAGTAATTCACTATATTTACAAACTTTATCTTCTTCCTCTATTAATTCGATGTGGGACACCTAAAATGTAACATATTCAACATAATGTGTTTTGATGGTAGAATATGTCATTCACACAATATATTTGATGCATATGAAACAAAGTGAAAATTAAATATTTAATTACAAAATACTTTTCACGTCATCTTAGAGGTGTAAAGGCATAAAAAATCTTATCTCCGCTAAATTAAATATTTATTCATCAATGCAAACATGACTAATCATTTCAATATAAACGAGAGTAGCCATCACGATAAAAGTTAGAGAATTAAGATGTACATCTACTATAAATAGACCAACAACCCTTTTCTCTCTCTCTCTCTCTCTCCCCAACCCCTGAAAAAAAAGTCAAATCATCACTGGAAAATAAGGCAATGACGATGTCGACTACAAATACAATCACGGCGTCTCAAGAATATGTGAGTATTTACTTCTTTGTATTATTTTATTTATGTGATTTTCAATTTAATAATATGGGTCTCCCTTTATTCCTAGATGATTCAAACTTATGATCACGCTATCCTAGTCTATGTTATGTGTTGAGTTATCCACTTAATTCGTCACTTTAGAGTTTAAGCGCCGCGTAATTATGTGGTAAAACTAGAAAATAAGGCAATGGCGATGTCGACCACAAATACAATCACGGCGTCTCAGGAACATGTGAGTATTTACTTCTTAGTATTCTTTTATTTATGTGATTTTCAATTTAATAATATGGGTCTCCATTTATTCCTAGATGATTCAAACTTATGATCACGCTATCCTGCATTATGGTGCTGAGTTATCCACTTAATTTATCACTTTAGAGTTTAAGGGCTGCGTAATTATGTGGTAAAAGACATTTTTACTATTATTTTAGGCTTTATTTGGGATAATACACACACACACACACATATATATATATATATATATATTACTTATTTGTTTTGAAAATAAAGAATTTTATATAGGGACTCAATTTTTATATACATAAGTCCTCATTTAACAAGTGACTCATTTTAGAACATCATTTTTTGTATTTTTTTTTAACTTCTTTCAAGATTTGGTTTAATTGTTTTTCCTCAATACAAAGCCCATCAAAATATTGTTTTCAAATTAAAGTCATACAAATTAGTAAAAATTAAAATTAATGCAGTGTACGTGATTCATTTTTTTTAAAGGAGTGTACCTGATTCTTTGTTATTGTCTAATTCAAAAAAACCAAAGTTATATATGAAAACGGTCCTTAATAAGCTTATTATGAAATTGTTTTAAAATATCAAATATTTGATCAAGATTAACAAAAATTTAATCAGGGGTATAAAAATTGGAGTCGGTGGTATTATATTGTAATTGTTGTAAATCGTAAGCGTAAAATAGAGACACGAGTTTGTTTACCCAGTTTGTCGATAATGACTATGTCTGGGGGCGTATAAAGCCAGGAGTTTCACTAATATTTATGTGTATACGTATGTAAAATACTGAGTACAGTGATCTATTTATAATAGATAAAATATAGTCTAAACCTAAAGCCCGTTTAGTTTATAAGTCCATTAGTAATGTCCACATCAAATCTTCTAGTTTTGGTATAATAAATCTACTGGATTTATAACACTCTCCCTTGGACATTACGAAATAACATATATGTCTTGTTATAAAAAAACTCCACATGCTAGGTAGCGACCAAATATTTAGTTAGGGAGGAATGTAATTTATTGATCTTTTGGATCAAATCTTCTGGATTTAGTTCGGGGTTACCGCTCCCCCTGAAGAAAACAACCCTTTGAGCTTTCACATCCCTATACCATGAATGTACTTTTCAAAAGAAAATGTAGGTAGGGACATAGTGAACAGATCTTCTAGATTGTCACTAGATTGCACATTTTGAATGGTAATCACGTCACTCTTCTGGAGTTCGTATGAGTAGAAAAACTTAGGTGAAATATATTTCGTCAGGTTTTTCTTGACCCATTACTCATTTGTGCGATGCAAGCTGCGTTATCTTCAAATATAACAGTAGGGGATGTATCGCCTTTATCGATACCACACGAGTCACCAATGTGTTTTACCAAGGATCTCAACCAAACACATTCTCGTGCGGCTTCAAACAAAGCTATAATCTCTGAGTGGTTTGAAGATGTGGTAACCATGGTTTGTTTAACCGATCTCCATGAGATCGTGGTACCACCACATAGAAAAATGTAACCAGACTGGGATATGGCATTGTGGGGATCAGACAAATAGCCAGCATCCGCATAACCTACCAAGGTTTTATCTTGGTTCCTACGGTAAAATAGTCTAAGATCTTGAGACCCTTGGAGATACCGTAGAACATGCTTAGCATCATTCCAATGTCTCCTTGTAGGAGAAGCGCTATATCTCGCAAGCAAATTAACTGCAAATGCAATGTCCGGTCTAGTGCAATTTGCAAGATAGAGTAATGCTCCAACAACGCTAAGATAAGGAACTTCTGGTCCCAAAATTTCTTTTGTATCTTCATTTGGTCTAAATGGGTCCTTATCCACTTCGAGGGATCGGACAACCATAGGTGTGCTGAGTGGATGAGATTTATCCATATGAAATCTCTACAATACCTTCTTCACGTAGGTTGACTGATGTATAAGAATTCCTTCTAGGAGATGCTCGATTTGTAGGCTGAGGCAATACTTGGTTTTACCCAAGATTTTCATTTCAAAATCAGCTTTCAAGATTGAACTGGCTTCTTCAATCTCTTTGCATGTTTCGATTATGTTTAGATCATCAACATATACGGATACAATGCAAAAACCACTTTGCAATTTCTTCGTGAATACGCATGGGAAAACTATATCAATCGTGTATCCCTTCTTCTGGAGGAATTCACTAAGTCGGTTGTACCACATGAGACCTGATTACTTTAAGCCGTACAATGACTTATGCAGTTTTATGCTATACATACTGCGATTTTCACCATTCCCCATCTGGGGAATCTTGAATCCATCGGGGATTTTCATATAGATATCGGCATCTAGTGATCAGTATAAATATACGGTTACAACGTTCATTAATCTCATCTGGAGATTTAATTTAAGTGCCAAAGATATTAAGTAGCGGAACGTTATTGCGTCCACTACGGGAGAATATGTTTGATCGAAATCAATACCGGGTTTCTGTGAAAACCCTTAAGCTACTAGCCTCGCTTTGTATCTCTCCACAGTATTGTTCTCATTTTATTTTCGTACAAAAATCCATTTATATCCTACATGGATAGCGCGCGCGGGTGTACGAACGATAGAGCCAAATACTTTTCTTTTATTTAGTGATGCGAGCTCTGCTTCAATTGCCTCTTTCCATTTTACCCAATCAGAGCACTTCCGGCACTCAGCGATAGTTTTGGGTTCAGGATCTAGATCATTATTTATAACGGAAAGAGCAATTATTGCTGCAAATGTATCGTCGACGACAGTAATATTTCTATTATATGTTTCTCACGTATCTATGAAATTCATAGAGACTTCAACGTTTATGTCAATCAGACCTTCTTCATTTCCCAGTGTATCTAGGTCTGGTCGTTCCGCGGTCCTAGTGCGTTGAATATTTTGTGCACGTGCTTCATTACTAGGATGCTCGTCTTCTGGACGAACCTCTTCTGGAGATTTCACGTTCGGCTGACCAGTTTTGATGACCTTTCATTTAGGTGTGTTTGTATTGGTTGTAGATTCGCTTCTGGCATGTGAGGGCATGTATACTTGATTTACTTGGGACCTCAACCCTTTGGGTTGCATTTACTACAGGTATATGCGATTTAAACACGTTTGGCAGATTATTTGCTAAATTTTACAGGTTAATGATCTTCTGAACTTCCAGTTCAGATTGACTAGTGCGTGGATATAGATACTGAAGATTACTTACGTTCCTCATAAGCTTCTGGCATTCATTTAATCTTGAATTCGGATCTCCCCCTAATGCCGGGAAGTGATCTTCATCGAACGTGCAATCAGCGAACCGGACCGTTAATTGATCCCCGGACAAAGGTTCTAGGTATTTCACGATGGATGAAGAGTCAAATCAAACGTAAATACCTAGCTTACTTTGTGGGCCCATAGAGGTACGCTTCGGTAATGTTATCGGAACATACACCGCACATCAAAAAATACACAGATGGGAAATGCTTGGTTCTTTTCCACGCACTAGCTGTAGGGGGGAATGATCATTATATGCAGTTGGACGGATTTGTATCAGGTGTGATGCATGTAGGACTGCATGCCCCCAGCATGAAGTGGGTAATTTAGAGTTCATGAGCAATGGTCTAGCGATAAGTTTGATACATTTTATTAGCGCTTCAGCAATACCATTTTGGGTGTGGACTTAGGGGACCAAATGCTCCACCTTAATTCTCAGAGCCATATAGTAATCTGTAAGGCTTTTGAGATAAACTCAGCAGCATTATCCATGCGAATCGATTTTATTGGATAATCTGGGAACTGAGCTCGAAGCTCGATAGTTTTCGCAATGAGCTTTGCAAAAGCTTGATTGTGGGTACACAGCAAACATGCATATGTCCACCTAGTAGAGGCATCAATTAGGACCATGAAATACTGAAATAGTCCTGATGTTGGGTGAATCGGTCCACAAATATCTCCCTGAATCCGTTCAAGGAAAACCGGAGACTCTAGTCCCACCTTGGTGCACGATGGACGCACTATTAATTTATCCTTAGAACATGCATCACATAAAATTCATCAACATGAGAGATTCTATTATTCGAAATATTATGACCAATGAATTTAGATAGAATCCTACATATCATAGTTTTTCCTGGATGACCTAATCGCTGATGCCATAATTTAAAGGAGTTCGGGTCATGAAATTTCGTACTCATAGCTAGATGGAGATTAGACAGCCGGATGTAGGAATAGTATAATCCGAAAGAGAATGGGGGAAATTTTTCTATAACTTGTTTACTGTTGGGATATAGATTAGATGTTTTGAAGATGTTAAAATAAGAACTTGTAGCTAGTCTAGGACTAGAATAGGTCTTAGGCTAAGGAGGAAGGGAATTAGACAAGAAAAGAGGAGTCTTGCACAAGAGGAGTCTTGGACAAGAGGAGTCTTGGACAAGATGAGTCTTGGACAAGAGGAGTCTTGGACAAGATGAGGTCGAGACAAGATGTGCTCCGGACAAGATGAGGTCAGGACAAGATGAGGTCGGGACCAGATGAGTAGAGGACCAGATGAGGTAGAGGACCAGATGAGGTAGATGACCAGATGAGGTAGAGGACCAGATGAGGTAGAAGACCAGATGAGGTAGACAAGAAGAGGTGTACCAGACTACTTCTCTAACAGACTACTCTACCAGATGAGCTCTACCAGACTACTCTACCAAGAAGATCTTGTAATCCAAAGATAAGAAGAATCAAGAAAGGGAAGTCAACTGATATCAATGAAGATTGGTTGTAGATCAAAGAAGAATCAATCAAAGAAGGAGTCAACCAATCAACCATATAATCAATCAAGATGATTGATTATATTCCTTAATTTATAGATGTTTGAATTTCTAGCTTCCAATGGCTAGTTATTTGACATCTATAAATAGGAGTGCATGGTGATGAGTTCAATACAAGAAAGACGGGCAAGCGAGAACAAAAGATAGAGAAACACACGAACACACCATACACTCACCTTGTTCATACAAGTACTATATCTACTCTTTTAGGAGTTCTAGTTGGAATATTACTCAACATATTCACCACATTGAAAGGTTGTTCTAAGTTGTACGGAGGAACTGATACTTCCCAATTCCAGTAGTAAGTAAGTTGGTTGGTGAGTAAGACCCCTTTGGTGAAAAGGAGAGTGGACGTAGGATCGTTATATCCGAACCACTATAAAATTCTAGTGTCTCTTTTATTTACTATTTTTATTTTGAATTTCTTCATAATTAATTTTAGCACTTTAAAAGAGATTTTTCATAAAATTAAGTATAAAATGCTTTCCGCAAATAATATTTTTGGGACCAACAAGTGGTATCAGAGCAGTGTGTCCTAGACCACTGCTTTGAAAAGCTTTTTGGTGGCCACCAGGACAGATCCAATTTTTTTAAAACCCAAATATTTTTTGTGCTAACATTTTTTTCTTGCAGAAATGGGTTCGAAGAAAAGTAGCAAAAGATACACTAGGAGTCACTCCAAAAGAAGCTTCACAGTCGAAAAAGAAGAGATATCCACTTCTGGTTCATCATCAAATTTTGGACCAAGTGAAGAGATATGTCTTGTGACAGATGAGGTATGTGATCGAACTCCCTCTTCTTCTTCTTATTCTTCTTTTTCTGAACAATCAGAGGAGTCTTATATGCAAATATTGCTATTAGATCTCCAAAAATCTGTACAACTTTGTCAAAAGTTGGAAGATGAGAACACAAAGCTGAAAGCAGAAAATCAAAAGCTTTCAAAATGTTTTGACAAATCAGCTGATCTACCACCTGAACATGTTCAAACAATGGTAGAAGAGTCCACTGACTTGAAAACCAGATGTGATGAACAAACTAAGCTGATAGAAAGGCTGCTTGTTGAAAACATTGAGAAAAATAATGAATATACTCTGCTTGTGAAAACAATAAAGCATTATCAATTATGAGTTCGGTACCCATGGGGAGGAAGATGGAAGCTCTTCCGGAGCTCACTATCATAATATTATCATTGGCTATCGTGGTTACACTCCCCTTTCTTTCCACCAAGTTATGAATATACTTTCTATCTCTTAAGATTGTGTGTGTGGTGGTGCTATCTACCAAACATAAATCACAATTTGAATCCATCATGCCAGAGGAAAAAAAGCCCAAACCTAATAGCTTATATGTTTACAAGCCATGTATAAGAATAACAATATCCAAATAAATTTGACGGATAACATATATTAAGGTAAAC
This sequence comes from Ballota nigra, assembly GCA_947034835.1. Classification (NCBI taxonomy): domain Eukaryota; kingdom Viridiplantae; phylum Streptophyta; class Magnoliopsida; order Lamiales; family Lamiaceae; genus Ballota; species Ballota nigra. The sequence goes on along the minus strand of OX344723.1, from coordinate 42,765,032 downwards.
ATATCAAAGCTAAATCATAAATGTCATTACAACCATAAAGATAAAATATCCAAAAGACAGGATCCAATATAAATTGTCTTAACCAAAAAAATCAAAGTACTAAAATAATCAAATAATGAAATACTCAAATCACTCATTGTCTCTTTGAGCTTTATGCCCAAGAGATCGTCGTTGTCATGGTCAAAATCTGCTTCAGGCAGGCTGGCATGGTGAGATTCGACTTTAGGGGCCTTTCCCTTGTTGTCCTTCTGCTGCTTTTGATAAGCCTCAACCAAGTGCTTGGGAGTACGACACGTGTGAGACCAATGGCCTTTGCATCCGCATCTGTAGCAGGACTGCTCAACCTTATCTTGAGTGCCAGATTTTTTAGGAGCGGGATTTGTGTTAGGTGCAGCCTTTCCACGAGTCTGGGCTTAATTGTCTTTCGAGGTACCTGGACCACCGGATTTATTACGACCTCGGCCTTTGCTAAGAGTTCGTTTACTTCCTCTTCCCTTCCACGCTTGTGACCACTTGTACTGCCTTGAGCAATAGCATGTGCTTCGGGCACTGCTTGTGAGCCAACCGATCTTGAGTTATGATTTTGCATAAGGAGTTGGTTGTACTTTTCTGCTACTAGAAGTGCAGAAATTAGCTCAGAGTCTACAGTGTAGTTCTTAGCCTTGTACTGCTGCTGGAGTACAAGGTTGCTAGCGTGGAAAGTTGATAGAGTCTTCTGGATCAACTCGGCCTCAGTATAGCTTGTTTGCATAGCTTTAAATGAGATACAATACGATGTAGGGCTGAGTTATACTCCGTCACAGACTTAAAGTCCTGGAAACGGAGGTTCAACCAATCGTATTGTGCCTGAGGGGGGAGTATATCATTTTGTTGTTGGAAACTGTCCTTCAGGGACTTCCACAACGTTTCAGGGTCTTTCTCAGTAAGATATTCATTTTACAGGTCCTGATTAAGATTATGTCTAAGGAAAATTAAAGCTTTCGCCTTCTGGGCGTTAGTTGATTCCGAATCATCGACAATAGCCCCGCTTAACTCAGTTGAGGCTAGATGGATCTCAACATCTAGCGCCCATGTCAGGTAATTACTACCATCAAGAGCAAGCTCATCGAATTCTCTTTTGGTAACATCAGACATTATACATTACAATTTTTAAAGTGACATGGTGAGTATTGTGACCAAATTTATTGATAACGGAGAAATAAAGATTTATTTGATTACTCTAGAGCACATAGAAGCAAGAATTGGATTCCGTCAACCCAAAAAATAATTTACGATCCGACAAGTACTGGGCGCCGCCTACCCAGACAATATATGCGGACTATAAATGGGGACTATGTGCAAAAGTAATAATGCATTCAAGATAATTAAATCATAAAAGCATGCACATATAGTAATTAAGCACATAAAATAAATTTATTGAGAACTAATATTAAAATTAATTCCATATATTTTTTTAGCTTAATTAATATGCAAGAGTTATTATTTTTTAAATAATACTTGAAAAATTAATTTGAGGGTACAAAAATATTATAAAAATTATATGAGACCCAAATAAATAATAAATTTTAATTGTCCAATAATTAAATTAATTACAGCCCATAAGATTGGAGCTTCAGGCCCAAAACATTAAATAGAATAGGCCCAAAAATTAATCCCAGCTCCTAAACTGGGCTTCAGGCCCAAAACAAAATTAATTTTTTTTGTTTGAGTTGTGGCCCAAAAGAAGCAACAGCAGGGCAGGGGCGAAGAGGGGAGAGTCGCGGGGTCTTCAGGCGGAGCCCTTGGGCGGCGGTCGCGAGCGGATGCACGCCGCTGCGAGGCGACGCGGCCTGTGGCCGCGGTTGCTTGGCGGAGCGCGGCGCTCGACCGTCGCTCGACAAACAGAAGCGGATGGGCGCTCACGGACGCGCGATGCCAAGCCGCGGCGGAGCGAAGCTCAACGCCCGGCAGCTCGCGGTGGAGGCGAGGACGCGATAACGGGCATGCGCGGCGACAGGCGTGACAACGGGCGTGCGAGTGCGTGTGGCGCAGTCGGGCTGCACAGAAGTGTGCGCGCGGAGCGCGGCAGCCGTTCGGCAGCGGCAGGCGCTCGTTGGGCGTGATTTTTTCGATCCAAAGAATAATTGCAAATAGAAATTACTGATGCAATAAAATTAATTAAGTGCACATAAAACATAGCACATAGGGATCAAAGAATTCGATACGATAATTAATAATCATGCAATAAGGAAAATTAATTTAGATCCGCACCGATTGGCTTCGGGTAGAGTCTCGTGCTGATAACGTGTTGTAAATCGTAAGCGTAAAATAGAGACGCGAGTTTGTTCACCCAGTTCGTCGATAACGACTACGTCTGGGGGGGTATCAAGCCAGGAGTTTCACTAATATTTGTGTGTATGCGTATGTACAATACTGAGTACAGTGATCTATTTATAATAGATAAAACCTAGTCTAAACCTAAAGCCTGTTTAAGTTATAAGTCCATTAGTAATGTCCACATCAAATCTTCTAGATTTGGTATAATAAATCTACTGGATTTATAACAATTTGAACCTAACTTTTGGTACTTCTAATGAAATTTTGATACTCTTCATCTAACCTTTGATATTTTAAAATAATTTTATGATAAATTTATCATAAACTATTTTCATATAAAACCTTCTGCTAAATAAAGTCATCGATCGAATTTTGGATTGAAATAAAAAGAATCAAAATAGATCTTTAATTTAAGAAAAAATAGAAAGTAAAAATTCTAACCAATTCAAAATTGAAAATCTAGTGAGATTCAATTTTTAATTGAATCCTAATATAGAACTCTTAAAAAATGATTTAAAAAAAATATTTTTTTGTGGGTTTGGACAAAAACTTGCGCGCACACATATATATATATATGTATATAATATATATATATATATAACAATTAACATTCTTTTCTAAAGCAACTAATATTTTTCAGTAATTCATGTATGAACCAATTTCACTTTATACATACATACATATTTTTTTTTTACGGCTCGGATTCCTTATTTCACTTCTATGTTTCATCTATTGTTTCATTATTTAGATCGGTGACAAGTGTTCGATTAATAATATTCAAATTTCCTAAAACAATGTTGGATATATATATATATATATATATATACACCAAAATTAGGCCATGTATTCTTGCATTCAATGACTTTTAAATTAAATTAGCCTTTATATTTGCTTTTGAAAAAATAATAATTTATATTTAAATTTTAAATCAATAAATATATATTATTAGAATAACATTTTGAATTTTAATAATATCAGTTTATATTTATTTTTCTGTTCACTTGTTATTTTTAATTTCTTTTTAAAATTCAATATTAATTTCATTTATTTATTATAATAATAAACGAAAGTTTAGATTTTATATGTTGATATTTTTTTTTTGTCTTTTAGAAAATCAAATTTATAAACACGATTCTTTCAATTTAAAAAAAAATTATAACTAAATTTTTAATTCAATAAAAAATTAAAAAGTACAATCAAATTTTCAAATATTTGTATTCATTAATTTATTGGCAAAAATGTAATTCCTGAATTGTATAAGTCAAATTAAGTAGGAAGGAGAATACTCTATACTCCACTACTACGATTTAATTTACAATATCTTTTCTACTTTAATGTATTCTAATAATTTTTAATACAAATAATATATATTAATTATTAAAATTCATTAAAATTAATAAATAAAATATTTAAACTTTTTAATATATTAAAAAAATTAATGGCATCAAAGTCCATGGAGATATGATACACACGATAGAATTTATTAATCTCAAATTTGTATGTACTAATAACTCTTTTCATGATATTGTTGTATTTGGTGCCATAAAAATTCAAAATAATATATATATATATATATAACGAAAATATATATACTGATTTAAAATATAAATATAATTTAAATATCATTGAAGACAAGAATACATATTTTCGTTAATTTATAAGTTACAATAATTTTTTTTTATCAATGTAATAATAATGTATATTCTAATTTTGGTATATATATGTTCTTGCATTATTATAGGGAATTGGATTATGTACTCCCTCCGTCCATGAAAATTTTACCCGATTACTGTAGAGCACGGTTTTTAATGAAAATTGATATTTTATTGAAAAAGTGAATAAAGTAGATAAAGTAAGAGTATTGTGGTGGGTATTGTGGGACCCATTTTTTGTTTGTGAGTGTAGTTTATTTCCAAAAAAGGAATGGGTAAAAATTTGGTGGACGGACCAAAAAGGAAAGCGGGTAAAAATTTGGTGGACGGAGGGAGTAATTAGTTTGAGTTTTTTCAATTAGATATTTGTCGTCGATTTAAAGAATGAAACAGTAGATGAAACATGAAGGTAAAATAGAGAATACGATCCATATTTTTTATACTTATTTAGGTTAATGTTGAGTTACATAATGTTATTGGTATGCGAGATAAATAGCAAATCCCACCTATTTTCATATTTTTCCAAGGAAATAGCATAGAAGTTCGGCATAATGTATAATATGTTCTTCATTTTTTATTTGGTTAGGGGAGTTGGAGGCAGCGACGGAACCATTCATGGGCCTAGGGGGCACTGGGCCCCCCCTGAAATTTGAATTTTTATTTTTTTTTATATATATTTGATCATTTTTAAACACTAATTTTAATTGTTAGTATTAGTATAAATGGTCCAATGGTGTATGAATTGTTTTATTGTAGCTGAGGTTGGGGGTTCAAACCCCGAAGAACATAATATTTTAATTCTTTGTATTCAAAGTGTAATATAAAGTATACAATTTTTGCTCTAAAATGATACTCCATCCGTCCCAATTTTATTTTTCCGTTAAACCTTACACGGAGTTTAATGCTAAGGTTGAATTGTAATATTTAAATGAATAAAATAGTTTTTTGTAGGTGGAGTTTAAAAAGGTAAATGCACTTTATTTCTATTTTGAGAAATGGAAAAATAAAATTGGGAAGTACCTTCTTGGCAAATGGAAAAATAAAATTGGAAAGTACCTTCTTGGCAAATGGAAAAATAAAACTGAGATGGAGGGAGTATATTTTACATATATTATTTGAAAAGTGATACAATTTATATAATTTAAAGTGAATAATTCTATAGATTTTGTCTTAAAATGATACACTTCACATACATTTGTTAAAGTGTTATTACAATTTATCTTAAAAATAATACCGGTTCTACGCTGAGACAATCTCACACAAAATTTGTTCTATATATTGGGCCCCACTCGACAAAATTTCTGCGTCCGTCACTGGTTGGAGGTGTTGGAAAATGTAATAAGTATAAATGAGAAATTAAGTTGCATTATTGTTGTAACTAAAGGGAAGGAAAAAACAAAGTTTTTTGCCTCACATTGGAAAAAAGAAAAGTAAAAGTAGTTATATAAGTGTCGACTTGAGGCTAATACCTCTTTCTAGTTACGTGTGCAAGTCGTGTTTGGTCTATGAAACACGAACTTGTGTGCGAGCACGATATTTTTTGCTTTGATTTTTCCATTTTATAATAGCTACTGCAGTAATGATCCATTATTATTTTTATTTGAATTTTTGTCTATTAATTTTCAATTTTGAATTTGAAAACCAAAGTGCTCCAACAATCACTTTCGAGGGCTATAAATAGCGCTTCAGTCGATGATGGAAGATACATTGAATACGATAGCGATAAAGATATATCCCAACAATTGCTACTTTCATCTAGCTTCTATTTGTGTTCGAATTAGTTCCTTATTCCAGTAATTTGTCGAACAACTTCTCAATTCGCATTGAACAAAATAGTATGTTATATCATTGCCCATTGATCGTTGTATCCAAGGAAACAGGTGTCTTATAATTCACTAGTATCGAAAGTGAAACATAATTTATTTTAAGAAAATCGTGTCTAACCAACTAGCACGAGATTCACCTTAATATTTTGGGAGCGGTATGTTTGTAATGTATTGAGGAATCTCTCACCCCTTGCATCTTTCTCTCTAACGCAATACAAGCTTTGTTTTTTCTTCATTTGGACTATATAGATATAGATATATATGTGTGGCATGAATGATTTACATTTACTTACCCTTCTGATCAAAAACCCAAAACCAAGAAGGCAAAAATCTCAATCACAACTATATATTTACACCTGATACCTGATACCCCCTCCTCCCAGCTAGTCGAATTCAAAGTCATCAACATTGTAGTTATCAAAAGATGAGTCGGATCCCACGTTAGGTAAATTGATGGGCTCTCCCATATAATTAAGGGGCGAATCGTCCATAAAAGTAGTCTCGTACTCATACAGTAGATCAGCGCTCCCTAGTGTAGGGTGTTGGGGGACTGTGAGCTCGTTCGAGAGCTCACACATCCCCACATTATTACAAGTCCTGGGTGCATCATCTTCCCCCCTTTTCCTTGCTTCAATGATCTGTATATAACACCAAGTATCATAAGAGCTACTCACATCAATGATGATTGAGATTTTTAAGGATGCTTACGTATTGCCCATCTTCCATATTCTGGTATACGAGGATGAAATCGTCCACAGCCAAGCCATGAGTGTAAACGAACTCCCCTGAATTTTGACGATGAATTTGAAATTCGTAGCAAAAACACCAAGGAGAGGAGAATGTACGAGAGATGTTAATTAATTAATTACCAGTATGCTCCAACACGTACATTCTGCTATTGTTGTTTGGCCAGAACCTATATATACGGAACGAAATGAAAGTATATTATCCGACATACACATTCTTACCCGTTAATCATCTACTATGATTAATTCACTTGATCTTATAGAAAGCAAAGAGAGTAAATCCTGTTTTTTGATAAGTAGTTTTCAAATATTTGTTCCATTTTGAGGATTTAAATGTTCTAAACAGGCATAAAATTGTAATTGTAATTAATTAACCTGTACTTGAAGGACCAGTGATGAATGCCATCCATATCAAGCATGCATATAGGAATCCCTTCCTTGGCCTCAAGAACAGGGAGATGCATCTCCGACTCCTTCTGAAAAAGAAACAAACAAACCGGCTTCTTAAACTTTCGACCAATCTTATTATTATATAAAGATAATATGATGGAAGATGCAAACCTTGGGGAGAACCATTCTCCTTAGAGCACTAACGTCACTGTTTTTTAGCTGCTTTTTGAACAAATAAACCAGCTTTCTGGTATCAATTTCCTGAAAAATTACATTAGCAAAAACATTAATTAATATTTGGCTATACCTATACCATTTTGTAAACAGACTGTTGCTTTAATGAATCTTACCATCATTTGGACCTATGCTTGTTTGTTACAACAACCATAGCTGCAATACTTGATCCAAATGCACAAACAATTAACACCCCCATATACAGGTTCATTAATCTTTTGGACAAATTTTTAAGGCAACAAAGTCTTTATCATACATACGGATCATATTTTGATCAAGAATTGTTAGTGTTCAAAGCTTGGCCATCTCTCTAAATAGTGCTCCTAAATGATACTAACAAGCTCAATTTCACACGTGATATTTACACTACAGGAAAATTGATTTTTAATGACAAAAAATTAATTTCTCGAGTTAAATGCCTTTAATGACAATGATGCGATCTTAGTAGCATGTTCTGCCATTAAAGATCATTTTCGTGTCATTAAAAGCTTTTAACTAAGAAAGTTATAATGACAGAATTTTATAATTGAAGGTCAATTAAATGCTTTTAACTAAGAAAGTTACAGTGACAGAATTTTATAATTGAATTGAAGGGCCTATTACTTAAATGCCAGCGTCTTCAATGTGTCAGCCCACCAAAGGGGGAAAAAGTAGTCTTTTAGTTTTGCTACTCCTATAAATTGGTCTCCCTTAAAATAAAATAAAAATAAAAACTACCCCTTCGCCTTTATATATGTGTGAAGCAATATGTGATGGTATTGGTGAAATTCGTCCTTAATTTATTTTTTTCAGACTAGCAAAACATTATCTTAAAATAAGTGAGAAAGTAGTAAGTTCTAGATTGAAGTTAAGAACCTAGTGCAATAAAACAGAGCAGTTTTGCTAATTTAAATATTAAAGCCCACAGACAATGTAGAACAATAGAACACATATTTGAGAGTTATTATTAATTAATTACAAAATTAAAAACAAGGTATCCATTTTCTTTTTCCTTTAAAATGTTTTGCAAAGGAAGAAACCTCCAGCGTGCAACGCCTGAGACTAGATCACAAAAGTGGTTTGCTAAAAGCCAAACATTTTACTAAAAACTAACATCTTTCCAAAATTTCAAGCCCACCTTAAAATTACTAAAACTATATATAGTTTTAAATAAATTGAAATTGATGGGGGAACATACCTCACGTAATTGAATTTATTTCCGAAATTTTTTTATTTCAAAAAATCAATCAGATTATTATTTTTTTGTGGTTACCGTTAAACACAATTAAATGGCGTAAAAATATTATTGGATTGTATAATGTGTGGCACTGGTACATAACATAAATTAAGCATATGGTACAACCCCTAAAGCAGTGTTAGTTGAAATATCCACGAGTGCCGATGAATTACGAAAAAAAATGATTAAATGTGGCATGAATTTTAGTTAAAATTCATTTTCCCAACAATCTTTCAAGAAATAGTTGTAAAATTGTAGTTTCGAGATCAAACATTAATTACTTCAAGAGAAAAGGGAGTAGTAATATGTATTTTCGATATTCGAAAATGAATAAATAAAACACATTATAAAGGGGAAATTGGTAAAATAAACACACAAATCTGAATTAATGTTTCCATATATATTTGTTAAAAAAAGATGTTCCTCCTTTCTACCTGGGAACATCTGAACCCGAATGAATTAAAGAATTTAATACTAAAAACAGAAAATAAAAAAGGTTGGAAAGGGGGGGTTTACACGTGCGGGAGGGGGATGCGGCACGTGCAAGGCAGGAACCACGAGAGATTCAAGACGAGCCCGCCTCGCCCTACCGAGTCTCCGCCTTCTCAGAACAATAAACTCTGGCCCCGAGAATAGGTCCCGGCGGCGGCGGACCGTCGCAATGCTGGTGGTGGCGCAGCCGCTCCTCTCCATTTTTGTTTTTGTAGCGGAAAGAAAAGTTTTTTAGAGAGAGAAAGTGGGGAGGAATGGTATAGGGGAGAAGGGGAGGTGGGCACTTATAATGGGGGAGTGAGATTAATTGTTCTAAATTTGGTAAGGAAATTGCGAGTAGGGATGACACTTGGGCAATGCTCATTCATGGTAGTGGGCTTCAGTCTTGTGGGAGTGAGAGTAAAAAAGAGAAAAGGTTAACCAGAGTTAAAATTAGCCAGGACAAAGGAATGGACATGCATTGAAGGGAGCGAGGGTTTTGAAAAATGAAATTTTAGAGAGAGAAAGGTGAAGCGTCAAGAAGAGTAACGAATGGTAATGGAGGAAAAATGAGGTGGTGGGAGAGGAGAATGTACAGGTGTTGCAAAAGCTCTGTGCCTTTTTTTGGCAGCGGAAATAAATGGCGTTTGTATCCCATCTTTTTTCTTCTCTCTATCTCTCTCCTCAAGCTGTTGGAGAGAGAGAGGAAGAGCGGTTTTACGATGGCGGAAATTGGAAACCGGTGTCCGGGCATGCAGCGAAGGGAGCTGGGTGGTTGCCACGTCGACGGGGAGGTGGGCCCGACCAATTTTCATATTTAAAAAATACACATCAGCAGAATTGTTTGTATTTGTTTAAGAGGTGGGGCGAAGTAGCCGAGGAGGATCCTAATTAAAAGAGCCAACTTTGTCGAGTGATGATGACCACCTAAAATACTTATGCTAATACTCACTTACTCACAAATCCATTTCCAATTCTCCTTCCATGGTTGAGCGATTTATGCATATTTATCATGTGTACATACAATGATACTCCCACAATTTACTAACACGGCCTTATATTCAAATTAACTAACACTTTTAATAAAAAAATAATTAATACTATTTCAACTAACATTATTAGCGAAAACAACTAATACTCTTCAAAACTGATATCCTTAATGCAATTTTCTGATATATTTAATATAATTCACTAACATCATTCAAACAAATTTTACCGTAAATATCTTTTACATAATATATTCTCATTTTTTATGAGTTAAAAATATAAAATTGTCTCGTAATTTGAAAATCTTAAGCGAACTTGGATATTAGTTGAATTAAAATCTTATATGATTTTAAATTAAGTTTATTTTTTACAAAAACTTGTCTGAGATGTTCACGGTTAGACAATTCATTAATTAGTGTAAAATAATATTCATCTTTTTTTAAGTATTAATACTCATGCTCAATTTATATTTTGTCTCATTATGAGGCAGTTTCACGCAAGACCTACTCATAATTTTTTAATTAAAAAGTTATGGTGTATATATTTTCACTATTTCGTGTACCCTGTTTTTTTAAATACTCTTGAGACTATAATTAGGGATGTAAATGAGTCAAGTCGTCCGTGAACTATTCGGTTCTCGACTCGAAAAATATTCATTTGAGTTCATTTGTCAAATTTCACAAGCTGAGCTCTAGCTCGAATTGAGCTTGATTATTTTATTAAGCCTAGCTCGAGCCTGATTATATTCCGCTTGAAACTCGCGAACAAGTTCATTTATAGCGAATAGGTTCACGAATACGCTTGTGAATATGTGCGTTAATAAGCTCACGAACATGTTCGTAAGGAGACTGGATATGGGCTCGAGTCGGGCTCGAATAGTTACCTTTCTTAATTAGACACTGATGAGACGTTCTGTTATTTTTTAGTATTTTTTATTTTAACCGAGCTTATCGAACTTGAGCTTAAACTACATTTATAAATTTGCAAATGAGCTTTTTTTCGAGCCGAATTCAAACCAGATTCGTTTACTTCATAAAAGAATATTTTATGAGCCGAACTCGAGCTATTCACGAACTCAATAATTTACACACGAATCAAGCTCAAGCTCAACTATTAGAGCTCGAGCCGAGCTCAAGTCTAAAAGATTAATATCAAACGAGCTCGAGCCTAATGTATTCGACTCAACTCGTTTACATCTCTATATATAATTAAGTGGGACGTATGAGAAATAAAAGAAATGGATAACTTTGTAAGGATTGGTTCATCTAAAAAATTGAACACACTTAGTAAGTTTTTAACCTGATACAAGCATACTCCTAATTAGGGATTTTAAACGGGCCGTGGGCTGGTGGGCCAGCCCGTTTAACCCTGAACCGCACAGGGCTAGGTTCGAGGGGTCTAATGGACCGATTATAATGCGGGCTATTTTGGCCCGGACCGGTTAGCCCGTGGGCTAAACGGGCTGGCCTGCCGGTTTACCGGGCTAGCCCGTTAGCCCAAAAGCTTTTTTTTTTTTACTTTGCTTAGGTTACTTCTTTTATTTGCTTTCTAATTGAAATTGGAAGTTTGGAACCCTACGTCTTTTATGGCCGCCTAATTTCACTGCCCATTGCGCCCAACAACTGTATACCTTCAGTCACGCTCAGTCCCTCGCCCAGTTTGGAAGATGATGTTTCATCATTGTCCAAGGAAGGATCGAATGTCGAAGTTTGAAGAGCCTTGAGACATTTATATTAAATTTTGAATATTGTTAATGTTTGAACTTTATGAACAATGTTTGATTTTTAACCGTGTTTGAATTTTTTAGTTTAAATGGTACTACCTCCGTCCCAATTTAGATTACCCATTTTTAAATTGCACGATTTATAAGAAAAGAGTTGTTTATTAATACTTTTGAGTATAAAGTAGCTTTTTAGGAATTGTTTATTAATATTTTTTAGTATAAAGTAGCTTTTTGAAGGTTGAGTTTGAAAAAGTGGTGTTGCTTTTTGCCATTTTAGGAAATTGGTAAACAAAAAAAAATCTTCCTTTTTGGGGTTTTTGGGTAAACAAAATTGGGACGGAGGGAGTAGTATATTACAATTACAAATTTATATATTATATTAAAAAAAATTAATTCCGGAGCCCGTTAGTGGCCCGTTTAGCCCGCGGACCGCTAGGGTTAGGGTTAGGTTTCGAGTGTTAGTGGACCGATTAAAATGAACCGACAAGACCCGAAACCGTTTAGGCCCGCAGCCCTGTATAGGGCCAACCCGTTTAACATCCCTACTCCTAATTCTATATCTACACCACTGGGCCAATCCTTGTGGGTTGAGTTTGGATATATTGTATCTTTTTATATTTTTATTTATAAGCAAACTGAGATTGTCTTTTATTTGAAATGTGATATTTCAAAATTGTGGAAGTACAACAATTAATTTATGTTTAAAAAAAATTATTCATAAATATGTACAGAAAAATCTCATCCAAAACAAAAGAAAAAGGCAAAGTATAGAATCTAAATGGTTTATATATGAACCATTTGAATAATATTAATTATTTTTATTAAGGGATATTAATTGTTTTCATTAAAGGATGGCTTTGGAGGGTATTAATTATTTTTATTGAAAAATATTAATTAAAGAATACATAAAAATATTAATTATTTAACTAAAAGATATCAATTGATTACGGTAAAGAGTATTAATTAATTAGAATAAAGACCGGTGTAAAATAGTTCATATAAGTGTAATGTATTTGTAATTATGTCCGTCAAACTAGTAGTGCAATGCATGGGAGAAGCAGCCTGTGTTTCTTTTGGTCTGAATCCTCATCGTTATTTGAGTAAAAATATTAATTTATTACCAAGTTTCTTTTTTAAATATATTTTTTATAATCCATTATTAGTTGTATTATACTCCTATTGCAACTTAATTCATTTTCTTGGTGAATGTAAGCATGTCATGGGATAGTCCCTGGTGATTAAAGAATACGTATCAATCAAAAATTGTTTTTCTTTCACTTTAATTTGACTTACTATTTAAAAATATATGACTAAAGCATATATAAATTTCAATCAAAAAATTATATGTCACTAAAGCAACTACCATAATCTAACATTTGTTAATTATTATTATTTTTGTTTCACTATAAATTCCCTATTTTTTTCTAATGTTTCATAATAAATTTCACTTTTTTAAAAAAGCAAAATCAACACATCTTATATTAAAAAAAAAAAACAAGTACTTTTTTAAACAATTTTCCATTTCTTTCACAATTCTCTATAACTTTACACAAAAGTTAATATGTAATCCACTATTTATTACTCCCTCCTATTCAAAATAAGTGTCGTTTAAGAGTTTAAATTTTGTTTCAAAATAATTGTCATTTTTGCTATTTTTTTCCCTTTTTTTCCTGATTTACCCCGAATTCGAATTCAAAATATAAGAGATATTTTAGGAATTATATTAAAATATAACATATCTATTATAGATTGTCAAAATATAATAGATCTTTTAGAGAACGACACTTATTTTGAATCGGAAGGAGTAATAAATAATACACTTTTTAAAATAAAACAAAAGGAGAAGTTTATAATGAGACGGAAGGAGTATAAGTTTGTGTCAACTGTCATATTCTAAAATTAATTAGTATTTTGTATAATCAATATTTGTTGTTTATCATTATCAACAACACGTGACTTGAAAACACGTATTATTAAAAAAAAAAAATCATTTCTCAAATCTTTTATCATTCCCTGCAGCTCGTTGTTTATCATAAAATTTGTCGTGTCTCAATCAATTAATTACTACTTATTTTTAGAGTAAGTTAAGTACATCAGGTGCATTATACACTTTAAATATATTTTTAAATAAATAGGGGTATTTTTATTGAATAAGTAAGCTGTTTATAACGAACTATTATGGTTGAGCAACGGTAATAGTTCAATGTAAATAATTTTAAATATTTAAAAATACACTTGAATTGTACAATACACCAAATTCATATAAGATATTGAATAAGTTTTAAAATGCTCATTTAACAGGGTCTGTCGGATTTATAACCGATCAATTGTCAGGATTAGATACACATTTTTAACATACAGTAATGAAGCTAGAATTTCAAATTTAGAATAAAATAAATAAGTAATATAAAATTATTTTAACATTTAAAGTTATTCAATTCCATGAAAAAATAGAGCAAGTCATGTGCACCACATGGACCAAGCAATTCAAGTGTATTCTTTTTTAAGTAAGTCATGTGCACTAGGTATACCAAGCTATTCAAGTGCATTTTTTTTATCCCCTGCTATTATTAAAAATTACCTTTTATTAAATAAAATTTTCAGTAATATTCGAGGTAACTTTTTTAGTAATAATAGGAATAACTTTTAAAAAAATACACTTGAATTGTACGATACATTTGATGCATATAAGACTATGTCATATAAATAATACTACCATTCAAATAAAATATCAGTTCTGTATTTACAAAAACATATGGAGTACCATTAATTTAATAAAAAAATTTAATATTATAATAATGGTTGTTCGGAAAAAAAAAAATTATATAATAGGCATAGTCTTGTATATGTATTAAGTGCATTGTAGTTCAAATATAAATTTGAAAATTAACCTTATTATAACAGAAAAATTGTACCTACTATTATTAAAAAAATACATTTAATAAAAAATAATTTTTTCAATAATACTAAAAGTAACTTTTCTATAATTAGCTTTTCAAAAATATACGGCATCCACTACGGTTTGAAGGCCAAGCTTCTAAAACTTCTAAGCACGGAAACCCATTTGTGGTGTTGATTATATTCTCATATTTTACTCTTTTGGGCCATTTGTGTGATTTTTTGAATTTGGGCTTTTATGGTGGTTTTATTTTCTCGCGTTTATTAAGCATTTTTTAGTTCAATCCTTTGAAATCAAGTTTTTTATTTCGATTTTTCTATTAATAAAAATCTATCTTATAGGTAGAATTACATTTCATTTAAGAAGTCTATATTTCAATCCCGTACCTTTGATTATAAAACCATAAAAAGATTATCGTATTTAAATATCCTAACTTTTACAAAAATGTGTAATTAATCAATTTATATTAATTCTTGTAACACGCACAACATATATACTTATAATTAATTAAAGGAAATTATATTTCACTTGAGCTTAATTTAAATTTATTGAACTTAAACAAAATAACAAATTAAATAAATTTAAAATGAATTTTGAGGTTCATTTTTAGTTACAAAAGGTTTATTGTTCCGTGAAGTTTACTTATTTCTTAAGTTTTTTTTTTTTTTTTTTAATTTGGCAAATCCTCATGTAATCAATCTGGCCCCGAAGGAAGAGAAACTTAATAACAAAATAGTAAATATAAAAAATAATAAAATACAACAAATTCAAAAGACGCATATATTAATGCTCGAAAAAAAAAAGCTTAATTGACATTCACCTTATTAGGGACTTTTGTCACCGACGAAATATTTGAATTGTGTTAATTGAATTAAAAAAGAGTAGGCCTAAAGTTCGGGTGAACCCTCCCTTTTAAGTATCATTACTATGTATTGTTGATAGACGAACATCACTCAATGATGGGCAAATAGGGATTAAGATCTTAAAAGAGATTACGAAGAATCAACTCCAAATCAAAGATGATTAATGAAGAAAATCAAGAATGGGGTGCGCTAATCAATTTGGGGAGTGTATAAAGTGACGAACAGCTCCAGTGACGAACAATAATTCGGCGAACAGGTCTAAAGACCCAAGGCCAGATATAGGCCCAACATTGAGCCACTGATGACGAGCAACATTATCAAAAGGTGGTGCATCCACCAGCCTAAGAGGTGTCGCTGACGAACAAAGGACCAAGATCCTTAAGCCAATCTGTGCGAAACACAAAGGCGAACAACTTCTGAGCCATAACCTCAAAAGGCGAACAACTTTTATCGGATGATCATACTAGATCAATTAAGCCGACCTGGACGAGTAACAATGAAGTCCGAGATAAGACCAAATAAGACTTTGTAACTAAGATTCAGCTTAAATAAGGTCAAACAAAGGTCAAAGGACACTTGTCTAGCATGCAAGCTAGGAAGTCCAAGAGTCTTGGACACCTCTTACTTGCTAGTCTCTATAAATAGTTGTTCTCCAGCTAAAGAAATACAAGTTCAAATTCACAAATACTCCTAAAACACACACAAACACACCTAAACGTACACTCATACGAAATAAATACGACTTCAACTTTCGTATTTACGATTTCATAACCCGAATCTTCGATTTACCATTTACGGTGGTAATCAATCACACGCTATTGATTGGTGGTCTTAAACCGAACTAAAACAGTTACTAATCCTCCCGATTAAATTTGATCACCAACATGTATATATACAATTTTACTATTATATAATATATATTAATTATCAATATTTAAAAGATGAGCTTGATTTTTAAATAGTGATAATGAATATGAATAATAGTGGTAGCGTATATATAAAATAGTGATATTTAAAAAAATTGAATTCACATGAATTTAGGTTCACGAAAGTTTTTGGCATATTCTTGGATATCCTCCTCAGGTTTTTGGGTGGGTCTCTTGTAAACTTGAGTTCACACGAACTTTTTTATTTAAATATAACGTTATGTATACAAATTTTCTCTATTATACATATTAACTATAATTGTTTAAGAAATGCTTGATTTTTATACTGTAATAGTGCATATGCATAACAATAATATTATATACATATAACATATATTTTTAGAAATCGACATGAATTCGGGTCCACACATTTTAATGTCCAATTTCTTTAGGTGCAATATTAATAAATTCAGGAAAAAAAAAAAGACATACAATTTTAAAAAAATGAGAAAAAAGTGGAATTTACATACACAATTTGTCTGTGTATCTTTTTTATCTCCAAATTGATAAAAAAAAAAATTGTAATATAAACTCAATATTGAATGCTCATGCAAACTTCATATAATATACCAATAGTATTTTATCTTATAAATACTCAGCTATTTGTGTTTTCACTTTTGGATATAAAAATGCATTAATTGTTACTTGTTAAACATAATTTATACACACGATTTTGCACAAAAAGTTACAATGCTAATACTCAAAACAAAATTATCTGGAATTCATCACACAAATGAAATATTTAAGTAAATTACAAAAGATTATCTGAAAATCTTTCCAAATTAAAATAACACCGTAATTTGAAATAATTATCAACATTACCATTAATGACAAACCAGAAAAGCCATCAACTAATCAAGAAACAAAGAGTATTTCATTTATTATTTTTTTCTCTTATTTTTATTAACAAATTATTTTATGGTCTCAATCAGTTAAATGGATTTTTTGAGCGGTCAATATGATATTTTTGGTAATTACTTTAAACAACGATATTATATTACTTACCCAAATGTATTTTGTTGATTATAATTATAAATACATATTGCTTCTTCCCCTCTCACAAAATCACCCTAACGAACATTTCATGAAAACAAAATTTAAATGGTAGGAATTTCAATTTGTATAAAGAGCAGAGTAGCCGTGTGAATCGGCTGAAAAGTAGACAATACTTTCTTCGCCGTCTTCGGCGATGTTGAGGACCTGGTACGGTAAATTCAAACAGATGTTGAATACATCTTCGGAACACAATAAAAAGCAGAGTGGTTTTACGGATCTAAGGTAATTGCATTTATACTCTCTCATTTAATAGTTTTTATTTCTTGAGTTTGAAATCGAGTTGATATTTGTGAATTTATGGAGGGGAAAGGTTGAGTAGATTGGAGGATGAAATTGGACTTAATTAATATAAGTTGCGGTGATTAGCTGAAAGCTTGAAACTAAAATTTGATGTATTTCACTAAAGGGGAAAAGAAAGAGAATTAACAGAAGGAAAGAGAATTTGATGCACTAGATGATAATTTTGTAAGGATACGTGTGCTTGTAAACTTAGAGGAAAGTCACCCTAAAATCACATGTAATACATTTATCAGAGGAAGTGAAAAAAGATGATGATGATGAAGATTGGAACTCTCAGAATCCCTTTAACTTACATAACATTGTTTTTTAATTGGCGAAGCAAAATATGAGTGTGAGATGAAGTATGCATAATATAGGTTTTTGTGCGTTAAAACTTTGTTTTTTTAATATCAAATAGAATGAAATGCATCTGTTTTATAACATTGAAATCTGGCAAAAAACCCCTTGAAATTGATTTATTCCCCTGTGAATTATAGTTGGCTTGGTGGTAGATTTTTTCCGCCAAACACAAAGACTATTAAGTCCCTTTTTTGGGAAGCGTTTCCCGTAGGCAGATCAATGTTTCTGGTAATTTTGTAGATGATGTTGTCTATGTTAAATTTTAATCTGATATCTTTGAATGATCATATCTTTCTTACTCTTTACCCGGGGAATGTTCATAGAAACTTTTACACCTTTATGGTTGTAGAGGTCGTCAGAGGGATCACGATCACATTCATCACTGGTGCTGTAGAGGTCGTCATAGTCTTCGCTGTCGAGATTAGGGCTTATGTAAGCTTTCTTCTTATCAGGACCTTCAATCAGTATTGACTTGTGTTTTCTCAACAGTGGAATACCTACGTCTTCTTTCAGAGGTTCTAGCTTCGACATCACCTCTCTGACCTCCTTCATCAGCTTTAGAGCCTTAAGTAACAAAACATGGTACCGAAGACTCCGAAGGTGATGAAGAAGGTCATATAGACGAGGTTGAAGCTGAAAACCTCCGAAAGAAGACCAAAGTATTATGAGATGTAGCTTATAAGTATAGATAAGGTGCTAATTGCTAGGTTTCCAGGTAGGCTTAATTTCTTTGCATTGATTTGTTAATCTGATGTTATTTATTAGTCTTGTTTTCGCAGATCAGCTTTGTTCTGTATTTGTGGTGATTTTTTACTTGGATTTCTTTCAGAGTGCTTTGAAATTGGTAAATGCAATCATCACCTAGTTGTATATGGTCAAATTTATTCAAAAAAAGTTAATAATACATATATACTCGAAGATGCTCGTATGTTTTCTAAAAAAACAAAATTCTTCAAATTCACAATATTGATTCATTTTTTCCACTTTAAAACTAAAAAGTGAGAAGAAAATATTACTTAAAATAAAAGATATAACATGTGAAAATTATGAGAGTATTCTTAAAATATAGTATCACATGACAAATATTTTGACTTTATTGAGCAACTTTAACTGAAGTATGTTTGACAAATTCAGGGTGCAAATAGTCTCACCATATATGTGGTGTTATTCATTTTTCTCCATTTCTATAAGTACCTCTTCCTGTGTGAGACTTTATTAGAACTACTCAAGAAGCTCCATATAGATATTCTAATGACATCTAACAATTGGTACTTAAAACTTTCTTCTTTTTTTTGTGTGTTTTTACATCCCCGTCTTGTGCATTTTTCCATGGGGATGTAGCCATATAGGATCATCTCATATATATATAAAATATTTTGCAAATTACATATATATTGGGATAATATTTTGTGTGTGTGTGTGTGATTGCTAATTAATCTTGTGAATTATTAGGGTAAAGAGGTATGACTTAAGGTTATCCATGATATACCTTGCAATACTCTCATATTTCACCCAATTTCCGACTACTGTCCTTAGATATTTTATAAATATAATTTATAACTTCAATATAAGCTACTTTTACCCCTTTCTTTATACACCACAATATTTTCATATTAACTCTATCAAATCCCGTTTCATATTTAATAAATACCATAAGCTATATTTGTTTCTTTGATTATAAATTTTTTTTCTTTTTTTTTGTAGTCAAATGAATAGCATTATTTACCTCCTTGGCATGAAGCCAAATTGACTTTCTTATATGTTAGTCTATTTTTTCAACTTTGTATAGCATAAAAAAGATACATGTATCCTTGAAAGACTTTGCCTGACTAAGGATGGGTGTTAAATTGATGCAATGACGATGCATGATTAAACAATCGGAAGCCAAAATTCATGATTCTCTATGTGGTTGCTCAATATTGAGCATAAGATGAAGATAGTAGTTTAGTACGTCAGCTTCTTATACATGCATTTGTATATTTATTCTTTGCTCCATAGTCAGTTCACGGTCTTTTAGTTATTAGCTCATAACGTATGCATTGTCTAAAACTGTGCTTTGTTACCCTTGTGCATGTTTTTTTTTTAATATGTTCTATGCCATCAGTTGTAGTTCTTGTTACTTTTTTATTAACAACTAATGTGTGTTAAATTATTGAGTCTATAATATTAATCTAGGACTATAAGCGAGGTCGCAACTTAATTCATTTGTCACTCTACTGTCTAAGAGTTTTCAAAACCCTAGCTCCCCCAAAGTGCTTTGAACTTTTATAATTTTCAACCATGGCAGATAAGAGAAATGTTGATGAGAAAGGAAAGTCAATACTAATCGATGAAGCAGAATCCAGCAAGAGGCAAAAGCTGGAAGCCAGTTCAGAGAAAGATCCAAACATTGGCCGTTTTTACATAAGCGGTCAAGTAACTAAAGCCTCCGAAGCTGGAACCTCTGGGAGCGGACTAATAGAGGGATCGGACAAGGATAATTCATCTGATAGCGATTCATCTGATAGTGAGGATGATGACGACCTCTACTATACCAGCGATGAATCTGATAGCGATGAATCTGATGCCAATGGCAGTGACTTAGAGGATATGCCATTTTGGTAGGTTATCTATGATTTAATCCAAATAAGATAGTGTTTTGCCCTTTTGGCCGACTTTAACATTCCCTTATATATTGGTTCAAATTTATCTTGTGTTTGTTTTACATTGGTGATTTGTGTTGTTCTATTTTGAGACTTAAATTTACTCCTGTAAATTAAAAAGATCGAAATAGTTATTATATATTGTTGCCGCAATGATAAGATAGATGAATTTTAGTAAGACATAGGAATTCCCTTAAGAAAATAGGCGAAGCCTCAACAGAAAGTCAAATATGTCGTGATCTTGTTTATATATATGATCATGTTTCAGGATTATGTTGTATACACTTGCTTGTTTTAAGTTGTTGTCTAAATTTCCTTCTTTTTTGTCTTCCTCTTTTTCATGAATCTATCTAATTGAGACGTGCCCTAACTGATGCATTTTGTGATATGCTTTTAAATGAAGTGATTTGAGTGAATATTCAATGAAATTCTTTGCTATCTAATGGTATACCATAGAGAAGATTTTCTTGCACTTTCTTTTGATTTTTGATTCCTCGATTTTAGGTTGTTGAATTGCTCTAGAATGCAATTTAAATGATAGTTCCTAGTTTGCCTGGAAGGCTTTAATTTCTTGACATTGATTGGACTATCTGATTATATTAATTACTTTTGATTATTTTAGAGAAGATGTTTTTGTTCAGTATTTGTGAAGATTTATTTTGAATTTACTCGCGGTAGCATTATATGCATTTCTGGAATTGCTAAATGCACTCATCACTGGGTTAAAAATATGGTCAAATTTACTAAAAATTTGAAAATGCTCCTCAATTGGTTTTATACCTCCGAAATTAGTCTATTTCATCAGTTTATGGTGGATGCTACACAAAGTTCTTTTTTTAGAGACGATAGGAACTCCAGATCCAGATTTTGGCTCATGTCGATCCCTGAGTCTTAGAATGCAATTGAGGTGGTCTAGTTTTTCTGGTAGGCTTTAATTTCTTGGCATTGATTGAATTGTCTAATATTCGTTGCGCTTAATCTCATGGGGTGTAAGCCGTTTAGGATTATCTCATATTTTTATAACACATATACACCTTCGTAGGTGTCATTTGGTGAATCCTATACCCAATTAGAAGAGGTACTGGATATAATGCACTATTATAGGCTAGAGATTGTTTATCATGGACATAGCCCAGTGAAGCATGGTCATTCCTTTTGAAGATGTAGAGTTATGTTTGAGTCCTATTGAGAAATGTTGCAATTCTATACTTGCTCTCTTTGTTATAATGTAAGTTGAAAATAACTCATTTTATCCACAAAGACAATCTTTTATGTGATTAAGGGTTTGTGATTCTTCTATTTTTCGAGTGGAGGTTGTTGCTTTCTATTGCTTCCGTTTGTCTTGGTGCCTTCTATTATGGACTGTTTCTAGTTTTTCACCAATTGTTGACATGCTAATATTCAGATCTAGAGTCATCTTAAATTGTTGTGCAACAATTTATCTAATTTGGTTACATGGTGATCTCTATTCTTTGTTTGATTGTTTGCGGTTTTTTTTCAGTTTTGATGTGTTTCTCGTCCCCAAGCAACGAAAGAAAAATAGATTAAGTGGGATGATCGTGAAAATTAACGCAAAAAAATAAGTAATTTTCAAGTTTCTTCAATCTAGTCAAAGCCTTTAGGTAAAATCTCAACAAACAAGTTCACAAGCTATGTTTAAATTAATGCAAGATCAAATGCTCAAATCCATAATTCCTCAAGAAAGTGTATCACTCAAAGTGCATATGAAGGAGGTGTATGCTCTCAAAAATCAATTCACACAAGTGCACTACCATAAGCTTGTCAATCATCTAAGTTCCCTTAATGAAGTAACTAATACTATTGATTTACAATATATTTTACTGTAAAATTGATTTACAATTAATTCTCTATAGTAAAATAATTAATATTTTTCAATAAAATAACTAATACCCTTTGACTAATACTTTTTAATGAAGTAACTAATACTCCCTTTTTCCAATATTAGTAGTCATACTTTCTGGGCTGTTATTTTTTGTCAAAAGTTGGAGGGTATTATGAGGTATTGTGCGGGTCATTTATCAATAAAGTTATTGTTAATGGAATATATAAGTATCATATATTTCATAAACAATCATTTTATTCATAAATGAACCTCACAATACCTCATAATACCAACCAACTTATAACAAAAAATAACAGTCTAAAAAGTAGGACTACTAATATTGGACGGAGGGAGTACTATTTAATAAAGTTAATATTTTATTTAAAATAAATAATACCCTTTAGTAAAATAAGTAATACTTCCAAAACAAGTTATGTGGTGAAATTTGTCACCTAATACTTTGTCTATATTTTATGGGTTAATGACACAAAAACACGTAAATTGAAAATGTTATAGGAATTCTCCTGTGGTTGGAAATGGTGCTAAATTTCTATGTGATTTATAGGGTTGTTCACGGAGTTCGGATATTACTGAACCCATACCGAAATTCGCACCTAAAAAGAATCGAACCGAAAAAATCTTGGATTTTTTTATTTTAATCGTACTAAAATCGAACCGAATATTTTTTGGTACAGATTTGAATATTATCAAATTAACCGTACCGAACCAAACCGAATTAAATATGTATTAAATTTAATTATTTTTTATTTATCAAATATTATTATAATGTTATTGAATTCAAGTACATATATACAATTAATTTGGTTCGGTAACTTATGTTTAGGTCAATAGGTGTATATCGAAATAATTTAAAATTAATTTTTTTTCTTTTAATTTCATTATTCATTTATATTCATTTATTACTAAAACTTGGATATGGTGTACCATGTGTCATGAATTACGATCACCGTGATTTTAATATTGCACTTTCCATTCACAAGATATTTCAAAAGAATTTTTTAAATATATATTTTATATACTCTATTGGTAGTAATTTGCATTAATTTTTAACAATCCATTATCATATAATGTGTTGTATTCGATCTTGTAATGATATATATTTGATTGTAGTTAAAGTTGTGTAATATTCGTGGTAAGTGTGTATGCATCAATATGTTTTTTTTTAATTTATTAAGAAAATGAGAGAATGATAAAAAAAATGGGTTAAAAATTCGTTTATCCGCTCCGTTCCGTATCGATCCGATTCGGTCCATTTGTAACCGATAATTTATTGCGATCCGTGCCGAAAAATAAAATATACGTACCGTACTTTACCAAAATTTCGGACAGACACGGACACGCAAATTTTATTATAATCGAGCTTTGATATGGACATGAATACTTTCAAATATCCATTTTTGTCCGTGAACGGTTCCAGTGATTTATTAAATAAAGTTAACTCATTAATGGGTCCAACTCGAAATGAATTACTAAATACAACACATTGAAAAGACGCATATATTAGTGGTTGAAAATAAAATGCTTAATTAACATTCACCTTATTAGGGAGGGTAAATTGCAAGGATGATCCCATGAGAATTCGTACTTGACAGATTTGGTCTCATGTTCTTTTTTTGTCCCATTTTTAGCAGAAAAGATCGCATCCATTAAATATTTAACAGTTTCCTATGGAAAACTGGATGGAAAAACATTTTCAACTTGATTTTTGGAGGGAAATGGGTCAGCTTTTGCTATTAACAATCATTTCAATGTAAAATGCAAGTATGGAGGCGATTCTGCAACTTTAATATTTCCTCTTCGTTGCATTTTCTTCGAATCCTCCGGCAAATTTGGTCGATTGGGGATGATTTTCACTCCGCCAGATTTCTTCTTTGCACCATATGCGTGTACTTTCTAGGGACCCACTATTTGGAGATGATTTTTTTAGTGAATTGAATTTGATTTCTCTTTGATTAACAGGGCGATTATGAGAAAGATTTGGAACAGTGGTTTTATGGTGTGGGGTTTGGGAAATTTTGGGTTTTTTCTAGTTCGTAGAAGTTGGGAATTGAATTATTTTAAGTTGGGAATTATGCGTGTGAGTTTTTGGCAGAAAACTAACGGACGCGTGGACCGCATGCTCGTTAATCCGTTACTTTTTTATGGAAAAATTGTATGAGACTATTTACGCTAAAAAATGACCAAATTCATGAGGATCAATTCTTATGGGACCATTTCTGCAATTTTCCCTTATTAGACTTTTGTCCCCAACGAAATATTTGAATTGTGTTAAAGTCAATAAAAAAGAGTAGGCCGATCTCGAGTTCTCCTTTTTGTGTATCATTACTATCTATATATACGATTTTCCTATTATGTATATCAATTATCACTATTTAAAAAATAAATTTATTTTTTAAACAGTAATAATGAATATGCATAACAGTAATAGTATGTATATATAATAGTGATATTTTAAAAAATTGAAATCATGTGAGCTTGAGTTTACAAAAGTTTTTGGCATCAAAAGAATATGTATATTCTCCTCATATTTTTGGTGGGCCTCTTGTGAACTTGAGATTACATGAACTTTTTTTTAAAAAAAATATCACGTTATGTATACAAATTATTTCTATTATGCATATTAGTCATCAATGCTACTTGATTTGTATATTGTGATAGTGCATATGCATAATATTAATAGTATATCAAAATATTTTTCAAAAAATAAAATAAAATAGTATATCAAAATAACAAATATTATAGAAATCGAGTTCACATGAATTCGGGTTCATGACTTAGATCGAAAATACTAGCTTTTACTAGTAGCTTCCCTGCACTAATACTTTTCGTATTTCTTCGATATCTTCTCATCCGGGCGTCCGTTTGAGTCGATTCAAAGTCCTACGAACTCCTCTTTTCGCCCCCTATCCACCTATGAGCATCAAAGAGACAAATTCATTAGTTTATGAAAATGATACGCAAATGACTCTAAATACTCAACAAAATCAACCAAAACTAGGGCATTTCGTGCGACGAATCATGACAATTTCACGCCTAATCAGCCCTCCCCCCAAACTTACCATGTTGCTTGTCCTCAAGCAACGAAATAGTAAGTCAAGTGAAATTGTTAGGAATGAGTCAACGAATCAAATCATGCAAGCAAATGAATTCGAGCTTCAAAAATCAATCACAAGTATACTCACTCACCTTTCCTCATCATACTCATGCAACAACATCAAGAATCACCAAAATCAAACATGGATGTGCACTCTACGATGTGTTTCACTCCCTCACAAGTGTATATCAATGATAAAGGGACTCACTCAAACAATCAATCACACATATTGGCAGTCATAGGCTTGTAAGCACTCTTAACTCCGACCATACTCTAGAAATCAATGCCGAATCAAAAAGGACTTTTCTCAAGGTTGTAATGTAGGCTCTTTGGACAGGTGGGATAACAATATGGTAAGTGAATCAAGTGAATAGAGAATAGAACATCAAACTTTCGCACTTCGAGATTAGGAACATAATACTTCAAATATTTTCAATCAACACACTTTCAATTCCAATTCTCTCAACACTTCAATTTTTTTTCTTTTTCTAACTCCTTTCACTTCTTTTTTTTTTTCAATCACTTCACACTTTTTTTTTTCGCACAAACACATCAGCTCATTTTTTTTTTTTTTTTTTTGCTCATTCTCAATTTTTTTTCTTTTTCCCACAACTCAAAACTTCATCACACCTTCTTCTCATATTCACTCAACAAACAACATTTCCCCTTTTCAACTCAATTCAATCCTTTCACATTCACACTTTTCCTATTCTCCACTCAAATTGGGACAAAAAGGCTTAAGAACTGGAATAATGTTCAAAATGTGCTGGCAAATAAAATAGGCTAAGGCTCAAACGGGCTAACAAGGGATTCAATGTCATTGGTAGGGAAAATTTGGCTAAGTGACTCATTCAAAACAAAAATGGCCTAAGATCACACTCGGCATATCAGACTAGACACAATCAAGAAGCAAGAGCACACACAAGTTCTAGCATCCTCTAAGGTGACGATCCACTCACAAACGAAGAGATTCATTCATGCATCAAAATCTCATAAGGCTCAAATCTCACGGCTTTCACATCCATGCTAGTCCTAGTGCATTCTCACTCTCATCACACAAGCACTCAAAAGGAAAAATTCACAAGCATTCTAGTTCTTTCTCAAATCCACTCTAACTCAAACACTCACACAATAGAATTCCTAACTCACTCTCACAACTCTACTCTACTCATCAAATCATACTCAAAGATAGCAATAAGTAAGCATAAGCTGATTGATAGGCATGAAATATGTTGTAGCAAATCAGAACACTAACAGCTCAAGGAGCATCTCAAAACTCAAATATATAACCAAACTCAACTCAAAGATAAGAGGTGCTCCGGTGCAATGTAACAAGATACATAAAAAACTCCACCCCCCCCCCCCAAACTTCGACCTTGAGAAGAGGTCTAAGTTTGGGGTTATGGGTTACCTCAACCAAACAATTTAGTTTCTCTCAACAATGTTGCACACACTCTTGCTTGAGTTCCTCCCTTTTGGATAGCTCCATGATTCCTCTACTCTCTCGAGACAAGCCTACAAAATAAAACTCTCAAGTACGAGGTTAAAACTTACGATTAAAAAATACCCTAATAACATAAAACTCAAATAACTAAAAACACTCAAAAGCAAATAAAAATGGGTTGCCTCCCATTCAACGCTATTTTTAAGGTCCTCATGCCGGACCGAGCTCAAAGGAGCTTATGGGACATCATACTCAAATTTACCTCCCTTACTCTCATAAGAGTGGTGCTTGCATGTCTTTCCTTGATGCCCCTCCATCATGAACTCCTTTGCTTCCTTCTCATCCCCAAGTGTTATGGGTCTCAACTCCTTCTCACCTTTATCTGGAGGAGTCTTACTAAGCAATTTCTTGCGCTTGGACTTTTTCTTCTTAACTCCTCCTTTCCCTTCCAACTGGACCACGTCCACACTTTTCATCTCTCCATCCCTCAACTTCTTCACTTTATCCCTATCAACATAATCACAATCATAATGCTCATGGGTTAACTCATCAAATGAAGGATTATCAAAATCATGCGTAAAAGAAAGATTAGGAATAGGAGGTGTGTCTTCAACACAAGGATCAATGGCATCCATGAAATAACAACTCTCATCCTCCTTCGGGTGCTTCATGGTCTCATATAGGGAAATCTTCACTTCTTGATCATCAACTTTCAACGTAATCTTCCCATTTGCCACGTCTAGCACCATCCCCGCCGTTGCTAAGAATGGTCTTCCCAAGATCAAAGGCACATGCTCATCTTCCTCCATCTCTAAGACCACAAAATCGGCTGGAAAAATGTGATCTCCAACTCTCACGAGGACGTCTTCAACCACACCTTGAGGTCGAGTAATAGACCGGTCGGCTAATTGAAGCGTCATCGTTGTGGGCTGAAGTTCAACACCTTCTAACTTCTTGAAAAGCGACAAGGGCATAAGATTGATGCTCGCCCCTAAATCACATAGCGCTCCTTTCTTGATCCCGTTCCCAATGTCACATAAGATGGTAAAGCTCCCGGGATCCTTCAGCTTTGGAGGAAGCGTCTTGTGCACTAATGCACTCACCTCATGGTTCAACTACACCAACTTCGGCTCATCCACTCGCCGTCTTTTTGCGATCAAGTCCTTCAGAAACTTTGCATAGTTGGGCATCTGTTCCAAAGCATCATAAAAAGGAATGTTAATATGCATCTTTTTAAAAACATCAAGGAATTTAGCGAATTTCTCATCAAACTTCTTTTTCATGAAGCGTTGTGGATATGGGACGGGTATCACAGATTTGGGTACCCCCCATTCATCTCTCTCGGTCTCTTTCATTTTCTCTCTTACTTCCTTTGCCTTCTTCCACTTAGGAACTCTCTCAACCTTCTCAATGCCTTCTTCTTCAAGCTCTTTACTCGCTTGAGTGCTTTCACCCTCAACCTTCTTCTCAACTCCTACCTCCCCACTCTCATCTCCATCTTTCTTATGTTCTTTCACCTCCATCTCAACATCTCCTTGAGGCGTCTCAGAATTAGCAGGCATCTGAGGGCCTTCATAATTGGTCCCACTTCTAAGATGGATAGCCTTACAATGCTCTTTAGGATTACCCTCAGGCATTGAAGGGTATTTGCCAGGCTCTCTATTCAATGACTTTGCAATCTGGCTCATCTGGAACTCTATAGAAGTGAACCTTCGGTTGTTCTCTTGCTGAATTCGATTCAGCTCTACATCTCTCTTCTGGAGGTCTTGATCACGCTGATAAACTTTCTTATGCAGATCTTTCACATCGTACTCCAAAGATGATAAACGTTTGCTTCCTTCCTCCACCTTTTGTAGGATAGCTCTCAACATCTCCTCAGTTGAGGAACCGCCTTCTCCACCCGGGGGTTTCGAACCTGGATCAACACCTGGAGGAACTGTAATACCCGCCTTCGGGGTAGCATATGAAAAATTATCGTTCTTCCTCCATTGGTTCTAAGGAAGCTGCTGGCCTCCTTGGTACCCTTGTGTGTTCCTCCAGTGATTTTGAGGCGGCTGTGGACCTGGAGGTACAAATGGTTGGCCATAAGAAGGTCTTCCTTGAAAATTTCCACCTTTTGGATACCCATTCTGATTGTAATAAGGACCTCCCATATAATTTACTACTTCTTGCTGAATTGTGGGCTTGTCCTCTTGCTCATTCTCTGCTGCATTCCCTCCAACCATATTCTTCCCCAACTCAAGGTTGTTAATCTTTTCCATCATAGCCATCAATAGCCTTCTCGTTCCTTCACCTTCCTCAACCTGATGAACTCTCTGGAAATCTGCGTCCACATTCCAAGCCCCGGCATTCGTGACAATGTTGTCCACGATCTCTCTACACCTCACTATTCCTTGATTCAGGAATGATCCACTAGCACAGGCGTCTAGATGGTCTTGTCCAGCCTTGTTGGCACCACTATAGAAAAATGTCATAACATCTCCCTCATTGTACCCGTGCTGCGGGCACTCTATCAACATGTTTGAGTATCTCTCCCACGCTTGACGTAGGTCCTCTCCTTGCTTCTGGCGGAAGGAAGAGATCTCAATCCTTGCTTTGATCGTTCTGGATGGAGGGTAGAATCGCTCGAGGAACAGACGCTCGAGCTCGGCCCAAGTGGTAATACCTCCCTGTGGAAGCGTATTATCGTACCACTCTTTAGCTATTCCCGTCAATGAGAATGGGAACAACCTAAGCCTCTTAGCATCTTCAGACATGCCATTGTAATTGAAAGTGGAGGCTATCATTAGAAAACTCCTCAGATGAGTATGAGGATTCTCCTTCCCGATCACCCCCTTGAACTGGTTCTCGGTAAGCAGCTTAAGAATTCCCGGGGAAATCGAGAAGTTATTTGCCTCTACTGGAGGTAATGTCACTCCATCGTAGTACCGTTGTGGCTGCGCTGCAAACCTTCCTCGAATAGCCATATTCTGATCTGCGTTCTGAGGAACGTGCTGAGGATTAACAGCTGGTACGGGTACTTGTTGGGGTGGTGGTGGTTGATAAGCTAGTGGTTGGTTGTAAACAGGAGGTGGAGGGTACGGGTATGGTGGATACGGATAAGGTGGGTATGGGTAAGGTGGATAAGGTAAGTTGTTTTGTGGTACGTTAGGATGTGGGTAAGCAGGGTTGTTATGAGGGTGTTGGACAAGGTTGTGAGCTGGGCTATTTTGATTCTGAGTACCCGGGTTTTGGCTCTGGCTTTCTCCTAATGGATCTTGGTTCTGACTACTACTTCCTCCAGTGCCGTCAACCCGGTCTACTGTCTGATTAAACTCATTAGCTGCATCATCCAACTCATTACTCAGGTCCATTGGTTCTTTCCCTCCTCCGGCAGTGTTCATTCTCCTCAAGAAAGCTCGGTTCCTTCTAGCTATCGTCTCAGGGTCCAACGGTATTCTCTCTTCGCTCGTATTACCTTGTGAGCGTGTTTTCATATACCTGACACACTAGCAGAAGGATCAAAACGCAACTGCCGAATGAATAAAAAAAAAAAAAAATAAAGCACTCACTACTAAATACTAAGCTATCTACAAGTCCTATTCAAAAGACATACAACGCCATCCCCGGCAACGGCGCCATTGACTTGGATCGAAAATACTAGCTTTTACTAGTAGCTTCCCCGCACTAATACTTTTCGTATTTCTTCGATATCTTCTCATCCGGGCGTCCGTTTGAGTCGATTCAAAGTCCTACGAACTCCTCTTTTCGCCCCCTATCCACCTATGAGCATCAAAGACACAAATTCATTAGTTTATGAAAATGATACGCAAATGACTCTAAATACTCAACAAAATCAACCAAAACTAGGGCATTTCGTGCGACGAATCATGACAATTTCACGCCTAATTAGTTCACACATGTTAATGTCCAATTTCTTTAGGTACAATATTAATAAATTTAGGAAATAAAAAAGGCATAGAATTTTTAAAAAATTATAAAAAAAAAGTTGGAATTTACGTACACAATTTATGTCTGTGTATCTTTTATCTCCAAATTTATATTAAAAAAAATTGTAATATAAACTCAACATTGAACTTTATATTTCATTCCACTTATATACATACGAGAAAGAATTACGCCTCATTTAAAAATCCGAATTTATAAAAGATTGTAAAATTAATTAATTTAATTATTTTTCTTACACTCTCACTCACTTATGAGTCGGACTCAATTTTCTCTCTTTGGGAGGCCCCACGAGTGGACAGTTTAATATGGATGGAGTAGCCCTCAGCGGGAATCGAATCCAAGATCTTTATCTGAGTGTGAGTCTTTTGCCTCTGATACCTAGAAGAATTTCACCTCATCTAAAAATTCAAACTTTTAGAAGGGTGTGAAATTAATTAATTTAATTATTTATCTTACAACCAATATTATTTTATCTCGCAGATACTTAGCTGTTTGTGTTTTCACTTTTAGATATAAAAATGCATTAATCGTTACTTGTTAAACATAATTTACTTGTGGGAGGTAGACAGTTAATGGATAGTGTGACCATCCTAAATCAAGTGATCGAGGAGGTGAAGGAAAGTAAAGAAAGTTGCTTTTGCTATAAGATTGATTTTGAGAAAGCTTATGATTCAGTGAAGTGGAGTTTTTTGGAAGATATGATGGGCAATTTGAATTTTGATCCTAAGTGGGTGGCCTGGATAATGGAATGTGTGTCTTCTGCTCATGCCTCAGTGTTGGTGAATGGGAGTCCATTAGGCGATTTCAAGCTACAGAGAGGCTTAAGACAAAGGGATCCACTATCTCCGTTCCTATTCTTTATTGTTGCTGAAGGTTTGAGTTCTATGGTGTCTAAAGGAGTGGAGGAAGAGTTATTTAGGCCCATTCGAGTAGGGAAAAATAAAGTTGGCATTTCACATCTCAAGTTGGCAGATGACACCATTTTCATCGGGAAGACTTGTAATTTAAATTTCTGGTTTTTGAAGAGGCTTTTGGTAAACTTGCAGCTCTCTTCGGGTTTGAAGATTAATCCTATCAAACGCAAGCTCTGTGGGTTGAATGTTGAGGAAGAAAATTTGGACAACTTTGCGGTTATTTTAGGATGCGGTGTGGATCAAGTTCCTTTCAAGTATTTGGGGGTGAAAGTGGGAAGCTCACATCGTAAGATCTCAGACTGGAACTACTTGGTGGATAAGGTAAAAAAACAGGTTGAGGAAAAGGAAAAGTAATAAAATTTCTGCTGGTGGGAGGTTGATCTTGGTGAATTCGGTACTCTCCTCACTTCCAGTTTACTTGCTATCTATCTTTCGAGCTCCTAAGAAAATTCTGAGTGAGATAACAAAATTACAAAGAAATTTTTTTTGGGGGAGTGGGGAGAGTGAGAGTGTAAGGAAAACTCCTTGGATTAAATGGGAGTATTTGTGCAAGCCTAAATGGTTCGGGGGCTTGGGATTAGGGATTTGGAGAGCTTTAATAAGGCTCTCTTGGAAAAATGGGTCTGGAGGTTTTACACGGAGCGGAGTAGCTTATGGTATAGGGTAATAGAGTCAAGATGGGGAGTAGTAAAATGGGGTATCGGTCTAGGGGCTAGTGGCTCGGTGAGGGGGAGGAAGCCTGGGGTGGTGGGGTGAGATATTAAAAGCAAGTGGTGTGGGGGAGGATGGATGGTTTTTTAGTGTCTAGAAAAAGAAGTGGGAAACGAAAGGGATACGTTTTTCTGGAGGGAAATTTGGCTTGGTGTGGAACCTTTGAAAATAAAATTTCCCAGATTGTTTATTTTGAGTATAGATAAAGATAGTAAGGTGGGGGAGTGGAGGGGAGGGTCATGGGTTTGGAAATGGAGGTGGCGTACGAGTTTGTTGGAGAGAGAAAAAGTATTATTTGATAATATGAATACTTTGCTACTAAATTGCAGGTTTAATCACGAAGAGAAAGTCAAGTGGAAATGGGGACCTGGAAAGGAGAAATGCTACAAGACCAAGGAGGTGTACGAGGAGCTGTGGAGGAGGCGAAGGAGGAGTATTCCCTAGTTTGGAATAACTAGTAATTCCGAAGGTTCGAATCCTCGCTTGGAGGGTCATTTGGGAGAGGCTACCTACTTTAACAAAGCTGCAAGAGCATGGTATTATCCCCTTAAATATCAATTCATCTTGCGTCTTTTGCAAATTGGTGTCGGAATCCATAAGACATTTGTTGTTCGAATGTTCGTTCTCTTATGATGTATGGATGATGAGCATTAGTTGGTTAGGGAGAAGAGATGTGTTCTCCTCATATCTCTCGACGAGTCTTCTATATTTTAGTAGACTTTTGAAAGGGAAGAGAGGAAGAATGGTAATAATGTGAATAAGGGAGTGCATAATTTACTATTATGGAACACTAGAAATGCAGCTGTTTTTCGTTAGGAGGAGCCGAAAAAGGATAAAATTGTTGAGGACCTCAAAAGATGTACTTGAAAATGGATAGTAGGAAGAGCTAGCTGGGCCAAAGATATAAACTTTCTGGAGTGGAGTAATACCCCAAAGTTCACGTTTTAACAAGTAATAGTTGAAGTAGGGACTTGGAGAAATCCTATTAATGTAATTTGTTATAAGCTGCTATGCATTGATGTAAGACAGTGAAGGTAATTCTCTTACCTATTTGCTAATAAAAATTTATTTTCCTGATAAAAAAAAAAAATTACACACGATTTTGCACAAAAAAGTTACAATACTAATACACAAAACAAAATTATGTGGAATTCATCACGCAAATGAAATATTTTAGTAAATTACAAAAGATTATCTCAAAACCTTTCCAAGTTAAAATACCCAAGTAATTTAAAATAATTATCAACATTTTCATTAGTGACCCACCAAAAAAGCCATTAACTGATCAAGAAACAAACAATATTTCATTGATTATATTTTTCTCTTATTTTTATTGACAAATTATTTTACGGACACAATCAGTCAGATGGATTTTTTTATCGGTCAATATGATATTTTTGGTAATTACTTCAAAATTATATTACTTACCCAAATTTTTATTACTTACCCAAGTGTATTTTGTTGATTATAATTATAAATACATTTAGCTTTTTTCCCTCTCAGGAAATTACCCTAACAGATATTTCATGACAACAAAATTTAAATGGTAGGGATTTCAATTTGTATAAAGAGCAGAGTAGAACGTGTGAATCGGCGGAATACTTCCTTCGCCGTCTACGGATATTGAAGATTTGGTACAGTAAGTCCAAACAGATGTTGAATACATCTCCCCAACACAGTAAGAAGCAGAGTGGTTTTACGCATCTGAGGTAATTGCATTTGTACTCTTTCATTTCTAGAGTTTGAATTCGAGTGAATTTGGGGAAGGGAAAGGGAAAGGTTGGGTAGAGTGGAGGATGAAATTGGACTTAATTAATATGAGTCGTGGTGATTAGCTGAATGCTTGAAACAAAAATTCCATGTATTTCATTAAAGGGGAAAAGAAAGAGAAATAAAAGAAATACGAAGATTGTGCTATTAGAACCTGATTATATATCAGGTTGGTCAATTTGTTTAATACATTAGAAGGCTCATATATTGAGAGAAACATCTTATATGAAGATCTATATGCTTTCTGTTAATATGTACTGTAAGCTTCGGTAAATCAATTACTATCAAAACTATTATCATCAAAGCATCTTATCGATTACTAATTTTGTTTGAAATTGTTATCGTGTGTAGGATTTGTTTTAGGCATAATTCATGTACAAGTAACATAATAGGTATTTCTTAAAGGTTAAATTTGGAAAATTAATTAGTTTATGTGTTTCATCATTGGGTTTTTACCCTAGATAAATGGCCTTACATGTGATAGTTTAAGATGGCTCTAGTACTGCTCAACGATGGCATTAAGCTAAGAATAGATCGAAATATATTAATACATTCTTTGAAGGCTAGCTACAAGATGCACTAGATGATAATTTTGTAGGGATACACGTGCTTGTAAATATAGAAGAAAGTCACCATAATATCACATGTAATGCATTTATTAGAGGAAGTATAGAAGATGGTGATAATGATGAAGATTGGAACTCTCTTAACTTATATAACATTGTTTTTAATTGGCGAAATAAAATATGGGCATGAGATGAAGTACGTAAAATTAAGTATATACATATAGTTTTTTGTGCATTAAAACTTTGTTTTTCTAATATCAAATGAAATGCATTTGTTTTATGACATTGAAATCTGACAACAAAAACTTTGAAATTGATTTATTCCCCTGTGAATTATAGTTGGCTTGGTGGTATAATTTTTTTCCGCCAAACACAAAGACTATCAAGTCCTTATTTTAGGAAGCATTTCTGGTAGTTTTATCAATGTCTCTGGTTCTTCTGTAGATGATGTTGTCTATGTTAAATATTAATCTGATATATTTGAGTGATCATACCTTTCTTACTCTTTACCCAGGGAATGTTCATAGATCTTTTACATTTTTATGGTTGCTTTGCATGTCATAGAATTATTTTATTTTAACCATTACTATTTATGACGTTAAATATATCATACACATAGTTTTATCTATTGAAAGTTAGTTCTAACTGCAATTCCTCAAATTTTAACATATTGAAGATGACTTTTATGGTGCATTTGTGGTATTCTAAATATGCCTTGAATGTGCAAAAGACAACATTCTTATTTCAGTTGTATTTTTATCATTTCGATTTGTCTTGATACAAAGATAAATTTTAAGTCTCATAATTGAACAACACAATTGAAAATAAAACACAAAATAAAGGTAACCAACATATAAGACAGTGTTAAAGTTAGCCAAAATGTCATCTTATATGTGTTCATATCATGCGTGCTCTTTCAATGTGATACTTCTGGATGACGAAATCATAGTTAACCTATGAAATACCTTGAGAGCCACAACCAATGCCATTAGAGGGATCACACTCAAATTCATCTCTGGTGTTGTAGAGATCGTCATAGTCCTCGGGATTGGTGCTTCTGTAATCTTCCTCCTCATCAGATCTCTCAATCAATATTGACTTGTGTTTTCTCAACAGTGGAATACCTACGTCTTATTTCAGTGGTTCTAGCTGGCCTCACCATCTGACATCCTTCATCAGCTTCAAAGCCTTAAGTAACAAAAGGTAGTACCGAAAGCCTCGGAAGGTGATGAAGAAGGTCAGGTAGACGAGGTTGAAGCTAGAACCTCTGAAAGAAGACCAAAATATTATGCTGTAGAAAAAATTCAAAGTAAATACTGATTGAGGGATTTGATAAGGAGGGAGTTTACAGAAGCACCAACCTCGACAGCGAGGACTATAACGACCTCTACAACACCAGTGATGAATTTGATAGCAATTTATCTTATGGAATTGATAGTTGGGCAGAAGATACTCCATGTTAATGGGTTAACTATGATTTCGTCTACAGTTAATATCGCATTGAAAGAGCAAACATGATTTGGACACAAATAAAATGGCATGTCGCCATTTTAGCTTACTTTAACATTGCCTTAAATGTTGGTTCAAATTTATTAAGTTTTTATTTTTGTTGTTCCTTTATAAGATTTAAATTTAATCTTGATAGCTAGACAAATCGAAATGATTTTTTATTTATTATAAACATTGATAAGATAGGTAATATTACAGAAAGACATATAGTTTCCCCTTGATAAAATAAGTGAAGCCACAATGGAAACCTAAAGACGCCATGTGATCATGTTTATTTAAATAGGAGTATGATATTATTTCAGGATCAATTGATTTTGTTTATACATTTCCTTGTTTTATATAATAATCTAAATTTCCTTTTTTTTCAAGGATCTATCCAAATTTTGTGATTGAAAAAAATCTTGACTGAATGGATTTAATTACTATTGCATTCATTTAATTTTATTGTGTGATTGGTGGAAGATCAATCCATTTTGAAAAGATGAATGGTCCAAAATTTCATCCCAAGGGAGGCAAAATTAGTATATAATCCCATGCGGGGCAATATTGGAATTTTATTTTATTTTTCATTAAAGAAAATCCAATGTGGGTAAACCCCCCCCCCACACACACACACACACAAGCCCTAAATTTGACCTTAATTTCATCGCCGTCATTTGAAAAAGTATAAAAGGACATAAGCGAGGTCGCAACTTAATTCATTTCATTCGTCACTCTATTGTCTAAGAGCCTTCAAAACCCTAGCTCCCCCAAAGTGCTTTGAACCTTCATAAATTTTTACCCATGGCAGACAAGAGAAATGCTGATGAGAAAGGAAAATCATTGCTGATCTATGAAGCAGAATCCAGCAAGAGGCAAAAGCTGGAACTCAGTTTAGAGAAAGATCCAAACATTGGCCGTTTTTACATAAGCGGTCAAGTGACTAAAGCCTTCGATG
Organism: Ballota nigra; assembly: GCA_947034835.1. NCBI lineage: Eukaryota > Viridiplantae > Streptophyta > Magnoliopsida > Lamiales > Lamiaceae > Ballota > Ballota nigra. The sequence continues at coordinate 42,727,689 of OX344723.1, read as the reverse complement.
CTGGAACCTCTAGTAGTGGACTAATAGAGGGATCGGACAAGGAGGATTCATCTGATAGCGATTCATCTGATAGCGAGGATGATGATGACCTCTACTACACCAGCGATGAATCTGACAGTGGTGAATCTGACAGCGATGAATCTGAGGCTAATGGCAGTGACTTGGAGGATATGCCATTTTGGTAGGTTACCTATGATTTAATCCAAACGTTTTTGTTGAAAGAATAAATGTGATATGAACACAAATAAGATGTTTTGCCCTTTTGGCCAGTTTTAGCATTGTCTTATATGTTGATTCAAATTTATTGTGTGTTTATTTGACATTGGTGATTTGTGTTGTTCTATGTTGAGTCTTAAATTTATTACTGGAAATTAAACAGATCGAAATAGTTATTATATATTGTAGCCGCAATGATAAGATAGATGAATTTTAGTAAGACATATAGTTTCCCTTAAGAAAATAGGCGAAGCCTCAATATAAACTCAAATATGTCATGATCTTATTTATATATCATGTTTCAGTATTATGTTATATCCACTTGCTTGTTTTAAGTTGTAATCTAAATTTCCCTCTTTTTGTCTTCTTCATCTTCATTAACCTATGTGATTGAGACATGCCCTAACCGGTGCATTTTGTGATATGCTTTTAAACTACCTACAGTAAAGTAGAACGGGCCAATATAACCTCTTCATTTTATACCTTTTAATACTAATGAAAAAAAATTCACTAAAACCTACACTATCCTGGAAGGACAGTTTAAATTATAACAGCAGGAGTAGCTTTGTTGGTTTTAGTAAAATATTATTAGGGAGTATTTACTTACGTTGAGTCTTGAAATATACATTTAATTAGGAGGTGCTCTTGTGTGAAACGATCTCGTGGATAAAATGGTACTCTAGATTTCATTTTGCTTTTAAATGTATGTGTGTGGGTATATATATATATATATATATATATATATATATATATATATATATATATATATATATATATATATATATATATTTTGAAGCTCATGTAGAAGACTGAACTTTTGTGTTTAACAAAACCTTAAAGCTTTCTCAATGCACTCAAAAGTACAACATATTTTAGCATCATATACCACCAAACACAACTATAAAATGGGTGTAATGAGCAGAATTCCTGGTGTCATTAGTCTTGCCCAACCTTAAATTGCAATTCGTTTTGATGCAAACCATGTTATTAGTATGTGATTATGAATAACATCGGTCAATTTCTTTAAAATTTTTAAGATTTAAAAAATTAATTAGTTTATGTGTTTCATCATGGTAGTTGCTGCCCTAGCATGGTCTTACTTGTGATCGTTTAAGATGACTCTAGTGCTCATTAATGGCATTAGGCCGAGAATAGATCGAAATATAAATACATTACTAATTTGAAGGCTACATCTTTGTATAGTGTAACTTTGTTTCATTTTTCATGTAATAAAGAATTTACTTACCAAAAAAAGGAAAAAAAAAGATGCACTGGATGACAATTTTGTTAGGATGCATGTGCTTTTAAAAGGAAAGTCACCCTAAAATCACATGTAATGCATTTATATATCAGAGAAAGTGAAGAAGATGATGATAATGACGAAGGTTGGAACTCTCTGAATCCCCTTAACTTATATAACATTGTTATTGATTGGCGAAGCAAAATATGAGTATGAGATGAAGTCTGCAAAATTAAGTAGGTTTTTGTGCAATGAAGCTTTGTTTTTCTAATATCAAATAAAGGGGGGGAAATTAGGACACTATTTTATGGGTGTTTGCAAACTTAGGAAAAATTTTACAGGTTCGGGAAATTTGCACAATATCTTTACGAGCTCGCAAACTTAGGACATTAGCTTTACAAAGTTGCAAAACTAGGACATTATCTTTTAATTTTGACGAACTTAGGCCAATTTTTATAAATCTAGGCCAACTAGACACATCATAATCGGGCTTTATTTGACCCAAATTTTATAAAATTTGCCCAAACATAAAAGATAGTATCCTTGTTTTGCTAGATTTTAAAGATATTGTCCTAATTTTGCTAGCCCACAAAGATAGTGTCCTAATTTTGCAAACCCAAAAAGATAGAGACCTAAAGAATTAATTTTCCCATCAAATAGAATAATTCTCTTTTATGACATTGAAACCTGGCAACAGAAAAATTGATTTACTCCCCTGTGAATTATAGTTTTCTTGGTGGTAGATTTTTTCCGCCAAAGATAAATTAAGACTATTGTTGGGAAGCGTTTATGGTATTTTGATCAATGTCTCTGGATCTTAATATTGTGTATGTTAATATGATATCTTTGAATAATCATACTTTTCTTACTTATGTTCCTAGAACTATTACATTTTTTATGGTTTCTTTGATGTGTTATGGAATTCTTTAAGCAGAAACCACATCCATGGGGCAAAAACCGGAGCAAGTGGGCCGGCGCCTGGCTGTAGGTGGAGAAATCATCAAGTGCTTTGGATTGGTCTTCCCATCATTGTTGTTGCCAAAATAGTTCTGCTTAAGAGGAACGTATATTTTCTATAGACTTGGTTGTTGAGAGGAAATAAACTGATCAGCAATTCTTTGGGTTAATATGTTATGTGTTTTGGCTTGGTTGTATTATCTTGTGTTTTTAATAGCTGCGACTCATTATAAGCTCTCAATTGTTGATGCATTAATTTTTGCAGTCCAGGTTCTTCCCCGATTCTCCCATCTAACTGTCTTAAGCTAAATGTTTGGAATTTAAACACCCGGTTTGCTGTTTTTTTAACTTTAAGCAATATCTTCTTTTATTTAGTTGCATTTTGCATTGCCCTGTTAAGATTTTTGAGTGATGCTTCAAGTTACCTGAAATTGGACCATGCTTTTGAGTTGGGGTGAAAGAATTTTCCAGAATCATGAAATGGAAGTGTATATTTTTCACTACACGAGAATGACTTGCTTTATTCACCTGAAATCTTCATGCATTTTTTTTCTTTTTGTGACTGATTAGTATCATTCTTGCATCACGTTATTATTTAGTTTTAGATGTTTTGATGCTAATTGTTCAGACAATTGCATTAAACTTTTACATGATACAAGGTAACTAAACCAGAAGGAAAACATATAACTAACATCTTTATTAGTCAATAAAATTAAAATCCAATACTATGCAAATAGAAAAGATGAATTGCTGCTCAACTTCTAAGTGGTATTTATGAAATGAAAACCCATGATATCGGTGCAAAAGATCTACAATCTAGTGATGTTAATACGTGAAGTTTAGCTCCTCGATGATCACACCAGGAAATTAATGGAATGCAAGTTAAAGTAGTAAGCAAACCTTCAGTTCAAGATTTAGGAAAAGCACATTTGCTGCTTAAGCTAATCAAATCAGGTCTATACAAGTTCGTTTTCGGATAAAGAATGATGATGACGCAATTGCCATTGTATTCTAATTGCATAAACTGAGAGAAAAAAATGTTATAACATCCACCAAGCTAGGAATTTTTGCTTGTATTTATCATTGTAATAAAATAACATATTCTCTAACCATAAAAATCTGAAATTCACAAGAAAAAGGGTTCATACTAGTTTTTAAGATCCATTTTACTGATTTAAATATTAAAAGAACTACATAAGTACATAAATGATTTAAGAGAACTACTTCAAGAAGATCCAACTAAGATCTACTTTACCAATAGTATTTACAACCAGCTCTATCTTGTGACCTCTGTTTTTGGGATCACGCCTCTACATGGATAATGAAATTATCCATCTATTTCTGTATTTTCTCCATTGGCAAATAACTTATAATATCGCAAAAAATTATCTAGCCAAGTGATCTAAAGCATTAATTGGTATGCACAATTTATGCAAATTGACTACAACATCAAAGATTCACCAGAGAAAAAATGAACCATGCTAACATAAGGTAACACAGCTTCAATATACTTGAATGTATCATCTATACATCTATATGAAGGGAAGTTACAAATTTTGGACAAGATGTTATCTGATAGGAATAACATTGTTCAACCATTGTATCTGGTGGTTTGAATTTGAATTTATTCAACTCAAACGACAAATCTCTTTTTTTTAAAGAATTTTATTAAGGAGCATCTGGAATGCCCCATGGCATCAAAACAAAAACAGAGTATGGTTTTATGCGAGTTCCCTCAAATATTACATACTAATATTTTATGAAGTAATCCATTGTTTCAGCCCACCCCAATTAAATTTATTGTATCTTAGTCCACCCCATTAGTAATTCTTGGAATAAAAACTAGTAATATGTTCCTAAGCATAAGATCTCTTTGTCAATCACAAAAGGATAGCCAACTATGAGTTTTATTCCAAGCTCTCAACCACGTAAAAGAAGCTAAGCAAATTTAGTGACCAAATAGTTGCTATCGAATATCAGACGATGGAATTCTGGGATAACCAAATTGTACAATGCCAAGAGGTCTTTAATTTCCTCCTATGCAAATACATATCAACTAACTTAGAGAGAGGAAGAACCGTAACTGGTAAAATTGAGCTTGAGTATTCGAACCCCTAATTCAGGGTGGACGGTGCGGCGGAATCGGCAAAAGAGATGTTTGGGAATTTTTTAAGTGTTAGAGCGGGAGAGAATGGCGCCTTGAGTTGAATGAAATTATTTCCAAGTGTTAAAAAAATATACTCCATTCGGCCCATTTGGAAGATGGAGGATTCAGAATTTCATCACAAGGGAGGTGAGTTTTTTATTTTATTTTTGTTATGGTGTTAGGATTAGTATAAAATTTTATGTTATTTTAAATGTTATGATATAAGAATTTTTCATATTACAGTAAAAAAAAAAATATCACAAGGGGTAACCCATAGCCAACCCTACTCCCCGCACACCCTAAATTTGACCTTGATTTTATCACCATTATTTGAAAAGGTATAAAAGAACATAAGCAAGGTCGCAACTCAATTTATAAGACACTCTATTGTCTGTGAGTTTTCAAAACCCTATCTCCCAAAGTGCTTTGAACCTTCGTAATTTTCAACCATGGCAAATATGAGAAATGTTGATGAGAAAGGAAAATCATTACTGATCGAGGAAACAGAATCCAGCAAGAGGCAAAAGCTAGAAGTCAATTTAGAGAAAGAAAAAAATATCGGTTGTTTTTACATAAGCGGTCAAGTGGCAAAAGGCTCCGAAGCTGGAACCTCTAAAAGAGGATTAATGGAGGGATCTGATAAGGAAGGAGAATATAGTAGCTCCAATTCTGAGAGCGAGGACGATGACAACCTCTACAATACCACACCAGTGCTGAATCTGATAGTAATTCCTCTGATGGCATTGCTAGTGACATAGAAGATATTCAATTTTGTTGGGTAATCTATGATTTCATCTTTCAAAGTATTTTGTTGAAAGAATAAACATCACTTGCTTGTTTTATGTTGTAATCTAAATTACCTTTTTTTCCATGAATCTATGTGATTGAGACATGTCCTAACTGGTACATTTTGAATTTTACACTTAAATAAAGTTATTTGATTAGATATTCAATGGAATTCTTTATTATCTGGTGGTAAACCATAGAGAAGGTTTTCTTGCATTTTCTTTTTTAGTTTTGAATCCTTGGTTTTGGGTTGTTAAATTGCTCTTGAAATGATCTAATAATATGTATAGAGTGAAATTGGTTCATACATGAACCATCAAATGTATTGGTTGTTATCACTAAAGAGTATTAGGTATTTTCACTGAAGGGTATTAGTTGTTTTCACTGAAGAGTTTTAGTTTGTTTTCACTGAACAACTAAGAATTTTCAGTGTAAACTAGTAATACTCTTCAATGGAAACAACTAATACAGTTTAGATAAATCAACTAATACCCTTCGATAATTCATGTATGAACTATTTTCACTCTATACTTTATATCCTTTTCAGACAATTTGTATTTGTGGGTCTAATATTTAGTTTTGGCATTCCAATGGAGATGTTATTTCATTTGATATTAAAAAATTAAATGATTGTGTACTAGTTTGTTGGGTAAATTTATTTAATTAGGCCAAATTCTAAGTGGTATGGTGAAAATAGGGATGATTGCTGGGATTTACGTTTTTAGGGTTGATCACCCCGTGGGAGGCGATCAACCCATTTGATCGCTAATGGTGAAGGTGATCAAGGCCAACAACATTCCAGCCAGGTCTACTTTTCTATTTCACGTGGTTATGGATTCTTATTTCCCATAGATTGCAATTCCCCATATGCTGAAAAGAAGAAAACATTATTTAATCATTAAATTGAAAAGAAAAGCAAGCAGCTGGTGTAATTGGGTATCTCTAAACCCATTTCTTCCATTGAATCCCGACGGAATAGCTTGAGCTCAGAGCAGAAATTGCAGGGCCACGATGGAATTAACATATTCACACCACTAGAAGAAGAAAGAGGCGTCGGAAGTTCGAGCCCCGACCAGGAAAAGCTCCACGCCGGAATTAATATCGGAAGGAGTTCGAGGTGTCTTCGAAAAGCTTCGAAGTTGTTGCTGCTGCTACACTCAATTGAAATTTTTGCCGGCGAATCAAGAGTCAAGCTTGCCGGAAACGTGGGGATAAACATGCCGAAAATTGCAAAAAAATCAGAGGAAGCGCCGGAATGCTTCGCATAAAATAACTTGAATCACGCCGAAATTAATTTGCACGCCGGAAAGTTTCGCAAAATTTCCCATCTCAGCCTTCTTTGATCGCTCTTGTGGAGGGCAGCTTACTTCTTGATCGCTCCTCCCAAGGGCAATCAACTCTATATCCGAAAACACCTCAGATTTCACCCTATTTTTGCAATCGTGTTTCATTAATACCCTATATAAATAAATTTACCTGTTTGTTGTATGCATAATTTTATTAGGTTCTATCAATATTAAAAATAGCAGGCAAGTTGAAACTGGTCTACACTGTCAGTTAGACACATAAAATGTTTATTAATTATTTCAAACTATCAAATTTCTTTTGATAATTAGAAGTATCAATAAGAGTTATACCTTCTTCACTTGTGTGTTGTATTCTCTAATTTATTCTTTTGGGGAAGAGGCCTATTGAATACATAATTTAATAGGGAGAACTGAGAAGGGTTTATTTTGTCTAATTTCAAGTGGTCAAAAACTTCTTTTTCCCAATTATAATTTTGTATAGAGTGAAAATGGTTTATACATAAACCATTTTAAGGGTATTAATTATTTTTACTAAAAGGTATTAGTTGTTTTTATTGAAAGGTATTAGTTGTTTTCAGTGAAGGGTATTAGTTGAAGGGTACGAAGAGTATTAGTTGTTTAACTAAGGGGTATTAGTTGGTTACATTAAAAAGTATTGCAAAGTATGTATGAACCAATTTCACCATGTACATACTCTATGATTTTCTTACCCCAAGGTTGAAAACTTGTTGGAATAAGGAATTGAGGGCATTTTTGTGTTTTTCACAATTTAATAAGGATGAAGTTGCTTTCACTAGGATTCAATCTTAGTTCTTTTGCTCTAATAATATGAAAGAATTTCATCTAAGAGTTTGAATTTGTAGAGTGATGTGAAATTAATTTATTAAATTATATATATATATATATATATATATATGTGTGTGTGTGAATACTTAACTATTTATGTTTTCGCTTTTGGAGAGAAAAAATGCATTATATCATTACTTGTTAAATATAATTTATACACTCGATTTCAGAAAAAAAAATTGACCTCATTTGTAAAAGAGTTATAATACAAAAATACAAAACAATATTATCTGGAATTCGTCACAGAAATCTCTTAAATAAATTACAATATATTCACTCAAAACCTTCCCAAATTAAAATAATTTTATGATTCGAAATAATTATCAACATTTCCATTAATGATCAACCAAAAAAGCAATTAATTGGTCAAGAAAAAAATAATATTTTATTTATTATCTTTTTCTCTTATTTTTATTGACAAATTATTTTATGATCTCAATCAGTCAAATGGATTTTCTGATCGGTCAATATGGTACTTTTGGTAATTGTTTTAAACAATGATATTATATTACTTACCCAAATTAAATATTGTTTTTATTACTTACCCAAATATGTTTTGTTGATTATAATTATAAATACATTTTGCTTCTTCCCCTCTTAGAAAATCACCCTAATGGATATTTCATGACAGAAAAATTGAAATGGTAGGGATTTCAATTTGTATAAAGTGCAGAGTAGTCATGTGAATCTGTTACAGTAAATCCAAACAAATTTTGAATACATCTATGAAACGCAACAAGAAGCATAGCGGTTTTACGAATCTAAGGTAATTCATTTTTTCCGTAACCATCCTACCACCACAATTGCAATTGTACTCGCTTATTGAATTTCTTTTATTTATTGAATCTGAATTAGAGTTGTAATTTGTGGATTTTGGGATGGGGAACTCGTGTAATTTTGTGTGTGTGGGAGGGGAAAGGTTGAGTAGTTTGGAAGATGAAATTGGACTTAATATAAGTTGTGTGGATTACTGATTAGCTGAAACTAAACTAAGAAGAAATCTATTAAGAGAGAAATGAAAGGAAATTAACAGAAAGAAAAGGAAAGTGGAAGACGGAAAAAGGAAAAACAAAGCAAAATGTGTTGTTAGTTTGTGATTATGAATCACGTCGATTGATTTGTTGAATACACTATCAGGTCCTTTTTTTGGAAAGTGCTTTTGGTAGTTTGATCAATGTCTTATGTAGATGATGTTGTCTATGTTAAAAATGTTATCTGATATCTTTGAATGGTCATACCTTTCTTACTCTTTAGTCGGAGAATACTCGTAAAACTTTTACATTTGTATGGTTACTTTGGCATGGCATGGTATTATTTAACTTTAATCTTTGTTATTTATGACGTTAAATATTCATACGCATAGTTTAACATATTGAAGGTTAGTTTTAACTTTAATTCCTTAAATTACACCAAATGTTTTTATGGTGCATTTGTGGTGTGCTAAACATATCTTTATCATGGTGTTTACAATAAATAACAACTATTTCGATTTGTCTAGCTGTCAAGATTGAATTTAAGTCTCATAATGGAACAATGCAAAGAAAAAACAAACACATAATAAATTTGAACCAACATATAAGGCAATGTTAAAGTCAGCTAAAATAGCAAAATGCCATCTTGTTTGTGTTCAGTCATGTTTTTTCTTTGAATGATATTCTACCGGAAGGTGAAATCATAGATAACTCATTGAAATGAAATATCTTCTGAATCACTATCAATGTCATCAAAGGAATCACGATCAAATTCATCACTGGTGTTGTAGAGGTCGTCATAATCCTCGCTATCGGGATTGGCGCTTCTGTAATCTTCCTCCTTATCAGATCCCTCAATCAGTAATGACTTGTCTTTCTCAATAGCGAAATGCACCTAGGTCTTCTTTCAGAGGTTCCAACTTTAACCTTGCCTCCCTGGTCATCTTCATCACCTTCGTAGTCTTCTTTCTTACTTAAGGTTTTGAAGTTGATGAAAAGGATCAGAGAGGTAAGGTTGAAGCTGGAACCTCTGAAAGAAGACCAAAGTCTTATGCTATAGAAAAAATACATAATAAATACTGATTTATGGATTTGATAAGGAGGAAGTTTACAGAAGCATCAACCTCGACAGCAAGGACTATAACGAACTCTACAACATCACTGATGAATTTAACAATGATTTCTGCTATGGGATTGACAGTGGGTCAGAAGATGTTCATTTATTGGGTTAACTATAACTTTGTCTTCCTCTAGTATCACATTGAAAGAACAAACATGATATGAACATAGAAAAATATGGCATGTTGTCATTTTGGCTGACTTTAACATTGCCTTATATGTTGGTTCAAATTTATTCAGTATTTGTTTTTCAGTTGTGGTGTTCCATTATGAGACTTAAATTTAATCTTGGCAGCTAGACAGATCAAATTGGTTTTTATTTATTGTAAATAAGATGATAAGGTAGGTAAAATTTTAAGAAGACATATAGTTTCCCTTGATAAAATAGATGAAGCTACAACAGGAAACCAGAGATGTCATGGCATCATGTGTATTTAAATAGTGTGTGATATTGTTTTAGGATCATGTGATTTTTGTATGCATTTCCTTATTTTTATGTAGTTATCTAAAATTTCATTTTATTTACATTGATCTATCCAAATTTAGCGATTGAGAGATACCCCTATTGCGGCATTGATTTTGTCTGTTGTATAAAATTTCTAATTGCATTCTTCATTTGGTTAAAAATGGCTAAATTTACTAAAAAAAAATCCTTTAGATGAATTTATATCCTCTAAACTAATCTATTTCATTTGTTTGTGGTGGATCCTACACCAAGTGCTCTATAAGCGGGTGGTTGAAACTCCCATTACAGATTTTGGTTCATCTCGATCCTTTGAATTTTTATGGTACATCTATCCAGTGTGTCATAACAAGAATGCAACTGAGTTTAAAGTTGTTAGTTTGTTTGGCAGGCTTTAATTTCTTGACATTGATTGACCTATCTAATGTTATTTTGTGTTGTGTATTTGTGATGATTTGGCTTGGATTTGACTCGGGGTAGCCTTATTTGAATTTGTGAAATGGTAAATGCACTCATCACAGATTTAAAAATATTGTCAAATACATATAAAAAATTTAAATATTCCTCAAATAATTTTATATATTCGAATTGGTTGGTTTCATTAGTTTATGGTGGATTCTAGACCAATTGCATTGTAAGAGGCGATTGAAATTCCCATTGCAAATTTTGGTTCATTTCGATACTTAAGACTTTTTTTATAGTACATCTATCTAGTATGTTATCATCATGCTTCAAATGAGGTGATAATTGCTAGCTCGCATGGTAGGCTTTAAATTTTTTACATTGATTGACTTAACTAATGTTATTTATTAGTATCATAGATAATACATTTTTGTTCTGTATTAGCGGCAAATTTACTAGGAATTTTTTCTAGGGTTCTCTGAAATTACTAAATGCAATCATCACTTGGTTATAAGTGGTCAAATTTATTCACAAAGGTTAATTATACTTATGTAAGATCCTTGTATGTTTTCTAATTGTTTTTCTTCTAATTCTGGATATTGAAAATGATATCTTAGCTATGCTTTATTTATTCCATTTTTAAAATAAAGAGTGAGAAGAAAAATCGACAAAATGAAAGATAAAACATTTGAAAAATATGACAGTATATCTTAGAATATAATCTCATGTGACAAATATTTTTTACTTTATTGAACAAGTTTAACTGACGCATGTTTAGCAAATTGGGGTGCAAATAGTCTCACCATTTATATGATGTTTTACATTTTTCTCAATCCATGTATATTGTGATAGAACTACTCAAGAAGCTCCAAACAGAAATTCTCATAACATTTAAGAATTGGTACCCGCACCCTATCTTTGGTTGAATTACATCCTCAACTACTGCATTCCCCCACGGGATGTAGCCATATAGGATCATCTCATATTCAAATAAAATGTTTTGCAAATTATATATACATTTTTGGGATTTTTTTGTTTTTTTGCAAATTATATATACATGTTTTGCAACTACTTCACCCAATTTCCTACATGTGTCCTTAGTCATGTTGTTACATCTTTGTACATATAATTTATAACTTTAATATAAGCTGTTTTTACCCCTCTGTTTATCCAACGCAATACATTTTGATCAACTCATATCATATCTTTTTTCATATTTAATAAATATCATAAGTATTAGGTTAGTGTAGGTTGACATGAGATGTCACGTATAACTACACTAGACATGCATGATGTATACTAAAAAGCAGACTTTAAGTATAAGTGGGAGATTGTTGGAGTTATACGTGAAAGTATGTTTTTACTTCGTATAACTCATGTATTAAACACTTTGTTTTATGAGAATAATATTTTTTATCACATTTGCTCTGAATATGAATGGATGTTGAATATTTATTGCAACTCGTTCAATATATATAGTATGTGTTACATTGTAGTTAATGTGGTGATACTAGATCACAAAAGATCACATTAACGGTTTCCTTGTAACTAAACGTACAAATTCACGACCTAGGTGGAATTGAACAATCCCCCGTGAAAGGTCGATGTGTATACCTCAAATTGGTCTGTCTTGACCAAGAGATTACACTAGCACATTTAGTATGTGTTGAAGAGGACCTACAGCGATTATAAATTCTTATGTTCTAAAATGTGAAGGATTAGACCTCAATGGTTATTGATTTCTTAATCTCTGTCACTTAAATAGGACCGTGCGTGATTAATAGTTATTTCTTTGATTCATGTCGGGTGAGAATCATCGTGACTTCGAACCTTGTGTATTGGGCAGTAATATTAATCATACGACAGTTGCTAAGGATTAATACGAAGAAACGTGTGCGAGTACGGCTCGTGTGATTTGTCCCCTTGGTGGGCTCAGAAGTTTTATCGTACCAAATCTTGCAAGTAAAGACTTAGTTTTTTCGGTACGGATAATAAAGTTGAGTTGTCTTTACTCCAAGGTAAAAGATATTAATTAATTTAGAGTTATTCAGAAGCTCAATTAATTAATGGACTAGATAATCTTAAACACGGAAAATAATAACCAGGAGCCCATATTATCGTAATATGGATTAAGATGGATAGTGCAATATTAATTTATTAGTGGTATTAATTAATATTAATGGACTGAATAATATTGGGGCTCAACATTGAAATTCAGAAGCCCATTGGAGGTCCAACCTTAATTCTCCTAAAGGCCTCTCAAGTAGCCCAATAATAATAAAGTGATTAAAATAAAAGAAAAATATTATTGCTTATTTTTCCTCATAAATTTCGAAATTAATAAAATATAGGGGAGAAAGATTTTCTTTGGATTTTGTTATGGAATGAAGAAAAGTATTCTTGGAATTCAAGATTATCTTATTAATTCAAGAAATCTCCTACTTGGCATTTTATTTGATAAATTCGAAATTTGATGATTAATGAGAAGAAAAAGATTTTCTTGAAAAATATTATGGAATATATGTATTCTTGGAATACAAGATTATCTCATAAATTCAAGAAGATTCAAATCTTGGATTTTATCTCTTAATTTTTAAAATTCATCCATAATAATAGAAGGATGAGATTTTTGTGGAATATTTTATTTTATGGAGAAAATAATATATGAGATATATTCAAGATTTCTTGGAGATCAAGAAAAGATTTTCTCTTGCCCTTTTCCACATGAAAATTTCGAAATTCACTCTTATGAATAGGAGGTGATACTTTCATCCCCAATTTACAGTTCTATGAGTTGAAAAAAATCATAAATCCCCAGTTTACAGTTCTATGAGTTGAAAAATCAGCAATAGTAATTTTTCTTTATTCCTTGTTTTATTAAATTGTTCGTTAAGCACTTCCCACCGGTGAATGAACAAGGCGAAAGGGGAATACTTGAGAAGGTCTTTTGGTTGATAGGATTAATTTGCTTGTCCCGTTCTTCTCAACGGTCGTCGCTTCAAGAGGTACATAATCGCGTAAACTCCTAGATTTTCCGCTATAGGATTTTACGTGAAATTATTCATATGAATGAATTTATTTCGTTGTTGGATTAATTTTTATTTGAATTAATTTAGGATTAATTCATGCTAGTAATAATTAGATTTAGATTCGTATTTAAATTTCATCCCATATAGATCCGGGCACCCCGACTTCCCCAACAGTAAGCTATATTTGTTTCTCTGATTCAGAAAGTTCATATTTTTTTGTAGTTACATGAATAACATTATTTACCTCCATGGCTTGAAACCAAATTGACTTTCTTATATATTAGTCTCTGTTGTCATCTTTGTATAGCATAAAACAGATAAATATATCCTAGAAGCTAATTGCAAGACTTTGACTGATTAAGGTTCGGTGTTGAAAGAATACAGTGACGATGCATGATCAAACAGTTGGAAATGAGAATTCATGATTCTCTATGTAGTCGCTCAATATCGAGCATAGGATGAAGACAGTCTAGTAAGTCAGCTTCCTATGCATGCGTTTGTATATTTATTGAAATTGAAAATATCAAATATATACATTTTTTTCTTTTTTCTCTTCATAGTCACTTCACTTCTACTTGGTCTTTTAGTTATTAGCTCTTAGCATCTGCATTTTCTAAAATTGTGCTTTGTTACCCTTGTGCACCATCTTTAATTTATTTTAATATGTTGTATGATATCAGATGTAGTTTTTATTATTTTTATTAATAGCTAGAGTGTATTAAATTATTTTGTCGATAATATTAATTTAGGACTATAATTGATGTTGGGATTAAGGAATTCGATACAACAATTTCCATCAATACTTAAGGATTCAATGTTAGCTATTTTGCAAAATTTTATGATATTTTGGTTTCCTAAGTTGCTAGCGTGTTTTGAAAATTAAAGTTCTATATAATAGGGATACGTTTTTATTAACCTCACTTTTTTTTCATCATTTCCTTTGATATAAAAACATTGGAGGTGATATAAAAAAAATATTGACTAAATGGTCTTAATTAAGATTGCATTCATTTAAATTTATTATGTGACTAGCGAAATTTTTATCCTATGGTTTTAGAATTAGTTTATAATCCCACGGGGGGCAATATCAGAATTTTATGTTATTTTTTGTATTGTAGTAAAAAGAAATTTCAAGGTGGGCAAACACCCCACCCCACCCACCCCGCACGCCCTAAAATCAACCTTAATTTCTTCGCCTTCAATTGGAAAAGTATAAAAGGACATAAGTGAGGTCACAACCTAATTATACGCCACTTTATCGCCTGCGAGTTTTCAAAACCCTAGGTTTTAAAGTGCTTTAAACCTTCATAAATTTCAACCATGGCAGATAATAGAAATGTTGATGAGAAAGGAAAGTCAGTACTAATCGAGGAAGCAAAATCCAGCAAGAGGCAAAAGATGGAAGTCAATTTAGAGAAAGAGAAAAACATTGGCCGATTTTATATAAGCGGTCAAGTGGTTGAAGGCTCTGGCGCTGGAACCTCTAGAGGGGGATTAATAGAAGGATCTGATAAAGAGGAAGAATAGTAGCTCCAGTTCGGACAGCGAGGACGATGACGACCAATACTACACCAGTGATGAATCCAATAGCGATTCATCTGATGGCATTGGTAGTGACATAGAGGATCTTCTAGTTTAATGGGTAACCTATGATTTCGTCTTTCAAAAGTATTTCATTGAAAAAATAAACATCTTTTGCTTGTTTTATGTTGTAATCCAAATTTCCTTTTTTTTTTTTTTTTTGCTTGAATCGATGTGATTGAGACATGCCCTAACTGGTGCATTTTGTGATCTACTCTTAAATGAAGTTACTTGATTGGATATTCAATTAAATTCTTTGTTATCTAATGGTAAACCATAGAGAAGGTTTTCTTGCACTTTCTTTTTTAGTTTTGATTCCTCGATTTTGGGCTGTTGAATTGCTCTTGAAACGATCTAATTAATGTTTTAGGTTCTCGTACAAATCATGTTGTTTTCTTTATGTCTTTTACGGACATTTTTTATTTGTGGGTCTGATACTTAGCTTTAACATGTTAAGTGAGATGTTATTTCATCTGATATTCAAAAGTGGAATGATTATTTACCTGTTTTGTGTATGCATAACTCTATCAGGTTGAGTCAATATAGAAAATAGTAGGTAGGTTGAAGCTGGTCTAATCGGTCATGTCTTGGTAGATTCAATAGACATGCTCAAAAATAACCGGAACCGCCGGTTTTGGAACCGCCGGTTCCACGGTTCCACGGTTCCGGTTCCGAAACCGAACCGAAACCGTAAATTACACGGTTCGGTTCCGGTTCCACTAAAAGTCGGAACCGGAACCGGCGGTTCGAACCGGAACCGGCGGTTCCGAGGCGGTTCCGGCGGTTCCGAGGCGGTTCCGAGGCGGTTCTACACTTAGAATTTTGAGTTTATTTCTTAATTTTTAGTTTTAAACTTAGAATTTTTAAATTTATTTTTTAACCCCTCCCCCAAATTTATTTTGTAAACTCAAGTCCAATTTCTTTAACCCCTCCCCCAAATTTATTTTGTAAAATTTAAGATTTTAAGTTGTAAACTTGTAATTAGTAATTTGGAATAATTCAATATTCACTTTGTAAATTTGTAATATTTCAATTAGTTTGTAATAATATATATTAGATACTTATTTTAAATTAGAATTACTAATTTGTAATTGTTCAATTACTAATTTGTAATAGTTCAATTACTAATGAATTTTTTTTCATTTAATATGTCATTTACATTTAGATTAAAAAACCAAAAAATACAAGTAGAAACCCTAAAAAACTAAAAAAAAAAAAACTAAAAGTGACTTAGATTTTTTAGTTTCAAACTTAGAATTTCTAAGTTCATTTTTTTTTTAAATTAAGCTCAAGTCCAATTTCTTTAACTCCTCCCCCCAAAATTTATTTTGTATAAATTAAGATTTTAAGTTGTAAACTTGTAAATTTGTAATATTTCAATTAGTTTGTAATAATAGATATTAAATACTTATTTTAAATTAGAATTGCTAATTTTTAATAGTTCAATCACTAATTTGTAATAGTTCAATCACTAATGAAATTTTTTTCCATTTAAAAAAACCCAAATACACAAGTAAAAACCCTAAAAAACTAAAAAAAAAAAAAAAAAAAATTAATTAAAAACCGCCGGAACCGGCGGTTCGGAACCGGAACCGCCGGTTCGAGAACCGAACCGAAACCGGTTTTCAGCCGGTTCGGTTCCGGTTCCTCCATTACCATTTTTGGAACCGCCGGTTCGGAACCGGAACCGGCGGTTCCGGAACCGTGAGCATCTCTAGTAGATTCTACATCAAGTGTATTGTAAGAAAGTGGTTGAAACTCTGGATGCTGATTTTGGCTCATCTCATCTATCTAGTTTGCCATTTAATTTTAATTACTATAAGTTTGTCCGGTAGAATTTATATGCTCGAAATAGGTTTATTTCATCAATTTATGATTGATTTTACACTGAGGGCTTGTTTGTTTTGGGATTCACACGGACAGGATTAGGACTTTCCGGCCCCCGCCCCATTCTAGTTAGAGATGTAACATCCCGTTTTTACATCTCATTCTTCAACCACACCTATAATACCTATTTTCTCTCACTTACATTCTCTTTCCTACTTTTTTCTTTCATACTTTTCTCTCACTTACACTCATTTTCCTACTTTTCTCTTACACATCCTACTTTACTTTTACATATGATTTGACATAAAGTAAAATCTCACCCTACTAAAATCTCAAAACAAACACACACTTTTATTATCATTCAAGACTTTACATCTTGTGGGTGTAAAGTCATGACTTCACATGTGGGCGTAAAGTCATGACTTCACACGCCCACCTAAATCCCAAAACAAACAAGCCCTAAGGTCACGTTTGTTTTCGTCTTGAGGTGGATGGGGGAAAAAAGTGGATGGGCGAAATCCTGTGAATAGTAATCATTTGTTTGTTTTGGGTTGGATGTAGTAGGGGTGGATGGGGTTTTATGTCAAATCAATAATGATGATATATTATTATATTATTATTTATTAAAGAGGTAATGATTGAATGATTGTGTTGAATTGCAATATAAAATAATTAATATAATTATGTATAATTATATAATTATATAATTATTTAATTATATTATATTATTTGAATTGAATTAAAATACAAAACAATTGAATTAATAAAATGATATTAACGTGGTTAAAATTTTATTAACGTTGTTAAAATTATAAGAAATTAATTATCCGACACGAAAATGCCAATTAATACCAATTTAATTTGATTTTATTGAAATCATACATTTTTTATTTTTTTTAAACATAATAAACAAATTAAATTCTTAAAACAATTCAACAACACCATACATATATTTAATATACTAAAGGCATGCATCATCATATTACATGTGGTGAAATTTGAACATTCTCATCCTTAATTCATTAATTCATAATATTATTTTTATTCATTTTCAAATTTTGTGTCTAATAATGAATTATAAAACGAAATAAATAACAAATGTTTTAATGAATATATATTCAATACATTTTTTTATAAGAAGCCATTATTTTATTTTTAAAATGTAATTTTTCTCCTATTGTTAATCTTCATTCACTATAAGAATATAAATAATTATTTACGAAATATTCGATTATGTTTTTCGATAAAAATAATTTTGTTCTTACATAGTGGGGATTGTCTGCGATGTGCCTACAAATGAATTTTATATTAATTTAAAGTAAATTTTAATATTTATAGTCATGTTTTGTCTTTTGCTAAGTCAAGAAAAAATGTTCTCAATTTATTTATATGGTAGACATAATTAATGAATGAAGATAGCAATTAATTTCACGCATATTTACTATTAATATGTTTTCATTGAATTTTTTTGTAAACAATTAAAATAAATAATATACTAATTTAATTGATGGTGTAATATAAAGTAGAAGATAGAGATTAATAAAATATATATTTTATGTGAAAAAATAGAGTTAATGTGGTAGATATTGGGTTATGTGAAAATAGGGGTATAGATGTATAATAGGGGTGGATGTGTATTTGGATGGGGGATGGGATGTGAAATCCGAAAATTGGCCGGGACCAGGGGAAGCCCATCCCCCATCCGGACTTCGTAAGTTGAAAACAAACACAGCCTAAGGGCTTTGTAAGCAAAAAGTTGAAACTCTTGTTGCAGCTTTTGGCCTCTCTCAATCCTTGAGCCTTTTATGGTACATCTCGTTATCATGCTTAGAATGCAACTGAGTTGTTAATTGCTAGTTTGAATGGTAGGCTTAAATTTATTGGGATTTGATTGGGTGTATAATGTTATTCATTACTCTGATTTTCATATAGACGAGGTTCTTTGTGATTATGGTGATTTTTCTTTGGATTTTACCTTGGGTAATGCTATTTGCATCTTAAAAATTGGTATGTGCACTCGTCATCATTTGGTTAAAAATGACCAAATATACTCAAAAGAAAAAAGATTACATACCTTTCTGAGGGTTAATTGCATATAAATACACCACTTTTTTTTTTTCAACTTTCAATTTAATCCTGAACTTTATGATTAAACATTAAACAACACCCATGACGACATTTTCGATGGAGATTGAATTTGAGTTTTCATCTTCCCACTCATCTATGGAATGATTGTGGGGGTCGCAGGTTGGGGTTTTTTTAGATTTAGGGTTCTTCGTCAAATTGAGATTCTGAAATTGGGGATATTTAATTTAGTTAGTGTGTTATATATATATATATATATTATGATATTTTATGTGGAATAAAAAAGAAAAGAAAAAATAGTTGTTAAATGTGCGTACTCCAGCGTAGCGGTTCGGCGAGACACGTCACCAGCTACCGGTCGGAGACGGGCGGAGACACAAAATCATGTATCGGGTTTAAATGCGTTAAAAGATTGAGTTTTTATAATTTAATCATGAAGTTCAGGATTAAATTGAAAGTTGAAAAAAATGTGGTGTATTTATATGCCATTAACCCTTCTCATAATTTTATATCGTAGTAACTAGTTTTATTTCATCTGATTGTGGTGGCTTTTACACCAAATGCTTTTTAAGCGAGCATTTTTGGGTTAATCTATCTAGTGTGTCATTATCGTGGTTAGAATGCAACTAAACTCATATATAGTTGCTGCTATAGTTTGTTTACAAGGCTTTAATTTCTTGACATTTATTGGCATATCTGATGTAATTAATTACCCTAATTTTCATAGAGAAGACATCTTTGTTCAGTATTTGCGGAGATTTACTTTGAATTTTATCTTGATAGCATTATTTGCATCTTTGGAATTGCTAAATGCATTCATCACTGGGTAAAATATGGTCAAATATACTTAGAAATAAAAAAAAGCTTCTCAGATGATTTTATACCTCTGAAATTAGTTTATTTCGTCAGTTTGCGGTGAATTCTACACCAAGTGTTTTGCATAGATCTATTTCTAATAATTTTATTCTCTAGATGAATTAATTTAAGTATTAGTGTTCATATGACAATTTACATTATTTTAATCCAAGCATAGGGATTAATTAATTCAAGAGCACATGTTATTCGTATAAAATTATACTAACACGTGATAACAATTGAATAATTTAATCATGATATGTTTCGAAAACAATAGTAGCACATGGGGACTCAATTAGTTCAATTAAGCATGGAAAAAATCATGTAGTAAAAGTCATATAAGCATTTATCAATTTAATTCACACTTATGCCATTTTAATTAAACAAAATATAATTCACATAGAGTGTTAGTTGTATTACTGGCAATATTAGTTAGCTAGAATATTTCTTTAAGCATGCATTGGTATTAGTTTCAACTTAGTATTGCTTGTAGCAAGGCGTTATATTATTCATGAATTGAGATTCGCCAATTATGAAAGTTTATCAGTGAAATAATTATTACTTCTAACCTTTACTTCTTTCTGCATTTACTTGATGAACAATTAGTAGCATGTAGGAGAAAATAATTTATGCAGTTAAAATAAAATGCAATGTAATGCATGACATAAGTACGAATGCATGTTTAAATTAAAAAAATTATGCATGAACTTTGTATTCAGGTTTTAAGTTTCGGCCACATAAACCGTATGGGAAAGACTTGTTTCTTCATTTTAGGCTACAATGGAATGGAGAAAATTAATGTATCTCATGCATGGATGACTGTTGCGAATGGGGTTGCTATAAACAGAGTATTCAATTAATCATTTCACGAAGTTGGATATTAATTTATAGATGCCATATACAGACTTTTACTAGCAAATTATCCATCCACAAGGACCTGAAAATAAGCAATTTAACATGAACGCAATGATTGCAGTGGCAAGAATGTATGTAGAGGGTGACAAATAAAAATAGTTGTTGGTTTATTTTTATACATATTCATTTCTCAAAGAGCCTTATGTATAAAAGTTGATTCAAGTGATTACAGGACTCTGGAGTACGCATTTGGCAGAAAGTTCTCCATTAAGTCATACGTATTTAGTATTGGAGTCGGGATATATATTAAAGATAGTGAGTGGGCAAAAGAACAAAGCATTCTAGCTACTGGCGGATTTAAAAATTCTGAACAAGGTATGCACAATTAAAGAGATACTAAAAAAATCACAATCTTAGTAGTTCTTAAAATGTAAATCAAGTCTTAAGAAATTGAGCAACTCAAACAAAATATAAGGAATTTAGAACTTGAAAACATATAATATTTGACAAAGTATCATGTACATATTGTGCAATGTACACCACCAATATCAAAGCTTGTAAAAAAAGAAACTTGGATCTCTTCCTATACAAAAAGGTCATGTACAGGGAGTGGTCCTTGGATCACACACACATGGGTGTATGTAATCCAAGGGCCCTTCCCCTGCACAGATATAGGAGGAGATCCAAGTTCTTGTAAAAACTAGTTAATATTATTATTAATTTGTGAGAACTAACACTATTGACTAGAGATGTATAGCTTGCAAAGTGCACATAACTAACTCTATTGACTAGTGATGTATAGCGACAAATAATTTATTTAATCTAAATTGAAATATATTTTTATAGCTCAAAAATCAAAATATATGGGAATATAGTTAGCCAAAATGAGGGTATGCACCTGCATACCCTTTAAGCCTATGTACATCCGCCACTTCTAGCCTTTAAGCACAAAACATGACACAAAATAATCTGCATATATCCTTAGAACGAATGTATCGTCTATGGTAGGACAATACATACTCAACTCGGTTATTATTATGCGTTCAAAGCAAATATGAAAGATCGGTCTTGCCTTAGCCCCATAAACCTGTATTTCACAAAGTAATACATAGCTAGAGAGCTTCTTTTAATTTGATGAGTGATGTAGAAGACAAGTAGTTGCTCATTTAATTCATCCACCAAAATAGAATCTAAGATAATGCTAACAGCTGGTTCTTTTAATTTTATGACACTCTTTACAAATAGTTGCTTTAAAAATCAAATTAAATAATCATACGTATAGTCATTGTCATATTCGCGGTGAACATATAAAATTTGTGTCCACTATAAGCACATGATCAATCCGTAAAAATCAAATGTGTACTTAAAACTTTCTTCTATAACTTGGTGACACATTGGGGGGACAAGAACGGCGATGAGTGAACTGAAAATGAGAGTTGCAAAAATCGCTTATTTGGTTATATTCCATTTCTACAATCATTCATTTTTTTTTTATCCGATTAAATTTATTCAGTATAATAAAGTTTTCATGGCATATTTTATTTTCTATATTATTTCAGAATTATGTAAAAGAAAAAAGGTAGTCACATAGTTTTCCTGCGGCTACTGTAGGGAGAAAAAAATGTAAATGTTGCAAGTTGTATATATAAAAGTGGCATTTTATTCAATTCTTAAATTTTGGCCATTGTTTCATGGGTTTGGTTTTAGTTTTTATTATTTTAATTTGCACTTTATTATGTCATTGTACGTTGCCTCATTACAATTATAACTTGAAACAATTTAAAAAGGAACGTACTTTCTTAATATTGTAGTTAATTCTAATTTACCACTTTTCAAACATTTTTCAGCGAACATTTGAGGTACTTTCTGCTTCTCATTTGCTTATTAATTTATGCACAAATATATACGAAAGACTTATTTTAACAGGAAAAATCACTGCACGAGCAAAATACTAGTTGAACTAAATAGGACACAATATATTTTGAAAAACATTTGAGCTATATCCAATGAAAATAAACAATAATTTGTATGAGATCGTTTCATAGCATGAGACAACACAAATTAACATTCACCCCTACCAAAATTTTAATATGTCAATGTCCAAGTTATACTATATTTCACATTATCTCATACCATAACACGGTTTCATACAAAACTTATTCATGAAAATAAAATTACTTATATATCAATATTTTCAGAACAAGATAGGTAATTATAAATTAAAGTGATTTTGTTATATGCATGACTTAATTAAATGTAAACAACTTAAAGAAATTTCAGAAGAAAAATGCTTAGAAATAAAAATAAAATAGAAAGTCTAACCTAGCAATGCTAAATTGTTAAAACCTTAAGCTTAAAAGTTAATGGGTACGGCTAATCATACCCCGTAAAACTCTATACATACCCCTTAATGTTTAAGACTAAAATAGAATTATGCAAAATAACAATATTGCCCTCGTATAAATAACAACGAAATTAGGTTTTCCAATTAATATTTTCAAACATTATTTTCTCTTGTACCAAAAAGATAATAGAAAAAAAGCTCTTTGATAGCAACGATTAACTTGGACCCACAAAAACAAATTGAAAAAAGAAATTGCGAATTTAGAGCGTTGATCTTCGGGTTGGAGGCGGTTTTCGGATGATGTGGCATTTGACGATAGATTTTAATTTCACTGGATCATTTTTCCTTGTTCTGCTTCAATGATCAGAACTGGGTAGTTCGATTAGAATTTGGATTTTTGGCTATTCAAAGCTTTCAGGTTATTTTGATTATATAGATGTTAATTTCTGGGTTTTGTAATTTCCAACGAAAGACACCCGAATTCTTCAATCTTGCCAGATTTTGGCAAATTATGTTCATGAACGGTAGGAGGGAGGGGAGAAACTTATTTTAAGTGCCTTTAGGGGTAGAGTTGACTAATAGTGGGGTATGTATAGTAATTTATATTAATATTTTAATTTTAATGGGGTATGTATATATAATTGGGGCATGAATAGATGCACCCAAAGTTAATTTGTTCAAATTACCCAAAGCACTATTGGGGTTTGCAAAATACCCCCTAAATGTCTTGTCCAAGTCAAGGAACTTAGGTTCTTGACAAATGATGATTTGAATGAGATTCAATAATTTTAAATAATGAATCACTCAATTTCAATTTCGGTTGTAAATCTAATCAACTTGTTATTGAAGATATGGTCGAAAGAGATAATAGAAAAAAAAAAACCCAAGTACAAATATATTGGTTAGTGTGAATATTGGCCAATTATATATCACCACAGATTATTCACTAGGCCAAGAACACACCTCGAGTAAAAGCTTACACGATTGATTGACCAAAATGAAATTCCCAAATTGCATGAGCAATAGGCCATACATATAAAGAAAGGTGTTTTTTTCTTATTTGAATCAAAAGATTGTTATGTAATTTTGCATCTCTCAATCAGTTAGACACATCAAATATTTATTAATTATTTCAAATTATTATTTTCTTTTGATAATTTAGAAATATTAATAAGTGTTGTACTCTCCTTGTGTGTTGCATTCTTTGATTTATTCTTTTGGGGGAAGAAGTCCATCAAATAGATAATTTGATAGGAAGAATAACTTTTTTGCCTAATTTCAAGTGGTCAATTTTTTTTTTTGCCCAATTATCATTTTGATAAAGTATATATATAGTGAAAATTGTTTATACATAAACAATTTGAAGGGTATTGGTTGTTTTCACTAAAGAGTATTAGTTCTTTTCACTTGAGGGTATTATATAGTTATTTTCACTGAAGAATATTAGTTGAAAGGTACAAAGAGCATTAGTTGTTTAACTAAAGGGTATTAGTTGGTTACACAAAAGAAATTATAAAGTGGTTCATGTATGAATTAATTTCACTCTATACATACACTATGATTTTTTTTACCCCTAAGTTGGAAACTTGTTGGAATAAGGTTGAGGGCATTTTTGTGTTTTTCACAATTTAATAAGGATGAAGTTGCTCTCAGCATTAGCGGGTTTCAAACCCGACTCTAATATTATGAAAGAATTTCATCTCATCAAAGAGTTTGAATTTGTAAAGTGATGTGAAATAATTTATTAAACTTTATATCGCACTCCAAATAAATAAATAAATATATATATATATATATATATATATATATATATATATATATATATATATATATATATATATATATATTTATATATATGTATATATATATTTGTGAATCATCTCCCACCTCTCTCCATCCTCTATTTCAAAATCCTACAATTCTATGACGTTATAATATTTTTGCTAATATTTATATATTCTATATTTATAATCATTATATATATTTGTAAATCACCCTCTATTCACTAATTATTACTATATAAGACACCTTTTTTTCTAATTTGCATGAGTTAGTTAGAATGATTTATGATTTTTTAATTACAAATTGATGTTTTAATATTTTTTTATGATGGATTAATTGACCATTTGAATTTTAGGTAAATGAAAAATTATTATTTAAAATTAATTTGTAATTTTTTTTATTATTGCAATAGGTTAATGACCAAGCATTTAGGCAATTTTAAATATTTTTAATTGAAAATTTTAAATATTTTAAATTAAAATTGACCGGAATTCATAATTAAAAAACATAATAAGTGTGTCATTACTATATTAGAAAAAAAAAAAGCCAAACACAAGTGTAAATTTTCAAAATTACTTTGAAATCAAATTGATTGTTCATTATACTTATACATTCACATTCATATTATTTCACTATAATTTAATAATTACAATATATATATGATGTTTTTTGTAAAAGATAATTGAAGAAAACATATATATTCTATTAAAAAAATTGATCAAATAAAAAATAAAATCATATACAGTAAAACCTCTATAAATTAATAATGTTGGGACCGAAATTTTTTATTATTTTAAGAGATATTAATTTATCTATAAATTAATAATTATTAATTTAAGGAGTGATTTTCCAATACGCTAAGTAAAATAATTTATTTTTATAAAAGTGAGTGCATTTGACTAATATATGCATTATATTCATTGAACTACTATACATAATTATTTTTCCCATTGTTCGTTCGGACGGTGAACGGTCAATAAATATAAATAAAACCAACATTGAAGAAGATATTCAAGAAATAGAGACAATGATTAGTGATTTCGATTACCCGCAACAAAATGAAGTGCAGTATGAAAATAAACCATTGGATGAAATAAGAAAAGTTAGAGATGTGATCCAAGTAGAATTGAAGTTTAGCAAGAAGCAATCAATAGCTCCTTATTTTACTAAATTGGTCTAATTATTTTTATAATTTGAAGAAATTTAAATTATGATATTGTTGGGACCACTAATTTATATAGATATTTTTTGAAAAAATATTATCTTATTATTTTATCAAAATTGGTAAAATTTTGAACTGGCCCAAGTAGGGACCGAAGAAATTTATTATTTTAGAAAGTCTATTAATTTATAGAGATTTTACTGTACGTACTTAATTATTCCATGAGTAGAATTAATAGCAAATTTATAGTTATTGGAATTAGTTATACACCTCTACAAAATAAAATTTACATCTCTAATTTATATTTAAAATAAATTTGCTAAAAATTAAATTATATATTTAATATTCAACTTGCTTTAATATATTTAAAAATAAATAACTTAATGCACACACATAAAATATTAAAAAAATAACTATATTTTGATTGAATTTATATTTAAAGTATTTAATCTAAACACTTTATATATATATATATATATATATATATATATATATATATGTGTGTGTGTGTGTGTTTGCGTGTGTGTGTAATTTCAATTCGTGTAATACGGGGGGTTCTATGCTAGTATATATATATATATGTGCCTTTGCACACAAAAAAGTTATAATTCCAATATACAAAACACTATTATTTGGAATTCATCACACAAATGAAATATCTTAAATAAATTTACAATATATTATCTCAAAACATTTTTCAAATTAAAATAATTTCGTGATTTGAAATAATTATCAAAATTTCCATTAATGACCAACCAAAAAAGCCATTAATTGATTAATTAAGAAGCAAACAATATTTCATTTATTATGTTTCTCTCTTACTTTTATTGACAGATTATTTTATGATGATCTCAATCAGTCAAATGGATTTTCTGGACGGTCAATATGGTACTTTTGGTAATTATTTTAAACAACGATATTATATTACTTACCCAAATCAAATGGTATTTTTATTATTTACCCAAATGTGTTTTGTTGGTTATAATTGTAAATACATTTTGTTTCTTCCCCTCTTAGAAAATCACCCTTAGCGGATATTTGATGACAAGAAAATTGAAATGGTAGGGATTTCAATTTGTATAAAGAGCAGAGTAGTCGTGTGAATCTGTTACTGAAAATCCAAACAGATGTTGAATACATCTTCGGAACACAGTAAGAAGCGGAGTGGCTTTTTGGATCTAAGGTAATTTTTTTTTTTTTTCCGTAAACAGCCCACCACTGCAATTGTAATTATTCTCTCTCATTTAATCTTCAAATTAGAGTTGTTATAGTTGGTGGATTTTTGGAAGGGGAAAGGTTGAATAGTTTAGAAAACAAATTGGACTTAATATGAATTATGGTGATTATTGATTTAGCTGAAACTAAACTTTGGTATGTCATGGAATTATTTAGCTTTAATCTTTGTTATTTATGACGTTAAATATTCATACACATAGTTTAACATATTGAAGGTTGGTTCTAACTTTTATTCCTTAAATTACGTTAGATGTTTGTTATGGTGCATTTGTGGTGTGCTAAACATGCCTTGAATGTATAGAATATAATATTTCAGTTGTATCTCTATCATGGTGTTTACAATAAATAACAACCATTTCAATCTATTTTAGCTGCCAAGATTAATTTAAGTCTCATAATTGAACAATACAAATGAAAAACAAACACATAATAAATTTGAACCAACATATAAGGCAATGTTAAAGTCAGCCAAAATAGCAAAATGTCATCTTATTTGTGTTCATATCATGTTTTTTCTTTGAATGTGATTTTATTGGAAGACGAAATCCTATTTAACTCATTGAAATAGAATATCTTCTGAACCACTATCAATTTCATTAAAGGAATCACGATCAAATTTATCACTTGTATTGTAGAGGTCGTCATAGTCCTCGCTGTCAGGATTGACACTTCTGTAATCTTCCTCCTTATCAGATCCCTCAATCAATATTGACTTGTCTTTCTCAATGGTGGAATACACCTAGTTCTTCTTTCAGAAGTTCTTGTTTTAACCTTGCATCCCTGGCCATCTTCATCAGTACTTTCGTAGTTTTCTTTCTTACTTAAGGCTTTGAAGCTCATGAAAGAGGTCGTCAGAGAGGCAAGGTTGAACTTGGAACCTCTGAAAGAAGACCAAATTATTATGTTGTAGAAAAAATACATAGTAAATATTGATTTATGGATTTGATAAGGAGGAAATTTACAGAAACGTCAACCTCGACAGCGAGGGCTATAACGATCTCTACAACACTAGTGATGAATTTGACAGTAATTCCTGCTATGGGATTGATAGTGGCTCAGAAGGTATCTTATTTCAATGTGCTAACTATGGTTTCATCTTCCAATAGTATCATATTGAAAGAACAAACACGATATGAACACAGAAAAAGATGGTATGTTGTCACTTTGTTGTTGGAGTTATACGTGAAAGTATGCTTTTACTTTGTATAACTCGTGTATCAAACACTCATTTTATGAGAATAATTCTTTTATCGCATTTGCTTTAGTTATGATTGAATGTTGAATTTCTATTGCAAACCGTTCAATATATAGTACGTGTTACATTGTAGTTAATGTGGTGATACCCGATCACGGAAGACGACATTAACAGTTTACTTGTAACTAAACGTACATTTTCACGACCCAGGTGGAATTGAACAATCCGCCGTGAAAGGTCGATGTGTAAGGCTCAGATTGGTCTGTCTTGACCAAGAGATTGCACTAGCACATTTAGTATGTGTTGAAGAGGTCCTACAGCGAGGAGAAATTCTTCTGTTCTGAAAGGTGAAGAATTAGACCTCAGTGGTTGTTGATTTCTTAATCTCCGTCACTTAAATAGGACCGTGTGTGCTTAGTAGTTACTGCTTTGATTCATGTTGGGTGAGAATCATTGTGACTTCGAACTTTGTGTCTTGGGCAGTAATATTAATCATACGACGGTTGCTAAGATTTAATACGCAGAAACGCGTCCGAGTACGGCTCGTGTGATTAGTCCCCTTGGTGGGCTCAGAAGTTTTATTGTACCAAATCTTGCAAGTGAAGAATTAGTTTCTTCGGTACGAATAATAATGTTGAGCTGTCTTTACTCCAAGGTGAAATATATTAATTAATTTAGAGCTATTCAGAAGCTTAATTAATTAATGGACTTGATAATCTTAAACGCGGGAAAAAATAACCGGGAGCCCATATTATCGTAATATGGATTAAGATGGATAGTGCAATATTAATTTATTAGTGGTAATAATTAATATTAATGGATTGAATTATATTGGGGCTCAATATTGAAATTCAGAAGTCCATTAGGAGGTCCAATCTTAATTCTCCTTAAGGCCCCTCAAGTAGCCCAATTAAGTAGCCCAATAATGATAAGGTGATTAAAATAAAAGAAAATATATTTGCTGATTTTTTCATGATATTTCGAAAAAGATATATTAGGAGAAAGAAAAGATCTTGTTGATTTTCTTGGAAAGATATTATGGAAGATAAGTATTCTTGGAATACAAGATTATCTCATATATTCAAGAAGATCCAAATCTTGGATTCTTTCTTTAATATTTTCGAAAATATGCTTATTAGGAGGAGGTTGAGATTTTTGTGGAATATTTTATTATGGAGAAAAGAATATATGGGATATATTCAAGATTTCTTAGAGGCTAAGAAAAGATTTTCTCCACCTCTAAAATATATGAAAATTTCGAAAATCCCTTGTCCTATAAGTAGGGGATGATTATTTCATCTCCAGTTTACAGTTTCACAGTGTTAAAAAAAAATCAGCAACAATATTTTTCTTTTTCCTTAGTTATTTAAATTACTTGAAAGCATCTCCCACCGGTGATCAAGTAAGGCGAAAGGGAAATACTTGAGAAGGCTTTTGGGTTGATAAAGCGTGTTCGTGTTTGTCCCGTTTTATTCAAAGGCCAGTTCTACGAGAGGTACGTAAGTCACATAATTTCTTGTTTATTCCGCCATAGATTTTATGTGAATTAATTCAACATGCATGATGATAAAAATTGTTGTTGGAATTATTATTTGAATTAATTAGGATTAATTCATGCTAGTAATAATTGTATTTAAATTCGTATTTAAATTTCATCCCGAATAGATTCCGGGCACCCCTATTTTCCCAACAACTGGTATCAGAGCCACGGTTTCGGGCTCTGAATTTTGAATTGGAATTTAAATTGTTGAACATTAAATTTGAAATTGGATAGTAGAATTGTTAGATCTTTTTTGCAGGTATCCAATTGTCATGGTTTTTAATGTTGTTAATTTCATGCGTGTGAATTAATTTGTTTTTTAATTCGATTCGTTCGAATTCGTTTTTCTCGTGAGAAAATCCACGAGTAGATTAGTTGTTTTTATTTTGATTCGATCATTGTAATAGACTAGTCTAGATCTAGTATTTATTTTTTTTGTAAAAATAAATTGTAACCGGATCGTGACGAAGAACGAAGAATTAAAAACGGCATACCCGGACGACGCATACAAGCGTGGAGCGTGTATGGAGGTAAAATCATGCAAGGGGTGAAGAAAACGAGGACGAACGGCGAAAAAAACGGCACACGGGGGTGCACGGCGCACACCGTGCGCAACGGGCGCACGGCGCGCGCGCGCCTCGGCAGGCACCTGCAGCGCCTCGGGGCGCCTCGGGTGCGCCTCGGCGCGCCTCCGTGCAGCGCCTCGGGTGCGCCTCGGGTGTGCCTCGGGGCTGCGCTTCGGCGCGCCTCGGGCGCTTTTCCAGCGCTTCTCGGGCCGGGAAGCGCGCGGGCCCACTTCGTGGGCCGACGCGCGCTGTATCTCAGGCCGTGGAATTTTTTCGGTTCGTGTTTTTTTTCCGTGTGATTTTAAACGTCATCCCGAACCCCAAACGATGTTGTTTTTTAAGAAGTGTTGCGTTCGAGTGGGAGCACGTCGAGACGAACGTCGGAAAGCAACAAGGATGATTTTTCGCATCAAGACGTGAAGAAATTAAACCGTGACAATTGGAATTGAGTGCTCCAAAGTGTTTAATTTTGTTTTGATGGATGTTTTATTTCGTGCAATTTTATTATTTGTTAATATGTGTTTGCATGAATTTAATTGTCCAAGAAAAACCTTACTTTCGAAAATTACTAAGTATGTTTTTATAATCGCAATTTTATTCCGGATATTAAAATTGGATTATTTTGGCCTCCATAATTTATTTATTTGTGAAGTTCTTTTGGAATACATTTCCCCCTCGGATCGGCCAAAAGAACGGATTTCACATGAATAAATTCCGAAAGGATGATTGTGGATTATTACTAGTGGCGGTATTGACCCTCACCACGAGTGGCTTGCTCAAAGCGAAATAATAATCTTGTATTTAATTATGGTTATTACTTAGGCATAGGAAATTGATATTAACTTACTCCCCTCGGAGTCCCTGTCAATTTCTATGTGGTCAAAGTGGGAGCCAACTATTAATTTTGAATTAAGGATTTGTAACTTTTAAGTTTGTAATCCGCTTGAATGTATTTAAATGTATAGACCACCCCTCGTGGCGCATTTAAATTGTTTCGAGATGTTGGCTGATGCATGATTATATTGTTTTAAGGTTTCAATATAATTGATGTGATCGAATTATGTGATAATTTCATATTTTTCTAGATATTGATATGAATGTATGTTTTATTCTCATTTCATCATGTCGTAACCTTTTAATCCACTGTTTAATATACTTAAAGTTAATAAACTTTTTGGAGAGAATTATATCGATTGGAAATGTTTTTTTTTTTTAAATTTGTCCTTACTGCACGAAAACACAATTGGGTTATTTATGTTAATATACCCGGCAAGCCTAATGATAAGTCAAGCAATGGGAAGAGGCAGTTTATGATCGGAAGCGTGACAATGAATGAAGTGCATCATCTTGACATTTCTGTCTGAGGATTTGAGGCGCGTTCATGAAGACATTGTATCCGCTGTTGAAATCATGAAACGCCTTGAAGAGATGTTTTCACATCAGAATCCCATGACTAATCAGTTCACCAAACATGACTCGGTCAAGTTGGAAATGGTGAAAGGAACGCCCGTGAGGGAGCACGTTCTCAAGATAATGGCATACCTTAACAAGTTGGAAGTACTTGGTGCGGATTTTGATTGATTTCATATACCATTCCCTACCGAGAAGCTTTGAGTAGTTTCATCTGAACTGTCAGATGAATGAACGGACAAGTCGTTTGCCCGAGCTCTTGCAAGCTTTAGTTTCGGTGGAGGTGATAATGGAGCACCAGTCTAGTGCTATGGTGGCTAATGGTTCGTCTACCTTTTTTGGTCCCAAGGGAGGGAAAAGAGGAAGAGAACCAAAGGCCGGATCCAAGCAAATCCAATTGTTGCGAAAGGCAAATGCAAAGGCAAGCATCGAAGGGGAAGTGTTTTAGTTGCGGTGAGAGAGGACAATGGAGGTCTGCCTGTTCCAAGCCTAAGAGGCTAGGAAAGTTAGGTAATTCACACACCTTAGTCGTCGAAACTTGTGAAGTGGCGTATGCTGTCTATTCGTGGATAGTGGATACGAGAGCTACTGATCACATTTGTTTCATGGGTTTAAGCTAACCCGACGACTTAACGGAAGTGAGATCCCCATCACAGCGGGCAATGCTACGAGAGTGGCAGCTGAAGCAGTGGGAGAAGTGCGCCTATCTTGTGAAGATAGAGTTATGGTCTTGAGAGACATTCCTCATGTTCCTAGTTTAGAAAGAACTCAACCTTCAGTTTCTAAACTGTTTGAATAGATACTCAGTTTCTTTTAATGAGGATGTTATTATTGCTTGAAACGATGAGTTTATCCGTTCCGGAACTTTAATGGATGATCTTTATACCATTTTTTGGGCACACCACTCACAAAATTGAATCTAATAACACATCGATTATTTCGAGTAATAAAAGAAAGCGTTCTTCGGAGATGAACGAAACACTTCTATGGCATCTTAGACTAGGTCATATTAATCTAAAGTGGATAGAGAGATTGATGAAAGACGGATCCTTGGAATTATTCCAAGTCGAACCGTTTCCAACTTGTGAATCCTGTTTAGAGGGTAAAATGACCAAGAGGGCATTTGGAGCCAAGGGGAATAGAACTACGGAAGTGTTAGAACTCGTTCATACCGATATGTGTGGTTCAATGACGATCATAGCAAGAAGAGGTATGAGTAATTTGATGATTACTCAAGATACGGATACATCTACCTTATGATGCATAGGGTAAGAAGTATCAAGTCTCTACAATTTGTTCGTGGAGGCGAATACCTTAGCAATGAATTCTTGAACTACCTATCGGAAGAAGGGATTGTATCCCTGTTGACCACATCGGGAACCCCTCAATAGAACGGTGTGGCGGAACGAAGGAGCCAGACTCTTTTAGAAATAGTCAGATCCATGATGAGTTATTCAGATTTACCCAAGTCGTTATGGGGTAACGCCTTGGAAACAATGACTTATATTCTGAACTTGGTGCCATCCAAATCGGTTCCTAAAACCCCAATGGAAATGTGGACCGGGGCGCAAGCCCAGTCTAAGACACTTGCAGATTTGGGGTTGTCCGGCATACGTGCTAGACAAGGAAGCCGGTAAATTGGATCCATGTTCGGAATTAAGGTTGTTTATAGGATATCCCATGGGAACGAAAGGGTGTATGTTCTATAGTCTCAAGGATTAAAAGACCGTGATTAGTTCGCACTTTAAATTCTTGGAGAAAGACTATATGAACAAAAGAAAGCCCAGAAGTGAGATTACCTTAGACGAGTTAATAGGGCAAACTCCTATACCAAGTATACAAGATGATATACCACATGTCATACCTTCACAACCGGAACCCCGTCGTAGTGGGAGGATTGCAAGGCAACCCGAGAGATTCATGGGAATTGGAGAATCTTCGGATTTGATTCCCAGCGATGAATCAGACCCATGAACGTACGATGAGGCAATCCAAGACAAAGACGCGGAAGTGTGGCAAACCGCAATGGAAACCGAGGTGGGTTCGATGGATTATAATCAAGTGTGGGAGTTGGTTGATCCACCTAATGGGGTAGAGCCCATTGGATGCAAGTGGGTGTACAAGAGGAAAAGAGGACCGGACGGAAGGGTAGAGACCTTCAAAGCAAGGCCTGTGGCCTGTGGCCTGTAGCTATGCTTAAGTCCATCCGTATTCTCTTGTCGATCGCTGCGCACTTAGATTACGAGATCTGGTAAATGGATGTCAAGACAGTTTTCCTTAACGGAAGTCTTGATGGGATCTATATGCAACAGCCCAAAGGTTTCGTTGAAAAAGGCCAAGAGCACCTCGTATGCAAGCTTAAGAGATCTATTTATGGACTTAAGCAAGCATCGCGTACTTGGAACTAGTGTTTGATCAATTAATTAAGTCTTATGGGTTTATGATCAAAACAAGTTCGAAAGTTGTGTGTACAAAAGATGTGACAGAACTGCGGTGGTATTCTTAGTATTATACGTAGACGATATTCTGCTCATTGGAAACAATGTAAAGGTATTGTCAGACGTAAGGGTATGGCTGTCAAATCAGTTTGATATGAAGGACTTAGGGAAAAGCCGGTCACATCCTTGGGATCAAGTTCACTCGAGATCGCAAGAGGAAGATGTTGGGCTTATCGCAAGTTTCATACAAAGCCACTGTTTTGAAGCATATCAGCGTGCAAGATTCCAAGAAAGGTTTTGTACCTTGTAGGCACGGAATCCATCTATCCAAAGAAATATGCCCTAAGACGCAAGTGGAGATAGATGACATGAAAGACGTTCCGTACGTTTCGGACGTAGGAAGTCTTATGTATGCAACGTTGTGTACGAGACCGGATATCTGCTTTGCCGTGGGCATGATGGCAAGATATCAAAGTAACCCCGGGAAAGCACATTAGATGCAATTGAATGCGTTCTTTAGTTTCTGAAAAGAACTTGGTATGGAATGCTGATTTAACAATCAGACAATCTAATTCCCATGGGATACACGGACTCAAATTTCCAATCAGACATAGACTCCAAAATACCTACCTCGGGTAGTGTGTTTTGCATGGGAGAAGGAGTCATGACATGGAGAAGCGATTTGCAGAAATGCATCGCAGATTCGACCATGGAAGCCGAATAAGTAGTTGCTTGTGAAGTAGCGAAAGAAGCGGTTTGGCTCAAGTACTTCTTAGTGGACTTGGACGTTGTTCCGAATTTGCCCGACAAGATAACTGTCTTTTGTGACAATGCCGGAGCAGTTGCAAATTCAAGGGAACCGAGAGCCCACAAGGCCAGCAAACACATTGAAAGAAAACACCATCTTATGCGAGAAATCGTTAAGAGAGGAGATAAAGAGGTGGCAAAGATAAACGTCGGAGGACAACCTAGTATATCCATTCACAAAGGGTCTGCCTCTGAGTACATTCGAGAGACATGTGGATGGAATGGGAGTCAAGACTATTGCCAATCTGCTTTAAGTATAAGTGGGAGGAATTATTAGGTTAGTGTAGGTTGACATGAGATGTCACGTAGAGCTACTACACTAAGACATGCGTGATGTATACTAAAAGAAGACTTTAAGTATAAGTGGGAGATTGTTGGAGTTATACGTGAAAGTATGCTTTTACTTTGTATAACTCGTGTATCAAACACTCGTTTTATGAGAATAATTCTTTTATCGCATTTGCTTTAGTTATGATTGAATGTTGAATTTCTATTGCAAACCGTTCAATATATAGTGCGTGTTACATTGTAGTTAATGTGGTGATACCCGATCACGGAAGACGACATTAACAGTTTACTTGTAACTAAACGTACATTTTCACGACCCAGGTGGAATTGAACAATCCGCCGTGAAAGGTCGATGTGTAAGGCTCAGATTGGTCTGTCTTGACCAAGAGATTGCACTAGCACATTTAGTATGTGTTGAAGAGGTCCTACAGCGAGGAGAAATTCTTCTGTTCTGAAAGGTGAAGAATTAGACCTCAGTGGTTGTTGATTTCTTAATCTCCGTCACTTAAATAGGACCGTGTGTGTTTAGTAGTTACTGCTTTGATTCATGTTGGGTGAGAATCATTGTGACTTCGAACTTTGTGTCTTGGGCAGTAATATTAATCATACGACGGTTGCTAAGATTTAATACGGAGAAATGCGTGCGAGTACGGCTCGTGTGATTAGTCCCCTTGGTGGGCTCAGAAGTTTTATTGTACCAAATCTTGCAAGTGAAGAATTAGTTTCTTCGGTACGAATAATAATGTTGAGCTGTCTTTACTCCAAGGTGAAATATATTAATTAATTTAGAGCTATTCAGAAGCTTAATTAATTAATGGACTTGATAATCTTAAACGCGGGAAAAAATAACCGGGAGCCCATATTATCGTAATATGGATTAAGATGGATAGTGCAATATTAATTTATTAGTGGTAATAATTAATATTAATGGATTGAATTATATTGGGGCTCAATATTGAAATTCAGAAGTCCATTAGGAGGTCCAATCTTAATTCTCCTTAAGGCCCCTCAAGTAGCCCAATTAAGTAGCCAAATAATGATAAGGTGATTAAAATAAAAGAAAATATATTTGCTGATTTTTTCATGATATTTCGAAAAAGATATATTAGGAGAAAGAAAAGATCTTGTTGATTTTCTTGGAAAGATATTATGGAAGATAAGTATTATTGGAATACAAGATTATCTCATATATTCAAGAAGATCCAAATCTTGGATTCTTTCTTTAATATTTTCGAAAATATGCTTATTAGGAGGAGGTTGAGATTTTTGTGGAATATTTTATTATGGAGAAAAGAATATATGTGATATATTCAAGATTTCTTAGAGGCTAAGAAAAGATTTTCTCCACCTCTAAAATATATGAAAATTTCGAAAATCCCTTGTCCTATAAGTAGGGGATGATTATTTCATCTCCAGTTTACAGTTTCACAGTGTTAAAAAAAAATCAGCAACAATATTTTTCTTTTTCCTTAGTTATTTAAATTACTTGAAAGCATCTCCCACCGGTGATCAAGTAAGGCGAAAGGGAAATACTTGAGAAGGCTTTTGGGTTGATAAAGCGTGTTCGTGTTTGTCCCGTTTTATTCAAAGGCCAGTTCTACGAGAGGTACGTAAGTCACATAATTTCTTGTTTATTCCGCCATAGATTTTATGTGAATTAATTCAACATGCATGATGATAAAAATTGTTGTTGGAATTATTATTTGAATTAATTAGGATTAATTCATGCTAGTAATAATTGTATTTAAATTCGTATTTAAATTTCATCCCGAATAGATTCCGGGCACCCCTATTTTCCCAACATTTGTCTGACTTTAACATTGCCTTATATGTTGTTTCAAATTTATTTAGTGTTTGTTTTTCATTTGTGTTGTTACATTATGAGACTTAAATTTAATCTTGGCAGCTAGACAAATCGAATTAGTTTTTATTTATTGTAAACAAGATGATAAAGTAGGTGAAATTTTAGGAAGATATATAATTTCCCTTGATAAAATAGATGAAACTACAACAGAAAACTGTAGATATCATGTGATTATGCTTATTTAATTGGGAGTGTGATATTGTTTCAGGATCATGTGTGATCTTTTGTGTGCATTTCCTTACTTTTGTGTAGTAATCTAAATTCCCTCTTTTTACATTGATCTAACCAAATTTGGTGATTAGAGATGTCGTAGCTGCGGCATTTTTTCGTCTGCTATAAAAAAATTGCTAATTGCATTCTTCATTTGGTTAAAATTGGCTAACTTTACTAAAAAAAAATATGTCTTGCAAATGATTTTATATCCTCAAAACTGATCTATTTCATTTGCTCGTGGTGGATCTTACACCAAGTATTCTGTAAGAGGGTGGTTGAAACTCCCATTACAGATTTTGGCTTATCTAGATCCCTTGAATTTTTATGGTACATTTATCCAGTGTATCATATCAAGAATGCAATTAATCTAGTTTAAAGTTGCAAGTTTGTCTGGCAGACTTTAATTTCTTGACATTGATTGATCTATCTAATTTTATTAATTACTCTTATTCTCATAGAAAATACGTTTGTGTTTTGTATTTGTGGTGATTTGGTTTGGATTTTACTCAGGGTAACCTTATTTGCATTTGAGAAATGGTAAATACACTCATTACAGATTTAAATATTGTCAACTACATACAAAAAGTTAAAATACTCCTCAAATAATTTTATAAATTCGAATTGGTCTATTTCATCAATTTATGGTGGATTCTAAACCATGTGCTTTGAAAGAGACGATTGAAACTCCCATTGCAGATTTTCGTTCATCTTGATACCTGAGACTTTTTTTATAGTACATATAAATAGTGTGTCATCATCATGCTTCAATTGAGGTGATAATTGCTAGCTCGTCTAGTAGGCTTTAAATTTCTTAGCATCGATTGGCTTATCTAATGTTATTTATTAGTCTTATTCGCATAGATAATACATTTTTGTTATGTATTTGTGGTAATTTTACTTGAAATATTTTCTAGGGTTCTCTGAAATTAGTAAATGCAATCATCACCTAGTTATACTTATGTACTCGAAGATGGTTGTATGTTGTCTAAATGTTTTTCTTCAATTCTGGATATTGAAAATGACATCTTAGCTATGTTTTATTTATTCCATTTTCAGAATAAAGAGTGAGAAGAAAATTCAACTTAAATGAAAGATATAACATTTGAAAAATATAACAGTATATCTTAGAATGTAATCTCATGTGACGGATATTTTTTACTTTATTGAACAAGTTTAACTGACATATGCTTAGCAACTTAGGGTGCAAATAGTCTCGCCATGTATGTGGTGTTTTGCATTTTTCTCCATTTATGTAAGTCTCACATGTATACTATGATAGAACTACTCAAGGAGCTCCATATAGAAATTCTCATGATATTTAAGAATCGGTACTCACACCCTATTTTTGGGTGAATTACAGCTTCGTCTATTGCATTCCTCCATGGGGTGTAGCCATATGGGGTCATCTCATATTTATTTAAAATGTTTTGCAAATTATATGTAAATTTTTGGGATTTTTTTTTTTTTTTTTTTTTTGTGATTGTTATTCTTGTAGATTATTAAGACAAAGAGGTATGGATTAAAGTTATCCATGATGTACCCTATAGTACTCACATATTTCACCCAATTTCTCATTAGTGTTCTTAGACATGTTGTTACATCTTTGTACATATAATTTATAACTTTAATATAAGTTACTTTTACCCCTCTCTTTATCCAACACAATATATTCCAATTAACTCTTATAGTATCCCTTTTCATATTTAATAAATATCATAAGCTATATTTGTTCCACTGATTATAAAATTTACCTACGAAATGATATTCATAATATTAATTATATATAAGAAAATTTCCTACAAAAATTTACCCTCAAACTATTTGCCCACGAAAATCTTGTAGGTAAATTCTTTATAGGTAAGGAATGAAAATGCATCTATAATTAGAAAACTTTGAAGGCAATTTCATAGGAAATCTACACTATAAATTTTTTATTGGAAATATAGTAGAAATATTGATAATTTTCGTAGGTAATTTTATGTTTTCTTGTAGTGGTCACTTCACTTCTACTTGGTCTTTTAGTTATTAGCACTTATCATCTGCATTTTTATACTAAAATTGTGTTTTATTACCCTTGTGCAAGGTTTTTTTTTTATCTGTTTTATAATATCAATTGTAGTTTTTATTATTTTTTTACTAATAGCTAACGTGTATTAAATTATTGTGTCTATAATATTAATTTAGGATTATAATTGATGTTGGGTCCAAGGAATTCAATATAACAATTTTCATCAATACTTAAGGATGCAATGTTAGTTTGCAAAAAATTCTGATATTTTGGTTTCCTAAGTTGCTAGCATGTTGTGAAAATTAAAATTCAATATAACAAGGATGTGTTTTTATTAACCTTGTCTT
Organism: Ballota nigra; assembly: GCA_947034835.1. Classification (NCBI taxonomy): domain Eukaryota; kingdom Viridiplantae; phylum Streptophyta; class Magnoliopsida; order Lamiales; family Lamiaceae; genus Ballota; species Ballota nigra. The sequence continues at coordinate 42,687,804 of OX344723.1, read as the reverse complement.
TTATTTCATCATTTCCTTTAATATAAAAACCTTGGAGGTGATATAAAAAAATCTTGACTAAATGGTCTTAATTAACATTGCATTCATTAAAATTTATTATGTGATTGACGAAATTTTTATGTTATGATTTTAGAATTTATTTATAATCTCACGGGGGCAATATTAGAATTTTATGTTATTTTTCATATTATAGTAAAAAAAAATATCCTAGGGTGGGTGAACCCCACCCCCTACGTATGCCCTAAAATCAACATTGATTTCTTCGTCGTCATTTGGTAAAGTAAACAAGGACATAAGCGAGGTCACAACCTAATTTATACGCCACTCTATAGCCTGAGAGTTTTCAAAACCCTAGCTCCTAAAGTGCTTTTTGAACCTTCGTAAATTTCAACCATGGCAGATATGAGAAAGGTTGATGAGAAAGGAAAGTCAATACTGATCGAGGAAGGAGAATCCAGCAAGAGGCAAAAGTTGGAAGTTGGTTTAGAGAAAAAATAAAATTTCGGCCGTTTTTACATAAGCGGTCAAGTGGCTGAAGGCTCCGAAGCTGGAACCTTTGGAGAAGGATTAATGGAAGGATCTGATAAGGAGGAAGACTATAGTAGCTCCAGTTCTGATAGCGAGGATGATGACGACCTCTACTACACCACTGATGAATCTGATAGTGATTCCTCTGATGCCAGTGATAGTGACTTAGAGGATATTTCATTTTGATCTTTTTTTTTCATGAATCTATGTGGTAAAAACATTCCCTAGCTGGTGCATTTTGTGATTTGCTCTTATATTAAGTGATTTAGTGGATATTCAATGGAATTCTTTGTTTTCCAGCGATAAAGCATGGAGAAGATTTTCTTGCACTTCCTTTCTTTATTTTGATTCCTTATTTTTAGACTTTTGAAATTGCTCTTGAAATAGTCTAATTAATGTCTTGGTTTTTTTACAAATTAGTATATTGGTTTCTTTCTGACCATTTTGGATAATTTGTATTTGTGGGCTAATACTTAGCTTTGACATCTCAAGGAGATGTTATTTCATTTTGATCTTCGAAATTGAATGTTAATGTATATCTATTTGTTGTATGCATGACTATAATATTGAAAATTGCAGGCAGGTTGAAACTGGTCTACTCTGTCAGACCTTGGTGGATTCTACCCCAAGTGCATTGTAAGAGAGTGGTTGAAATTTTGAATGTAGATTTTGACTTCTCTTACGTTCTCTGAGCCTTTCTATGGTACATTTATTTAGTGTTTCATTAATCATGATTGCTAGTTTGCCTTGTAGACTTTAATTTCTTGGCATTGATTGGTCCTATCTGATGCTATTCTTTATTTTAATTCTCATATGGAAGACCTTTTTGTTCTGTATTAATGATAATTTTTCTTGGATTTTATTTCGGGAGGTGTTATTAGCATATCTGAAATTTCAAAATTCAATCTGGTTAAATATGGTCAAATTTACTTGAGAAAAAGTTCAAAAAAATGCCCTTTAAAGGTTTATTTCGTCAATTTGGTGCTGGATTTAACACTAAGTATTTTGTTAACGAGCAGTTGAACTCTTATTGCAGCTTTTGGCTTCACTCAATCCTTGAGCCTTTTTATGGTACATCTCATTATCATCCTTAGAATGCAATTGGGTTGTTAATTGCTAATTTGTCTGGTAAGCTTTAATTAGTTGGTATTTGATTAGACTATATGATGTAATTCATTTCTCTGATTGTTATATATATGATGTTATATTGTGTATGTGGTATTTTTGTTTGAATTTTATCTTGGGTAGTGTTATTTGCATATTTGAAATTGGTAATTACACTCATCATTTGGTCAAAAGTAAAAAGGATTAAATACATTTCTAATGATTTTATATCGTCAAAATTAGTCTATTCATCCAATTGTGGTGGATTCTATACCAAGTACTTTATAAGCGAGCTTTTGTATGGTACATCTGTCTAGTGTGCCATTATCATGCTTAGAATGCAACTGTGGTAGTTGGTAGTTTGTTTGGAAGGCTTTAATTTCTTAACACTTATTGAACTTATCCAATGTTATTGATTACACTGGTTTTCATAGAGAACGCATTTTTTTTGTGGAAATTTACTTTGAATTTTATCCGGAGTAGCATTATTTACTTTGCTAAATGCACTCATCACTAGGTTAAATATGGTCAGATTTACTCAAAAATTAAAAACACTCCTCAATTGATTTTATACCCTCAAAATTAGTCTATTTCTTCAGTTTTTGGTATATTATACACCAAGTGCAATCCCTTCCATAGGGGTTATTTGGTGAATTCTATATGTGGTTAGAAAAAGTGTAGGATATGATGCACTAGTATAGGCTAGGGATTATTTGTCATGGACCATATCCGAGTGAAGCATAGTCATTCCTTTTGCAGATGTAAAATTTTGGATTTGTTTTTATCAAGGTTGTAGAAGTCGGAAATCGCTAGTCGGACGGATTTGGAATGCCTAGCGCCTAGGCCGCCTAGGCGGGGACTAGTCGGAGACCGTTTATCTCAGTAATATAGTAAAAAATCATTTGACAGTATTTTAATATGGCTAATTTTTTTTGTAGTAACAAGTTAACAACATAATATCAACTTCCATATGCAAATAGTCCAACTAGACAATCACGCACATTTATCAAATTAATAGAAATTCTCCAAACGAAGTTGTTTCAAGGCGTAAAAAAATAATATAATAAATATATTGTCTGTCTAGGCAAATTACACTATAAATCGGGTGGTTGATGACTGCCTAGCGCCTAGGCGCCGCCTAGACGAGAGCCTAGAGGGATTTCTGCATCACTGGTTTTTTATTGAGAAATGTTTCAATTCAATTATTGTTTCCTCTATTATAGTGTTGCTCGAAAAATAACTCATTCCATCCACTAAGGCAATCTTTTCTCGTGATTTAGGGTTTATGATTCTTCTATTTTTTTAGAGGAGGTTGTTGTGTTCTGTTGTGGTTGTTTCTCGATGTCTTCTATTGTGGTTGTTTTTTGTTTTTCTCAAGTTGTTGAGGAACAAATTTTTGAATGGTGATCTATGTTCTTTGTTCGGTTGTTTGAGTTTTTATGGTTACATGGTGATTCCTATTCTTTCTTCAGTTGATTGAACCTTTTTTTTTTTTTTGTCATTATCATCTCCTTTGTTGGGTACCAAATTCCTTTCTATTGTGGTTGTTTTTTTATTTTTCTCAAGTAGTTGAGGAACAAATGTTTGAATGGTGATCTATGTTCTTTGTTCGGTTGTTTGAGTTTTTATGGTTACATGGTGATCCTTATTCTTTCTTCGGTGATTGAACCTTTTTTTTTTGTCATTATGATCTCCTTTGTTGGGTACCAAATTACTTTCATGGAGATTTTCTTTTTCTTTGTGGAGTTTCCAGTGGTATTATTTTTTCTTTGTGGGTTCGTCTCTCATCTCCTTTGTGAAATATATATCGATATTGTAGTGCTATTTTAGTAAATCGACTTCATGAGAGATATTGGCATATATAATTTCATATCCAAATTTATACACGATATTGGTATATATTTTAAATTTTAATAAAAGAATTTTATTAGAATTTCAATTATTATATTTTAAAATTTAATAAAAGAATTTTATCAAAATATCAATTATTTTGTATTTTGGTATATATTTCGGTAATGTACACAATATTGTACCGAAATTTTTGGTATAAGAACAATTTCAGTATTTTTTATGCAATACAGCTTGGTTCCTGGTGTCGTGATCACCTCGGGTAACCAAGACCAATGTTTTCAAACCCGAATCGCACCGACTAGTTGGACCAGGTTGATTAGGAATCGGGTATGGCACCGGTCCGGTTCTCATCGAATACTGGGTTTGCTCTGACCCATTATGAATCGGTTATAAATTGAGTTGAATCGGTAAATCGACGACCCAAAAAATCCGGTTGGAGAGGTTTACAAAGCATCAATGGATCTAAAAAAGAAATAGAAAAGATTGAGCTCTGAAATAAATGTGGAACAAAAGAGAAATGGTTGAGGAATCAAATCATATAAACAAAAGAAGATAAAGATAAATGATTTTGAGGATTTGAGGAACTACTACACCTTTGATGAAGTCGTGACTGTGATTTTTTTTTTTTTGGTAGACGGGAATCAAACCCAGAATCTTTGTGTGAGTGTGAGTGTGAGCCTCTTTGGCTCTGACACAATGAAAGAATTTTATCTCATCTGAAAGTCCGCACTTGTAAAGATGTGTAAAATTAGTTCATTTAATTATTTCCCTTATAGACATTCAGGAGCGCTTGTTTCGAATTCTTCAATGGGAATGAGAATGAAATTTTTTTTCCTCTCCGATCTTGGATATGTTGGATGAATTATTGTCTACATAGTTGTTACACTACTAGTGTGGTGCTCTAATATCAGAAAAAAAATTAAAAAATGAGAGGTTGTTGGCACTTGATTGTGGCTTTTGTATATATGTGGGTAATGGATTTAATGATAGGTTAGACACACTGAAAAACGATGCTATCTTTAAACGTATTAATTTCACCCACATCGGTGTAAATGGTTCTCACAAGGAATTGATCTTCCAGGATACAAAACATATCTCACGAAAATTCGATAATTACACTCTAATGAATTTAAGAAGCTAGCAAGAATCACAAGTGTATCAACAAATTCAAAATATAAGACTCGATTACTAAACTTAGAGAGACTCTACTTTTTAATGCAGTGAGAAACTCTATTTCTCAATTTCAATTTTCTATTTCAGCGATTATGGATTCTCCACATATCTGAGTATTTATAGATATTCATCTAAAGGTTGCAACTCTACACAAGAGCTACAGTGAACTTAAGGGTTGCAACTCTTACTCACCAAATGATGCAACTTCATCAAATAGTCACGTTGAACCGAATTATTACAACATTCCACTGAAAAAATGTCCTTTTACAAATAGTTCTCTCTACATTATTTATATTATGTAAATATATTATGTACAACTGGGGCATGGAGAAATGATCGAGGAGAATTATTAATTATAAAAGAAAGGTAATTAAATGTGATAATAATTATTTTATTTATGAGAAAAAATAGTGTTGTGGATCATGAATTGTTCTTATTAACTATTATAATTACTCTATATTTATCTTCATTCAGTTAATATTATAATTGAAAAATTTCTAAACCAAGCATCACCTCGTGAATGTCTCAAATCCACCCAAAAGCTAGTTCAAGATATGCAATGTGGAATCGTAACACAGTCGATTACACTTAATTAGTTTTGGAGATTATCCCCCTAGCCCTAAGCGTGGGATTAGGCTTATGGAAACGGCTTCATTGCATTGGATCGTCGTGGCCTCCACAGGACCTCTGAAAATGGCAAATTCAGTAGGCCATCATTATTCTCCACTCAAACTAGCTAGTTAATGCATTTCTGTCCTGAATAACTTCGGTTTCTAGCAATCTCCATTGTTTGACATCATTTGCACTTCCGATCTTCGATTCGACCGACTCTTCACTCCTTCAACTCATTTCTGCACCAATTTACACTGGACCATCCGCCCCAAGTGGGGCATTTATTTGGACTATTTTTCGGTTTCAGTTTCGGGGAAAACAGAAAAGTTTTATACCGAGGGATGGTATTTATATGCCCCGTCCCGTCCCGATGGCGCACTCTCATATGCATTTGGTGCACGGTGCATTCATTCAACATTTGATGTTATTTACACTTAAAAGTGTAGGTTGATTGTACTTAAAAGTGTGATTAAATTGTACTGAAAATCGATTTTTAGTGTAAACTTTTCAGTGTAATCTAACCACACTTTTCAGTATAATCAAATCATATTTTCCACTTCATCCTAATATTATATGTGAGTAGTTTTAGGGTGCATCCAAGTGTATACTATGCACTTGAATTTTGTACCCAATTTAAAATCAATTTTGACCAAAAAGTAAAAATTCACGGGTCAGACCCAACCCGACCAAAACTCGCGGGTTAAATCTATGTTGTTGATCAACCGTGTTGTTTACACGCGTTTTCAATCCGGCTGGCATGATCGAATCAACTGATTCGGATTTGAATAGAAAGATGATCCACGGGCTTATAATAACACTCAGGTTTGAAGACGAATGTTCTGTTGGTGGTGCATTAATTTGTTTGTATTGTAGTAGTGAATTCTTGAATGATGCCATGAGCTTTCGAATGAGTTGATTAGAGGACTTTTGAAGGTGGGCAAGGTCAAAGAAGCTGAGATGATTTTCTGCAGTATGGCTGATAAAAATTTTGTTTCTTACAATCTGATGTTGAAAGGTATGCAGAGTGTGGTCGATTAGAGGACTCGGAAAGGCTGTTGAAGCAAATGCCTGCCAAAACCTTAACTTCTTTGAACATAATGATCTCTGTGTATGCCAAGAATGGTTACATAAACAAAGCCTTGGATCTCATTCCTACTCTTATTTTCCGTTTATATATTATATTCAGTATTTCATAGGTACCAGGTAATAATTTTTTTGGGATATACCTTGGGGTATTGATAATTAAGTATTGTGGTATTGGTGATTAAGTCTTGGGGTACTACTGAATAATTGTTTGGGATATTATTATTGAGTATTTCTAGGGGTATTGGTGATTATAATTTGGGGTATTGGTAATTAAATCTTGGAGTACTACTGAATAATTGATGCAGTGCGAGAATCATTGGCCTTTCTGGACACTCACGACCGCATGTTTCAGCCCAAGAAATAGAGGAAGTCAAATACTTTATTTATTTAAAGTTTCAGCCCATTAAGTTATTTTTTTTAATTTTATGTTATTTGGCTTTTGCATGGGCCTTTGCTAGGGTTTGTTTTTAAGGACTATATATAGTCGACTCTTCGGGTTTGCTGAGGGAGATTGAATTTGATATTGAATAAGAATTTTGAGACGTCTCCTAGTATACGTAGTATCAAGGCGTTCTTCTCTCTCGTTTCGTTAACTTCCGCTACGTTAGTTGGTATCACGAGATCAGGTACGATGCCTCCGAAGCGTCCGGCCCCTCTTGACGGTGCTAACGCTCAAGCCGACGCGCAACGGGATGCCCATGTGGCCGAGCTTACCCGTCAAGTTGCTGCCCTCTCGGCAAATCTGGAGCATCTTCGGCTGACGGTTACCGCTATCATACCGGGGGTGCGAGACGGCCCTCCTGCGGATCGTGAGAGGCAAGACGGGTGGAACCCTAGACGCACCCCTCCACGTGCCTTTTCTGATTCTGATGAGGACGAGACCATCACCAACGTCAATCCGTTTGCCCCCTTGGCCCGTGAAGCTGGCCGTCACGGGGAGGACGACCGTCGTTGGGAAACCGGATTCAAGTTAGAAATTCCTGAGTTCACGGGGGGTCTCGACCCGTGCAAATTTTTGGATTGGATCAACACCGTCGAAGATATTCTTGATTTCAAAGCTGTCCCGGATAACCGTCGCGTGGCTTTGGTCGCCACTCGTTTTCGCCAACGCGCTACTTCTTGGTGGCAACAACTGAAACACTCACGTGTTCGTGAACGGAAGTCGCACATTGTCTCTTGGGCTAAATTTCAAAAACATTTGGAACGTGAATTCCTCCCGCATAATTATGATAGCACGCTTTATCAACGCCTTCATAATTTGCGCCAGGGTTCTCGATCTGTGGATGCCTACACTGAGGAGTTTTATCAGTATTTATCCCGAATCGATGTTCGTGATTCTCAGTCTCAACTCGTGTCGCGCTATGTGGGTGGGTTGAAACCCTCACTTGCGGACACAATTACCTTGTTAGCGCCGCTTTCAATGTCAGAAGCGCATCAACGCGCTCTTCTCCTTGAGCAACAGGGCTCTCGTCGTACGGCAGTTGCCCCTCATTTCTCTGCCCGTCCTTCCCCAGCGTCGTTGCCCACTGTCCCGACAGCGCGTGTTACACCAGCAGTAGCACATCCCACTGCACTGGATGGCACCTCGTCATCTTTTCGTGCTTCGGAAGCGAGTTCCTCTTCCATTCGTTGTTTTGGGTGCGGTGAAACCGGCCACCGACGTTATGCTTGCCCCCGTGCCCGACAACGTTCCCTTCTCATTGATGAGTGGGAGACATCGGGATATCACGGCCCACCCATATTTGATAACGACGGTTCTGAAGATTTACCCGAGGAGCATGTTGAGGGGGATATAGGCCCGTTGTTGGTTATTCGGCGTACTTGTTTGGCGCCTAAGTCTCCCACTGCTTCGGACGAGCAACGTCATCACATCTTCGAGTCTACTTGCACCATCAATGGTATGGTCTGTCGCTTTATTATTGATAGTGGTTCTTGCGAAAATGTTATTTCTACTGATGCTGTGAGTAAATTGAATTTATCTACTGAACCCCACCCTTCCCCATATACATTAGCATGGATTCAACGTGGTAATTCTATAACAGTTGATCGTCGTGTGCTTGTTTCTTTATCAATTGGTCAAAAGTACAGGGATTCCGTGTGGTGCGATGTGGTCCCTATGGACGTCTGCCACCTTCTGTTGGGCCGTCCTTGGCAGTTTGATAGGGCTGTGACCCATGATGGTCGTTTGAATACTTACAACTTTGTGTTTGATGGGGCTCGGATTGTACTTCATCCTTCGAAGCCACCACACCAAGCTCTTGGAGAGTCGGTCTTACTGCTGTCCAAGGCCGCTTTTCTCAAGGAATTGGTGACTGCTCCATTTTGCCTATTGTTACTTGGGATCGAATCTCAGGTCTCTTCCCCACCTGTGCATTCACGTATACGTTCTCTATTAGTGGAGTTCGGTGATGTTTTCCCCGATGAATTGCCGCAAGGGTTGCCTCCACTTCGTGATATCCAACATCAAATTGATTTGGTTCCCGGTGCATCCTTGCCAAATCGGCCTCACTATCGTATGAGTCCGGTTGAACACGAAGAATTGCGACGGCAAGTCGAAGAGTTGATCCAACGTGGGTCCGTACGACAGAGTCTCAGTCCATGTGCGGTTCCGGCCCTCCTTATACCGAAGAAAGATAACTCTTGGCGTATGTGTGTTGATAGCCGTGCTATCAACAAAATTACTGTGCGATACCGGTTTCCAATCCCACGTTTCGATGATTTACTTGATCAAATTAGTGGAGCGGTTATTTTCACTAAATTGGATTTGCACAGCGGGTACCACCAAATTCGTATCCGCCCAGGGGATGAATGGAAGACCGCTTTCAAGACACGAGAGGGGCTCTTTGAGTGGTTGGTCATGCCTTTTGGCCTATCAAACGCTCCGAGCACGTTTATGCGTGTGATGAACCAGACTTTACGTTCCTTAATTGGTAAGTGCGTTGTGGTGTATTTTGATGACATTTTAATTTACAGTCGTTCTGTGGATGAGCATATTGGGCATTTAAGAGAGGTGCTTTGTATTTTACGAGCAGAAAAGTTCTATGCTTCCCCAAAGAAGTGTATTTTTGGGGTTGATTATGTTCTCTTTCTAGGATATTTCATTACGTCCGAAGGTATTCGTGTCGATGATTCAAAAATCTTGGCAATTCGAGATTGGCCTTCCCCTAAAAGTGTCACTGATGCAAGGAGTTTCCATGGGCTAGCTTCTTTTTATAGGCGGTTTATTGCTCACTTTAGTGTTATTATGGCACCATTGACCGATTGTATAGGGCGTAAACCTTTTGTGTGGACATCGGAGGCCGAGGCTGCTTTTACTGAAATTAAAAATCGGTTAATGTCTGCCCCTGTGTTGCTACTTCCTGATTTTGATAGGCCTTTCGAGCTTTCTTGCGACGCTTCCAAACAAGGGATAGGGGCTGTTTTGAGTCAACAAGGTCGTCCAGTCGCTTTCTTCAGCGAGAAGCTATCAGGTCCTCGCAGTCGTTATAGTGCTTACGACGTCGAATTTTATGCTGTGGTGAGAGCGGTTAGACATTGGCGGCATTATTTATTTCACCGTGAATTTGTCCTCTACTCGGATCATGAGGCTCTTCGTCACTTGGCTACTCAAGATAACTTATCGGCTCGACATGCTTCGTGGGCCGCTTATTTGCAACAATTCACGTTTGTCCTGAAACACACGTCTGGGACTTCTAACCGCGTGGCAGATGCTTTGAGTCGTCGTACTCTTATTATCTCTGATTTGCGTGTTTCGGTGCCAGGGTTAGATGTGTTGGGCGAAACCTATGCTTCGGACAGTTTTTTCGGTCCTATATTGTCTCGCTTATCCACTGGGGAGTCCATGGAATTTGTGATGCTTGATGGTTTTCTGTTCAAAGGTACCCGCCTGTGTATTCCAGACACTAGCCTCCGTGTCCGTATTATTTCGGAGTTGCATGGCACCGGCCATGTGGGTCGTGATCGTACTATCGAGTTGGTGCAACGTTCGTATTTTTGGCCTACTATTCGTCGGGATGTATCACGCTTTGTTGAGAGATGTCGCGTTTGTCAAGTGTCTAAAGGGGTACCAACGAATGCGGGGTTATATCGTCCTTTACCGGTTCCTAATGCTCCGTGGACGTCTATAAGTATGGATTTTGTGTTGGGCTTGCCTCGTACACAAAGGGGGTTTGATTCGATATTTATCGTGGTGGATCGTTTCTCAAAAATGGTTCATTTCATTCCATGCAAGAGGACATCCGACGCGGTTCATGTAGCCCAATTATTTTTTCGAGAAGTGTATCGTTTGCATGGCCTTCCCTCGTCCATCGTCTCCGATCGTGATACCCGGTTCCTCAGTTTCTTTTGGAAGAGTCTTTGGCAAATGGCGAACACACGACTGGATTTTAGCAGTGCGTATCATCCCCAAACGGACGGCCAAACGGAGGTGGTTAATCGTTCTTTGGGGAATTTGTTGAGGTGCTTGGTGGGTGAGCATGTCCGTTCCTGGGATACCAGATTGGGTCAAGCAGAATTTGCTCATAACTCTGCTGTGAATCGTTCCACGGGATTTCCCCCTTTTCTGGTAGTTTATGCAGTTATGCCACGGGGACCGTTGGACCTTATGTCCCTCCCATCGCCTGTTCGAGCCGAACCCAGAGCAGCTGAGATGATGGAGGCACTCCGTAGCACTCACCGTGCAACACATGATCAGCTGGTTGCTGCTACACTCCAATACAAATATGCAGCTGATAAAAGTCGGCGTAACTTAGAGTTCGAACCCGGTGATTTCGTTTGGGCCGTGCTGACTCGCGACCGTTATCCAGCCCACGAGTATTCCAAGTTGGCAGCTCGGAAGATCGGCCCGCTTGAGGTGCTCGCCAAGATAAATCCCAATGCCTACCGCCTCAAGCTTCCGACACATTTCCGCACCTCGGACGTCTTCAACGTGAAGCATCTTATACCGTACACGGGCGACAATGATGACGAAGTAACGGACGCCTTCGGTTCGGGGTCGAACCTCTTCTTGGCGGGGGAGAATGATGCAGTGCGAGAATCATTGGCCTTTCTGGACACTCACGACCGCATGTTTCAGCCCAAGAAATAGAGGAAGTCAAATACTTTATTTATTTAAAGTTTCAGCCCATTAAGTTATTTTTTTTAATTTTATGTTATTTGGCTTTTGCATGGGCCTTTGCTAGGGTTTGTTTTTAAGGACTATATATAGTCGACTCTTCGGGTTTGCTGAGGGAGATTGAATTTGATATTGAATAAGAATTTTGAGACGTCGCCTAGTATACGTAGTATCAAGGCGTTCTTCTCTCTCGTTTCGTTAACTTCCGCTACGTTAATAATTATATGAGATATTAGCACTGAGTAATTCTTGGGGTATTGGTGTTTATAACTTAGGGTATGTTTGTTTTGGGACTCACACGGATGGATTTTGGACTTTGCAATCAACGCTCTGTTCTAGTTTGGGATTTAAAACTGGGTTTTCAAATCTCAAATTCAATCCCTACCTATAAACCTATTATTATTTTTCACATAATTAAATACAATCACATCATCACTTTTTTATCATCCACTCAATCTCTCTCCTACTTTTCTCTTACATAATATAATAAAATAATATAATATCTACCACTAAAAAATATTGATTTGACATAAAGCAAAATCCCACTCTACTAAAATCTCAAAACAAACATACACTTATATTATTCATCAAGATTTTCACACTTGTTGGGGTATTGGTAATTATAACTTGGGGTATTAGTGATTAAGTCTTGGGTACTACTGAATAATTATTATTGAGCAATTCTTGGGGTATTAGTGATTATAACTTGGGGTATTGATGATTATAACTTCGGGTATTGGTGATATGACTTCAGGTATTGCTGATTATAACTTCGGGTATTGGTGATATAACTTTGGGTATTGGTACGAAGCGCGTGCGATCCATTTGCGACTCGGTTTGTTGCCAGACCCGCGAATTTTGGTCGGGTTGGGTCTGACCCGCGAATTTTTGTTGGGTCTTAATTGGTCAAAATTAATTTCAAATTAGAATCAAAATCCCAAGTGTCATGCTATACACTTGGATGCACCCTAAAATTTGTCATTAGATATATATATATAAATTTTATATATGTATATCTCACTATATATAGTTTTGATTATGAGAAATACATAGAATAATAAAATACCAAACCATTTTTTTACAAATTGGTACAAAATAATTGAACAGATGCACAAAAAAAATTGAGCATAATTATATATTTTTTTAATATTGTTCTATCTTATAAATAGTGGTTTGATATTGTATATTTTTTAAATTTTGATTATTTACGTTTTAAAAATATATTTTATAATATAATTGATTCTTAATTGTATATATATATATATATATATATATTTTTTTTTTTTTTTTTTTCTTTTGAGGGAATGATAATTTTATAAATATTTGGTTTTCGGGTCGGTTACGAGGATACCAAATACCGTTTAAGGGCGGAGATGGGAATTAAAAATATTTTTCTAAAGGGGTTCGGGTCGATTTTGGGGACGAAAATTCTCCTTCGGGAGCCAGGGATGTCATAAATCGGCCCCACACCGTCCCTTTGCCATTCCTCTAGCTATTTCTATGCATTGAATTTTTTTACTCGCTTCATTAATTATCTAAAACCACATCATTTTAACATATTAATTATTCGATCAATTTATAGACAAATTAAATACATGTAAAAATGTCGTAAATCAGTTGACCTACTAGCCTAGTGCTCGTTTTTAGCTCGAAAAGGAACTACTCACACTAGTTTGTTTAACATGTTCAGGGACGAGTTATCAGCTTGTAAACAATATTTTTGTAACATAAGCAATCAATTGATTTTGTTTTGTGGGCGTTTAATTAATAAGATGAGATTAATGGGTAAATTAGTATTCAATAATTTCATAACAATAAAATATTTAGTAATTATTTCAAACTATCGAATTTTTTTGATAATTTTAAAACATCATAATTCACTACAGAAAACACTCTGTTTTGCAACGGATTTTGCGACGAAAAATTTATCTCAAAACGTGTTTTGCGATGACTTTTGCGACGAACACGTGTCCGTAGACAAAACAGCCGTAGCAAATATTTGCGACGGATTTTGAGCTTCCATCACAAATTTACGATGGCAACTTCCGTCGCAAACCGAGTTCACGACCCGGGCGGGTTGCCAAATTTTGCAACAGACGAAGAGCCATCGCAAAATTGCCTGAATTTCCAATTTTTTAATCCCGCTGGAAAAAAATTCGACGGACAAAATGCCGTCGCAAAAAAAATGGTTCATGTGGTTTGAACCCGGGCCCTCCGTGCACCCGGGGAGGGCGCGAATTTTCATAATTGCCTTATTGGGCTATATAATCCGGCCCAACTTTCATATTAGCCTTAATAGGTCTTAAACAATTAATTCCAAATTCGCATTCAAGGGGAATCGAACTCGCGACCTGTCTTGCATGTAGAGCGGGTGCGCGCCGTTGAGACACTTGTTTTTATTATTCGATTTCTTCCATAATTGTATATGTATCCAAATTGAGTCATATTTTTATAATTCATCAAATAAATTCCTTTCGTTTCTAATTTATTTTAATAAATGTTGTTACCAATTATATTTTTTTTGTTTTGTAAATTTATTTAATTCGAGAACGCGTAATTATTATAATCCATTTATTTGTACGCAATTAATTGTATATGTATCCAAATTGAGTCATTTTTTTTATAATTCATCAAATTAATTCATTTTCGTTGCTAACTTGTTTTAATAAATGTTGTTACCAATTATATTTTTTTTATTTTGTAAAATTATTTATTTCGACAATGAAAATTTTAAATTCTTTCGTTTGTAAACTAAAACATGTAAATTATTTATCCAAAAAAAATATAATAAAAGTAATGTCGATAAAAAATATTCGATACATGATATAAAAGAAAATCTAAATTTTCCTAATCATTGGATTAATATTCGGGATCATCCCCCTCTTCATCTGCTTATCCAGGTTTTGGAGCAGCGGCGACGGGAACTCAGGTTGCACTAGGTCCGGCGATGGTGGTACTGCACCACCTAATGTGGAGGAAAGTGGTCTCCACCACTTGGTCATCTCCTCCTTATTCTTCCGTTACGTCTCCTCCTCTGTTTCACGTCGCCTCCTCTCGTACTCTTGATGCACCTCCTGTTGTTGTTGCTGCTGAAGGAGCGTCATCTGTTTGACGATAATCGAAAGTTGTCTCTCGATCTCATTGGGACGAGAGTCGATGGAAGACTGGGAGGAGGATGAGCCGGATCCACGAGATCGAAGTAAGTTTTTTCCAAAACCACCCAATCTAGTGAACTACCCCTTTTTAGCCTTAACGTTCTTAAAGTAAAGCTCATTTTGAACGTCCACAGAAGGCCCTGATGGGGAGAGGGGCATAGAGCTCAACCCATCCGCCCCTTCCGGAGGCTGAGACTAGGAGGCAAGGTCACCGAGCATCTTCCTCTGTAATTTAACAATACTTTTAATTAATCAATGAACCCTAAAAATTTAAAAAAAAATTAATTAAAATTATAAATAATACTCACGTGGATCTCGATAGTGCGGCCGTAGGTGGACTTTCTAGTATCCTCACCCAGCGGATGGGCAAGCTGCAGTCTCTCAAAATGAGAGGGCTCACATCCTTACCATCCTGATGCTGGCAGGAGGAAGATAAGCCCTTACCATCCTGGGTTGCGAATGAGGATCCCTTAGGCGGGACAATCGGAGCAACCACGGGTTTGAGTGATCCCGTCCGTCTCCTTCCTCGACCCCTCTGCTGACTCCCACTCCCACTAGCGGATCCACTGTCTTGTTCACTCATCTATAAAAAAAAAATACAACAAACACAAATATATTAAAATTTACCTAACCTAATCATACCACTTTCCTAACATAATCATCATACTAAATTGATACTAAAATACAATACTACTTAATCATATATAGTGTAACAACAATCAATCAATAAAGTCTCCTAAATATTATAACAATTCTCCTACACATACTCATTCAATATAACAACAATCAACATATATAAAAATCTAAACAATTATCCTAAAATATTAAAAATCTAAAATATTCAATATATCAGCAATCAACATATATAAAAATCTAAACAATTATCCTAAACTATTAAAAATCTTGTTGGTGAACGAATCTAATCGTAAGGATTAGTGGCTGTTTTAATCCGTTTTTACGTCACCAATCAATATCGTGTGATTGATTACCACCGTAAATGGTAAATCGGGGTGTGAATTTATCGAATTTAAAGTTGGACTTATTTCGTGTATGTGTAGGTTAGGGTGTGTATATGTGTGTATTTTTGTCTGAAATTCGAAATTATATCAATAAGCTGGAGAACAACTATTTATAGAGGCTAGCAAGCATGAGGTGTCCAAGACTCTTGGTCTCCCTAGCCTGCATGCTTGACATGTGTCCCTTTGATCTTATCTAAGCTGAATCTTAGCTACAAAGTCTTCTTTGGTCTTATCTCGGACTCATTGTTGTTCGCCTAGGTCGGCTTGATTGATCTTGTTGATTCTCCAACTGAAAGTTGTTCGCCTCTTGAGGTTGTACTTTGGAAGTTGTTCGCCTTATGGCTTTGTTCAGCTTGGCTTTGGGATCCTTGTCCTTTGTTCACTTGTACACACTTCCTTAGCTGTTTGTTGTATCATAGTTTGACCAAGTTGTTCGTCATTGATGACTTCACAGTTGGCTCATTCTTGGTCTCGGGTCTTAATACCTGTTCGCCCATTAGTTGTTCGTCGGGGGAGTTGTTCGTCACTTTATGCACCTCTCAGATTGGTAGATGCACCCCAACTTGATTTTCTTTGTTGATCACCCTTGATTTGAGGTTGGCTCTTCATAATCCTTGATGTAGCTTTAATCCTTGTTCGCCATTTATTAACTTATGTTCGCCTATCAACAAATCTAAAACATTCAATATAACAATAATCAACATATATAAAAATCTAAACAATTATCCTAAAATATTAATTCTAAAACATTCAATATAAAAACAATCAACATATATAAAAATCTAAACAACTATATCCTAAAATATTAAAAATCTAAAACATTCAATATAACAACAATCAACATATATAAAAATTTAAACAACTATATCCTAAAATATTAAAAATCTAAAACATGCAATATAACAACAACATGTTTCATCACATACTAACTATTAATACGCATAATTATACAAAAAATTAAAGACTAATTAACATGTTTTAAATAAAATTTAAACGATTAAAAACAGAAAAACTTACGATTATTGTGTAGAGATCGACGAAACTAGGACTTTGATTGGGATGAATTTGGCTCTTGAGTGCTCGTCGGACGTCCCCTCCCTTCCTTCTTCCTCTTTAGCTCACTTGTGGTGAATGAGCTCCGGCCACTACCTATTATAGGCAAAAAAAAAAAATCGGAGGACTGGTGTCCATCGCAAATTTTACTGCCTTGGACGCTTGAAACGACGCCCTTTTTTTTTATTTTTTGCGACGGATTGGTTATCGCAAATATGAAATTTAAAATTTACAACGGCCTTGTCCGTCGCAAATCAGCTGTCGACAATAAATATGCACCAGTTCCCGAAAATCGCGGTCAAAAGGTCCGGTTTTGTGACGGACTTGCACAAAGTTGGAATTTATGACGGACTGCACCGTCGCAAAATTGTCGGCCACAATAAATTTGCACCTATTCTGAAAGGTCTCGGTCTAACGTTTCGATTTTGCTATGGGCATGTCCATCGCAAATTATAAATTTGAAATTTACGACGGTCTTTCTGTCGTAAATTTTGATGGTTTATACGAAGTTCAGGAGCCACTTATTTTTCGACGGACATATCCGTTGCAAATTTACGTAATTTGCGACGAGTTTGTCCTGTCCGTTTGTAAATTATAAAAACTGACGAGCACTGGTTATGATCTGTAGCAAAACACGCATATTTGCACAGATTTTACTTCTGTCATAAAATCTCGAACGCGCGTTTTTTATTTTAGTGATATACCTTCGAATTTCTATTCGTTCGACTTGATTGTGGAAATACTATAGTGGGAATAAGCAATTAATTGAGATGGGGTGTTGACTTTCTTTTGGAGTTCTTTTGTTGAGGACTGGACTTAATTTTGTGGTCCAAATGAATCAAGCATTACTAGTTGATTTTTATAGATATTTATTATTTATATATAATCATTATTCATATAGAAATATCGTCACTTACTAATATGTAGACATCAATGGTGCATGTTACATGTATAATGTTAATAGTTAATCACTACGTCATAAGAGAAGGTTTATCCATCCATTAGAGGGGGTGGGGGGTTAGAATGGATGTTCAAAAATGTTCACATGGGAGGTACAATTCTTGCAAATGATGACCTATGAATATGGCCTCTATCCATCATTATTATTATTATTCATTAAAACATTACTTTTTGGATGCCTTTCTCTCTCAATAATGTTCTTCTTGTAATCATATGCAAGTGGGGGCTTTTCTAATTGTAATGTTATTAATTTAGTCTTTCTTTTGGCCTAACCACCCCTCTATTTCAATTACGTTTCTCTTTTCAATTAATTTTTTTTCTTTTAAATAAAAGATTATGATTGGATCATACTCACGAGATAAATATCAAACTTAATGCATACCGTATAAGCGCACTATATCATCCGTATCAATTTTCATGTTTCACTTTATGTACTATCTAGAAAATTAAAAAACGTGTAATGTAAAAATATAGCCTATTAACTCATAATTATCATAACAACATATCCTAAATATTCAAGAAGTGGAATACATAATGAAATATGAAACATAACACAAAATAATAAAGACTTAATTCTGTATGCACCAAATGCACCGTGCAACTTAAATGTATTTTCTAAATCGTGCAACTTAAGTGTAGTTTTGAAAAGTTACTCTTACTATTATATATTGAAAATTAATCTATTATTACTGAAAGACAATTCAATAAGAAGTAACTTTTCAGTAACAACAGAAGTATAATACTCCCTCCGTCCCCAAGTAATCTTTTCACTTATTTTTGTTGAATGGTTTAAGAAAGTTTATTTGTTTATTAATATATGGTGGGCCACATGTTGATTTTTGGGATAAAATAATGAATACTGTTGAAAAGTGAATTGAATGGATGACACTTTGGTAATATTGTATGAATTTGAAGGTTAAAATTTATATGTAGTATAGTCTTGTTTTTGCCATTTATGGAATGAAAAGTTTATTGGAGGACAACCCGAAAAGGAAAATGAGAAGTTTACTCAGGAACAGAGGGAGTAGTAGGAATAATTTTTAAAAAATACACTTAAGTTGCACGATATACCCGATGCACAAGAGACTTATTCAATAATAAGGAAGGTAATTTACCATACACAAATGTGTAATAATAGGCTAGGAAAAAAAAGTATATATAAAGGAATTTAAAAAGCGTGCACTCAAATATCCTACATTTTTTTACAATTTATGGACAATTCTTTTATCTTTTCTTTTTTAGTTTCAAGAAAATTTGTATTGAGTAAAATATTATTTTTATCCTTGTACAAAAATCTACCTCTCATCCGCAAGAATTCCCTACTATGATATTATGGGCTAATGATTTTCTTTAATTCTTTTTTTATTTCATGCCAGACAAGTTTTGCCAGCCCACAATCCTCCCACCATTCCTTTTCCTCATTTAAATTAAATACTAACTAGTTATATTAAAAAGTGCCATGTGCCTATAATTTTATTTTACTATTTTGAAATAATGGTCAAGAGTTTTATTCGTGTAGACTTTAACCTCTTATCAATTGTTTACACGTGTATAATTATGGCACCAAATTTCCTATAATTACCACCAAGGTTTCAAACGAGTTGACAATTTTTTGCCAACTTATTACATATCAATTTCTCATCGTATAAGGACAAAAGAAAACAGTAGTTTGGTTTTCTAGGCTGTCACGCAATTCACTTAATATTATTTTCTTTTACACGTCAGTATATATACATTTTCAAAGAAATTGCACTCAAGCTCAGCTCAATAAATTTCAATTTCGTGGAATAAAATTATATAAAACAAGATTATTGGGGCAAATTCAATCGATGATGTGTGGAAAAAATTAAACTCTGATTTTTATCATCACGTTTATCATTTACTTCAACGATCAAACGCTCCCCTCAAGTTTTGAACAATTCTCATAACATACTCTATCTCCGTTTCAATACAAAATTTTCATCGAAAGATTTTGCAGATTTAGAGTGTGTTGTTAACCGAATAACCGGTGTGGATTAGGCGTGTAGTGATCGATTAACAACTATAACATATGGAAATTGATGATATTTATTGTGTATGATTGAGAGAAATAATTAAATATTGAAAAGTAAGAACAATATATGCACAAGGGTTGTCAAGTCTATGGGTAGACTTGGGTTTGAGTGTTTGCGTCCCCTATTAAATGTCATGAAAACTGTATTTATAGCCTCAAAGGTATACCATTGGATTGTCCTAAAATCTTGGGCATTCCATGCATTTAATGCATGTATTGATTTTGTCCTCGAAGTTGGGCCGAACCCCCTTTGTTAGGTGAATTCAGTCCATTACAATGGCGACACCGATAAAGTCTGGTGTGTCTTTTCCTCAAAAATGGGGATTTGGTACCCAAAATGGGTCTTATCGATTGGGTTTGGCTCTGATTCACTATGCAGTAGCCGAGATTGGAATGATCCTCTACTGCACTAGGATGTTGAGGTCCATTCGGATAAGATCGAGCTTACGTGTCTTTATCTCAATCTTGGCTTTTCCTGAGGCCGAGATCTCTCTACACAGCTGGGGCGTGTTGGTCGTTCCAAATCATCGTGCCGAGGTCTACTAGGTATATCATCTCGGTTGTTAAAGCTCTCCGAGATCCACTAGGTATGTCGTCTCGGCAGCCGAGGCCGACTTTCATTAACTAATTGTCTTTCCCCCCTTGGACGAAATGGGTCCTCATCCCTTGTGGACGGAAACGGTCACAACAAAATGTGATTATTGATGTAAGAGAAAGTTTTATATGAAAATTGTTTATGATAAGTTTATCATTAAACTATTTTAAAGTATTAAATATTTAATCAGGAATATAAAAAATCACGATAAGTGGTATTATATTGTAATTATTGTTGAATTTTTGGACCCCAACTTTTGATACTTCTGGTGATATTTTTGATACTTTTAATCAAATATTTAATATTTTAGAGTAATTTTATCATAAACCATTTTCATAAAAAAACTTAGGTTTGATGGAAAATATAATACTCCATTCAATATTTTAACTTTAACACAAATTAGAATGTATGCTAATACCAAATTTACCCTTAATTAATATTAATTACTATAATTATTATCTGAAAAATATACCTACACAGCACACATTTTTCTGAAAAAAGACGTCACAAATTGTAGAATTGGGGTAAAAACAGAATATTTTGGGAGAAAGTATCAAAACGATTTATACGAAGAAATAAATGTGAAATACTAAAATAACATATAAAAAAAAAAGAGCGAAGGAAGTACAACTGATGTGAATGAAAATGGAAAATAAAGTAAAATATGGGATAATAAAAATTAAAATGAAGACAAATTCTAGGGTGCATTCAAGTGCATACTATGCACTTGAAATTTGATCCCAATTTAAAATTAATTTTGACCAAAACTTAAATTCGCAGATCTGTTGACTTTTCGCAGGTCTGACAACAAATCGGGTCGTGAAAGGGTCATGCGCGTTTCGTACCAATACCCCAAGTTATATCACCAATATCCGAAATTATAATCACCAATACCCGAAGTTATAATCACAAATACCTCAAGTTATAGTCACTAGGGGTGGCAAATGGGCCGGGCCGGCCCGACACTGGGCTGTCGGGCCACCTTCATTTTACGGGCCAGGCCGGGCTCAGCCCGGTTGCAACCGGGCCTCTATTTTAAAGGCCCAGCTTGGTCCTAGGTGGGCCACGGGGCCAAAATGGCCCGTCTTTTAAAAAAAAATTGTCAAATAAATCATTTATATTCAATAAAATAATCTTATTTTTAAACAAATCTTATAGTCCTATTTTTATGGACAAGATATGAATTATAATTACCATTAATATTAGTTTATGATATGATTTGACTATCCATTTCCAATAAATAACTTATATTAATCTCTAGAAAAAACTATTACAACAAGAAAATAGTAATATTAACTCAACAAACACTTTTAAACATCACATAAAATTATTTTCATGTTAATAGGTACACTTGATATATTAAACCAAACTACACTTTGATATATAAATTTAAAAAAAATCAGGCCAACCAAAAGTTCCGGCACGGCCTGACCCGAGCCCGGTCAGCCCGCTGGGCCTATCGGGCCGGGCCAAATTGGCCCGGTTCTTTTCGGGCCACTATTTTTTAGGCCCAGTCTATCCTTAAAGGCGGGCCAACCGGACCGGCCCATCGGGCCGGGCTCCTTTTGCCACCCCTAATAATCACCAATACCCGAAGTTATAATCACCAATACCCGAAGTTATAATTACCAATACCCGAAGTTATAATCACCAATACCCCAAGTTATAATCACCAATACACAAAGTTATATCCCCAAAGAATTATTCACCAATAACCCGAGACTTAATTACCAATACCTCAAGTTATAATCAACAATACCCCAAGTTTTAATTATTTTGAAGCCGTCTGATTTTCCTTCGAAGCAGTGCCTCCATTAGAGGTGGGTTTGGCCCATAATGTTCAATACGCGAGCGATACTGTTCACGTTGCTTTCGTTGTGATCAAAGTCGTTTCGTCTTGGCATAACAGCGATGGCGTTGTGGACCTCGTAGTAAAATTCCCCCCCCCCCCCCTCTCCCTGAATTAATTCATTAATTAAATGTAATTACCAGATTAAGGGGCCATCGGGGGAGAAGATTCATGAGTATATTGACAAGACGAATGAGAAATACAAGTTTATGGTTCAGAAAAGGGGCGTTTCCTTCTATCGTTCCTATCTATTTTTCCAGAATCCATCATCTAAACCCACCTCTCCCAGATCCACCATGAACCCGATCTGGAACTGATCTCTCTCAAAATTATGAAATAGAAATGCAATCCACCACAAAGAAGCAGAGAATAGCCTCGTTTTCACGATCCTAGTTTTCCTAAGGACAGAAACCATGTTCGAATCCATTCGCGGTGAAGCTTTTCAGGCGTGATCTCTGCACAACTGATAGCCCTGCGAATTTTAGCCGAGTCTTTTAACCGGGTCAAATATTGTAATTTAATGTAAATAGAATGAGATATATATAGTGATAATTATTTGATATATTGGGATTAAGGTTTCCCAAAAATATGAAAACTTTGTGGTAAAAACATATTCTGTAAATTGTGTGATGTAGTGCAGCGGAAAGAAATTTGGAGTACATATTCTAGTAAAAAAAAGATATTAAATTTGTTATATTAAAATATTATTAATTGATTATATTTTATTGTTGAGGAGGTGTTTGGTTAGAGGAAGATAAATGGGTAAGAAAATGATTTTGATAGTAGAGAGGAATCAAAATCGTTACTCTAAATTTGGATGGTACAGGAGTTCCTCAAACAACTTTTTTCCATTCCCTTCGTGTCATCACCAAATATTTTTTTTTTATGGGGGGGTTACAAATAGGTTCTTCCCATAAGTGCTTATTAACCTTTGGTTCTCCATTTTCCATAAAATACAATTTGGTTCATTTTGGTGGTCCCCACCCACTTATTCATCATCACAAAAATGCTGCCCCACCCCCTCCCTTTTATGCCATCTGCACATTCACACCACCCCACCACCCGACTGCACGCTATCCCATCACTCCATTTTCCTTTTTTTTTTTTTGTCTTTTTACTTCCCTCCTTTTATTTGAATTTTTTTTATTAATTATTCATTTCTATGTGTGCAGAACTTTTCTTTTGGAATAAAATTTTTGCACAACTATTTTAAACAAATATACTTAAATATATAAATTATGTTTTTTTTTATTAATTGTTAATAATACTATATTTTCATTATTTATATGTTTTATTTACTTAAATATACAAATTAAATATTTTTTGTGCATTATCCTATATTTCATCATTTATTTTGAATTAATATTTTACACATAAATAATTTGAACATATATTTTGCACAAATAAATTTATTTTTATTAATTGTACAATATCCCATGTTTCATTTCATTAATTACATATTTTAAATTCAAAAATTATATATTTGAATTAAAATATTGACAAATTCATAACATAAAATACACATTTTGCCTATATGAAAAAAAATGTTCAAAAAAACATAAAAACTTAAACACGGTCTTCATCTTGAATAATTGATCTGCTTTAAATCCCTATATCTTCATCCTCATTCTTCTCCTCAAATATATCCTATAATCCAACAAAAAAATCGCAATTAAAATAAAACAACAATAAATCCATCAATAAATCACAAATAAATAAAACAAAAAGATTCTACAGAGTATGAACCTCTTCTAACACACAATCCCAGAAGGCTTTCTCCTAAAAAATCACCCCACAATCCCAGAAGGTTTTCTCCTAAAAATATATCATCAAAATTAAACGAACTTACTGGTGATGAGTGTCCTCTGCTTAGATCGGTGGTGGTGGTGGGTGTACGGCGTCCGTTCACCGTTAGAAGGAGCGTGCGGTGCCGCGCCGCTGAGTGCGTGGGAGAGGGAGGGCGGGACCGCGCGTGGGAGAGGGAGAGCGGCGACGCCGCTGCGCGCGAGTAAGAGGGAGGGTAGGGCGTCGGCGCTGCGTGTGAGAGGAAGGGTAGGGCGGCGGTGCCGTTGCGAGCATGGGAGATGGAGTGCGGCGTCGCGCTGGGGAGAGTGAGGGCGGCGTCGCGCCTGGGAGAGCGAGGGCGGCGTCGCCGCGTGTGAGAGGGAGGGCAGCGGCCCCGCTGAGTGGGTGGGGGCGGTGGAGAAAGAGGGGCTTTTAGAGAGAGGGATGAAGACTTTTAGAGAGAGAGAGGCAATTTGAAATGGGGTAGGGGAGAGAGAAAGATCAGTAAAAAAGTGGGGGAGGGACGTGGGTGGGTGGGTAGGGGAGTTGGACAATTTTTTGGGAGTGGGATCCATTTTAGAACCTATTTGATATTTATTGAATTTGAATTTTGAATTTGTTAATTATGTGAATTTGTTAACTAATTATGTGAATTAGTTGGATAATTACTTGAATTTGTTAAAATTTATGTGGTGCATGGATGAAAATAACTAATTATGTGAATTTTGAATTTGTTAAAATTTATGTGGCACATGGATGAAAATAACTAATTATGTGACATAAAACAAAATAAAGTCAAGACAAAGTTTACACTCTTTTTCCATAAGATTATATTGTATCGTACCTAAGCGTTATATAGTTCAGGGTCGCTCCTTTTGTGAATCGAGTGAGTCGAGCGACTCAGGCCCCAGAAAAATCGAAAAATTTAGGGGCCCAAAATTATTTTTAAATATACATTAATATTATATATACCTTTCTATCTGCTTAAAACTGTAGCAATGCTGGTTTAGTGGTAGAAGGCTCTTCTTTTCTGTCAGTGGTCATGGTCATTGGCTCAACACCTAGGACGTGCGACATGTGTTTCATTTTTTGCAATTTGTATTTTTAATAATTATAATTTTTTAACATAATTGATCAAAGACATTTTTAAATTAATTTTCTCAATAATTATAATTATTTTTTAATCAATATGAATAATGCTTGTGAAATAATAAATATCAAAAGAAGGCGGCAAGGCCATTTACCTTTTATCTTTCAATAGTGCATAATTACTTTACCAGTTATAGTTTTTTAATATAATTGATCAAAATGCATTGTTAAATAATTTTTCTGAATAATTATATATTTTTTAATCAATTTGAATGATGATTGTGAATTAATAAATATCAAAAGAAGGCGGCAAAGCCATTTATCTTTTCACATATTCTTATATGCACCTAAGTGCATAGCATGCTCTTTAGTTTTGAGTCCAATCTCAACTAAATTTGAACTTTTCAAAGCTCATTAACTAAATTAATTAGACTTTGAAAAGTTAAAATAAATTTAAAATTCAACTCAAAATCCAATTATATTCTATGCACTTGAGTTCACACAAAAGTTATTCATACTTTTTATTATATATATGTTCTAATATTTAGTGGTTAACAATAGGATAAAAAAAATTAAAGACTGTAATCTCAATTTGACATATTCATTATACTATTAATTAAAAAAATTAACTGAAAACTAATTATACAAATTTAGGTAGTACTTGTGTCGTTAAAATCGTAAAACGAGTTTCCCTTAAATAAAATACTTGAAACGAGTTCAAATAATGATTTTAAACATATTTTTTCATACTAACTTATGTATAATGTTTTTTAGACAAAATTTATAGTTTTTGCACTTTTATAAAAAAATATACTTTATGTTGATGACCTTTTCTAATCAAGATGATTATTGGCTGTTTTCTCAAGTTAAGATCACCAAACAAAACCAAGAAATTATGAAATTTGATCAAGTAATATGTAAGGACGAAATTTGCAAGAGTTTTGCTACTTTTTTATTTATGGAAAAACCTCCCTCCTTCATGCAAATGAAGAGGTATTTATAGGCATACAAAGAGGCTAGGTGTCACCATCTCAATGGCTTAGCCATTGGTATTTTGCCAAGTGTTATGACATGTGTACAACATCTAAACTATTGCCCAATGAGTGGGTGCCAAGTGTTAAGACACATTGACTATTTCTAAAGTTGGTGACTCTTGGAGTTCCCAATGTTGTACTTGGTCCTTGGAACCACTCAGCTGCTCTCCTTGGTGACCAGCTACTCGTCTGTATGTCTTCGTTGGGTATTGGAAACCTTTATAACTCAAGTTGCTCGCCTGCTCGCCTCTTGTTGAGACTTTGGGTCTTCTTGTTCTTGTTGTTCGCTACCTCGTAATGGCCTTTATGACTGGTTGCTCGCCGCATTCATATGGGTATCTGTCCCTATTGCTCGCCTCCTTCATCTGGGTATCTGTCCCTATTGCTCGCCTCCTAGGGTATACAGTCCCTGTTGCTCGTCCTCTTCCATATTATTATTTTTGATGATTTCTTAATCTTATTAGATTTATATTTTTTATGTTAATGTTATGTCCTTGCTGGTCGCCTATCAACAATGCCCCCTAGTTTGGCATATAAGGATGAATTTTTATCCTTTTATGTCAAACTATAAGGTAAGGTATGCATTGCGGTGGGAGGCGAGCAACAGGGAACTCGGCCTTTTTCCATTTTGTATGGAGCGAACAACTGGGTTTTGAATTTCTTTTAGGCGGGAACTTTGGGAAGCGACCAACGGGGAGTGACTCTTGGGCTCACGTCGTTTCGTTTCCCGAGGCACGAAACATGAAGCGACGTGACGTGGCTGTCCAGGCGTGTGCCCCTAAAATTGCATCTAGGGGCCTCAACTTTTCAATTTTCTTAATTTCGCCCCCGAATCCATATCTATAAATTGCTCCTTTCTTCCTTTTTCCTTCTTTTTCGATTTCTCACAAGTAAACCTCCATTGAAGAGTTCTTAAGCTTTTCTTTTTTATTCTTCAAACGATTTCATCCAAATCGAAGGTGAATTTTTAGTTTTTATTGTTTTCTTTCTTTGATTCCTTGCATTTCTCTTTCGATTTTCTTTTCCTTTGGCGATTTTCGCCGGTTTTACACATTGCCGCCGTTCCACCGCCGTGTCGTCGTCGTGCCGCCGTCGTATCGCCGCCGTACCGTTGCCATATCGCCGCCGTGCTGCCGTCTTGATCTTTCGCTTCTTTGTCAAATTTCCTTACTTGATTTGTACGAAGGTTTTTCGAAAATTTATAAAGATGATGTCACCTTCTTCGAGTAATACGCCATCTGTTGAGTTCGTTGGGAGAAATCCGGGAAAGAGACCCATGGAAGACGAACCGTTGGTCCCTGTTCCTCGCCGCTCGCTCCGGCGAGCAGCTGGGCGAAACCCTAGGACTCTGCTCGTTGACGAAGAGACGGGCTCTGAGGTGAGCTCCGTTGCTCGCTCCATTGACTCTTTCTATGCTGTGGAAAGTTCGGGCGAGCAGGACGTCCAAGGCCCCGTTGCTCGCTCCTCGGCTCGAGAGGGGACTAACTCGGATTTGGGTGAAGATTCTTCCGAGGTCGCTGCTGAAATAGAAGGGATGAGTCTTCCTGAAGAAACGGGAGCGAGCAGCGAGCACCAGGCAAGGAGCGAGCAGCAATCAACTGGATCAGGGGGCGAGCAAGTGGGAGTTACATGGGAATTTCTCCAAGAGATAAATTTTCCCGTTTCAAGGCCAATGCCTGAGTCTCTTATCCCTAAAGCTGTAGTCCGAAGGCAGGATTGGGTTGACTACGCCAATAAGTATCATAAGACTTTCCCCACTCCCGCTCGACCTATTATGGAAACTCGTCCATCGCCATACACAGCGAGTAAGGTAGCCAGCGCGGTTCTAGAGGAGGATTTAGTTCGGATACGGTCCCGCTATCGTATTCCGTACGATATCCATTTGTATGCCCCCCAACCAGGAGAGAGAGCTGATGACCCACCTCCAGGCTGCACTGCTATCAACCTTGACATACTCAACACGGGGTTTCCCCTCCCTCTACATCCAGTGATCGGGCGATTCCTGAAAGACATAAACCTGGCAATCACCCAGATTACTCCAAACGGTTGGAGTAGTCTGTTGGCCTTTATAACCCTTTTCGGGTTGGAGGGATATCGGAATAAGATCAGCACGGCGGAGATACACTACGCACTGACCATCTCTTCGGCCGTTAATGAAGATGGGCTTGGTTGGTATTACATCAAAGCCCGTAGCGGCGTTAAGTTAATTGAAGGGGTGCCTAATAAAGTCAAAGGTTGGCATAGGCAATTTCTTTATATCGGCGGCGATTGGCGGGCGTTCTCCGATTTTTCGGGAGGACCGGGACGTATAGACTCTCCTACGCATTTCGGCGAAATTCGGCGTAGGTCTTAATTCTTAGTTCATCAAACTTTTAGGTGAACTAATTTTAATCTTTTTTCTTGTTTTTGCAGGTCCGCGTATCTTGAGGTGGGGGCATCCGGATTTGAGCGAAGAGTTTTTATACGTCCTTGCACTGATCTCTCTGCGGGACGCTAAAGATCGGAGTGTTGAGCATCTCTCTCAAGCACACTGCCGCAGGCACGCTCAGCTTACCACTAGTGCTCATCACTTGGAAGCACATGCGGAGACTCCTGAAGGTAACTTCACACAATCCTTAATTTTCTTTATTGCTTAATTTATACCCGTTGCTCGCCCCCACCCCTGATGCTCGCCTGATCCCGGCTGCTCGCCGTTATCATGTTTGTTATTCTAATTCTTTGTGTTTTTGTTTTGTTTTAGCTCAAAGGGTGACGGTTGATGTTCCTCCTATTCCCGAGAGTTACCACCTGCTCGTGCGCCGGGTAAAGCAAATGGCAGCCAATCAACCTTCAAGGAAGAAGAAGTTTGATCCTTGCACTTCCTTGATCAGGCTTAGAGCCGAAGCAGATGAGGAGGAAGAAGAAGCTCCTCAGGCTCCTCCCCCTGTTCCTCAGGCTCCTGCTCCCGTTCCCCGCCCTCCTGCTCGCTCCTCGCCGCCTCCCCAAGACACGAGGGGCAAGAAAAGACTTGCCAAGGAAACTGCCCCTCGCAAGGGAGATGACCGTGCTAAGCGAACAAAAGGGCAGGGTTCTTCCCAAGTGGGTAAAACTACTCGCTCCTCGGCTCTGGAGGAGGTGACTGAACAACAGGTTGTTGGTGCTATGATTGCCGGTCAAGGCAGGAGCTCATCCCCTGACAACTCGTACTTGGGCTATGACCCCGTAAAAATGAGGGAGTGAGTATCTTCCTATTCAGTTTGATTGTTCATTCCTCTAACTTAGTTTTCTAACGGCTTTTTTCTTCGAACAGGTACCGGAAAAACGACTATCCTGGTCGCTCAAAAGTGCTTCACCAGTTTAGCTGTGTAAAGTCTCCTCCGGCACCCCAAGAGATTAAGGACTCCCATGTCCGCAGAGCCATGGAGTATGTCCCCCGCTCGTGGACCAAGACCGGTGAGGAAATCATTCAGAGCCAGAGCCTTAGTGACAACGCTCGTTTATTGAGCTATAATGCAAGCCATCAATCAATCTCAGCTCAACGAGTCTTGGATCAAGCCATCGAGTTAGAGCGAACAAATCGCGGTCTGGGGCGACGGATCGAGCAAGTTGAAGCAGATCGTGATGCTCAACTTGTTCAATTGAAGAAGAAGGATGAGGAGCTGAAGAAGAAAGATGAAGAGTTGGCTAAGATGAAAGCTGACTTTGAGAGAGCCAAGCTCACATGGACGCGGGAGGTAAAGGTTGCTGAGGACCGAGAGATGATAGCGTCTAATGCTTCAGAGAAGCTTAGACTGGATTTGGGTGTTGCTACTGATCGTTTGCAAGTCCTAGAGACCGAGCGGGTGGGTCTGGTGGAAAGAGTGGAGTGTTTGAAGGTCCACGTCGACCAGCTGGAAAAGAAGAACAAGCGTGCCATTTCTTACACCACTTATGTGCAAGACGTAACCGACAATACCAATCTTGGTTACATCATCGCATATGCTGATAGTGTGAGGAATGTGAAGTACGCTTTGGATAACGGTCTTGACGTGATGACCTCGACCATCAAAGACTTCACGGACTACGTCACTGAAAACCCTCCGGCTCCTGGTTTTGAAATCCCGGTGGCTGATTTGGGAGAGATGGGGGTTAATCTGAGTGTTTTCAAAGATGACGTCCGTGTTGTGGCCCCCAAGGAAAGAGTGGAGGCGGATAGGGACATGACTATTTTTGAAGTTCTGGGCCCCCTTCTCCCGAATCCTCTTGGTGAAGCAAGCTCCTCTGCTGCAGTAGGCGAGCAGCAGGTCTCCGGGGTAACTGTGCAAGATGTTCCACCTCTTCCTTCTTCCCAAGATCCTTCGGTGCCACCTGCTCCGCCAGCTCCCGAGACTTAGGCTTCGTTTCTTTTTTGTTTAGTTGATGTAGTAGGATGATGGTTGTACGCTCATCTTCTGTAATTTTTTGGTGCTAATGAATGAGGATTGCACTTTTATTTTATTGTTCACCTCTTATTTGCCCTTTATTTATTTTTTGCTTAAGTATTTCTTTCTTAAGTTGAAAGTAAAATACTTTTCCTTGCAAATTTATGTATGTGGTTCATGTATGGGTCTATTTGGTTCTTAAAGAACTTAACCCATTATCATGCTTCTTTCTATGCCTTGTTGCTCGCCACTTGCTGTGTTTTGTGCTTAAGTGCATTCAGCTTCGGGACGAGCAACAATGTGTTGACACGTGCCCTGTTGCTCGCCTCCACCATACTTGTGCTTTATGCACTTAGTATCTTTGGCGAGCAACTCTATGTGAGGGGGCGATCAGATGGGGCTTCTGAGTCTCGTGGACCCTGCTGCTCGCCTCATCCTGGACTTGTATTTTTTATACTTGTTTGTCTTCGGCGAGCAGTTTTTTCTGTTTGGCGAACAGTTAGGTTTTAACACCTTTTGCTTTCTTATGTACATAATTCATTGAACAATCATTTATCTGCTTACAAATTTTGCCCAAAAAAGTGTGAAGATTTCACCGATCTTACACTTTACAAAAATATAAACGACACGATAGTCTATAAAAAGACTTTACATTGGTTTCCTAATTATTGATAATATTTCTTCAACAAAGCCGCGTTCCAGGTGTATTGGGCCGAGTTGCCTTCCATGTCTTCGAGATCATATGTGCCGTTGTGCCACTTTTAAGTTATCTTGAATGGGCCCTCCCAAGTTGGTCCAAATACACCTGGAGGTGCTGCTAGGATTTTTCGGAGTACCAGATCCCCGACTTCAAATTATCTGACTTTTACTTGTGAGTTGTAGTACCTTGCAATCCTTCTTTTGTATATCTCGTTTTTTATTTCTGCTGAGATTCTTTTTTCGTCGACCAGATCCATTTCTGCAGCTAGTGCCTTGTTGTTTTCCTGTTCATTGAACTCGGTTATCCTCTCAGTTGGTACTTTGAGCTCTATAGGTATAACTGCTTCTGTACCGAATGCCATAGCAAACGGTGTTTCTCCAGTGCTTGTTCTATGTGATATTCTATATGCCCAAAGCACCTCGGGCAGTTCTTCCGACCACTTGCCTTTTTTATCTACCAGATGGATTTTGAGGATATGTTTGATTATCTTATTAACTGCCTCGACTTGACCGTTGGACTGAGGGTGATATGGTGTCGAAAAATGCTTCTTGATTCCCCATTTTTTGCAGAAATCTCTTATCTTCTTCCCTTCGAACTGTCTTCCATTATCGGTTATTATTGCTTGAGGAACTCCAAATCGACACACTATATTCCTCCAGATGAATTTGATCATTTTTTCTTGTGTTATTGTTACTAGCGCTTCAGCTTCAGCCCATTCTGTGTAATAGTCCACGGCCACTACTGCAAACCTTACATTCCCCTTTCCCGTTGGGAAAGGTCCTATGATGTCTATCCCCCACTTTGCAAATGGCCATGGACTATTTACTGAGATCAGCTCTGTTGGCGGCTTATGGATGTTGGGAGCGAACAGCTGGCACCTGTGACATGTTTTTGCAATTCTGATTGCGTCTTGTAACAGAGTTGGCCAGTAGTAACCTTGCCTTACTGTTTTGTATGCCAGTGCCCGCCCCCCTGCGTGATTTCCGCATACTCCTTCGTGTATTTCTTTCAGAACTTCCTGACCTTGCCCCCTTGCTAGGCATTTTAATAGAGGCAGTGAAAATCCTCTCTTGTAGAGTTGGTTATCCATGATTGTGAACCTTGCTGCTCGCTTGGCTACCTTTGCTGCTTCTTGGGAATCTTCAGGTACTGTGTTATCTTTGAGGTATCTATATATCGGTGTCCTCCAATCATCCTCTGTCAATTCTTCTTCGATCTGATTGATCTTATAGTCACCGGTGGACGGGTTAGAAATTCTTGTGATGGTGACTTCTGAAAGCTTTGCTGGTCCCGTACTAGTGGCCAAACGAGCAAGTGCATCTGCTTGCGCATTGTTGTCCCTCGGCACTTGCTCGATGTAAATTTGCTCGAAAAGCGAAGCCAGGTGAGCAACGATTTTTTGATATAAGGCCATGTTCTCATCCTTGGCTTCGTATTCCCCACAGACTTGGTTGACTATCAGCTGGGAATCTCCATAAATTTGAACTTTTCGAACCCCCACAGCCAGAGCTAGCCGTAACCCGGCTATCAATGCTTCGTACTCAGCCTCGTTGTTTGTTGCCATGAACTCAAACCTTACGGCTGAGGTGAATACTTGTTCGTCTGGACTGATCAACACTATCCCGGCTCCTACTGCTGTGTTATTTGATGATCCGTCTACATACATGTGCCATGGGTGATTATGACCTCTCGTCGGATCTTGAGGGAATGTTAATTCGACAATAAAGTCGGCTAACGCTTGTCCCTTGATCGCTGTTCGAGGTGCATAAGTTATTCCAAATTGGCTTACTTCGAGCGACCACTTGAGGAGGCGACCAGCGGTGTCAGGCCTTTGTAAGATTTGCCTTAATGGAAAAGTTGTTAAGACCTCCACCTGGTGATCGAAGAAGTACGGCCTTAGCTTTCTCACACTCATCACCAGTGCGTAGGCTAACTTTTCCATGGGCGAGTACTTAATCTCTGCTTCATGCAAGGCCTGACTCACGTAGTAAATTGGCAAGTGAAATTTCCCTTCTGCTCGAACTAGGACCGAGCTGATGGCCACCTCTGATGCGGCTAGATACAGGTACAGTTTTTCTCCAGAGACGGGTTTCGATAGAATCTTGGTATCACTCAGATATTCTTTCAATTGCTCAAATGCTTGTTGGCAATTACTCGTCCACTGGAACTGTCATTTTTTGATGGCATCAAAGAAGGGTCGGCACTTGTCTCCAGATCTGGAAATGAATCTGTTTAGGGCCGCCAGACATCCGGTTAGTCTTTGAACTTCCTTAACCGACCTTGGCGGTTGCATATCCATAATTGCTTTGACTTTTGATGGATTCGCCTCAATACCCCGTTGACTGACCAGGTGCCCAAGAAATTTTCCCGAGTGTACCCCGAAGCTACTTTTCTTTGGGTTTAGCTTCATGTTATACGCTCGAAGTATCTCAAATGTTTGTGCGAGGTGTTCCAAATGATCTTCTTTTCTCGGGCTTTTTACGACTATGTCGTCCACGTACACTTCCATTGTTTTGCCGATGTGCTCATCGAACATTTTGTTAACGAGTCTTTGGTACGTGGCTCCTGCGTTAATCAACCCGAACGACATCATTTTCCAACATAACAAGTTTTTATTGGTGTAGAACGCTGTGTGCTCCTGGTCATCTGGGTGCATTGGTATTTGATGATACCCGGCAAATGCGTCCATGAAGGTAAAGAGCTCGTGTCCCACCGTGTTGTCCACCAGTTGGTCAATATGAGGCAATGGGAAGTTATCTTTAGGGCAAGCGGCATTCAAATCAGTGAAGTCGATACATAGCCTCCATGTACCATTTGATTTCTTCACTAACACCGGGTTTGCTACCCATCTAGGACATAATGCTTCTTTGATAAGATCATTATCGAGTAACTTCTTCACTTCTACGTCCAATGCCTCATATTTGTCGGGCCCAAATTTTCTTCTTTTTTATCTCACTGGTTTCTTAGTTGGATAAATATTTAGCTTATGACAGGCATGCTCAGGGCTGATGCCTACCATATCAGCGTGTGACCATGCGAATACATCGAGATTTGACTTGAGGAACTCTTCCATTCTGGATCTGTACGGCTCAGGGAGCTCAGATCCAATGAATAATTCCAAGTCTTCTCGATTCTGGTCAACTCTTATTGCCTCCAACTCCTCTACCGGGATTGCTCTCCTTTTTTGGTCTTTCCATCGAGGATCGATAATGGGCCCTTCAAAGTTGATCTCATCCTTGATCATTGGTTCTGCCCCCAGTCTTGGCTCCAAGTCTTCGACCTGATTTAGTTTGGGTACGGCCTCTCTTCCCTGTTGCTCGCCCATGCCTTCCTGCTCGTCCACGCCCTGCTGATCGTCCACCTCCATCACTTCAGTGTCGACGGACTCCATGATTTCATCTAGAATGGAGGGTTCACCTTCGTTCCTGCTGCTCGGCTGCTCGTCCATCATGGATATTCTGTTGTCAGTGGGTTGAAGTTGCAGGAGGCATTCTCGGGCTTTTCTTTGATCACCTTTAATCGTACCCGATCCTTTTGGAGTTGGAAATTTAAGACAGTAGTAGTACGTCGAAACGGCCGCTTTGAATTCATTTATGAAAGGTCGACCAAGAAACCCGTTGTAGGCAGGCTGCTGATTTACAACTAAGAATTCTACCATTCTAGTCAGTCTCCTTTCGGGATTCTCGGTCGATACAAGTTCGACCGCCAACGTAACTAATCCTAAAGGAACGGTTACAGCATCTCCGAATCCTACTATTTTATGATCACATTCTCTAATATACCCCTCACAATCATCTATCTGATCTAGTGTGCTTTTGAACAAGATGTTTGTGTAGGAGCCTGTGTCTACAAGTAAACGGTGAACTCGGGCCCCCATGATATTAGCACAGATGATTAGTGAGTCATTGTGTGGTGTAAGTATCCCGTCCAAGTCCTTCTCAGAAAACACCAACTCGTCTGTCTTTTTAGTAGCTTGGTTTACCCCAACTTCCCTGACTTGAGCTACCGCCCTCAACTCTGTTTTTCTTTTTCTTTTAGACATCGGTGGCCTACCATCAGAACAGCCCCCTACCGGTCCGGATGGTTCAAGCATTAAGATTTCTCGGACGGGTTCGGCTGGGACTGTCATCGTTTTCTTCCTTTTTTGATCCCTCCTGCTCCGCTGTTCGTCGCTCTCATCATCTTCCGAGCCGGAGGATATCACCACCCTTGGTTTCTTTCCCGACTGTCGCTTCACGAATTCTGACAACTTTCCTTCTTCGTAAAATCTCCATAACTGTTTCAAGAGATCTCGGCATTCGCTTGTGAAGTGACCTATGGTCTGATGGTATGCACAGTATTTGTTGGGGTTCATCTTTCCTCGTTCTTGCCGTATCTTACGGGGTTCAGACATCATATCTTTATCCTTCACGTTGTTGTATACAGCTTCAATTGATGTGGATAGGACATGGTTCAACTTCTCCTTCAGTTCGGACCCTTCACTGAAAGCTTTCATGTTCTTAGGGGCCTTGTATTCCCCTCCTGACTTCTTTCCCCATTTCTTGTTATCAGTTTTGTCTCCCAGCTCTCTCTGTAGAGTTTCTTGCATCGAAATGTATACTCCAGCCTTGTGCCTGAATTCGGAATAAGTTTTAGGGAAAGCTAGGTGCATTTCCTTCCACAGATCTGTCCCCTTCTTAAGTCCTGCCATAACTGCCACTATCTTGGTATCTTCACTTACTGGTTCCCCTTCCAGTAGGACTTTGTCGAATCTTTCAAGGAAGGCTCTATCAGACTCCTCGTCTCCTTGCCTCAGATCCGCCAACCTATATCTCTGCGTAAGGTAAGATTCGACAGTGGAAAAGTGCGATAGAAATTCCTTGCTGAGTTGTATGAATGAACTGATGGAGCCCGGAGCTAGTGCGGAGAACCATCTGTGAGGACCGTCACCAAGAGTTAACGGAAAATTCCGACATTGAGTTGCATCAGATGCTTTTACCGATATCATGTAATCGGTATACTTAGACAGGTGTACTTTCGGGTCTGAATTTCCTTCGTACAAATTAATGACCGGGAATTGCACTTTCTTTTGTACCAGCGCATTAAGGATATTCGGGGACAGGGGTGATGATGGCAACATCGTCGATCCGTCGCCTTTCTTTTCCTCCAACTGTTTTTGCATCTCCTCCACCGCTTTATTCAAAGCTTGCCACTCATCTGGAGACGTTTTTCCACTAGAAGGCTGTTCGTCATGATTGGGTTCAATGACCTCTTCATGACGCAGTCCCTTGCTAACGGGACGTTTCTCTTGAGTGGCGTGCCTAGCGATGTTACTGGCTCCATTGGGACCTAATCGCCCAAAGGCTGATCTTCTCAGCCTTTCGTGTACTGAGCGGCGAGCAACATGGTGTGTTTGTCCTGGTGCTCGCTCCTCGCCTCTCAGTTGATCCTCCCTATGCGTTCCGTGATAACTTGCCCTTCTTGTGTGATAGTGGCTTATACTCCTTGTGTCCTCGCTGCTCGACTCCTCACCTGTCCCCGGAGTGGACTCTCCTCGACTTCCAAGTCGATCACTTATTGGCCTTTTGCCCTTAGTTCTTCTTACTTGTTCGCTGTTGACTTCTTCTATCCTTGTATCTTCTCGTTGTTTTGTTCTTTGCTCCGTTGCCCGGTTGCTCGCCTCTGGGGCTTTGGATGGTCTGTGCCCTACTGCCCGGTTGCTCGCCTCCCGGGCCTTTGATGGACCTGCGACTTCCTGTCGCCATTGCAAGGATTGCAGAACGGCTATTGTTTTGGCCAACTCCTCCGGGTTTTGAGCCAATGCTTCTACTTCTGGGGGAAGAGTGTCAATGGTGACTTGGACATTTTATCGGGACATCGCTCGTACCGTTCTTGCATGTCCTCCGGTTGACGATACCCTCGTTCGTGACTTGTTTGACGGGTGATTGCTCGATTCTTGTGGTTCTTGCGATCGTACCATTTTTCGAATTTTAATGTTTCTTTGAAGACAATCTTGTGTTTGTGGGTGTTTTGACCAATCAACAACTAGCCTTGTATATGAGAATTTGGTTGTTTACAAACCCTTATTCTCACATACATGCATTCAAGTTTGTAGGTCTTGTGTATTACCACCCAAAAACACTTAAACTTACAAATCTCAGTTTCCGGCGACTTGTTGCCGGAAATTGCAATTTCCGATGAGTTTTTGTAGAAACTCCTTCAATTCTTCAACAAACGGAGGTTCGGACACCCTCCTTCTAGCGCCAATTGTTGATGACCTTTTCTAATCAAGATGATTAGTGGCTGTTTTCTCAAGTTAAGATCACCAAACAAAACCAAGAAATTATGAAATTTGATCAAGTAATATGTAAGGACGAAATTTGCAAGAGTTTTGCTACTTTTTTATTTATGGAAAAACCTCCCCCCTTCATGCAAATGAAGGGGTATTTATAGGCATACAAAGAGGCTAGGTGTCACCATCCCAATGGCTTAGCCATTGGGATTTTGCCAAGTGTTATGACATGTGTACAACATCTAAACTATTGCCCAATGAGTGGGTGCCAAGTGTTAAGACACATTGACTATTTCTAAAGTTGGTGACTCTTGGAGTTCCCAATGTTGTACTTGGTCCTTGGAACCACTCAGCTGCTCTCCTTGGTGACCAGCTACTCGTCTGTATGTCTTCGTTGGGTATTGGAAACCTTTATAACTCAAGTTGCTCGCCTGCTCGCCTCTTGTTGAGACTTTGGGTCTTCTTGTTCTTGTTGTTCGCTACCTCGTAATGGCCTTTATGACTGGTTGCTCGCCGCCTTCATATGAGTATCTGTCCCTATTGCTCGCCTCCTTCATCTGGGTATCTGTCCCTGTTGCTCGCCTCCTAGGGTATACAGTCCCTGTTGCTCGTCCTCTTCCATATTATTATTTTTGATGATTTCTTAATCTTATTAGATTTATATTTTTTATGTTAATGTTATGTCCTTGCTGGTCGCCTATCAACACTTTAATTTAAGGGCCTAAATTTTTAAGTCGATTCAGGTCTTATAATTCCTGGGATCGGCCCTGATATAGTTTCATGGTAAACGCCCTTATGATACAAGATTGATCCTAGCAATTATAAAGTTTGAGTTGAGTTTAAAATTAGGCCCTGCTTGACTTTAAGGAGTAGATTACAGTTGTTGATTACTCGCTTAACTTTGAGTTAAATCTTCAATCCTTGATTTTGTTTTTCCTCTTTTGATATTCATATATATATAAATGAGGCATGGTATTGGATAAATAATTTAAAATTTGAAACTAAATAACAAATCATAAATTACTATTGATCAACAAAAATAAAAAAATTACACCTACATAGATTAATGTATTAATTTCAAATTACAATTTTAAATTTTATGTCATTATTAATCAATAAATATTACTCCCTCCGCTCCATTTTCAATTGCCCCTTTACTTTTTATACGGGTTTTAATGTAAGATTTGTTTAGTAATATCAGTATGATAAAGTTACTTTTTAGCGGTATTGTGATAAAAGATGTAAAAAAAGGAATAAAATTATTTTAGTGACATTATGGTAAATAACAGTTGGTTATTTATGAAAGTGACAATCGAAAAAAGATAGATCTTTTTAGCACGAAGACAGTTGAAAATGGGACGGAGGGAGTATATATGCGTGTGTGCACGAGTCATCCTCACTTGTTCATATTATATAAATTTGGTAATATTACATGAATTCACTGATATCATAATATTTTATATTGTTATTTTAGTTTATAAGTATAATGATATCAACGAATTCATATAATGGTATCAGTCCATATAATAATATTAATTTAATACTATTAACAAATTTTACTAGAAAGTTTGTGTATGTATATATGTGTAAACGAGGGCCCATAAAAATTCACAAAACTTTTAAGTCGAACAACTCGTTCGATTCAATAAAAGCATGAATCTATCGTAGTATAACGACTTTTCAACTTTCATGTTGCACCATGAATTAGACATGAAAATGAGGATTGGGAAAAGAATTCTTTAAAGTTGCTCAATGAGGCCATGAACAATAATGGTTTATTTATAAATTTTAATATCAATTTGAAATTAGATGCACCCTTTGTCATAAATCATTGCAAAAAAAGAAATCAACAATTCCCCACATGAACAGAAAAAATTGACTCGATCAAATAGTTAAAAAAATACATAAAGTTTAACACATATGATAAAAATAATTCAGGCGGTTAGTTATTGCATCGGAATAGGTAGTTTTCGACTTTGAACCTTCTTTAGTTGATACTATAGGATATGCTTATAATTTAGTGGACGTGATTTCTCGAACTAACTCTTTTTTTTATAAAGACAACTACACAATAACCTTCAAAATACTTTTGGTTCTCACTTTGTGTTGATTTCAGTTTTGGATCATATGTTAGATTTAAAAGTGTTCTCTCACTTTCAACGGCCAAATTTCACACCTATATATGTGATTTTCTATTAAGGGTACTCTATCATACTCCACCATTAAAAATATAAAATTCATTAAAAGTTGTTCAAGCAAATTCTTAGCATACGTAAATGAGTTTGAACTTGAGAGGTTCGAGAGTGAGTTGTAATGTATACATCAAGTGCGCATCTTAGAATTGGTAATTTAGTTGCCTCGTTAAAATTTAAAAACTCAATTGCTAAATACGTTAAAATACAAATTCAACAAACTTACAAGTGTATACGATCACAATAGTTTGACAAGCGACCAAGTTAAATATCGAACCACATAAGTAATATAGTGCAAGCAAGACCATAATCCTATGTGTCGTCATGCTATTATATTTGCATTTTTTCGAGTTTTGACCTTTTGTATATAAAAGATGTAGTGCATCAAAAGACTACCAAAATTATAAAAAAAAAATTTCCGAAAGATTCCTATACTAATTTTTATTTTGAAAAACCCTTAAAAAATTAATTTTTATTTCATTAGGCTCTTGAACTATTTTTTTGGTTATAAAAGACACTTGAAATATATTCATAAGACCCTTAATTGACAGTCCGTTATAAATGCGTTTTTATTGAAATTCAATTTCAATAACATTGAATTAAAATAAATTGAAATTGATTGTTTCATTATCTTTAATAGAAAACGTTAAACTGATTCAGAAAAAACCATAAATTTTTGTTACCAAGTATATTGTGAAACAAAAATGAATAGTTTTAGTGTTTGTTTTTTAAATAGTTATGACACAGATGACATAAATTTTAGATGAGTAAACAATATTACTATTAATGTTGTGTTGATTTTAAATACTTGACTTAATTTATAGTTTATACGGATGAATTTTAAATATTTAGCAAATAACCCATGATTCTTTATTAATAGATATTTAATTTCTAACTACTTAAATTATACAATTTTATCAATATCATTTGAAATTTATATATTCTTTAGTAATAAGTAGTTAGTGGGAGGGTGGTGGGGTGAGGTGTTGAGGGCGGTTGGGTGCAGCAGGGGAGGATGGTGGGTAGAAGGGGCAGAGAGAGTTATTGGGGAAGGGGCGGATACTTATTTCTAGGAGGAAGATTGGGTAGGGGGAGGCACTCTCAAGTCTCTTTTCCCTAGACTGTACAATCTTTGCGTTAATAAAGGTTGTATAGTTAGGAAAATGGGTACGTGGAGTGAAGGAGAGTGGAAATGGGAATGGGGTTGGAGGTGTACTTTATTTGAGAGAGAGGAGAGTTTACTTAATAATTTGTTGGTTGTGGTTAACAGGTGTTCCCTAAAACAAGGAGCTGCAGACACTTGGAGATGGAGGTTTTTCTCGGACGGCAGATTCATAACAAAGGAAGTATACGATTGGCTTTATCATAAGGAAAAAGGAGGAGGAGAAGCTGGTCAGATTGAAGAATGATGTTCTTTGGTGTGGAATAACATAGTTCCGTCAAAGATAGCGTTACATGCTTGGAGGGTGTTAAGAGGAAGAGTACCAACAAGAATGAACCTTAGGAGGAATATACTGCACGATGGTGATGACCTCTCATGCGTATTGTGTGGAGAAAAAGAGGAAACGGTAAAACATATTTTTCTCGAGTGCTCTTTGTCTTACCTTGTGTGGATGAATTGTTGCAAATGGGTGGGGATCGAGTCAGCTTTACCGTCCTCTCCTGTGGAGAATTTTCTTCTTTTTAGAAATTTTCTACGAGGTAAGAACGGGAAGGTTGTAGCGACATGTATATGGGAGTGTGTTGTATGTGTACTATGGAAGGGGAGGAATGCAAAGTTGTTCAAAAATGAAGAAGTCAACAGAGGTAAGGTTATTGATGGGGTGAAAGCAAGATTATGGAGTTGATTCCAGACGAAAGAGACAAGTTGTCCCAACGTCACGTACAATGAATGGGTGGTGAATCCCAAAGCAATATTAAGGAGCTAAGGTCTTAGAAGCGCATTGATGCAATGAGATTTCTGCTGTATTAAGTTTCTGTTATTTATTTTGAGGATGTGATGTATTAACTTGTTTGTAATCTCTTTTCTTAACTCCAGGCAATGTGGGCACGGCTTATACCCAACTGCCTTTAATAAAATTTCTTTTTACCTATAAAAAAGAAAAAATTGACCACTTAAATTATACTCAATTTTATCATTATATGTGATATTTATGAATTCTTAAATCAATTCATTTTAATTTTTTTGAATTTTAAATGATTTCATCCAACTATAACTTTAGAAAATTGTGATTCGAATTTTGGATTACTTGTCGAACCTAAACTTTTGTTTAGATTTGATTTTTATGCAACCCGATTTAATTTCGATTCTGAGTTTATAAAATTTCTAAGTTTTCTATTTTGACATTTCGATCAATAATTGAACCGACCGATGAAACCTTGATTTGATGGATTATATTTTAGGATTAGATGCACAATAAAATTATTTTAATTAATAACTGAATTACAACAATATCCAACTCTTGAAACCAAAAACGAAAATTCTAAAACAAAAAGTAGTGATCACCAATTTTCCTTGAAAAAGGAGAAGAAAAAAAAGAAGAGAAAAAAAAAGGGAGAAAACCCAAAAATAATCACTGACACACAAAATAATTATCTTGGAAACCATAAGAAAAAGCAAGAAATCCCCCACACACGCGCGAGTACGAAAACTGAACACTCGCCCAACGTGAGGAGTAATTGGAGCGAAGATGCCCCCACATGGGCGTGTTTGGGAAACCGGCAGCGCGTGGGGAACCAACAACCTTATCAACAAGGTGGCATTTTCGTAATTTCGCGATTATGTGTCCCAATTCCGTGAAGACGTTTTGGCAGACCTGATTGCACATCGAAACCAGAGAAAAAGACGCTCATGACCTTGGACGGTCAAGATTCCTCCTTCGATCGATACCCACCGTTGGATGGTTTAACAATGGTTAAACTCCAACCATGCTTGGTTAACAATAGAGTTGATTTTTCTCTCTCTGTCTTTTCTCTGATGATGATGAGATGAGTGTGTTTCAGCTTTACCTTTAACATGACTGAATGGGGGTGAGAGAGAGAGAGAGAGGAGGAATTATATACCGATAGATATAGAGAGAGAAAGACAGAGAACAGTGAGAAAGATGAGCGAACATTTTTTGGTCTCTATTCCTCCTCTTTCTATGATTGGTGAAATCCTTTTCCCGCTGGATTTTTCCTATCTTATCATCTAGCTTTATGGATTCCGTAAATTTGGTGCTTTGTAATGAAGCTATGGAGTTTTTTTAATCGGATCTGTGAATTTCGGTTTGATTTGGTTTTGAAGATCTTAAGGCTCTGCTGAATTTACCTTTTATTTTTCTGTTCAACTTGGTAATCATCACCTTTTGATTTTTGGATGATGATGGTGATACTGAGCTCAGAATAATCCTTCTTTTCCTTATCTAATAATATTTCAATGCTGTTATCCTTTTAAGGCTCTTGAAACAGTTCTTCATTTCTCTCGAATTTTCATTTTTTTTTCTCGCTTTTCTTTCAGATCTGTTCTGAAAGTCAAAGAGAAGTTGTAACTCGAGCAATTCAGCTTCAAATTCGACGTACTGTAAAGTGAATTTCGGATCTACTTAATCTCAGATCCAGTTTAAGAAAGAGAAGAAAAATAATCCCCCCGTACACTTTTTTGTTTTTTTTCTGCATAATCCTGAGTTTAAGAGTTCTTTCTCTGCCTTTTCTTCTCGATTGAACAGTCGTTTAGGAGTTTTCTTCAATAAATTGTGGAGAACGGATTCGATTGAGTTGGATCCGATGTGTTTGTTTCAATGTATGATGAATTACTTCCCGGAGGAAGTTCTGGAGCACGTGTTCGATTTCCTGTCATCGCACCGCGACCGGAATGCGGTGTCGCTGGTCTGCAAATCGTGGTACAGCGTTGAAAGATTTAGCCGTGAAAAGGTGTTCATCGGGAACTGCTACGCTGTGAATCCTGAGCGATTGATTGCTAGATTCCCTAGGATTAGGTCGTTGACTCTGAAGGGGAAACCACATTTCGCTGATTTCAATTTGGTGCCGCCCGATTGGGGCGGTTATGTTTACCCTTGGATCGAGGCAATGGCGAAGAGCGGCATAAATCTGGAGGAGCTGAGGTTGAAGAGGATGGTGGTTTCCGATGAGGCCCTCGAGCTTCTGGCGAAGTCGTTTCCAAATTTCAAATCTCTGGTTTTGGTTAGCTGTGAAGGGTTCACCACCGATGGCCTTGCTGCAATTGCATCTAATTGCAGGTATTAGCAATTTCCATTGAGATCTACTTAGCTTCTTATCTGATTTGTGCAACATTATCCCCTTTGGCCACGATTAATTACTCCTGTTCATTGAAAACTAGCTTTGTTGTTAAGATTTTTTGGGTTATTGAGATTAAGTAGCCATGCTTATTTGATAGTTAGC
Source organism: Ballota nigra (assembly GCA_947034835.1). Taxonomy (NCBI): domain Eukaryota; kingdom Viridiplantae; phylum Streptophyta; class Magnoliopsida; order Lamiales; family Lamiaceae; genus Ballota; species Ballota nigra. The sequence continues at coordinate 42,643,802 of OX344723.1, read as the reverse complement.
TAATCTTTAATCGGGTATATGTTTCCGACTTGATGACCTTTTTCAAATTATAGGAACAGATTTGGTGGGGTTGTGTGTAATAACTTATGTTTTAGATGCAAAGTATGCAGCTTTTGGTTAGCAAATCATTCTTCATTTCACCAAGTTAGGGTTTTGTGGTACCTTGTAGTAACTAGATTCGTTTTTCTTGGCTCTTGCGGTTAGATTTATCATTTCTCCAAATAATCAATATGCATAAACTTGCGCCTCTAAAAGGATTGCTCTTTGCTCAATTGAGTGGTTCAATGTGGGTCTCTAATCTTTGGGAGATGGAGTAGTTGGAAGGAGTAAGATTGGTGCTTTTGTTAAATACTATATTTGGTCTTTGAAAATTACTCTCTTTGATGCCTGACTTTTGTAAAGCAGGTTTCTCAGGGAGCTTGACTTACAGGAGAACGAAGTTGATGATCGCAAGGGCCAATGGCTAAGCTGTTTTCCCGAGAGCTGCACCTCTCTGGTCTCATTGAATTTTGCTTGCCTTAAAGGGGAGGTGAATGTAGCAGCTCTAGAAAGATTGGTTTCGAGATGTCCTAACCTTAGGAGTCTGAGAGTGAATCACTCTGTACCAATGGATGCTCTTCAGAAAATTTTGGTGCAAGCCCCTCAACTGAATGACCTGGGTACCGGGTCGTTTGTCCATGACCCAGATTCTGAGACTTACAGCAAACTGAAGAATGTGATGAAGCAGTGCACTTCGGTTAGAAGTTTGTCAGGTTTTCTTGATGTCAATGGCCGCTGTTTGCCTGCGGTCTACCCGATTTGCACAAATTTGACAGCTTTGAACTTGAGCTATGCGCCGGGAATCTACAGCAACGAGCTAATAAAGCTCATCTGTCACTGCAAGAAAGTAGAGAAACTATGGGTTTGTTTTTCTGATCAATCTTAATTGTTATACTCTCTGCGTTCCTAATCATCTATTTGATTTTATCCATTCACACAAATCATTTTTTCATAAATTAGTTTATCAAAAGATTATTATACTCTTATTTACTGAATTAAGGGTACTGTTGGAGATAATGGTATATTTTTGTTGATATTAATAAAGTGACATAATTAGGAACACCACTTTGGATAGAATCTGACATATTAGGAACTGAGGGAGTATTACCTACTTATTTCTGGTGTTTTTTCAATTTAGTAACAAAAACTTGGATGGATCATGCAGATTTTAGATACAATTGGAGATAAAGGGCTTGATGTTGTAGCCGCTACATGCAAAGAACTACAGGAGTTGAGAGTCTTCCCATCTGATCTCTACGGTGTGGGTAATGCAGCTGTAACCGAAGAAGGGCTCGTCGCTATTTCAGCTGGATGCCCTAAACTGAACTCAGTGCTGTACTTTTGTCAGCAAATGACCAATGCTGCCCTCATCACCATAGCTAAAAACTGTCCAAACTTCATCCGTTTCCGATTATGCACACTCAACCCAGTCGTACCAGATGCAGTGACCAATCTACCCCTGGACGAAGGCTTCGGTGCAATCGTACAGTCCTGCAAGGGTCTGAAACGGTTATCAGTATCAGGTCTTCTCACAGATCAGCTTTTCCTCTACATAGGTATGTATGCTGAGCAGCTGGAAATGCTCTCGATCGCCTTTGCTGGAGATAGCGACAAAGGAATGCTCTATGTGCTAAATGGGTGTAAGAAATTGAAGAAGCTCGAAATTAGGGATAGCCCGTTTGGTAACTCAGCACTTCTGACGGACGTGGGGAAGTATGAGACAATGCGATCCCTTTGGATGTCGTCCTGTGAAGTGACCTATGGAGCATGCAAGACTTTGGCTGAGATGATGCCCAGATTGAATGTGGAGATTATTAATGAAGGTGAGGTGATCGAGGGGAGCCCTGATGAGAGGCATAGAGTGGAGAAGATGTACCTGTATCGGACACTCGTTGGTCCAAGAAACGATGCGCCTGATTTTGTTTGGACATTGTAAATGCGTTCCTGTGTGCATTTATAACAGTCCTGGTTATTTTTCCTTTGTATTATGTTAGCTTTAGGGTGTTTAGACCGGCTCAATTTATGCATTTCTAGCTTTATGATGGGTTATTGTTAAATATTCAGGTGGGTTATTGATTTAACTTCGGACTTGTATAATGATTTTGTTAATATAGACATCCTTTTCATTTTCTCTGCTATCTGGCATTATTATTGTTATTCCATTTTTTCTTGGGTTTTATTGGTTTGAGTTAAAAAAAAAAAAAAATGGTTACAGAGCATTTCCACAGGTTCAGATTTAGGTCATTGATTTTCATCGATAAAATTAGAATGCCTCCCCTGCTTAGATACTGTCTTGAAATGGCAGTGTTGACGATGTTATGGTTTCTGCACCCGGATGATAGACTTTTTTGAATTGGGTAGCTCAACTTGACTCTTGTTAGCCCGAATTTTGCAATACACAATCACAGATATTAAGAACTTTCTTAGAACTTGACTCATTTGCGAATCGAATTCTATTTTTAGTTCGTTAATGTGATCGAACGATCTCAACTTAACAAATACTCAAATCAATTTCAAATTTCATGCATCCAACTTGGCTCGCTAGCAACACAAATAGAGACTACATTATAACACAAGTTAGTTAAATTATTTGGTTTTGATGTGAAACTCGATGGTGAATTTTTTATGAAGTCAGCATAAAGGGGTGCTAGATTAGAAGGTTTGAGAGAAGTGGAATGAGAATGGAATGAAAAAATTTGTTTGGAACAATTAAATAATAGTGCTACAGTGTTTTTTATTCCTCACTTTTGAGGAATCATCATACCTCCCAAATATGTGTAGAATGACTTTCATTCCATACTACTATCAAACCCATACCCATTTCTATTCCTTATATACCAAGCATACCCTAAGTCACTTTACTTTATGTTGGCTTAGGACTTCCTAAGAAACGACTTATCTTTACTCGTGCTTTTTATTTCCAGACCACACGAAGAGGCATTGCCTTGAAAAACGGTTTCCCTAAATTTCTTAGCCTTGGAACATTCGATTTTATTTTAGTTCAAGAATATGTACCTACGATCACACCATTCATTTTATTCACGAATATATTATTCTTAGCTCATGTTCTAACTAGCGTAGTCCCCCTCTTACACACACAAAAACGGAAATAATCAAATGCTTAATCAAGTCTAGTAATATCTAGTTTACCTATGAATAATTGAATATCAGCTGATTCACTTTCCTAAATAATATCTAGGAAGATGCAAGATTGCACAAGAACAAGTTCCGAAAGTTACAAACAAACAAGTGATATACTGAGATCGACGAATTTCAATGTTAACAGAGACAAATGGAGACGAGATTACATAAGACAAATACCCTTGATCAATAAGGAGTTTCACTTAAAAAGGAATAGTTACACATTCAACTTGGTTTGATGCAGGCAAGATCAATACAAACATTCTCATGAAACATAGAATGATATATCCATGAGAGCGAAAGAGAATCGGTGCAAGATGCCCCTATCATCATACCATACACTTGAACACTCAGAAGAAGCAGCATTCTTCCAATAGACAACAACAACAAAGGGCAGCAAAACTGCAAAAGAGAAACAAACACCTTCACAGTTAGTATTCTTTCAAAATGAGATATGCAGAAACACAAAGAGTATATACACAACAACTGAAACAAGATAAACTAAAATTCATTATAAGTAATAAATCATATCATTGAAACCTGTGGTGGCAACATTAATGAATCGACATTAGCAGGAGCATTGACTATACAAAAGCGTTCCCATTTCATTTATTTCCTTTTTATTATATCAAAAACATAGCTGTTAAAGGCGCACTTCAGCTCAAGGCCATAGATTGTATGCCCTTTATTGAGTTTAGTCAGGCACAGTTTTTAGGGGGGCGCAACTCAGTGTGCTCTTTATGATGCACCTTGGCGTACCTCTTTGACTTTTCAGATCTTATTCACCCAAAACATGGTTTATGTACAAAATTTGAAATGGAAAATCATTTTTGACAAAAAACTAACTTGAAAGAAAACACAGGTGAATCATAAACAAGAAAGCAGTGTTGAATTTAGGCCTAGGGTTTAAGAAATAATTTGGTAAAGAAAGAAGAAACTGAGAAACAACACCGCTGCCCCTATACGCTAGGTTCTTTCCTCCTATTTTCTTTGTGAATCTCATCTCTGTTGCTGCAGTTTTTACTTATGATGAGAATGAGAGCTAGACTATTGCTTAATTGCTGCCTTTGCTATGTTAATGGAGTCTAACTAGTAACTTCACAACTTTTAGTGTTTATTTCCTTGTGCCTTTAACAACTATGATCAAAAGAATAAAACACTGAAGAAATCAATATTACTGAGAACAAGAACAACATTCACATCAACCTGAAAACTGAGAAATATGGTTTAAGACTCAACAATAAGCTTTTGTTTCCAGACATCACTCTTTTCGCTAAAGAATCAGTCTTTTTAAATAATCCTTGTGAAAACCTCCAACAATATTATCTAAAGTTTATAATTCCATTAGAAGGGTGACAAAATTTTACGGTATGTCACAGGCCAAAAATTAATTACTATATCACTAGCCCGTCATTATTCCAACAACGTTGAAATACACCAACGAAGCATAAACTGCTAATATTAAAGCAATCAAGACAAACCAAGGTTAAATTCACATTAAGAAAACTTAATTTCGTATGAAAATTACAAAAGTAATCAAGACACTACCCTCGGATAAATAATGTAAGAACTTAATTTCAAATGCTCACTATTAAATTAAAAGCTCTACTCTGATAAAAACCTAATAAGCTTCTTCCACCATCGCACTGAACATTAAAAAACACAGCTCTGTTCATATATTTTGCCTAAATCTTTCATTTCTTTTGCACGTCAGGTGAATTATATCAAATTTAAAAATCCCCAAATTTCTTAAAACCGGAACCTACACATAAAAATCAGAGACTTATAATCCAGGCACATGAAAAGGGAGCATACCAGCCTCGTAAAAAGGAGGTACAACCAGCATCATCATCAGAATGGTGGTGGTGATGATCATAATGGTAGACCTGCGGTGGAGGCGGCGGCGGAGGATATCCTTGATTGAAATATCCCTGATAACTGCCAGGTTGCGATGGCGGTGGGTATGGGTAGCCCGACGGCGGAGGTGGCGGATACGGATAAGCCTCTTGCGGTGGCGCGGAAGGATACCCCGCCGGCGGAGGGTATACCGACCCATACCCTACAAAATCGAACAACACAAATCAACACAAGAAAACACAAAATTATAATCAATTACATGATAGGGAACGGGAAATTTGGAAGATCAACAACAATTCTATGCAAATAAGAAACAACATAAAAAGAATTATATTAACGAAAATGATAAGAAATTTTGAAGATTAAACTTGATCGGATGGAAAATAATTGACCTGGAGGAGGGTAGTGATCATGGGGCACTCTTTCATAACTCATTTTGATTCGCCTTCCACTTCTACCGGAAATTAGATTTCCGATCAAAATGATTGAAGAAGAAGACTTTCCAGCTGAGGATAATTGGATTGAAATTTAACCGATCAAGTCAATTAATATTGGTTATGAATTTTGAAGCGGATATGGGCCGTTGATTTGAGTTGAAGCCGGGCCCAACCCGATTATACAGTACACAACCCGTTCATCAAAATTGTTCCTTCTTTGAGCACAATTTTAAGAAAAGTAGATAAAAGGTAAAAATAAAATATGAATAAAATAATTGATTGTAAGAGTAAAGTTAATATGATTAATTTTATTAACTAATAAAAAAATAACACACTTTTGGTAAACAAATAAATAAGAAAAGTGGACACAGTTTTGGTGGACGGAAACAGGGGCATTTCCTTTCTTCTTTTCTTAAATAGTTTCATACATTGAAACTCTTTCTATTTTGGGTAGTTATTGTATACTACAATTTCAAAGCCTAAAATGCAAAATGGGGTGCAATAAATCCCATGATACTCTTTACTACATTTGGTGGTCCCCACCATTTAACCAAAACCACATACTCATACAATTTGGTGGGCCCGTGTTCAAAGTCAACTTCTTACAAAATCTGACACATTAATGACTGATTGATGCTTTTCTGCACATTTCCCGAAGCAAACTTCTGACCAGAATTCGGGTGTGTAAATTTTGAACATAAACATAAATTTTATGAACACAAATATAAAATATTTTGAACATTAAATATAAATATTTGAGATTTCAAGCAAATTCAAATTTAAGTTCAAAAATATTTATTTCATTATTAATTTGAGAATTACATCTAAAACAATTTCAGTTTACATATGAAAAAATGGGCATATACTGCCCAAAAATTTATGAACAGACCTTAAAACAAAAAAGTGCACAAACGAACAGACCTAAAAAAAAGTGCACAAACGAACAGAAAATATGAACAAACTCAAACAATTGCTAAAATACTTTGAACAAAGAGTCTTTTTCGTATTTGAGACTCCAAAAATCTTCATTCTACTTTGGATGCTTGAAACAGAAAACAACCACCGATCAAAACATAAAACATTCATACATCATCAATTTTCATATGCATTCAAACAACTCCTTTAGTCATACACACTGAAAAATGCATAACAAATTTTGAAAATAGATCAGCACAAAGCATGATAGAATTTCACTAATCCATAATCACTAACCCATTTAATAGGGAGCATTGTACATCCAATCATCAATGAACCCAACGGCCTATAGAACAGAGAACAACCATGATACAACAATGGGAAAGGTAAAATGACATTTAACCAATGATCCTAGGATAGTTAAGCAACATATTGTTCCAGAATTCAACCAACCCAACATAAATTTTCATATGCATAATTAATTCAACCTAACCCAGCCAACATCAATTTTCATATGCATAAAAAATCCGTAATCGTCAATTTTCATATACATCATCAATTGTCTGTTAGAATACACACATATGCTCAATATTACTTGCATTTACAAGAGATATGTTGTATTTTACAAGAGATACTGCCCAAGAGATATGCACAAATTAATTTAGAATATGCATTTACTTGCATTCACAAATTAATTTAGAATACTTGCATTCACAAACCGGAAGCTTCAACGGCGGTGCTCCAGATTGTGACAAAATCGGAAACCTTCGGATCTTCATTTTCTCACCCTCACCAGCGTCGCCCCCTTACCAGCACCGTCGTCGCCTCCCTCTTACCAGCGCCGCCGCTCACCCATCCCCTGTCCCAGATCGGAACCACCGACTTCTCCCCCTCACGAGCGCCGTCGTCGCCTCACCAACACAGCACCACATCTCTCTCCCAAGATCCTCCCAACACAGCGCCGCCCTCTCACCCTCACGAGTGCCGCCGTCGAATCGAAGATGCGGCCCCTGTAATCTCCAAAAAAAGATAAAATAGAAATCGAATTGAACTGGAGATGCGGCCCCTGTAATGGTGGAGCTCTTCTCGTCCCAAGGTTGCGCCACCTAGAGAGACCCGCCGTTGCCGCCTGCAATTTCTTTTTGCCGGAGTGATGATGTGCGAGGAAAATCGCAGCTCCCTTTGTTCAATTTCATGTGGGCCGTCAAAGACAGAGTAGAGGGCGGTTTGGTGATGCGACGGCGTGGTCTCCGGTGGTGGGGTGGGTTAGGGTTTCTGATAGTGAGGGAGAGAGAGTCGTGAGAGAGAAGGATGAGGGGTGGGTGGTTGGGTGTGTTTTTGAATTTGAGGGGGGGGGGGGGGGGGGGGGCTAGTCCGAGACTTTGGAAAAGAGAGAGAATATGAGTCCTACCATTTAAATACACATTGACACATAAATGTATTAAACTGCTACATGTGATTTTTTATGTTGTACGGTGCATTTAAGGCTTAGGAATTGTAGTGTAGTGTGTATTTCCTTTCTATTTTTGTTCTTAATAATAAATATTCTCACTCCAATTTATCTCTTAATTCCATTACAATCTCTTAACACTATTTTTTTACATAATTATTTAGCTGATATTTTTAACTAAAATTTATATAATTATTTCTTGAATTTTTTTTGTTATTTCCAGAATGCAGGAATTATCATTCTACTTCTCTACGCATTCAACAGTCACTAAATTTTGTGATGATCGAAAAAAATAAAAAAACTAAATACTTTTTTTTATGTATAAACTATTTATTTCATAAACTAAAATTTGTATTGGATATTGTATAAATAAGAGAGTTTTGTATGAGATGGACTCATGTATGAAATAAATCTCCACTTTAAATTTACATATTTATTTGTTAAAATATAATTTGGATAGGATCATAAAGTCACATATCATATAATTATTATGTGATGAGAAACGACCCATGTATTACATTGTCTCATAGTCTATATAAATTTTGATTCATGTGTTATTTTTTCCTCAGCCCCTGCAAAATTTTTAGTGTAATTCCATCCCTGGACGGAAGGAGTATTTTATTATTAAGGGGCACTTGGTTCAAATTTTTTCAATGGTAACAATTTATTTTTTATTGATACCCCTATAATAACAATGATATGTTGGAGGAAAGATGGGGTAGTGATTAAACGTGAAATTGTGGTATTTTGATGCTCGTTTAGGCCACATTCTGAGTATTTTTGGTGTCATTTTAGAGCTATTTACATATTATTTTCATAAACTCATCAATTTGCCTCTTTGTTGTGCATAATAGGAAAGAAGGCGAAAAACGAAGCTCGTAGGACTTTGCAGCGATTGAAACGGGCTCCCAGATGAGGAGATATGAAGGTTTTTTCGAATAGTATTAGTTCGGGCGAAGAAAAGTGCTAGTGTGCGAGTGCAAATGGAGCTGCTTGACTTGGGAGTATGATCGAGCACGATATGCTCGACCAAAAGTGGTCAAGCATCGTTGGAGTGTGGGACAAAATGCCGCTCGAGGTGTTCTGATCGAGCAGAAGTCGCTCGACCTAAGGCAGTGGTCGAGCGTGACGTAACGTAAAGGCAAAGTTGCTATGCGATTAGGAAAACGTGCATGACCTGGCGAGTGGTCGAGCGCCAGGCACTCGATCTGAGGTTGAGCTCGAGTTGATCGGGAAGATGGTGCGTGAATCTATATAAATTAGAAGAAAAAACCTATTTTTGGAGGACACATACTACAAAATTCAGAGAGGGGAAAAGACTACAAGCTAGGGTATTTTTTAGAGGATTCGAAGGGAAGATTCGGAGGAGAAAAACACCACAAGTGAACACTTTACGATAGTTGATTTACTGTTTATCTTTGTCTTTTCGTTGAATTATTATTTTCAGATTGTTTTACATTGATTATCTGTGCAAATTACATACATATGATACAAACTTCGGGATTTTTTTTATACGCATTAGTATTACAATTATATGCACGTATTTGTTACTTTAAATTAATGTCGATATATCATCGTATGTAATTGAATTTTCTGTTTATTTCGATTATATCTTTGATTATCATTTCTATTGCTTATGATTTGGCCATCAACATGATAGGCTAAATTCGCGTATGCTTCGGGTAGGATGAACGCGTAGAAATCAGGAATTGGGTAGGCAATTAGGATAATCCGTGGTGTGGCGAGTTTTATTCCTCTGAATTACTGAATATTTCTAACAAACTCTATAATTATCATAGAATTAAGTACGAAAATTGTTAAGGAAAGGATGGTCGAATCACTCTTTTTTGAATGAACAGTCTTAAGGAGAGGGTTTGTGAAGGGGTTTGTAATTAACCGGTTTATTTAGGGAGGACGGTCGAATCACCCTAGTTGAATTAGCGTCTCAGTAATTAAGCACAACCTATATAATTTGATTAATGGGTTAGTGAGGTTAAAACTAGTATGAGTTGAGTATTGGAGAGTGCTTCAGGTAATTACCCTTGGAGTAGGTATCTGGACTTTTGCTTTTACATTCCTTAGTGCAAAATTAGGGAAGCTAATTGCCTAGTTTTAAGCATGCTTAGGATTCTTCTTTGAACACCATGATTATCTTAGTTGCCGGACCAATTCCGACAGTATACGTAGGGATTTCTATCCAAAGTATCATTCCTCTTTCTTGCACTTCAACTGAAGTTAATATGTGTTTTGTTCTTTGTTTGCTGACTAGTAATATTCAAGAATTAAATTTCAAGTATTTGAGGTTTTATCCAAAATCGCATTCATATTAGCTACGACACATAAATTTTCAGGGATTTATATGCATACTGACCCTCCTGCGAGTTCGAAACTACTTGGTCCTATTACTTGCCTCTGCTACAGTGATCCCATACTCTTATGGGGTAACTGCTAGTTAAAGGCTAGTAATTTACGTCCAAGTCAGATAGTGATTTTCTAGTTTAGATGGGTGGTATTAATAATTTCGTTCTCATAAATTATTATAATTACAATAATTTTTTACTCTGTCTATATTACCATTGAAAATGTGCTAATACTAAAATATATGATAAATATTTTTTTACAGCGCTTATTTAAATTTTAACCTCACCAGTCAGCATATTAAATTTCCTAAATTAACGTTCTGTCTTTCAAAAGATTCATAAGCCGGTCCCTCTCAAAATTTTCCTAATAAAAATGGTATAAAATTGCCTCACATAATATTATCTATATAAAAATAACTGTTTGTACTATTTTAAAAGAGTTTTACTATTCATACCCCAAAATCTTATAAATAAATCCCATATTCTAAAGCAAAAATAGCTGTACATATAAAATGACCAAGTTATCCTTATATAAATACGTGAAATTATCCTCTAAATTGAATTGATTTGACTTTTTTAAGTTATTTAATTTTAAAATTAATATATTAAGTTCAAATTGGTCTTTTTTATTTGTCTTTAAATATTTGAAAATTTTAAAAAGTTAGAATTAAAATCTGAAAAATATTTTAAGAAATTAGCTAAATATTTAAATAATCAAATAAAATGAAATTTAAAAGTTCAATTAAAAAATCCTTAAAAATCTAAAAATTGATATTTTAAAAAATAAGTCAACCAAATCTTCCATATAATTCAATTAAAAATAAAATTTGATTTAAAAAATAAACTAAAAAGTATATTTAAATAAACTAAATCTCCAAAAATATTAGAAATTGAAAAAATTAACTAAAAACCCTACAAAATTCAATTAAAACTAAAAAAAAAAATTAATTTTTAAGTTTAATTGTTTACGATGATTGAATTGATTTTTATAAAATATCTTTCTATTTTTATATGGCTTTAACCTTTTCTTTTGAAGATTTTTTTTTATCTTTATTTGATATTTAAATTTTTAAAAAAATAAGTTTAGTTGTTTTTTCTTATATTGTGTAGTATTTTTTATAAAATTTTCTTTTTAATTGATCTTTTCAATTTCATTATTTTGAAAATTTATTTGGTTCATTCTTTTGTCAAAATTTATTTAGGTTTAAATGGTTTTAAATAATTATTTTTAATTAAATTATCTTTTGAAGATTAATTTTATTTTTTTAATTATTTAAAAATCTATCTAGTTTTTATTTTCAGATTTAATTATTTTTATAATTTAATTGATTTATTAAAACATTATTTATTATTTATTTAGCTTTTTTTTTAATATTTTTGAAGATTTTTATTTTATTAATTAAGTTTTGCAATTTATATATTTTTGAAGATTTAGTTGCTTTTTTTATATAATTCTTTCAAAATATATTTAAGTATTAAGTGTTTTTTTTTTTCAAATGTCGATCAAAAGTTAAAGAATAAAAGAAATATATTTTTTTTCATGGGAAAAGAGACATTCATGAGAATATGAAATGGTAGAAAAATATTCTTTTTATTTTATTTTGATGGAATAATGATATTATAAGAATAAAATGAGGTTTGTTTGGTAATACATGTTAATTTTTTAGAGTAGATTTTATATGAAAACGTTTCATAATAAGCTTAACATGAAATAGTTTTAGAGTATCATTAATCTCATCAGGAGTATCATTAAAGATTGCTTATATGTGCTTATGTGTCATTAACACATTAGCGGTAAGTATATAAATTTATGCCCACCTGTGAACATGTGATCAATTTAAATGAACAACGATACTCATCTTGAAAATATCATCCTTTGTCTCTGGGTGTTTGGTTGGCAATTTGATTCCTCTACTATCATTTTTTTTTTATTCCACTTCCACACCCTAAATATTTAATACACAGACCTATAATCATAAGGTAATTCGTTGAATAATTTTTTAATTCCACATGTCATACATGTAACTATAGAACAGAAGTACAACACAAAAATACGACACATATGATATCATTTGCTTGGTTGAAGGGTCCTAAGGTGAATAAGGAAAACCAAAGCCATATTGTGCGTTAGTATTACTCTACTATGACTTTGTTTTAAAAAAAGAAAGAAATCTCTCATTAATTCACCTATTTGAAGGATATGACTTTGATTTTATACTCTTTTCATTCCTTGCAATTTTAAAATGAGTAGGTTTTATATGAAAATGGTTCATAATAAACTTATCATGAAACTATTTTAAAATATAAAATATTTGACTATGAGTATCGATAATCTCACCAGAAGTATCATTAATCTGGGTTCAAGAAAATTTACACTAATTACAATATAGTACCACTGACTCACATTAATGATTCTCCTGATGTGATTATCGAATAATACCACAATAATTACAATATAATACCACACACCTCCTCCACCTCCACCCACCCCTACTTTAATATAAAAAAGATAAAAGAAATATAATTTTATATTAAAATTAAATTTTAAAAAATATTTATTATAAATTTTCAAAGACCTTATAAGTTATATTAGTCAAACGCTTTAACAACTTATAAGTCATTTAAAAAAATTACATCTTATTAGCTCTTAAAACAACTTACACTACTACACATTTGGACTTGGAGAGCTATACTTGGAGAGCTATTAAAAAAACCGCTCTCCAAAACAAAGCTTGGAGAGCGGTTTTACATAATTATATTAAAAAAAAAAAACTAAGACAGCGGTTATTAACCGCTCTCTTAGGGTTAGTCTAAGAGAGCGGTTTAAAACCGCTGTGTAAGATGGGAAGTGCAAGAAAGCGGTTATAAACCGCTGTCTAAGTGAGGACTTAGAGAGCGGTTTAAAACCGCTGTCCAAGCAAAACTTAAAGAGCGGTTTTTAACCGCTATCTTAGGATTTTACTTGCATAGCGGTTATTAACCGTTGTCTTAGCGTTTGACCCTATTTACCTCCTTTGACCACTAAAATCCCTAACAGACGCGTAATTTTCTTCCTCACGACGCGGTTCCCCCACCCCCACCGCCGCCGTTGACCTTCCTCCACCACCGCACCAGTAGCCTCTTCCTCCCCTGCCGCCGTGACGCTGCCCAGCCACCGCCGCTCTCTCCGCCGCCGCTCAGCCCTCCTCCGACGCGGCGAGCCCCCGACGCGACGAGCCACTGCCGCCGCCCCTCCGCCGCCTCCTTCAGGTATGTATATAATACATATTTTAAATGTATTAAAATGTATATGTATGTATATGTGTATATATATGAATAATATGTATATATATGAAAATGTAATGTATGAATATGTATATATATATGAATATGTATATATATATATATGAATATGTATGAATATGTATATATATATATATATATGAATATGTATATATATATATATATATATATATATATATATATGTATGAAAGCTTTTGGATTAATTTTAGATGAAATTGTTGCAAGTTATATAGGTTTAATATGTTAAAATTATTTTAGATGAAATTGTTAGAATTTGTTAGAATTTTAGATGGACATATTATAATTTTTTAGAATTTAGATGTATATATGTTAATTAGTATTAAAATGTTAGACTTTATTTCAAGAGGTTTATAGATATGAAATATTGAAGGCTTTAGGAATAATTTTAGATGGAATTGTTAGAATGCATGTTAGGATTAATATGTTAGAATTTTAGATGAAATTATTTTAGTGTGCATGTTAATTATAGTATTAAAATGTTAGAATTTATTTCAAGAGGTTTATAGATGGGAAATATTGAAGGCTTTAAGAATATTTTTAGATGAAATTGTTAGAATGCATGTTAGGATTCATATGTTGAAATTTTAGATGAAATTGTTTTAGGGTGCATGTTAGGATTAATATGTTAGACTCAACACGTGTACTTTTCGGTTAATCTATATAAGCATCTCTAGTTCTATATGGATCGAAAGTGGGTTCGGGCAGATAGATTATCAGAGGAGTATAGGAATGGGGTGGAAGAGTTTTGTAATCATTCAATTAGACACTGCACCGACCATCGATACATTCTATGTCCGTGTTGGAAATGTATGAATGGAAAAACTGTTTGCTAACTTTTAATTTTTTTTATGATCATTCACTTCATTAATATATATTCACTTTTAATAATTTTTTACATGTTTATTATTATCGTAGAAAGAAGAAAAAAGGAAAGGTGGAGAGAGTGCACCTGTTGTTACCCGTTATGAGTTATTTTAGACTACAAGAAAGACTCGAGATGGGAATGTTCCCGATCCCAAAGCACAGCGTATCATTGATGAAGCGGTAATTCATCCATTATTTTATCTTTAACATTATAAACTATTATTTAATTTGAAATGATTTAATAATATTTGTTTGTTATTTAGGAGCGCATATCTCAGAGCATGACGCCCGACGAGACCCGCACTGTGGGGACTGATGATCTGTTTGCACGGGCAATAAATTGTCAGGAGCATCCCGGATGCATACGGGGACTTGGATTTGGCATCACGAAGAAATCATTGAGTATGGCACCTGGTATGGCGGCTATATCTAAGGTGGAACAACTTTCAGCCCAGGTTGCCGACTTAGCTAAACAAGTTTCGATGATATCAAACCATCAAATGAGATACGGGATGTCATCTAGTGGTGCTAGTTGTGAAAACAGTGCTCCTATGTTTTCCGCTGAGGCTAGAGAGAGTGCTGTTAGAAACAATGCTTCAGACGACTTCCATGATGCACTTCAAAACGTCTCCAAGGTATCAGATGTATCTCGTATTTGTTTTAATTAAATACTAGTATAAATTTTCTAACTGAATATCCTCTTCGAACAGACGACTCCTTGTTACCTTTATTTGGATTATCCTCTTCGGTTGGTGGCCACTGGAATGTTGTTCGATAGCTCCAGTGGAGTGATCCATGGTCGCCCAATCACTCCTTGTTTTGTGAAAGTCACCCTCACTGTACCTGAAATTGGACAAGAGACTTCACTGTTGCCAAAACCAAAAGATGTGGCCACCACAGTCGGAGACGCGGTCGGGCACTTCCTCGAATGGCCGCAAAACTTGGTTTCTCTCACAAAAAAGGTAAAATACATGTTATTAAAGTAATTAATAAGTCAATTTATTTTAAATAATATTACAAATATTGATTGTAGATACTCCCGACTCCACAAAAGACTACACAGAGGGAGAGACCAGGGGAACCAACAGTTGGTGTGCGCAGACGGCGATTAGGGTACCCCCTGCCCGGAGACGTACCCCGCGATGTCACTGTAATGAGTACGATGCACTACATGGTGTCCTCCAGCTTCAATACAGTCACAATGCCCATTAATGCTTACTTTAACTATGTTGGATATGAGGAGTTCATCATACGAGATTATGTCGAAGAAGTCTTCGGTGACAAGTGGTTGAGTGCAACTACCATGACTTTTTACCTCAGGTGTGTTTACTTAATTCTCAACATTTACTTCATTTATAGTTCAACTTACTTATTAAATATTAATATTAGCGTATGTTGGTTAAAGGTATTTGGGCGAGGTATATTTAACCGTAGATGTCGTTGCAAGTGCAAAATATTCCTTCATCTGCCCCCAAGTGTGTAGCATTTTTGGTAATAGGACACAGTATATGAACGACATTGTTCAACATATGTTGAAATATAGAGAGAGAGACCATCTCATTTTTTGGCCAACAAATGTGGGGTAAGTATAATAAATATTTCATAAAAAAATTTATTTATACGAACAAGCGATTAATTTTAATATTGTTAATATAATGTAGTAATCATTGGGTGATGTTGGCCATAAGAATGAAGGATCTTACTGTGTATTATTTGGATCCAGCTACGGATAGGGTGTATACACGTCGTCTCGATCTTATAGCATTTATGGAAGGGTACGTAAGTTAATTTTTAATATTCTCATATTATGATTTGTTTTACTTTTAAGATTATAAATATCTAATGTATATTTATATTTTAAAATAATTATATAGTGTGATGGCAATGTATCAGACTAGCCTTCCAGGTAAAAAAACCAGATACCACCAATATTAGTAAAGTGCTGTGGAAAAACATTAAGGTAAGTTACTTTAGAAAATTATAAAATCAATAGAGAATAATCATAGTTATAGTACATGATTGTAATTGTTAATCAATAGGTTCCAAGGCAGCAAGATGGCAATCACTGTGGACATTTTGTGTGTTGCTACATTGAAGATATAATCTTGACTTCTCGGACCACCATTCCTAAAGAAGTAAGTCGATTATCGATTTATTTTAAATATTATTGATTGAATAAAAAATGTTTATTATTTAATTAAATTTTCTATGTAATTTGCAGTTTGTGCATAGGCCTCAGATCCCTTTTTACAACAACGCTCGAATGGAGAAATGGAAGATGGATTGGATTGGGTATCTTTACAATCGATTCTTGTAAAACATTATTATAACTTTTGATAGCATGTAACTTATATATTAATTTGTGATGAATTAATATTTTATGTTATTGGATATTATATTATATTTATTTGATGCTACGAATAAATATTAGTATATGTGTTTTGGTAATTTTGAATATATAAGCAGGTTTATTAAAAAAATATATATATATATATATATATATATATATATATATATATATATATATATATATATATATATATATATATATAATTGAAAAAAAGCGGTTAAAACCCGCTGTCCAAATAATTAAAAAAATTAAAAAATAGCTTGGAGAGCGGTTAATAACCACTTTCCAAATAATTAAAAAAAAAAATTAAAAAGACTCTTGGAGAGCGGTTAATAACCGCTGTCTAAGAGTGAGACTTGGATAGCGGTTTATAACCGCTCTCTTAGTGTGGCACTTGGAGAGCGGTTAAAAACCTCTCTTTTAGTTCTTCCTCTTGGACAGCGGTTCAAAACGCTGTCTTAGTTCCAACTTTGCACAGCGGTTACTAAACCGCTCTCTTAGACTTACATAGCTGTTTCTTAGAAAGCGGTTTTAACCGCTTTCTGAGTTTAAATATAACCGCTCTTTTAGACCTTTTTTGTACTAGTGTTATGAGGCATGACTCAATTTGTCGAGCCATATATGAATACATCTAATAATAAATACAAATATTTTTTTAATGAAACAATCTCATTTAAGTCTTGTTTGTAAATGTCGATAGCCTCAGCCTTTTTGGGAAAAAAAAAAAAATAACTTTCCAATCACACTTCTAAACACCACTTAATGAGTAACTCTTTTATGCACTTGGTGTATGGTGCACCCATTCAACAGTTGTGACTATTTATACTGAAAATATGATATAATTATACTGAAAAGTGTGGTTAGATTACACTGAAAAATTTACATTGAAAATTGGGTTTCATTGTAAACTATTTAGAGCAATCTAACTGTACTTTTTAGTGTAATCAATCTACATTTTTCAGTTTAAACAACATCAACTGTTGAGTGAGTGCATCGTACAACAATTGCATATGAAAATATCCCCCACTTAATACTCTTATTTGTTTGCTTAATAGGGTGAAATGAACTTATTGCAAATTTTATAAAATTTTAAATATTGTATAAAAATTTGCAGAAAGCATCATATTTTATGCCTGAGACAGAGACAATCACACATAAAAATGTCTCAATAATAAATATGGAAATATTTTTTTGAAATTTTCACCGTGGATCATGTCTAAGTCTAACTCTAACCTATTAATGCAGGTATGCAACATAGTGAAGCAATTGAATAAAATACAGAATAAAATTATCAGGTAAGCACTACGCAGGAAGGTAACGATAGGACGTGTAAATCTAGAAGGTCGAACCTCACTTTGACCAATCAATCAAAAAATCACACGCTTAAGCAATCTAAATAATTTACTCATTAATAAAATTGAATAGTCAGCAATGCATTTGCGTCATTATTTCCCTTCAATAAATAGCATTTGTTGAATCTCAAATTATCCCAATTCATTCTTCATCAACATTACACAAATTCAACCTCTAATTCCCATCCCAACCCAACCCAACCACCAAACAACAATGAACACCAGTAACAACCAACCCCAATCCGTTAACTACCCGGACATTTCATCTCCACCACCGCCCTACGGCCAAGAAGTTAACCCGTTCGCCCATCCCGAACCCTCCGCCACCACCCCATCTCCACCCCATGGCCAAGAAACTAATTCGTTCCCCCATCCAGGACCCTCCTCCTCCACCCCCACCCCCACCCCATCTCCGGCATACAATGATAACGCGGAGAAATGGGGGACCCACGTGATGGGCACCCCTGCAGTGCCGTCTTGCCACCCGAACAACCAAAAAGCCGCCCTATGGGGCGTAGCCGATCAAAAGGACTACCAAAACCACCACCAACCCTACATCCAATACACACCCCTTGATCGCCCTCCCACCACCTCCTACGACTCTGTTCTCCAAAAATTCAATACTTGGAGCGCCAAGGCCGAGTCCACCGCCCACAATATTTGGCGCAATCGTACGTATCTACTAATTTTGATATGGAGCTCAACACCAACATAAACTATGTACAAGTAGTTTATGCTGATGTTTGATTCCATATCCATATGAAACCCAAGGCAAGTATAAATTATTTGCACCATGCTACAATGTACAAACAATTTATGCTGATGTTGGGCTCTACACTCGGGTTCTACATTATTACTCTCGTATCTAGTTCGATTCTTCTATTGCAATTTGTGTTTCATCTTTTATTTCAACGCGCAGTTAAAACAGGATCATCTGTATCAGAAGCTGCATGGGGGAAAGTGAATCTGAGGGCAAAAACAATAACCGGAGGTGGATTCGAGGCCATTTACAAGCAGAGTTTCTCAACTTATCCAAATGAGACGCTCAAGAAGACATTTGCCTGTTACCTCTCAACCTCAACTGGCCCAGTCGCTGGAACCCTCTATTTATCGAACGTCCACGTGGCGTTTTGCAGTGATCGGCCGTTGTCGTTCACCGCGCCTTCCGGACAAGAAACTTGGAGCCATTACAAGGTGAGATCACCATCATTATCAATTAGTCTGTGTTAAAGCATAAACATTCAGAATTTGTAACGTGTGGTTAAAATGGTGCAGATTTTGATACCTTTGGCAAAGGTTGGGATCATTAATCCGGTTACAATGAGAGACAGCCCGAGGGAGAGGTATATACAGTTGGTCTCAACGGACGGCCATGATTTCTGGTTCATGGGGTTTGTGAATTACGACAAGGCCAAGAATAATCTGTTTGAAAGCATTTCGAGCTTTTCTGCAGCTGGGATTCCGGTGGCGCAGAACCTCGATTCTGGGGCCAAGCATTGAGCTTTGGGAGATGATTGGGTGCTTCATTCAGTATTGGATTTCTTTTTTCTTTCATATGTAACGTAATATTGGTTGATGAGTTTTTATTCTGATTTAATAGATATGATTGAGCTTTTGTTCTCCTCGCGTACACTCGAAAATGAAACACTCCATTGTTATGTAGGCAATAAGGACAACACTGAAACCCATCTAACTTTTGAAATACATGAATCATCTAAATCTGCACGATACATGTTTGGCCCGATGCCCGACGCAGCCAAAAAAGGGGAAAAAATTGGTGGTTTTTACCAAGGGGCCTAATCCTATCCTTGTGTATGGTTGAGAGGCTTTTACCCTCCCAAACTAGTTAACAAAAACATAATACTATTATACTCAGTCCGACTAAATGAAATAGTTAAAAATTGTCTAAATTCCACTATGACCCATGAACTTATGAGTTAGAACCATCATTTAACTGGTCAAACAAATATACTATTGACTATTGAGGATAAGGAGATGAGAAACTTTTCAAATGGATAATAACTGTGTGAATAAAATATTACTAAAAAGGTAAGAATAGATTCAGATATGGAAACAGACTTGAGGGAAAGAGGGACTACAATTCTTGTAGCAAAAGTCGAAGCCCTCGCCCCCAGGGCCCCACCCCCTGGCCCGACAAAATTGGGTGGAGGAGGTAAATCATGATGACTCAACGGCCCATTAGGTGGGAGGACCAGTGTCTGGTGCCCACAAGAAGCTATCCCCCATATTGGAGGGATAAAACTCCCACACTGCGGCTGCCAGGGCTCGATCCTGCGTCCTTGTAGCAATCCTATTCGTTTCTTATTTGTACACGCCACTAATCATTATTGATTTATTTTTACCTCCAATTTATTGATATTTTCATTGTCATCATATCGTATCATGTTTTTCACTCTTATATTATCATTCTCGACAATGAAATTTCTCACACCAGTCAACCTAAGCGCTTTTTTAATATCTTAAATTCACCTTAAAATTCAACACCAAGATCTCCATTTTATTACTAGCTAATTATTTAGACTGTCTAGCCTAATTCATACTAGCTAATTATTTAGACTATCTACCCTAATTCGTACTAGCTAATTACTTAGACTGTCTAAGCCTAATTCATATCCCAAAAGAACTTAACAACTGCCTTTTTCGTCTCAAAAGAACTTGTATTTTCCAAAAAAAAAAAAAAAAAAAAAAAAAAAGCATTGCGCTAAAAAAATTATATATTTACTCATATATCATTACATTACTTAAATAACGATTTTTTTTAAAAAAAGTGTGCCCATAGTGATTTATTTCATTAACATGAAATTATCACTACATTCCCATAGACTCAACAATCACTGATGATACCGTCAAAAAAAAAAAAAAAAAATCACTGATTACACAACGAATATACAGTAACGGTGCATATATTTTTATTTAGTTTAGATCACGTTTGTACAAATTTGCTAAATTCCTATATGTGTTAATGTACCATGACATAAAAAACAATTAGGCATGAAGCATATCACAGATTCAAGGCAGTCAGTCAATTAAGGTCGTTAAAATTTCAGAGCTCAACAAAAGTATGGATTATAGAATATGGCGAAAATAATGATCAAAAGGCTACCAAGCTATAACTCAGGTCTAATGTCTACAGTTTGCCTCACTGAGAGTGTAAAATTGTACCGACAAAAACAGAACCGTATCACTGGAGACAACATATAGGGGTTTCAAGGGTCAGGGTCATACAGTACAAGCTTGCTAAGCATGAAATTTCACTGATTAGTGCTTCTTCTTGCTTCCCCCCTTTGCAGCACCGGTCTTTGATGGAGTTGCAACAAGGTAGATGAACGTAACCACAAGAGTTATCACTGAAACGAGAGACCCGTATTTGGCCAAGAGTTTCTGCACAAGGTAATTTTGAAATGAGACCACATAACTATATTAAAAATACAAAAAATAGGTTGAGTACAATGAAGGATTTAAGGATGAATTGCTCTATTTTGAACTAATTTTTTGAATGATTTGACTGGATTTGAAAACCACTCTAATATGGATGGATCTAAAATCTACTCATTTCAAATCTTTGAGTCGAAACACAGCTTCAGGAAAAATGTATCCATGATAAGTAATTACATCCCAACAGAAACAAAGATAATACAAGCTCTACAATGAACCAATGCTCCTGTTTTTTTAGCAAATATACAATTTCATTTCCTATAGCAAACTGCTTGATCGTAAGATGAAGAATAAAAAATGAGTACATAAAAGTGGGCCATACCTTTGCCTAAATTATTTCAGGTGCCGCCACAAAACAATCCATGCCACAAAAAGAAACACAGGAAAAGAGAAGATGTTAGTCATGAAATATGAGCAAGAAGAATGTGCTGCTAAACTTCGAAGCTTACCCAGTCAAACTTTTTCTCGGGAGGCCTATCTGCTAGAATATCAAGAGGCAGCATGGGAGTTGAGTATGCCGACTGAAAAGTCAACAATAAAGTATAGTCATAATTTAGTTCTGGGAAAGCACATATACAACTGTGAGAAAAATGACAAACCTGTAAGGTGGGTTTTGTAGGAATACGGAATGTAATGACTGCTGGTGGACTGTAGAAAACAGTTTTCGTTTTTGCCTCCAACTCAAAGGAAAGTGAAAGTGCACTTCCACTGAAATTATTTATATTAACAGAAAAATGTGATGGTTAAGACTAAAGTAAACAGAGGAAGATCAGTAACATTTTTTGGATTTTTTTTTTCTCTAAATAACGACTTACGCATCAAGCTTTTCCCACGAGATTGAAGTGTTTCCAGCAACAATGTCAAATAAATCCCGAGACCAGTTATCGTCATTAAGTGTTACATCATACGCAGTCCTAAACAAGCAGAAGGAAGATACTCAGCAAATCACAATAAGAAAGAAGACTATCTTTCATTTTGAGAACCCAAACACGAAAAGGAAATCCATCACATTCGATAATATAACACATTAATAATTCATTACACTGGTAAAATCCGACAGCAAACGTAATCATTCAGTAGGAGTCTTGTTCACTCCACAATGTGGTAGATAACATATGAATTAGGAAAAATTAAATAGCAAACTTTTACTGTGCTAAGTCAAATTACTTAGCAGCAGCAGTGCTATACTTTATGATGATAGACGTTACGAGAATAATCATAACTTCTCAATTCCATAATCACTTGGCTGACTGTATCTCAAAATTTAGGGCCTCAACTTTAAAAAGCTCCCCAGACTCCAATCACACAAATAATTGAAGAAAAAAAGTGAATCCCACATATATTACGAAGACATATGTGGAAAATCTGTCATTCCATCAGAATATATGTCAGTGAAACTGTCATTACCCATCCCTTCTCTTCTACACATCATCCATTGAAAGTAAACCACTTCTATGAGCATGTAAATTTTCTTTTAAAAAAAAAAAACACATAGAAACTTCTTCGATGAGCAGATACAGTTACTGATTTTAAAATACATTGATTGATTAAATAGGTTTCTGAATGTCCAACAAACTTGACAAAATCAGCAAGATAATGCACATGAGTTATCACCAAATGTCAATTAGTAATTCTATTCCTAGACTCTTTACTGGTTTAAGAATGCAAATCAACTTAACAGCACAGTTATCGCAATCGATTGAACCTGCTTTCCAGATGAAGGCTTGAAGTTTAACAACTAACAAATATTGATCATTTTATGAATTAGGTCTCTTAATGGAATCTCAGATTTTTGGGTAGGTTGCTTAAGTATGCATGCTTTGGCAAAAGTCAACCCCTAATTTTTATAAATCTTGGCAAATCTTAGAAGAAAACTTAAATCTAGAAATGAATGGCATAGATGTTACATAAGAAGTCTTTAATACCCAAATCCTGATCTAATCTAGCTTTTATGGATCCTTTTAAACATAATCCCCAAATCAATTTATTAATGCATTAATTAAATAACCATAATAATCAATCAGCAAAACGGCATAAAAGGAAAGATTTGAATTAGAGCAAAAGCAGATACGCTCAATCCAAGATATGAAACAAATTTGCCATCAATAAAATCGGAAGGAAAAATAGATCTGATAGAAAAGGAAAGAGAAAGCATACGAGAATCCTTGATTGTAGACATCGATGGAGACGGAAACACGCTCAGAGCCCGACTTGAGCCTGGTGAGTGAGGCCTTCTTATGGGCAACGATGAACGGGCCCTCGGAGCTGGCAATCGCCGATACGGCTAGTAATAGAGCTGCGAGAATGAAGATCGGGGGCCCGAAATTCCGATTCGCCATTTCTGAAGGAATCGATGGGAAAGTGTTGGGTGCAGTAGGGTTTGAAAATGGTGAAATTGAGATTGAGAGCGAGGTAGTTGAAGAGAAGAGAAGAGAAGAGAAGAGAATAGGGTTAGTTTTATCGTAATTTCCTCCGAGCAGTATACAGTGTGAAATGGGTCACGCTAATGTGTATTCTCATGACAATTGGCCGTGGTGTGGTCTGAACGTGGTGTGGTGTCAAAAAAACAAATGATTTTATTCAAATTATCGAATAAATTTTGTAGATGCGAAATTACAGCTGTCCATGAATCTCGTTTTTTTTTTAAATATAAGATTTAATAAAAATTAGATAAAAACGTGTATGAGACCGTCTCATGGCATAAGACAACACAAATTAACATCTAACCCTACTAAAGTGTTAATGAGTCAATGTCCTAATTACATTAATTTCTATTGTCTCATGTCATGAGACGGTTTCATACAAGACCTACTCTAAAAATTATTACCTTCGTTTGAGAATTTGCACTTTGAAATTGTATGTGCATTATAAAAAGGGATAAACTAAGTAATAATCCCCAAGAATTGGCCTAGTGCTTCCGCCAGTGAACGGTGAGTTATGGCCTTATGGGTCCCCCAAATTTATCGATCAATGAACTGGATATCAAGTAAAAAAAAAAAAAAAAGAGTAAATATATATTTGTATGACTGTACACACAAATCAATGTTTTATTTTTAGGTAAGGTGCAAATTGGTATGAAATGTTTAAATAAGAAAATTTGCAAATTTTTTTGGGATTGAGTGAATATTATTTTATTGAAAGAATGAATTAAATAAGGATATTATAAGACATATTTATTTACTTGTAAGTGTTGTTTATTTCTAAAAAAGAAATATAAATAAGTTTGGTGGCAAAAAAAAAAAAGTGGGAATAAATTTGGTATACGAACAAAATATAATGTTTAAACAATACTACTTGATTTTATAATAATAATAGTGTATAATAATAGTATTGAAAATACTGAACAGCATATTTAACAGTAATATTTTTAACGAATTCAATTAATGTGAACTCGCATTCACATGAGCCTTTTTCCTCATTAATGAACCAATCACTCATAACTTTGTTTACCAGATATATGAAAACTAATTGGAGCCCTCACCACCAAGAAATACATACAAACGATTATGTTACCATAAATGAAAAGTGAATTATATTTAAAAAAAAAAAGGCCATTGAAAAAGTAATGAATTTTATTTGATAATTTACTTAATATCGATAGATATAATGCTCGTTGGATTCAATTATTAGTTAAAATAAATGCTTGGACATATTTAATTTCTAGTTCATAAACTATAAAGTTTGATCCTAACCAAATTCATGATATATTGGATTAGAGTTTTCAAAGGTTATGCAACGATATCGATTAATCAAATATAAAAAGGCTAGTACAAATTTTGCATTTCAAAAAAAAAAAAAAAAAAAAAAAATCATTTAAAAAAATATGCACCCACCAGCTCATCGAATGACTTGATATACTAAACAACATTCTTATATTATTTTAAAGTTACTATAATCTTAAGTCAAACTTCCTTTTTTTCTCTAACTTTTCGATTTAAAAAAAATACTATCAGAATCAATGTTCATTTATTATATTTATTAAATAAAGAAAGAAGAAAAACAAGTTAAAAATAATTAAAAGGTCAGTTTCTTAGTTATAGTCTCATTTTACTAGTACTTTTGAATTTTTAACAGGGTTAATTAACTAAATGTTAAATGTATCTAGTTGAAGTGAAAATAGCCTCACCTAGTAGAAGAAAACATATTTAATTAGTGGGTAAATAAGGAAGATACATTTAATTTGGGCACGTCTAACATTAATAAGTCTCACGAATATGTCAAAAAGAGCATTATGTATATGTCGCAGGTTATTTGCACTACCCCCTTTGTTAAAAACACTACCAGATGAATACACTATTTTTTTTCGAACTTTTTTTTCGAAATTTTTTCATTTTTTCGAACTTTTTTTTCGATTTTTTTTCATTTTTTCGAACTTTTTTTCCGAAAATAACTAAATTCACAATATTTCGAAAAAAAAAAATCGAATTTTATGTTTATTTTCGGAATTTTTTGCCGAAAATGTTTCAATTTTTTGGAAAAATTGATAGTGTATTCATCCGGGTAGGGTATTTAACAAAGAGGCTAGTGCTAATAACCGTGCTCTATGTATATATGAGCCCGAAGAGTTTGGTATATGGGCCACCATTGCATATTATATGTAAGCCCAAATACTACTGTTTTTATGGGCCCGGCTAAATACGCCTTCAAACATTGGAGATGCACCTCCTTCTCCTTTCACCCACCTATTTTAATTGATATTAGTAGATACACAATCCATATACTATAAATACTATTCTTAGGGGCCGTTTGGTATACGGGATGAGATTGAATTAGATGGAATTAGATTAAATAGGATTATTTGAGGAGGAATTTGTGTTTGGATTGTAAGATTGCTTTTTTTTTTTGATAGATTAAGTGGATTTAAAGCAGTGTTCGAAAAGTCGGCCTAGTCGGCCGACTCGATAACCCCCAAAACGGACATACTACTAGATGCTCTGCTTAGTCGGCGACTAGGGGCGTGTAATCGCTGACTAAGTCGCCTAGTCGCCGTTTTTTTTTATTAAATAATAATTATAAAATTTGAAAAGAAAATCCTGGAAATTGAAATAGAATTAGGGATCTAAGCCGTCTAGTCGATCACGACACGCTGCGAGAGAAGGGAAGAAAGTGAATCAGCGCCGCTTCCTGGCCACCGCCGCTGCCGCGCGTAGGCGCTCCTTGGCCGTCGTCGCCGCGCACAGCGCCCCTTGCCGTCGCCGCTGCGCAACGCTGTGCCCTGTACACTTCACATCACCACCGGGTATATCCGTATATGCTATTATATATAGTTATATAATATATACATCTATATCTATTCTAAGCGTGTATATATATATATATATATATATTATATATATATTATATATATATATATATCATATGTAAGCAGTAACCATTTCTAATTAGTAAGTAGTATATAACTATATATGTGTAATGTGTATAAGTGTATATATATCATTAATTCATTCATAAGCATTAAATTACTAAGTAATTAAGTATATATGTGTACTTACTCAATTTAGTAAATTCTTAATATCTAGATTCTAGGTTACTAGCTAATTGATTATTGAATTGATATTGTTTAGGGTGATGATAATTTTAATATTTGAAGGGTGCTAGGTGGTGGTGTTAATTTTTTTTATGTATTTAATGTATTGTTAATTATTAAATTTTATTAAATACTAATTATTTTATTTATTTAGGTGGTTTCGACTAGTCCCCGACTAGTCGCTCTAGTCGCTAGTCCCCAGTCGACCGACCGACTAGCGACTTCTAGAACATTTGTTTAAAGTGCAATATACCATTTTAAAGCATGAGAATATGGAGTCTCACCATCTCTAAGAGAATATTTAATCCATCATTTGATGGATTAGGTAGGTTTATGACTTGGGCCCCAATTTTATCCCGGGTCGTAAACCTGCGAACCAAACACAATATTACATGAGATTGAGTGAGACTAAAACTTTAGACCCACCCAATCCAGCGAACCAAACGACCCCTTATTCGATAAAATACTCTCTCTTCTTTTTAGATGCAAATTTTAAAATAAACATATACACCCTCATCTCCCCAAAGTTTACTAGCAACTAAACCTCTAGCGACCAGGATGACAAAACGACGATGATGACTGGCAACGACATAAATTGTTTAATCTTTTTTGTATATTTTTTTCATTTTGATAGTTTGTCTTAGAATTTTATTTGATTTAATAATAGTTTGTTCGAGTTTGAAGGATATGCATTATAGAAAAGAAATAAAGTACTAGCATTGTAGAAGATAGAAGTTTTGAACCTGATTTTCCGAGATTGTACCAAGATTTTGGACACTATCTTCTGAAATTTGTCCAAATTTTTGAAGCAATAAAATATTTCGGCAAACTTGTTCCGAAACTTTGACATATTTTCGGAAGTTATGTTCTAAAATATTGCAGAATTTTTAGCACACCAGATTCGAAATTTTCCCAACAAAAAATTTGAAAGGAAAAAAAATGCATAAATGATAATTATACGTTTTCAAACTTCATTATAAGCCCAAAATATCAATATTTCGTACACAAAAACCAACAATATAAACAACATATATAACATTCAAAACTAAGGTTTGTAAACCTACAAAATAATGAACAAAGAAAAATATACATATGTTTTTCGAAAACCTCTCATGTTTTCGAGGTTCTCGTTGAAAAATATAAACTAATTATTATGGTGTCGTGTTTTTCACATACATGACCGTGTGAAGATGATGAAGAATGCAAATGTATGTACGTTAAAGAGAAGAAGAGAAGAGGGGGTGTATTGAGTACTGATTGTTTTATTTTTTGATCATTAAAAATATATGTGTATTGTAACAATTTTAATTAAAATATAAAAAATTAAATGAAGTGTATATCCAATGTTTGGAGGAGTATTTAGCATGGTTTTTTTTTTCTCAACATCCTCTGGATTTAAGGAAAGGCCCCCAAATTTTTACAAAACAAGTGATTTGGGCTTGATTGTGAGGAATAAATGCTGAGAGATGTTGTTACCCAAAATATGTATCAAAATATGGATTTAATGTGGTTTTTGGTTGGATAACAAGGACGCGGATATTTACCCCCTTTTTATAATTTGTTCACCCCCTTTTTCAGTTCACTACTCTATTGTTTAGTTCACCACCCATAAATTTCCAGAATGGCCCTATCTCCTTTTCAGTCTATGTTTAATTTTTGTAAACTCACCCCCTCTCATTTCATATAAAAAATAAGCGCGTAAAAACCCTCGACCGCTACCGTGACTGCCGTGAACCCTCCGCGACGGCCGTCCTGAGCCCTCCACCACCGCTGTCGTGAGCTCTCCGCGACCGCCACTGAGAGCCATCCGCTACCGCCGCTGTGAGACAACTGCGACTGCTCGCAACTGCTGACGTGAGCCCTATGCGACCGCCACTGTGAGCCGCCATGACCCGCAGCCGTAAGCCACCGTCAAACAGGGGTGCCACCATGGATGAAGGTTGGTTTTTGTTGAAGAACACGATACCCTTTGTTTGACACTGGTTATTTGAACAAAATAATATGTTTGACTAAAATTTTTGAACAATGTGGCAATGTTTGATTAAAATTTTCAAACAATGCGACAATGTTTGATTAAAATTTTCGAACATGATGTTCGAACATAGTTACTCGAATTTTGGCTAATGTTTGACACAAATTTTCGAACTTAGTGCAAATATTAGACAAACCAGTGCTGAACACGAATCGAAATAAAAAATCTATGAAAAACGCGCGAAACTATATTTTTCGACATATATTTGTTCCTACACAATATTATACTACTCAAACAACACCAATATGCATAAAAACAAGCCAATAGACATAAATAAATACAAACATCATCGAAATAGGTTTAATATTTAACCCTAACCTTATAAAAGGTAAAAGTGAACAATATGAGTGCGACTTCTCCTCCTCCTATAAGAAGTTCTTGTTTGGTTTGGAATTTACATCTCACTAATACCAAGAACAATGTTAGAAGACTTCAAGATCGTTGTGACGGTTGTAATTCCGGTAGGATTGAAAAGGGGATGAACTGATCGTATCTGTCTATCTAAAATTTACCTAAGGGTACTTAAGTCTTTTCAATTGTATTTTCAAATAAGAGAAAAAATAGGGGGGGGGGGAGGGGGGCAAATATCCGCGTCCGGATAACAAACTATATTCCAAAATGTCCTAGTCTCTATATACGATATAAAGAGAATATATCAAAACTAGTCCTGTAACTTAGGTTATTTCCAATTCTAGTCCTGTAACTTTTTATTTTCTCAATTTTAGTCCTGGATGTTGATAGGCGAACAATAGGAACATGAAATTAAAATAAAAGATAATTAAAATAATAAGATTAGGAAGTCATTAAAGAATAAAAATAAAAAAGGACGAGCAGCAGGGAATAAAGGTGTAGGAGGCGAGCAGCTGGGTCAGGTGACCAAGTTAGAGGAGGCGAGCAGCTGATCATCCGGACATTAAAGGGAGACGACCATCTAGACCAAGAAGGGTAAAAAAGAAGTAAAAGGAGGCGAGCAGGCGAGCAAGAGGGCACCTCGAAAGATCATCAGAAATCCCAATAATTAGGCATTACATTAGGAGCAAACAAGTATTTTTAACACTTGTCATTATACAGATGTAATAGTGTTGTTTACCAAATATATTTTGCTGGGATTGGATGGCTATTTATTAAAGCTTTGGTAAAAACACCAAATGATTGGGTTCTTAAATGCTAAAATGAATGCTTGGATGAAGAAAGGCTTAAGAACACTAAGAACACCAAGAATTGCCAGGGGTTGTTAATCTCTGGACTTGAATGAGTATGTGTATTGATTATACTGAGAATGATTGAACCTTTTTTACATTACAAGTGTTGGGGTATTTATAGTTTTCTCACTGTAGGGGTATGTTAGTCATTTCCGGCCTCTCGGGGGACAGGTGCATTAAATGCCTCCTGCCTCTGAGGACGCGCGGGCTCTGATGTGTCAGGACTCGCAGGCGGCCGGCCACTTGGGTGTCGACGCGTGTCCAAAAAGGACGATTCTCTGACGAGTTTCCTCATTTGGATGGAATATTCTCTGTTGCAGGGTACGGAGGCGGCCTTTTTCTTCCTTGGGAGAGGATCTTGCCTGATTCTGTCACGTGCTCGAGATCCCTCTTGCCGGCCGGGGGCCTTAAGTGATCGGATGCCGGTCTCCTGGCGGACATCGAGGTCGGAAAATGCTCCAGCCAGTCGGTCGCGTCCGGGCGCCTTCTGCTGGACCTCACTGATCATGGCCGGGCCGGACCGGCCACGGCAGGGCTTTGATGTAGCTGTGATCGACGTGGACGGACGTCCCAGGCAGGTTTCCGGCCTCGCTTTCGCGGCCGGAATCTTGTGTTCGGAGCCCTCTGAGGTCAAATTCAGGCCGGACAGGTCGGTCCCGACCTCGGGGTATCTCCTTGCCTTTTTAGGCTTTCTTCCGGCCGGATCCAATGCGCGGTCCGAAACGGTCACAACAATTGCCCCCCCAGCTCGTTTCTCAATTTGAGGGGCGAGGTGGTCGTTTATCGTTTCTTATTGGTACCGGCCTGGATCCGCCCGGGGTGATCGGAGATCGGCCAACGGTTAGGAGATGGTTGAGGTGACGTATGTTGTCAGGCGACGCTTCGGGTTTCGCGCACTAGCCTGACATGACGTGATGCGACTCCTCGAATCCCGTTCATTTAATGCGTGCAGTGTACGAGGCATCTGACGCCGAAACCGTCTCTTCAAATTCTTGCACCTAGGTCCCTATGCCTAGGATTTTATTTCGACATAGGCCCTCGCCCATTTCCTATAAATAGGGGTGTTACCTCGTTTTCAAAGGTTTTCACTCTTTGCGATTTTGCTACAGTTCCTTAGGCGATTTCCGGCGAGCTTCTCACTGCGGCGACGAACTTTGCACGGCGGCGATCGGCGTTTCGAAGGTAATTTCCAACTTTCCGTATCTCAAAACTCGTTTTATTTATACAATGGTGCGACGGTGGGCTGGTCCTCCGCCTGGGCAAAGGGGCGGCGCTTCCTCCAGTGGCGGCGGCGGTGGCGGAGCTAATCGCCGTTTGTTCGAAGAGGGGGGAAGTTCCCGCGGGGGGAGTGGAGCCTCTCCTTCTCGTCTAGCGGGCTCGATCTGGGCCCACGACGACGACGGTTTGGATGCCCTATTCCCGCGCCCGGGACGATCATTATTGGGTGAAGGTGCCCGGGAGGGAGTTCCTTTGGCTACGGAGAGATCCCGGGACGAGGAGGTGGCCCGACCGGTGGAGGAGAGGGATCCATTGGACGACCTCTTGGAGGAAGATGAAGAAGAAAGCGGTCGCGGCGAGGGCGACGACCGGGCCACTAACCAGCTCCTCAAAAATCTCGCGGCCGAGATGATTAAAGAAAGGCTTGGGAGCACGGGGGAGGCCTCGGGATCCGATTCCGAGGAGGTTGAGAGGCCGGCCGCAGTTGGTCGGAGTGTTAGCCAAGATCGGCGAGACCAGGTCAGACAGGCCTTTCGTCTGTGGTCGAAATTCGTTGAGAGGAAGGATGAGGTCGAGTCTCTCTCCTTCGATTACGAGGAGTATCTGGATCATTTCCCGCGCGAGCCGATTGTTCGCAATCCGGCCACTATTCGGATAGCCGACTTGGAGGAGTCCCGTAGGTGGACCATTGGCCAAGTACAGAGTAAGATGACCCAACGCCAACTCGACGAGGCCCGGGCCGGATGGGAGGTACCTCTTGATGTTAATCTCTACGCACCCGAGCCTAATGAACGGGCGGACCAGCCTCCGCGTGGGATGGTGGCCGTAACTCAGGATATGATGGAGGTCGGGCTCCGCTTCCCCCTCCATCCGGCCGTGTCGTACCTGTTGAACTACTGGAATCAGGCGCCCATCCAGCTGCTGCCGAACGCCTGGATGATAATAGTGAGCGTCATGACCTTATTCGGCAGGAATCGACTCTACCGGATGCCGACCCCCGGAGAGATGACTTATCTCTATCGGATCCAGAGCGAAAGGAGTGGGACCGGAGAGGTCTATATCCAGACGAAAGGGCAGAAATTGGTGACCGGCCTGCCCAGTAAAGGTCAGAACGATCGAAAGAAATGGTTCTTTGTTGGTGGGGCGTGGAAGACCGGGTATCCGGATGGGACGGAGATTGACGTTCCGACCGACATCCGTCTCAAGAATCCCAGTAAGGAATTTTTAGCTTAAATTTGGATTAAGAGTACTGATCTAATCTTTGCCTTCTTTTGCAGGTTATCCTTGCCCTTCCGATCGAGAATTGAACTTTGATTTCGCGGTCGTCAGAGAGCGGATCCTGTCCCTGCCTGCCTCGGAAAGAAACCGGGCCGTCCTCCGAACACGGGAAGCCAGAATTTTCGGTCGGTTCTTCCAGTTTCCTCGTCATATAAAATTGACGGGTAAGTGACCGGGTTCCGATCTGTATTTATGTATATATATGTATACATATATGTATTTTTTTTTTTAACTTGGATCTTGGTCGTTCAGTGCCAGATTTTCCGATCGTCAGGCAGTGCCCCCCTGAGTTTTCCGATCGTTGCCCGGAGATGTTTGCCTTGATGGGAGCTTGTGCGGCAAAGAAAACGGCTAAAGGAGCGAAGAAGAAAAAAGGAACCGGCGTCCGGGCCGGGATCGTGATAGAAGAGCCTCTCCCCCTCCAGTCTGTTCCGGCCGCCGGGGCAGCAGCTGCTGAGATCCCGACCTCTTCTCCGATTACGGGGAAGAAACGGAGTTGGGAGGAGGCCGGGATCGAGGGATCCGGCCAGCATGGGCCGAGCCCGGCCACGATAGATGTTTCCGACGACACCCCCCCAGGGGCCGGGCTGGTCGGAAGAGAGACTGCGGCTCGTTTGGAGTCCGTTCCTGGACAAGGGGATGACCGGACCTACTTTGGTCGGGACCCGGTCCGCTTCCAAGCGTAAGTCTTTTTACTTCGACATTCTCACTCATACCATTTCATTTCTATACCTGATCTGACTTTTCACTTGTCCAGGTTGACTCGAAATGACTCCGATCTCCCTCCAATGGTGCTCGATTTCCTCTCCTCTCGTGCCCCGAGTTCAACGGCCGAGATGCCGGATTACATGCGCCGGGCTGCGAATTCCCTCCCCCAGGCGTGGACAAAAGATCTGGCCGACATTGTCGAGCGCCGTCCCCGGCACGCGGGCCGGACTGGGGTCGCGCTGATCAGTCAGGCGGCCATCGTGGTTAACACGATGGAGAACGAGCTCTCCGAGATCTCTTGGTCGCTCCGGAGGACTGAGACCGCCCTGACCCGTGCCCGGGAAGAGAAGTCCGGGCTCGAGAGCGAAGTCGCCAAGCTTAAACAAGAGAGGGATGGTGCGGCCGGGCAGATGGAGGCCGTCTTGAAGGAGAAAGATGATGCTCTGGGCCGGGCGGAGATGGCCTACAAAGCCCTGGAGGATGCTCGGCACCGCGTGTCTGAGATGGAGGACTCCCTCGCCGATCTGCGGTTGGAGGCGCACCGTGCTCGGGGGGATGCAGACCAGGCTGCTGCCCGGCAGGTCGAGGCGGAGAAGGAGCTCCAAAGGAAGAATTGATGAGCTGGCCGCTGCACTGAGCCGGCCGGCTTTCGACCCTGCGGATCCGACCCAGAACCCGACACTCTTTTCTGAGTTCTGCTTCTACGTGGCCGCCGCCAATGTGATCCGGGCCGGGCGCCAGGCCAGCCTCGATACCAAGCCCCAGGAAGACTACTTCCGGGAGTATGCTGCCCAGAACCCGGTCAGCGACGGTTTCTAGTTCCCCTTCCTCGATCTCGAGACCGACTACGGGGTGGACCTCTCTTGGTTCCCCCATCGGCACAGATTGTTCAAACATGTCGAGAACCCGCCGGCCGATGATGAGGAAGAAGAAGACGAGGAGGAGGAAGTCCCTGCGGAGGGGCCCCAGGCACCGGTCGGAGACGGGGCCGTGGTGGAGGCCTTGGTCAATGAAGTGGCCGATTATGTGGCCGGGACCGGAGTTCAGGCAAGCCCGGCGGCCGGGGAAGGCGGCTTTTGAGCTTTAATTTCCTTAGATTTATTTTTGCTTTCCTGAATGTAACCGGCTTCCGACCGGATTTGTTTTGTTTCAAAACGTTGTACTTCCCGGCTTCCAGACCGGTTTTGACTTAATATAATTCAGATTTCCCTTGAATTTTATTCTCTATGATCGTTTTCTCGCTTTCTTATACCTGTTGAAGTAAATTTTCCCAAGTATGAAATGAGATTTGACCCGGGCTCGAGTGTGATATGCCGACCTCGATACGGTCGGCATATGTTTTGAACTGAGCCCGGTTTGTAGGAATGCCTTGGTTGCCTTGCCGAGCTCAAGTGTGATATGCCGACCTCGATACGATCGGCATATGCTTTTGAACCGAGCTCGGCTTTTAAAGTGGCTGGGGTGGCCTTTCCGAGCTCAAGTGTGATACGCCGACCTCGATACGGTCGGCGTACGTTTTTGAACTGGGCTCGGTTTTTTGGATCGCCTTAAGCGGCTTTTCCGGGCTTAAGTGTGATATGCCGGCCTCGATACGGCCGGTATACGCTTTTGAACTGAGCCCGGTGTTTGAAATGAGATACAGCTGTGCGAAGAGCTTTTGTATTAATTGATAAACATAGTACAAAATCATTGGTAGTATTTCTTCAAGTGGATTGCATTCCAGGGGTATTGGTCCGGAGTTCCATCCATGAGTTCCAGCTCGTAAGCTCCCTTGGAGAGCCATTTGGATATCCTGAACGGACCCTCCCAGTTCGGGCCGAATACCCCTTTTGGTATTTGAACTTTCTTGAGGACGAGGTCCCCGACCTGGAATTGCCTGGCCTTCACTTTGGAGTTGAAAAAATTTTCGGATTTCTTTTTGTAGGCCGCATTTCGGAGATCGGAATTGAGTCTTCTCTCCTCCAACATGTCCAAGTCGATCATCCGGGCGGTGTCATTGTCTTCGGTGATCGTCTGGGCTGTCCGGTGGCTTGGTAGGGAGACCTCTGAAGGAATGACGGCCTCGGTCCCAAAAGCTAGAGCGAAAGGTGTTTCGCCCGTCGAGTTCCTCGTGGTCGTTCGGTATGACCAGAGGACATCGGGTAGCTCGGCTGCCCACTTCCCCTTCTTGTCCTCGAGCTTGGCTTTGATAGTATGCTTGAGGATCTTGTTTACGGCCTCTACCTGGCCGTTCGTTTGCGGGTGGTAGGGGGTGGAGAAAACCTTCTTGATATTCCATTTTTCACAGAACTGGATCATCTGGAGGCCGTCAAACTGTTTCCCATTGTCGGAGATGATCACTTGCGGCAGGCCGAAACGGCAGATGATGTTTTTCCAAATGAACTTGATGATTTGGGTTTGGCTGATTTTGTTGAGTGGCTCGGCCTCGGCCCACTTTGTGAAATAGTCGACGGCTACGACGGCGAATTTGTGGCCCCCGGGCGCAGTGGGCATTGGTCCGATCAGGTCGATGCCCCACTGGGCAAAAGACCAAGGGCTATACATAGAGGAGAGCTGCTCGGGGGACAGTTTGATGTTGGGTCCCAAGACTTGGCATTTGTGGCATGACCTTGCGAAGTTGACGGCGTCCTTGTTCAAGGTCGGCCAGAAATATCCTTGTCTGATCACTTTATGGGCTAGGGCCCGGCCTCCGGCATGATTTCCGCAAACCCCCTCATGGATCTCGGCCAGAATGGTCTGGCCTTGCTCCGGGGTTATACATTTTAGGAGTGGGAGGGTAAAGCTTCTCTTATATAAAAGATCATCAATGAGGGTGTACCTTGACGACCGGAGTTGCAGTTGCCGGGCCCGGGTCCTATCCTCAGGGAGTGTGCCGGTCTTGAGATATTTCACGATCGGTTGCCACCTGTGCTCGGATGACCGTGGGCGTTCCGAGCGTGGAGAGTTGGATGTTGGCGAGGTCGGCTGCTCCCTCCGCTGTTGCAAGCTTGGAAAGTGCGTCGGCCTGGGTGTTGTGTTCCCTCGGGATTTGCTCAATGAAAACTTGATGAAATTTCTCGCATAAGGTTGTGACCAGGTCGAGATACTTCATCATTTGCTCCCCCCGGGCCTCGTACTCTCCTTTGATCTGGTTTACCACGAGCAGGGAGTCCATGAAAACATGCAGCCGGCAAACTCCGATTGCGATCGCGAGCTCAAGGCCTCCGACCAGAGCCTCATACTCGGCCTCGTTGTTGGTGGCCGGGAAGCTGAAGCGGACTGCATGGGTGAAATTTTGGCCCTCCGGACCGATCAGGCCGATACCGGCCCCGGCACAAGTATTAGTTGACGATCCGTCCACATAGAGCTTCCAAGGTGGGTGGTTGATTCTTGTGAATTTGGGTGGGAAAGTTAACTCTACTATGAAGTCGGCCAGGGCCTGGCCCTTGATGGCCGTCCTTGGGGCGTATGAGACCCCGTACTGAGCTATCTCCAACGACCACTTTAATAACCGGCCGCTGGTGTCCGGCCGGTGTAGGACTTGCCTAAGGGGTAGAGTGGTGAGGACCTCTACATGGTGGTCGAAGAAATAAGGCCTTAGTTTCCTTACACTCATGACCAGAGCGTAAGCTAACTTTTCGAGCGGGGTGTATCTGAGCTCGGCATCGTGGAGGGCTTGGCTTACGAAGTAGATCGGAAGGTGGTTCTGACCGTCTGCCCGGACTAGTACCGCGCTCAGTGCGACCTCGGAGGCCGCGAGATACAAGTAAAGCTTCTCCCCTGGGACTGGCTTGACTAAGATTTGTGGGTTTGCCAAATATTCCTTTAGTTTCGCAAAGGCTAATTGACTTTCCCTATTCTATGAAAACTTGCCATTTTTAATAGTCGAGAAGAAAGGCTTACTTTTATCTCTGAGCCGGGCTATGAATCTGTTGAGAGAGGCGAGGCATCCGGTCAGGCGTTGCACTTGCTTGATCGTCCTTGGCTCTTGCATGTCAAGGACGGCTTTGATCTTGGCCGGATTGGCCTCGATCCCGCGCTGGCTGACGATGTGACCCAGGAATTTGCCGGCCTCCACCCCGAAGTTGCATTTCTTCGGGTTCAACTTCATATTGTAGGCCTTGAGGATCTTGAAAGTCTCTCCGAGATCCCTGAGATGGTCTTCTTTCTTCAAGCTTTTCACCACAATGTCGTCGATGTAGACCTCCATGGTCTTTCCGATCTGATCTGCAAACATCTTGTTGACTAGGCGTTGGTAGGTCGCGCCGGCGTTGATCAGACCGAAAGGCATCTGGAGCCAAGAGAATATGTTCTTCTCCGTGTGGAATGAGGTGTGCTTGATGTCTTCAACGGCCATGGGGATTTGATGGTAGCCGGCAAAGGCGTCCATGAAGGACATCATCTCGTGTCCGGCCGTGCTATCCACCAGGTGGTCGATGTGCGGCATCGGAAAGTGGTCCTTTGGGCACGCCGCGTTGAGGTCGGTGAAGTCTATACATAGTCTCCAGGCGTTGTTTGTCTTTTTGACCAGGACGGCGTTCGCGACCCATTGGGGCTCGTCCCGGGCTTGCTCGATCAGCTTGTTGTCTAGCAACTTCTTGACTTCCTCAGCCAAAGCTTCGTACTTTTCCGGGCCGAACTTCCTTCTTTTTTGATGGACCGGCCTCCTGTTGGGGTCGATCTTTAGACGATGGCATGCGTGCTTTGGGTCTATCCCGACCATGTCTTGGTGAGACCAGGCAAAGACTCCAACGTTGGCTTTGAGGAATTCGATCACTTCCCCCCGCATTTCGGTCGGTATGCGAGAGCCGATCAGTACTTCCAGTTCCGGCCTCGAGGGGTCGACCGGAATATGTTCCAGATCCTCCAAAGCCGTAGCTTGTTCATAGCTCCGCCGGTCGGAAGAATCGAATCTGGGATCGAGGTCGAGCTCGGATGGTTCGAAACCAATCCTTGGCTCGGGATCGTCGATCTGCATAGGCTGGGGGTCGGCCGATGTGGATCCGACCTCCGCGATGGGTTCTGCGGCCGAAATGGCCGTTTCAGAGTCGGGGTGTGGCCCGTCCGGTGTTTGGTTATTGCTAATTGAAAATAAGTAAGAGTAGGAATAGTTCAAACACCTTCTAGCCAATGCCTGGTCACCCTTAATGGTGCCGACCACCCCCTCGGGGGTGGGAAATTTGATACAGTAGTAATAGGAGGAAGCAACGGCTTCAAAAACTTCTAAAAAGGGCCTACCCAGAAAGCCATTATACGAGCTTGGCTGATCTACAATTATAAAATCTAGCGGCCTAGTTATCCTGACCTCCTTGTTGTAGCAGCAGATGAGTTCCACGGAGAGCTTTATCCTTCTGTACGTGGCGACCGTCGCGTCCCCAAATCCCTTCAGCTGAAGGTCGATTGGCCTGATGAAGTTGACGAGGTCTCCGAGCTGGTCTAGGGCTGTTTTGAAGATGATATTGCAAAAGCACCCATTGTCGACCAGAACGCGTTGAACCTCTTTGCCCAGGATCTGGGCGGTAATCACCAGCGCGTCGCCCTTCGGGAACAGCACCCCGGTCCGGTCCCGGTTGGAGAAACTTATCTCCAAGTCCTTGTGAATCTTCGGCTCTGGGGGTGTGACCAAGTTGACGTTGGTCGCTGCCCGGACCTCTGCTTTCCGCTTCCGGTTGGACTGCGTTGAGATGGGGGTGAGGCCGCCTAGGTTCCCTCCGCCGGCCTGGATCATGTTGA
The DNA here is from genome assembly GCA_947034835.1 of Ballota nigra. Classification (NCBI taxonomy): domain Eukaryota; kingdom Viridiplantae; phylum Streptophyta; class Magnoliopsida; order Lamiales; family Lamiaceae; genus Ballota; species Ballota nigra. The sequence continues at coordinate 42,604,600 of OX344723.1, read as the reverse complement.
CCCGACCGCCGGGATTCATGGGCGGGAGGAGGTCATCCTCGTCATCATCTTCCTCCAAAGCTGCGACCGGCCTAAGAGGCCGGCCGCCTTCCTCGTTCCTCCGAGGGTGACGCTGGGGCTGTTGCTGCTGCTGTTGGTCCTGCCGGCCGGCTGGCCTCTGAAGGAGGTCGTTCAGACGCCCTTCCTCAAACAGCTTCCAAAGCTGCTTTAGGAGATCACGACACTGGCTCGTATTATGGCCAATAGAGTCGTGATAAGCGCAGAACTTTTTAGGGTCCAGCCGGGACCGGTCTCCGAAATAGGGCCTCGGCCTGGGAAGCACGTCCCGATGCTGAATCGCATTGAAGATATGCGCGGGGGACTGCCTCGTGGCCTGGGTTAGGTGAACCTCAACGTCCTCGAAGGACTTGAAGTTGCCGGGCGGCTTGGCCACCCTTCTGGCCTTTAGGCCGCTCTTGGGGGAGGTTTGGGCTGCCGCCTCTGTCTCCTTTGGGGTAGGCTCGGATTCCCCCAACCGTAGTGCCAGAAGCTTCCTCCGAGCCAGGTAATCGCCGGCTCGGGCGCGGAATTCGGCGTAGGTTTTAGGGAAATCCTTGGTGAGATGTTTGAACATAGGGGATCGGCCGTGGAAACCCCCCCAGGGTTGCGTGCAAAGCCAGTTGATCGCTTACCGCTTCGCCGGTCAGCATGACCTCGTCCACTCTGGCCACGTAATCCTCGTCGGACTCTTCTTTCTCCTGGCGGATCCGCATCAGGCGGTGCCAGCTTTCCGGCCGGGCAATCTTGGCCGCAAAGTAAGATGAGAATTGAGCGCTTAGAGTGGCGAACGAGTCAATGGACCGTGCCGGGAGGGACACGTACCATCTGTGGGCGAGATCGCCCAGGGTGAGGGGAAAAAGCCTGCACTTCGTGGCGTCTGTCACGCCACGCCCGGTCATATAGATTCGGAATTTGCTCAGGTGAGTCTCAGGATCTGTTTTCCCCTCATAGAGAGGAGTTGGCGGGGGGACGATCTTGAGCTGGACCGGCGCGAGCTCAATATCGACCGCCAGAGGTTTGCTGGCGACTGGCCGGGCCTTGGTTTGGCCTTGCGCTTCGAGGAGCGCCTTCATTTCGTCCAGTTGCTTTTGCAACTTGACGATTTCTGGGCTGGGGGTTTCGGCCAGCTGGTCACCAACGCCGGCTAGGGGGCCGATACGGTCGAAAACGGCCGCGCGAGGGACTCCGCGTCCCAAGAGGCCGCTTTGGGCGAAGCTTAACTTGCGCCTGGCGGAGTTCGCCGGGGTCAGGCTGACCTCGGCCGCCCTCTTGTGGGGCATTTGGGCCGTGCTCCCAGAGTTGGAGACGGACTCGGTGTCACCGTACCCGGTGTCGTAACTGGGTACGCGGCTCGGATACCACGACGTGTCCGTTGTGCCCAAACGATCAAAAACTGGATGGGTGGAGCCTCGTGAACGGGTGGAGACGGGGTTTGCCCGACACTGGCTTTCGCCTTGGTGCTCTCCGGCTTTCGCCTTACCCTTGAGAGCGCGAGCCTGGGCCTTCTTTTTGGAGGCAGAGGTGGTGCTCCGGCACCCCCTCGCCTCTTCCGCCTGGCGGCGTCTTCCTGACCCGGCCTGGTCAGGGGTAAAGAAACCTCGACCCCCGGATGGGAGTGGTTCCTCCGGAAAACGAATTGGGGAGGCCACTCGTGTGGCTTTCCCGTGGGCGTGGGATGACCTCTGGGGATCCAATTCCTTTCAAGAGGAGTTTGAGGTTTGAAGGTTTGAAGGTTTGAGGATGTGAAGCTTTGAAGAACAGTGAGTGTTCTTCAAATAGATGAAGAAAATATGCGTTTGATGGGTTAGATACCCTTCTTCTAGCGCCAAATGTTGTTTACCAAATATATTTTGCTGGGATTAGATGGCTATTTATTAAAGCTTTGGTAAAAACACCAAATGATTGGGTTCTTAAATGCTAAAATGAATGCTTGGATGAAGAAAGGCTTAAGAACACTAAGAACACCAAGAATTGCCAGGGGTTGTTAATCCCTGGACTTGAATGAGTATGTGTATTGATTATACTGAGAATGATTGAACCTTTTTTACATTACAAGTGTTGGGGTATTTATAGTTTTCTCACTGTAGGGGTATGTTAGTCATTTCCGGCCTCTCGGGGGACAGGTGCATTAAATGCCTCCTGCCTCTGAGGACGCGCGGGCTCTGATGTGTCAGGACTCGCAGGCGGCCGGCCACTTGGGTGTCGACGCGTGTCCAAAAAGGACGATTCTCTGACGAGTTTCCTCATTTGGATGGAATATTCTCTGTTGCAGGGTACGGAGGCGGCCTTTTTCTTCCTTGGGAGAGGATCTTGCCTGATTCTGTCACGTGCTCGAGATCCCTCTTGCCGGCCGGGGGCCTTAAGTGATCGGATGCCGGTCTCCTGGCGGACATCGAGGTCGGAAAATGCTCCAGCCAGTCGGTCGCGTCCGGGCGCCTTCTGCTGGACCTCACTGATCATGGCCGGGCCGGACCGGCCACGGCAGGGCTTTGATGTAGCTGTGATCGACGTGGACGGACGTCCCAGGCAGGTTTCCGGCCTCGCTTTCGCGGCCGGAATCTCGTGTTCGGAGCCCTCTGAGGTCGGATTCAGGCCGGACAGGTCGGTCCCGACCTCGGGGTATCTCCTTGCCTTTTCAGGCTTTCTTCCGGCCGGATCCAATGCGCGGTCCGAAACGGTCACAACAAATAGCTTAGGAATTAACAAGTGTCTTAACACTTGTCACCATGTAAATAAGGGTGATTAAGGAGGTGACACCTCCTACTTGCTTGTACCCCTATAAATACCTCTTCATGAGATAATAAGAATAAGTTCATTAATTAAAAAAATAGGCAAAACTCTTGCAAATCTTTTTCTCAAATCTTCCTTCAAGAAATATAGCTTTAATCTTTATTCAAACCCTTGTTTGATGATCTTATTAGAGTAAAACAACCACTAAATTATAAATTTGGAACAAGATCATCAACACTGGAGTTGTCAATTTTAGTCCTGTAACTTTTCATTTTCTCAATTTTAGTCCTGTAAGTTTTTTTTATTCAATTTTAATCCTGGAGTTGTCAATTTTAGTCCTTATATTGCCTCAATAAAAAAAAAACTCACAGATTTGGGTCAGGGAAATTTTTGTTTCCAAACGGGAATTTTTTTATTATGTGGTAGTTCACGTGTACAATTTGCCGGGGAAAAAAACCCCAATTCTTCCAGTGAGTATTTGAATTTTTATACGAAAAAAGGACTGAAATTGATAACTCTAGGACTAAAACTGAGAAAACAAAAAGTTACAGGACTAAAATTGACAACTCCAGGACTAAAATTGAGAAAATGAAAAATTACAGGACTAAAATTGGAATCAAGCAAAGTTACAGGACTAGTTTTGATATTTTCTCCAACAAAAGAGGGGAGAATGATCAAATTGAGGGAACATTTGCTTGGACTGCCAAAATATTAAATAATACTAATAATAATTAAAAAATTCTCAAATTACCGAAACCAGTTTAACATGACCAAATTACACTAAAATTATGATTATGATTGTTGGGTTGGTTTTGGTATATAGCACAAAAATAATAAATCAAATGGTTTGATGAATTAAAATAAAATAAAATTAAAGAGCAAATCGGATCAACCCAATTATTAAATCTTTAGTCTTTTTCATATATTTTAGTCTTTTTCATATATTTTAGTATCTGATCACTAGCTATTCCGGTCACTTTTCTTCTAGCATGATTTTGGTGAAATTCTTGACATATTATGTTTTGATGTTATGTTACGGTCGATGCTTTGCACATTATTATAAAATTCATAAATACGAGCTTGTTTCTAATGAAAATTTTCACCGTGCAAACCACTTTAAAAAAACAGCTAAAATTTTGTTATCTAGGCAATTTTAGTGACTCGAAAAATAGATTAGTTAAAAATTTATGTATCATTAACATATGCGAACATATATAGAGTTATGTGATACTGCAATTTTATGTGCCATTCTCTCTATACACACGTATATGTGGACATATATAGTAGACAAAAGCTTATATGAGACGGTCTTACTGTAATACGGCTCACAAATTAGTATCTCGTTCGATTAAAAATGAGTAAAGAGTGTATTTCTTCTAACACTAAGCGCTCACTTGAGGTTCTTCATAATCATTATTTTGTAAAAGTCCAGCAGGATTTTGATGAGTAAAAGAGTGTATTTCTTCTATAAGATCATTATGAGATAGCTCAGTGTTTTGAGGAACATGAATGTGATTGTCAACACTATTAGGTAAAGGAGTGTGACCCACATGATTTTCAGTAAAAAGTAATTCAGAATCAGAAACTTGTTGATTCTGGTATTTAAGAATCAAATCATTTATAAATTTATTTGTAGAAACTTTATCAGCAAAGGGATATATATTTTCAAAAAATTTTACATTTCTTGAATTGAAAACTTTACCATTAGAAATGTCCATTAGCCTATAACCTTTAGTGCCAAAAGGATAACCCAGGAAGATGCATTTCATAGCTCTAGGATCAAACTTATGCCTATTTGCAACTAGAGTACTGGCAAAACATAAGCAACCAAAGTTTCTCAAATGCATATAATCAGCAATTCTACCATACAAAACCTCAAAAGGAGTTTTATTGTCTAAAACATCAGTGGGCAATCTGTTAATCAAGTGTGCAGCAGTCAATATGCAAAAACTCCAGAATTTTAAAGGCAAACATGACTGAAACATCAGGGATCTGGCAACTTGTAATAAATGTTGATGTTTTCTTTCAACCAAACCATTCTGTTGAGGAGTTTCCACACAAGAAGTCTGATGAATAATGCCCATATTATGATAGAATTCATGTAAAAGGAACTCAGTGCCATTATCAGATCTCAACACTTTGATTTGATTGGAAAACTGAGTTCTAACCATATTGCTAAAATTTTCAAGAGAGTTTTTAACAGCAGATTTATGTTTTAACAAATAGATCCAAGTGCATCTACTATAGTCATCCACTATAGTAAAAAAGAATTTATAACCACCATGAGACTCAACAGAAAAGGGACCCCACACATCACAGTGAATTAAATCAAAGCATGCAATACTCCTAGAATTGCTAACAGGAAAAACACATTTCTTTTGTTTAGCAAGAGGGCATATTTCACACATAGTAGGTAGGTCTTTGCACTTTACATTTAAGGAAGGGATGTGTGATAGTTTCTTACTTGAAGCATGGCCTAGTCTAGTGTGCCATGTATAAGAGTCTATGGTTGCAACATTATTTAGGATAGATCCCATTACAGGAGTTGAAGCCTTAAGGAAATACAGTCCACTTTGTTGCTCAGCAAAACCAATCACCTTCTTGGTCACATTGGCCTGAAATATACAGTGTGAGGACAAGAAACTAACAGTACAATCATTAGTTTTTGTTAGTTGAGAAATAGATAAAAGATTAAAACAAAACTCAGGAACATATAACACATTATGCAGAGTTAAATCATCATTAAGTTTAACTTCACCAGTTAAAGTAGCTATTGCAAATGCATTATTAGGAAGTTTTATTTTAATGTCAGAAATAGTTGGAGGTGATGTAAAAAGGTTTTTATCAAACACCATGTGATCTGTTGCTCCAGTGTCAATGATCCAAGTTGATATACCATAAGAAAATGAGTTTAAACATGAATGTAAACCTGAACCAGATGTGTCATCAGGTTGAGCAAAAGCACCAGCAGCAGAATGATGTTTATCCTTGTCCTTTTGTTGCTTGGCAAAGGTCAGAAACTGTTCAAACATATCTTGGGAAAATAGAGGATTAGTAGCACCAGAGTCATGACTAACAGATTCATGAGAAGGAGACTTAGCAGAAGCATGGGATACTGAAGTATCTTGCTTAGGCTTAGTCTTAGCAGATTTAGGACCTCTCCATCCTGGAGGGTATCCTATAATTTGAAAGCATCTATCAACTGTATGACCAGGGCCATCACAATAGGAGCAATGCAAGGGTCTTTTCTTGTCTTTAAAAAATTTTGCATTCTTGGCCAACATAGCAACAGTATCATTACTAACAGTATCAATATTAGTGTTCAAGGACCTCTGAGACTCCTCTTGCAATAACAGGCTATAAACCTTCGCAAGGGGAGGAAAAGGGACTTGAAGCAACAGTTGACTACGTATGGCAGAATACGAGTCATCAAGACCAATCAAGAACTTCATACAAGCATCTTTCTCTTGAGTTTTACTAAGTTTTAGAGGGAGTTCACAAGTACAATTGATCATAGCACCACAATCACATTTAAGAGCAGGTCGATAACTCATATATTCATCCCAAAGCGACTTAAATTGATTATAGTATGTAACCAACGATTGTGAACCCTTAGAAATTGCACTCAAAGATTTTTCAAGATGATATACACGAGTTAGGTCGGATTGAGAGTACCTGGCATGAAGTTCATCCCATACCTCTTTAGCCGAAGTGAAATAGTCTAGGGTTTGTTTGATTTCAGCATTGATGGAATTCAAGATCCAAGCCAACACTAAATCATTAGCCCTAAACCATGCAACATATATGACAGAATCCTCCGCCGTGGGTTGTGGGAGTGACCCATCAATCAATCGGAGTTTGTTCTTAACACTAAGCGCTCGTTTCACAGCGTGGCTCCACGACACGAAATTCGACCCAGTCAACGGATCGAGCACAATAGAGACCGCCGGATTATCATTTGGATGTAGCGCAAGAGGCGATAGTGGATTCAACAGCGGATTCAACGAATTTGGATCGGTTGCCATCGGAAAAAAATACCGATTAATCGAATCGAGAGTAAGAATACCACAATAATACCGTCGGAAACAAGAACGGATTTGCGAAAAATGTACGAATCGAAAAGTGAAAAAAAAACTAAAAGACGAATGCGATTGAGAAAATCGCGATCGGAAGCGAGAAACAACAATCGGATCGAAGGTAGATCAGTTAAGCCTGATCATCTGATACCATGTAGAGTTCCATGGATAGATCGACATTACAGAAGAAATGTAGAGAAAACTTTTGTTTGGCTGCGGAAAAGATGAAAATGAATTGTGTTCTTCAAAGTTAGGGTTTGCTCCCTTATATACATATGAGAACTAATACTAGAAGCAAGAAAGAATGATACTACTATTATAAGGTAAAAGAATAATACATTCTTTTATCCCTTAAGACCCCCCCTCAGAATGGGAGTGTATGTTTATCAAACCCATTCTGGATTTGAACTCTTGGAATAAGTTTGGTCCTTGTGGCTTTGTTAGAATATCAGCTATATTCTCAGTGGTAGGTATTTGAACGATCTTGATAACACCGTCTTTAATCTTCTCTCGTGTGTAATGGTAGTCTATTTGGATATGCTTGGTTTTCTCATGCAAGACCGGGTTGTGAGCTATGGAGAAGGCAGCTTTACTGTCTGTGTATATGATGGCAGGCTGTGGGTGATGAATCCTTAGATCTTTGAGGATGTATAAGATCCATTGTACTTCAGATGCTGTAGCACCCATGGCCCTATACTCACTCTCAGCTGAAGATTTGCTAACCGTGGCTTGTTTCTTGGACTTCCATGAAATGAGGGAATCTCCAAGGTAGATGGCATAACCCGTAATGCTTCTTCTAGTGATTTCACATCTAGCCCAGTCCGCATCTGCAAAAGCTTGTAACTTGAATGAGCATTTGTTAGAATATAAAATTCCTAATCCAATAGTGGATTTTATATATCTTAGCAACCTGTGAACAACAGCCATATGTGACTGGTTTGGATTACTCATGTATTGACTTAATGTCTGAATTGCATAAGATAGATCAGGTCTAGTGATAGTTAAGTATAGAAGCTTACCAACAATTCTTCTATATTCAGAGGCATTCTCAAGAATAGGACTGTCACTAGTGTTGAAACTCTGTTTTGAGTCCATGGGTGTAGTACAAGGTCTACTACCCAAATATCCACAATCTGTTAAGAGGTCAAGAGCATATTTCCTTTGACAAAGTTGTAACCCTTTGTCACTTTTGGCAACCTCAATGCCTAATATATATCTAAGTATGCCAAGATCTTTAATTGTAAATTTACTGTGTAAAAAACTTTTGACACTCAATATTTCAGAAAGTGTATCACCAGTCACAATTATATCATCAACATAGCAAAGAATAACTGTAAAAGAATGTTCAGTTTGTTTAGTAAAAAGAGAAGAATCAGCAAGAGATTGTTCATAACCAAAGTCAATCAATGTTTCAGATAATTTTGTAAACCATTGTTTTGAAGCCTGTTTCAAACCATAAAGACTTTTATTCAGTTTACATACCCTTGTATCACTCACATCAATATATCCAGGAGGTGGAAGCATATACACTTCCTCATTTAAATCCCCATGTAAAAAGGCATTATTAACATCACATTGATGTAAATGCCAGTTTTTGGAAATTGCAACAGATAACAGGATTCTAACTGTAGTAATTTTAGCAACAGGGGAAAAAGTATCAAAATAATCAATTCCTTCCTCTTGGGTGTATCCTTTTGCAACTAATCTTGCTTTATACCTTTCTATTGTTCCATCAGGTTTATATTTCACCTTATAAACCCACTTACATCCTATACAGTGTTTTCCAATAGGTAAGTTAACCAAAGACCAAGTGTTTGTCCTTTCAGGAGCTTCAAGCTCTGAAGACATTGCTTTCTGCCAGTTCTCATCTTTGTGAGCTTGTTTAAAAGTCTTAGGCTCACAAATTTGAGATATATTGGCAATGAAATGAGAGTAGTTGGAAGAAAGAAGTTTTGTTGATAAAAACTCAGAAATTGGATATTTTACACTTTTGGTAAAAGAAAGGTTCACTGAGCTTTGACTTTCAGAAGCTGTTTTATGATTTAAAGAAGAGGGTAATGATGTTTTGTAAACATCTAAGTAGGCTGGAGTGGTTTTTGATCTGCTGGATCTCCTAAGAGGTTCTTCATAATCATTATTTTGTAAAAGTCCAGCAGGATTTTGATGAGTAAAAGAGTGTATTTCTTCTATAAGATCATTATGAGATAGCTCAGTGTTTTGAGGAACATGAATGTGATTGTCAACACTATTAGGTAAAGGAGTGTGACCCACATGATTTTCAGTAAAAAGTAATTCAGAATCAGAAACTTGTTGATTCTGGTATTTAAGAATCAAATCATTTATAAATTTATTTGTAGAAACTTTATCAGCAAAGGGATATATATTTTCAAAAAATTTTACATTTCTTGAATTGAAAACTTTACCATTAGAAATGTCCATTAGCCTATAACCTTTAGTGCCAAAAGGATAACCCAGGAAGATGCATTTCATAGCTCTAGGATCAAACTTATGCCTATTTGCAACTAGAGTACTGGCAAAACATAAGCAACCAAAGTTTCTCAAATGCATATAATCAGGAATTCTACCATACAAAACCTCAAAAGGAGTTTTATTGTCTAAAACATCAGTGGGCAATCTGTTAATCAAGTGTGCAGCAGTCAATATGCCAAAACTCCAGAATTTTAAAGGCAAACATGACTGAAACATCAGGGATCTGGCAACTTGTAATAAATGTTGATGTTTTCTTTCAACCAAACCATTCTGTTGAGGAGTTTCCACACAAGAAGTCTGATGAATAATGCCCATATTATGATAGAATTCATGTAAAAGGAACTCAATGCCATTATCAGATCTCAACACTTTGATTTGTTTGGAAAACTGAGTTCTAACCATATTGCTAAAATTTTCAAGAGAGTTTTTAACAGCAGATTTATGTTTTAACAAATAGATCCAAGTGCATCTACTATAGTCATCCACTATAGTAAAAAAGAATTTATAACCACCATGAGACTCAACAGAAAAGGGACCCCACACATCACAGTGAATTAAATCAAAGCATGCAATACTCCTAGAATTGCTAACAGGAAAAACACATTTCTTTTGTTTAGCAAGAGGGCATATTTCACACATAGTAGGTAGGTCTTTGCACTTTACATTTAAGGAAGGGATGTGTGATAGTTTCTTACTTGAAGCATGGCCTAGTCTAGTGTGCCATGTATAAGAGTCTATGGTTGCAACATTATTTAGGATAGATCCCATTACAGGAGTTGAAGCCTTAAGGAAATACAGTCCACTTTGTTGCTCAGCAAAACCAATCACCTTCTTGGTCACATTGGCCTGAAATATACAGTGTGAGGACAAGAAACTAACAGTACAATCATTAGTTTTTGTTAGTTGAGAAATAGATAAAAGATTAAAACAAAACTCAGGAACATATAACACATTATGCAGAGTTAAATCATCATTAAGTTTAACTTCACCAGTTAAAGTAGCTATTGCAAATGCATTATTAGGAAGTTTTATTTTAATGTCAGAAATAGTTGGAGGTGATGTAAAAAGGTTTTTATCAAACACCATGTGATCTGTTGCTCCAGTGTCAATGATCCAAGTTGATATACCATAAGAAAATGAGTTTAAACATGAATGTAAACCTGAACCAGATGTGTCATCAGGTTGAGCAAAAGCACCAGCAGCAGAATGATGTTTATCCTTGTCCTTTTGTTGCTTGGCAAAGGTCAGAAACTGTTCAAACATATCTTGGGAAAATAGAGGATTAGTAGCACCAGAGTCATGACTAACAGATTCATGAGAAGGAGACTTAGCAGAAGCATGGGATACTGAAGTATCTTGCTTAGGCTTAGTCTTAGCAGATTTAGGACCTCTCCATCCTGGAGGGTATCCTATAATTTGAAAGCATCTATCAACTGTATGACCAGGGCCATCACAATAGGAGCAATGCAAGGGTCTTTTCTTGTCTTTAAAAAATTTTGCATTCTTGGCCAACATAGCAACAGTATCATTACTAACAGTATCAGTATTAGTGTTCAAGGACCTCTGAGACTCCTCTTGCAATAACAGGCTATAAACCTTCGCAAGGGGAGGAAAAGGGACTTGAAGCAACAGTTGACTACGTATGGCAGAATACGAGTCATCAAGACCAATCAAGAACTTCATACAAGCATCTTTCTCTTGAGTTTTACTAAGTTTTAGAGGGAGTTCACAAGTACAATTGATCATAGCACCACAATCACATTTAAGAGCAGGTCGATAACTCATATATTCATCCCAAAGCGACTTAAATTGATTATAGTATGTAACCAACGATTGTGAACCCTTAGAAATTGCACTCAAAGATTTTTCAAGATGATATACACGAGTTAGGTCGGATTGAGAGTACCTGGCATGAAGTTCATCCCATACCTCTTTAGCCGAAGTGAAATAGTCTAGGGTTTGTTTGATTTCAGCATTGATGGAATTCAAGATCCAAGCCAACACTAAATCATTAGCCCTAAACCATGCAACATATATGACAGAATCCTCCGCCGTGGGTTGTGGGAGTGACCCATCAATCAATCGGAGTTTGTTCTTAACACTAAGCGCTCGTTTCACAGCGTGGCTCCACGACACGAAATTCGACCCAGTCAACGGATCGAGCACAATAGAGACCGCCGGATTATCATTTGGATGTAGCGCAAGAGGCGATAGTGGATTCAACAGCGGATTCAACGAATTTGGATCGGTTGCCATCGGAAAAAAATACCGATTAATCGAATCGAGAGTAAGAATACCACAATAATACCGTCGGAAACAAGAACGGATTTGCGAAAAATGTACGAATCGAAAAGTGAAAAAAAAAACTAAAAGACGAATGCGATTGAGAAAATCGCGATCGGAAGCGAGAAACAACAATCGGATCGAAGGTAGATCAGTTAAGCCTGATCATCTGATACCATGTAGAGTTCCATGGATAGATCGACATTACAGAAGAAATGTAGAGAAAACTTTTGTTTGGCTGCGGAAAAGATGAAAATGAATTGTGTTCTTCAAAGTTAGGGTTTGCTCCCTTATATACATATGAGAACTAATACTAGAAGCAAGAAAGAATGATACTACTATTATAAGGTAAAAGAATAATACATTCTTTTATCCCTTAAGACCCCCCCTCAGAATGGGAGTGTATGTTTATCAAACCCATTCTGGATTTGAACTCTTGGAATAAGTTTGGTCCTTGTGGCTTTGTTAGAATATCAGCTATATTCTCAGTGGTAGGTATTTGAACGATCTTGATAACACCGTCTTTAATCTTCTCTCGTGTGTAATGGTAGTCTATTTGGATATGCTTGGTTTTCTCATGCAAGACCGGGTTGTGAGCTATGGAGAAGGCAGCTTTACTGTCTGTGTATATGATGGCAGGCTGTGGGTGATGAATCCTTAGATCTTTGAGGATGTATAAGATCCATTGTACTTCAGATGTTGTAGCACCCATGGCCCTATACTCACTCTCAGCTGAAGATTTGCTAACCGTGGCTTGTTTCTTGGACTTCCATGAAATGAGGGAATCTCCAAGGTAGATGGCATAACCCGTAATGCTTCTTCTAGTGATTTCACATCTAGCCCAGTCCGCATCTGCAAAAGCTTGTAACTTGAATGAGCATTTGTTAGAATATAAAATTCCTAATCCAATAGTGGATTTTATATATCTTAGCAACCTGTGAACAACAGCCATATGTGACTGGTTTGGATTACTCATGTATTGACTTAATGTCTGAATTGCATAAGATAGATCAGGTCTAGTGATAGTTAAGTATAGAAGCTTACCAACAATTCTTCTATATTCAGAGGCATTCTCAAGAATAGGACTGTCACTAGTGTTGAAACTCTGTTTTGAGTCCATGGGTGTAGTACAAGGTCTACTACCCAAATATCCACAATCTGTTAAGAGGTCAAGAGCATATTTCCTTTGACAAAGTTGTAACCCTTTGTCACTTTTGGCAACCTCAATGCCTAATATATATCTAAGTATGCCAAGATCTTTAATTGTAAATTTACTGTGTAAAAAACTTTTGACACTCAATATTTCAGAAAGTGTATCACCAGTCACAATTATATCATCAACATAGCAAAGAATAACTGTAAAAGAATGTTCAGTTTGTTTAGTAAAAAGAGAAGAATCAGCAAGAGATTGTTCATAACCAAAGTCAATCAATGTTTCAGATAATTTTGTAAACCATTGTTTTGAAGCCTGTTTCAAACCATAAAGACTTTTATTCAGTTTACATACCCTTGTATCACTCACATCAATATATCCAGGAGGTGGAAGCATATACACTTCCTCATTTAAATCCCCATGTAAAAAGGCATTATTAACATCACATTGATGTAAATGCCAGTTTTTGGAAATCGCAACAGATAACAGGATTCTAACTGTAGTAATTTTAGCAACAGGGGAAAAAGTATCAAAATAATCAATTCCTTCCTCTTGGGTGTATCCTTTTGCAACTAATCTTGCTTTATACCTTTCTATTGTTCCATCAGGTTTATATTTCACCTTATAAACCCACTTACATCCTATACAGTGTTTTCCAGTAGGTAAGTTAACCAAAGACCAAGTGTTTGTCCTTTCAAGAGCTTCAAGCTCTGAAGACATTGCTTTCTGCCAGTTCTCATCTTTGTGAGCTTGTTTAAAAGTCTTAGGCTCACAAATTTGAGATATATTGGCAATGAAATGAGAGTAGTTGGAAGAAAGAAGTTTTGTTGATAAAAACTCAGAAATTGGATATTTTACACTTTTGGTAAAAGAAAGGTTCACTGAGCTTTGACTTTCAGAAGCTGTTTTATGATTTAAAGAAGAGGGTAATGATGTTTTGTAAACATCTAAGTAGGCTGGAGTGGTTTTTGATCTGCTGGATCTCCTAAGAGGTTCTTCATAATCATTATTTTGTAAAAGTCCAGCAGGATTTTGATGAGTAAAAGAGTGTATTTCTTCTATAAGATCATTATGAGATAGCTCAGTGTTTTGAGGAACATGAATGTGATTGTCAACACTATTAGGTAAAGGAGTGTGACCCACATGATTTTCAGTAAAAAGTAATTCAGAATCAGAAACTTGTTGATTCTGGTATTTAAGAATCAAATCATTTATAAATTTATTTGTAGAAACTTTATCAGCAAAGGGATATATATTTTCAAAAAATTTTACATTTCTTGAATTGAAAACTTTACCATTAGAAATGTCCATTAGCCTATAACCTTTAGTGCCAAAAGGATAACCCAGGAAGATGCATTTCATAGCTCTAGGATCAAACTTATGCCTATTTGCAACTAGAGTACTGGCAAAACATAAGCAACCAAAGTTTCTCAAATGCATATAATCAGGAATTCTACCATACAAAACCTCAAAAGGAGTTTTATTGTCTAAAACATCAGTGGGCAATCTGTTAATCAAGTGTGCAGCAGTCAATATGCAAAAACTCCAGAATTTTAAAGGCAAACATGACTGAAACATCAGGGATCTGGCAACTTGTAATAAATGTTGATGTTTTCTTTCAACCAAACCATTCTGTTGAGGAGTTTCCACACAAGAAGTCTGATGAATAATGCCCATATTATGATAGAATTCATGTAAAAGGAACTCAGTGCCATTATCAGATCTCAACACTTTGATTTGTTTGGAAAACTGAGTTCTAACCATATTGCTAAAATTTTCAAGAGAGTTTTTAACAGCAGATTTATGTTTTAACAAATAGATCCAAGTGCATCTACTATAGTCATCCACTATAGTAAAAAAGAATTTATAACCACCATGAGACTCAACAGAAAAGGGACCCCACACATCACAGTGAATTAAATCAAAGCATGCAATACTCCTAGAATTGCTAACAGGAAAAACACATTTCTTTTGTTTAGCAAGAGGGCATATTTCACACATAGTAGGTAGGTCTTTGCACTTTACATTTAAGGAAGGGATGTGTGATAGTTTCTTACTTGAAGCATGGCCTAGTCTAGTGTGCCATGTATAAGAGTCTATGGTTGCAACATTATTTAGGATAGATCCCATTACAGGAGTTGAAGCCTTAAGGAAATACAGTCCACTTTGTTGCTCAGCAAAACCAATCACCTTCTTGGTCACATTGGCCTGAAATATACAGTGTGAGGACAAGAAACTAACAGTACAATCATTAGTTTTTGTTAGTTGAGAAATAGATAAAAGATTAAAACAAAACTCAGGAACATATAACACATTATGCAGAGTTAAATCATCATTAAGTTTAACTTCACCAGTTAAAGTAGCTATTGCAAATGCATTATTAGGAAGTTTTATTTTAATGTCAGAAATAGTTGGAGGTGATGTAAAAAGTTTTTTTATCAAACACCATGTGATCTGTTGCTCCAGTGTCAATGATCCAAGTTGATATACCATAAGAAAATGAGTTTAAACATGAATGTAAACCTGAACCAGATGTGTCATCAGGTTGAGCAAAAGCACCAGCAGCAGAATGATGTTTATCCTTGTCCTTTTGTTGCTTGGCAAAGGTCAGAAACTGTTCAAACATATCTTGGGAAAATAGAGGATTAGTAGCACCAGAGTCATGACTAACAGATTCATGAGAAGGAGACTTAGCAGAAGCATGGGATACTGAAGTATCTTGCTTAGGCTTAGTCTTAGCAGATTTAGGACCTCTCCATCCTGGAGGGTATCCTATAATTTGAAAGCATCTATCAACTGTATGACCAGGGCCATCACAATAGGAGCAATGCAAGGGTCTTTTCTTGTCTTTAAAAAATTTTGCATTCTTGGCCAACATAGCAACAGTATCATTACTAACAGTATCAGTATTAGTGTTCAAGGACCTCTGAGACTCCTCTTGCAATAACAGGCTATAAACCTTCGCAAGGGGAGGAAAAGGGACTTGAAGCAACAGTTGACTACGTATGGCAGAATACGAGTCATCAAGACCAATCAAGAACTTCATACAAGCATCTTTCTCTTGAGTTTTACTAAGTTTTAGAGGGAGTTCACAAGTACAATGGATCATAGCACCACAATCACATTTAAGAGCAGGTCGATAACTCATATATTCATCCCAAAGCGACTTAAATTGATTATAGTATGTAACCAACGATTGTGAACCCTTAGAAATTGCACTCAAAGATTTTTCAAGATGATATACACGAGTTAGGTCGGATTGAGAGTACCTGGCATGAAGTTCATCCCATACCTCTTTAGCCGAAGTGAAATAGTCTAGGGTTTGTTTGATTTCAGCATTGATGGAATTCAAGATCCAAGCCAGCACTAAATCATTAGCCCTAAACCATGCAGCATATATGACAGAATCCTCCGCCGTGGGTTGTGGGAGTGACCCATCAATCAATCGGAGTTTGTTCTTAACACTAAGCGCTCGTTTCACAGCGTGGCTCCACGACACGAAATTCGACCCAGTCAACGGATCGAGCACAATAGAGACCGCCGGATTATCATTTGGATGTAGCGCAAGAGGCGATAGTGGATTCAACAGCGGATTCAACGAATTTGGATCGGTTGCCATCGGAAAAAAAATACCGATTAATCGAATCGAGAGTAAGAATACCACAATAATACCGTCGGAAACAAGAACGGATTCGCGAAAAACGTACGAATCGAAAAGTGAAAAAAAAAACTAAAAGACGAATGCGATTGAGAAAATCGCGATCGGAAGCGAGAAACAACAATCGGATCGAAGGTAGATCAGTTAAGCCTGATCATCTGATACCATGTAGAGTTCCATGGATAGATCGACATTACAGAAGAAATGTAGAGAAAACTTTTGTTTGGCTGCGGAAAAGATGAAAATGAATTGTGTTCTTCAAAGTTAGGGTTTGCTCCCTTATATACATATGAGAACTAATACTAGAAGCAAGAAAGAATGATACTACTATTATAAGGTAAAAGAATAATACATTCTTTTATCCCTTAAGATAAATAGAGAGACCTAAGCCATAGAATGTGTCACTTCATGAACACTCAATGAAAAATATGGAAACATGCATGCATAACTTAAGAAAATAAAAGATCATTAAATAATTAAATAATTCTCAAAGACCGGTCATCAACCTTATTTGCAAGGATTGCATCCACCACCAGCTTTCTGTCCGTCTTGATTACTACTTTATCCTGCTCCATATGACTAGAAACTCGCTTAAGCTGTTATTTACACCAACATCGAATTTATTAGATTTGATTTATGTCAATTTGAACCTAAATCCTGCAAAATAATAATAATAAAAATAGTATTTATAGTACCTATATAAGAAGAATCATAATTCATAGATCGATATCAACGTCAATAGAAGGGGAAGGTAGAAAAAGAAAGAAATTTAAGTGGATTGAAGCTAGCTAGGAAGAGAAAGTCTAACATGGAGGAAAGAGATAGTCAAGTTAGCCAAGGAGACCGCCTGAAACCAAATAAATACATTCACATGGGGTGGATATCGGTTCGGGTTTTTCAGGTACCCAAAATTTCGGGTAGAATATTATTAAACTACCCAATCTCAAACACGAATTAGGTCGGGTACCCGAATTCGAGTACCCAATATTTATTTTTTATTTTTTTAATTAATTAACATAAGAATTCGACACAGACGTGAACATGCCCGTAATCACTTTAATTTATCATAAATCAAGTCATGGGTATATTGAACAATATAACCCAATACTAAACTATAATATCACATTTTAATTAGAATTAAAATATAATATTCAATTTTAAAAAAATAAAAAAATAAAAGTTTGGGAACCCGTCGGGTTATATATATTATAATACCCGAAACCTGAATTTTCATGAAAATTACCCGCGTGAATCGATCGGGTAATTTTTTCAGTTTCAGTTCGAGTTCCCGAAACTCGAAACCCAATATCCACCCCTATATTACACATACATATATATATATGTATGTATATTTAACATTTATGAGAGCAATGGAGCAGGCAAGTCATCCTTCCTTGGCTACCAAACAATGCTCTTGCCATCATCATCATGATTTCTTTGGACAAAGTTGGTCATACATCGGAGAGGAGGTGTTGCATGAATGAGAAGAGTGAATCTGATTAGCCAAGGAGACTGCCTGAATCCAAACACTTTAAAAACAAAAGATTTTTATCTCTTTAAAGTTGGTATGTATTCCGGCAAGTCATCCTTGGCTATCAAACTCATGACTCTTATCTTCATGCAACAACCCCTTTCCTGCAATGACTTATGATTTCAATATTTGGTGAATGAGGAGCTATCTATTTATAGGTGTCTGAAATATTGAAGATGCACAAAACTATAATGTCGATCATATCCTATTTTTTGCAAATATTATTCATATCGATATATGCCCATCTCTCTGCAACGTTATATTCTCTGTAGATTTGGATGGACCCAATGCAATTATCTCATTGTTCCACTGTATGTGATCCACCATTATTGCTCAATCAAATGTGTTGCATATTCTCCAACCAGAGAAGGAAAAATAAAATATATATATGATAAGAAGCTACCGGTTTCTTGTAGATTCAAACAACACAAAATAATTAATTTTATATGTAAAATAAAATAGTTCAGGTCCATTTATTATATATAAAGTATATATTAAATTTAAAATAATTATTAAATTATATAATTTATTTCATAAGACGATGTGTATACATAAAATATTATATTATATATGTTATAAAATTGATTTTTATAAACACATAATAGGTGGAGTCTGATAGTTTAAAGAATATTTAGGTGGGTACATTTCAAGAATAAATGAGATACTTTTCAAACAAGGGTCAATGCCCTAGCATTGTCCTCTGTTACTTTCAATAACATAGGCATCCCAACTTGGTGTTTAATCATTGGGGAAGCAAATTAACCTCCTCACATAGCATTATACTTTAAGTAAATTTCCGCGTTTAAATATAAGTTATGCGAAGTATTGTGGCAATAATATTTACCGTGAAACTTAATTTGAATGGAATATTACTTGTTTAATTAAATAATATTAGTTGTTTTCATTAAAAGTATTAATTGTCATTAATATATTGTTTTAATATAAAGTATTAATAAATTTTTATTCACGATAATAATTACAATATTCGGATTTGGATCCTTTCTTATAAGCGAGAGTTCAGTACATTAATCACTAAATAATTGGATTTGTTTTTTAATTTTCACGATTATTGATTTTTTTTTTAACAATCTTCTAATTTAATTGAATCAAATCAATCAGTTCTAATTAATAATTACACCCAAGTACCAAACTAATATAGAGGTTTAGAATTAATGCATGGATTAATTTCTTTTATATTGTCCCTCACTCATAGGCCGAACTCAAATTTTCATCTTTTTTGGGGAGACCCAATAAATTGACAATTTAATTAATATGGGTAATGTTGCTCACAGGGGGAGTAAAGTCCAGGATCTTTCTCTGAGCTTTTTGAGCTTTGATAATATGAAATAATTTCGTCTCATCTTAAAGTTCGAACTTGTAGAGAAATTTGAAATTAATTCATTTATTGATATTCCTTATAATATTTTAAAGTAAAGGTATATTTAGAAATTTATGGGTAAAATTTAGAATTTTAAATATAATAAATAATATTTTATTAATTTGTGTAGAAAATGAAAGGGGACCATAGTTTTTGAATGGAGGGAGCATGAGAGTGGAATAAATCCCTTTGTATGTATATATGGAAGGGAGTCCATATCCTAGCATCACCTGATACTTTAGCGAGTTGTATATGCATGCCACTTGGCCTTTGTCACTTATTTGACCCTTGTATCATTCAAAGGATACACATATACAAGTCGAGTTTAATTTACAAATCGTCCCATAACTTTCTAACAAAATAGATTTGGTCCAAAATTAATTTTTATCGGATTTAGTCCCAAATTCTCTAACAAAGTCCAATTTTGGTCCCAAATCGGCTGGAAAAGTCAATACGACGTCATTTTGAAGTCCGAAATTGGGGATTTATGGCAAGGGTGTTGATATGACGTCCATATGTGCTAATTATATTTGATTTTGTCATTTTCTTTGTAAGATTTTTAAATATACATTATGTGTAATAAAATTGTAAAAGAAAAGAAAAAATCAAATATAAATAAGAAACATAAAAGCCATATCAACACCCTTTCCGGAAATATCAAATTTGGACTTCAAAGTGAAATTTGGGACCAAAATTGGACTTTGTCAGAAAAATTGGGATTAAATCTGATAAAAAGTTGATTTTGGGACCAAATCTATTTTGTCAAAAAGTTATGGGACGATTTGTAATTTAAACTCTATACAAGTCATAGCGAATTTTCATTTTCTTTTTCTAATGTGTAACATAAGTTAATGTATTTAGCAATAATATTTTAATATATACGTATGTCTTGATTGTGTGTTATATATGAAATAATAGAATTACAAAGATTAGTTACCTAGGTAACATTTAGTCTACTTAACATGGTAATTAAGAGGTCGAATTGTACTCAATATTCAATAACGATAACTCTTGACTTAGCCTATATAAAAAGACAAAATTGGTATGTAAATCAATTCATTCGGCAATTGGTTGCATTTTGAGTGTATTTTGAAATAATATTAGTTGTTTTATTAAAATGTATTAATTTATTAGTATTATTTGTTTCATTAAAAAAATTTAGGTATTATATTATTAAGTGATAGCTGTGAGGTATGAATGGATCAATTATAAGATAAAATTGTTTAACATAAGTTTAACTCACATAAAATGTGTTTTAGATGTAATTAAAAATATTATATTAGACTTAGAGATGTTTGCATGTGTAATATTTTTTCTGTCATAGTAATTAAGTTCTGGTCTATACTTTAGGGACAAATTATAGGGTGCATCCAAGTGCATAGCATGCATTTGAAATTTTGATTTTAATTAAAAATTAATTTTGACAAATTAAGATCCAACAAAAACTCATGGGTTAGGCTCAACCCGACCAAAATTCGCGGGTCTGGCAACAAACCGGGTCGCAAATGGTCGCGCACGCTTCGTACCAATACCCGAAGTTATATCACCAATACCCCAAGTTATAATCAGCAATTAATACCCCAAGTTATATTATCAATACCCCAAGTTATAATCACCAATACCCCAAGTTGTAATCACCAATATCCCAAGTTTTAATAACCAATTCCCCAAGTTATAATCACCAATACCTCAAGTTGTAATCACCAATACCCCAAGTTATAATCACCAATACCCCAAGTTGTAATCACCAATACCCCAAGTTGTAATAACCAATACCCCAAGATATAATCACCAATACCCCAAGTTATAATAAACAATAACCCAAGATATAATCTTCAATACCCTAAGTTGTAATAACCAATACCCAAGATATAATCACCAATACCCCAAGGTATAATTAAAAGTGTTCTTATTCATTATTTTTCTATGCCAGACAATGGACCAAACATCAATGAGCAAAGGATGGTAAATTAAACATGTATTATAATTAATGGGAAAATCTAAAAAAACAAAACAAAACATATTGCTTAAAAAATTCAACCACACTAACTGCATAGTAAAAAGACCAACTCACGTGGTAAGCCTGCTGAAAGCACATTCTTGTGCAAATGCTTCTGGGCAAAGTGCTCACATCTATGAAGCATAAGAAATCAAAACAAGAGGGTGGACTAAAATGAAAATTTGGGAATGAAGAAAGAACAAACAAATTGAATGAATACGAAAAGACTTTCAATTAAACAAATAACAGATGAAACTAGGGTTTTATAATACTGCGAAGATTCAAAGTAGGCATCGAAAAACAAAGTCGAACATGGAAAATAACGATCGAGAAGGAACCTCAAACTTCCAGGGGTGCCTTGGTTGTACCCGTGAAATTTGCTGCGGGTTAGTCTGACCCGCGAGTTTTAGCGGGTTGGGCTGACCCGTGAATTTTTACTTTTAGTCAAAATTAATTTAAAATTGGATGAAAAATTCAAGTGCATAGTATGCAGTTGAATGCACCCTAGAACTACTCATACTTAGGTGTTCTTTATCATTTTGGTCGGGTCATTTAATTTCATTGACCACATAATTTATCTTTTTTGGTAAAAGAGTTGACCATTTTTTTTTTCCTTGGAATATATATAGAATAGAATAACATGATCTCTTATATATAAAGGTTGGAATTGAATATTTGACCAAAATTGATCCACTAAATAGCATCATTTGATAGCATACCAAAAAGTTTGTAATCGTGCCTACCAATTAGGAGGTTTATGACCAGCGTATCAAATTCCTCATAAAGAACAAACAATTATATATGTGTTGAGGAATATTTGTTCTAAAAAAAATACAACATATAATTCAATTACAATAGAATTTAGTAGAAGACTATAGAGTGCTTTTAAGTACCATATGGTTTTGTCTCAACATCATTGCTTGTTATCAATTCAAGTTTATTGATACCGACAACTCGACCAATCATATCTGTTAGATCAAATCAATAATAAAAACGAGCAAAGCAAAGAACACATTCAACCTCATAAAATAAACTGGATTGATCACGTGCTCACCGGTGGACATAATATTATATACCCACCGTGAATGTGATAATGACACATAAGTAAATATAAACAATAAATTAAAATAATAGTGGGTCCGCTGCTTATGTGCCATTGACACATTCACTGTAGGTATATAATATTATGTCAATCAATGAGCATGTGATCATTTCCGATAAAATAAAATGTTTACCAAAAGCTTCATTAAAAATTTCAATGATGTTTAAATAGCTGGACTTAAAATTGTATAACAATGAGGGAAATTCTCATAATAACCTCGATCACTTTGATCTAATGTATAAAGAGAATCAATTTCTGTTAGACGCGGTACGGTTCCCACGCCTATTGGGATGATAATTCTTATAGACACTAATATTTTGGCTTTGATATATAGAATGTTAACTTTTGGCAAAGTATTATGTGTACTTTGAGGAGAAAAAAAAAAAAAAGATGTAGACAATACATTTTCTATCAAGTCATCCCAGGAAGGGCGGCCAATGAAAAGAAAGACGATGTGATTCAGGCGGGAGTGGGGGTACCGTTGGGATGGCTGGGAGTGGACTGAGAATTATTAATTTATTTTTATTACTATTTTTAAGGTTTTACTTTAAATTCATTTAAGATCTAAGGTTTGTCATTTTTTATTTTTAAAATAATTATTGTTTAATATTTATAAATTTTTGTTAATTTAGTCTGAAATGGAGTTGTTGACGGACATGTGGTTGGCATGTGTCGTTTCTCGTTAGTTTTAAAGGTGCACGAGGCTACGTGAGACTGATATTACAATTTGGAGACTTAAAGGATCACTTATGCACGAAAAAAAGATTTAAAATGTTTTACCATTTTAGAACTGGTAGGACCAAAAGTGCAATAACCTCGTTCACCAACATATCCATGGGCTGTTGCCAGCTTTAAAGAAATTTTTCGATAATACCTCTATACCTATGTTCAATAATGGTCATTTATATGCAATGGTCATTTTTATGTTTTACCATTTTAGAACTGGTAGGACCAAAAGTGCAATAACCTCGTTCACCAACATATCCATGGGCTGTTGCCGGCTTTAAAGAAATTTTTCGATAGTACCTCTATACCTATGGTCATTTTTATGCAACTTTGATCCAACTTTTAAACTATGTGATAAAATTCGTCCGTTGATCACAATTCCAAAATTCATATGAGACCAAAATTGATAAAAGAAAAAGACCAATGTTGCAAAATAGCTAACGGTACGTGTAATATCACGCATCAATATCCTTTAGTTTTGGATTGAAAATTTCTATGGGACAAAAAAATCTTTAAAAAAAAATAAAAATTCGCGACGCAAAAATTCTATAGATGTTAATCACGGTTTCGGATTCACAAGAAAACTTGTTTCCGGGAATCGGAATCAAATGCAGTAAGAACGAAATTGAAAATCACACAAGAACACCAGAATTTTACGTGGTTCGGAGATGAATACTCCTACGTCCACGGGATCCGAGAGGATAGACTTTTCACTAAGCAAGAAATGGAAGTTACAAGTTACAGAGCACTCAATCTCACAAAGTTTGCGCTCACAGATGATCTCACTCTTAATTGTTCTAAGTTACTTCTCTCAGTTGGAAGCACTTATTTATATTTACAGAGATTGAGAAGAATCTAGATCGATTCAGTTGTAACTACCTCATAAGTAAAGTAGTTATCCAGCTGGCTAACAAACTCCAATAACCGCTTCAGTTGATTCAGTTAGAACCGCCTTCAGTTAGCTTCAACTTGGTGTTTCGCGTCTTTGTACTTTATATCAGATGACTTGACCTCAGCTGACTTGGTCACTTAACATCAGATGACTTCCGGTCTAGACCTCCACTGTTAGGACTCCACTGTTTAAACCTCATCTGATACACCTCATCTGATATAACTCTACTGATACCCCAAATAGACTAACTCCCACGGCTAACACTTCATCAACATAGCTCCTTATTGAATTAAGCTCAGTAGACTTCATACTTCACATATGACACTTCACAATTCTCCACCTCAGATGAGAAGTATCAATCCTCTCCTCCTGTCCTCCATGCTCCAGCTTGGGCCTAAGGAACATCCCATACACTCATCTTTACCAATTCAACACAGAACTTGAATTTCGTACCTGGTAAAGACTTTGTACACATATCTGCAGCATTGTCCTCTGTAGATATCTTCTGGATGAGAACCACTCCTTTATCAATGATTTCCCTCACAAAATGCAACCTTACATCAATGTGCTTTGATCTCTCATGGAACACTTGATGTTTAACCAGATGTACTGCACTCTGATTATCACAATGAACAACCACAGCCCTTTGGTTTATGCCAAAATCCTTGATTATGCCTTTCAACCACAAAGCCTCCTTAACAGCCTCTGACACTGCAACAAACTCTGCTTCTGTAGTAGATAAAGCAACTCCACTCTGCAGAACAGATCTCCAGCTCACAGCAGTATTGTAAAGTGTAAAGATATACCCTGTTAAAGATCTCCTGGTATCCAGATTAGCAGCAAAATCAGAATCTACAAAACCTTCCAGTGGACTCTTCTGGTCAGTCATCCTCTCAAACATCAATCCCAGATCAGATGACCCTTTAAGGTATCTGAAGATCCATTTCAAAGCTTCCCAATGTAATCTTCCAGGATTAGCCATGTATCTGCTCACCATACTCAATGAATAAGCTAAATCTGGTCTGCTGCAGACCAGAACATACATCAGGCTTCCAACCCCACTTGCATAAGGTACTTTCATCATAGTCTTCTTCTCTTCATCAGACTTTGGTTCCATTTCCTTAGATAATTTGAACTGTTGTCCCAGAGGAGTTGACACAGCTCTACTCTCATGCATGTTAAACCTCTTCAGGACCTTCTCAATGTAACTCTTCTGGGATAAGAATAGTCTTCCCCCTTTTCTGTCCCTAAGAATATCCATTCCAAGAATCCTCTTAGCATTTCCCAAGTCCTTCATATCAAATCTAGCACTTAGCTTCTTTTTGATACTCTGAATCTTCAGAAGGCTTTTACTGGCAATAAGCATGTCATCTACATAGATCAGAAGATAGGCTATCACATCACTACCTTGCCTTTCCAGGTATACACAAGTGTCATACTTGCTCCTTACAAAACCAATGGATAGCATAACTTCATTGAACTTCTTGTGCCACTGCCTTGGACTTTGCTTGAGGCCATACAATGATTTCTTGAGCAGGCACACTTTCCCTTCACTCCCTGGTTCAACAAACCCTTCTGGCTGGTGCATGTACAGATCCTCAATAAGATCACCATGCAGAAAAGCTGTCTTTACATCAAGTTGTTGTAGCTCCAGATCCTCTTGGACAACTCTACTGAGAAGTAGCCTGATTGAACAATGCTTAACAACAGGTGAGAAAACCTCATTGTAATCAATTCCTTCCCTCTGAGTAAATCCTCTGGCAACTAACCTGGCCTTAAACCTCACCTGATCTTTCAAACCAGATTCAAGCTTCCTTTTAAACAGCCATTTACAACTGATTAGCTTCTGCCTAGGTGGCTTATCAACAAGAATCCAAGTTTGATTCTTCTTAAGAGACTCCATCTCTTCTGTCATGGCTGTAATCCATGACTCCCTATCATCACACTCAAGGGCTTCCCTGTAGCTTTTAGGTTCCTGGTACTCTATGGCTTCTGCTGTAACAAGTGCATAGGAGACCAGATCCACACGGCCAAACCTTACTGGAGGATGTATTTGTCTTCTGGATCTGTCTCTTGTCAAACTATAATTTCTCAAGTCTGCTTCTGGCACTTCTTCCTCCTCTTCTGCTGGTGCACTATCCTCATCTGATGACCCATTCTCCCCTGGTGCTTGCTCTGGTTCAGAACCAGATGAGCTATCATGCTTGTCATGATCAGGCTCCACCTCTACTTGAGTAATTGGCTCAGAAATAACACCATCCATCTCCTCAGCTGATGGCCCTCCATTACCTCCACCAGACTTGTATCCCATCTGTGATTCATTGAACACAACATCTCTACTGGTAATACACTTCTGGTTTCCAGGCTCCAGACACCACAACTTATACCCCTTAACACCTTTGGGATACCCAATGAAAACACATTTTAAAGCTCTAGGTTCAAGTTTGTCTTGCCTCACATGAACATAAGCTAGGCACCCAAAAACTTTCAACTTTGAGTAATCTGATATCTTTCCATACCAAACCTCATCTGGGGTTTTAAACTCAATAGCAGATGATGGCACTTTATTAATGAGATACACAGCTGTGTTAACAGCTTCCCCCAAAAAACTCTTAGGTAAATGAGCATCAGATAACATACACCTAACCCTTTCCAGAATAGTTCTATTCATCCTCTCTGCTAGACCATTCTGTTGGGGGTTTGAAGGAACAGTTTTATGCCTAGTAATACCCTTCTCCCTACAGAATTGTTGAAACTCCTCTGATAGGAATTCAAGCCCATTATCAGTCCTTAAGTGCTTGATAGTCCTGCCTCTCTTATTCTCAAGTTCAATCAACCATTCTTTGAACTTAGAGAAGGCATCACTCTTCTGTTTAAGAATGTAAACCCAAACTTTTCTGGAATAATCATCAATAAGGGTAAGGAAATACCTGCCTCCACCATGAGTGGATACCCTTGCTGGGCCCCATACATCAGAATGTATATAGTCCATAACCTCCTTGGTGGTATGCTTCCCCTTCTGGTATGCTTGCTTCTTTGATTTCCCAAGAACACACCTCTCACAGAATTCCAGCTTACATATCCTCTTCCCAGGGATTGCTCCCTTCTTGGATAACTCCACCAGGCCCTTCTCACCAACATGTGCCAATCTCTTGTGCCACAAGTTAACATCAGAAGACCCCATGGTAACATCAGCTGACCCTGTAACAGTTCTTCCAATCAAAGTATACAAACCATTCTTGATAGCCCCCTTCATGACAATCCTTCCAGATTTGGTTATTGACAGACTTCCCTTGTCTGTCTTGAATTCAAACCCCTTTGAATTCAAGGTACCAAGAGAAACAAGATTTCTCTTTAACTCAGGAACAAACCTGACATCAGATAAGATCCTATCCACCCCATCAAACATCTTGATCTTGATAGAACCAGATCCTTGCACTCTACAGCTCTCATCATTACCCAAAAGAACAAGACCTCCATCAGTTTTCTCAAGATCCAGGAACCAGTCTTCATGTGGACACATATGAAAAGTACACCCAGAGTCCAGGACCCACTCTTGACTTAGCCTCTCATGACTAACCATCAAGACCTCTGCACTATCATATCCTTCAACCTCCACAACAGCTGCATCTCCATCTTGATCACCTTGATTGTCTTTCTTCTTTCTTTCAGGGCAATTCTTTCTCAGATGACCTTCCTTATGGCAAGTGAAACACTTCCTCTTCTCAACAAAATCAGATTTCTTCCCACCCTTATTCCCTTTTCCACCATCCTTCTTCTTGGACTGAAACCCCTTCTTCTTCTTGGATTGCACATTCAATCCTTCAGCAGGCTTCTTCCCATCAGCTTGGATCTGTAGGAACTTGGTTTTCAGGGCAGTTTGAACATCATCAAACATCACCTGATCTTGTCTTCCAAATAGTAAGGCATCCTTGAAATTTTCCAGAGACTTAGGTAGAGAATTTAACAACATTAATGACTTGTCTTCATCATCAATTGTAACATCCAAACTCTCCAGATCATCCACCAATCTGTTGAACTCGTCCAACTGATCACCAAGATTCTTATCTTCACTCATTTTGAAGACTTGAAGCTTCTGTTTCATGTATAACTTGTTCGTAACAGACTTGGTCTGGTATAACTGCTCCAGCTTATTCCAGATCCCAAGAGCGGTTTCCTCCTTCGATACTTCCCTCAATGGCTTGTCCCCAAGACACAAGATAAGGGCACTATGCGCCTTCCTCTTGTTCTCCTCCACCTTCGCCGGATTAGATCCAGAAGCCACCTGAGCCGGTGGCAACAAGGCTTCGTACAACCCATTGTGTACCAGGAGTGCCTTCATCTTGATCTTCCATAAGCTGAAATCGTTCTTCCCCGTGAACTTCTCAATATCGAACTTAGTTGCAGCCATGATTGCTTCCCACAGACGGCGCCACTTGTTAATCACGGTTTCGGATTCACAAGAAAACTTGTTTCCGGGAATCGGAATCAAATGCAGTAAGAACGAAATTGAAAATCACACAAGAACACCAGAATTTTACGTGGTTCGGAGATGAATACTCCTACGTCCACGGGATCCGAGAGGATAGACTTTTCACTAAGCAAGAAATGGAAGTTACAAGTTACAGAGCACTCAATCTCACAAAGTTTGCGCTCACAGATGATCTCACTCTTAATTGTTCTAAGTTACTTCTCTCAGTTGGAAGCACTTATTTATATTTACAGAGATTGAGAAGAATCTAGATCGATTCAGTTGTAACTACCTCATAAGTAAAGTAGTTATCCAGCTGGCTAACAAACTCCAATAACCGCTTCAGTTGATTCAGTTAGAACCGCCTTCAGTTAGCTTCAACTTGGTGTTTCGCGTCTTTGTACTTTATATCAGATGACTTGACCTCAGCTGACTTGGTCACTTAACATCAGATGACTTCCGGTCTAGACCTCCACTGTTAGGACTCCACTGTTTAAACCTCATCTGATACACCTCATCTGATATAACTCTACTGATACCCCAAATAGACTAACTCCCACGGCTAACACTTCATCAACATAGCTCCTTATTGAATTAAGCTCAGTAGACTTCATACTTCACATATGACACTTCACAATAGAATTGAGTTTGCATTTAACTTAACTCTATGTACAGGGGTCACCAACATATCCATGGCCTGTTGTCGACTTTAGAAATCGAAGAATGTCTACACACCACTGAATTCAATTTTAAGCAAAGCTAACCGACCACCTTGATTATAAACAGATAAGTCCTGCTCTCTCAGAATTATTCCGTTAACTGCCAATAATTACGTACGAAGATCTGTAGTAAACTAAAAATCTAGTGTTTTTTTTTAAAAATATCTATGTATGATATACTCCCTCCGATTCAAAATGTTTGATGTTTTAGGATTTGTTGTGAGAATTAAGAAGTGATATATAGTGACTATTATACCCTTATAATATATTGATTGAAAAAAGAGATTTATGGAAGGTCAAGTAGTTTATTTATGGTGTAACAATATTAAAAGGTAAGGAAAAATTATGAGTGGTATTTTAATGAGATTTAAATAGGGGCATAATAGGAAAATAAGGTGCAAAATACCTTAAAACATCAAATATTTTGAAACAAAAAAAACACCCTAAAACATCAAACATTTTGAATCGGAGGGAGTATTAGGTTTTTGAAAAAGGGCAAGACATTAAAAAAAACCAGTGGGTTTATAAGGTCATGATTAAATAAATTCTGATTTTACTGTATATATCCTAATTACTATTTATATTCCATTAAATTTATTATTTATTTTAATTATTCTATGCACTCTAATTCTATACAATTATAAAGGGAGAAAAACTTATTTGCCTTGGCAACTCTTTTTTATCTTCCTTTGAAAAAAATCTCTTATTTGTCCTTTTATGCATTTTAATTTTTGCCAAAAAAAAAAAATTGACAAAATAGTTGACAAATTATTACAACCTTTTGCTAATTATTAATATATTTTTTTTGGCAAAAGGAGGGGTTTTTAAAAGGAGAGCAAAAAAGATTTGGCCTATAAAATTTAAGGCAGTGTTTGTGTTTTGCCTTATAGAAAAAATATAAGATAGACACAAATAAATTAACTTGGCCAAGGACTAAGTTGAAAGTTACCAAATTGCAATAAAATCCATCATATTTATATAATTCTTATATTTTTCCCCAAAAAGTTTAATCTTCCGTTGAAAACACCCTGTCGTGGACAACTCCAAATGAAAAAGGTACCCCTGGAAGTAGTTTAGATCTGATTTGGTTGAGGAGTAAAGTTTTAGATCTGATTTGGTTGAGGAAATTTGAGGAGTACCTTTTCACGTAAATTGGCAATAACACATTAACACTTTAGAAAATATGAATATTAATTTGTACTAATTTGTGAATTGTCTCACCGTAAAATGGTCTAATGTTTGCAAAAGTTTTATTGATCTGTTTATTTTTTTTCAATCATTCACATAGTTGTTTACAATTTCTTTTCTTGTATATTTTTCGCTTCAAAGTTTTGAAAGTGTTCCATGATAAATGGCATCATGCATCTTCTCCAATGGCACCGGTGACTAATTGTTAGGTGCATTTGATCCGTTTATTTTCCTATTGTCAGAAATATCCTCTTAGATGTGAGTTTCACCACGCAATAGCTTATTGTGCTTCCTTCTCTATTGTGGGATTTCTTTGTGTTTTCTATTTCCGTTGTATTGCAGACCTAGAAGGAAAGATTCTTTGGTTGTGCAAAAAGTCACATATATAGCAACATTATATGCCGTCATCTTCTCCTCAAGAACTAGCAGATCATTTTCAATCTCAGCTGCCAATTTGGATTGAGTTTCATTTTTATTTTTTAGTAATTAAACGAGTTGTTTATTGCAATTGAAGTGTTCCTAATAATTATCTATCCTCTTTCTAGAAAAAATATTTTATATCATGTTATGATGCTTTGCACATTATTTGAAACTTCCTTTCATAAAAAATATACTCCTCCGTCCCAGAGGAACTTGCACGCTAATTTTATTTTTGTGTTTTAGTGAATGAGTTGTTTATTAATATTTGAAATGATAAAATTACTTTTAAGGTAGGGTATGATAAATCTATATCTCCTCTATTATAAAGTAACTTTAAAATTACTTTATCATTTTAAATACTAATAAAAAATTCGTTCTCTAAAACACGAGAAAACAGTAATTTGACAAGTTCTTGCGGGACGGAGGTAGTAATAATTATGAGTTTAATTTGTCCCTTATGAAAATTCTCTTAAAAATAGGCAGTTAAAATTTTGCGATCCAGAACTAAATTCTTGCAGATCACTGCTCACTTAAGAAATAGGGAGAAGATATTTGTTTTCCCTATTTCAAGTGCCCAAGATCTTTTTGCCCCACATTTTAAAAATGATTTTTTTCTTGCCCGATCATAACCTTTTCACCCCTAAGTTGGAAATCTGTTAGAATATAGTTGGATTGAAAACTTGTTGGAATAAGATTGAAAACTCTTTTGTCTCTTGTACCTTTACTTTGGTGTATGAATCTTCATTGTTCCCTTAATTACTTCTTCACAACTCTTGTATCCCCTTATTCCAACTTAGTGTTTACAACTTCATTCCAACTAATTTTCAACAAGATTTCAACTCAAGCTTTCCAACTTATGGGGCAAAAAAAAAAAAAAAAAAAAAGATTTGGGCATTAAAAATTGGGCATTTTTTGCTTTTTCACTAAAGATTAAGCTAGTTAAATTTCATGAATTATTAGCGGTATGTGGACATATTTTGTGCTTTAGCACTTCAACTTTATGTAGAACTATCTTTTTATACACACGTGTATGTGTACATATACAATCATTTGATATTTATGCCGGAGTAGATCAAGAAGAACAAACCGATGAGATATATTGAAGGCAAGGGTTCAGAAAAGATGGAGAGTCGACCCTAGTAAATGAATGAGTGACTTCACTGCACTACATCAAACAAAACAAACGAAAAACATAACATAAAATTATATCATGACTAGCAAGCACATTATTTCCAATGACCGATATGATTAATCAATTCTTATTTGCAACGATTGCATCTATCACCAACTTTGTGTCCTGCAACTCTCCATCATCAGGCCACACCCATAATATTGATCCATGAGAGACTAGCTTAATGACAATGCAACTTAATTAAATCCTGCAATTTTAATATATTGATAATAATACTCTCCCTGTCCATAAAATGTATTCCCAAAACTTTTGGGCACATGTTTTAATAAAAATTAGTATTTTATTGAAAAATGGATAAAATAAGAGTATTATCATATGTCCATTAATTTATGATTAATTATTGTGAATGTAAATTCAATGACATTTGAGCTATTAATTGATGGTGAAAGGGTGAAAATAAAGTGATTGTTTTCATAAAGGATATAAGATCAGATTTGGTGGACATTCAAAAAAAAAAAAAGGGAATAAATTTGGTGGACAGGCACATATAAAGAGTCATAGATCGATATGAACATCAACAAAAGGGGAAGACAGAAAAGAAAGAAATTTGGACAATATTTAGCAGCAAGCAAGGAAACGAAAGCCTAACATGGAGGAAAGAGATTATGAAGTTAGCCAAGGAGACTGCCTGAAGCCAAACCCCATATACATATATATCACATATGCATATAAAATATTTATGGGAGCAATGGAGCAGGCAAGTCATCCTTGGCTACCAAACAATACTCTTACCACCATGTTAGGCCTCTCCTCCTACTCTCTTATTCATCATCATCATCATCGATCATTATGTTCTTTGGACAAAGTTGGTCATACATGGGAAATGAGGTTTTGCATGAATGAGAAGAGTGAACCTGACTAGCCAGGGAGACTGCCCGAATCCAACCATTTAAAAAAATGTCTTTTTTTAAAGGTTTGGTGTATTCCGGCAAGTCATCCTTGGCTATCAAACTCATCACTCTTATCTTCATGCAACAACCCCCTTTCCTGCAATGACTTATGATTTCAATATTGGTGAATGAGAGGTATCTATTTATAGGCGTCTAAATATTGATTTTAGTATGCCCAAAATAATGTCGATCATATCCTATTTTTGCCGATATTCATCTCTGCAACGTTATCTTCAATGGAATATATTCTTTAGATTTGCATGGACCCAATGCATTTATCTCATTCTTCTACTTTGTGCATGTACATGACCTACCATTATTGCTCAATTATATCTTGCATATTCTCCAATCATGAAAAGGAGAAGTTTAGTAAGTTTTATTAACCAGTTTATATATTTCCACATAAAACAATTATGATAAGAAGCTATCCGTTTTCTTCCGAGTCAAAATTAATTGAACCACAACTTTGAGTTTTTCCGCTAAAGGTCCCAAATAATTTAAATTTTTTTATTTCACCCCATAACTCCATAATTGTTTCGAGTCTGGTCCTATTTTCATTTCATCGGTAGCACTTTTCATCCCATAACTTTTAATTTTTTTTGCAATAGGTCCAAAGATAATTTTCATCCCATAACTTTTAATTTAATTAAGTGTGCATAAATATGCCATCGTTTGTGGAATTTTGGAAAACTTTAAGACTGAAATCAGACAAATTAAGGAATTATAGGACAAAATTTTAAATTTTTGGGACCTTTCGCGGATATAGTTCAAATTTATGGACCAAATTGACTATTATTCTTATAGATAAACACAAATTAACTACTTAATTGTTCATCACTATATATGCTATGTTTTTTTGTTTGGATGGTGTGCATGCTAAGGTCTACGTTTTTTTTTTTTTTTCTGATTCTATTTAGGGTATGTTCTTTTTGGGTTTTAAAAAATTCAGATTTAGATTTTGCATTTTAAAACACATTCTAGTTTGAATTTTAAAATCAATTTTTTGAAATGCTAATTCTATAAATCCTATAAATAATCTATACAATAATACAAACATAATTTATTTTTACATTATAAAGTTAAAATCTACTCTACTAAAAATTCAAAAGAACATAAAATTAAAAATTCTGTATTTTAAAAATTACTAATTTTCAAAAATTAATTTCTAAAAATCACTTAAAATTTCAAAGAAACATCACCTTATAGTACAAGTAGTTATATTGGAATGTGGGCTAAGGGTATAAGCACTATTTTATTGATCATTCGCATATGTCGCGCAAGACGAATAGGGTAGATCACGAGTCAACAAATTTTTTTTATTCTTTATCTATTTCCGTTAGTGACAGATCCAAAAGTTCTAAATAGGGTGTGCTCAATTATAAAGTACTAAAACTTTCAAAAAAATCTTAGTAGTATTTAAATTGTAAATCAAGTCATAAGAAAATGAGTAACACACAAACAAAATATAAGGAATTTACGATTTGAAAACATATATTCCCTCTGGGGTTAATTGCACGTTTGGTCCCAAAAAAATGTGTTTATTTAAAAATGGTCATTTTTTCAGCACTTTTAGTCCCGTAGTTTTTTTTTTAATACTTTTAATCCCAAGATAATAGAATATAGTGTAGCTTTGGTCCCAAGAGAATGTATAGATTGCAGTTTTGGTTCCAAAAGAATAGGGTAAAATTGCAGTTTTGGTACTGAAAATCAATGTATGGGACCGAAACTGCAATAAAAAGGACAATTTTTGCACATAGGTACCTAAAGTGTTTTGCATCCATTCTCTTGGGACTAAAAGTGCAATTTCCCATTCCCTCTGTCCCGCTGTTAACTTTTTATTTTGCCATTTTCGTGTGTTCCACTATTAACTTTTTCATACATTTTTTGGACATCAACTAATAATATTATATTCATACACTTTATTCATATTCACTCATCTAAACACATTACACTTTATTCCCTTCTCTCTTTATTACATCATCTGTACTATATCTATATTTAATTACTCTTCTTAGACGTTGTACCCAAAAGCAATGGGAAGTTTATACCGGGATGTATGAAGTAATATTTAATAAAGTATTATGTGCACATTGTTCAACACACGCCACCAATATCAATGCTTGTAAAAACTAATACTCTCTCTGTCCACTAAAAGTATGCACACTTTTCTGCACGTGATTTAAAGCGGAATGTCGGAGGATGTTTAGGGTTCTTGTTAGGTCCATTTATGAATAAGACGATTGTTTCTGGAATGTATGTTATGCATACTTACCACAAACAATAATTTTATTTATAAACAGACCTCACAAAACTCTAAAATACCCTCTGATATATCGCATTAAACTACGTGCAGAAAAGAGTGCATACTTTTAGTGGAGGGAGTACTATTATTTGTGAGAACTAACACTATTGACTTATTGATGCACAACATACAAAGTGTACAAAACTAACACTATTAACTAGTAATATACAAAGTGTACATAATATATTTTTATAATATTAAGAATAACAAATAAAAACCTGTTTATATAAAATGAAATATATTTTTAAAATATTTTTATAGCTTAATCCAAATATAAACTAAATACTTCTTGCGTCTCACATTAATTTGCACCCTAAGGAGGTGCACATTTAAAAAAAAAAAGATGTGGCTTTTGAATAAAGTAGTAACATATGAGTTGGTTTTTTTACATATTTGTGAATGTGCAACACACAAATTAATGTTACCTTTTTTGGTAGTGTGCAAATTGACAAGAGACCGAAGTAGTACTATATATATAGAGTTGGCAAAAATGAGGGAATGCATTTGCTTATACCCTAAACCAATGTACATCCGCCACAAATCCCATTTGTTTGGGCTGTTAGACTATATTTATCAACAATTCATCTCAATCCAATCTATTAATAAATAATTTATTTCTCTATCCTCCACATATACAATATACAATTCAATCCAATCTCATTTTTTTTCCATAATTTATCAACAACCCAACATAACCTAAAATACTTTTCTTTTTTTTACTATAATTTAATAATTACATTTATCTATAATCAATTTTAGGTATTTTTATAAGATATATTAAATTATTTGATATTCAAAATTTGTAATTATATTATTAAAAAAATTATCATACACTTTAAAATAAACTACAATCCAAATAACACAATTAAAATGACAAGAATCGAAATATAAATATATACTATGAAAAATGAAAGGTATTAGGAGAAACAATTAAAAATAGGGGAAAAAAATTTAATATAAGATTTTGATTTAAAATATATCAACATTAATCTTTATTTACAGAGAATAAAAAATTATGAATTTTGATATAATTATTATTGTATTATTTTATAAATTAATATTGAAAAAATTAAAATATAAATTTTGTTTAATTAAAATTTACCCAACAAATCAAATAACGCCACATGTCACATTATTAAGAGAGGGAATGAAGATTTGTGCCCGCGATCTGGGCCAGGTGGCCGTTCGTGCTACCAATTTTAATTTTGAATACTTTTTTTTAGTTTTATTTGGTAATCGATTGCATAGACCCACATATAAACATAATCTTAATAATCGATCTAACTGGCTTGTCAATATTCTTCGTGCCGACGTTCTCAAAGCGAATAATATAGTTTTTCCGTGTACCCATAATATTTCTTGTATATATGGACTAATTACATTGTGTAATTAAAATATATTTTTAAATAATGTCAATTGTTTTAATCCAAAAAATGTAAGTAAAAATAACAATATTTTTACTGTTTAAATTAAGAATGCATTGAATTGCATCGATGCAACCAGTGCCAAAAAAAAAAAAAAACCTACTTTTATATTTAGTAACCCGGCCTACCTCGTGAAAGAGTCGTTGACAATTAGTTTTCTTTGGAATTTATATAGAATAGAATAGAATAACATGATCTTATATATAAAGGTGGGGTTGAAATTTGACCAAGATTGATCCCATATATAGCATCAATTTGATAGCATACCAAAAAGATGTAATCGTGCCTATCAAAATAGGTGATTTATGTCCAGCATATCAAATTCTTCAATGTGATCACCGTGTTCTTTAGTCCGCACATGCAATACATTTGAGTCCCCTGAAAAGAAAAAATAAATTATGTATGAAGGAATTTATTCTAAAAAAAATACAACACTTCATCTAATTGAACAGATGCAGGTTAAATATATGATTCATTTCCAGGGAAAAAATGGTCCCCATAGTGGGCGGGGAAATCCCATTCCACTACAAGAAAATAATGATTTGCCTACGGAATTAAATTGCCTACAAAAATTTTCCAACAAAAAAATTTGTAGTAAAAGTTGCCTACAATTTGCCCACATAATTTTCAAATTATGAAAGCATCTACATTTCTCAACCTAAAACAATTTGCCTACGGAATTGATTTGCCTACGGAATAAAATCCCTAGGTATAATCACCTACAAGTCATTTGCCTACAAAAATTTACCTACAACACAATTTGCCTACGAAATTTCCGTAGGCAAATTACTGTGTAGATGGTGAAGGAAAATGCCTATACAATTAGAGATTTTTGTAGGCAATTCGTAGGCAATCCCCCCTACGAATTTTGTTGTTGGTAATTTCGTAGCTATATTGACAATTTCCGTAGGCAATATTAAACTTTCTTGTAGTGTTCCCCGTGGGATTCAACTCGAATGGGTGAGAAATCTCCGATTATTTTTCCCACGGGATGGGGATCATAGTCCCAACCCCGCTCTCCGATGGGGATCCAAATATTATATAATTATATATATGTATATATATATTAAAATTATTTAATAATATTAGAAAAGAAAATCATATCGTTATTTCCGTTCTCAATTTTTTATTCTTAAATTTGTAATCAACTTTATCTTTTGAGTAATTACTTGGTTGCTATAATTGAGTTATTTTGTAGTTATTTTTTTTGCCTAATTAGCCATTTTTAACTCAGTTCCTTCGTTTTATGAGAAAAAAAATACTAAAAAATAAAAAAGAAACGGGGATTTGAAATCCCCGCGGGGACGCGGAACCCTGACGGGGCAGGGATGATGACCGTTTTTTCCTAGTTCACTTCGTGGGGGAATTAGTGGGGATTGTCCCTCCATCTCCGCCCGCCTCGTTGACATCCCTGGTTGGTATAAGGTCAACACTATCTCGAAGAGGCTTATAAAAATCTCTGAAGAGATACGTTCCAAAATATGTATGCATATGATCCACTACAAGAAAACATCAAATTGTCTACGGAAATTGCCAATATGGCTACAAAATTTTCAACAAAAAAATTCGTAGTGGAGATTACCTACGAATTGTCTACAAAAATTTCTTATTGTATTGACATTTTCCTTCCCCACCTACAAAAAAAAAAAATATTGCCTACGGAAATTCCTTAGGCAAAATGTAGGTAAATTTAATGACTTGTAAGTAATTATATCTAGAGATTTTATTTCGTAGGCAAATTAATTCCGTAGGCAAAATTGTTTCTAGGTTGAGAGATGTAAATACTTTAATAATTAGAAAATTACGTAGGCAAATCGTGGGCAATTCTTACTACAAACTTTTTTGTTGAATTTTTTTTATAGGCAATTCTTTATTTTCTTGTAATAATCGTGTAAAAAGTACTTTAGCAAAGAATGCCGTAGAAGGTAGGGCTTGTTGATGGGCGAGCAGAATCGTCACATAGGCGACCAGGGTTAACACAAAACGCTTAAAGATTAAGGCAAAATTGACTCAAGATATACCTAAGATATCTGGCGAGCAGAACCTGCATACAACACCAAGGAAAATGAGCGAACAAAATCAGATTAAGAGCCACATGATGAACTCAGTTAGCATCCCGCCAACCAGATCCGACCACAAAACCAAAACAACAACTAAGTGAGACAAGAGACCAGCAAAATCAGACTAAAGACTCCTCCAGGACAAGTCCAACATGGCGAGCAACTCTTGACTGCGAGCAAGTCCAACAAGATAAGGATAGAATTTAGTCTAGATAAGGTCAACTTAGTCAAAGGCCAGGTGTCGTGCATGCAGGCCTGGTAGGCCAAAAGTCACGACACCTCCTGCTAGGCAATTGTCTATAAATACTTAGATTTTTTCAGCTAATAAAACAAGCACAAATTATTATACACGTTCAAACTTCGATTACGAATCTAAAGCAGCTCGATTAGCTTATAATCGAACTTAAACACGTAAGCTTTCATACGATTCTAATCCATCTAAACCCGAAAATTCGTATTCACTAATTACGTTAGTGATCAATCACACGTAATTGTTTGATGATCAATTAATCACCTAAAACAGCCATTAATCTTCAAGATTAGAACTGATCGTCAACAGGGCTGTTCACGATACAGACCAAAACGTATATTTGAAAATATCTGTGTCCGTGTCGGTACGGTACGGATATTTTATTTTTCGGTACGGTTCAGAACGAATTTTTGGTTACAAATGGACCGAATCGAATCGGTACAGAATGGAGCGATGAAACAGATTTTTTACCCCTTTTTTTTATTATTCTCTCATTTTTAAATCAATTTAAAAAAAAAACATATTGATGCATGCACACTCACACGAAGAATACTACACAACTTCAACCACAATCAAACATATATCATTACAAACTCGAATATAACACATTATATAATAATGGATGATTTAACGATTAACGTAAATCACCACCAATAGAATATTTAAAATAAAGTATATAATTTTTTTTAAAATATCTTGCTAATGGAAAGTGCAATATTAAAATCACATTGATTGTAATTCCTGATACATTTACACCATATCCAAGTTTTTGTAAGAAATGAATATACATGAACAATGAAATTAAAAGAATAAAAAATTAAATTTGAATAATTTTGATATACAACTAAACATAAGTTAGCATTTTAAGAACTTAAAAAAATAAATAATATGGTGTTTGTATTCTAAAAAGGAGGAGAAATTGTGTTATCGTATAGTTGTACTTGAATTAAATAACATAATAATAATGTTTGATAAATAAAAAATAATACAAATTAAATACAAATTTAATTCGGTTATTCGGTTCGGTTCGGTGCGGTCACATTCGGTTTTTCGGTACGGTTAATTTGGTAATATTTAGATCCATACCAAAAAAATATTCGGTTCGGTTTCGGTACGGTTAAAGTAAAAAAGTCCACAATTTTTCGGTTCGATTCTTTTTCGGTGCAGATTTCGGTACGAGTTCAATAATCTCCGAATTTTGTGAACAACCCTAGTAGAAGGACAAGCTCAATGAGAATGGAATTATTTCCAAATCAGAATATTTAACAATTACTTTTTGTGGTAATTTACTTTTTTGTTGTTTGATTTTTTATCAGAATAATAAAATTTCATTCAACATGGAGTACAAGGGGTACTTTAACCCATACTCCAAATTACAACAAATTTAAATCATATAAACCAGTGAATACACCAGTCACTCAATAAAATAATTCGCAACTATTCTTTAGATTAGTTCTCCACACAGAAAAGGAACATAACTTAAAAGATGGCAATTTTAAATTCACACCACACTCCCGTCTTTTAACTCACCAGTCATTTTTTCAACGTCTGACACTTTTTCTTCAAACACCAAATTTTTTCTATATTTCCATAATAACCAAATAAATCCAATCCAAACCGTTGCTACTTAATTTTTATGTTGTAATTTCAGTTCTCAAGCTTGGTCCAATATTTTTAGATGGATGAATGTGGTTTAAGGCAGAGGGGTTGGATTGTTTGAATAATTTGGAAATGCAGAAATTAGTTGATTTTTTAAGGAAATGAGTCATATGTGAAAAAGACGACGGATGAATTAAATGCGACACTAAGGTCATGGGTGACTACATAAATGTCCTCTATTAGATCCTTCCCTTTCCAGGTTTGGGCATCCAATATTAGTTCATAGATCGAGATTTTATATAACAATGGTTTATGATAAATTTTTCATGAAACTTTTTTAAAATATCAAATATTTGATAAGGGTATTAAAAATTTCACCAGGAGTATAGAAAATTGGTCTTAATGGTATCATTTTTTTATTGTTGTTGATATTTTTTTTACCTTAATTTTTATATTCCTGATTGGATTTTTACACTTACTCTAAAATAGTTTCATGATAAATTTATCATGATCAGTTTTCATATAAATTTTTGTTTAGTTGTTCAGGGAGTGTATGTTGTAATTAGGTATTCATGGCTTGGTGTTGTTGTCATAGGTTAATACTCGTGCTTCTTTTGAGTCCAACGAGTCGGTCGACTTAGGCCTCATTTTGTGAATTTTTAGGGGCTCAAAAGTATGTATGTGTGTGTCTATATACATTATATTATACTATATTTATATATTTACAAAAATATATTGTTAACTAAGTGGTGTTAAACCTTACTCCCTCCGTCCCTAAGTTGTTTAGGTACCCCTTAGGGTTGGACACAAGTATTAGGCCTCACTTGGTAGGCAATATTAATCTTAGGAGGGGGTATAAATTTAGTATAGAAAAGTCATATAAAATTGCTTGGTAGGACATATAAAAAAGGTCCTACTAATTTATGCAAAATTCTTATACTACTTGGTAGGAAGTAATAAAAAAGATAAAAATTAGGAATAGTGGTGGTCCGGCAGCCTCCGGCGACCTTCCGGCAACTTTCCGGCCAAATTCCGGCGGTCCGGTGAAATTCCGGCCAAATTCCGGCGGTCCGGCGAAATTCCGGCGCCGGCGACGGCGGTCCGGCGGTGGTCCGGCGGCGGTCCGGTGGCTGTCCGTGTGACAAACCAATAATAAAATAGTACGACCTTTCGGATCGAATTAATTTTGTAAAGGTGAATAGTGCTTTGGAGGTATTACGCCTTACTATTTTACAGGGTCGACATATAAGAAACGGGTCGATATTATTTTAGTATGCCCTACCAAGCAGAATATTAATTATACAACACCCCATAATACGGCCTTATACGCCCTACCAA
Organism: Ballota nigra; assembly: GCA_947034835.1. Classification (NCBI taxonomy): domain Eukaryota; kingdom Viridiplantae; phylum Streptophyta; class Magnoliopsida; order Lamiales; family Lamiaceae; genus Ballota; species Ballota nigra. The sequence continues at coordinate 42,562,690 of OX344723.1, read as the reverse complement.
GCGGAGCCTTAATGTATGAGTTGTTTATTATTATTGTGTGTTGTAAAGTACATTTATCATAAGGGTAATATAGTCAATTTATCAAAAGGTGATTGCTTTATTACAAAAAGTAACAAGAGATGTGGGCCCAGCAGTGACATTGTGTAGTAAATAAGAGATGTTTTTAGGGGTGTGAGTTAGAATTATGGTGATGCGTTATTTCTATTTTAGGAAAGGGGTAAATAACTTTGGGACAGACCTTTTGAAAAAAAAAGGTAAACAACTTAGGGACGGATGGAGTATTTCACTTTAGGTTCACGTTTTTATCAATTTCTCTTGAAGCGGTTTAAATTCTTATTTTTAGTTTGTATTACAAGAGTGTCATCATATACTTATTAATAACTTATATAAGTTCTTGATTTTAAGAGTTCTTAAAATTTCACAATATTCTAATGACAAAGTATAATGTGGACCAATTTTAGTGTAAAATTTATATGTATTTTGTGTGTATATTTTTAAGAATATTAGTTGTTTTATTAAAATGTACTAGTTTGATAGTAATATTGTATAATAATAAAAAAAACTAATATATCATTTTGAATTGTAGGATGAAATTGGTTTACAAACTTAATTAACCTTTTCAAATTAACCTAGTCCACATAGAGGTTGCCACATAGAATATTCATCATTTTTATTTAAGCGTAAAAATGATTTTTTTTTAAATGTTCAAGATTAAACGTCATATCATTTAAAATTTTGTATTGTCATTAAATTCATACAATTGAAAAGACTAAAAAGATTCTAATTTTAATCTTGACACAAGCCTCTGGACCAACACTGAATAGGTATGTCTATTGCAATTGTGTGTTGTGACATATTCTCTTGACCCAGCTTTTTCTATACAGATTAGTATGTGAACATATAGATATTTTATGTTTATGCACTATTGAAACATATAATAAATCCAAATGGATTAACTTACATTTACTAAGTTGCATATCAAAACATTTTTTTTAAATGCAAAAGTAGATTAATTATGGCAAGAACATCAAACACGGTAGAGAAGATTTTTTTTTTCTTTTTAAAGAAAGCAAAAGTATTAATAAAAAAGAGAGCATAAGAAATGTCCTCTAAATAGCGGTTTGATACAGAGCTAGGGGTCGAGGAATCCGTACATCCAAAAAGACATTATTTTATATACAACAGAGAGGTTTCATCAGAGAGTACCAACTACCAGTATAAAAGTTGATTGCAAACTATCAAACTTGGAGAAGACTATCTATAAACATTAGAGGTCCGATTTAATTATAAGGGCCTGGAAAAGAAAAAAAAATTTAGTATCGAATGTGTCACTTCGTTGGCACTCTATCGAACAAAACAATCATTACAAACAAGCACACAATTCTCAAAGACGACTCATCATAATCATCAACCATGCACCAAATTTGGTGTCCGTCTCGATCGCTACCTTATTATCAGGTCCATGAGAGTCTCGATTGCTTAAGCTGTTGTTTATGCCAAGATCGAATGTATCGGATTGGACTAATGTATTCAAACTATATCCTGCAAATTTAACACCTAAAAAAAATAACAACTAGATATCAACGTCAAGGGGAAGATAGAATAATATAGAAATTTGGACCAGCAACATTGGTCACATTATATCCTAGAAAGGAGCTACATTAATCAAAGAAATCAGCCTCATCTAAAATTCGAACTTGTAGAGTGGTGTTGAATCAATTCATTCAATTAATTTGTCTATCACTTCTCCTCACTCATAGACTGAATTCTCAATTTTCCATCTTTGTGGCGGAGATCTAATGGGTGGACAATTAAATATGAATGAAGTTGCTTTCAATAGAAATTGAACCCAAAATCTTTTGAAGAATTTCACCTTATCTAAAAGTTTGAACTTATATACAGATGTGAAATCAGTTCATTTAATCAATTTTCCTAACACTAAACAATGGGATTGATTTCATTTAATCAATTTTCCTAACACTAAACAATGGGATTGATAGTAACCAAAAACGGAAAAATTGCACTTTCGGTCCAAAAAAAAAAAAAGGAGTCTTGGTATAAATGTGTAAAAAGTGGCTTTATTTTTTCTTTTTGATCTTTTGCAGTCTGATCTCATGTTAATTTTCAGGACCAAAATTACAAGTTAACAATTATTTTGGGATCAAAACTCTTAGGGTATGTTTGTTTTGGGACTCACACGGATGAACTTTGGACTTTGCAATCCACGCCCCATACGAGTTCGGGATTTAAAATCGGGTTTTCAAATCCCAAACTCAATCCCTACCTATAAACCTATTACTATTTTTCATATAATTAAATACAATCACATCATTACTTTTTTATCATCCACTCAACCTCCCTCCTACTTTTCTCTTACATAATATAATAAAATAATACAACATCAATCACTAATAAACATTGATTTGACATAAAGTAAAATCTCACCCTAAAAAAATCCCAAAACAAACACATACTCATATTATTCATCAAGATTTTCACATCCTAAGATTTCAAAGTTATGACTTCCCCCGCACACTTAAATCCCAAAACAAACGTACCCTTAACTCTTTTGGATCAAAATGGACTAAAAATATTGAAAAAAATTACCTTTTTGAAATGGATTCACTCTTTTGGACCAAAAGTGTAATTTTTCCAACCCAAAAAGAATTGAAGAAAGAGAAAGCCTAAAATGGAGGAAAGAGATTGTGAGGTTAGCCAAGGAGACTGCCTAAAACCAAACCCCATATACATAACATACATACATATTTATCACACATGCATGTATATATATTTAACATTTATGAGAGCAATGGAGCAGGCAAGTCATCCTTGGCTACCAAACAATACTCTTGCCACCATCTTAGGCCTCTCTTCCTCTATCTCTATGCACATCACCATCATCATTTCGTCGGACAAAGTTGGTCATACATCGGAAATGAGGTTTTGCATGAAAGAGAAGAGTGAACCTGACTAGCCAAGGAGAATGCCTGAATCCAACATTTAAAGAAAAAGTGTTTTTTTTTTAAAGGTTGGTATATTCCGGCAATTCATCCTTGGCTATCAAACTCCAAACTCTAATCTTCATGCAGCAACCCCCTTTCCTGCAATGACTTATGGTTTCAATACTGGTGAATGAGCAGTTACCTATTTATAGGCGTCTAAATATTGAATTTTGTATGCCCAAAATAATGTCGATCATATCCTATTTTTTCCATATTCATATCTCTGCAACGTTATCTTCAATGGAATATATTCTCCAGATTTGCATGGACCCAACGCATTTATCTCACTTTTCTAGTGTATGCATGTACGTGACCTATACAATTATTGCTCATTCAAGTGTTGCATATTCTCCAACCAGAAAAGGGAAAACACCAGTAAGTTTTATTAACCAATTTATTTTTATATACATACACAATTATGATAAAAAGCTATCCGCCGGTTTCTTGTGGATCAAAATTTCAAACAACATAAAGGTAATTAATTGTGCGGATGGTGGATGTGCTGAAGTTCATACTTTTTCCCTGAGTCAATCTCATGTGCACCGTATAATTGGTATATGTGTGAAATGCGACATCAATTTTGAAAGTAACATGATATATTATATTTAACTAAAATGTAATATAACACTACAAAAAAGACGCGGTTTAATGACGGAAAATTTGTGACGGCCAACTATCCGTCACAAATTTCGTGTATTTGCGATGGATTTTGGTTAGCCGTCGGAAAAAATGACAGTTTGTGACGGCTTTGTAAAGCCATCGCAAAAATTAGTGTTTTGCGAGGAGTATGTCCGTCGCAAAATCTAGGGCCCACCACCTTCGTTGTATACCGGCTATATTTGCGACGAAATGTCCGTTGCAAAATCGAAGTTAAAAATTGCGACGGCCATTTCCGTCGCAAAATCGACCCGTTTAAAAGTGACCGTTCGGGAAACGACCCATTTGACTGATTTGCGACGGAAATGGTCGTTGCAATTTTTAACTTCGATTTTGCGACGGACATTCCTTCGCAAATCTGACCTGTTTTTGCGCGTCTTTTCGGGAAACGGTGCGTTGACTGGTTTGCGACGGCAAGTCCATTGCAAATTTGACCCGGTTTTGCATGACTTTTCTGGAAACACCGCGTTTGACCGATTTGCTATGGAATGTCCGTCGCAAAATTTTAATTTTCAAATTTACGACGGACGTGCTTTCGCAAATTCGCAAAAACGACGCCATCTTGGCGTTTGACGGACACAATTTGCGACGGACGCCTGTCCGTCGCAATTTTCCCCCCTATATAACCAGGCCGCCGATGCAGACGGAGAAAGAGAGAGAAGAAGAAGAAGCGGAAAAGGAGAGGAAAATGAAGGAGAAGTCGGGTGCCGTCACTGTAGAGCCAATCCGTCCCCACCGAGTGCTCGTTTCGTCATCTTCTACAAATAAACCGTAAGTTTTCTTCATTTTTACCGTTTAAAATTTAATTTTAAAGCATGTTTAAAATCTGTTAAGTTTAGAATTGATTTTAGTTGAATTGTTTGAATTATATTAGTTGTTTGGTTTTAATTTAATAATTTTTAATAATATTAGTTGATTGATTTTAATTTAGTTGATCGAATTTAGATGAGTAGCTAGTTTGAATTATATTAGTTGTTTGATTTTAGTTTAATGATTTTAAATATTATTAGTTGATTGATTTTTGTTTAGTTGATCGAATTTAGTTGAGTAGTTTGAATTATATTAGTTGCTTGATTTTAGTTTAATAATTTTAAATAATATTAGTTGATTGATTTTTGTTTAGTTGAGTGGTTTGATTTTAGTTTAGTGGAATTGAATAATATTATAAGTTGATCGAATTTAGTTGAGTAGTTTGAATTATATTAGTTGTTTGATTTTAATTTAGTAATTTTAAATAATATTAGTTGATTTATTTTAGTTGAGTGGTTTGAATAATATTATAAGTTGATTGATTTTAGTTGAGTAGTTTGAATAATATTAGTTATTTGATTTTAGTTTAGTAATATTAGTTGATTTATTTTAGTTTAATTATGAGTATTTCATTGATTTTAATTTAATATTTCGAATAATATTCGTGAATTTTGTTATAGATGAGCGGACAAGGCAGTGGCAGTGGCAGTGACAGTCAGCAACTTCCGATGGATGAGGAGGCGAGTCGAGGAGGGCGAGAAGGGAGGAGACGATGGGCCTCACTGAGACCCGTGGTTCCACCTATTTTCAGGCCGAGGTCTCTATCAAAGACCTCTTCACAGCCTGGTGAGGGCTACTCCCCCTCACTGCAGACTGCTGAGGGCTCATTCTCCTCCCGCCAGCATCCGATTGTTCAAGCACGGATGCCTGTTCAGCCATATGGTTCAACGTAAGTTTTAATATTTTATACTCAATTTTTTTATTAATTGAAACCTAATTATTTTACTAACTTTGAAGTTTTAATTTTACAGTTGGATTCCGGGTCATGAGGCTAGTAATCAGGTTTCCAAGTCCATCCTTCCCGGTGGATTCGAGCCCACCGCTTACAGTTGGGGGCTAGTGTCCGATGCAAGAAAACGGACATACTTCGAGGAGTTTGATGTATTAATTTAATTTATTAATTCACTGTTTATTAATATCAAATATACAAATATATATTTACATTTAAATTGTAATTGCAGAAAGAATGTGTCTGGGCACCGGAGCACGATGACCAGATGTGGAAGAATTTCGAAAAATATGCGACCGACAGATACAGAGACGTCCTTTATAGAATGAGGGACAAGTGGTACAAACAGGAAAAGACCACCGACATGGAGACTGACAGTGAAAAGCGGTCGATTTGAGACCAATTCCTCCAGTACTGGAATTCCCCTGAATTCAAAGAGAAGTCGAACAAAAACAAGGCGAATCGGCGTAGTGACCCTGATGGAGAAGGGATGTGAGACATCGGGCCGGTTCTCGGTCCATTTATAAGCACGGTGAGATTTGTAAGTTTCGTCTTTAATTTTGTAGTTTTTAAATTTTTATTATTTTTTCCTAATTTTTATGAGTGGTATTAATTTTTACTATTTTTTTTCTAACTACGCGGTGGAGCAAGGACGCGAGCCCTCTCATTTTGAGAGATTGCAGCTCACCCACCCACTCGTCGAGGAGACTAGAAAGTCTACCTACGGCCGTACCACCGAAATCCACGTAAATATTATTTCAATATTAATAGTATTATTTCAATTTTTAATATTAAAAGTATTATTTTATATTTTTTGTTCAATTTATTTAATTTTTTGTATAATTAATTTGCAGAGAAAGATGCTCGAGGACCTTGCCTCTCAGCCTCAGCCTGAGGAAACGGTAGAGGGGTCGGGGTCGATGCCCCCCACACAGCCTAGTTTTGTTGACGTTCAAAATGAATTGTACTTCAAGAATGTCAAGGCTAAAAAGGGGCGGTTCGCTGTATTGGGCAACTTCAGATATAACTTTTTCCGACCTCGTGGCTCGGGCTCATCCTCCTCTCAGTCTTCCATCGACTTTCATCCCAGTGAGGTCGAGAGGCAACATGCCACGGTGTTGGAGCAGATGCAGAACATGTAGAGGCAGCAGCGAGAGAAGAAAGAGTATGAGAGGCAGCAGCGAGAGGCGCACGACAAGTATACAGCCGAGATGTAGCAGTATACAACCGCCATGCAGGAGTGGTGGCGGTTGTTCGCCTCTGATGTAGTGCCACGAGCGCACATGCCTGCGCCACCGATGTCGCCGACCCAGCCACCGATGCCACCGACCCAGCCGATGCCCCCGATACAACAGCCGATTGTTAACCTGGGCGAGGATGAGGAGGAAGAGGAAGACAGATTTAATTCCGACGAGTAGAAAATTTTAAATTTTAATAAATGTGAAGTAAATTTTTTTTTAGTTTGAATTGATGTTACTTTTATTTAATTTTTTGTGAAGTACTATTTATTTACTTTTAGTTCGAAATAAATAATTTTACAAAATAAAAAAATAGTTGGGCACAACATTTATAAAAACAAGTGAGAAACGAAAATGAATTAATTTGGTGAATTATGGAAAAAAAAGAGTCAATTTGGATACATATACAATTAATTGCGTACAAATGAACGAATTATAAATTTAAGCGGGAGTCGAAATAAATAATTTTATCAAAATAATAAAAATTAAATGGCCACAACACTTATAAAAACAAGTGAGAAATAAAAATAAATTAATTTGGTGAATTATGGAAAAAAATGAGTCAATTTGGATACATATACAATTAATTGCGTACAAATGAGCGAATTATAAATTTAAACGGGAGTCGAAATAAATAATTTTACCAAAATAATAAAAATTAAATGGCCACAACATTTATAAAAATAAGTGAAACGAAAATGAATTAATTTGATGAATTATGAAAAAAAAGAGTCAATTTGGATACATATATAATTAATTGCGTACAAATGAACGAATTATAAATTTAAGCAGGAGTCGAAATAAATAATTTTACCAAAATAATAAAAATTAAATGGCCACAACATTTATAAAAACAAGTGAGAAACGAAAATGAATTAATTTGGTGAATTATGGAAAAAAAAGAGTCAATTTGGATACATATACAATTAGTTGCGTACAAATGAACGAATTATAAATTTAAGCTGGAGTCGAAATAAATAATTTTACCAAAATAATAAAAATTAAATGGCCACAAAATTTATAAAAACAAGTGAGAAACGGAAATGAATTAATTTGATGAATTATGAAAAAAAAATGAATCAATTTGGATACATATACAATTAATTGTGTACAAATGAACGAATTATAAAATTACGCATTGTCGAAATAAATAATTTTACAAAATAAAAAAAATAGTTGGGCAAAATATTTTTATAAACAAGTTAGATACGAAAATAAATTAATTTGGTGAATTATAAAAAAAAAGACTTAATTTGAATACATATACAATTAATTGAGTAAAAATGAACGAAAGAAGCTCATGGCCTAGCGGCGCGCGCCTCCTTCCCATGCACAAGACGTCGCGTGTTTGATTCCCCTTGAATGCAAATTTGGATTAATTGTTCAAGGCCTAATAAGGGTAATATAGAAGGTGGACCACCTATAATAAGCTATGGTCGGTGGCCCAGTGGTCCGCGCCCGCCCCGCCCGCCCCGGGTGCCCGGGCTCGAACCACACGAGCCACATTTTTTTTGTATAGGCTCGGTATTTGCGACGGCCAAATTCCATCTCAAATATTGTTGACCCGATCGGGTCTGACCCGACGGAACATTGTCCGTCGCAAATTCTGAGCGACTCGGTCGGTTCTGATCCGGCTATGTTGCGACGGTTTTGTCCGTCGTTAATTTGCGACGGAAGGTAAAAATCCGTCGCAAAAATTAGTTACGGCTGTTTTAACAACGGACGCGTGCCCGTCGCAAAATTCGTCGCAAATTTCATCGTTAAACAGTGTTTTTTTTGTAGTGTAAGTGAACGTGACAATATATTTAAATCACGTTTCATTTCATTTTTTCTAAAGTGTTAATGTGTATTTCCAACTTATACTCCATCTCACATAAGACCTACTCATATATAATTCATTACTCCGTTCTTCAACAAATCTCTCATTAAAAAAATTAAACAAAAAATTAAGAAATCTTAATATATTATAAAGACAAAGTTTTGGAAGCCTATGTGGCAAACTCTTAACCCTCTATTTTAAAAATATTCTCCTCCCATTCACCCAATTCATTGACTTTTAAAACTATTCTCAGTCATTGAATCTTAATATCTAATCTAATCTTGACCGTTGATTTTTTCACATCTCCTCTATATATACCATGTATCTCACACAACCAAAAATCAATTACAATAATCTTTCCAAAGAAATAATCCAATTCTTCTTCTTTTTATTTTTTTCAATTTTGCTATGAAGTTCTATATTAATTCTCTTTTCGTCTAAATCTTCATATTTTTCTTTTCTTGCAGGATGTTCATATATTCAATCTTCATATTTCTTTTTTGCAGGATCTTCATCTTAAGGTATTTATTTTTTGTTTTATATATTTTTATAGTTTTGGTGTATGCATTTAATCTTCACATTTTGTCTAATCTCTTCTACCAATGATCCTATTCTTAAACTCACTTTTTTTTTTTTTTTTGTGATTTGGACGAATACAAATCTCTATGTGTCTAAAGGTATTTACTCTATTTACTAATTATATTTTTTTTAATTAATTATTGTTCAATTTTATTTTATTCGTATGAAAATTATTATTGTTTGATTTTTTTTATTTTTTTTAGGATTGAACATCAACAAAGAAGATGAAGTGGATGATCAATTTTTCATATGAAGATGAAGTGGAATATCAATTTTATTGTGAAGATGAAGAATCATTGATTATATGTTAAAAATTAGATTATTTTAATTTTTTTAACATTGTAATGTATTAATTACAATTCAATGTATTATTTACAATTCTATAAATAATATTCTTTATGAGAAGTTATAATTTTCTTTTATTTAAGATGATAAAGAATCGTTCAAATTTGGATGATGGAATATATATTCGTGTAATTAATATTTGACTTATTCGTGTAACTAATATTTATTTAATTCTATCAGAGTATATATTCGTGTAATTACAATTCAATATATTATTTACAATTCTATAAATAATATTCTTTATGTGAAGTTATAATTTTTATTTTTATTTAATTAAGATGATGAAGAATCATTTCGTTAATTTGGATGATGGAATATATATTCGTGTAATTAATATTTATTTAATTCTATCGTAATATATATTCGTGTAATTAATATTTTACTTATGCGCAAAGAAATTAACTTAACATATTTTCTCATATTATTTTAAAAGATTAGATTTAAAATAATTATATTAGGAACAATATATAAATTTATACTAATTATAAACTTTACTTATTTAATCAATTTAAAATTTCAATTTGAATATATTAGGAAAAATTGACTAATTTTGAATGATACTTTAGTAAGATAATTTATTTGGTAATTTTATATTATCCCACATTCCTAAATCCTAAATTTTTGGTAAGTGGGTATATTTATTTTTTCAACAATCTAATTTTTTATTTATTTAAATAATATTTTTATGTGATTAATTAATTTGGAACAAATTAATTGAAATGTTACTAAGGAACGTATTAATACCAATTTCTTTTGAAAATAATAATTTGGAACATATTACTAACAATTTACTACTCTTTCATTAATTATTTAAAAAAATTTAAAATACTTTATTTTGGAATTTATTAATACCAATAGCTTTAACTTATATTTTGTATAAGTAAAAACAATATAGATTTTTCATTTTTTATTACTTATTTAACTTGGAACGTAGTAATAACAATTTACTTTGAAAATAATGCATTGGAACATATTAATAACATCTCTACTTAATCATTTAAAAGTAGTATTAGTTATTGTAAGTAAGTAATACAATTTCGAGTAGAACTTTAATTGGAAACTAATAGTTAGGAGACATCTCTAATATTATTTAATATTATTAACGTACTAGGATTTTTTAATAATTCTAAATAATAATACTCGATTATTTTTCAAAAGTTAATATATTAATTTTGATTTTATAATACAATATTTAAGTATTTAGGAACGATTTTATAGTATATGGGTTTAACATATCTATTGAATATTTGTATAGTTAATAATTGACTTACACACAAAGATATTAACTTAACATATTTTTTCATATTATTTTAAAAAATTAGATTTGAAATAATTATATTATGAACAATATATGGATTTATACTAATTATAAACTTTACTTATTTAATCAATTTTAAATTTCAATTTGAATATATTAGGAAAAGTTGACTAATTTTGAATGATAATTTAGTAAGATAATTTATTTGGTGATTTTATATTATCCCACATTCCTAAGTCCTAAATTTTTGGTTAGTGGACATCTTTTAAAAAAAATATAGATAATGTATTCTTCAAACTAATATTTTTCAACTAATGTATTCGGTAATGTATATGTATAATGTATATTTCATATAATACCTAAATTTTTTGTTAGTGGGTGTTTAAAAAAAAACTAATGTATTCGGTAATAATTTATTTTCATATAATCTTTCAACATAATTTTCTCATATTTTTTGTTGAAAGATTAGATTTGAAATAATTATATTAGGAATAATATATAAATTTATACTAATTATTAACTTTACTTATTTAATTAACTTTAAATTTTAATTTTAATATATTAGGAAAAGTTAACTAATTTTAAATGATAATTTAGTCAGATAATCTATTTGGTAATTTTATATTATCCCACATTTCTAAATTCTAAATTTTTGGTTAGTGGGTATCTTTTAAAAAATTGTACATGTAATAATTTTTATGAATGATTTTGTTTTTATAAAATTTTACCAAATATTTAATTATTATGTACATACTTAATAAGTTGACGGTTAGTGGATATTTTTCAACTTTACTTATTTTATTGATTTTAAATTTCAATTTTAATATATTGGAAAAAGTTTACTAATTTTAAATGATAATTTAGTTAGATAATTTATTCGCTGATTTTATATTATCCCAAATTTCTAAATCCTAAATTTTTGGTTAGTGGGTATTTAAAAAAAATGTATATGTAATTGTATTTATGAACGATTTAGTTTTTATATGATACTTAAAAAAATATTGCATTTGAATCCTATAATTTTATGTTCTATTAATCTAGAACATGTTAGTTTAATTTTTGAAATTTTTGTAATATACAAATTGGCAGTCTACGGTTCTACGGAATATGTGATGTATATCATCAATTTAAAGTATATTTGGTACATATTCTATACTAAATTCCTATAATTTAATCTATACGAATCAAACTAAGATAATAGTATTTATTTTGGATTTACATACAACTTAATTAAAATGTGTAATACATAACGGTAGTTAATTGTTATAATATTTCTATATCAAGATCAAGTATAATATTAATATATTTACAGAAATTCACATACATCAAAAGATTAATCCCCACAAATCTTTCAATTCTTTCTCCCCTTAATTTAGTGATTTATTTTAGATCTCATTAATTATGTACAATATTGGCAAAAATTATATTTTAATTTGTAGTTTTAATTCTATAAGGATATGTATTGAAAAGATGACGTAGTCTTTTTAGGAATCGGAAACATGATAGTGTCTTATTCATGAGTAAAAATTGTGCTCTAGCCTTATTTAATTTTTAATTTACTTTCCAAAAAAAAAACAAATAGTGTCTTATTCATAAATTATGAATTTTTTTAACAAATTATAATGTGCCGGTTTGATATGAACATAGTCATTACAAATTTATTATTCTATTTTTCAATATGTTTTAATCTTTTAAATTTTTATAAAGAAAAATAAAGTTGTTCAATCTATTGATCAGTGAAACGACCTATAAAAAGTGTTAATATGTTACTTAGTTAAACACAAATTTTATATTAATTAATATATTAAAAAGATTTATCATTTATTTATTATAGAGTATGTATAGAGTGAAAATGGTTTATACGTGAACCAATTTACAATAATTTTTAGTGTAACCAACTAATAACATTTAGTTAAACAACTAATAATATACTATCCTTTAACTAATATCTTTAAGTGAAAGCAACTAATATCCTCCAAAATTAATACTACTATTTAGCGAAAACAACTAATACTCTTTAAATAATTCATGAATGAATCATTTTCATTCTATAGTTTGTCTTTATCAAATCTATAAATTCATATATTATATTGTTTTAAAGGATAGTGAAATGTTAAAAAATAAAATAAAATGAAAGAGTGATTTTTTTCCCATGTTATAAGGATACACTAGAACGAATATGCAAATCCCGCCATTTTTATCTTAGGAAAAGCTGTTTTCAAAAGAAATTAATTTGTATATTTAGAAAAAAAAATAACAAAATTTATGTGTACGTGAATGGGTGCAAATCTACCTATTTGGGGCATGCTACTTTATTTTAATATTATCTAATATAAAAGAAGAAAAAAAAAACCTTTTATGTAATCATAGGTCTAAATAGCATATGTATTAAGGTACCCTCTCTATTTTTCTCTACAATTTTTTTATTTTTAGTTTATTGAAATTGAAATAAATTTTGGTTGAGATTTAAACAAAAAAGAATGATTAAAATAAACTTCAGTCAATTCATAAGTAGAAGGAATATAATATTATAATAATAGTAATGAGTGAAACATGAATATGTTATAGTATTATAACTAAATGTGCAATTAACTTCTATATTCGTATTGATTGGATTTCAATTTTTTTTTTTTGTTCATGCTCGAGTTACTATACATAGTTATTATTATTATTTTTTGTATTATAATTTTTAGTGATGTATTTTTTGATGTGGGATGATGATTTAGCATATATATATATTGACTTTTTATTTTTTAGAAACTGAATCATCTGATTCAATTGTTTGTAATTCACTCTCTGGTATGACAAATTGTAAGAATTGCTTGAAAACTATCTAAAATTACCAGAGAAAAAATAGTTACACTAATTTTATTATTTAACCGTAATATCAATTCAAAATTGTACTTACCTGAGAAAAAATAGTTATACTAATTTTATTATTTAACCGTAATATCAATTCAAAATTGTACCGATGGTATTATAAATATATCTCCTCTTACATACACACCAAATACATGTTTTGCATCCCAAGGTTTGTAAGCTTAAATTTAATTATTTAGTATAGTAACTTAAGTAATATTGTTAATATATATATTTATTTTTTATACTAATTTTTTTAAAAAGATTTATTTTCAGTTAGAGGAAAGACTCCAATTATTGATGTTCAGCATAATACTCGAACGCATGATAATTAAATATCTATGAGTGTTATATCATCTTTAGCACAACAATTACATTTTGAATATGAGAAAAATATTCAATCTTTGTTGATAAAATAAAATGGAGAATGCTCTTCTGGCCATGGTATTATATTTTTCTCTTCAATGTTGCACTTTAAAAAAAAAATTTATAAATATAATAATCTATTTTTTCAAATATAAATATTATTAACTTATTAGTCATGATTTTTTAGGAAAAAAGAGGAGAAGTATTGTTGTTGAGGAAATGTTAAAAGGAAGGAATACCAATGGTGAATGTGGTAGAAAATTTACAATTTATTATAATAATATCTTTTTTATTAGAATTTAAAAAAATTATTAATTTTTATTATATTTATAGGGTATGTTGATTTTAGAGATGATACATTTATTTGAGTCTATTGCAATGCGTATAGTTGGTATGAGGAGAGAAGTAATAAAAAGTTGAATGAGACTCCACCAAAATTTATATCATGTTGTTCAAATGGAAAAGTACAACTTCCAATGTTAAAACCCCTTCCTTCTACATTGACCAATCTTTTATCGGGGGAAAGATGAAATGAGCAAATATTTCATTTAAAACATTAGAGCTTACAACATGATGTTAGCTTTACATATGTGGGTGGAAAGGTTGACAATTCAATTATAATAATGAAAGAGCTCCTTATGTGTATAGATTGCATGGTTCTAATTACCATCAAATTGGAAGTCTTTTTTCAATGCCTGGGAATAAGCCTAAATTTTTTAAACTATACCTATACAACACTGAAAATGAAGATCAGAATAGAGTTGATGCTCTCGGGTTAGTTCATTAAAAGTCTTATAATTGTCAAATTAGATTTATTTTGCTAATTGAATTTTCCATTATACAATATATATCTTATTATATATTTTATATTATTTTAGTTGTTCAAAATCATATAATATAATAATTTTAACTATTTTTTAATCACTCCAATTATTTTATTTGAACAAGAGACGACCAAAGGATAAAAATAAAATGTTGAATGATAGTATTGTTGGTGAATTTAAGAAGATGATGGATACTTTCAATCTATTTACAATGCAATTTTGCAGTGCAAGGAAAAGTATTATGTCTGGAGATGAGTCATCTTTGAGATCGAATTTGCTAGAAATAAGGAGTTCGAATGGAAGAGTTCGATGTATGTTTTGGATAAAAAAAATATCAGTGAGAAAAAAGAAAGAACAATATATTTTCTATGGGAAGATTATACAGTGTTCCACCGGGGGTTGTTAAAGAGTATTATTTGTATCTCTTACTGCTTATAGCAAGGGATCAACATCTGATGAGATGATACTGTCTATTATACCTTTAAGGACACTTGCTATTCGATGGGATTGCTGGATAATGATCGTGAGTACATTGATGGGATAGTAGAAGCAAATTATTGTGCAAGTGCTCATTACGAAAGGAATTTATTCTCTATTTGTTGATGGGCGAACAATGGAGTGATTAATAAACAGAAGAGATTATTAGACTTGGTAACAGGATAATAAACGAAAGGAGCTAGCAGCTTCATGGAGCGAACAGCTTTGTAAAGGAGCTAGCAGCTTCGTTGAGCGAACAATTTTGTAGAAAAGTACTAATGCGTGACTTGAAGCGATTTTACTAACTTCTACTAGTCGCTCACCCGCAAGCGGACGGGTTCACTGTAGTAAGAGTAAGTATAATGACCAAGTAGTATCGAACCCAAGGGATAGTGTATATGCGAATAGATCCCTGAAGATCTACGCGTCGTAATTAATATGAGTGTATTGTTTTTGGATTTTTTGAAAGATTAATTAAACTAAACTAAATTATCCTACGAATGCAAAAGACAAATTAAACGAAATAACAAAAGGTGTGTTTTTCAAACAAGAGATGGTGATGCTTAAGATAGGAATCCCTACGTATACTAACGGAGCAGGTACATAATCAAAATAACTGTGACACACAAGAATTAACCTAAGTCTAAGAATGCAAGGTGAAAGTTCAAGATTCTAAACCCTAATACTTTACCCTAACACTCGACTTCACTAATCTACTAACGAATTACTAGATTGTGCTTAATTAATGAGACCCTAATTTAACTAAGGTGATGCGGTCGTCCTCCTTCGCTAAACAGGTAGATGAATTAACCTTTCCTAAACTCTCTCGTTAAGTCTACTCGTTGTTAAAGAGTGATACGGTCGTCCTCTCTCTAACATCTTTCGAACAAAATTCAAGAGCGAAGTCTAGATTAATTTTAAGAATTCATTAATTAAGAGAATTAAAACTAACGTCACAAATTACCCTAATTACGTACCCACATCCTACTTCTACGAGTTCATCCTACCCTAAGCATGCAAGGGTTTTAGCCGGACATGGTTTTAACAAAAATAAAAGCAATAGAAGAAACAACGAACATAAACATAATGAATTGAACGAAGAAAATAAGAAACATGAACTAGGGTTTTAAAAGAAAATAATTCTAAGAACTGAAATTTAATTAACTAAAACGACGTTCAAAGCGTTTAAAGTAATCAAGCTAATGAAAAGAAACTAAGAAACGAAAAGAAACTAAGAATTCGTATGAAAAACCTCAACAACACGTAAGTAAAGCTTGCTCGTTCTTCTCCTCTTCCTCTCTCTAAAAACTAAGTCTAAAAGTGATTTCTAAAGTTCGGGGATCCTTCAAAACGTGTTTGGAAGAGGTATATATAGGCACGGGTCGAAACGGGAGTTAATGGGCCGAAAATACGCATCCGGAGGCAAAAATCCAAGGGCGCTCGAGCAAAACGCTCGAGCGGTCCCGCTCGAGCAGTGTAGCTCGAATGACACAATCGCTCGAGCGGTTCCGCTCGAGCCGGTCGAGCGATGAAAATGCACTGTATGTTTTGGGCGCTCGAGCAATTCGCTCGAGCGGTGGCGCTCGAGCTGCTCGAGCGCAAGAGAAGTTCTGTACGTTTAGGCGCTCGAGCGGTGGCGCTCGACCTAGTCACTCGAGTGACTTCCAACTCCTCCCAACTGATACTTTTCCTCGTCCGCACTAATACCAATCGTATTTCTTCAATATCTTCTCATTCGGGCATCCGTTTGAGTCGATTCAAAGTCCTACGAACTCCGTTTTTCATCCTCTATTCACCTATGAGCATCAAAGAGACAAATTCATCAATGTGTAGAAATAATGCTCAATTGACTCTAAATACTCTATAAACTCGACCAAGATTAGGGCGTTTCTAGCTACGAATCATGACAATTTCACGCCTAATCAACCCCCCCAAACTTACCATATTGCTTGTCCTCAAGCAATGAAATAATAAGTCAAGTGAAATTGTTAGGAATAAGTAAAAAAATCAATCATGCAAGCTAATGAACTCAAGCTTCAAAAGTCAATCACCCGTATACTCACTCACTTTCTTCATCATACTCATGCAACAACAACAAGACCCACCAAGATCAAACATGGATGTGCACTCAACGATGTGTTTCACTCCCTCACAAGTGTATATCAATGATAAAGGACTCACTCAACAATCAATCACACATATCGGCAACCATAGGCTTGTAAGCACTCTCAACTCCAACCATACTCTAGAAATCAATGCCGAATCAAAAATGACTTTTCTCAAGGTTGTAATGTAGGCTCTTTGGACAGGTGGGATAACAATATAAGGTAAAGTGACTAAAGTGAATGGAGAATAGAAAATCAAACTTTGGCACTTCGAGATTAGGAACAGACTACTTCAAGCATATTCAATCAACACTCTTTCAATTCCACTTCTCTCAACACTTCAATTTTTTTTTCTTTCTCTTTTTACTTTTTTTTTCAATCACTTCACTTTTTTTTTTTTCGCACAAACACATGAGCTCATTTTTTCTTTTTGCTCATTCTCAATTTTCTTTCTCTTTTTCCCACATCTCAAAACTTCATCACACCTCCTTCTCATATTCACTCAACAAACAACCTTTTCCTTTTTCAACTCAATTCACTCCCTTCACATTCACACTTTTCCTATTCTCCACTCAAATTGGGACAAAAAGGCTTAGGAATTGGAATAGTATTCATATGTGCTAGCAAATAAAATAGGCTTTAGGCTCAAAGGGGCTAGCAAGGGATTCAATGTCATTGGTAGGGAAAATTTTTGGCTAAGTGACTCAATTAAATCAAAGATGGCCTAAGATCACATTCGGCATATCTAACTAGACACAATCAAGGAGCAAGAGCACACACAAGTTCTAGCATCCTCTAAAGTGATGATTCACTCACAAACGAAGAGATTAATTCATGCATCAAAATCTCATAAGGCTCAAATCTCACAGCTTTCACATCCATGCTAGTCCTAGTGAATTCTCACTCTCATCACACAAGCACTCAAAAGAAAACTCATAAGCATACGGGTTCTCTCCCTAATCAGCTCAAACTCAAACACTCACACAAAAGAATTTCTAACTCACTCTACTCATCAAATCATACTCAAAGATAGCAATCAACAAGCATAAGATGATTGATAGGCATAAAATATGCAATAGCGAGTCAAATCAAAATCACCCCAAGGAGTATCTCAACAAACTAATAATCAATCAAACTCAACTCAAAGATAAGGGCGTGCATGCATGTGCAATGTAACAAGAAACATAAAAAAAACTCCACCCCCCCAAACTTCGACCTTGCTAGAGGTCTAAGTTTGGGGTTGTGGGTTACCTCAACCAAATAATTCAATTTCTCTCAATAGCTTTGCACACTTCCTTGTCTCAAGTTGGTTCCTTCAATCTGAATAACTCCATGATACCTTTACTCCTTTAGAGACAAGCCTACAAGCAACTCACTCAAATATGAGGTTAAACATACGACTCAAAATAACTCCCTAATAATATTAAAAGACACTAAAAATAAATGAAAGCAAATAAAAATGGGTTGCCTCCCATTCAGCGCTATTTTTAAGGTCCTCATGCCGGACCAAGCTCAAAGGAGCTTATGGGACATCATACTCAAATTTACCCCCCTTACTCTCATAAGAGTGGTGTTTGAACTCCTTTCCTTGATGCCCTATCATCATGAGTTCCTTTGCTCCCTTCTCATCCCCAAGTGTTATGGGTCTCAACTCCTTCTTGCCTCTATCTGGAGGAGTCTTACTAAACAATTTCTTGAATTTTGACTTCTTCTTCTTAACTCCTCATTTTCCTTCTAGCTGGACCACGTCCACACTTTTCACCTCTTCATCCTTCAACTTCTTCACTTCATCCCTATCAAAATAATCAAGAACATACTGCTCATGGGTCAAATAATCAAGTGAAGGAGTATAAAATTCATGAATATGAGAAGGATTAGGGATAGAAGGTGTGTCTTCAACACGAGGATCAATGGCATCCATGCAATACAAGCTCTCATCCTCCTTCGGGTGCTTCATGGCTTCATATAGGGAGATCTTCACTTCTTGATCATCATCCTTCAGCGTAATCTTCCCGTTTGCCACATCTAGCACCATCCCCGCCGTAGCTAAGAACGGTCTTCCCAAGATCAGGGGCACGTGTTCATCTTCCTCCATCTCTAGCACTACAAAGTCGGCTGGAAAGATGTGATCTCCAACTCTCACAAGGACGTCTTCAACCACACCTTGAGGTCGAGTAATAGACCGGTCGGCTAGTTGAAGCGTCATCATTGTGGGTTGAAGTTCACCACCTTCCAACTTCTTGAAAAGCGACAACAACATGAGATTGATGCTCGCCCCTAAATCACATAGCGCTCTCTTCTTGATCCCGTTCCCAATATCACATAGGATCGTGAAACTCCCGGGATCCTTCAACTTCGGTGGCAGCGCCTTGTGCACTAATGCACTCACCTCGTGGTTCAGCTGCACCAACTTCGGTTCATCCACTCGCCGTCTTTTCGCGATCAAGTCCTTCAAAAACTTCGCATAGTGCGGCATCTGTTCCAAAGCATCATAAAAAGGAATATTAATATGCAATTGTTTAAAAACATCAAGAAATTTTGCAAATTTTTCATCAAGCTTCTTTTTCATAAAGCGTTGTGGATATGGGACGGGTATCACAGATTTGGGTACCCCCCATTCATCTCTTTCTGTTTCTTTCACTTTATCCCTTGCTTCCTTTGCTTTCTTCCACTTTGGAACTCTCTCAACCTCCTCACTTTCCTTGCCCTTCTGTGACTCATCCATATCTTCATGCTTCTCAATCCCTTCACTTTCAATCCCCTTCTCAACTTGGGGCGTCTCAGAATCAGCAGGCATCTGAGGACCTTCATAGTTGGTTCCACTTCTCAGCTGGATCGCCTTGCACTGCTCTTTCGGGTTCCCCTCCGGCATTCTATTCACTGACTTTGCAATCTGGCTCATCTGGAACTCTAAAGAAGTGAACCTTCAATTGTTCTCTTGTTGAGTTCTAGTCTACTCAACATTCATCTTCTGGAGCTCTTGATCACGTTGATCACCCTTCTTATGCAGCTCCTTCACATCGTACTCCAAGGATGACAATCTCTTGCTCCCTTCCTCCACCTTCTGAAGGATCGCTCTCAACATCTCCTCGGTTGATGCACCGCCTTCTCCACCAGGAGGTTTAGACCCCGGATCAACACCTGCAGGAACAGTAACACCAGCTTTTGGGTTAGCATAAGAAAAGTTATCATTCTTCCTCCATGTGTTTTGAGGAGGCTGCTGGCCTCCTTGAACTCCTTGTGTGTTCCTCCATTGATTTTGGAGTGGTTGAGGGCCTGGAGGCACAAATGGTTGGCCATAAGAAGACCTTCCATACTGATTTCCACCTTGGTAGCCATTCTGATTGTAATACTGACCTCCCATGTAATTGGCTACCTCTTGCTGTCCACTTGGTTGGTCTACTCTCTCATTCTCTAATGCATGCTCTCCACCCAAACTCTTCCCCAACTCGAGGTTGTTTATCTTCTCCATCATGGCCATCAATAGCCTTCTCGTTCCTTCTCCCTCTTCAACCTGATGCACTCTCTGAAAATCTACATCTCCACTCCAAGCACCGGCATTCGTGACAATGTTGTCCACGATTTCCCTACACCTCTCTATGCCTTGGTTCAAGAATGCTCCGCCCGCACAGACGTCTAAATGGTCTTGCCCCGCCTTGTTGGCACCACTATAGAAGAACGCCATAATGTCTCCCTCATTGTACCCGTGCTGCGGGCACTCTATCAGCATGTTTGAGTATCTCTCCCACGCTTGGCGTAAATCCTCTCCAGACTTCTGGCGAAAGGACGAGATCTCAATTCTAGCCTTGATCATCCTCGATGGAGGGTAAAATCGCTCGAGGAACAGACGCTCGAGCTCGGCCCAAGTGGTAATACCTCCCCGCGGAAGCGTATTATCGTACCACTCCTTGGCTATTCCCGTCAATGAGAATGGGAACAGCCTAAGCCTCTTGGCATCTTCAGACATGCCATTATAATTAAATGTTGAGGCTATCATGAGAAAGCTCCTCAAGTGAGTGTGAGGATTCTCCTTCCCGATCACCCCCTTGAACTGATTCTCGGTAAGCAGCTTTAAAATCCCCGGGGATATCGAGAAGTTGTTTGCCTCAACAGGAGGCAAAACCACTCCATCATAGTACCGCTGTGGCTGTGCTGCAAACCTCCCTCGAATAGCCATATTGTGATCTACGTTCTGAGGAACGTGTTGAGGATTAGCAGCAGGTACTGGTACTTGTTGGGGTGGTGGTGGGTAAACAGGTGGTTGATTATAGACTGGTGGTGGATGATATGGATATGGTGGGTAAGGATAAGGTGGGTATGGGTAATGTTGGTATACTGGGTTGTTAAAAGGGTTATTTGGGTTTTGTGGGTAAGCAGGGTTGTTATGAGGATTATGGACAAGGTTCTGAGCTGGATTCCCTACGTTTTGTGTATCCGGGTTTAGGCTCTGGCTATCCCCTAATGGAATTTGATTCTGGCTACCACTAACTCCAGTGCCTTCAACTCGGTCTACTGCCTGATTGAAATCGTTGGCAGCATCGTCCAACTCATTATTGATATCCATTGGTTCCTCTCCTAAGTCGGCAGCATTCATCCTTCTTAAGAAGGCTCGGTTCCTTCTGGCTATTGTCTCAGGGTCCAACGGTATTCTCTCTTCGCTCGTATTGCCTTGTGAGCGTGTTTTCATAAACCTGACACACTAGCAGAAGGGTCAAAACGCAACTGCCGATTGAATACAAATAAATAAAATAAAAACAGAAAATAAATCACCCACTACTAACTACTAAGCTATCTACAAGTCCTATTCAAAAGCATACAACGCCATCCCCGGCAACGGCGCCATTGACTTGAAGCGATTTTACTAACTTCTACTAGTCGCTCACCCGCAAGCGGACGGGTTCACTGTAGTAAGAGTAAGTATAATGACCAAGTAGTATCGAACCCAAGGGATAGTGTATATGCGAATAGATCCCTGAAGATCTACGCGTCGTAATTAATATGAGTGTATTGTTTTTGGATTTTTTGAAAGATTAATTAAACTAAACTAAATTATCATACGAATACAAAAGACAAATTAAACGAAATAACAAAAGGTGTGTTTTTCAAACAAGAGATGGTGATGCTTAAGATAGGAATCCCTACGTATACTAACGGAGCAGGTACATAATCAAAATAACTGTGACACACAAGAATTAACCTAAGTCTAAGAATGCAAGGTGAAAGCTCAAGATTCTAAACCCTAATACTTTACCCTAACACTCGACTTCACTAATCTACTAACGAATTACTAGATTGTGCTTAATTAATGAGACCCTAATTTAACTAAGGTGATGCGGTCGTCCTCCTTCGCTAAACAGGTAGATGAATTAACCTTTCCTAAACTCTCTCGTTAAGTCTACTCGTTGTTAAAGAGTGATACGGTCGTCCTCTCTCTAACATCTTTCGAACAAAATTCAAGAGCGAAGTCTAGATTAATTTTAAGAATTCATTAATTAAGAGAATTAAAACTAACGTCACAAATTACCCTAATTACGTACCCACATCCTACTTCTACGAGTTCATCCTACCCTAAGCATGCAAGGGTTTTAGCCGGACATGGTTTTAACAAAAATAAAAGCAATAGAAGAAACAACGAACATAAACATAATGAATTGAACGAAGAAAATAAGAAACATGAACTAGGGTTTTAAAAGAAAATAATTCTAAGAACTTAAATTTAATTAACTAAAACGACGTTCAAAGCGTTTAAAGTAATCAAGCTAATGAAAAGAAACTAAGAAACGAAAAGAAACTAAGAATTCGTATGAAAAACCTCAACAACACGTAAGTAAAGCTTGCTCGTTCTTCTCCTCTTCCTCTCTCTAAAAACTAAGTCTAAAAGTGATTTCTAAAGTTCGGGGATCCTTCAAAACGTGTTTGGAAGAGGTATATATAGGCACGGGTCGAAATGGGAGTTAATGGGCCGAAAATACGCATCCGGAGGCAAAAATCCAAGGGCGCTCGAGCAAAACGCTCGAGCGGTCCCGCTCGAGCAGTGTAGCTCGAATGACACAATCGCTCGAGCGATGAAAATGCACTGTATGTTTTGGGCGCTCGAGCAATTCGCTCGAGCGGTGGCGCTCGAGCTGCTCGAGCGCAAGAGAAGTTCTGTACGTTTAGGCGCTCGAGCGGTGGCGCTCGACCTAGTCACTCGAGTGACTTCCAACTCCTCCCAACTGATACTTTTCCTCGTCCGCACTAATACCAATCGTATTTCTTCAATATCTTCTCATCCGGGCATCCGTTTGAGTCGATTCAAAGTCCTACGAACTCCGTTTTTCATCCTCTATTCACCTATAAGCATCAAAGAGACAAATTCATCAATGTGTAGAAATAATGCTCAATTGACTCTAAATACTCTATAAACTCGACCAAGATTAGGGCGTTTCTAGCTACGAATCATGACAATTTCACGCCTAATCAATTCGGTAAGCAGGATTGTGGCGAGCAGCCTTGCAAAGAACAGCTGTGCAAGCGGCGCAAACCAAGATCAATTTTGGCAAACAACTGCGTAATGGAGCGAGCAACATTGTAAAACAATCCCAAGCGAGGAGCGAACAACTCAGAATGCAAAGGACCATGACATCTAACGAAGACGTACAAACGAGCAACCGGTCACCATCGAGAGCATCTCAGTGTTGCCAAAGACCAAGTACAACATGGGGAACTCCAAGAGTCACTAGCTTAGATATGGTCCAAGTGTCTCAACACTTGGCACCCATCCAATGAGCAATAGTGTAGATGTTGTACAAGTGTCCTAACACTTGGCAAAGATCCAATGGTTAAGTCACCAAGATGGTGACACATGTCCTCTTTGTATGTCTATAAATACCCCATTCATTTTCATGAAAAAGGGGAGAACAATTCAATACAAGTCCAAATTCTTGCAAAATTATTTCTTGAGCATTACTTGATCAAATCCCATAATCATTGATCTTGTTTGATGATCTTCATGGAGTAAAACAGCCACTAATCATATTCAATCGAAAAAAGTCATCAACAATTGGCGCTAGAAGGAGGGTACGAACCTCTGTTTGTGAAAAATTCGAAGAAAGGTTGAAGACTCCCACCGAATTGGCATAATCTCGCCGGAATCCGGGAAGAAGCTGCCGGAAAACAAGAGTGCACATTCTTAGGACAAAGATGTACAACACTTTGAGAGTTTTAATGCATGTGTGCATGAACTAGGATTTTTGAATCTTCATATTCACACACAAGGCTAGTAACCCTTGGGAAAAGTGTTTGCAAGAATAAGATTACTTCACTCCTTTGTTTATCTCATACATTTTGGCAACCAAGATGGTTAGATCACAAGACGAACGACATTCTAGTGTATCTCCGAGTCGTAAACCGAGGACTAGGGTTTCGTCCACCGAGGGACATGCACGAACGGTGAGAGCAACTTCGCAAAGAAACATTCAGGTCACCATTGATACAATCCCACCAGAAGTAGAAGCACTTGCTCAGAACCCGGAGGAGCTAGCAAAAACGATCGCTGTCCTTCAATCATTACAAAATCGACAAGCAGCAGGACCGTCAAGAGCACCTGTGACGACCAATCGAGCAGGCGAGCAGGAACGAACGGACGAACAGCGAAGTAAAATGAGAGAAGATGCACGTCGGGACGAGGCCGACAGCGAGGAGGTCCGTAGAAATAAAGGGAAAGCTCCATTGAGCGAACGTCTAGGGAGTCGAGGGGAATCATCACCAAGTCGAGCAGATGAGTCAAGCAAAAGTACTTCCCGGACAAGTGCTTTGGAGAGACTAGGTACAAGGAATGTAAATAGGAGGGAACCATCCCGAAAGAACGATGAGCGATCACGTAACCCTGCTCGCCCATCGGTGCATGACCGAATCAGGAGGTCAGCTTTTGGCCGACTAGGGCCAAATGGAGCTAGCAACGCTGCTAGGAAGACGACTCAGGAGAAACGTCCCGTTGGCAAGGGACTGCATCGTGAAGAGGTCACTGAACCCAATCACGATGAACAACCTTCCATCGGAAGGACTCCCCCAAATGAATTGCAGGAAATGAGAAAAGCGATCGAGGAATTACAGAGACAGTTGGAATCTCAGAGAGGTGTCGGGTCGACTATTCTCCCTTCTTCACCGTTATCTCCCTCCATCCTCAATGCACCAATCCAAAAGAAGATACAATTTCCGGCCATCAGCCTGTATGAAGGAACGTCGGACCCTCGCATTCATGCGACGAAATATTCGGATTTCATGATTTCGATGGGGGCAACCGACGCCACACAATGCCGAAATTTTCCACTCACCCTTGGAGATGGTCCGCACAGATGGTTCTCAGCACTGGCTCCTGGCTCCATCAACTCTTTTGCCCAACTAAGCAAAGAGTTTCTGTCCCACTTCTCAACTGCCGGGTCCTATTTGACCCACATACACCGTCTGATAGATATTAGGCAGGGAGACGAGGAATCTGATAAGCAATTTCTGGAAAGATTTGATAAAGTCTTACTGGAGGGCGAGATGGTGAGTGAGGACACAAAGATAGTGGCAGTGATGGCTGGGTTAAAGAAAGGAACTGATTTGTGGAAGAAAATGCATTTGACTTGCCCGAAAACATACGCGGAATTCAGACACAAAGCAGGAATCCACGTGTCAATGCAGGAGGCCCTGCACAGGGAGATGGGAGACAAAACTGATCCAAAAAAGTTTGGCAAGAAGTCGGGAGGAAGTGATTACAAGGCTCCGAAGAACATGAAGTCGTTCAATGAGGGAGCTGAGTTGAAAGAAAAGCTGAACCAAGTCCTTACCATGTCCGTGGACGCTATGTACAACAACGTTAAAGACAGGGAAATGTTGTCAGAGCCACGGAGGATAAGGCAAGAGAGAGGAAAGTTGAACCCGAACAAATACTGCGCATATCATCAGAACATCGGCCACTTCACAAGCGAGTGCCGAGATCTATTGAAGCAGTTGTGGAGGTTCTATGAGGAAGGAAAGCTGTCCGAATTCGTGAAGAGGGAACCAGGTAAAAGGCCAAGGGCACCAGAACCGTCCAGTTCGGATGATGGAGACAGTGATGAACAACCAAGTAAAACTGGTAAGAAAGGAAGGAAGGTCCCAGCAGCCCCAGCAAGGCATATCCCGGAGATCTTAATGCTAGAACCCACTGGACCAGTAGGTGGTTGTTCTGATGGGAGACCACCTATGTCAAAAAGAAAGAGGAAAGTGGAACTGAGAGCAGTGGATCAAGTGATGGAAGTAGGTGCGAATCCATCGAACAAACGAACATGGGACCTGACTTTCTCAGAAAAAGACTTAGACGGAATACTCACTCCCCATAATGACTCGTTGGTCATTTGTGCCAATATTATGGGGACAAAAGTGCACCGTCTACTTGTCAATACTGGTTCCTACACGAACATCCTGTTCAAGAGCACTGTGGACCAGCTAGGAGATTGCACTGAGTACATCAAAGACTGTGATCACAAGATTGTAGGATTCGGAAATGCTGTAACAACCCCGCTAGGAATAGTTACGTTGGCAGTTGAGCTTGTATCAATCGAGGACCCGGAAAGAAAAATGAATAGAATGGTAGACTTCCTGGTTGTAGACCAACAGTCCACCTATAACGGGTTCCTCGGCCGTCCTTTCTTGCATGAATTTAAAGCAGCTGTTTCAACGTACTATTATTGTTTAAAATTCCCAACAAAGAAAGGTGCAGGTACAGTCAAGGGAGACCAAAAGAAGGCTCGTGCGTGTCTTTTGCAGATACAACTGAAGGATCACCAAGTCAACATGACAGACGGGTACTCAGACAAGGACGGAGGCGATAGCGAGGCCATGACTTCTATCGACACTGAAGTAATGGAAGTCGACGAGCAGCTATGCACAGACGAACAGCCACGCAGCAACGAGCAGCTATGCGCAGACGAACAGCCACACAGCGACGAGCAGCTATGCGCAGACGAACAGCCGCGCATCGACGAGCAGCTGTGCGCAGATGAACAGCCGCACATTGACGAACAGCTGTGCGTAGACGCACAATTAGACGAAGACGAGCAGGAATGCGAAGACGGACAGTTTTTCCAAACAAGAGGTAAAGAAGCCACTGCAACCAACACCGAAGGAAAACAGACAACGGAAATGGACATCGATGCAGAGGACATCGAGCCACGACTGGGGGCAGAACCGGTGGAAATCGAGGATGAGCTAATGACAGAAGGGCCCATTATTGACCCCAGATGGAAAGGCCAGAAACGAAGGGCTACCCCGGTCGAAGAGTTGGAAACTGTAAAAGTCGACCCGAACCAAGAGGGCTTAGAACTCTTCATAGGGTCCGAGCTACCAGAGCCGTACAGGACCAACATGATTGAGTTTCTTAAAGCAAACCTCGATGTGTTCGCATGGTCGCATGCAGACATGGTGGGCATCAGCCCCGAACATGCCTGCCACAGACTCAACATCGACCCGAGGAAGAAGCCAATCCATCAGAAGAGGAGAAAGTTTGGGCCCGACAAATACGAGGCGCTCAATGTGGAGGTTAAAAAGCTGCTGGATAACGACTTAATCAAACAAGCGTTATGCCCGCAATGGGTGGTGAATCCAGTATTGGTCAGAAAAGCGACTGGAGCATGGAGACTCTGCATCGATTTCACAGATCTCAACGCCGCCTGCCCAAAAGATAATTTCCCATTGCCTCACATCGATCAACTGGTTGATAACACCGCTGGACATGAGCTTCTCACGTTCTTGGATGCATTCGCAGGATATCATCAAATAGCGATGCATCCCGATGATCAAGAGTATACGGCGTTCTACACCAACAAAAACTTGTTGTGCTGGAAGAGGATGCCATTTGGGTTAATCAACGCTGGAGCTACATATCAGAGATTGGTCAATAAGATGTTTGATGATCACATCGGGAAGACGATGGAAGTGTACGTAGACGATATTGTTGTCAAGAGCTCCAAAAAGGAAGATCACTTGCAGCATCTAGCTCAAACGTTTGGGATACTTCGAATGTACAACATGAAACTGAACCCTAAGAAAAGCAGTTTTGGGGTCCATTCTGGGAAGTTCTTGGGGCATTTAGTTAGTCAAAGAGGAATCGAAGCAAATCCTGTAAAAGTGAAAGCGATCATCGAAATGCAGCCACCCAGATCAGTTAAAGAGGTCCAACGGCTAACCGGATGTCTAGCAGCTTTGAGCAGATTCGTCTCAAGATCCGGAGATAAATGCAGGCCGTTCTTTGAGGCAATCAGGAAGGGAAAATTTCAATGGACAGACGTCTGTCAACAAGCGTTCGAGCAGTTGAAAGAGTACCTCAGTGATACGAAAATTCTTGCCAAGCCGATCCCAGGGGAGAAGTTATACTTGTACCTGGCAGCTTCGGAAGTAGCGATCAGCTCAGTGCTCGTTCGAGCAGAAGGAAAGTTCCACCTGCCCATCTACTATGTAAGTCAAGCTTTACACGAAGCAGAACTCAGATATTCACCAACAGAAAAGCTAGCATATGCGCTGGTGATGAGCGTCAGGAAACTTCGTCCATATTTTTTCGACCACCAAGTGGAAGTGTTGACAACGTTCCCGCTCAAGCAAATACTGCACAGACCCGATGCAGCTGGTCGGCTCCTAAAGTGGTCCTTGGAAAGCAGTCAGTTCGGGATTTCATATGCTCCTCGAACAGCGATCAAGGGGCAAGCCTTGGCAGACTTTATAGTCGAACTGGCTTTCCCCCAAGATCCAACGAGAGGACATAGCCATCCCTGGCACATGTATGTTGACGGATCGTCAACTAATACAGCATCGGGGGCAGGTATAGTCTTGATAAGCCCAGATAGGCAAGTTTTTACTTCAGCAGTCCGGTTCGAGTTCATGGCGACAAATAATAAAGCAGAGTACGAAGCTGTGATCGCTGGATTACGCCTAGCACTAGCAGTTGGAGTTAGGAAGCTGCAGATTTTCGGGGATTCACAATTGATTGTCAACCAAGTTCGAGGGGAGTACGAGGCAAAGGACGAGAATATGGCCTTGTATCAAAAGATTGTTGCTCACCTGGCCTCCTTGTTCGAGCAAATATACATCGAACAGATACCAAGAGACAACAATGCTCAAGCAGATGCATTAGCCAGGTTAGCAACAAGCACGGGACCAGCAGAGTTGACAGGAGTTACGCTGACAAAAATGTCCAAACCATCAACCGAAGACTACAAGATGTATCAAGTCAGCGAAGATTTCGAAGAGGACGACTGGAGGATACCAATCATTGAGTATTTACAAAACGACAAAAAGCCAGACAATCCGTCTGAAGCTAACAAGTTGGTCAAGAGAGCAGCAAGATACGCCATGATGGATGGACAGTTGTACAAGAGAGGAATTTCACTCCCACTTTTGAAATGCTTGGCTAGGGGGCAAGGGCAAGCAGTACTGAAAGAAATTCATGAAGGCATATGCGGAAATCACGCTGGAGGACGAGCATTAGCGTATAAGACCATAAGACAAGGGTATTACTGGCCGACCCTCCTCCAGGACGCAATCAAAGTTGCCCGAACTTGTCACAGGTGTCAGTTGTTCGCCCCGAACATCCACAAGCCCCCGCACGAACTAATCTCTGTCAATAGTCCGTGGCCATTTGCGAAGTGGGGAATTGACCTCATCGGGCCTTTTCCGCCAGGAAAAGGGAATGTTCGATTCGCAGTGGTGGCAGTAGACTATTACACGAAGTGGGCTGAGGCAGAAGCGCTTGTGCGAATCACACAGGAGAAAATGATCAACTTCATATGGAGAAACATTGTTTGCCGCTTCGGGGTGCCTCAAGTGATCGTGACAGATAACGGAAAACAATTTGAAGGAAAAAAGATAAGAGATTTTTGTGAAAAGTGGGGAATGAAGAAATATTTTTCAACACCGTACCATCCCCAATCAAACGGCCAAGTGGAAGCAGTGAACAAAATAATCAAACATATTTTGAAAATCCGCTTAGCCGACAAACAGGGGAAGTGGTCGGAAGAGCTACCAGAGGTGTTATGGGCATACCGAGTATCTCACAGAACAAGCACAGGCGAAACACCATTCACAATGGTATTCGGGATGGAAGCAGTAATACCGGTTGAGTTAAAAGTCCCGACAAAACGAACAACTGCGTTCGACGAAGAAGCAAACAACTCCGCAATGGCAGCAGAGTTGGACTTACTTGAAGAAAAAAGAATAACAGCAGAATTGAAAAATGCGATTTATAAGAAAAGAGCGGCGAAGTACTACAATTCTCAAGTAAAAGCAAGGGAATTCGAAGTTGGGGACTTAGTACTTCGAAAAGTTGTAACACCACCAGGAGTATTCGGCCCGACTTGGGAGGGCCCATACAAGGTGACGAATAAGTGGCACAACGACACATACGACCTTGAAGACATGGAAGGCAAGTCGTCCCAATACTCCTGGAACACGACTTTACTCAAGAAGTACTATCAATAAAGTCCTGTAAGTCTTAGAAGTTTTACAAGTAGCTTTTTGTAATTTTGAAACTTTTTTGCGCAAGTTTATATAAAAAACGAGCAGTTGTGCAGTTACTAGGCGAGCAGAATTGTATTTATGCAGAATTGTATTTATCTTTTGTCTTACTTTCTTTAAGATTTCGAGCCTTAAGTCTAAACTACTCAGTTGCTCGCCCAAAAAGTGCAAGTCTGTTATAAGACGAACAATAGAGCTAAAAAAAAAACATCCTTTTGTAAATAAAAACTAAGTCTTCAAAAGGGAGGTGGAGGAGGAGCATCTGCAGTTCTGGTCGCCTGGGCACTCGGCAGCTCCATTTAATGGAGTTAGAGGAAGAGACGCCAACCCTTCAAAGACCTCATCAGTGGCCGCCGCGCTGGTCGTCGCTGGAGCAGGGTCAGGCTGGCCGCCATAGGTAGGAGCGGCGATATCAACCTCTTCGCCAAAAACCTCTAGGGGAAAGCCCAATTCGGCCAGATCAGAGACGAACAAGGTGGAGCCAGGAGCAGGGGGGTAATTCTTGACATATTCGATGAAGTCCGCCTTCACCGCGCCACGAATATCTTGATTGTGGTCGTGGGCGAAGTGAACAGACCTCAAACATTCAGCAAATGCACAGATGTACCCAAAGTTGGTCTTATCCAACACTTCCTGCTCATGGACTTCATAGTCGATCATGTTCTTGCGCTCCTCCTCCAATCTTTTGATATGCTCCTTGGCAACTAGCAGGCGAGCAGCTAAGTCTGCTCGCTCCTTTTCAGCCCTTTCGGCTCTCAGATCTGAAGTTTGAACCTCCAACATCATCTTTTGAGCCTTGTCCAAGGCACTCTGCTCGCCGGCCAAGGAGGCCTCCATCTTACTCTCCATCAAGGCCAGCTCCTTAGCATGCTCGGTCTTGCACTCTTTGATGGCGGAGACTTTTTCTTCGTCCATCTTCTCCACGCGACGGCCCAGATCGCGGTTTGTTCGCTCGAGCTCCATGATTTGATCGAGCAGCATTTGAGACTGGACCAACTGATGGCTAGCATTGTACGCCATCAGGCGAACATTATCGCTAGCAGATTGGTTAGAAACAAGAGTGTTCGCCGATTTTGTCCAGGCCCTTGGGACCATTTCAGCTGCCCGACGAACAGGAAGATCAGGGATGTCGCGAAGCGAAGAGGGGGCATTTTTAACAACGGAAAGATGGTGGAGTGTTGCCCTTCGGCCAGGGTAAAGTGTTGGGTTATACCTAACGAACAAAAATAAAATGTTAGTAAGCGAGCAACATGGTGTTAGGCAGTAAACAACAAACAAGTCGGAGACGAGGGACTCACTCTTTGATTTTAATGGGATCCCAGCCCAAGTAGGAAGTATCTTTGGGATTGTCCCCTTTCTTAGTCGTCACCAAATTGGCGACCACTTGCTGTTCGTCCACTACTTCCAGCGAGGTGGATTTCGAAACAGGGGATCTTGGAGCAATGTTGCTCGCTTCTCCAACAGTCTTTGACCGCTTTGAGGCGCGATCATCTCCATGAGTGTCGCGAACATCATCGCCCCGCGGCGCTTTTTTCTTCTCCCTCTCCCTTTCCCTCCCCTTCTCCTTCCTTACATCCCGCGGAGAGGAGGTAGTTTTGGCCGCAGGCTTGCGGCGACCAGCTCCGGCGGCTGGGCGACCAGTGGGGTTCTCCCCTGCCCAGAGGCGCATGATGGCAAGGGGAGGGTCCATCTTCCTTCTTGAAGCGTCGGCCATTTGTTTAACTCGTCTAGCGAGCAAATAATATGATTCAGGCACAGCCGGAATAGCAATGGTGACTTGTTGATCTGTCAAGAAAAAAACAAGGGTTAGGCGAGCAAAAAAAGTGGCGAGCAGGAAAAATAGGCGGGCAAGAAAGTTACCTTCGGGGATAGCAGCCTGAGCTTCAAGGTGGTGGGGACTCGTAATCAAGCCAGCAAGCTTGCGGCAATGAGCTTTTAAAAGATGTTCCAAATTGCGACAAGCAGCGTCGCGAAGAGAAATGATGGCTAACGTGAAGAGGTATTCGTCGCTGATATCGGGATGCCCCCACTTCAAATTTCTCGGACCTGCAAAACAACGAAAAGGATTAAAATTAGTCCTACTTATGAATTAGCAAGACAAAATTAGCCCTACGTTTGATTTTTCCAAAGCCTTCAGGCGACATGATGCGCGTCTGCCCGCCAGCGAATCCCTCAGTTGCTCGCCAATCTCCACCAATAAAGAAGAATTGGCAATGCCAACCCTTAATCTTATTGGGAACACCTTCAACGAGTTTCAATCCGGTCTTCGCCTTAGCGTAATACCAGCCAGCACCGTCCTCGGAAATGGTCAAGGCGTAAAGGATCTCCGCGGTTGTTATCTTATTCTTATAGCCCTCAAGACCAAAAAGAGTCATGAAGGCTAGAAGACTACTCCAACCATTTGGAGTAACTTGAGTGATCGCCAGGTTCATGTCGGACAAGAAACGGCCAATGAGCGGATGAACGGGGAGCGGGAAACCCGTGTTCAGCACATCCAAGTTGATCGCCGTGCAACCAGGAGGGGGGCGATCAGCAGTCTCTCCTTCCTTCGGCACATACATGAAAATGTCATAAGGAATCTTGTATGTTGCACGAATGCTCGCCAGATCATCCTCAATAACAACACTGGCAACCTTGCTCGCTGCAAAGTCCCCATTCTGAGCCTTCATAATTACCCTCGATGTGGGGGCAAAAGTCTTCGAGTAGCGAGCAGAATAGTCCGCCCACTCGTTGTCACGAACAACTCCTTCCGGGATCCGAGATTCAGGTGTAGTTTGAGAGATAGGAAAATTGATTTCCTTTAAAAACTCCCAAGTGAGCGTAGGACCTATCTGCTCGCCAGCAGTGTCAGCTTGGTCACCCTCGAGGTCGATTGAACCCTCTATCTCCGCGGCTACTTCTGCAGAATCTTCGCTAAGGTCGGAAGACGTTTCGGATTCGCGAGCAAGATGGTGAATCACTTCTTGATCGCCAGAGCGATCAACGGCGCACATCTCTACCGAGCGAACAACGGAGCTCGCATCTGAGTCCGTGCCTTCATCCACTAATAACGTGCGTGGATTGTTCGCCAACGCTTGGCTAACAGATCTGCGCGGAGAGGCTATATTTACGGGTCGTTTTTCCGGGTTTCGCCCGGGTCCGGATTGGGAGGAACTTGAGGGGGAAAACTCCATTTTGAAATAAGTAATGGAAAATTTTGACTAAGTATGGGGTAGTATACGGATAATGACGCCGACAGAGGAGTTATGATGGCGACGGAATCAACAGAACGGTGGCGCGACGGCGGTTCACGGCCGGAATTACAGTCGAAGTTACGAGAAATACGAAAGAAATTTAAAGGAAATACAAGACGAATTACCTTTGAAAACGAAGATCAAAGTGGCACAAGAGGAGATTCAGGTACAAGAATCGCAAAGAAAGAAAGCTTCGAAGCGTTTATCAATGGCAAAAATTTAAGAAATTCAGAAAGAAGAAAGAAGAAAGAAGAAGAAGTCGACGCCTATTTATAAGGATGAGGCTGGGGCGAAAATGCAATTTTCCCAAAATTCTGTAGGCCCCTATGGGCAAATTGGGGGTCGCGCGTGACTGACGCGATGCCTCGCATTCCGTGCCTCGGGAATCCAACCGTCGCGACACGAAAAGGCGTTCGCTACTGGTCGCGCGCGTGAGCTCTCATGCTCGTCTATTCGCCCAACTGCTCAGATGCTCGCCCATGTAGACATCCATGTTCCATTCTTGCTCGCCCAATTTTCAAAGAAATTATAGCTTGGTCCCAATTGATCAATCCATGCCCAACATGAGACCAAGCTAGGGGGCAATTGTTGATGGGCGAACAATGGAGTGATTAATAAACAGAAGAGATTATTAGACTTGGTAACAGGATAATAAACGAAAGGAGCTAGCAGCTTCGTGGAGCGAACAGCTTTGTAAAGGAGCTAGCAGCTTCGTTGAGCGAACAGTTTTGTAGAAAAGTACTAATGCGGCAAGCAGGATTGTGGCGAGCAGCCTTGCAAAGAACAGATGTGCAAGCGGTGCAAACCAAGATCAATTTGGGCAAACAACTGCGTAATGGAGCGAGCAACATTGTAAAACAATCCCAAGCGAGGAGCGAACAGCTCGGAATGCAAAGGACCATGACATCTAACGAAGACGTTCAAACGAGCAACCGGTCACCATCGAGAGCATCTCAGTGTTGCCAAAGACCAAGTACAACATGGGGAACTCCAAGAGTCACTAGCTTAGATATGGTCCAAGTGTCTCAACACTTGGCACCCATCCAATGAGCAATAGTGTAGATGTTGTACAAGTGTCCTAACACTTGGCAAAGATCCAATGGTTAAGTCACCAAGATGGTGACACATGTCCTCTTTGTATGTCTATAAATACCCCATTCATTTTCATGAAAAAGGGGAGAACAATTCAATACAAGTCCAAATTCTTGCAAAATTATTTCTTGAGCATTACTTGATCAAATCCCATAATCATTGATCTTGTTTGATGATCTTCATGGAGTAAAACAGCCACTAATCATATTCAATCGAAAAAGGTCATCAACACTATTCTTCTCATATCATCTCAATAAACTCTCCAGAAATCGTATACGAAAAGACATGGGAGTGTCTGTTGGATTATATACTCTATATAAGAAGATGAACATTGAATATTCCAGGTATAAAATTACTTAAAAAAATTAATTGAATTGGAATATTAAAATATTTTACTATTATATTGTTTACTTTTTTTTTTTTTTATTTACAGCTCGACAATGAAGAGTTGAAAAACTTGGCTTTAATTGAAATTGAGAAGCTACTGCAGATGAATGGATCAACTTTGAGTAGATTTGCATCAACGCAAGTACCATATTTTGAGTTTGAGAGTGATGTAGTAAATAAACTCATTCGTCAAGAATTACATTATGATCAGACTGAATAATGAGAAGAATACGACAAATCAAGTTCAACTCTAACGCAAGAACAAAAACTAGTGGTGAACGAAATACTTGAAGTTGTTTGGTTGCAAGAAGGAATAGTCTTTTTTTATACAGATATGGTGGAGCTGGAAAGACATTCATTTGGAGAACGATCTCCGTAACAGTACATTCAGAAGGCCATATTGTTCTTAAAGTTGCATCAAGTGGAATAATATCTCTACTCCTGCCCGCCGGATGTAGTGCTCATTCAAGATTTGCTATACCACTTAATATTGATGAGACCTCCACGAGTAACATAAAGTCGGGGACACATTTGTCCGAACTATTATTGAAGACAAAACTTATTATATGGGATGAGCCACCAATAATTAACAGATTTAGCTTTGGATAGAAGTTTGAGGGATATTGTTAGATCTCCAGATGGAACCATGAGCGATATGCCTTTTGGTGGTAAAATCGTTGTCCTTGGAGGAGATTTCAAACAAATACTTCCTGTTATACCAAAAGGAAGTCGAGAGGATATTGTGCATTCAACTATCAATGCTAAATGCATCTTTTATTAAATAAAAATATTTTTTAAAAGAAATAATTATTGAAAAACTAAATACATCTCATTTGTTATCAATTTTAAAGTTTTAGGATTGACGAAGAATATGAGATTACAAAGTTCTGATCTCAATACGTCCTCAAATGAAAATGATATTTTTAACTTCTCCAGGTGGATTTTTGAAGTTGGTGATGGGGAAATTGGAAATATGCAAGATGGTTTCGCTGAGATTGAGATTCCGAAAGATAATTTGATTTATGATGTCGGTGATCTAATTGCATATATAGTAGAAAATATTTATTCATCCTTTATTGATAATTTAAGGACACATAAATACTTTGAGGATAGATCAATACTTGCACCTACACATCGAGATATGGAGTGTATAAATGATAAGATTCAATCTATAATTTCGGGTGATACTAAAGTATACTCGAGCTCAGATTGTGTTTGTGCCTACAATTGAATTTTTTTTTAAATTCTCTTACGTGTTCAGGAATGCCAAATCACGACCTGATCTTGAAAGAAGGAGTGTCTATAGTGTTACTAAGAAATATTGATCACAAATCCGGTTTGTGCAATGGAACAAGATTGATCATCACCAAACTTGACAACCACATTCTCGAGACTGAAATAATATCCGAAAGGAATATTGGAAATAAATCTTCACCCTAAGAATGACATTGAAAAATTCTGATCATATAATGCCGTGAATTTTACGAGGCGACAATTTCCAATTCTACTGTGTTTTATCATAACAATAAATAAAAGTCAAGGGCAATCGCTTTCTACTGTTGGACTGCATCTTCCTAAGTTTGTTTCCACTCATGGTTAATTTTATGTTGCAGTATCCAGAGCTAGATCGAGTAGAGGATTGAAAATTTTGTCACTTGAATTTAAAGAAAATTCTTCCAAGTACGCAACAAATGTTGTTTATAGGGAGATTTTTCGCAATTTGTAAGCATTGTTTTATAAATATTTGGTTAATAATAAATGTCATTGGAATAGAATTATTTATTATTAACTAACATTTTTAAAAATATGATAAAAATATTGAATAAATAAAATAATAATAGTAACAACATTTATGAAACTTAAAAAAAATTGATTAATAACTTTACCATAAAATTTATGTGCAGCTCCGCGAAAATCGCGGGTTTAACACTAGTATTAATATAAAATGGTGTATAGTACAAGTGATGTAATTGAATAGTGAGAATAAAGTGAAGAATAATACATTTAAAAAAGAGAGAGAAAGTGGGATAGGTGTAGTGAGTTTCAAAAAATGGAATGAAAAACTTATTGAAAGAGGTTGGAGAAGAAAAGAAGGGAAGCTTATGAAGGATAGTGGGAGTATATAAAACATGAATTTTACGAATATCTAACCTAATAGGTGGGGTCTCATAAGTATAAAACTGATCTCTCCGATTCAAAATGTTTGTCTCTTTTGAGTTTAAATTTTGTAAGTTTCACTCAAATTTACGCTTTGAAATAATACCTTATAATTAGAAAATATACTTATATCCATTAAATTAGCATCTTTCACGTGAAAAATAAAAGTATGTATTTTCCGCTCTATCCATATTTAGTTGGGTAAATTGCAAGGATGATCCCATGAGAATTTGTATTTGACAGATTTGGTGTCATGTTTTTTTTTGTCCCATTTTTAGCAGAAAATGTCTCATCCGTTATATATTTTACAGTTTCCAATGGAAACCTGGATGAAAAAACCTTTTCAACTTGATTTTTTGAGGGAAATGAGCCAGCTTTTGCTATTAACAATCATTTCAATGTAAAATGCAAGTATGGAGGCGATTCTGCATCTTTAGTATTTCATCTCCGCTGCATTTTCTTCGAATCCTCCGGTAAACTTGGTCGATTGGGGATGATTTTCTCTCCGCCAAATTTCCGTTTTGCACCATATGCGTGTACTTTCTAGGGACCCACTATTTGGGGATGATTTTTTTAGTGAATTGAATTTGATTTCTCTTTGATTATGAGGAAGATTTGGAACAGTGGTTTTATGGTGTGAGGTTTGAGAAATTTTGGGTTTTTTCTAGTTTGTAGAGTTTTAAGAAGTTGAAAATTAATTTTGGGTTAATTGCAAATAAAATCACAACCTTTTCGCAAATTGCAATCTAATCTAAACTTTTGAATATTTGCAAACAAAACTCCAACTTAACATTTTGTTGCAATTCGAACCAACAAATAAATTTTTGATAGTCTGAAAATGATGTTTCACTTGCTCGACAATGAATAATTAATTGTATTACTATGTTTAGATTGATTCGGGTGACAATACATAATTAATCATCATTTTCGAGCAACTTGAAATATGTCATTTGGTTAGAATTGCTAACAATTTTAAAGTTGAAGTTTTATTTGCAACGATTCAAAAGTTTAGATTAAATTGCAATTATCGAAAAGGTCGTGATTTTATTTGCAATTAACCCTTAATATTTTTTTTAAGTTGAGAATTATGCGCGTGAGTTTTTGGTAGAAAACTAATGGGCGTGTGGGACTCATGCTCGTTAATCCGTTACTTTTTTTACGGAAAATCGTATGAGACTATTTGCTTTAAAAAAAATGACAAAATTCATGAGGACCAATTTTTATGGGACAATTTCTGCAATTTTCCCATATTTAGTTAGTTGTATACTATATTTTAGCCAATTAGGAAGGCTATAATTAATTGTAAAAAAATAAAAATTTAATTCAACACATAATGTAAAAAGTGACAAACATTTTAAATCGGAGAGAGTAAATATTATTTAGCGGTTCAAATAACATTTCAAGAAAAAATTAGATATTTTTCAACAAGGGTCAATATAATGCCCTAAACTGCATGCTGTTCTACCTGTATTTGTCCTTGTTTTTAACTCATAACGGGAGCAAATTAACCTCCTCACCTAGCATGATTCTTCAAAGTAAATTCTGGCGCGCGTTTATTAAAACTTACTACGCGCTTAGATAATATCCTCCGTATTAGGGTTGGATCCTATCTTGTTTTCGAGGGTTGAACACATTAATTAATTATTACCAAGGGTGAAAATATCGCTATCGTAAGTAATATCGCAACCTTAAAGTTAGGGATATATCGATATCGCATATTGATATCGCAGTTTTTTTGAAAAAAGGATGGAAACTTTATTAAAATTTTCGAAATTTAACATGAAATTTTAGGGAGTATTATAATATGATATTATGCATATGTTCCATTTAAAATCACTATAAAATTACATGTTTAAAGCAAGCATGTAAATAATAGACTATATAAACATTGTCTAACGAAAGAATTCACAATATAATACATAATACAATACAAGATATAATATATAATACAATATACTACAAAGTTAATACATAATACAATACAAAATGACGAATATTACATGATACACAATACAATTATTACCAAAATAATGACTCATCACATTGGAGTAATCCTAGATAAAGGGAATTACTTGATGATCTATTAGTTGTTTTTACTAAAAAGTATTAGTTTTAGAGGACATTAGTTGTTTCCGATGAAGGATAAGAAGAACATAATTATTTAATTAAAGGGTATTAGTTGGTTACACTAAAGAGTATTTATTGATTACACTAAAAAATATTACAAAGTAAATCATGCATGAATTAATTTTACTTTATACATACTCACATTAATGTTAGTCCAACTTAGAAAAAAAATAAACATATAAACACATAAAAGCAATAAACATAAAAAATAAATTATTTTAATATATCTGTGATATTTAATTTCTGATTCTCATTCATTTTTGTACTACAAGTAAATCGATATCGATATCGATATCGATAATTTGCGATATATCGCGATATATTTGTGATACGCCGTAAAAATTACATTGCACCCTAATATTCGTATCTCAATCTCAAAATTTGCGATATATTTTCATTGATTATCACTACATTTAATTTAATTTGTTTTTGAATTTTCCCAATTATTCGATGTGTTTTTCACAATCATCAAATTTAATTGATCAAATCAATCATTTCTAATGATTACGAGTGCAAGATACCTTTTTGTACACAAGTCCAAATCCCCAGCATCACCAGACACTTTTGCCAGTTATATATTCGTATTGTCACTTAGCTTCGGCCCTTTTAACTTATTTGACCCTTGCATCATTCAAAGGGGCATACACATATACAAGTCATAGAGAATTTTCATTTTTCTACTGTGTAACATTAATGTATTAATTAATTTAACTATAAGACTTTTAATAAGTAAGTATGTCTTCATAATCTACAAAAATTATAATTACCTAAGTATGGGATTAATTTGGTCTTCTCAGCATAGAAATAGATGTCAAGTTAAACTTTGCATCAAATTATATTTTTTGGTCAGGTCAATTTAATCATAAAGTCATTGACCACATAATTTATCTTTTTCCGTAATTCCCTACTTCCTAAAAGAGTTGACAATGTTTTTTCTTTGGAATATGTACAGAATAGAATATATATATAACATGATCTCTTATATACGAAGGTGGAATTGAAATTTGACCAAAACTGATCCCATATATATATATATAGCATCATTTTTATAGCATACCAAAAAGTCATTTAATTGTGCCTATTTCTTTCCAGCGTACAAATTCCTCCATCTGATAAGTGTATTCCTCCCACAACGTAGTCCTCACACAGAAGGACATGTGTTGAGGAATTTGTTCTAAATCATACTCACATTTATTTCAATCAAAATATACATACTCCCTCCCTCTCCGTCCCAAAAGTAAGTTTCCAATAATTTTTTATTTTTTGTTGAAAAAAATATATTTGTATATTAATATATGGTAAACCACATATTAATTTTTTAGGTAAAGTAATGAATAATGTTGAAAAGTGAATGAAATGAGTGTCATTTTTGTAATAATGTGTGAATTTTGAGGTTAAACATTACAAGAAACTTAACTTTTAGTGACAATATTATTGTCATGTCCTATTACTATAATTTTTTCTAGTTAAAAGTCTTTAATAACAATAATAACAAAATAGAGTGTTTTTGTCATTTATGGAATAATTTTTTTTATTGTGGAATGACAAAAAAAAAAGTGAGAAATTTACTTCGAGACATATGGATTGTATGATTATTGAGTGTCCTCAACCTCAAGTACAATCTATATAGTTTTGTCCCAGCACCATTGCTTGTTATCCATTTAGGTTTATTTGATACTGAAAATTCAACCAACAAAGGTAAAAAAAAAAATTCAAACTTTGGAAAATAACGTTTATGAAACATTTTTAGCTTCATTTAGATTTTAAATAATGGAAGACATATGAGTGATCCTTATGTACAATATTGTATGTGAAATGCACAACTATTTTCGGAAGTTTTCAAAACACGTGGATCTATTATTGATCGTTGGGCGAAGGGTTAAAATCATGGGTCGCGAAACATAATTGACTAAAGAAAATACGCGCGACATTAAAAAATGCAGAAAAGAAAGATCTTCGACAGAGAAGAGACACATAAGTCCGGAAAAAATGTTCTTTTAGACAGTAACTTAACGAGGGTAACACAATGAGTACTTTAATTTTTCAGGCTTACAAAATAAGGACAATAACTTTAAAATGCAGCAAATTAAAGACAAACCAACTTGAATTAATGCAAATTAGGCTAATTGGTCCGATTTGGGGTAGAATTTAGGTCCAAATTGAGCCAATTTGACCTTAGTTCGAGCTGAACTTGGCCTTTATTTGCAAAATTTTAAAAGTTATGGTCCTTAAATTGTCAATCTAAAAAGTTACGGTCCTCATTTTGTCAACTTGAAAAGTTACAGTCTTCATTTTGTCAGCCCAAAAAATTATGGTCCTCATTTTGTCACCCCCTTATGATCTTGAAAAAACAAAATTTTCCATAAATCCAGTGAAGAAGATCCTGACACTCTCGAAATGAAACCACGCATTGTATAGAAGAACAACAAAGAAGAAACAGAGACTAAAACACGCAACATATGGTTAGTGTTCTTAGAAACACACAAAATTAATATGGATTATTTAAACATATAATATCACATATTTAATAATTTGCGGTTAACGGGAACTAAAATATGGCAAAGTATAGACGTAAATGAGTTTGGAGGGTATTATAAATTGTTTTAGTGAGAAGTTTTAATTTTGATTTATTATAGAGTTTTCGCTGAAGGGTATATAGTTATTGAGTGATTTTATGGTGCACTTTGCATCCAATTTGAAAATCGATTTTGATTTTTTTATCTATTTAAAATTCGCGGATCTAGATACGGATTGTGGATGCCTCACATATCCTCCTTCTCGCCATCTGCCGCAAGCCGCAAGCCGCAGCAGCTCCGATATATATCATATTTTAAAACTTTGAATAAACAAGGTAAATATTTCCATAGTTTATTGAAGCACAACCTCGTATTATATTTAAAATTTTGGTAGCTCCAAAATAGAAAAACCATGGCAAAGGTGTCGCTAGCTTCCACCATTTCCATTTTAGTCGTACCAGTTCCTGCCGCCGTGCTGCTCTACCACCTCGAAACCTTCGACCCGGCGCCTTTTGTTGACTATATCCAAATCCCCCCTCTTTCTGCGAATTCCATCTCAAGAATAGAATTATCCCGATTGGGACCATGTGGACTGGGCCTGGGAAGAAGAGATGGAAGAGTTTTCAAAGCTCCTTTTTCCGGAGGTCTGGATAATGGTGTTCAATGTTGATGGCTTGGAGTTGGAGGGCCGTTTCCTTCATAATTATATTATGGGGTAGTTAATATTTGATACAATTCTAAAGCCTAAATTGCAAAATGGGGGGCAAGAAATTTCAAACCCCAATTTCATACAATTTGGTGGTCCCCATCATTCACCAAAACCACAAGTTCATACAATTTGGTGGGCCCCGTGTTCAAATTTGATTCTTACAAAATCTGACACACTTTTGACTGATTTACACCTTTTGCACAGTTCCCGAGGTAAAAATTTGACCAGTAATATATATTATTTTCGGGTATTTGTTAATTTTGAACATAAACATAAATTTTATGAACACAAGTATAAAATAATTTTTGAATATAGATATAAATATTTGAGAATCAAGCAAATTCAAATTCAAAATTATTTCTTTCATTATTGACTGGAGAATTACATATAAAAAATTTCAAAAGTATTACATATGCAAAGTTAAGCATATACAACTAAAAACATTATGAACAGACTGCTAAAAAAATGTGCATAAACGCACAAAAATTAATGAACAAATGCTCTCACAAACGAAAAAAAGTATGAACACTCCCTAAAAAAAATTGAACAATTGCTATAATATTATGAACAGAGAGCTTTTTTCGTCGTGCTCCAAAAATCTTCAATTGTACTTGAATTTGAATGCCTGAAAATCAAAATAACAAAAAATTATTAAGAGACTGCATTTTTAAATGATCCTATAATCTGTATAATTGAAAAAAAATCATCAATTAACCAAAAAAATACACATCTCAAACTATTTCATCGTCTTCCCCGCACTACACACACTCACGCACAACCCCTGCATTCCCTACCCTCCCCTCAAGCACGCAGCTCCCCCATCTCCACACCTCACCTCACCCTCCCCTCACGCCACATCCCTCCCCCTCCCCTCACGCTCCCCCCCACCCCCCCACCCCCCACCCCCTTCCCCTTCCCCTTCCCCTTCCCCTCCCCTCACGCAACAACACTTCTGTCCCCTCCCTCCACTCACGCCCCCCACCCCCTCCCCTCTCCTCTCCTCTCCTCCCTTTAAACATACCTGCTAAATTAGATCCCCCACCCCCCCTGCGCACACCACACGCACAACACCCCACTCCCCCAAGTAAGCATCCAATAACAAAACCAACACCACAATCACTTGTTCAAAAAAAAAAAAAAAAAAATTACAGTAAAATAATTAATAAAGCTTACTCAGATCTATTTACAGTGTGATAAAGCTTACTCAGATCTATTTGCTCGACCGCCTTTTTTTCCTTCGATCTGAGGCCATAAACTTTTCTGACAGTGAAAGATCTGAGATCGGATTTCGTGCAGATCGGAAGGCATTCGTCGGATTTTTTGGCATCGGAGCTTCTGTGCACCACCACTGCACCGTCGGATTTGGGGCGGTAGAGCGGGAATTTTGGCGGTGGTCTTCGTCTGTGGAAGAATTTCTTCCAAGCTTCCATGAATTTTCTCTCAGATATAGAGAGAGAGAAACGAGAGTGAGAGAGAGAGAAATGAGGGAAATGAATGTTTGAAATGGAAAATAATTATTAAAAGGTGAGGAGAGATAATGTGGGTCCTACACTTTAAAATACAATTTGATAGTCAATTGTATGAATTTGAATTTTGGAAAAAGTCATGTTTTAATTGGCATTTATGACTTGTGAATTGTACTAGAGTGCATTTAATCCT
The DNA here is from genome assembly GCA_947034835.1 of Ballota nigra. Classification (NCBI taxonomy): domain Eukaryota; kingdom Viridiplantae; phylum Streptophyta; class Magnoliopsida; order Lamiales; family Lamiaceae; genus Ballota; species Ballota nigra. Next base: position 42,518,010 of record OX344723.1, on the reverse strand, counting down.
TATATTATTTAAAGTATTGTTGAGTAATTTTTGAGGTATTGATGATTAAGTCTCAGGTATTAATTTTTTTGGGATATAACTTGGGGTATTGATAATTATAACTTGGTGTATTGTTAAATAATTCTTAGGGTATTATTGATTAAGTCTCGGGGTATTGGTGAATAATTTTTTGGGGATATAACTTGGGGTATCGGTGATTATAACTTGGGGTATTGGTGATATAACTTCAAGTTTTGGAATTTTTATAACTTCGGGTATTGGTGATATAACTTCGGGTATTGGTACGAAGCGCGCGCGACCCATTTGCGACCCGACTTGTTGCCAGACCCGCGAATTTCGGTCGGGTTGGGCCTGACCCGCGAGTTTTTACTTTTTGGTCAAAATTAATTTTAAATTGGGATCAGATGCACCCTAGAATTTGTCATAGTTATTTTACTGGGGAAATGTATTAGTTGTTTTCATTATATTAAGGGAACAATTTTTTTGAATTTAAGTGATTTTTCAAAATCGATTTTTGAAATCTAGTGATTTTTAAAATTTAGGGAATTTTATAATGCGTGTTTGTTTTGGGTTTTTAATTAGGGTAAAATTTAAATTTTTGATATATGGGTTAATTGCAGCAAAAAAAAAAAAAGACAAAAAAAATCAAAAAAAAAAATAGACTTTATGTTTTTATCAATTATAACATGAACTTTTTTCTTTGTAATTTAATGCACCATTTTTTTAAGTTTTGAAATTTGAAAGATCTAACAATTTTCTGATGACAAGTAAATGGCCCCATGACAAAAAATATCATATAAATATTCACATAGATGCAAAAAAAAAAAAAAAAAAGACGTATTTAAAATACATATTTAGGTTATATTTTTTAAGTTAAAAATATATTTTGAGGATGTTATTCTTATTATAAAAAAATTATAATTTTATTTTTTGACATCTACTTGAACTTTCTATGTGGCATATCTGACAAAACTATCGGATGTTTCAAAGTACAAAACTTAAAAAAGACGATGTATTGAATTGTAAAGTAAAAAAGTTTGTGTTGTAATTGATAAAAAAAAATCACATATAAAGTTCGTGATTTTTTTGCAATTAACTCTATTATTATATTATTTATTGGATGCGATTGTAATGATTATATGATTGTTATTATTTTAAAACACAGGGGAGAGTGAAACTTTGGACAAAATTGGTATTAGATGGGACATCCTACATTAATTTTCATACCCTAAATATGGAAATAAAACATTCTCACAACACCTACTTTATTTAAAAATATTTTTGGTCCAAAAAGTTAATAATTTTTTTTTTTTAAAAGTATGTCATTCCACGTATCAAAATCAATAGGAATCATAGGGAGTAATAGTTAGATGATAGTAATTGACAGGCTTTATAGGGGTATATTATTAGGCTTTAAGAAAAAAAAAATCAGATTTTAAGACTCATATTAGAATAAGTTTTATATTCAAAAATTAAAATTCGAGATTTTTTTTTTTTTTTAAATCCAGAAAGAACACTACCTAAAGTTATTAGTATTACACTCCAAGAAAACGGTTTTTTTTAGTGACCGTAATAATATTTTCATGTAATTAAAGTTTTCAAGTTCAAAGTTTTCATGGAAACAATTTTTAATGACAATTCTATCATTAAAAATTATTTTCTATCATTAAATTTTTTTAGTTAGAGATTTTATAATGAAATTATTATTGTTATTAAATATCAATTATTTTAGTATTAATTACCACCTAGTTTTATTGTGAAACTTGTTCACACTATACATATACTTTTAAAGTAAATAACTGGAAAATAATGATACTCCCTCCGTTCCACCATTATTTGCACACTTTCCTTATTCGTCCGTCCCAAAATTATTTGCACACTTCTAAAATGGAAACATTGATTTGCGTGCACACTCACAATAGTATACATATATTTACCCATATGCCACTACTTTACTCAAAAAGTTGATTTTTCTTAAAATGTGTGCCGTCCCACCACCGAAAATAATACATCACGGCACATTTCAATCATTTCTCTTTTCCTTTTCATGTACTTTAGCATCTGATCATTGACTACTTAATTCCGATCACTTTTCTTCCAGCTTGATGGTTAATTTATTGGCCAGATTCTCACACATTCCTCAATCATTAAGGACCCTTTTGATGTCTAAGATTAGACCAATATAGTTTAATTATGGGGTATTGCAAGTTGTTTGGTAGGAATCTCTAAACCAAAGATTAAGCTTAGGACCCGTTATTAATCACTGTTTTCCCCCATAAAATTATATCTCATTAATTTCGAGAGATAAACAATCTTAAAAAACAAGATAATTAATTGATCTGAGCCCATATTTTATCATGACACCATAACTAAACTATATTGGCCTAATCTTAGACACCAAAAGGGTCCTAATTAACAGAGAAGAAGTCTTTGTCATGAACAATCAACTTTCCTCAGTGAACAATTTAATATGAGTGAAGTTGATTTTAATGGAAATTGAAAACTAATTTTTAAATTTGGGTGTAAGCCTTTTGAATTTTATACTATAAAAGAATTCAATCTCATCTAAAAATTTGAACTTATAAAAATATATGAAATTAATTCATATCAATTTTACCGATAAAAAAATTATTTATATTATTTTTCTAACACACTGTATTCAAAATCTTTAAAATTTAATGGCACCATTTTCTTCATTGGCAATGCTGATGCCGTGGCTAATTGGTTATTGGTTGGTTCTTTTGATATAAAAACAAAAAATAAAATATCCAGTTAGATATTTTTTTTGGCTGAGTTGTTAGGAGGAACAATATTGGACAAAATATTGTTAGAAGGAACAAAGTTCAAATTGTTAATTACTCTCAGGTACAAAATACATTAATAATATACGTAAGTTCAATTTTAATATAATTTAGTTCAAAAAAATTTGTGTCATAAGTCAAAGAAATTTGATTACCCTAAAATAAATTGTTTTAAAAGTGTGTACTCCATAAATAATTTTTCTAATTTTTTTATAAACCGAAGTTGCATGTTTGGCTTAAATTTGGTTTTTATTTTTTGTTAGACGTACGATTGGTTACTTGTAACTAAAGTGTTTCTAATAATACGCTATTCTCTTTCCAAATAATAATAATTTTTTTGATGTTATGACTTATGATGCTTTGAACATTATTGGAAACTAATTATATATAGGGGAAATTGCAGAAATGGTCCCATGAGAATTGATCCTCATGAATTTGGTCCTTTTTTTAGCGCAAATAGTCTCATACGATTTTTCTGTCAAAAAACAACAGATTAACGAGCATGATAGGAAATCTGGCAGAGAGAAAATCATCCCCAATCGACCAAGTTTGCTAGAGGATTAGAAGAAAATGCAGCGGAGAGGAAATACTAAAGTAGCAGAATCACTTCCATACTTGCATTTTACATTAAAATGATTGTTAATAGCAAAAACTGACACATTTCCCTCCAAAAATCAAGTTGAAAATGTTTTTCCATCCAGTTTTACATAAGAAACTGTTAAATTTTTTAACGGATGAAACATTTTCTGCTAAAAATGGGACCAATAAAGAACATGGGACCAAATCTGTCAAATACGAATTCTCATGGGACCATCCTTGCAATTTACCCATTATATATAATAAAAAAAATGAATTATGTATAAAGTGAAAATGGTTGTCATATTATGAATCACTTTGTAATATTTTTAAGTATAATAACTAATATTATTTAGTGTAATTAATTAATACATTTAATTAAACAACTAATAGTTTTTGTACTCTTCAACTAATATTTTACTGTGAACTAATACCCTTCAGAACTAATATTCATCAGTGCAAACAGCTAATACTCTTTAGTAAAAATAACTAATACCCTTTAAGGAGTTCATGTATGTACCATATATTATGCTCTATACTTTGCCTTAGAAAATATTAGCTTTATTTCTTATTAAAAATTTCACCATGTAAGTTATCTTAAAATAGGTAGTTAAAATCTCGTATCCCGTCAAAAAAGAAAAGAAAATAGGCAGTTAAAATCTCGCGATCCAGGCTGTTAAATTCTTGCGGATAACTACACACCTAAAAAATAGGTTAGTTAAAATTCACACATTATATAGTTCATTTAATATTTACGCACTGTTGGAACATACAAATTCCAAAGTAGATCGACATAACATTTACTACTTGCATTAAGATTTTCAAAAACAGAAAAAAAAAACGTAAAAGTAGATTAATTATAAATTATTACAAGAAGACCAAACTGAGGAGATGAGGCTATCTAGAAACAATTGGAAGTCCGATACAATTACAAGTGCTCCGAAAAGATCGAGCAACTTCAGGCCCATATTCTTGATGACTCGCTTAAGCTGTTATTTACGCCAGGATCGAGTCTCGGACTGGAATGATCTATGTGAATTAATTCAACATTTCTCTACAAGTTCGAACTTTTAGTTGAAATTTTTTTTATAATACCAAACCCAAAAAGACTCACACCCACATGTCCTTGGTTCGATTTTCACTCGTTGGCCTCCTTCCTAAAGAGAGAAAATTGAGAATCTAGTCCATAAGTGAAGGGAGCATTAGGAAAATAATATAAATGAACTAATTCTACAGCTCTTTATAAATTTGGACTTTTAGATGAAATAAAATTCTCTCACAACCAAAATTCTGCAATTTTAAAAGGAATGTGAATACTTTTGGTGGAAGGATAAATAAGGCAAGTGAGCATGCATTTAGTGGATAAAGGAGTAATATATAACCACTGGCAGATCTTCTAAGGGGCTAGGCTGGGCTGTAGCCCAGCTAGCTTTTGGGATTTTGACGTTTTTTCTAGGTAAAAAAAAATAAAAATATTAGCCCGGCCAAGAATTGAACTTGTATTGATATTAGACTTCCAGCCCACCCTATATATTTTGTCTGGCTCCGCCCTTGTATATAACCATGCAGTTTTGATTCGAAGGGAGTGATTTCAAAACACTTTTGATATCTATTTATTAAAGCGGTTCTTTTGTTTAAAAATTTGGTACTATCCATTAATTCAGGACCAATACTATAATTTTTTACTTCATTTTTTTAAGGATCAAAATTGCTTATTTTTTTGACCAAAACTGCAATTAATTTACTCCATTAACATGAATAGAGAAAGGGAAGATAGAAAAGGAAATTTATTTGGATCATATATTTATGCAGCATGGACCACATTATATACAAGAAAAGATCTAGCATTAATCAATCAATATATAACAAATGCTTAAAAAAGGATTGATGTGACCAAACAAGATCATGAATTGAAGAAAGAGAAAGCCTAAGATGGAGGAAAGAGATTGTGAAGTTAGCCAAGGAGACTGCCTGAAACCAAACCCCACATACATACATACATACCATTACCACCATATGCATGTATGTAAACATGATCTCATGGGAAAATTAATGGAGCAGGCAAGTCATCCTTGGCTACCAAACAATGCTCTTACCACCATCCTAGGCCTCTCTTCCCACTCTCTATGCACATCATCATCACTCATAATACATGGGAAAGAAAGAAGGTGTTGCATGAATGAGAAGGGTGAGTCTGACTAGCCAAGGACACTGCCTGAATCCAACCATTAAAAACAAAAAAAAAAGTCTTTTTTTTTTTTTTAAAGGTTAGTACATATACACAGGCAAGTCATCCTTGGCTATCAAACTCATAACTCTTATCATCATGCAACAACCCCCTTTCCTGCTTAATTACTTCTTCACCTTATGATTTCAATGTTGGTTAATGAGGTCTATTTATAGGTGTCCAAATATTGAATTTAGAAAGGAAAAATAATGTTGATCATATCCTATCAATAGAATATATTCTTTAGATTTGGATGGACCCAATGCATTTATCTCATTGTTCTGTTGTATGCATGTGCAGTACCCATACCACTATTGCGCAATTAAGTCTTGCATAATTCTTCTACCAGAAAAAGGAAAAGTGATGTAAGTTCTATTAACCAATTTAATTATATATTTATACATACACAATTATGATAGTTGATAAGAAGATAACGCCTGTTTTCTTCTACATTCAATCAACAAAAATTAACAAATTTTTCTTCACTATGTTATGATTTTTAATTTGTGGATGATGGATGTACTACTGTCCATGTTGTCAAGTATCCTAATTGAGTTTGAATTTTTTTTTATATCATTTTTTTATTGATTTGTGTTTAATGTGCATGTATTAATTAAGATTGAATCTAATTAAAACAAAAAAAGAATGCAATCACGTGTATTTTGAACTTGCACTTCATGCTAACTAACTAAACTAACGAATCATTGCTTGTTTTGAATATTTATTTCATTTACCACTTTTAAAAAAAAAAAAACATAAATAGAGAGCTGTAGTAGCCCACTATTAATTAATTTATTATATCGTTAATGAATTTAACAATTTCGGTTTTTTTATCTTTTATCTTCAAATAATAATTAATTTATATTATATAATTTTAAATAATATATATATATATGTAAATTACATTATTTATAAATGTACTAATACCCTTTAATGAGACAACTAATACCCTTTAAACTAATATCTTTAGTGCAAACAATTAATACCCTTCGAAACTGACACCTTTTGTGGTAGTAACTATCATTTAATGAAACAACTAATACTCTTTAAATAAATTTCATGGTGAATGGCACACAATACTTTGTAATTTTAAAATATTATATATTATTTAAATAACATTTATAAATTCAATATATTTAAAAAAATAAAGCTTTAAAATATATTTCTATCAAAAAATTAATATATATATATATATATATGTATTATTTGAGTAATATTAATTAATGCCCTAATAACGTATATATTTCAAGAACAATGAGATATTTTTCAAACAAGTGTCAATGCCCCTAAACTGCATATTGCTCCCTGTCTCTGTCTTTTGTTACTTTCAATAACGTCCAACTTGGCTCTAGCTCATTGGGGAGCAAATTAACGTCCTCACCTATCATAAGTTAAATTTATATTTATTCCATGCATATAAGTCCAAATCAACCTAACACTCATTTTTTTCCTCCATCTCATGGACCCATTCATATGGTATTACACAAATTAATTTTCATCGACTTATATGTGTTAATGAATCATGTTATTAGAGTAAATAATTAAAGACAAATATTGATCTCACATGACATCAATAAACAACGTACGTCAAGAAAAGTACTGTGAGATTTCTAGCTTATAAAATAAAATTTGTGCATAGGATTATTTTACATAAGACCAACAATGGATACAACTAATTAGAGTTCAGATAGCAACAGTACCCTCACAAATTATTAAGGCACTTTTAGAAGTCGAACTTGCAATCATTCAATAACAAGCCAATGACTTAACGTTAATAGTTGCGCTACATGTCCAAATGCAATGAAATGTTGTCAATGATATGTCCAATAATTCTCACAGGATGATGATTTGGATTTCTCTGGTACAAGAGAGCCCAATGGATATTGTATAATTAATCTTTAGTTAGATTTGTTTTTTTAGTCCATTGGGACCCTTACGTACCAGAGCTAATTTAAATCACTTTTGTCGGTTATATATGCATGCAAACTAATTGTGTCATTTTCACTCGTTTGACCCTTGTATCATTCAAAGGATACACATACATATAAGTCATGGCAAATTTTCAATTTTCTAATGTGTAACATAAAATTAATACTCCCTCCGTCCACGAGTAAGTTTCCCACTTCTTTTTGTTGAATGGTTTAAGAAAGTGTATTTGTTTATTAATATATGGTGGGCCACATGTTGACTTTTGGGATAAAGTAATGAATAGTGCTGAAAAGTAAATTGAATGAGTGACATTTTTGGTAATATTGTGTGAGTTTGAAGGTTAAAGTTTATATATAGTAGAGTGTTGCTTTTTCCATTTATGGAATGGGAAACTTACTTGTGGACGGCCCGAAAAGGAAAGTGGGAAGTTTACTCATGGACGGAGGGAGTATATTTTAGCAATACAATTTTAATGAAAAATATATTAGTATATATATCTTGATAATTTGTTGTGTCCTGTGAAATAATATCAGTGATGCAAAAACCACTATAGGTCACCGCCTAGGTGCTAGACTGTCATCAGTCGACCGATTTTAGTGTAATCCGCCTAGGCAGACAAGACATTCATTGTTTTATTTTTTTCGCCTTGAAACAACGTCGTTTAGGGAATTTCAATTAATTTAATAAGTGTGTGTGATTGTCTAGTTGGACTGTTTGTATTTGGAAGTTAAAATTATGTTATTAACTTGTTATATATTTTTGTTTGTCATTTAATTTATATTAATTTGTAGTTTATATATATATATATATATATATATATATATATATTGATTATTATTCGTTGAATTATTAATTTATACAGTTATATATACTAAAAAAGTTAGTCATATATAAAATGTTATTAAATAATTTTTTACTATATTACTAAGATATCTATAGAAGGTAAAAAACTAAAATTAAAAAAACTCATATTGACTAGTCCCGGCCTAGGCGGCCTGAGCGCTAGGCGTTTCAAATCCGCCCAATTAACAATTTTTGACTCTTGCACCCTTGAATAATATTTGTACAAACATTAAATACAACGTGGTCTACCTAGGAGAGTATGAAATGCTCTCAAATCGGGCAACACTTGGCCTAACCAAATAAAAGTTTTATGTAAATCAGTTTCATCATTTAATTAATTTGTATTGTTTTGTGTAAATCAGTTTCATCATTTAATTAGTTTGTATTTAGTGTACAATTTTAGATAATATTATTTGTTTCATTAAAAAATGTTAATTTTGTCAGTGTTATTTGTTTCATTCAAATTATTAATTATGCTTTCAAAAAAAAATATTATGAAGTGGTCATAGTTGTGAATCAATTGCACTTAAAATTGTTTTATACAAGATCAATTCATATAAAATTGTACTTAGACTAAAGTTTGTGTACTTATAAAAAGCAATCGTATTAGACTAGCGTTTGTGTCATTTTTTCAGCCGTAATAATTAATTTCTCACGTGTACTTTAGGTCTTCATCGTTTTTACAACAGTATGCATCAGTTTGCCAAATTATATTTTTTGGACAGGTCAATTAAGTTCATTGACCACAAACATGTAAAGAGTTGACAATTTTTTTCTCTTTGGAATATATATAGAATAGAATAACATGATCTCTTGTATATAAAAGTAGAATTGAATTTTGACCAAAATTGATCCCCAAAATAGCATCATTTTTTATAGAATGCCAAAAAGTCATGTAATCGTGCCTCATTCCAACGTAATGGTATTAATTCTTGGGAGGCCCACGTAATTTATTATTCAATGCTCTTACTTCCGACTATACAAGTATACAACCCCACTATTCTTCATTCTTTTATATTCTGCTTTTCTTTTTTTTTTTACCAAGGAAAATTTATTATATGCTTTACTTGAAATTTGTAATTATATATTTTCCGATTTTCATATATACTTACTTAGAAGAAGAATAATGAGAAGGCATTTAATTAATTTTGGTTCGTTATTGTATGCAAGAAATTTTATTAATCTTGCATATAGGTTTTTGTTCATTTTTGTTTCAAATCTTAATTATATTTTATATAAAAATACAAGTTAATTACTATATGGTAAAATCAGTGTATGTAAACCTTTTTGGATAGTAATTATTGATAATTTGGTTTATTTGATTGTTGCAGCAAGTACATCTACATTTCTGTTGTAAATAAGTGCGTAAAATAAAAGACGAGATTTGTTAACCCAGTTCGTCGAGAACGACTACGTCTGGGGGCGAGCCAAGCCAGGAGTTTTCACTAATATTCTTGTGTATGAGTGTATACAATTCTGAGTACAATGATATATTTATAATAGTAAAACTCTAGTCTAAGATATGAAGCCCATTGGGTTATTGGTCCATTAGTAATGTCTACATCAAATCTTCTAGATTTGGAAATCTTCTAGATTTACAGCACTCCCCCTTGGACATTACGGCATAACATAAATGTCTTGTCATAAAAACTCCACGTGCTAGGTATCAGCCAAATAATAAGTTAGGGAAGAATGTATTCGATCTTTTAGATCAAATCTTCTAGATTTATTTCGGGGTTACCACTCCTCCTGAAGACAACAACACTTTGAGTCTTTGCATCCCAATACCACGAACGTATTTTTCAAAAGTAGACGTAGGTAAGGATTTAGTGAACAGATCTGCTAGATTGTCACTAGATTGCACCTTTGAATGGTAATCACGTCACTCTTCTGGAGTTCGTATGGGTAGAAAAACTTAGGTGAAATATGTTTCGTCAGATTTTCCTTGACGTACCCATTACTCATTTGTGCGATGCAAGCTGCATTGTCTTCAAATATAATGGTGGGAGGTGTATCGCCTTTAGCGATACCACACGAGTCACCAATGTGTTTTACCAAGGACTTTAACCAAACACATTCTCGTGCGGCTTCAAATAAAGCTATTATCTCTGAGTGGTTTGAAGACGTGGTAACCATGGTTTGTTTAACCGATCTCCATGAGATCGCGGTATCACCACAGAGAAAAACGTAACCAGTTTGGGATACGACATTGTGGGGATCAGACAAATAGTCAGCATCCGCATAACCTACTAAGATTTTGTCTTGGTTCTTATGGCAAAACAATCCAAGATCTTGAGACCCTTGGAGGTACCGTAGAACATGCTTAACACCATTCCAATGTCTCCTTGTAGGAGAAACGCTATATCTAGCAAGCAAATTGACAGCAAATGCAATGTCCGGTCGAATGCAATTTGTGAGGTAGAGCAATGCTCCAACAACGTTAAGATAAGGAACTTCTGGCCTCAGAATTTCTTCTGAATCTTCTCTTGGTCTAAATGAGTCCTTATCCACTTCGAGGGATCGGAAAACCATAGGGGTGCTAAAGGAGATTCATTCATATGAAATCTCTCCAATACCTTCTTCACGTAGGTCGACTGATGTATAAGAATTCCTGCAGGCCGAGACAGTATTTGGTTTTTCCCAAGACTTTCATTTTGAATTCAACTTTCAAGATTGAACTGGCTTCTTCAATCTCTTTGCATGTTCCGATTATGTTTAGGTCATCAACATAGACGGATATGATGCAAAAACCACTTTGCGATTTCATCGTGAATGCACATGGGAAAGCTTTATCGAATGTGTATTCCTTCTTCTGGAGGAACTCACTAGGTCGGAGGCCCGATTGCTTCAGGCCGTACAACGATGTCTGCAGTTTTATGGTATTCAAACTGCAATTTTCACCATCCCTCATTTGAGGAATGTTAAATTTATCGGAGATTTTCATATAAATGTCGGCATCAATTGATCCGTATAAGTATGCGGTTACTACGTCCATTAATCTCATTTGGAGATTCATTTTAACTGCCAAAGATATCAAGTAGCGGAACGTTATTGGGTCCATGAAGGGAGAATAGGTTTGATCGAAATCGATCCCGGGTCTCTGCAAAAACCCTTGAGTTACAAGCCTCGCTTTACAAAAACCCATTTATTTCCTACAGGGATAGTGCGCACGGGTGTATGAACGAAAGAGTCAAATACTTGTCTTTTGTTAAGCGATGCGAGCTCTGCTTCAATTGCCTCTTTCCATTTTACCCAATCGGAGCGCTTCCAGCACTCAACGATAGTTTTGGGTTTTGGATCCGGATCGTTAATGGAAAGAGCAAATGTATCATCGACGACAGTAATATTTATATTACTTGTTTCTCCCGTATCTGTGAAACTCACAGAGACTTCGACGTTAACGTCAACCAGACCTTCCTCATTTCCCATTGTATTTGGGTCTGGTCGTTCCACGGTCCTAGTGCCTTGAATATTTTGTGCACGTGCTTCATCACTAGGACTCCCGTCTCAAAGAGACTTTGAGTTACCTAGACGAATCTCTTCTAGAGATTTTACATTCGGCTGACCAGATTTGCTAGCTTTTCGTTTAGGTGTATTACTATCTCTTGAGGGTCCTTTACGCTTTCGGCGTGTGGGGGCATGAGTACTAGTTTTGCTTGGGACCTCAACCCTTTGGGGAGCATTTACTGTAGGTATATGCGATTTAGTTACACCTTTATGGTCAGTGAACGCGTCTGGCAGATTGTTTGCTAAATTTTGCAAGTTAATGATCTTCTGAACTTCTAGTTCAGATTGATTAGTGCGTGGATCTAGATATTGAAGATTACTTACGTTCCACGTAAGCTCCCAACATTCATTCAATTTTGAATTTGGATCTCCCCCTAATGTCGGGAAGTGATCTTCATCGAACGTGCAATTAGTGAATCGGGCCGTTAATTGATCCCCAGACAAAGGCTCGAGGTATTTCACGATGGATGGAGAGTCAAATTCGATGTAAATACCGAGTTTCCTTTGTGGGCACATAGAGGTCCGCTTTGGTAATGTTATCGGGACATATACTGCACATTCGAAAATACGCAAATAGGAAATGCTAGGTTCTTTCCCACGCACTAACTGTAGGGGGAAATGATCATTGTATTAAGTGCGATGCATGTAGGACTGCATGCCCCCAGCATGAACTAGGTAGTTTGGAGTTCATAAGCAATGGTCTCGCGATAAGTTTGATACGTTTTATTAGCGCCTCAACAAGACCATTTTGGGTATGGACGTAGGGGACCGAATGCTCCACTTTAATTCCCAGGGCCATACAGTAATCTGTAAAGGCCTTTGAGATGAACTCAGCAGCATTATCCATGCGAATCGACTTGATTGGATAATCCGGGAATTGAGCTCTAAGCTCGATAGTTTTCGCAATGAGCTTCACAAAAGCTTGATTGCGGGTGGACTGCAAACAAGCATATGTCCACCTAGTGGAGGCATCAATAAGGATCATGAAATACCGAAATGGTCCTGATGCTGGGTGAATCGGTCCACAAATGTCTCCTTGAATTCACTTCAAGGAAAACCGGAAACTCTAATCCAACCTTAGTGCGCGACGGGTGCACTATTAACTTACCCTTAGAACATGCATCACAAATAAATTCATCAACATGAAAGTTTATATTATTTGAATTATTATGACCAATTGAATTAGGTAGAATCCTACATATCATATATTGTCCTGGATGACTTAACCGCTGATGCCATAATTTAAAGAAGTTTGGGTCATGAAATTTCATACTCATGGCTAGATGGAGATTTAACGGCCGGATGTAGGAATAGTACAATCCGGGGGAGACAGAAGGAAGTTTTTCTATAACTTGTTTACGGCTACCTAGAATAATAGTCATCAAAAGATATATGTTATTGTTCTCAGTTTCAGTTTCAATATGATAGTCATTAGTTCTAATATCTCTAAAACTGAGCAGGGTACACTTAGATTGTGGAAACAATAAGACATTATTCATTATGAGTTCGGTTCCCACGGGGAGGACAGTGAGAGCTCTTCTGGACCCCACTATCAACCTACTATCATTTCTATTGTAGTTATACTCCCCTTACGTTTTAACAAGTTATGAAAATACTTCCTATCTCTTAAGATTGCATGAGTGGTGGCGCTATCTACCAAACATAAATCACAATCTCAATCCATCATGCCAGAGAAAATAGACCAAACCTAATAGCTGATATGTTTACTAGCCATGAATATTAATATCCAAGTAAATTTAATGGACAATGTTAATGTAAGCATATCGAAGCTAAAGCATAATATCATCCATAAAGTATCCGAAAGAAAGGATCCAAAAACATAAGTTATTTTATCCAAAAATAAAGTACTAAAACAATCAAATACGCAAATCACTCATCATCTCTAAAGTCCTTGAGCTCGATGCCCAGAGGATCGATGTTGTCTTGGTCAAAGTCAGCTTCAGACAGGTTGACATGGTGAGATTCGACTCTAGGGGCCTTCCCCTTGTCGTCCTTCTACTGCTATTAATTAGCCTCAACCAAGTGATTGGGAGTGCGACACGTGCGGGACCAATGACCTCTGCATCCACATCTGTAGCAGAACTGCTTAACCTTGCCAAATTTTGAAGAGCGAAATTCAAGGTTCTGTGACCACTGGATGTACTGCGACCTCGACCTTTAGCCTAGATCATCTTACTCTCTCTCCCCCTTCCACGTTTGCGACCAATCATATGATTGTCCCTATACTGCTGCTGGAGTATAAGTTTGCTAGCGTGGAATGTCGACAGAGTATTCTGCATCAACAGGGTTACAATACGTTGTAAAGTAGAGTTGTACTCCGTTATAGACTTAAGGTCTTGGAAACGGAGTCTCAACCAATCGCATTGTACCGGAGGGAGGAGTATATCGTTTTGTTGTTGGAAACGGTCCTTCAGGGACTTCCACAACATTCCGGGGTCCCTGAATGAGGATCTGAAAAATGAATTCCCCACTCAGGTGATTCATGAGAAAATCAATGCTTTCGCCTACTGGGTGTTAGTGGATTTTGAACCTTCGATAATTGTTTCGTTCAACTCATTTGAGGCTAGATGGATCTCGACATCTAGCGCCCATGTCAGAAAGTTATTACCATCGGGAGCAAGCTCATCGAATTCTTTCATGGTAATATCAAACATTATTCATTACAATTTTTAAAATGACATGGTAAAAGTTGTGACCAATTTATTGACAACGGAGAAACAAGGATTTATTTGATTATTCTAGAGCACATAGAAACAAGAATTTGAGCGTCGTCTACCCAAAGCATAAATTACGGTCCGAAAAGTATTGGGCACCGCCTACTCGGGCATGATATGCGGACTATAAGAAATAAACTATGTGCAGGAGAAATAATGCATGTAAGATAATTAAATCATAAAGACATGCATATTAGCCAATTTAGTTTGAACGATAATCACATGAAAATAATTTCAAAGAAAATTTAAGGCTTAATAAACATGCAAAAGATTTCATGTATATTAACGAAATTTAACGAAATATTTTCAGGATTTCAAATTAATTCTAAAATTTTCGGACATTGTTAGAGTGAATTAAATTAGCAGCTAGGCACACAAGGATTTTCATATAAATCCTAATTTCTACAGCGCGCAAATAATTTACAAGCATATGTTGCGGCAAAATAAAGAACACAAACAGTTTAAATTGCTGGAAATATAAAAGAAAAAATTAAGTCTTTTACCAGGGGGGAACCCTACGATAAGGGTTCCTGAATATCTGTTGATGGATTCGACTACCATCGGGCAGGCTTAGACACGTCTCAAGTGGGTGGAGCTACCATACCTGTATCGAGTCCAAAAGAATGCTCAACACGAAATAGGTTAGTAAATTCCAAGAGACGATTTAAATTTAATGCGCATGAATAATTATACAAGTTACCATGCTTTATTAAAATTATACAAATAAAGCGTTTATAATTATTTAGCACATAAAATTTATGTCTCATTTAAATTATTAAGAAGAAAAATTGGGCTAAGATTTTTATTTAAAAAAAAAAAACAAAAATAAACAATTGAAAATCTATGTTTTCAATTACTGGCAAAACTTAATTTGTATACCATCATAAAATTATTCATATGAACCGGCATACAAAGCTATACGTGAAAGTACTTGATCCAAAAACTTTATGAATTGAACTGTGGACTCTATTCATATAATTCATGAATAGTACTTGATCCAAAAATTTCAAATCATCACATAGCTAGGCGTCAACTAATATTTGTGGCTAAAATATAATAGATAGAGTACTCTGTCCAGTTCGTCCTTTTGTAACTAATATTGTACCAAAAATAATAAATGTTGTGATGCTTCGGAATTATTTGGCCTAGATCAAAGAAAAAGACGGCAAGAATACCTGATATAGCGAACAAAAAAAAAAAAAATACCTGCACACTCAAAGATTTAATTAGGTAGAACACTCGTGCGGATAGAGACTCGTGCTGATAACATGTTGCAAATAAGTGCGTAAAATAAAAGACAAGATTTGTTCACCCAATTCGTCGAGAACGACTACGTTTGGGGCGAGTCAAGCCAGGAGTTTTCACTAATATTCTTGTGTATGAGTGTATACAATTCTGAGTACAATGGTATATTTATAATAGTAAAATCCTAGTCTAAGATATGAAGTTCATTGTTTATTGATCCATTAGTAATGTCTGCATCAAATATTCTAGATTTGGAAAAATAAATCTTCTAGATTTACAACAATTTCGACTATATCTTAACATGCGGTCTATTGCACATCATCATAATAGACCCATTTACAAAATTCTGTATAGTAAATATGAAATGTATGAATCTAATTAATAAAAATAAGAAAACAATATTTAAGAAAGTTTAGGTGCACATGCAATAAAATGATATTTTATTCTTATATATAGATTTATCTCATTTTGAAGAAACAGTGCTTAATTAAGAGTTAAAGATTTTAGTAGGAATGACAATTTGTTTCGCCCCTTAACTGATCTGCCCTGCTTCGCTTTCTCTGGATCACCCCATCGCATGTGACCTGCCGTGAGGCGGAAAAGGAAAAGTACCTCTTCTACTATATTCTTAATATTATAATTACATTATACTTAAGTTTTATATATATATATATATGAATTATGAGTCCTCGAATTAGCAGGCCAGCCGAATACAAAGTACCAAATATATATATATATATATATATATATATATATATATATATATATAATGTATTGTTATATTTTTCAAACTTATTTGCATATATGGCATAAGTATTAATAATTCAATTTTATAAATATATTTTAGGCTAATATATTATCTTCTTATAATATATTTCCAAACCTCTCCAAGATGATGTGTCAACACCACCTTATTCTTAGGTTGATGTGGCATGTCTCAAATCTCTTCATTTCGAAATACTGTCCTCTCATTAAAAGTTGTATTAAGCATGTTTTAATTCATATTAATACTTAATCTACACCATATATTTTACACTTTTAATCTCAACCATACATTTTATTTTGTATTTTCTATAAATGTCAAATCTCTCTTTAGTTTTCATTCTGATTCTCAACCCTAATCTTCATCTCTTCTCTTCATTTTCTCATTTGTTGTCTACTATGTGAAGATATATGATTTCATTTTTTGTTCATTTGTTTGGATTATTTCTATAATTTTTTTATCATAACTTTTTTTCTTCCAGGTAAACTAATTTATTATGCACATGGAGATGATTAGACGCACATTAAGAGAAAATTATATGTGCATCAATCTGACTTAAAGATCATTCGAGCGTATCCAGAAATTATTCGTAAGTTTCTAAAGTATATATTTCATATTCATATCTTTACATTTGTATTTTTTTTTTAGAATCCACCATTAATAATTTTTGTTGTTTTCAATAAGAAGATTCTCTCACTATTATTGTAACGCCTACAATTTTGATCCAACTATTATTGTTTTTCGAATAAGGTATGCGTTATTGGTGAAATCTTATTAAAGTTTTTGTTTCTTCGTTTTGTATTGCAGGTAACCTAAAGGTGATGTAGTGACTTTTTTTTTTATGGTTGAATGATTTATCTTCTTAGATATTTTTGGAAGTTATTTTTGCAAAATATTGATATATGTGAAATTTTTGTAGGAGGGAATTGAAATATTTTGGAAAAGATATTGTCACCAA
The DNA here is from genome assembly GCA_947034835.1 of Ballota nigra. Classification (NCBI taxonomy): domain Eukaryota; kingdom Viridiplantae; phylum Streptophyta; class Magnoliopsida; order Lamiales; family Lamiaceae; genus Ballota; species Ballota nigra. The sequence goes on along the minus strand of OX344723.1, from coordinate 42,500,426 downwards.
AATAGTTTATGATACCAAAATTTTTTTGTCATATAATATATTGCCTTCAATAATAGATTGTAATACAAAAGTTTTTTTTTTTTTTTGATAAAATTATTCGGGCAAAATAGACTATTAAACTTCACAATATAGATATTCTTTTCTAGACTAGGATTTTAATTTTTCTTTTATATTATTTTTAACATACAAATATTAAAAGAGTATTGTAATTTATAAATAAGTAAAAAACTGTTATATTTTATATAATTAATATATATATTATTTCTTAAAATATGTTGAATAACTTTTTTATGGATAGAAAATTATTGTGTTGGCAAAAAAAAAGGACATTAAATTTCTTTACTAACAATTTAAGTATTATAACTTTAAAAAATATCTTACTCTAAAATACAATAAATTTGAATATATTTTAATCAATGGGGAAACAAAATATTTACGTAAAATATGGAATATTATTTTAAATATTACTTTATAGACTAGGATTTCAATTTTTCTTTTATATTATTTTAACATACAAATATTAATATAGTATTATAAATGATAAATAAGTAAAAGGTTGTTATATGTTATATAATTAATATATAGAAATATATATATATATATATATATATATTAATAAGTGGAATAAGTGTTTATGGATAAAAAATGATAATGTTGGCTAAAGAGAAAAAAAGAAAAAAAAAAAGGACATTAAGTTTCTTTACTAACAATTTAAGTATTATAACTTTAAAATGTATCTTACTCTAAAATATAATAAATTTGAATATATTTTAATCAATATAAACATAATATTTACGTATAATATGGAATATTATTTTGAACATTTAATTAATGCATGATTTTAAACATTAGATTAATGCAAGCAAATCTTTTTTCACAGTTGAACGATTTTTTTTTCTTTGATATATTTGGAATTTATTTTTGCTAAATATTGATAGATATGAAATTTGAATTTTTTTAAAATATATTGTCACCAGAATAGCATACGATTCCAAAAAAATATTGTCACAAAATATAATATCTTATCATCAATAATAAATTGTGTTGATGATCTTTTTATGATCAAGATGATTAGTGGCTGTTTTTGCTAAGGAAGATCATCAAACAAGAACTAAGATCATGGAATTTAGTTAAGTAATGCTCAAGAAATAATTTGGCAAGAGTTTTGCTATCTTATTGAATTGTCCCCCCTTTTTCATGTACATGAAGGGAGTATTTATAGACATACAAAGAGGTCATGTGTCACCATCTTGGTGGTTTAACCATTAGATCTTTGTCAAGTGTTAGGACACTTGTACAACATCTAAACTATTGCTCATTGGATGGATGCCAAGTGTTAAGACACTTGGACCATATCTAAGCTAGTGACTCTTGGAGTTCCCAATGTTGTACTTGGTCTTTGGCACTACTGAGATGCTTTCGACGGTGATCGATTGCTCGCTTGTATGTCTTTGCTAGATGTCATGGTCCTTTGCATTCCGAGCTGTTCGCTCCTTGCTTGGGATTGTTTTACACTGTTGCTCGCTTTATTACAAAGTTGTTCGCCCGAATCGATCTTGGTTTGGACCGCTTGCACAGCTGTTCTTTGCAAGGCTGCTCGCCTAAATATCTTGCTTACCATATTAGAGTTGTTTTGCAAGGTTGTTCGCTTTACAAAGCTGCTAGCTCCACAAAGCTGTTAGCTTCTTTCATTTATTATCCTGTTATCAAGTTTAATGATAGTTGTTTCGTTTATTAATCACTCCATTGTCCGCCCATCAACAATTGCCCCCTAGCTTGGTCTCATGTTGGGCATGGATTGATCAATTGGGACCAAGCTATAATTTCTTTGAAAACTGGGCGAGCAAAAATGTGGCATGGTTGTTCACACGGGCGAGCATCCGAGCGGTTGGGCGAACAAACGAGCATGTGAACTCATGCACGCGACCACCAGCGAACGCCTCTTCGTATTGCGACGGTTGGGTTCCCGAGGCACAGGATGCGAGGCGTCGCGTCAGTCACGCGCGTTTCCCCATTTTGCATATAGGGGCCTATAGTTTTTTAGGAAAATTGCACTTTCGTCCCATTTTATCCTTATAAATACGTGACTTCTCCTTCATTTCTTCCTTTCTTCTTTCGATTCTCACACTTCCGCCATTGATAAACACTTAGAAGCTTTCCCCTTACAATTCTTGTGCTTGAATCTTCTTGTTCTTCGAAGGTAATTTACATCTTATATCTCTTTTTCTCCTTTTAATTTCGTAAATTTTTTCTCTTTTTTTCGCACTTTTTGCAACCGTGACTATAATTCCGGCCATGGACCGTCGTTGCGCCGCCGTCCTGTATTATTGTCGCCGTCGTGATTCCGTCGTCGGTGTTATCGTAAAACTTCTCAAAATTGGCCAAATTTCTCCGTTACTCATTTTGAATGGAGTTTTCCCCCTCAAGTTCCTCTCAATCTGGACCTGGGCGAAACCCGGAAAAATGACCCGTAGATACGGCTTCTCTGCGCAGATCTGTTCGCCAGGCGTTGGCGAACAACCCGCGCACATTATTGGTGGACGAAGGCACGGACTCAGATGCGAGCTCCGTTGTTCGCTCAGTAGGGATGTACGCCGCTGATCGCTCTGGCGATCAAGAAGAGATTCACCCTCTTGCTCGTGAATCCAAAATGTCTTCCGACCTTGGAGAAGATTCTGCAGAAGTTGCCGCAGAGATAGAGGGTTCGATTGATCTTGATGGCGATCAACCCGACGCCGCTGGCGAGCAGCGAGTTGGCGAGCAGCGAGGTCCCACTCTCACTTGGGAGTTTTTAAGGGAGATCAATTTTCCCATTTCTCAAACTACACCAGAATCTCGGATCCCAGAAGGTGTTGTTCGCGATAACGAGTGGGCGGATTACTCTGCTCGCTACTCGGAGACTTTTACCGTTCAATCAAGGGAGATAATGGAGGCACGCGAGAGCGAGTTTGCGGCGAGCAAGGTTGCTAGTGTTGTTATTGAGGACGATCTGGCGAGCATTCGTTCAACATACAAGATTCCTTATGATATTTTTATGTATGTGCCTACGAAAGGAGAGACTGTTGATCGCCCTCCTCCTGGTTGCACGGCGATCAACTTAGATGTGCTCAATACGGGTTTCCCGCTCCCCGTTCATCCGCTCATAGGCCGTTTCTTGTCTGGCATGAATTTGGCAATCACTCAAATCACCCCAAATGGTTGGAGTACTCTTCTAGCCTTCATGACTCTTTTTGGTCTTGAGGGTTACAAGAATAAAATAACAACTGCGGAGCTTCTTTATGCCTTAACTATTTCTGAGGACGGTGTTGGCTGGTATTATGTTAAGGCGAAGACCGGAGTGAAACTCATTGAAGGCGTCCCCAATAAAATCAAGGGTTGGCATCGTCAATTCTTCTATATTGGTGGTGATTGGCGAGCAACTGAGGGGTTCGCTGGCGGGCAGACGCGCATCATGTCACCTGAAGGCTTTGGAAAAATCAAACGTAGGGCTGATTTTGTCTTGCTAATTCATAAGTAGGACTAATTGTAATCCTCTTCGTTGTTTTGCAGGTCCGAGAATCTTGAAGTGGGGTCATCCCGATCTCAGCGACGAATACCTCTTCACGTTAGCCGTCATTTCTCTTCGCGACGCTGCTAGTCGCGATTTGGAACATCTTTCAAAAACTCATTGCCGCAAGCTTGCTGGTTTGATTACGAGTCCCCACCACATTGAGGCTCAGGCTGCCATCCCTGAAGGTAACTCTCTTGCTCGCCGATTCTTCCTTGCTCGCCGATTCTTTCTTGCTCGCCTAACCCTTGTCTTTTTCTTGATAGATCAACGAGTCACCGTTGCTATCCCGGCTGTGCCTGAATCATATTATCTGCTCGCCAGACGAGTTAAACAGATGGCCGAGGCTTCGAGAAGGAAAATGGACCCTCCTCTTGCCATCATGCGCCTCCGAGCAGGGGAGAACCCCTCTGGTCGCCCAGTTGCCGGAGCTGGTCGCCGTAAGCAGGGGGCCAAAGTTTCTTCTTCTCCTCGGGATACAAGGAAGGAGAGAGAGAGTGATCGGGAGAAAGAGAAAAGGAAAGTGCCGCGGGGCGATGATGCTCGCGGCATTCGTACTGATGATCGCGCCTCGAAGCGGTAAAAAACTGTTGGAGAAGCGAGCAACATTGCTCCAAGATCCCCTGCTTCGAAATCCACCTCGCTGGATATAGTGGACGAACAGCAGGTGGTCGCCAATTTGGTGACGACTAAGAAAGGGGACAATCCCAAAGATACTTCCTACTTGGGTTGGGATCCCATTAAAATCAAAGAGTGAGTCAATCGTCCCCGACTTGCTTGTTGTTCACTGCCTAACACCATGTTGCTCGCTTACTAACACTTGTTTTTTGTTTGTTAGGTATAACCCAACGCTTTATCCTGGCCGATGGGCAACACTCCACCATCTCTCCGTTGTTAAAAACGCCCCCTTCTCGCTTCGCGACATCCCCGATCTTCCTGTTCGTCGGGCAACTGAGATGGTCCCAAGGGCCTGGACAAAATCGGCGAACACCCTTGTTGCTAACCAATCTGCTAGTGATAATGCTCGCCTGGTGGCGTACAATGCTAGCCATCAGTTGGTCCAGTCTCAAGTGCTGCTTGACCAAGTCATGGAGCTCGAGCGAACAAACCGCGATCTGGGCCGTCGCGTGGAGAAGATGGACGAAGAGAAAACCTCCGCCATCAAAGAGTGCAAGGCCGAGCATGCTAAGGAGCTGGCTCTGATGGAGGAGAAGATGGAAGCCTCCTTGGTCGGTGAGAAGGATGCCTTGGACAAGGCTGAGAAAATGCTGTTGGAGGTGAAGTCTTCAGATCTAAGAGCCGAAAGGGCTGAAAAAGAGCGAGCAGACTTAGCTGCTCCCCTGCTCGCTGCCGAAGAGCATATCAAGAGGCTGGAGGAGGAGCGCAAAGGCATGATCGATTATGAAGTCCACGAGCAAGAGGTGTTGGACAAGACCAACTTTGGGTACATCTGTGCCTTTGCTGAATGCTTGAGGTCTGTCCACTTCGCCTATGATCACAATCAAGATATTCGTGGCGCGGTGAAGGCGGACTTCATCGAGTACGTGAAGAATTATCCTCCTGCTCCTGGTTCAACCTTGTTCGTCTCCGATTTAGCCGATCTCGGCTTCCCTCTAGACGTCTTCGGCGAGGAGGTCGACATTGCTGCCCCTACTTATGGTGGCCAGCCTGACCCTGCCCCAGCAGCGACCAGCGTGGCAGCCACTGATGAAGTCTTTGAAGGGTTGGCGTCTCTTCCTCTAACTCCTATAGATGGGGCTGGGACAAGTGCCCCGGGCGAGCAGCCTAGTGCCCAGGCGACCAGCGCTGCAGACGCTCCTCCTCCTGCTTGAAGACTTAGTTTCTTTTACAATAGGATGTTTTCTTCTTTTTGTGCTTATCAGCTCATCCTTATTGTAAACATATTTTGACTCAATGAAATGAACATCCTTACTAATTTGCAATTTTACGCCTCTTTGTTTGTCTTACTTAGTTGCTCGCCTATTGCTTTTAGCTTATGACTCAGTTTCTAAGTGTTCCTTTTTTCTTAAGGTAAACACTTAGTTAATATTTTAAGTTGGTCGTTTGGTTCTTATAGAACTTGACCTTTAATTGTTTGGGCCATTTTGGTCGCTTGTGGACTTGGCCTTGCATTAATGTGGGCTATTTGTCCATTAGGGACTTAGCCTTATTTTGCATTTAATAAGCTTTATTGTTCGTCTTATAACAGACTTGCACTTTTGCAATTTTTTTTTTTTTTGGGCGAGCAACTGAGTAATCTGGACTTAAGGCTCAAAATTTAAAAGAAAGCAAGACAAAAGATAACTACAATTCTGCTCGCCTAGTAACTGCACAACTGCTCACTTTTATATAAATTCTTGCAAAAAAGTTTCAAAATTGCAAGAAGCTACTTGTAAAACTTCTAAGACTTACAGGACTTTATTGATAGTACTTCTTGAGTAAAGTAGTATTCCAGGAGTATTGGGACGACTTGCCTTCCATGTCTTCAAGGTCGTATGTGTCGTTGTGCCACTTATTCGTCACCTTGTATGGGCCCTCCCAAGTTGGGCCGAATACTCCTGGTGGTGTTAAAACTTTTCGAAGTACCAAGTCCCCAATTTTGAATTCTCTTGCTTTTACTTGAGAATTGTAGTACTTCGCCGCTCTTTTCTTATAGATTGCATTTTTCAATTCTGCTGCTATTCTTTTTTCTTCAAGCAAGTCCGACTCTGCTGCCAATGCGGAGTTATTTTCTTCTTCGTCAAACGCAGCTGTTCGACCTGTCGGGATTTGTAGCTCAATTGGTATTACTGCTTCTGTCCCGAACACCATTGTGAAAGGTGTTTCGCCTGTACTTGTTCTGTGTGATACTCGGTATGCCCACAACACCTCCGGCAGTTCCTCAGACCATTTCCCCTGTTTGTCGGCTAAGCGGATCTTCAAAATATGTTTGATTATTTTGTTCACTGCTTCCACTTGGCCATTCGACTGGGGGTGGTACGGTGTTGAAAAATGTTTCTTCATTCCCCACTTTTCACAAAAATCTCTTATCTTTTTTCCTTCAAACTGTTTTCCGTTATCCGTCACGATCGCTTGAGGCACCCCGAAACGACAAACAATGTTTCTCCATATGAAGTTAATCATTTTCTCCTGTGTGATTCGCACAAGCGCTTCTGCCTCAGCCCACTTCGTGTAATAGTCTACTGCCACCACTGTGAATCGAACATTTCCTTTTCCCGGTGGAAAAGGCCCGATGAGGTCAATTCCCCATTTCGCGAATGGCCATGGACTATTGACTGAGATTAGTTCGTGTGGGGGCTTGTGGATGTTTGGGGTGAACAACTGACACATGTGACAAGTTCGGGCAACTTTGATTGCGTCCTGGAGGAGGGTCGGCCAATAATACCCTTGTCTTACGGTCTTGTACGCTAATGCCCGTCCTCCAGCGTGATTTCTGCATGTGCCTTCATGAATTTCCTTCAGTACTGCTTGCCCTTGCCCCCTAGTCAAGCATTTCAGAAGTGGGAGTGAAATTCCTCTTTTATACAACTGTCCATCCATCATGGTGTATCTTGCTGCTCTTTTGACCAACTTGTTAGCTTCAAACGGATTGTCTGACTTTTTGTCATTTTGTAAATACTCAATGATTGGTATCCTCCAGTCGTCCTCTTCGAAATCTTCGTTGACTTGATACATCTTGTAGTCTTCGGTTGATGGCTTGGACATTTTTGTCAGCGTAACTCCTGTCAACTCTGCTGGTCCCGTGCTAGTTGCTAACCTGGCTAATGCATCTGCTTGAGCATTGTTGTCTCTTGGTATCTGTTCGATGTATATTTGCTCAAACAAGGAGGCCAGGTTAGCAACAATCTTTTGATACAAGGCCATATTCTCGTCCTTTGCCTCGTACTCCCCTCGAACTTGGTTGACAATCAATTGTGAATCCCCGAAAATCTGTAGCTTTCTTACTCCAACTGCTAATGCTAGGCGTAATCCAGCGATCACAGCTTCGTACTCTGCTTCGTTATTTATCGCCATGAACTCGAATCGGACTGCTGAAGTAAAAACTTGCCTATCTGGGCTTATCAAGACTATACCTGCCCCCGAAGCTGTATTAGTTGACGATCCGTCAACATACATGTGCCAGGGATGGCTATGTCCTCTCGTCGGATCCTGGGGGAAAGTCAGTTCGACTATAAAGTCTGCTAAGGCTTGCCCCTTGATCGCTGTTCGAGGAGCATATGAAATCCCGAATTGACTGATTTCCAATGACCATTTTAAAAGGCGACCAGCCGCATTGGGTCTGTGCAGTATTTGCTTGAGCGGGAACGTTGTCAACACTTCTACCTGGTGGTCGAAAAAATATGGACGAAGTTTTCTGACGCTCATCACCAGTGCATATGCTAGCTTCTCTGTCGGTGAGTATCTGAGTTCTGCTTCGTGTAAAGCTTGACTCACATAGTAGATGGGCAGGTGGAACTTTCCTTCTGCTCGAACGAGTACTGAGCTGATTGCTACTTCTGAAGCTGCCAGGTATAAGTATAACTTCTCCCCTGGGATCGGCTTGGCAAGAATTTTCGTATCACTGAGGTATTCTTTCAACTGCTCGAACGCTTGTTGACAGGCGTCTGTCCACTGAAACTTTCCCTTCTTGATTGCCTCGAAGAACGGCCTGCACTTATCTCCGGATCTTGAGACGAATCTGTTCAAAGCTGCTAGGCATCCGGTTAGCCTTTGGACTTCTTTAACCGATCTAGGTGGCTGCATCTCTATGATTGCTTTCACTTTTACGGGATTTGCTTCGATTCCTCTTTGACTGACCAGATGTCCCAAGAACTTCCCGGAATGGACCCCAAAACTGCTTTTCTTGGGGTTCAGTTTCATGTTGTATGTTCGAAGTATCTCAAACGTTTGAGTTAGATGCTGCAAGTGATCTTCCTTTCTGGTGCTCTTGACAACAATATCATCTACGTACACTTCCATTGTCTTCCCGATGTAATCATCAAACATCTTATTGACCAATCTTTGATATGTAGCTCCAGCGTTGATTAACCCAAATGGCATTCTCTTCCAGCACAACAAGTTTTTGTTGGTGTAGAACGCCGTATGCTCTTGATCATCGGGATGCATCGCTATTTGATGATATCCTGCGAATGCATCCATGAACGTGAGAAGTTCATGTACAGCGGTGCTATCAACTAGTTGATCGATGTGAGGCAATGGGAAATTATCTTTTGGGCAGGCGGCGTTGAGATCTGTGAAGTCGATGCAGAGTCTCCACGCTCCAGTCGCTTTTCTGACCAATACTGGATTCGCCACCCATTGCGGGCATAACGCTTGTTTGATTAAGTGGTTATCCAGCAGCTTTTTAACCTCCACATCGAGCGCCTCGTATTTGTCGGGCCCAAATTTTCTCCTCTTCTGATGGATTGGCTTCTTCCTCGGGTCGATGTTGAGTCTGTGGCAGGCATGTTCGGGGCTGATGCCCACCATGTCTGCATGCGACCATGCGAACACATCGAGGTTTGCTTTAAGAAACTCAATCATGTTGGTCCTGTACGGCTCTGGTAGCTCGGACCCTATGAAGAGTTCTAAGCCATCTTGGTTCGGGTCGACTTTTACAGTTTCCAACTCTTCGACCGGGGTAGCCCTTCGTTTCTGGCCTTTCCATCTGGGGTCAATAATGGGCCCTTCTGTCATTAGCTCATCCTCGATTTCCATCGGTTCTGCTCCCAATCGTGGCTCAATGTCCTCTGTATCAACGTTCATTGCCATTGTTTGTTCTTCCTCGTTGTTGGTTGTAGCAGCTTCTCTACCTCTCGTTTGGACAGACTGTCCATCTTCGCATTCTTGCTCGTCCTCGTCTAATTGTGCGCCTATGCACAACTGTTTGTCAATGCGCGGCTGTTCATCTGCGCACAGCTGCTCGTCGCTGCGCGGCTGTTCGTCTGCGCATAGCTGCTCGTCGCTGCGTGGCTGTTCGTCTGTGCATAGCTGCTCGTCGACTTCCATTACTTCGGTGTCGATAGAAGTCATGGTCTCGCTATCGCCTCCGTCCTTATCTGAGTACCCGTCTGTCATGTTGACTTGGTGATCCTTCAGTTGTATCTGCAAAAGACACGCACGAGCCTTCTTTTGGTCTCCCTTGACTGTACCTGCACCTTTCTTTGTTGGGAATTTTAAACAATAATAGTACGTTGAAACGGCTGCTTTGAATTCATGCAAGAAAGGACGGCCAAGGAACCCGTTATAGGTGGACTGTTGGTCTACAACTAGAAAGTCTACCATCCTATTCAGTTTCCTTTCCGGGTCCTCGACCGATACAAGCTCGACTGCCAACATAACCATTCCTAGCGGGGTGGTCACAGCATTCCCGAATCCTACAATTTTGTGATCACAGTCCTTGATGTACTCGGCGCAATCTCCTAGCTGGTCCACCGTGCTTTTGAACAGGATGTTCGTATAGGAACCAATATCGACAAGTAGACGATGCACTTTTGTCCCCATAATATTGGCACAAATGACCAACGAGTCATTGTGAGGAGTGAGTACCCCGTCTAAGTCTTTTTCTGAGAAAGTCAGGTCCCCTGTTCGTCTGGTCGATGGATTCACACCCACTTCCATCACTTGATCCACTGCTCTCAGTTCCGCCTTCCTCTTTCTTTTTGACATAGGTGGTCTCCCATCGGAACAACCACCTACTGGTCCAGTGGGTTCCAGCATTAAGATCTCCGGGATATGCCTTGCTGGGGCTGTTGGGACCTTCCTTCCTCTCTTACCAGCTTTGCTTGGTTGGTCATCACTGTCTCCATCATCCGAACTGGATGGTACTGGTGCCCTTGGTCTTTTACCTGGTTCCCTCTTTACGAACTCGGACAGCTTTCCTTCCTTATAGAACCTCCACAACTGCTTCAACAAATCTCGACACTCGCTTGTGAAGTGGCCGATGTTCTGATGATATGCGCAGTATTTGTTCGGGTTCAGTTTTCCTCTCTCTTGCCTTATCTTCCGCGGCTCTGACAACATCTCCCTGTCTTTAACGTTGTCGTACACAGCGTCCACGGACATGGTAAGGACTTGATTCAACTTTTCCTTCAACTCAGCTCCCTCATTGAATGACTTCATGTTCTTCGGAGCTTTGTAATCGTTTCCACCAGATTTCTTGCTAAACTTTTTTGGGTCAGCTTTGTCTCTCATTTCTCTGTGTAACGCCTCTTGCATTGACACATGGATCCCTGCTTTGTGTCTGAATTCTGCGTATGTTTTCGGACAAGTCAAGTGCATCTCCTTCCACAGATCAGTTCCTTTCTTTAAACCAGCCATCACAGCCACTATCTTCATGTCCTCACTCACCATCTCGCCCTCCAGTAAGACTTTATCAAATCTTTCCAGAAATTGCTTATCAGACTCCTCGTCTCCCTGCATAATATCTGCCAGGCGGTGTCTGTGGGTCAAGTAGGACCCGGCAGTTGAGAAGTGGGACATAAACTCTTTGCTTAGTTGGGCAAAAGAGTTGATGGAGCCAGGAGCCAGTGCTGAAAACCATCTGTGCGGGCCATCTCCAAGGGTGAGTGGAAAATTTCGGCATTGCGTGGCGTCGGTTGCCCCCATCGAAATCATGAAATCCGAATATTTCGTCGCATGAATGCGAGGGTCCGACGTTCCTTCATACAAATTGATGGCTGGAAACTGTATCTTCTTCTGGATTGGTGCATTGAGGACAGATGGAGATAACGGTGAAGAAGGGAGAACAGTAGATCCGACACCTCTCTGAGATTCCAACTGTCTCTGTAATTCCTCGATCGCCTTTCTCATTTCCTGCAATTCATTTGGGGGAGTCCTCCCGATGGAAGGCTGTTCATCGTGATTGGGTTCAGTGACCTCTTCACGATGCAGTCCCTTGCCAACGGGACGTTTCTCCTGAGTCGTCTTCCTAGCAGCGTTGCTAGCTCCATTTAGCCCTAGTCGGCCAAAAGCTGGCCTCCTGATTCGGTCATGCACCGATGGGCGAGCAGGATGGCGTGATCGCTCATCGTTCTTTCGGGATGGTTCCCTCCTATTTACATTCCTTGTACCTAGTCTCTCCAAAGCACTTGTTCGGGAAGTACTTTTGCTTGACTCATCTGCTCGACTTGGTGATGATTCCCCTCGACTCCCTAGACGTTCGCTCAATGGAGCTTTCCCTTTATTTCTACGGACCTCCTCGCTGTCGGCCTCGTCCCGACGTGCATCTTCTCTCATTTTACTTCTTTGTTCGCCCGTACGTCCCTGCTCGCCTGCTCGATTGGTCGTCACAGGTGCTCTTGACGATCCTGCTGCTTGTCGATTTTGTAATGATTGAAGGACAGCGATCGTTTTTGCTAACTCTTCCGGGTTCTGAGCAAGTGCTTCTACTTCTGGTGGGATTGTATCAATGGTGACCTGAATGTTTCTTTGCGAAGTTGCTCTCACCGTTCGTGCATGTCCCTCGGTGGACGAAACCCTAGTCCTCGGTTTACGACTCGGAGATACACTCGAATGTCGTTCATCTTGTGATCTGACCATCTTGGTTGCCAAAATGTATGAGATAAACAAATGAGTGAAGTAATCTTGTTCTTGCAAACACTTTTCCCAAGGGTTACTAGCCTTGTGTGTGAATATGAAGATTCAAAAACCCTAGTTCATGCACACATGCATTAAAACCCTCAAAGTATTATACATCTTTGTCCTAAGAATGTGCACTCTTGTTTTCCGGCAGCTGCTTCCCGGATTCCGGCGAGATTTTGCAGATTTCCGGTGGGAGTCTTCAACTTTCTTCGATTTTTACATAAACGGAGGTTCGAACACCCTTCCTCTAGCGCCAATTGTTGATGATCTTTTTATGATCAAGATGATTAGTGGCTGTTTTTGCTAAGGAAGATCATCAAACAAGAACTAAGATCATGGAATTTAGTTAAGTAATGCTCAAGAAATAATTTGGCAAGAGTTTTGCTATCTTATTGAATTGTCCCCCTTTTTTCATGTACATGAAGGGAGTATTTATAGACATACAAAGAGGCCATGTGTCACCATCTTGGTGGCTTAACCATTGGATCTTTGCCAAGTGTTAGGACACTTGTACAACATCTACACTATTGCTCATTGGATGGGTGCCAAGTGTTAAGACACTTGGACCATATCTAAGCTAGTGACTCTTGGAGTTCCCAATGTTGTACTTGGTCTTTGGCACTACTGAGATGCTTTCGACGGTAATCGATTGCTCGCTTGTATGTCTTTGCTAGATGTCATGGTCCTTTGCATTCCGAGCTGTTCGCTCCTTGCTTGGGATTGTTTTACACTGTTGCTCGCTTTATTACAAAGCTGTTCGCCTGAATCGATCTTGGTTTGGACCGCTTGCACAGCTGTTCTTTGCAAGGCTGCTCGCCTAAATATCTTGCTTACCATATTAGAGCTGTTTTGCAAGGTTGTTCGCTTTACAAAGCTGCTAGCTCCACAAAGCTGTTAGCTTCTTTCATTTCTTATCCTGTTATCAAGTTTAATGATAGTTGTTTCGTTTATTAATCACTCCATTGTCCGCCCATCAACAAATTGTAACACAATTTTTTTCTTTTTCTGGATAAAATTCTACCTGCAAAATAGAAATTGAAACTGTAAAATATAGATATTTTTTTGTAGAGTAGGATTTTGGTTTTTCTTTTTAGCAATTTAGATTTTTTTAACTCTTTTTTTTTTTAACAAAATATCTGTATATGTGAAATGTCTAGGAGGGAAATTGAATTTTAAAAAAATTAAGATTGGAGCCTAAAGGTCAATTCTTATTATTGAATTGTGTATTATAAATACCAACACATTAATCAATTGTTCTCACACAAACATCTACACAATATTTCATTTTAATTATGACATCTTTGTTAAATGTTACCTTTAGATCTGAAATGTGTGATTCTATCTTTAGATTTAAACTTTTGCGTTCGATTGTTCTTGTATCATCATACCATGGGGAAAAACTGGGCATGCAGGTATACAACAACTGTAATTTTAAGTAATATTGTATAATATTAATTTGAGATTGAATGTGTGAATTAGTTAATATATTTAAAATTTTCTATTTATTCATGTTTAATATTTTTTTATTATTTGTTGAATTATAATAGCAATTTTAATATTATATCGAAATTATAAGATATATTTTTTAAAAAATATATATTTATAATTTGAAATAATAATAATAATTTTTTTCCACTCCGCAAAATTCGCGGGGTACACACTAGTTAAAAATGATTTATAGGATATAATATGATATTACGAAATTCCTATTGATATCAATATTTTTAAAAAAATGTATTATTTTTAAGATATTAAAATGTGAAAATTGTACTAAATGCTATCACAAATTATTATTAATAGCATTTATGACGCTTTAAAAAATCAACCCCTCCCCAAAATTTCACTGGCCTAACTAAAAACGACCATTTAAACTATATACACTTAGTGGACATTTGTTAGAAATAATGAAATATAAATTTTAACACAAGCATAAAATAGGTAATGTTTTTTTTCTTTTTTCTTTTTGACAGGATAAAATAGGTGATGTTGACTGGACTAAATGTACTAGTACTATTTTCTGATGGGCCAACATTATAACTTGGCCGGGAAAGGCCCATCAATTAAGGGCATCTAGAACTTTTCTGACTCCGACCGTAATCTAAAACTCAGGTTAATAAGATCCGAATCCAATTGTCAGTTTTGAGTATTTAATTAAGGGAAAAGGAGAACCAAGAGTTCAAGATAGATTGTAGGCAGATGGTTGAAAATTGAAATAAAGATCCAGATCGCAAATTGTGGCTACAGATATTCAAATATATATAATTGTGTATCAGAAATGTCATTTAAATTAATTTTCTATTACAAATCCACATTGCAAAGAGTGTCTACAAAATAATAATCAGATTTATTTGTGTATCAGAATTGTCGTTTAAATTACTTTTCTATTGCAAATCTGCATGGCATCGCCCGTTGATACATTATAAAAATGACATCTAATTACACAATCTTATCATGTTTGAAATTAAAGTATATTCTATGAAATATTAGAAACATATATTATCCATGCAGATTTGCATTTGTCATAAAATTCAAGCTGGCATCAACATGTGTCATTTGTTAAATAAAGATAATGTTAAGGGGCATATATAATTTAATTAAAAGGGCAGTTAAATGTAGGATAGGTACTGATGGCCGGCTTAATTGGGTTATGATTAGGGTAATAAGAATTAAAGTGATTGAGGAGTCATTCAAGTAGAGGGTAATGAATAAGGAGTTATTTGATAGATAAATTATAACTTATTTGCAATCTTATTACGTATTAATAATATCAAGCACTACTAATATAATTATTCTCATTACGCTATAATCATCACTCCAATTAAGCGGGCCTTAAGATTGTTAATTTGTACAAAAGATAAAAAAAAAAAAAAATGTGATTACCTAGTACCTATCCTCTTTTGAGTTGCATTGAAAATATTAGACTTGATCGAATTTTAAGATATGCACTTATGTTAAGATTTTAGGCGATTTGGATAAATTTATTTTAAACATCATATAAATTCTAAAATTTTGTAAATTGTTCTCAGAGCTTATAAGATATACTATATCCATTCCTGAAAATTGGTTCTGACTTTTTACACGTGGTTTAATGTGATATGTCGGAGGGTATGAGGTTTTTTAGGTCCGATTTTTAATAAAATGATCGTTTATGAAAAGTATGTGAAACAAACTTTTTATTAACGATCATTTTATTAAAACCAAACCTCAGAAAATGTCATAATACCCTCCAACATATCGCATTAAACTACATGAAAAAAACAGGACCAATTTTCAATGACGGGGGTAGTAATTTTTAAGCACCTTATTAGTTGTTTGAGTAAGTTTTATATGAAAATGGTTCGTGATAAGCTATAAAACTATTTTAAATTATCGAATATTTGATCGGAACTATCGATAATCTCATTAGGAGTATTATTAATTTGGGTTCAAGAAAATTTACCACAATTACAATATAATATCACCGACCCAAATTAATGATACTTTTGGAGAGATTATCGATACTCCTGATCAAATATTCGATACTTTAATATAGTTTTATGATAAACTTATCATAAACTATTTTTAAATAATAGTTTCCCTAGTTGTTTAAGTGTTTGACTAATAAATATCATATGCTCTTTTATGGTAATTTCTAAAAACAATTTATCTAATTTGTATATAATTTTTTTTATGTGTAGTCTTGTAGATGAGGGTGAGGTAGTTTGAAAAATAACTTTAAGTTATCTCAACTTATTTTTTTGGAATTTATGAATGGTAGAAGCTTAACTAAAAAATTGTTTAAAACCTTTTTTACCATAAAAAGTTGTTTTAAACAACTTTATAAACTCACCCAAACCAAACTCTAAATTTTTAGGTTATTGAATCTTGAATTGAATACATAGGACCAAAAAACACGATCCGAATGAATTCTGAACAAATTAATCATAATCGTTGCCGTGGCAAAGTGTTATTTCATTTTGTTGGGTGTAAATTGATTTCCTTACACTTATTGTTGTAAGTATTTATTTTTCTCTTTGATAAATACGATAATCAAGAACATTTATTCCAGAATGTGGGAAATTTGAAGTTATGGTCTTTGGTCTTTGCCTACTTGGAGATGCTCCAAGAGATTTTTTTTAAATATAATTTGATTTGATCGATCATTATAATGTAAGAATTTGTTAATATGTTCTATCAAGTCTAATTCAAGTTTAACTTTGGAGCAAATTTTTGGTACTGTGTAAATCATTTTCACTGTGAATCTAGTTTACAACTATTATCTTATCTTATACTCTAAACCAGATTCACAGTGATTCAAAATCTGGTTTACAACTATTGTCATTGTGTAAATCTCAATGCAAGTTATAATCACATCATTGATTAGGAATGTTTGCAAACGGATCTTGCAAATTTTTTTATTTTCTTTTTACAGGAGATTCTTGCAATTTATAATATTTATTATAGAAAAAATATTTTTTGAGTGTTTTAATGAATAAAAGTTATAATATGTAAGTTGGTTATCCGATGTTTTGCTAGTACAATATTTTTACAAACGTTTATTGCTTTTATCATTAAATGGTATTCTCGCAATCACTAATCCACTTCCTCAAGGGTATTATTGATTTTCGAGTCATATACTTTCGTGAGACGGGAAATATTATTGAGTAGTATTATTTATTAAAATGAGTAGTACTATTTAGTCAGACAAGTAATATCATTTAAAAGAAGTGCACAGTATGAATGATGTATATATATATATGCTGTTAAAAATTGAAAAAAATGAAGTTCAATTATCCTGTGACAACTGCACAATCAAGTCTTTACTTAACATCATGTAAAGTCGGGTAGAAATTCGATCTTAATTGAATAAAGTCACCTTGAAAATGACAAAAGATTACTATAGAAAAGAATAGTAGCAAGTGAGCAAAGACTAATAAAAGACGATCTTAGGAGTACAGCTTAAAAAGTTTAGGGATTTTAGCACTGCGGTTGCGTTCTATTCCAGGCAAAAACCAAGAAATTAAGTGATAGCTACAATCTAATATCTTGTTTCTATTTTTAATTTTTTTTAATTTAATATATTAAATTATCATTGTAGTTGATTTGGATACCTCATGATGAGTCCGCCCAAAGTGATTGAGCTTCTTCAAGTGCAAGAATATAAGCGTTTCAGTATTAGATTTGGGTCTTTACCATCATTAAAAAAAAAAATTAGCTGGAGAAATAATAATAATAAAAGGTAGGATAAAAATATTCATTCCATTTCCTTTTAACCTCAACAGTAACATTATCACACACTAATCTTTGAATATTACATAATATTATCTTTGTAAGATTTCTTCTAACCAAGACGTAATTACAGGAATTGATCAATTTCTCATCAGACAAATATTTCCACTAACTTAAACGTCAAAAGTAGTTTTAGTGTGCACTTGAATACATGATATACACTTGGATTTTGAAAAAAAAATACCTCACAGAAATAAATTATATCCAAAAAAATAATCAGTAGTACTCCAATACTAGTCAGTAATAACCTAAAAAGTAATCAATAATACCTCAACTGAAAAAAAAAACACACAGTTCAGTGTGTTTGTGTATATTTTGAAAAACAGTCACAATTGAAATAAAAATAATATTAAAATCCAAATGCATTTATGCACTTGAATGCATGCTAAAATTTATAAAACATAAAAGTTTCTACAGTCACCCCCATTCACTTTACTCGGTGTTCCTCAAGTGATAAAAATTGAAGCTCATTAGATCTATTTACACTAAAAAAATAACATTTTCAAAATATTATAATATTAATTCCATTTAAAAATTCGAGTATATCAGAATAGTGTGAAAATACTCAAGTAATTTTTTATATATATGCTTGAATATGCAACAACTTGAGAAATCCAAATTCAATACAAATTAATTAATCAAATCTACCATTAGACTCCACATTTGAGGTTTCTCTTCATAGAAATCGAAACACACATTTCGACACTAATAAGTGGGATTAAAGACAATATTTTTCTGGGAATGTGTGTATTCAAATATTGTAGATAATTCAAACTAGCAAGCTAGATTGAAGTGTATATACACAGTATCAGAAAAAAAGTTGAGTTTAACGAACTCAATCATCATTTCTTTTCTTAAAAAAAGTCAAATCACATTCATACCATGCTACATGTCCTTCCTTTGTCACACTCTCACACAAAAATTAAATTAAAAATAAATAAATAATATTTTAACCAAATTATAAAAATACAACTAGTTCCTTTCCTTCGCATTGGCCATGTGACTGATTTCTCGATCTCCGTAGATTCCTGTTTCAAATAATGTAATTTAAATCCTAGTACGTATGCTCGCAGAAGGATCCGTATCTAATTAACATTTTTGTTTGTTTAATTTATATATTTATGAGCCACTCTACACTATGCGCTCATTAATATTATTACATATATTTATTAATATCATAATATTTTATACAGTGATATTAATTTATAAGTGTAGGTGATATTAATAAATGCATTTAATAATATTAATTGAATACAATGAGCAAAATTCACATTAAAATTTGTATTTATTTATTTAAGGGTCAGTTTCTTGCGCACGAATTGATATATACTTAATTTAAATGAAATGTCCAGACTATATTTAACAGAACTCATATAACTTAAAACTTGTCGATAATATAATTGAGAGAGAGGTCACACCTGCATATGACACTTGGTACTGTTTATTTAATTAATTATAATTATATGTTAGGTGTCTAGCTATATATAAGACAAATATATCATCTGCAATCTTGTGAGAAATCAGTAGTATATATAAATGCATGTAATCGCTCAAACTAATCAATCATAATATTTAGAAATCGAAGAAGAATGGGGTGCACATCTTCTATGTACGCAATTGGTAAAAAGAACAAGAAGAGTATTCCGGAAATCTCTATTTTTATCCCAGTTTTAAGAATTCCGACCCAATCCGATTTGCAGAAAACACTCGAAAGATCATTAATTCCCAAAGATCTTGCTCACAAAATTACTTCCCTCAGAAATCAGATTGTTTTAGTTGCTGAGGATACTGGTTTGTTTATCATTTTTATTTTTATTTTTATTTTTTCCTTTTTTGTTACATGATCTTGAAATATTTTTTTATGATCATTTTTTTTCCAGAGGGTTCTGCGATAAGTGAGCTGGTAAAGGCACTTGAAGAATACTTGTCTCTACTGCTTGGCCTTACCAAGAAAGGTTTCAATTTTTTCATCTTTGCTAGATTTCTGCATTTATATATATGGGGTAAAATCCTTTCATTAAAATGTACTAGTTTATTAGTATCAATTGGTTCAATCAAATGTATCGATGTTACACTATAAAATTGTGAATATATATGTACACATTTGATAATTAATTGGAAAATCTGGTGTAGAATACGGGCTTCAAGATTTGTTGGAATTCAGATGGAAAGAATTGGGAGATGGAAAGCAGGTAAGAAGCTGAGATTAATGAAACATTTTTAATGTAAGATTGATGAAAAAGTGTAATTAATTATAAAATGAGCAGGAAATGTGGGCAGCAAACGCATGGTTTGAAGTGCTATGTGTTTTGCATATGATGGCGATGCTGACGTTAATCGAGGCGAACGAGAGGCTGATTCCCAAACAGAGTAGCCTATCTGAGAGGCTTGTATCCGCAGGTTCACATTTTTTTAATGAAAAAAAATTACGAGCCTTTCTTTTCTAAAAAGAAAATCGGTGCATAACCTTTTAAAATGTTGCGATTCTATTAGATAGCATGAGAGAGGCGGTTGAATTGGGGCTGAAAGCAGCAGGATATTTGAATTTCTGTGTTCGTGATGTTCTTCCTCGACTACCACCTGATATAAAGTATGTATATAAGTAGAATTAATTAATGATGTTTGATTATCACCATTTGATATTCACTTATTCAGTTTTGATGATATTAGGAACAAGTTGCCTTTGGACATGCAGGGGAGTGTTCTAGAGGCCATTTCTAATCAAGCTCTAGCACAGGTATCTATTATTTAAGAAAGAAAAAGATAATTGTTTTAGGTGTTTGAGAATTTGAACAAGGAGTATAATTTAATTGGATGGATTCTCAGGGGACTGAAGTTCAACTTGGACTAGCTGTCCAAAGCAAAAATGCAACTTTATCAGTGAAGAGAAGATTAGCTTGTGAACAACTAAGTTTCTTTGCTCAGGTAAATATCATTAATTGTATTAGTACATTTTATTATATTCTGCAAATTAATAAAATTTCATAATCAGGCGTACTGCTGTTTATCTGAAGTGAAGGAGAGCAACCCCGTTACCGTTTTAAGGAAACAATCGTTGTTCCTCAAGTGGAAGCATCTAGAAGCAAAGGTGATCCAGATTAACGCTCCACTTTTGATGTTCCATTATTATTTTGATTTGTACTAACACGTGAGATACAGGCCGCAGCTTACTACTATCATGGTCTGATAGTCGATAAGGGCTCCGATCCCTCGTCCCACGTCACTGCGCTCTGCTGTTTCCTCGCGGCAGAGGAGTTGCTAGTCGAGACCAAGAAAGCGTGCTTAAATTTTTGCCTCGCCCATCCCATTACTAGGTTTGGCTTTACTCATTAATTTTATGTCAACCATTTTAATTTGACCCTTGTTTCCTATTTTTAATTTGCTCCTACAATTGACTTTTAATTAAGAGAAGCGTGATTTTTTTAATACTTATTTTTCAAAGCATCACAAAAATTTACATGTCTCTTACAAGTTTTTTTGTTAAAATAAAATTGTGTTGTTTTTAGGTCTCCGCCACTGTGGGGCGCAATGAAGCATTTGCATAGGAAAATTCCGGAAATAACGCCCAAGAAATCCCAGATGTACGGCCATCTTTTGGATCAAAAGAAGTAAGTGATCAATTTTTCTTCATGGCTCATTTTAATTTTTTTTTTAAAAGAATACAAGTAATGTGAGAAAATTGGTTATTTTATGATGCAGAGCTCTACAAATTTTGCCTAATCTTCCAGAGTTTCAGCTCTCTTTGAAACCAGATGACTATGAATTGCCAGAACTTGATCCTACTTGGGATTGTGGAAAGTTGGAAATTCTTGGACAATCACTGAAAGAACATATCAGTGATGATGACAATGATGAAAAAGAAATTTGATCAAGATGTTATCTAATATTTGTAATGATGATGATGTATGTGTGAGAAATTACACAATTTAACAAGATTAGAAAAAAAAAAAAAAAAAAAATCCCCAAATCCCAGTGCTTGATTTTGATTAATTTCATGAGTTCCCATATTTCTTGTAATTTGTAATGTAATTGTGATTTCATTCACAAAAGCACTAGTGTAATTCTTGAATCTGCATTTCTGATGATCAGCCTAGAGAACCTTAATTTTTTTTCTCCAAAAAATGGTCCCCCACTTTTCATATTTATTACATTTCTTGCACTAGTAAATGATTATTTTACTAGTGACATAAGCATAAATTATTTTAAAGAGTCAATAACCGTACAAATTATTTTATTAGGGAAGTTATTTCTAAATTTTACTTCCTCCGTCCCGTTATTTTTTTTGGCACAACATGGAAAAAAAAATTAAATATACATATAGTATTGGTGATGTGATGGAGAAAGAAGAGAATAAAGTGTAATGTGTTTAAATAAGTGAATATAAATAAAGTGTATGAATATAATATAATTAATTGTTGTCAAAAAAGGTATGTAAAATCAATTGTGAAACGGATAAAAATGACAAAATAAAATTGAACAATATGATTGAAGATATTTCTGTTGGAACGGAATAAATAATTGGAGCTTAGTTTGGAGGATTGCACTCCACTCTTAGATGATGTTCGCAGTTTCAAAGTCAACCATCTCTCGCTTGTTAGGCATGATTTTTTTTTTTTAAATTTAACATATAGAGGCATTAGCTCTAAGGCAATAAGGATTTTTCAAATGGAATATTGATGTGAATCTTTTTAACAAATGAAGACCATCTTTACTTTTCCATTCATCTTGATCTTTTCTTTGGGAAAAGTTACGGATTGATTCTTAAACTATTGTCTTGAATACAAATTGAACATTAAACTATATTTTTATACAAATAAACTCTTCAACTATTAAAATCAAACAAATATGTCCAACTAAGGAAAAATGGAAATTGGGGCTCTTCGGTCAAATTTTAAAACAAACAACGTTTGCTTTTGCTAAGAATATGAGAAGCATTATTATCAATTGAAAAAACCATATCTTTAATTTTAAGTTAAAAGACGAAGAGATGCACCTTTAACAAAAAATAAATTAATGGAGAGTTTCCAGTTTTATAGAAAATGAAGTTGTTGTAAGCATAAATTTAATTTATGCATAGATCTTGAAAACTTAATCACACGGGTCTATCAACGTGAGAGATTCGTTCGGATCTTTTCCTAATTGACCAAATCAAATAAAATATTATTTAAACCTCAATATTAGATATTTTAGTTAATAATTAAATATCTAATTAATTTATTATGTGGCACGTGGGCCACAAAATCTTACATTCTCCCACTTGGCCCATGTGGCAGAATACATCTTCATGGTTTAAATAATAACATAATATGCACGTCATATGATATCTTTATTGGTCAAATCATAATGACAATATTAAGTATATACTAACACGAGTCATGGCGTAACACATATTTACTCGACATGGTATCTTCCATGTACCACAATGTTAGTTTTCTACTTAATATGACTCATAAATAGAAAATAGTAGATCATTTAAGCGTCTCAATTAGAGATCCAATCCTATTAATTAAATTTTATGTCAATCATTCATGTATACGTTAATGACAAAATAGGATATTGTTCAATATCAGAAACAAAACATAAAAGAGCTCAAAGTGTCAACTGCATATCATAGATTCATTAAGGTTTTCAATAATGCCCTTTCTTTCGACATGTCCAATAAATGTCTTTGGAGGCGGTCCTTTCGTTAATGAATCATAAATCAACACCTTTTGTTTCTGAACTTCTTCTTTGATGACAAAATACTTCAATTCCATATGTTTAACATATTTGGAATACTTGTCGTTCTTAGAGAAGAATACTACTACAAAATCATCACAATAAGTTTTCAGCGGCTTGACAATACTGTCGACTATTCCAATTCCTGAAATAAAATTCTATAGTCAATTTCTTGAATGGTGACTTAAAAACATGCCACAAATTCCAAAAGGATGCCACAGCACAACAGATACATGAAAGGCATTATAATTTTTTTAATCAAATGCAAACATCAAATTTGTTTGAAATTTTTTATTTGGGCATTTCATCAAACACATTATTTACATTTAAAAAAAACACCCACTCAAAAATATTGAGACAAAATTACCAACTATTGGACTTCGTAAGGTTGAGAAGGTTGTAATTACTGACCTTTTGATAAGTTTGGTGGTTGATAATGCTCTCGTTCAGCAAATTTTAGCACTCTTCTTTCTTTCTCTCGCGAAGTACAAAATCAAATGAAATTCATCAGTGAGTTAACGGCGTTTCTTTTAAAATTGGACACAAGTGTTTCGATCTCTCTTTTTATTAGTTGAGGACATATATTTTCAATTTTAATAGTTGGAGGTTTTATTTGTAAAAAAATAATTCAGGTCCAATTTATACTCAAGACAATAGTTAAGAGTCAAATTTATACTTAATACAATAGTTGGGAGGCCAATTTATAACCTTTTCTTTCTCATCTTGCTTTTCAAACTTTCACTTTTTTTTCTTTTTGTAATTTGTGTCTTCCTTCTCAACAAACTCAAGTGCATGTTCTTTTTCCTCTTCAAAATTGAAGAGTTCGGAAAGAGTAATTTATAACATAGAGGAACAATAAATATGAGAGCTGAATAATAAATAATTATTTTAAATAAATTTAGAGGGCTTTGAATGGTGATACATTGAGAAGCAAGTAGGTGAAAATAGTTAAAAGGGACAAATAATCTAGAATATAAATTTAGAATCTAAAATCTAAAAAGATATTTAATGTGGAATGTATACCAATTAGTTTTTTTCTTCTCTTAAATTTTTCTTCTAAATTTCAAATTTTAATAAAATTTTCATTTTAAAGTATTTTTCAACGCACTACACTTAAAATTTTATAATATGTTATGATCTTTAATTTAACATGCATATTGTAATATAAAATAAAATTCAAATTTGAAATATTATTTTATTATTTTTAAAGTATTTTTTATTAATTTTAATTACATAAGCTGGTTCTCATTGAATTTAAATATTGTTTTATATATTTTAATATTGTGGTGAATTTAGTTCATAATTAAAAAAAAAATTGAATAATTAGGAGACCATCACACACACATATATATAACTAAAAATTTAACTAAGAGGGGTGTATTGGTTGTAGAGTTTGTAGGATTTTTTTAGACTTTTAAAGTTTGGAGGTATTCAATCTAGATTTTCAAAAGTCTTTAAAAATCCTGAGGTATTCAATACGGATTTTAAAAAGTCTTAAAAAATCTTTAGGTATTCAACAGTCTATGGATTTTAATACTCCATGGATTTTCTTAGATTTCCCTTCCAAAATATGAATAGATTTTACTCTTCAAAATCTCTTCTAATAACCAGAGATTTCTACGGATTTTGAAAAGTCTTAAAAAAATCTTTAGGTATTTAACAGTCTATGAACTTTCTTTGATTCTTTTCCATTGGGATGTTAACGGGGCGGGGACGGGGGTCATTACCCATCTCCGTCCCTGCAAAATAAATGGGAAATTTTTTTCCCCCATCCCCGTCTCACGGCGATTTCCCGTTCCCCGCCTACTTATTTTTTTTTTATCTCATTTTTAAAATATAAAAAAATATTTAAATTAAAAACTTTAAATATATACAACAATTACTTTAAGTTGGTGTTAAAAAAAATTAATTTAAACAATTTGAAGAACCTCTAATTCTAATATTTTTAATTAACATATATACTAAAGTGAAAATAATATAATTTGGAACTAATAACATAACATTAAATAAAAAAATGTAATTTTTAATAAATAGTTAATTGAGTAGGAAACTATGAAATATTTATTTGTAATTTACTTTAACATTAAAATTATATATAAATATATTAATTATATAAAAAATAATGCGGCTCCCCACGGGAAACGAGACGGGGATCCCCCGAGCTGAGAATACTATCCCGGTCCCCGCCTACGGGGCAAAAAAAATCTCCGTCCTTGTTTGCTTTGGGGATTACCTGCCCCGTTGTCAAGTCTACTCTTCAAAAAATATAAATAAATTTTACTCTCCAAAATCTCTTCTAACAACCTGAGACTTCTAATGAGGGCGGGTATAACGGTGATGGAAATGAAGATGGAATAATAATGTATTTTTTTAACTAATGTATTTTTTTTAAATAATTTGGATAATTTTTTTTTATATACAAGTGTGTCCCATATATATTTGCATCAATGGTTCCAGCGCCGGAGTCTATGTAAATCCATGTAAATCAATTAAAAAAAATGTATTCCACAATCCTTTAAAGTCTATGAAAATCCAAATAAATCAATAAAAAAAGTCAGTCAAACTCTGTATGAAGTCTATAGATTTTCTAAATCCACAGACTTTTTAAAGTCCAAAAAAATTCGATAAAATCTCAATTGAATACACCCCTCTAAATTAAATTAATAAGAATTAACCCACATTTAAATTAGAATTCATCCCACACAAAACAATCTCGTGATGCAAAAATTTATCATCATTCATATTGTGCATCGCTCTGAATAATTACTAGTCAAAGAGCTAAATATAACACAAGTATATGTGTGTTAAACCAGGTAAAATACAATTATAATATCCATGAATTAGAATACACACTAAATATTTGTGTGTCTGTTTTGATATGAAGTGTAGCATCTACTATATCAATACATTGATAATATTTTATTTTACACTCAACCTTAGGCTTTTTTTTTTTTTTTTTATCAAACGCCTTC
This sequence comes from Ballota nigra, assembly GCA_947034835.1. NCBI lineage: Eukaryota > Viridiplantae > Streptophyta > Magnoliopsida > Lamiales > Lamiaceae > Ballota > Ballota nigra. Next base: position 42,474,359 of record OX344723.1, on the reverse strand, counting down.
CAAACACGATTGTGACTTAAGTTTGTGTGCAGAAATGACTGTAAGAAGAAGCAGGAAGATGATGGCTAAAAAAGACGATACAATTGACACCGTTGTCTCATGACAGAATCTTACGACCCGATCACAAATCGGGACCCAACCTGATTGGGCTTGCCCGAATTTACCCACGAACCCGATTGCCATACTTGCTGAGCTTCCTGATAATAATACAAGTAAACTCACCTGCAAAACGTAGTGCGAATATTAATACTCACTTAAAATCACTTTTTCTTAAATAAATAAATAAAAGAAATCACATATAAGGTGACTTTTAAATCACTTAAAATGTATTTATTCACTTAAAATTTATTTATTATTCACAAGCTAGCTCTGGGTTCACCAACTTCTAACAATTAAAAAGTGATGGTTTTGATAGATATTGGGGTGTTTACAAAAAATTATGTCGAATCGAGAGTGATTTAATTCAGTAATGGTAATTTTTTTTATTACTTAATACTCAAAAACGGTAAATGTATGTGAAATTGTTCTTTTTGGGTTTTAAATGGTTTTTAAAAACCGGTTTTTGAAAATCAATGGTTTTTATAATCCATGGGGTTTTTAAAATCTTTGTTATTTTTGGGTTTTGAGTAGGGTAGGTTTTAACTTTATTATGTAAAAGTAAATGAGTGTTGTATAGGTTATTTATAGGGTTGTAGGCTTAGGATTTCAAAAACCTATTTTTAAAACTCAAACTAGAATGAGTTTTAGATTTCAAAATCTAAATTCAGGTTTTTAAAACCCAAAAAAAACATAGCCTAAAAGATAAAAAATTTGAGAAAAACGTAAGTCAAAGTTGAGAACAGTATCTTGCCCATAAGCACTTTGTTTCCAAATGTTACTCTTCTTTTTTTATAAGTTCAGTTGACACACAAAATTAATCAATTAATCACGTGTTGTGAATCTACATTATTGGGTAAACAATATTCGACTCCAGCCTATGCAAATAAAAATCCATAGGTAATAAGATTTTTTTTTTTTTTAATTACCAGATCATGCAGCAGCAAATAAAAGTAATTCTTAGGATTTGAGTTGGAAAGTCTCAGTAAAATGACATGAATTACTGACAACACCGTGAGGCCGCATACTACACAATCTGCAATTAATTTGAACCTGCAAACATGTAACACATTTAGTTTATATAACACATTATGGTAACACTTCTTTTAGTTTATATATTATGTAACACTTTATGTAACACTTCTTTTAGTTTATATATTATGTAACACTTTATGTAACACTTTGTTAATATACAACATTTATATGTAACACTTTTAAATAAGTAACGCTTTTAGATAACACTTTATAGTAGATAACGCTTTTTAGGCAACACTTTTATATATGTAACGCTTTTACAAAGGTAACACTTTTTAGTAACACTTATACTTTAACATAAGTAACACCTTTCAGGTAAACACTTTTATGTGAGTAGCATATTCTGGTAACACTTTATAATAAATATTTAAATTCAGCATATATAAAATCATACATTACCTATAATACATATAATAATATTATTAGTTCGATATATATATATATATATATATATATATATATATATATATATATATATAAATAAAATATGCATATGATTTTAAAAAATTCATATGCATAAAATTTATTTATCATTTAAATTAATTTATTAATTAAAAAATATGTTTATTATATACGTACAAAATAATTTATATTTTTCATTTAAAATTATTAAATAATACAATTATACAATTTTATAAATTTATATTATATGTATACAAACACACACACACAAATATATATATATACACACACGCATATATTATTTTATAAAGTAGGTAGAAAATTGTTTGGTTCATTAAGAATTATTAATTTTAATTATTAATGTGAGTTAATATACCATTGTTCTGCTATATATAAAAAAAAGAAGGAAAAAAAGAATAAAGAAAAAAATGTTAATAAGTTAAATAATATTAAAGTCCAAAATGTATAAAGTGTTATAAGTAGCATAGATGGAAAGTACCAAGTTTTCTATTCAAGAGGTTCAGGGTTCAATACCTAGAGACTATGTTTTTACCCTTTGTCTATGTCTATTATTATTTATTTATTTGCACAAGTGTTACCTAAAGTTTTTATATAGGTGTTACATATATATGTAACATTTTTTTAAAGTGTTACATATATTATAAAAAATGTTGCATTAGACTTTAGGCTACACCAGCAACTGCAACACCCTTAAAAGTGTTACTTATTGTACATAAGTAACACTTTATTCATATTATGTAATATTTTTTTGGTGTTACATAATATCACTTATGTTGTAGTGTAAATTAATTTGATTAATTTCCATATACAGTAATTTATTTTACATTATTAATAATAAAACAGGCATCGTGTACACTAGATGCAATTTGTACATTTTTTAATAGTATAAATTATTTTCACTAAAAACTACAGTTATATTTTACTTTAATTTTTCAGTAAAATCAAACGATATTGTGCTAAAATGTAATTGAGTGATATGGTACACTTAGTTCATACAAGACTATATATCTTCGTACCACTTTAGAAAATTAAGGATGATTAGTTTTACCTCAAGGAAGACGAATCCGTGTAATGAGCCTCCATAATAACGCCGAAAACAGACACAGATTGGCCGCTGTTGACCAGAGTCAATATCGCGGAGAGTGTAAGTGCAATTACCACAACTCTGAGGGTCAGCTGTGCAACATAGCAAATTGTTGTGGAGACTTTTCTGCTATTATCAGAAGATATGGGAGCGAAAGTGGATACGATTTTCTTTTGGAGGGCTTCAGGGTCCATTTTCTTTTGGAAATTTGGAGAAATTTGAAGAGGAGAAAATATATATTTTGGAAGCATTAGAATTCAGATGTACTATATATATAGTAGTAGAGTTTATAGGTGTTTTGAAAAATAGAAAAGGTAATAATAATGAAATGGGGATAGATTCAGTGCTTGAAAGAATAGCATTTAATATATATGATTTTCTATATATTCCATATTTGATGTTTATGTCAATAATTTTCGATAAAAATAAATAAATGTAAATAGCTGATACCAGTTTGGGATTGGTGATTATACGAATACCCTGGTCCTGCTTTCAATAAAAGAAAATAAATACGGTGTTCAATTTTAATTGTTTTCCCCAAAAAAATATACTATTTAAAAATTGTAATTCTAGTATGCACTTAAGTGTATGGAATACACTTGAATTTTGAAAAAAAAAAATAGCCCAAACAAAAATTAGTGATACCCCAAAAACTAATCAGTAATACCTCAAGTACTATTCAGTAATATCTCAACTAAAAAAACCTACAGTTCGGTGTGTTTGTGTATTTTTTTAAAAAAATAAAATTAAAGTGAAAATTGAGCTTAAAATCCAAATATATGCTTATGCACTTGAGTGCATATTAAAATTTTTGATTTAAAAATAGTAATTGTCATTTTAAAATAATCAAGAAAATAAAATGCGAGTATGACAAATCTTGTATGTCAGTTTGTTATATTAACATGATAAGAACATCCACAGTGGTAGAGAGATTATAAATATTATCTCCCCTCCACCTCATTGTCACATCACAATTTGGGCAAGACTAACATAACATGTTAGGGTCTGTTTGATAGGGGTTATTATTTGTATGGGGTAGATTGAGATAAAATAATATAGGGAAATATAGTACAGGGAAATTTAGTATTGAGGCTTTAATATGAGTGTTTGATAGGTTGTAAATAGGGGTTCATACAATTTTATACTGTGTTTGATAGGGTATAGAAACACCATATAAAACATATAAAATTATCTTTTTAACCTTAATTTCCTTAAATTATCTAGTTGTTTGATAGGATCTAAACAAATATTGAGATAAAATTAGGGTTTTTATATATATCAAAATTTTCATAGAAGAAAAGGGGGGAAATCGTATTTGGCTTCTACCTGCGCACGGCCGCTGAGGAAAAGGGCGCCACCGTACTGCCGCTGCTGGAGAAGACACCGGTGCTGCTGTTCGCCGCCCTACCACCGCCGCTGGTCTTCGCCAAGACGCCGAACCGAGATACAGGAAGCTCCGTCCTTGTCTTCGCTGTGGTACCGGAAGCCTCCGCTCCTGCCTTTGACGCGCTACTAGTTCCGCTCCACCCACATCACCGCCGAACAGGTATTATCTCGTCTCTGCCTCTCTGGTTTTTTTTTTTTTTTTTCGTCTTTTTCATTTTTTTCCTTTTTTTTTTTTTTGCGAACATAGTACAATGGTAGTGGTGGAGGGTTCTTCAGCTGCTAAGATTTCTCGGCTAAGATTAGATGGTGGTGGATTTTTTTTCTGTAGTAAGATGTCATCTTCCTTCTGGAATTTTGGTAGCCATGTTTTCTTCAGGCGTATTAATGAATGAATCTTTTTATATATGTATAAAAAGACTTTAGCATGAAGAGATTATTTAATATATACTATTAATTTGTGGGCCACAACCACCAACATGAACAAATTAATTGATGGAGTAGATTTTAGGCTTAATCTGTGATGTGTATATATCATATCATTTATCATGGAAATGGACGAGATTTTGTAATAGATTATAGAATGGAAATGCAACAGTTGATTAGAGTGCTTGTAGGGGATTTTGTTCGAGTACAGTTGATGGTTCTTGCATTCCCCAATGATCTGCTATCATAAAATTATATAAAACTTATGAAACTATATGCATTGATGAATTATAGGCTGATGTATTAAACTATATTTTGTAGTCATGGAAGGATCAAGGAAAGGGAAAGAAAAAATCACCTCAGACCGCACTAGAAGGGCATGGACGGATACGGAAGAACGCATTTTGATGGACAACTTGAAAGAAATGGTGAAGGGAAACTGGAAAAATGAGAATGGTTTCAAACCTGGATATCAGAAAAGGCTTGAGCATAGGATGCTCAAGGCACTACCGGGAACTGACATTCGAGCAATTCCGCATATCAACTCGAAAATCACAATGTGGAAAAGACTTTATGGTTCACTTTGGTCAATGATTGGTGACGACAAGGGTAGCGGGATTGGCTTCAACACAACGACTTGCCTCATTGATTGCGACGATGAGCAGTGGGCAGATGCAGTGGCGGTAATCTGTAACTTTTCATTAAGTTCATGTTGTAATTTAAAGTTGTAATGTTTTATGAGTTTCTTAACTTAAATTATTTTGTTCTTTGCAATTGATAGAGGGATCCAAGTGCTGCTCATATGCGTCTAAAGACATGACCGATGTACGAGGATTGGATCGAAGTCTTTGGAAATGATCGGGCAACAGGAAAAACTGTTGAGAATGTCTACGACTCCTACAACAACCTAGTGAAGGAGGATGCGGGACGGAGTCAATCCCAAGACACCCGTGAATCATTTGGTGCGCAAACTGACTACAACATGGACACTGAAGACTTCTGTGAGGTGGAAGGAGATTCCCAAACTACTCAACCGGAAACGCCACCGGTTATGAAGAAGAAGAGATCCTTCTCTACATCTAGTCCAGTGGATCCACTTGTTGACCTTCTCGGGAGCCTTGTGACTACATCTTTTGAACGCCTTGACACCATCTGTCGTGCGGTTGGATATGATGCTGAGCGTGGAAAAGCAAGACATGATATCTTTGGTATGCTTGATTCCATCCCAAACCTGATATTGGACCAGAAGATAGATGTGTCTAAAGTTCTCGCCAACAACGCTTTCGAAATGGAGATGTTTCTTGGGTTTACCAAGGAAGCCCAAGCTCGGTATGTGTACCGTTTGTTGACCGAGGATCGGGCTTGATGGTGATGTTTTTATGGTGTTTTATTTGTCGTAGCTACTACTAGAACTTGAACTGTTGTTGGATTTTATCTATTATTTATTTTGGGTTATGTATAACTTATTTTATGTTTGAACTAAGACCATTCAATGTTTATGTAGGATATTTTATTTATTTTCATTGTTGTGTTTAATTCGGATGTTATATTTTTATTTTGTTTATTATGGTGTTTAGGTTTTACGAATGCTTGGGTTATGTAGAATGTATTATGCACAACTATTGATGAGGTTATGATCAAACGATAAAATAGATGACATAATATTGAAACCATGCCCTAATACATAACATCATCAACTACTGCAACCACAACCTTACATGAAATAATACTTAATTAAACATAAACATGTTAAGATGACTTTATTAAACCAACATAGCTAGACGCATGACCATAATGCATACTCTTCATTTGTCGTCCTTCTTAGCATTGCTTGAAGAGGAACCTGGCCACAAAGGGAATTTAGGCCTAGTAGGGATTCGCAGATGGCAATTACGGATATAAGGGGGAACAGGCCATTCAAGTGGTGGCTCAGTCAATTCCTCTGAACATAGATCTGGCTCAGATAATTCCTCTTGACTGGCATCTGGTTCATCGAACAACCTTACACGAATATGACGACGTGTGCGAAGGTTGGGTTCAAGGTGATGATCATCATCAGATATTACAATTGGTGAATTCATAGTTTGAAATGAACGATTGGCAACAACAGGACTATCAGGTATGTTGATTATCTCCACGGTTTGGTTCATAGGCACCACTTTGTCATCAGAGTCTGTTGATACAATACACTCTTCTGGTCCAAGCTCTCCAGGATTAGCAAAGAGAAAATGAAGTTTCGTGTACTCAGGCTCCCCATGGTGGACATAGGCTTTTGCGAATTCATTCTCCTACATGCAAAATTAATTTTACATGAAATATTTCATTAGTCGAGTTATAAACAAGAATATACATAAACCCAATAAAAAAGTAGAATCTGCAGCCGAAACATACCTCAATGATTCGAGACCATGTCTTATGTGTTGTAAGCAGGGTGTTTTCATTACGATTCCACCACACACGAGGATGCTCAGTAATCAACTTGAACAAATCGTATCGATTTTCGAGTTGAGTACGTCGCTCCATACCATCACTCCATGTGAGAGTCTTGGAGAAGGAATCGTTCACCACTCCAATAGCAGTAACAATTGCATTGAAGTTGACCTCAGCTCTTCCATACCAACGACCTAAATTTTTTTGAAGAACCAAAGCATTAATGAACACATGGTCCATTTCGTAGCTCCAATTGGCATCATAAAGGAATGTTTTTTGTGGGGGAATTTGTGAGAAATCCATTTTACAAGAAAGTTGTTGGTGAGTGAAAATAATGAAGAACGTCACAATTAAATAGATACGAAAGTGGACACTTTAGAACACATTTAATTGGAAAACGACAAATGCCTCCATAAAAAAAATAGATTTCACATGCAAACAGTATTAATACACTATTCCCATAATTTCAGGGTTGTCATTGATTTGTCACTGCTGAAATCTGGTTGAATTTACTTTCACTGTGTATCTATGATGGACTAGTCACTGATGACCTTTGATTGAAATTTTCTTTACTGACACTGTTTGTTGGTGAACGAATTTAATCGTAAGGATTAGTGGCTGTTTTAATCCGTTTTTACGTCACCAATCAATAGCGTGTGATTGATTACCACCGTAAATGGTAAATCGGGGTTTGGGCTATCGAATTTGTGTAATATGTAGATCGAAATCGAATTAATTTCGTATGTGTGTACGTTAAGGTGTATTTGTGTGTGTATTTAGTCTGAAATTCGAAAAATTACATAAATAAGCTGGAGAACAACTATTTATAGAGACCATCAAGCATGAGGTGTCCAAGACTCTTGGTCTCCCTAGCCTGCATGCTTGACATGTGTCTCTTTAATCTTATCCAAGCTGAACCTTAGTTACAAAGTCTTCTTTGATCTTATCTCGGACTCATTGTTGTTCGCCTAGGTCGGCTTGATTGATCTTGTTGATTCTCCAACTGAAAGTTGTTCGCCTCTTGAGGTTGTACTGTGGAAGTTGTTCGCCTTGTGGCTTTATTCAGCTTGGCTTTGGGATCTTTGTCCTTTGTTCCCTTGTACACTCCTTGGCTGTTTGTTGTATCATAGTTTGACCAAGTTGTTCGTCATTGACGACTTCACAGTTGGCTCATTCTTGGTCCCGAGCCTTAATACCTGTTCGCCCATTAGTTGTTCGTTGGGAGAGTTGTTCGTCACTTCATACACCTCCCAGGTTGGTTAATGCGCCCAATTAGTGATTTTCTTTGTTTTAGACTTCAATAATTGTTCGCTCCATATTTAGATGATGTTCGCCTATCAACAATTGCCCCCTATCCTGACTAGATGTTGCATCAGACGAGTAATTTTGCGGCGAGCAACTGTAGTTAGGATATCGTCCTGGCCAAGATTTGGACGAACAGCATCTCTGTGACGAGCAATGTTGGAATAACCGTTTCGTCTTCCCATGATCTGGGAAGATCACGAAGATGACGCCAGCGCAATGATTGCGCGCCGCTCACGCGCGAGCAGCCCCAAGGCGACGCGCCCCTATAATTATTTATAGGCCCTTCATCTTCTAGTTTAGCTCGGAATTTACCCCGTTTTCTCTCAATTGAGCCCCAGAACTTTCGGAAAATTACGCCTGGGACCCCGTTTTTGTTTGGGGTATAAATAGTGGGAAAACTGAAATTTTTTCCACTTTTCCCCCTCTTGCAACAGTCTCCGGCGAACCCTTTCTTCCTCCGGCGATTCCAAGCTTTCCGGCGTCCGTTCTTCAGCATTTGATCTCAAATTTCGATTCCCAGGTAGTTATTTTTCTTTTTCTCTATCTTTTTCTTTCGAAAATTCTTTCTACCGCCGTGTGGACCCAAACGCCACCGTCTTCTCCGGGAAAGCGCCGCCGTCTGCAACACTATCCGCCACCGCCTGGATTTTTCCTTTCCCTCCTATGTCTTCGCACTCGAGCAATAAGACCGAGGAGACCTTAGACCCACTATTTCCAGTCGCGATCCCCATCGATCAACCTCCCTTCGAGATTTCCTCGGCGTCGGATCTTCACGTGGAATCTGTGGTTCGCTCTGTGGAGGACACCGGAGTGGGCCCATCTGGGAGAGAACTAACGGTTGTGGCGAACAAAAATCGGGACGAAAATTCTTCGTCTTCTGGCGAATCTGAAGATCCAGATCTCAACGAGCTCACTCGTGAATTTTTGGAGGGTATCAATTTTCCATCCCCAAGGATGCGGGAAAGTGAGATCCCGGCTGGGGTTGCTCGCCTATTCGAATGGCGAGCATATGCTGAAAGGTATGCGAACAGCTTTCCTCGTCCACAAAGACAAATAATGGACAAGGTGAAGACTGACTACCAGGCGAGCAAGATCAAGAGCGTTGTTCGCGAAGATGAACTGGACTCCATCCGGAAAGACTATAAGATCCCATATGATATCTACATGTGGGCACCTCAGAGGAAGGAAAGAGCTGATCGCCCACCTCCAGGGTGCACGACGATCAACATCCACACCTTGATTGCTGGGCTGAAGTTACCTCTTCCACCTGTCGTTGGTCGATTCCTGGAGGCGACCAACTTGGCCATCACCCAAATTACTCCAATTGGGTGGATGAACCTTTTGGGCTCCATGTGCCTGTTCGCCTTGGAGGGGTACGTCGATCGGATCACTGCGGAAGAGATCAACTACCTGATGACAATCACAAGTTGCCCCCGAGGAGAAGATGGCTATCACTACCTCAAGGCCAGGACTGGGTTGAAAATGGTGGAAGAGGTGCCGAACAAGATTCGTGACTGGAAACAGCACTTCTTCTGGATTGGGGGTGATTGGCGAGCATCTTCTGGTCCACACGGCGGCCCTGGACGAATAAATTCTCCAGCAGCCTATGGAAAACTGAAACGTAAGTTCAATTCTTGCTCGCCTTTGGAGAGTTGTTCTAATTTAACTTTTTTTGTTTGTTCGCAGGCCCTCGTCTACCCAAGTGGAATTCGGAAGAAGAGTTGAGCTCCGAGTTCCTGTTTACATCGTGCTTGGTCGGCCTCCGCAATAAAGCAGATAGGACTATAGACTATCTCTGCCGATCAAGGTGTCAAAAAGCTGCTCGCCTTTTGACTTACCCACATCATTTGGAGGCTCAAGCTGAGGTGCCCCCTGGTATGGAAATTCCTAACTCCCTGCTCAAGTTTTGTTCGTCGCTAACATGTTTAACTTGCTCATCTAATTTTAACTTTTTTTTTTTTTTTTTTTAGCCGAGCAAGTAACAGTCGCCGTTCCCCCAAGCTACGCTCTTCTTGAACAGAGGGTCCTTGAAATGGGGCCACCAAGAGGGAAGAAAAGGAGAGGGGACCCTCCACAAGCCGTGCTCGCCATGTCGAACAGGCCTGAGGGGGCCAAAGTTCCAAGACCGGCTGCCCCCCCAGTTCAGATTCGGTCACCTCCCGTCTCCCCACCTCGTGGTGGCAAGCGCCTCAAGAAGGCTGATGGGACCCCACTGGCCGGAGATGTCCCCGGCAAGGGGAAAGAAAAGGTGGGCGAAAGCCATGCTCGCCACGAAGAGGATGCTATAAGGCGTTCTGGGGAGCCCACGGAAAGATCGGGGAAGGCGAGCAAGGATGTAGGCTCGCTCCGTGGCCCAGAAGATCTTACGTTCCTTGGATGGGACGATCGGAAGTTTGCCGAGTAAGTATCTATCCTCTCTTGCCGAACAACTTTCATCCATTTTTTTATTTTTCTAAGTATCAATTGCTTTTTTGTTTGCAGATACCGTGCCGATGATTATCCCGGCCGAGCAAGTGTTGTACATCAGTACGCTTGCTCGAAGACTCCCGTAAACATAAGGGAGATTCCCGGCGAACATGTTCGCAAGGCGACGGAGTTGGTCGCCCGGGCCTGGACGCGTCCTCTGGACAAGGCCATCCTTCAGCAGGGGCAGATGGACAATCTCCATCTCTCAATGATGCTCGTCGCCAACGGCCTCGTCACTGCCCAAAGGGCAATCGCCCAAGTTGCCGAGCAGGAAGAGTCTGCTCGCCACTATGCTAGTACAGCTCGGCAACTCTCTGAAGAAAAAGATGGCCTGGTGAGCCAATATGAGGCCAAGATTGCTCGCCTTAACAACCAGATCAATGTTTACATTGATGCTGAACACAAGCGCCTTGAAGAGATTCAGGCCATGTCCAAAGAGCTGAAGGATAAGGAGAATTTGCTCGGCGAGGGAGAGAAAAAATTGACTTCGGCCGAACAAAGAATTGCTGAGCTCGAGGCGGAGAATGCTCGTCTCCGGGAAGCAGAGGCCAACCTCTTCACCCGCGAGCAACTTGAAGAGGAGGTTCAAACTCGCACCGGCCCCATCTCCAATCTTGGATATATTTGTGCCTACGCGGACAGCATCCGTACGGCTGATGCCTATGACTACAAGGAGATGGTGGAGGAGATGGCTAAGGATTTGAATGAGTTCCTCGAGAACTATCCTCCGCCGAACAACGTCAAAATCCAATTGGCGGATTTGGCTGTGCTGGGGGTCAAACTGGATAAACTTGACCCCAGCATCACCATCACTCATCCTCCACCAATTGTTGATGATGGCGAGCAAGAAGATGAACCGGCTGCCGCGGACGAGCAAAGTGCTAAAGAAGCGGAGGATAAGGCGGCTGAAGACCTTGCTCGGGACATGATTGTCGACCCCTCTGCCGAGCAACCTCAAGATCCTCCTCCCGCCGAACAGCAGTAGTTTTTAGGACTTAGCTTTTTCTTCTTTTGTAGTACTTGCTCGCTCCTTTTTTGTAGTACTTGTAATGGCTGCTTCCAGCTTGTACTATTTTTGGGGCTTAATGCCTTTCTTTAATGGAAAATGTCTTTCTCATGTTCGCTCATTTTCTTATATATGTCAATTGCCTTTACATTTCTGTCAATGCTTTTACAATTATGACATATAGTATTGGGCTTTTGTTCGAATTGAACTTTGCCTTTAGTGGAATCAGGGTTTAGCCTTAGGTTCTGTTCATTTTAAAAAACGAACAACCTTTAAGTGGCTTTGGTCCTTAGGTTCTGTTCATTTGTAAAACGAACAACCTTTGAATGGACTTGTACCTCGAGCTTTTGGACTTTTCCTCTTATGACGAACAACTATTATATTTACATTGCAAAATAATTACAAGTGTTATAAGACTGTCCATCACTATCATATACAATCTGACGAACAGCTTTAAACACAAACTAAAACTTGCTCGCTTATAATATTTTTTTGCCGAGCAACTCTATCTATAAAATCAAAAGCACTAGCACCAGACTATACAACGTGCCGAGCAACTTTTGAATCTATACTTAAGAAAATTTTAAAAAATTAGGCAAGTTTTTAGCCTTCCTTCAACTCATACGCATCCCTATGCCCCCCAAGACATTTGTTCGCCCAACTTTATTGATAGTACTTCTTTAGATGTACAGCATTCCAGGAGTATTGGGCCGGCTTGCCTTCCAGGTCCTCAATATCGTATACGCCATTGACGTATTTTTCTGTAATTCGATATGGGCCCTCCCAAGTTGGTCCCAATACACCTGGAGGTTGGGCGAGCAACTTTCTTAGAACCAAATCTCCAACTCTGAATTCCCTAACTTTTACATGGGAATTATAGTAACGTTCTGCTCGCTGTTTGTATGTGGCATTTTTTAGCTCGGCATTCAACCTTTTTTCTTCGAGCAAATCCAATTCAGCATTTAGAGCAGAGTTGTTCGCCTGTTCATCAAAGTTGGTCGTCCTAAATGTAGTGGCCTTTAACTCAATTGGTATTACAGCCTCTGTCCCGAAAGCCATTGCAAAGGGTGTTTCTCCGGTGCTTGACCTGGGAGAAACTCTGTATGCCCATAAGACTTCCGGAAGTTCTGTAGACCAACTGCTTTTACTCTCCGCCAGTCGCACCTTTAACGTATGCTTTATGATTTTATTTACGGCTTCAACTTGTCCATTTGACTGGGGGTGATAAGGTGTGGAGTAATGTTTCTTGATCCCCCACTTCGTACAGAATTCTCTCAACTCTTGTCCATCAAACTGTGGACCATTGTCTGTCACGATTGCTTGTGGAACTCCAAAACGACAGACAATGTTCTTCCAAATAAAGTTGATCATCTTCTGCTGTGTTATATTCATCATGGCCTCTGCTTCCGCCCATTTTGTGTAATAATCGACTGCCACGACGGCGAATCGAACATTTCCAACTCCAGCCGGGAAAGGATCAATGATGTCCATCCCCCATCTTGCAAAAGGCCATGGGCTGTATACTGACACAAGTTCCTGAGCCGGGGTATGGATGCCTGGGGCAAAAATCTGACATTGATGGCAAGTTTTGGCTTTTTTGATTGCATCCTGACGTAAAGTCGGCCAATAATAGCCTTGTCTGATTGTCTTGTATGCCAAAGCTTGCCCCCCAGTATGATTTCCACATACTCCAGCATGTATCTCTTCAAGCACCGCTTGCCCTTGCCCCCTAGGCAAACACTTGAGAAGTGGGATTGATATTCCCCTTTTGTAGAGTTGCTCGCCCACCAGAGTATATCTGGCGGCTCGCTTTATTAGCTTGGCAGCTTCAAAAGGGTTGTTTGGTTTTTTCCCATTTTTCAAGTATTTGACTATACTTGTTCTCCAATCTTCTTCTTCACTGGTTTGATCGTCGAGTTGATTGACATTATAACTTACTGTTGATGGATCTTTCATCTTTGTAACTATAATATCTGCCAACTCTATGGGGCCTTCACTTGTTGCTAGTCGGGCAAGTGCGTCTGCTTGAGTGTTGCTCGTCCTTGGAATTTGCTGTATGAAAACTTGCTGCAACATGGACATTAGGTGAGCAACAATCCGTTGATATTCGATCATGTGATCATCTTTTGCTTCGTATTCACCTCGGACTTGGTTCACGATCAATTGTGAATCGCCAAATATTTGCAAGCGTCTGACACCAACTGCGAGGGATAGGTGGAGACCAGCGATAAGAGCTTCATACTCAGCTTCGTTGTTGGTTGCCATGAAACCAAATCTGATTGCCGAGGTGAATACTTGTCTGTTTGGACTTATTAATACTACTCCTGCTCCCGAGGCTATATTGGTTGATGATCCGTCCACATAGAGATGCCAAGGATGATCAAGTCCTCTCGTCGGATCTGGTGGGAAAGTTAGTTCGACTATAAAGTCGGCTAATGCTTGCCCTTTGATCGCTGTTCGAGGAGCATAGGTCACCCCAAATTGGCTAATCTCCAGTGACCATCTTAAGAGACGACCTGCCGTGTCGGGGCGATGGAGAATTTGCCTGAGCGGGAAAGTTGTTAGAACTTCGACTTGATGGTCAAAGAAGTATGGTCGTAACTTTCTCACGCTCATAACCAAAGCATACGCCAGCTTTTCGGTTGGAGCATATTTGATCTCTGCTTCGTGTAAAGCCTGGCTGACGTAATAAATTGGTTGATGGAATTTGCCGTCTTCGCGCACCAAAACAGAGCTGATGGCAACTTCTGATGCGGCTAAGTATAAAAAGAGCTTTTCTCCTGGGACTGGTTTTGATAAGATTTTGACATCTCCCAGGTAGTCTTTAAGTTGATCGAAGGCCGCCTGGCAGTTGTTAGTCCATGCAAACTTTCCTTTTTTGACGGCCTCGAAGAATGGACGGCACTTGTCCCCCGACCTGGATATGAACCGGTTCAACGCTGCTAGGCACCCGGTGAGCCTTTGCACCTCTTTCACTGAACGTGGTGGCTGCATATCCAGGATGGCTTTAACTTTTGAAGGGTTGGCCTCAATTCCCCGCTGGCTAACAAGATGACCCAAGAATTTCCCTGAATGGACTCCAAAGCTACTTTTCTTTGGATTCAACTTCATGTTATAGTGTCGAAGAATTTCGAACACTTGAGCCAGATGTTGAAGATGGTCCTCCTTCTTGGGACTTTTAACAACGATATCGTCTACGTAGACTTCAACCGTGTTTCCAATTTGTTGATCAAACATCTTGTTCACTAGTCTTTGATATGTTGCTCCGGCATTTATGAGGCCAAAAGGCATTCTTTTCCAACACAGCAAGTTTTTGTTTGTATAAAACGCCGTGTTCTCCTGATCATCTGGATGCATAGGAATTTGATGATACCCGGTGAAAGCATCCATAAATGTTAACATCTCGTGACCTGCAGTGCTGTCCACCAATTGATCTATATGTGGGAGAGGAAAATTGTCCTTCGGGCATGCTGCATTTAGATCCGTAAAATCTATGCATAGCCTCCAGGTCCCGTTTGGTTTCCTCACGAGTACTGGGTTTGCTACCCATTGTGGACAGAGTGCTTGTCGAATGAGATCGTTGTCTAGCAACTTCTTAACTTCTTCATTCAAGGCTTGGTATTTGTCTGGGCCGTACTTCCTCCGCTTTTGATGGACGGGCTTCCTTGCTTGATTTATGTTCAACCTGTGGCAAGCATGTTTCGGATCTATCCCCACCATATCTGCGTGAGACCAAGCAAAGACATCTAGATTCTTGGTGAGGAACTCTTTCATTCGGGATCTGTAAGGCTCTGGGAGCTCTGATCCTATGAATAATTCAAGATCTTTGTTGTCGGGATTAACTTTGAACGCCTCCAGCTCTTCGACTGGAGTTGCTCGTCGTTTTTGTCCCTTCCAACGGGGATCAAGTATGGGTTCCTCAGAGTTGGAATCATTTTCGATGTCCATGGGTTCTGCCCCCAGGCGGGGTTCTAGATCATCAGTTGGCTCCGTCCCATTGTTGTTCGTTTGTAGTTGGCCCTCCAAGTCCTCCACTGAAGGTTGTTCGTCATCACCCCTTTGTTGTTCGTCAGATGGAGGTTCCCCGTGGGTGGTAACGAGTTGTTCGTCCAACACTTGCTCGTTCAAGTGCTGTTCGTCCGCATCCATGTGGTCGTCTGTGTCCATCATATTGTTTAGTATTGATGGTTCGTCGATGGGATAACTTGTTGCTTCCATCATAGATATTTGTACAAATTTTGCTCGTAGCTGTTGAACGCACTCTCGTGCTCTCCGTTGATCTCCCTTAATTGTGCCTGTTCCACTAGCTGTTGGAAATTTCAAACAATAGTGGTAAGTGGAACACGCAGCTTTAAATTCATTAAGAAAAGGTCGGCCAAGAAACCCGTTATAGGTCGACTCCTGGTCTACAACCAAGAAATCTACCATTCTTGTTATATTTCTTTCGGGTTCATTGGCCGTTACAAGTTGTACAGCTAATGTTACAATTCCCAACGGCGTTGTCACAGCATTTCCGAAGCCTACAATTCTATGTGTTGTATTTCGAACATAACCCGAATAATCTCCCAGATTATCAAGGGTCTTCTTGAATAAGATGTTCGTGTAGGCTCCGGTGTCCACCAACAGTCTGTGGACTCTGGTCCCCATAATCTTGGCACAGATTACGAGCGAATCGTTGTGCGGAGTTAAGACGCCTTCAAGGTCTTTTTCGGTGAAAGTTAATTCTGCCGTTTGCATGATAGACGGCTTAACTCCCATCTCTTGTACTTGGCCAATCGCTCGTAGCTCCGCTTTCCTCTTCCGGTTAGAGTCAGGTGGTTGTCCATCAAAACACCCTCCTGCGGGACCTGCGGGTTCCATCATGAACAGGTCTTCTAAAGGTTGAGCTGGCATATTGGGTACTGGTCGCCCGGGTCTGCTGTTTCTCTGAGGTTGACCATCCTCTTCGTCTTCTGAGTTGTTCTCCCGAGCTCTTTTCCCAGGTTGCCTTTTAACGAAATCAGAGAGCTTTCCCTCCTCATAAAATCGCCAGAGTTGCTTGAGCAAATCTCGACACTCACTTGTAAAATGCCCCACACTTTGATGGTAGGCACAGTACTTGTTTGGGTTGAGTTTGCCAGTATCCTGACGGATTTTACGTGGTGGGGAGAGCAACTCTTTCTCCTTTACGCTCTCATACACAGTATCAACTGATGCTGTCAATACTTGGTTCAGTTTTTCCTTCAAATCCGATCCTTCAGTGAATGCTTTCATGTTTTTCGGGACCCTGTAGCTTGTCCCGACAGGCTTTTTGTTATTCTCCTTAGGATCAACTTTGTTCTCCCCTAAATTTGTTTGTAGGGCCTCGTGCATGGAAACGAAAATGCCAGCTTGATTTCTGAACTCGGCATAAGTCTTTGGGCACTTCAGACGTACCTCCTTCCATAACTTCGACCCTTTTTTCAATCCGGCCATCACAGCGACGATCTTTGTATCTTCGCTCACCGGTTCTCCTTCTAGCAAAACTTTATCGAATCTTTCCATAAACGCCCGGTCAGTTTCATCATCATTTTGTCTTAAATCTGATAGCCGGTGTTTTTGGGAAAGATACGACCCCGCCGTTGAAAAGTGAGAGAGAAATTCTCGACTTAGCTGAATGAACGAGTGGATTGATGCCGGCGGCATTGATGAAAACCACTTGTGAACCTGATCGCCTAATGTTAATGGAAAATTCCGGCATTGGGTGGCGTCGCTGGCCCCAACGGAGACCATGTAGTCCGTATACTTTGATAAATGGACCCGGGGGTCAGTGATGCCCTCATATTGAATGCTTGCTGGGAATTGAACCTTTTTCTGGATCGGGGCCTTCAAAATGTGAGCTGCCAAAGGTGAGGACGGCATGCTGGTCGCTCCCATCCCCCTCTGTTGGTCTAGTTGCCCTTGCATGTTCTCCACAGCCCTCCTTAGGCTTGATAATTCATCAAGAGGTGCCCCCTGACTTGGAGGCTGTTCGGCGAGCAAAGGTATTAACCTTTCTGCTCGTCGCAGTCCCTCGCTTGGAGTGGGCACTTCTTGGACTTGCTTCCTAATGTTGTTCGCCGCATTTGGCCCAAGGCGCCTAAAGGCTGACTGGGAGAGTCTTTCATGGACAGATGGGCGAGGCTGATCAAAAGTTGCTCGCCTATCTTCTGCTCCCCGGCGAGCAGCTTCTCGTTGATGGGGTTGGCTAAGTCTGTCTTGGGCACTGGAACGTGTTGTTCCATGGCTAGACATAGTTGTTCGTCCGCGACCAGACTCAGCCTGTACTTCTCTTTGGTCGACCACCTTGGCCTTTCCCTTATTTCGTCTGACTTGAGCACTATCAACTTCTCGTTGCTCGCCCCTGGTAGTCTTGGGCCTAACAACCTCTAGGGACTTGTCCCTTGGCCTTGCTTGTGTTGGCCTAACCTGCTCTTGTTGCCTCTGGAGGGCCTGGAGAGCAGCTATGGTTTTAGCCAACTCGTTGGGGTTGTTCGCCAAAGCCTCCATCTCAGGGGGGAGGTTATGTGTTATGGCTGTATGCTGTGACCTGTTCGCATGTTTTGGGTCACGGTCCTGGTGGTCGGCCGGCGTGGCTCGGGTCTGAGATGCTCTCTTCGACAAACGTGATCCTTGAGTCTCTTTAGATTGAGGCATTTCAATTTAAATTATTTCTTAATTTTTAAATTGAAGAACACCAAGAACACCAAGAACACTCTTGTTTGTATCTTCAAATATTTCTTGAGATTTCCTTTGAATCTTCAAGTCTTCAACTTGAAGTTCTTGAATAATCACACTAAACCGGAGGTTCGGACCCTTCTTCTAGCGCCAAAATTGTTGGTGAACGAATTTAATCGTAAGGATTAGTGGCTGTTTTAATCCGTTTTTACGTCACCAATCAATAGCGTGTGATTGATTACCACCGTAAATGGTAAATCGGGGTTTGGGCTATCGAATTTGTGTAATATGTAGATCGAAATCGAATTAATTTCGTATGTGTGTACGTTAAGGTGTATTTGTGTGTGTATTTAGTCTGAAATTCGAAAAATTACATAAATAAGCTGGAGAACAACTATTTATAGAGACCATCAAGCATGAGGTGTCCAAGACTCTTGGTCTCCCTAGCCTGCATGCTTGACATGTGTCTCTTTAATCTTATCCAAGCTGAACCTTAGTTACAAAGTCTTCTTTGATCTTATCTCGGACTCATTGTTGTTCGCCTAGGTCGGCTTGATTGATCTTGTTGATTCTCCAACTGAAAGTTGTTCGCCTCTTGAGGTTGTACTGTGGAAGTTGTTCGCCTTGTGGCTTTATTCAGCTTGGCTTTGGGATCTTTGTCCTTTGTTCCCTTGTACACTCCTTGGCTGTTTGTTGTATCATAGTTTGACCAAGTTGTTCGTCATTGACGACTTCACAGTTGGCTCATTCTTGGTCCCGAGCCTTAATACCTGTTCGCCCATTAGTTGTTCGTTGGGAGAGTTGTTCGTCACTTCATACACCTCCCAGGTTGGTTAATGCGCCCAATTAGTGATTTTCTTTGTTTTAGACTTCAATAATTGTTCGCTCCATATTTAGATGATGTTCGCCTATCAACACTGTTCACCATTCAATTTATCTGATTTTTGTCATTGATTTGTCACTGATACATATTGATTGAACAATAACGCGTAAAATCAAATTTTAAAGTACAAATGAAATATATTACATAACCGAGGCTAAATTATCCTGAGAACTAGTTAGACATAAAATAAGGTCCAAGTTTGCCTGTTAAGTACGTACATACATATTACTACTCCATCTTAAACAGACCGACCCACAATGAAACCCAACAACATTGCAACAAACAATACAAATATTATAAAAATTACAACCAACAACCACATGAGCAAGAGAGATGGAGATCCATTTTCACTAACAAGATTCCAAGAGGTGTTAGTTGAATGAAATGCACGGGATGAAGCGCTATCATAAACCTCTTCGGTATCTCTACGACCATGAACATATCTGCTATGTATATCAGGTGCACTCGTAAATGAATTGGTTGATGAAGGAGGTTTCCATGTTTGAGTCGCAAGAAAACTAGGGACCAATTCTGGTGGATCATATTTGTGGTGCTCATCGCACCAAATGAAACGCTTCTCGTGAAATTTATTTAGTGGGCAAACATAAAAGAACCTTCCAGGGTGTTGCCTCTCTTTCCTAGCACACCTAATGAGCATAGGACCGTTTCCACATAAACACTGTGGAGGTGACATTGCACTGTATAAAATATATTTGGATAGTCAATTTTTTATCTAAACCCAAAAGAAAAATAATAATTATTCACCATACATGTAATAATTAAATAAAAAACATTAACTAAAAAACACAAATATCCATACAGACAATATCCACGAATAAATATACATACATAATTCAAAAATATTTATTTAAATAACAAATAAATTATAGTCCAGCTCTCCACTCATTCCACATCGACAAAGCCTTTTCTTCTCTCCATTGGTTGAACTCAGGAGAAGATTCGACAGTTTCGACAACATCAACATCGTTCAAGATATTTCCATCTTCATTTTCACTGTCTAGTTGTTCCTCTAAAGGGTCAAAAGGCATTTCAGTGCGTATGAAATTGTGAAGAAGAAAACAAGTTGTTATAAGTCTCACTTGGGTCTTGATAGGGTAAAAGGATGGACTTGCAAGTATACTAAAACGCTTCTTCAAGACACCAAAAGCACGTTCAATAACATTACGTGCTTTTGTGTGTCTCATATTGAAGTGTTCATGAGGAGTTGTGGGTCGTGAACTTCCAGGGCCCCACTCACTCAAATGGTACCTGTTCCCCCTATATGGTACGAGAAATCCTTCACAGTTCGGGTATCCGTTGTCACACAAATAGTAGTACCCTAAAATATCATGAACATTAATTTTTTTAGTGTTAAATACTAAAATATTTATTAAAATTGAAAGAAAACATGATGTTTTCTATTAAATTTACCCTTTGGAACTTTAAAACCGTTAGGTCTGGTAATAGCATCCCGAAGAACCCTAGAATCTGCAGCCGACCCTTCCCAACCAGGAAGGACATACAAAAACCTCATGTTTGTGTCACATACTCCTAGGACATTAGTCGAAACACTGTTGGGAAAATTGGGGTGCCCATGTTGATAGGCGAACATAAATCAATGACTGGCGAACAAGAATTAAAACCTTAATAAGGATTACGAGGAATCAACCCCAAATCAAAGATGATCAACAAAGGAAATCAAATCGGAGTGAATAAATCAATCCAGGGAGTGCATAAACTGACGAACAACTACAAAGACGAACAGCTTATCGGCGAACAGGTTTGAAGGCCCAAGAACAGAGATGAACATTCTGCTAAGTCACTGATGACGAGCAACATTGATAAAAGGTGGTGAATCTACCAACCTAAGAGTGCATGTCGACGAACAAATGATCAAGATCCCAACGCCAATCTGTGTAAAACATAAAGGCGAACAACTCCTGAGCCATGTACCCAAAAGGCGAATAACTTTAATAAAAAAACCATCTTGGATCAGCTAAGTCGACCTGGGCGAACAACAATGAAGTCCGAGATAAGACCAAAGAAGACTTTGTAACTAAGATTCAGCTTAGATAAGGTCAAACTAAGGTCAAACGACACATGTCAAGCATGCAGGGTAGGGAGACCAAGAGTCATAGACACCTCATGCTTGCTAGTCTCTATAAATAGTTGTTCTCCAGCTTAAGAAATACAAGTTCAAATTCACAAATGCTCCAAAAACACACACTAATACACCTAAACGTACATGCATACGAAATTACTACGATTTCGACTTTCACATTTACAAGTTCATAACCCGAACCCTCGATTTACCATTTACGGTGGTAACCATGTTGGAGTTATACGTGAAAGTATGCTTTTACTTTGTATAACTCGTGTATCAAACACTCGTTTTATGAGAATAATTCTTTTATCGCATTTGCTTTAGTTATGATTGAATGGTGAATTTCTATTACAAACCGTTCAATATATAGTACATGTTACATTGTAGTTAATGTGGTGATACCCGATCACGGAAGACAACATTAACAGTTTACTTGTAACTAAACGTACATTTTCACGACCTAGGTGGAATTGAACAATCCACCGTGAAAGGTCGATGTGTAAGGCTCAGATTAGTCTGTCTTGACTAAGAGATTGCACTAGCACATTTAGTATGTGTTGAAGAGGTCCTACAGCGAGGAGAAATTCTTCTGTTCTGAAAGGTGAAGAATTAGACCTCATTGGTTATTGATTTCTTAATCTCCGTCACTTAAATAGGACCGTGTGTGCTTAATGGTTACTGCTTTGATTCATGTTGGGTGAGAATCAATGTGACTTCGAACTTTGTGTCTTGGGCAGTAATATTAATCATACGACGGTTGCTAAGATTTAATACGGAGAAACGTGTGCAAGTACGGCTCGTGTGATTAGTCCCCTTGGTTAGCTCAGAAGTTTTATTTTACCAAATCTTGCAAGTGAAGAATTAGTTTCTTCGGTACGAATAATAATGTTGAGCTGTCTTTACTCCAAGGTGAAAGATGTTAATTAATTTAGAGCTATTCAGAAGCTTAATTAATTAATGGACTTGATAATCTTAAACGCGGGAAATAATAACCGGGAGCCCATATTATCGTAATATGGATTAAGATGGATAATGCAATATTAATTTATTAGTGGTAATACTTAATATTAATGGATTGAATTATATTGGGGCTCAATATTGAAATTCAGAAGTCCAATAGGAGGTCCAATCTTAATTCTCCTTAAGGCCCCTCAAGTAGCCCATTAAGTAGCCCAATAATGATAAGGTGATTAAAATAAAGAATATATTAATGCTGATTTTTCAAGTAAATTTCGAAAATAAGAGAATCAAGAAGAAATAAGATTTTGTTGATTTTCTTGGAAAGATATTATGGAAGATATGTATTCTAGGAATACAAGAATATCTCATATATTCAAGAAGATCCAAATCTTTGGATTTCATCTTGTAATTTTCGAAAATTAAACCTTAATATGTAAGGTGAGATTTTTGTGGAATATTTTATTTTGGAGAAAAGAATATATAAGATATATTCAAGATTTCTTAGAGTCTAAGAAAAAAAATTCTCCAAGCCCAAATACACTTAAATTTTCGGCCCCTTCATATTATAAATAGGAGATGATTATTTCATCTCCAAGTACATAATTACATGTGTTGGAAAAATCAAGAAGCATAGATATTTTTCTTTTTCCTTAGTTTATTAAATTACTTGAAAGCATCTCCCACCGGTGATCAAGTGAGGTGAAAAGGGAAATACTTGAGAAGGCTTTGGGTTGATAGAGCGAGATTACAATTGTCCCGTATATCCAAAGGCCAATTCTACAAGAGGTACGTTAATCGCATATTTACTTGTTTATTCCGCCTAGTCAATATGTGAAATTAATTCAACATGCATGATGAAAATTAGTTGTTGGAATTATTATTTGAATTAATTAGGATTAATTCATGCTAGTGATAATTGCATTTAAATTCGTATTTAAATTTCATCCCGAATAGATTCCGGGCACCCCTATTTTCCCAACAACTGGTATCAGAGCAACGGTTTCGGGCTCTGAATTTTAAATTGGAATTTAAATTGTTAAACATTAAATTGAAATTGGATAGTAGAATTGTTAGATCTTTTTTACAGGTATCCAATTGTCATGGTTTTAATGTTGTTAATTTCATGCGTACGTGTGAATTAATTGTTTTTTAATTCGATTCGTTCGAATTCGTTTTTCTCGTGAGAAAATCCACGAGTAGATTAGTTGTTTTTATTTTGATTCGATCATTGTAATAGACTAGTCTAGATCTAGTATTTATTTTTTTTGTAAAAATAAATTGTAACCGGATCGTGACGAAGAACGAAGAATTAAAAACGACGTACCCGGACGACGCATACAAGCGTGGCGCGTGTATGGACGTAAAATCATGCAAGGGGTGAAGAAAACGAGGACGAACGGCAAAAAAAACGGCGCAAGGGGGTACACGGCGCACGCCGTGCGCAACGGGAGCACGGCGCCGCGCGCACGCGTGCGCGCGCCTCGGGCGCGGTTTGCAGCGCCTCGGGGCGCTCCGGGCGGCGCCTTGGCGCGCCTCCGTGCAGCGCCTCGGGTGCGCCTCGGCGCGCTTCGGGCAGTGTTTCGGCGCTTTTTGGGCCGAGAGGCGCGCGGGCCCACTTCGTGGGCGGACGCGTGCCGTATCTCGGGCCGTGGAATTTTTTCGGTTCGTGTTTTTTTTCCTTGTGATTTTAAACGTCGTCCCGAACCCCAAACGATGCTGTTTTTGAAGAAGTGTTGCTGTTCGAGTGGGAGCACGTCGAGACGAACGTCGGAAAGCAACAAGGACGATTTTTCGCATCAAGACGTGAAGAAATTAAACCGTGACAATTGGATTTGAGTGCTCCAATGTGTTTAATTTTGTTTTGATGGATGTTTTATTTCGTGCACCTATTATTATTTGTTAATATGTGTTTGCATGAATTTAATTGTCCAAGAAAAACCTTACTTTCGAAAATTACTAAGTATGTTTTTATAATTGCAATTTTATTCCGGATATTAAAATTGGATTATTTTGACCTCCATAATTTATTTATTTGTGAAGTTCTTTTGGAATACATTTCCCCCTCGGATCGGCCAAAAGAACGGATTTCACATGAATAAATTCCGAAAGGATGATTGTGGATTATTACTAGTGGCGGTATTGACCCTCACCACGAGTGGCTTGCTCAAAGCGAAATAATAATCCTGTATTTAATTATGGTTATTACTTAGGCATAGGGAATTGATATTAACTTACTCCCCTCGACGTCCCTGTCAGTTTCTATGTGGTCAAAGTGGGAGCCAACTATTAATTTTGAATTAAGGATTTGTAACTTTTAAGTTTATAATCCGCTTGAATGTGTTTAAATGAATAGACCACCCCTCGTGGCGCATTTAAATTATTTCGAGATGTTGGCTGATGCATGATTATATTGTTTTAAGGTTTCAATATAATCGATGTGATCAAAATTATGTGATAATTTCGTATTTTTCTAGATATTAATATGAATGTATGTTTTATTCTCAGTTCATCATGTCGCAACCTTTTAATCCACTGTTTAGTATACTTAAAGATAATAAACTTGTTGGTGAGAACTATGTTGATTGGAAACGTAATATAAACATGGTCCTTCCTGCGCAAGAACACTATTGGATATTTAGCGTTGACGTACCCAAGAAACCTAATGATAAGTCAAGTAATGGGGAAAATGCGATATTCGATGATTGGAAGCATTCCAATGAGCACATGAAGCACATCATCTTGACATTTATGTCTGAGGATTTGAAGCGCATTCATGAAGGCATTGAAGCGGCTGTTGATATCATGAATAGCCTTGAAGAGATGTTTCAACATCAGAACCCCATGGCGAATCTGTTCACCATTCGTGAGAAGCTCACGAAGGAAATGGTGAAGGGAACACCTGTAAGGGATCATGTTCTCAATTTTAGGCGTGAGTTTGAGAAACTCGAGTTTCTTGGTGCCGGACAAAGTGAAGAAAGTCAAATCGATTCCATACTCCTAAAGCTATCGAGTAGTTTTGATGGGTTCTTTTGGGAATACGTGTTATCTGAACACAAGTTCACTTTGGATACCCTGCTCAAAGCCCTGATAACGGTAGAGTCATACTTGGGGAGTAGGGACGAGGCTTTGGTGATCAAGAGCTTTTTCTCGAAATCTAGGCCAATGGAAGGTGAGATTGAGAAGGAGGTGGTTGATCGGAACCAAACCAGTAGACTCACTTTGGGAGGCAAGAAAAGAGCTTTCAAGCCGTACGGCGTGAAGATATCCGGTAAGAGTAAGTGCTTCAATTGCGGGGAAAGAGGACATTGGAGGTCTACCTGTTCTAAGCCTAAGAAGGCGGTAAAGAAAGGTAAGTCTCATACTTTAGTCGTTGAAACATATGTTGCGGCGTATGCTGCCCACGTTTGGGTAGTGGATACCGGGGCAACTGATCATATTTGTTTCACTCTTCAGGGGTTCCAGCTAACCCGGCGACTTAGCAAGAATGAGATCACCATCACTTTGGGCGATGCTACGAGAGTGGCAGCCGAAGCAGTGGGAGTCGTGCACCTATCTTTTGAAGATAGAGTTTTAATTTTAAGAGATGTTTTATACGTTCCGAACTTTAGGAAGAATTTAATTTCAGTTTCTAAGTTGTTTTTTGATGGATATTCAGTTACTTTTAATAAAGTTGTTACTGTTTCTTTTAAGAATGATGTTATCTGTCATGGAACGTTGGTAAACAATCTCTATACGATTAAGTGTGCACACCACTCAAATAATGAATCTAATAACACGTCGATCATTTAGAGTAATAAAAGAAAGCGTTCTTCGGAGATGAACGAAACACTTCTATGGCATCTTAGACTAGGTCATATTAATCTAAAGCGGATAGAGAGATTGGTGAAAGACGGATCCTTGGAATCGCTCCAAGTCGAGCCGTTTCCAACTTGTGAATCCTGTTTAGAGGGTAAGATGACCAAGAGGGCATTTGGAGCCAAGGGGAATAGAGCCACGGAAGTGTTAGAACTCGTTCATACCGATGTGTGTGGTCCAATGACGATCAAAGCGAGAATGGGGTATGAGTATTTCGTCACCTTCATTGATGATTACTCAAGATATGGGTACATTTACCTTATGCGGCATAAGTCTGAAACTTTTGAAAAGTTTAAAGAGTTTAAGGCCGAAGCCGAGAAACATAGGGAAAAGAGTATCAAGTTTCTACGATCAGATCGTGGAGGCGAATACCTCAGCGATGAATTCTTGAACTACCTATCGGACGAAGGGATCGTGTCCCAGTTGACCGCACCGGGAACCCCTCAACAGAACGGTGTGGCGGAACGAAGGAACCGGACTCTTTTAGAGATGGTCAGATCCATGATGAGTTATTCGGATTTACCCAAGTCGTTTTGGGGTAACGCCTTGGAAAGGGCGGCTTATATTCTAAACTTGGTGCCATCCAAATCGGTTCCTAAAACCCCAATGGAATTGTGGACCGGGCGCAAGCCCAGTCTAAGACATTTGCGGATTTGGGGTTATCCGGCATACGTGCTAGACAAGGAAGCCGGTAAGTTGGATCCACGTTCGGAATTAAGGTTGTTTATAGAATACCCTGCGGGAATGAAAGGGTGTATGTTCTATAGTCCCAAGGATCAAAAGACCGTGATTAGTACACACTTTAAATTCTTGGAGGAAGACTATATGAACAATCGGAAACCTAAAAGTGAAATTACCTTAGAAGAATTGAGAGGTCAAACCTCGATACCAAGTATACAAGATGATGTACCACACGTCACATCTTCACAACCGGAACCCCGTCGTAGTGGGAGGGTTCCTAGGCAACCCGAGAGATTCATGGGGATAGGAGAATCTTCGGATTTGGTTCCCGGTGTTGAATCAGACCCATAGACGTACGACGAGGCAATCCAAGACAAAGACGCGGAGTCGTGGTGAACGGCAATGGAAGCCGAGATGGGTTCGATGGATCATAATCAAGTGTGGGAGTTGGTCGAGCCACCCAGTGGGGTAGAACCCATTGGATGCAAGTGGGTGTACAAGAGGAAAAGAGGACCGGACGGAAGGGTTGAAACCTTCAAAGCGAGGCTTGTGGCCAAAGGGTATACTCAGAAAGAAGGGATCGATTATGAGGAAACCTTTTCGCCTGTAGCTATGCTTAAGTCCATCCGTATTCTCTTGTCGATCGCTGCGCACCTAGATTACGAGATCTGGCAAATGGATGTCAAGACGGCTTTTCTTAACGGAAGTCTTGACGGGATAGATATCTATATGCAACAGCCCAGAGGTTTCATTGAAAAAGGCCAAGAGAATCTCGTATGCAAGCTCAAGAGATCCATTTACGGACTTAAGCAAGCATCGCGTACTTGGAACCAGTGTTTTGATCAAGTGATTAAGTCTTATGGGTTTGATCAAAACGAGTTCGAAAGTTGTGTGTATAAGAAGCGTGACGGAACTGCGGTGGTATTCTTAGTATTATACGTAGACGATATTCTGCTCATTGGAAACAATGTAAAGGTATTGTCAGATGTAAAGGTATGGCTGTCAAAACAATTTGATATGAAGGACTTAGGGGAAGCCTGTCACATCCTTGGGATCAAGATCACTCGCGATCGCAAGAAGAGGATGTTGGGCTTATCGCAAGCTTCACACATTGACACTGTTTTGAAGCGTTTCAGCATGCAAGATTCCAAGAAAGGTTTTGTACCTTTTAGGCACGGAATCCATCTATCGAAAGAAATGAGCCCTAAGACGCAAGCGGAGATAGATGACATGAAAGGTGTTCCGTACGCTTCGGCCGTAGGAAGCCTTATGTATGCAATGCTGTGTACGAGACCGGATATCTGTTTTGCCGTGGGCATGGTGGCAAGATATCAAAGTAATCCCGGGAAAGACCATTGGACTGCCGTAAAGTGCATCTTGAGGTATCTGAAAAGAACTCGGGAGCGGATGCTAATTTACCAGTCAGATAGTCTAGTTCCCGTAGGATACACGGACTCGGATTTCCAATTAGACATAGACTCAAGAAAGTCAACCTCGGGTAGTGTGTTTTGCATGGGAGGAGGAGCCATTTCATGGAGAAGCGTTAAGCAGAAATGCATCGCCGATTCTACCATGGAAGCCGAGTATGTAGCTGCTTGTGAAGCAGCGAAAGAGGCAGTGTGGCTCAAGAACTTCTTAGTGGACTTGGACGTAGTTCCGAATTTGCCCGACAAGATAACTGTCTTTTGTGACAATGCCGGAGCAGTTGCAAATTCAAAGGAACCGAGAGCCCACAAGGCCAGCAAACACATAGAAAGAAAATACCATCTGATACGAGAAATCGTTAAGAGAGGAGATATAGAGGTGGCAAAGATAGCGTCGGGTGACAACCTAGCGGATCCATTCACAAAGGGTCTGCCTCAGAGTACATTCGAGAGACATGTGGATGGAATGGGAGTCAAGACTATTGCCAATCTGCTTTAAGTATAAGTGGGAGGAATTATTAGGTTAGTGTAGGTTGACATGAGATGTCACGGAGAGCTACTACACTAAGACATGCGTGATGTATACTAAAAGTAGACTTTAAGTATAAGTGGGAGATTGTTGGAGTTATACGTGAAAGTATGCTTTTACTTTGTATAACTCGTGTATCAAACACTCGTTTTATGAGAATAATTCTTTTATCGCATTTGCTTTAGTTATGATTGAATGTTGAATTTCTATTGCAAACCGTTCAATATATAGTACATGTTACAATGTAGTTAATGTGGTGATACCCGATCACGGAAGACAACATTAACAGTTTACTTGTAACTAAACGTACATTTTCACGACCTAGGTGGAATTGAACAATCCGCCGTGAAAGGTCGATGTGTAAGGCTCAGATTGGTCTGTCTTGACTAAGAGATTGCACTAGCACATTTAGTATGTGTTGAAGAGGTCCTACAGCGAGGAGAAATTCTTCTGTTCTGAAAGGTGAAGAATTAGACCTCATTGGTTATTGATTTCTTAATCTCCGTCACTTAAATAGGACCGTGTGTGCTTAATGGTTACTGCTTTGATTCATGTTGGGTGAGAATCATTGTGACTTCAAACTTTGTATCTTGGGCAGTAATATTAATCATACGACGGTTGCTAAGATTTAATACGGAGAAACGCGTGCGAGTACGGCTCGTGTGATTAGTCCCCTTGGTGGGCTCAGAAGTTTTATTGTACCAAATCTTGCAAGTGAAGAATTAGTTTCTTCGGTACGAATAATAATGTTGAGCTGTCTTTACTCCAAGGTGAAAGATGTTAATTAATTTAGAGCTATTCAGAAGCTTAATTAATTAATGGACTTGATAATCTTAAACGCGGGATATAATAACCGGGAGCCCATATTATCGTAATATGGATTAAGATGGATAGTGCAATATTAATTTATTAGTGGTAATAATTAATATTAATGGATTGAATTATATTGGGGCTCAATATTGAAATTCAGAAGTCCATTAGGAGGTCCAATCTTAATTCTCCTTAAGGCCTCTCAAGTAGCCCATTAAGTAGCCCAATAATGATAAGGTGATTAAAATAAAGAATATATTAATGCTGATTTTTCAAGTAAATTTCGAAAATAAGAGAATCAAGAAGAAATAAGATTTTGTTGATTTTCTTGGAAAGATATTATGGAAGATATGTATTCTAGGAATACAAGAATATCTCATATATTCAAGAAGATCCAAATCTTTGGATTTCATCTTGTAATTTTCGAAAATTAGACCTTAATATGTAGGGTGAGATTTTTGTGGAATATTTTATTTTGGAGAAAAGAATATATGAGATATATTCAAGATTTCTTAGAGTTTAAGAAAAGATTTTCTCCAAGCCCAAATACACTTAAATTTTCGGCCACTTCATATTATAAATAGGAGATGATTATTTCATCTCCAAGTACATAATTACATGTGTTGGAAAAATCAAGAAGCATAGATATTTTTCTTTTTCCTTAGTTTATTAAATTACTTGAAAGCATCTCCCACCGGTGATCAAGTGAGGTGAAAAGGGAAATACTTGAGAAGGCTTTGGGTTGATAGAGCGAGATTACAATTGTCCCGTATATCCAAAGACCAATTCTACAAGAGGTACGTTAATCGCATATTTACTTGTTTATTCCGCCTAGTCAATATGTGAAATTAATTCAACATGCATGATGAAAATTAGTTGTTGGAATTATTATTTGAATTAATTAGGATTAATTCATGCTAGTAATAATTGCATTTAAATTCGTATTTAAATTTCATCCCGAATAGATTCCGGGCACCCCTATTTTCCCAACAAATCAATCACACGTTATTGATTGGTGATCTTAAACCGAACTAAAACAGTCACTAATCCACCTGATTAAATTTGATCACCAACAATTTGGCGCTAGAAGGAGGGTTCGAACCTTCGAATTAGTGTGATTACTCAAGAACTTCAAGTTGAAAACTTGAAGATTCAAAGAAAACCTCAAGAAATATTTGAAGATTCAAACAAAAGTGTTCTTGGTGTTCTTGGTGTTCTTCATCATAAGAATTAAGACAAATTAATTCGGAATGCCTCAATCCAAGGAAACCCAAGCGTCATGCTTGTCAAGGAGAGCATCTTCCACCCGAGCCTCGTCGGCCGACCACTAGGATCGTGATCCTAGACATGTGAATAGATCACAACACACTGCCATAAACCATAACCTCCCACCTGAAATGGAGGCCCTGGCGAACAACCTTAACGAATTAGCCAAAATCATTGCTGCTCTCCAGGCTCTACAGAGACAGCAAAATCAGAATAGGCCTTCACTAGTGAGGCCTAAGGATAGACCCGTGGAAGTTGTTAGGGCTAGGTCAACCAGGGGCAAACAACACGAGGTAAAAAGTGCCCAGGTCAGGCGGGATAAAGGCAAAGCTAAGGTGGTCGAACCAAGAGAGGGCCAGGCTGAATCTGCTCGCGGGCGAACAACAATGTCGAGCCACGAAACAACCCGTTCCAGTGCCCAGGATAGACTTGGCCAACCCCAGCAACAAGAGAAAGTTGCTCGCTAGGAGGCTGAGCGCGGGCGAGCAACATTTGAGCAACCACGCCCATCAATTCATGAGAGACTCTCTCAATCTGCCTTCAGGCGTCTAGGGCCAAATGCGGCGAGCAACCCTAGGAAACAGCTCCAGGAGTTGCCCACTCCAAGTGAGGGACTGCGACGAGCAGAAAGGTTGGTACCTTTGCTAGCCGAACAACCTCCAAGTCAGGGGGCATCTTGGGATGAGCTATCAAGTTTAAGAAGGGCAGTGGAGAACATGCAGGGACAGTTGGACCAACAAAGAGGTGTGGGGACGACCAGTTTGCCATCCTCACATTTATCACCTGTCATTCTGAAAGCCCCGATTCAGAAGAAGGTCCAGTTCCCGGCAAGCATACAATATGATGGTGTTGCTGATCCCAGAGTTCATCTAACAAAGTATTCGGATTATATGGTCTCGGTGGGAGCCAGCGACGCCACTCAATGCCGAAACTTCCCCTTAACTTTAGGGGATCTGTTAATCGGATTTCGGATTCACAAGAAAACTTGTTTCCGGGAATCGGAATCAAATGCAATAAGGACAAAATTGAAAATCACACACAAGAACACCAGATTTACGTGGTTCGGAGAAGAACTCCTACGTCCACGGGATCCGAGAGGATATCTTTTCACTAAGATGGAAAACGGAAGTTACAAGTTACAATAGCTCACAATCTCACAGTGTTTGCGCTCACAGATGAAGTTCTCTCTTCTCTCTCAGTTGAGAAGCCCCTTTTATAAATATACAGAGATTGAGATGAATCTGGACTCGATTCAGTTGTAACTAACTCATAAGTAAAGCAGTTATCCAGCTGGCTAACAAACTCCAATAACCGCTTCAGTTGATTCAGTTAGAACCGCCTTCAGTTAGCTTCAACTTGGTGTTTCGCGTCTTTGTACTTTATATCAGATGACTTGACCTCAGCTGACTTGATCACTTAACATCAGATGACCTCCGGTCTAGACCTCCTCTGATGGGACTCCACTGTTAGACCTCATCTGATGAACCTCATCTGATATAACTCTACTGATACCCCAAATAGACTAACTCCCACGGCTAACACTTCATCAACATAGCTCCTTATTGAATTAAGCTCAGTAGACTTCATACTTCACATATGATACTTCACAATTCTCCACCTCAGATGAAAATTATCAATCCTCTCCTCCTCTCCTCCATGCTCCAGCAAGGGCCTAAGGAACATCTCATACACTCATCTTTACCAATTCAACACAAAACTTGAATTTAGTACCTGGTAAAGACTTTGTACACATATCTGCAGCATTGTCATCTGTAGATATCTTCTGGATGAGAACCACTCCTTTATCAATGATTTCCCTCACAAAATGCAACCTTACATCAATGTGCTTTGATCTCTCATGGAACACTTGATGTTTAACCAGATGTACTGCACTCTGATTATCACAATGAACGACCACAGCCCTTTGGTTTATGCCAAAATCCTTGATTATGCCTTTCAACCACAAAGCCTCCTTAACAGCCTCTGACACTGCAACAAACTCTGCTTCTGTAGTAGATAAAGCAACTCCACTCTGCAGAACAGATCTCCAGCTCACAACAGTATTGTAAAGTGTAAAGATATACCCTGTTAAAGATCTTCTGGTATCCAGATTAGCAGCAAAATCAGAATCTACAAAACCTTCCAGTGGACTCTTCTGGTCAGTCATCCTCTCAAACATCAATCCCAGATCAGATGACCCTTTAAGGTATCTGAAGATCCATTTCAAAGCTTCCCAATGTAATCTTCCAGGATTAGCCATGTATCTGCTCACCATACTCAATGCATAAGCTAAATCTGGTCTGCTGCAGACCAGAGCATACATCAGGCTTCCAACCCCACTTGCATAAGGTACTTTCATCATAGTCTTCTTCTCTTCATCAGACTTTGGTTCCATTTCCTTATATAATTTGAACTGTTGTCCCAGAGGAGTTGACACAGCTCTACTCTCATGCATGTTAAACCTCTTCAGGACCTTCTCAATGTAACTCTTCTGGGATAAGAATAGTCTTCCAGCTTTTCTGTCCCTAAGAATATCCATTCCAAGAATCCTCTTAGCATTTCCCAAGTCCTTCATATCAAATCTAGCACTTAGCTTCCTTTTGATACTCTGAATCTTCAGAAGGCTTTTACTGGCAATAAGTATGTCATCTACATAGATCAGAAGATAGGCTATCACATCACTACCTTGTCTTTCCAGGTACACACAAGTATCATACTTGCTCCTTACAAATCCAATGGATAGCATAACTTCATTGAACTTCTTGTGCCACTGCCTTGGACTTTGCTTGAGGCCATACAATGATTTCTTGAGCAGGCACACTTTCCCTTCACTCCCTGGTTCAACAAACCCTTCTGGCTGGTGCATGTACAGATCCTCAATAAGATCACCATGCAGAAAAGCTGTCTTTACATCAAGTTGTTGTAGCTCCAGATCCTCTTGGACTACTCTGCTGAGAAGTAGTCTGATTGAACAATGCTTAACAACAGGTGAGAAAACCTCATTGTAATCAATTCCTTCCCTCTGAGTAAATCCTCTGGCAACTAACCTGGCTTTAAACCTCACCTGATCTTTCACACCAGATTCAAGCTTTCTTTTGAACAACCATTTACAACTGATTAGCTTCTGCCTAGGTGGCTTATCAACAAGAATCCAAGTTTGATTCTTCTTAAGAGACTCCATCTCTTCTGTCATGGCTGTCACCCATGACTCCCTATCATCACACTCAAGGGCTTCCCTGTAGCTTTTAGGTTCCTGGTACTCTATGGCTTCTGCTGTAACAAGTGCATAGGAGACCAGATCCACACGACCAAACCTTGCTGGAGGATGTATTTGTCTTCTGGATCTGTCTCTTGTCAAACTATAATTTCTCAAGTCTGCTTCTGGCACTTCTTCCTCCTCTTCTGCAGGTGCACTATCCTCATCTGATGACTCATTCTCTCCTGTTTCCTGCTCTGGTTCAGAACCAGATGCACTCTCATGATTATCATGATCAGGCTCAACCTCAACTTGAGTAATTGGTTCAGAAATAACCCCATCCATCTCCTCAGCTGATGGCTCCCTATCACCTCCACCTGACTTGTATCCCATCTGAGATTCATTAAACACAACATCTCTACTGGAAATACACTTCTGGTTTCCAGGCTCCAGACACCACAACTTATACCCCTTAACACCCTTTGGATACCCAATGAAAACACATTTTAAAGCTCTAGGTTCAAGTTTGTCTTGCCTCACATGAACATAAGCTAGGCATCCAAACACTTTCAACTTTGAGTAATCTGATATCTTTCCATACCAAACCTCATATGGGGTTTTAAACTCAATGGCAGATGATGGCACTTTATTAATGAGATACACAGCTGTGTTAACAGCTTCCCCCCAAAAACTCTTAGGTAAATGAGCATCAGATAACATACACCTAACCCTTTCCAGAATAGTTCTATTCATCCTCTCTGCTAGACCATTCTGCTGGGGGTTTGAAGGAACAGTTTTATGCCTAGTAATACCCTTCTCCCTACAGAATTGTTGAAACTCCTCTGATAGGAATTCAAGCCCATTATCTGTCCTTAAGTGCTTGATAGTCCTGCCTCTCTTATTCTCAAGTTCAATCAACCATTCTTTGAACTTAGAGAAGGCATCACTCTTCTGTTTAAGAATGTAAACCCAAACCTTTCTGGAATAATCATCAATAAGGGTAAGGAAATACCTGCCTCCACCATGAGTGGATACCCTAGCTGGTCCCCATACATCAGAATGTATGTAATCCATGACCTCATTGGTGGTATGCTTCCCTTTCTGGTATGCTTGCTTCTTTGATTTCCCAAGAACACACCTCTCACAGAATTCCAGCTTACATATCCTCTTCCCTGGGATTGCTCCCTTCTTGGATAACTCCACCAGGCCCTTCTCACCAACATGTGCCAACCTCTTGTGCCACAAATTTACCTCAGAAGACCCCATGGTAACATCAGCTGATCCTGTTACAGTTCTTCCAATCAAAGTATACAAACCATTCTTGATCATCCCTTTCATAACAATTCTTCCAGATTTGGTTATTGACAGAGTTCCTTTTTCTGTCTTGAATTCAAAACCCTTAGAATTCAAGGTACCAAGAGAAACAAGATTTCTCTTTAACTCAGGAACAAACCTGACATCAGATAAGATCCTATCAACTCCATCAAACATCTTGATCTTGATAGAACCAGATCCCTGCACTCTACAGCTCTCATCATTACCCAAAAGAACAAGACCTCCATCAATTTTCTCAAGATCCAGAAACCAGTCTTCATGTGGACACATATGAAAAGTACACCCTGAGTCCAGGACCCACTCTTGACTTAGTCTATCATGACTAACCATCAAGACCTCTGCACTATCATATCCATCAACCTCCACAACAACTGCATCTCCATCTTGATCACCTTGATTGTCTTTCTTCTTTCTCTCAGGACAATTCTTTCTCAGATGACCTTCCTTATGGCAAGTGAAACACTTCCTCTTCTCAACAAAATCAGATTTCTTCCCACCCTTATTCCCTTTTCCACCATCCTTCTTCTTGGACTGGAACCCCTTCTTCTTCTTGGATTGAACATTCAATCCTTCAGCAGGCTTCTTCCCATCAGCTTGGATCTGTAGAAACTTGGTTTTCAGGGCAGTTTGAACATCATCAAACATCACCTGATCTTGTCTTCCAAATAACAAGGCATCTTTGAAATTTTCCAGAGACTTAGGTAGGGCATTCAACAACATCAATGACTTATCTTCATCATCAATTGTAACATCCAAACTCTCCAGATCATCCACCAATCTGTTGAACTCGTCCAACTGATCACCAAGATTCTTATCTTCACTCATTTTGAAGACTTGAAGCTTCTGTTTCATGTATAACTTGTTCGTAACAGACTTGGTCTGGTATAACTGCTCCAACTTATTCCAGATCCCAAGAGCGGTTTCCTCCTTCGATACTTCCCTCAATGGCTTGTCCCCAAGACACAAGATAAGGGCACTATGCGCCTTCCTCTTGTTCTCCTCCACCTTCACCGGATTAGATCCAGAAGCCACCTGAGCCGGTGGCAACAAGGCTTCGTACAACCCATTGTGTACCAGGAGTGCCTTCATCTTGATCTTCCATAAGCTGAAATCGTTCTTCCCCGTGAACTTTTCAATATCGAACTTAGTTGCAGCCATGATTGCTTCCCACAGACGGCGCCACTTGTTAATCAGATTTCGGATTCACAAGAAAACTTGTTTCCGGGAATCGGAATCAAATGCAATAAGGACAAAATTGAAAATCACACACAAGAACACCAGATTTACGTGGTTCGGAGAAGAACTCCTACGTCCACGGGATCCGAGAGGATATCTTTTCACTAAGATGGAAAACGGAAGTTACAAGTTACAATCGCTCACAATCTCACAGTGTTTGCGCTCACAGATGAAGTTCTCTCTTCTCTCTCAGTTGAGAAGCCCCTTTTATAAATATACAGAGATTGAGATGAATCTGGACTCGATTCAGTTGTAACTAACTCATAAGTAAAGCAGTTATCCAGCTGGCTAACAAACTCCAATAACCGCTTCAGTTGATTCAGTTAGAACCGCCTTCAGTTAGCTTCAACTTGGTGTTTCGCGTCTTTGTACTTTATATCAGATGACTTGACCTCAGCTGACTTGATCACTTAACATCAGATGACCTCCGGTCTAGACCTCCTCTGATGGGACTCCACTGTTAGACCTCATCTGATGAACCTCATCTGATATAACTCTACTGATACCCCAAATAGACTAACTCCCACGGCTAACACTTCATCAACATAGCTCCTTATTGAATTAAGCTCAGTAGACTTCATACTTCACATATGATACTTCACAGGATCGGGTACATAAGTGGTTTTCGGCAATGCCCCCAGCATCTATCCATTCATTCACTCAACTAAGTCGAGAGTTCCTCTCTCATTTCTCAACGGCAGGGTCGTACTTGTCTCAGAAACATCGATTGTTGGACCTAAAATAAAATGACGACGAGTCAGATCGGGCATTCATGGAAAGGTTCGACAAGGTGTTGTTAGAAGGTGAACCCGTCAGTGAGGACACAAAAATCGTTGCCATTATGGCCGGGTTGAAGAAAGGATCAAAGCTATGGAAAGAGGTACGTTTGAAGTGCCCAAGAAGTTATGCTGAATTCAGGAATCAAGCCGGCATATTCGTTTCCATGCATGAGGCTTTGCAATCAAACTTGGGGGAGAACAAAACTGATCCCAAGGAGAACAACAAGAAACCTGGTGCAACAAGCTATCGAGTCCCTAAAAACATGAAGGCGTTCACTGAAGGGACATAACTCAAAGAAAAGTTGAACCAAGTGCTAACAGTGTCAGTCGATACTGTTTATGAAAATGTGAAGGATAAGGAGTTGCTCTCCCCTCCCCGGAAAATTCGCCAAGACACTGGCAAACTCAACCCTAACAAGTATTGTGCCTACCATCAAAGCGTGGGGCACTTTACAAGTGAATGTAGAGATTTTCTCAAACAGCTATGGCGTTTCTACGAGGACGGAAAGCTCTCCGACTTTGTCAAAAGACAACCCGGGAAGAGAGTCCGGGAGAACAACTCTGAGGACGAGGATGATCAACCTCAGAAGAACAATAAACCAGCACGACCAGTTCCTACCATTCCTGCTCGTCCGTTAGAGGACTTATACATGATGGAACCTG
This sequence comes from Ballota nigra, assembly GCA_947034835.1. Lineage (NCBI taxonomy): Eukaryota > Viridiplantae > Streptophyta > Magnoliopsida > Lamiales > Lamiaceae > Ballota > Ballota nigra. The sequence continues at coordinate 42,436,309 of OX344723.1, read as the reverse complement.
TAGGCCCCGCAGGAGGATATTCTGATGGACGACCGCCAATCTCCAACCAGAAAAGAAAAGCTGAGTTACGAGCGATCGATCAAGTCCAAGAAATGGGGGTCAAACCATCTATCATGCTGACAGCAGAATTGACCTTCACCGAAAATGACTTGGAAGGAGTATTAACTCCCCACAACGATTCGCTCGTAATGTGCACAAAAATTATGGGAACACGAGTCCACAGATTGTTGGTGGACACCGGAGCCTACACCAACATCCTATTCAAAAAGACGCTCGATCATCTTGGAGATTATTCGGGCTATATCCGGGATACAACTCACAGAATAATAGGCTTCGGAAATGCTGTAACGGACCCATTGGGAATAGTTACTTTAGCAGTACAACTTGTAACGGCCAACGAACCCGAGAAAAATATTACTAGAATGGTTGACTTCTTGGTTGTAGACCAGGATTCAACTTATAACGGGTTTCTTGGTCGACCCTTTTTAAATGAATTCAAAGCTGCATGTTCCACTTACCATTATTGTTTGAAATTTCCAACAGCAAGTGGAGCAGGTACTATCAAAGGAGATCAAAGAAAGGCCAGGGAATGTCTCTTACAGTTGCAGGCCAAACATGTATCAGTATCCATGATGGAAGCCACAACTAGCTATCCTGCTGATGAACCATCAATACTGGGGAACATGATGGACATAGAGGAAGACCACATGGACACTGACGAACAACATCTTGACGAGCAGGTGTTGGACGAACAACTCATTACCACCCAGGAGGAACATCATCCTGACGAACAACAAAGGGTGGTGACGAGCAACATTCATCTGATGGCTTGGAGGACCAGGTGTTAACTAACAACAACGAATCAGGGCCAACAGATGATCTAGATCCCCGCCTGGGGGCAGAGCCAATGAACATCGAAAATGAATTCAACTCTGAGGGACCAATACTTGATCCTCGGTGGAAAGGACAAAAACGACGAGCAACTCCAGTTGAAGAGCTGGAGGCGTTCAAAGTTAATCCTGAAAACCCGGATCTCGAATTATACATAGGATCTGAGCTCCCTGAGCCTTACAGATCCCGAATGAAAGAATTCCTCAGCAAAAATCTAGATGTTTTTGCTTGGTCTCATGCAGACATGGTGGGGATAGACCCAAAACATGCTTGTCACAAGCTCAACATCAATCAAGCAAAAAGGCATATCCATCAAAAACGAAGAAAGTATGGCCCAGACAAGTATCAAGCTTTGAATGAAGAAGTAAAGAAGTTGTTAAACAACGACTTAATCCGACAAGCACTCTGTCCACAATGGGTAGCAAACCCAGTCCTTATGAGGAAACCAAACGGGACCTGGAGGCTATGCATAGACTTTACAGATCTGAATGCAGCATGCCCGAAGGATAACTTTCCACTCCCTCACATTGACCAGTTGGTGGACAGTACTGCAGGTCATGAAATGCTAACATTTATGGATGCCTTTGCCGGGTACCATCAAATTCCAATGCATCCAGACGATCAGGAGAACACATCATTTTATACGAACAAAAATTTGTTGTGTTGGAAAAGAATGCCCTTCGGCCTCATTAACGCCGGAGCAACATACCAAAGGTTGGTGAACAAGATGTTCGACGAACAAATCGGAGATACGGTAGAAGTCTATGTAGACGATATCGTAGTCAAAAGCCCCCGAAGGGAAGACCATCTTCAACATTTGACCCAGGTGTTCTAAATCCTTCGACACTACAACATGAAGTCGAATCCGAAGAAGAGCAGTTTTGGAGTTCATTCAGGAAAATTCCTGGGTCATCTTGTTAGTCAACGAGGGATTGAAGCCAATCCAACAAAAGTCAAAGCAATCGTGGATATGCAACCACCACGTTCGATAAAAGAAGTACAAAGGCTTACAGGATGCCTAGCAGCATTGAATCGGTTCATATCCAGATCGGAAGACAAATGCCGTCCATTCTTTGAAGCAATCAAGAAAGGACAGTTCACATGGACTAACAACTGTCAAAAGGCGTTCGACCAACTCAAAGAATATCTGGGAGATGTTAAAATCCTATCAAAACCTATCCCAGGAGAGAAGCTATATTTATACTTAGCAGCATCAGAAGTAGCCATCAGTTCTGTTCTGGTGCGAGAAGATGGCAAATTTCATCAACCTATTTACTACGTCAGTCAAGCTTTACACGATGCGGAGATCAAATACTCTCCAACTGAGAAACTGGCGTATGCACTTGTCATGAGTGTGAGGAAGTTACGACCATACTTCTTTGATCATCAAGTTAAAATACTAACAACTTTCCCACTCAGACAAATTCTCCATCGCCCCGACACAGCTGGTCGTCTATTAAAGTGGTCACTAGAGATTAGCCAATTCGGAGTGACATATGCTCCTCGAACAGCGATCAAAGGGCAAGCGTTAGCCGACTTTATTGTCGAACTAACCTTCCCACCAGATCCGACGAGAGGACTTGATCACCCCTGGCATCTTTACGTTGACGGATCTTCAACCAACATAGCTTCGGGGGCAGGAGTAGTTTTAATCAGTCTAGACAGACAAGTATTCACCTCGGCAATCAGATTTGGTTTCATGGCAACTAACAACGAAGCTGAGTATGATGCTCTTATTGCTGGTCTTCACCTATCTCTTGCAGTAGGTGTTAGACGGTTATAAATATTTGGTGACTCACAATTGATTGTAAATCAAGTCCGAGGTGAATACGAGGCGAAAGACGATCACATGATCGAATATCAGCGAATTGTTGCTTACCTGATGTCCTTGTTAGAACAAGTCTTCATTGAACAAATTCCTAGGACAAGCAACACACAAGCAGATGCGTTGGCCCGACTAGCAACTAGTGAGGGACCAGCAGAGTTGACAGATATTATAATTATAAAGATGAATGATCCATCAACAAGAAGTTATAATGTCAACCAACTTGATGAACAAGCAAGTGAAGAAGAAGACTGGAGAACAAATATAGTCAAATATTTGAAAAGTGGAGAAAAACCAAACAACCCTTTTGCAGCTGCCAAGCTAATAAAGCAAGCCGCCAGATATACTCTGGTGGGCGAGCAGCTTTACAAAAGGGGAATATCAATCCCACTTCTCAAATGTTTGACTAGGGGGCAAGGACGAGCAATACTCGAAGAAATACATGCTGGAGTATGCGGAAATCATACTGGGGGGCAAGCTTTGACATACAAAACTATCAGACAAGGCTATTATTGGCCAACTTTACGTCAAGACGCAATCAAGAAAGCGAAGACTTGCCATCAATGTCAAATTTTTGCCCCGAACATTCATACCCCGGCCCAACAGCTCGTATCAGTTTATAGCCCGTGGCCATTTGCTAGATGGGGGATGGACATTATTGGTCCTTTCCCAGCGGGAGTTGGAGGAGTTCGATTTGCCGTTGTGGCAGTCGACTATTATACAAAATGGGCAGAAGCAGAGGCCATGTTGAAAATCACGCAACAGAAAATGATCAACTTCATTTGGAAGAATATTGTCTGTCGTTTTGGAGTTCCACAAACCATCGTGACAGACAATGGTCCGCAGTTTGATGGAAAGGAGTTGAGAGATTTCTGTACAAAGTGGGGGATCAAGAAACATTATTCTATGCCCTATCATCCCCAGTCAAATGGACAAGTCGAGGCCGTAAACAAAATTATCAAGCATACGTTAAAAGTACGGCTAGCAGAAAGCAAAATCAGTTGGTCTACAGAGCTTCCGGAAGTATTATGGGCATACAGAGTTTCTCCCAGGTCAAGCACCGGAGAAACACCTTTTGCAATGGCTTTCGGAACAGAGGCTGTAATACCAATCGAGTTAAAGACCAACACATATCGGACGATCAACTTTGATGAGCAGGCGAACAACTCTGCTCTAGCTACTGAAATGGATTTGCTCGAAGAAAAAAGACTGAATGCCGAGCTAAAAAATGCTACCTACAAGCAGCGAGCAGAACGCTATTATAATTCCCATGTTAAAATCAGGGAATTCAGAGTTGGAGATATGGTTCTAAGAAAGTTGCTCGCCCAACCTCCAGGTGTATTGGGACCAACCTGGGAGGGCCCGTATCGTATAACGGAAAAATTCGTTAATGGTGTATACGATATCGAAGATATGGAAGGCAAGCCGACCCAATACTCCTGGAATGTTGTACATCTGAAGAAGTACTATCAATATGACGAACAAGTTCCTAATTGTGCGAACAATTTACTTGGGGGGCTGATGAACCATATAAGGGACAAGTGTGGCAAACCAAAAAACTTGCCTAATTTTTTGAAAATTTTGCTAAGTATAGGATAAAGAGTTGTTCGGCACAATGTATAGTTTAGTGTTGTTTCATCTTTTAATTTTAGACAGAGTTGCTTGGCAAAAATATTATAAGCGAGCATGTTTTGGTTAGTGTTCAAAGTTGTTCGTCAGTTTATATTTGTTAGTGACGAGCAGTCTTACAACACTTGTAAATTTTTCATAATGTAAATATAGTAGTTGTTCGTCAAAAAGGAAAAGTCCAAAAGCTCGAGGTACAAGTCCATATTGAGGACCAAAGCCACTTAAAGGTTGTTCGTTTTTTAAAATGAACAAAACCTAAGGCTAAACCCTGATTCCACTAAAGGCAAAGTTTAATTCGAACAAAAGTCCAACACTATATGTTATAATTGCAAAGTCATTGACAAAAATGTAAAGGAAATTAACATATAAAGAAAATGAGCGAACATGAGAAATACATTCCATTAATCAAGAAGGCATTAAGCCTCAAAAATAGTACAATGATCCTAGAAGTCAAGTACTACAAAAGGAGCGAACAACTATTACAAGGAAGATAAAAAGGAAAAAACTAAGTCCTAAGAACTATTGCTGCTCGGCAGGAGGAGGATCTTGAGTTTGATCGGCGGGAGGTTCAACGATCATATCCCGGGCCAGGTCTTTGGCTGCTTTATCCTCCGCCTCTTTGGCATTTTGCTCGTCAACCACAGCCGCCTCTTTCTCTTGTTCGCCTTCATCAACGGGAGGCGGAGGATGAGTAATGACGATACTGGAGTCAAGTTTAACCCCTAGTACAGCCAAATCCGCCAGCTGAATTTCAATGTTGTTCGGCGGTGGATAGTGCTCGATGAATTCATTCAAGTCTTTGCTCATTTCTTCCACCATATCCTTGTAATCATAAGCATCGGCCGTGCGGATGCTGTCCGCGTAGGCGCAAATGTACCCAAGGTTTGAAATGGAGGCAGTTCGAGCCTGAACTTCAGCTTCGAGTTGCTCGCTTGTGAAGAGGTTGGCTTCCGCCTCCCGAAGACGAGCAACTTCCGCTTTAAGCTCGGCAATCTCTTGTTCGGCCGCGGACAATCTTTTCTCCCCCTCACCGAGCATGGCCTCTTTGCCTCTCAATTCACCAGATAGACCCTGAATTTCTTCAAGGTGCTTCTTCTCAGTATCAATGTAAACATTGATCTGGTTATTGAGACGGGCAAGTTTGGCCTCATATTGGCTGATGAGGCCGTCCTTCTCCTCTGTGAGTTGCCGAGCAGTGCTGGCATAGCGGCGAGCAGATTCTTCTTGCTCGGCAATCTGGGCCATTGCCCTTTGGGCCGTGACAAGGCCATTAGCATGGAGCATCATAGAGAGATGGACATTATCCGCCAGCCCTTGTTGGAAGATGGCTTTGTCCAGGGGATGTGTCCAGGCTCGGGCGATCAACTCCGTCGCCCTGCGAACGTGATCGCCAGGAATCTCCCTTATGTTGACGGGAGTCTTCGAGCAAGCATACTGATGTACAACACTTGCTCGACCGGGATGATCGTCAGCACGATATCTGCGAACAAGAAAGTAAAGGATACATAGAAAAAAAAAGTGAATCTTGCTCGGCAAAGGCAGGGGTAGACTTACTCCTTAAATTTCTGATCATCCCAACCCAGATGGGTGAGGTCTTCAGGGCCACGGACATGGGTGGAATCCCTGCCCGCTTTGCCGGTTCTCTCTATAGGCTCGATGGAGGAGTGCCGAACATCATCCCCCTCAGGGCGAGCATGACTCTGGCCCACCTTTTTCTTCCCCTTACTGCCGCCGGGGACATCGTGGGTCAATGGAGTCCCATCAGCTTTTTTCTAACGTTTCTCCCCGCGAGGAGGAGAAATTGGAGAAGATGGCTGAGCAGGACCAGGGGGAGCAGCTGGTCGCGGAACTTTGGCTTCTTCAGCCTTGTTCGTCATCCCCAGAACCTTAGTAGGCGGGTCACCTCTCCTCTTCCGTCCCTTCGGAGGCGCCATCTCGAAAACTCTTTGTTCCAAGAGGGCAAAGCAGGGTGGAACGGCAACGGTGACTTGCTCGGCTACATAAAAAAATAATAAAATAATAAACATATAAAAAAGAGTTAGACAAGCAAGTTGGGGAAGTCGAATGAAGAGCAAAGTTTATATTAAGAGTTAGAAATTTTTCATACCTGGGGGTACCTCTGCCTGGGCCTCTAGATGGTGAGGGTAAGTAAGTAGGCGAGCAGCTCTCAAGCACTTTCCCTCACGCAAATACTCAGTGGTCCTTTCCGCTCTATTGCGAAGGCCGACCAAGCAGGAGGTGAAGAGGAACTCCGAGCCAATCTCTTCTTCCTCCGAGTTCCACTTGGGTAAACGAGGGCCTGCGAACAAACAAGAAAAGTTAAATTAGAACAGTACAGTTCGAGGACGAACAAGAAAATAATCTTACGTTTAAATTTCCCATAAGAGGCTGGGGAATTTATTCGTCCATCACCACCGTGTGGACCAGAAGATGCTCGCCAATCACCCCCGATGAAGAAAAAGTGTTGTTTCCAATCGCGGATTTTGTTCGGCACTTCCTCTACCATCTTCAATCATGTCCTGGCCTTGAGGTAGCAGTAACCTTCCTCTCCAGGGGGACATCTTGTGATCGTCATAAGGTAGTTGATCTCTTCTGCAGTTATACGATCAACGCACACCTCCAATGCGAACAAACACATTGTCCCCAACAAGTTCATCCACCCAATCGGAGTAATTTGAGTGATTGCAAGGTTGGTCGCCTCTAGGAAGCGACCAACAATGGGTGGAAGAGGCAGTTTCAATCCAGCGATCAAAGTATGAATGTTGATCGCCGTGTATCCTGGAGGTGGGCGATCAGCTCTCTCTTTTCTCTTGGGGGCCCACATATGAATATCATAGGGAATCTTGTAGGTCTCCCAGATCGAGTCCAACTCGTATTCGCGAACAACACTTTTAATTTTGCTCGCCTGGAATTCGGACTTCACCAAATCCAACACTTCTCTCTGTGGGCGAACAAAGTTGTTCGCGTGTTCCTCAGCATATGCTCGCCATTCAAATGGCCGAGCAACTCCAGTTGGGATCTCGTCTTCCATTATCTTTAGAGATGGGAACCCTATCCCTTCCAAAAATTCACGAGTCAACTCGTCGAATTGGGGATCTTCCGATTCGGTGCTGGACGAAGAGCCTTCGTCGGAATCTCTGTTCGCAGCGACCACCACCTCCCTCCCTGACGGGCGAGCACCCGTATCTTCTACCGATCGAACAACAGAGTCTACGTGGGAATCCGATGCCGAAGAGACTTCGAAAGGGGGTCGATTCTCGTGTGCCACAATAGGGAAGAGGGGTTCAAGAGTTTCCTCGGATTTGTTGCTCGAATGCGAAGACATAGAAGGAGAAGGGAGAAGAAGAACCAGACGACGGCAATTCATCGGAGAAGACGGCGGAGCGAAGCCCCACACGGCGGCGATGGAGGTTTTTGAAGAAAAACAAAAGAAATGAGGTGAAGAAAGAAAGTAACTACCTGGGAAACAAAATTGGAGGCCAAACACTGAAGAAACGGACACCGGAGAGCTCGAAATCGCCGGGAGTGGAAGAAGTCGCCGGAGTACTGTAGCAAGAAATGAAAAAGTGGGAAAAATTTTGTTTCCCCTTCTATTTATACCCCAAGCAAAAAATGGGGTACCAAGTGTAATTTCCAACAAAATCCGGGCCAATTTGAGAGGAAACGGGGTCTTTTTTCGAACATAAAGAAAAATCGAAGGACCTACGCGCAATTATAGGGGTGCTTCGCCTCAGGATTGATTGCGTGTGGACGGCGCGCAATCATGCCGACCACGTCATCCTCGTACATCCCCCAGATCTTGGGAAGACGAAACGGTGAACCCAAAGTTGATCGCCTATTTCAATGATGATCGTCCAAATCATCACCAGTATAGTATCCTAACTACAGTTGCTCGCCACAAAGTTGCTCGTCTGGGACAACGTGTAGTCAGGATAGGGGGCAATTGTTGATAGGCGAACATAATTCAATGACTGACGAACAAGAATTAAAGCCTTAATAAGGATTACGAGGAATCAACCCCAAATCAAAGATGATCAACAAAGGAAATCAAGTCGGAGTGCATAAATCAATCCAGGGAGTGCATAAACTGACGAACAACTACAAAGACGAACAACTTATCGGCGAACAGGTTTGAAGGCCTAAGACCAGAGATGAACATTCTGCTAAGTCACTGATGACGAGCAATATTGATAAAATGTGGTGAATCTACCAACCTAAGAGGTGCATGTCGACGAACAAAGGATCAAGATCCCAACGCCAATCTGTGTAAAACACAAAGGCGAACAACTCCTGAGCCATGTACCCAAAAGGCGAACAACTTTAATAAAAAAAAACCATCCTGGATCAGCTAAGCCGACCTGGGCGAACAACAATGAAGTCCGGGATAAGACCAAAGAAGACTTTGTAACTAAGATTCAGCTTAGATAAGGTCAAACTAAGGTCAAAGGACACATGTCAAGCATGCAGGCTAGGGAGACCAAGAGTCATAGACACCTCATGCTTGCTAGTCTCTATAAATAGTTGTTCTCCAGCTTAAGAAATACAAGTTCAAATTCACAAATGCTCCAAAAACACACACTAATACACCTAAACGTACACGCATACGAAATTACTACGATTTCGACTTTCACATTTACAAGTTCATAACCCGAATCCTCGATTTACCATTTACGGTGGTAACCAATCACACATTATTGATTGGTGATCTTAAACCGAACTAAAACAGTCACTAATCCACCCGATTAAATTTGATCACCAACAGCCCGGAATCTATTCGGGATGAAATTTAAATACGAATTTAAATACAATTATTACTAGCATGAATTGATCCTAATTAATTCAAATAATAATTCCAACAACAAATTTTCATCATGCATGTTGAATTAATTCACATATAAACTATGACGGAATAAACAAGTAAATATGTGATTAACGTACCTCTTGTAGAATTGGCCTTTGGATAAACGGGACAATCACGATCTCGCTCTATCGACCCAAGAACCTTCTCAAGTATTTCCCTTTCACCTCACTTGATCACCGGTGGGAGATGCTTTCAAGTAATTTAATAAACTAAGGAAAAAGAAAAATATCTATGCTCTTGATTTTTCCAACACATGGAATTATGTACTTGGGGATGAAAAAATCATCCCCTATTTATAACATGAGGGGGCCGAAATTTTGGTGTCAAATATGGGCTTGGAGAAATCTTTTCTTAGACTCTAAGAAATCTTGAATATATCTCATATATTCTTTTCTCCAAAATAAAATATTCCACAAAAATCTCACCCTACATATTAAGGGGCAATTTTCGAAAATTATAGGATCTAAGCATAAGATTTGAATCTTCTTGAATATATGAGATAATCTTGTATTCCAAGAATACTTATCTTCCATAATATCTTTCCAAGAAAATCAACAAAATCTTTTCTCTCCTAATATTACTATTTTCGAAAATTATAAGAAAAAATCAACATATTTATTTTCTTTTTATTTTAATCACCTTATCATTATTGGGCTACTTAATGGGCTACTTAAGGGGCCTTTAAGGAGAATTAAGATTGGACCTCCTAATGGACTTCTGAATTTCAATATTGAGCCCCAATATAATTCAGCCCATTAATATTAATTATTACCACTAATAAATTAATATTGCACTATCCATCTTAATCCATATTACGATAATATAGGCTCCCGGTTATTATTTCCCGCGTTTAAGATTATCAAGTCCATTAATTAATCAAGCTTCTGAATAGCTCTAAATTAATTAATATATTTCACCTTGGAGTAAAGACAGCTCAACATTATTATCCGTACCGAAGAAACTGATTCTTCACTTGCAAGATTTGGTATGATAAAACTTCTGAGCCCACCAAGGGGACTAATCACACGAGCCGTACTCGCACGCGTTTCTCTGTATTAAATCTTAGCAACCGTCGTATGATTAATATTACTGCCCAAGACACAAAGTTTGAAGTCGCAATGATTCTCACCCAACATGAATCAAAGCAGTAACTATTAAGCACACACGGTCCTATTTAAGTGACGGAGATTAAGAAATCAACAACCACCGAGGTCTAATTCTTCACCTTTCAGAACAGAAGAATTTATCCTCGATGTAGGTCCTCTTCAACACATACTAAATGTGCTAGTGCAATCTCTTAGTCAAGACAGACCAATCTGAGCCTTACACATCGACCTTTCACGGCGGATTGCTCAATTCCACCTAGGTCGTGAAAATGTACGTTTAGTTACAAGTAAACTGTTAATGTTGTCTTCCGTGATCGGGTATCACCACATTAACTACAATGTAACATGTACTATATATTGAACAGTTTGCAATAGAAATTCAACATTCAATCATAACTAAAGCAAATGTGATAAAAGAATTATTCTCATAAAACGAGTGTTTGATACACGAGTTATACAAAGTAAAAGCATACTTTCACGTATAACTCCAACAAACACGCCCCTTTCGGGTCCTATATCGAGGTCTGTCCGAGGTTGCAACTTGAACATCAATATAAGTACCGTCTAGTGCTCCTAGACAACCCTAGTTAATAGACAAGCGTACAATCAAGTTATATAACTTCAATGCGATTATAAATTTATCCATTTGACTATTGATTATTATTAATTTTAATTACCTTAAACCATTTCCATCTCGGGTTTGTTGAGTCCTCTGGGATCGGAACAAACTTTACTAAGAATAAGTTATGCAGTTTCAAAATTATTTTCAACACAATATGCATGTAGTGTGAAACAGTTTGTCCAGACCTTTCATAATCAAAACCAACAGTTCTATTCTTTTTATGATGACCCAAGATTCCTAAAAACATTGATACTTGTTCCCCAACAGACACATATCTATTGTCCGTTAATCCTCCAGATTCCCTTAATATAAGACACAATTTCCCGAAAGTATTTCGATCCATTCGTATATTTGCAATACATTCTGCATTCCTAATTGAGTACAATCTATCAAGCCTAATAATTTGTTGAGGAATTTTGTTTATCATTTCCCAATTACAAATGCGCCTCCTCACATTTCTGTTGTTACGTCTACGCATAATGATAATCATTATAGCAACAACAAGGTGCTGGAACATAAGTTCTTCCACGTACAAAGACAATAAATTCCTCATTGTAGTACTTAACACCATCAGCCTAATCTGAAGCTAAAAAAGAGAAAAATGTCTCTGGAATTGTAAATTGCCTCAGCTAAATCAAACAAAAACATGCATGAAAATCTATACAAATTCAATCCAATTGTACATACCTAAATTTGATACAAAACCAAAGGTATAATAAACCACTTTAGCAACAAACAACAATATATTTTTTTACAAACAAGAATAATACTACCAAATTTTTTTTGAGAATCCAAAAAGCATTTGTTCTTTCATAAACTTCTACTTTCGTGAAATGATTAATACAATTTTTTTGCCACCGGGTGTAACAAACCACAGAGCACATCATCACTAGCAAATAACTATACTACCATCTAAACTACCGAAACTATCAAATAGCAAATAAGTAACAAAATAAATACCAATACCATTGTCAATACCATCCAAGAAAACTACAACGAAACCAATAGCAATAGCAAATTGAATAACGCAGCTAAGCTCAATCCTCAAAACTAGCAATAAATATACCAATACTAATAATACCATCAAACCTACTGCAGCTAAACTCAATACTCAAAACCAATAGCATGACCAATACCAATATCAATAGAACAATGCAATTTACTCTGTAGTTAAACCCTTTAGAAAAAAATTGGGATTATTAAATTTGCACCTTGCTTATTTTGTTAATGACTAGAAAATCACCAAATCCACGAAGAAGACACACGCAACGTGAAAATTCCCCTGGGTTCCTCCTTCTTTCACTCTCCAGGATTTGTTTGAAAAAAAATACATAGGAATATAAAACGCATATTAGATTTCCCCAAAATCGATTGATTCAATTTCAGATAAATTAGGGTTTTTCAGTTCTAACCTTATGAATCGATTTGAGGTGCGCCGAATTACTTCCTTCGTAAGGAATCCCAGACGGTTGGTGGTGAGATGCGCCACTGATTTCGCCGCCGTAGGGAAGACTATTTGCTTCGGGAAGAGCCTGCGCGGTGAGCGAAACTGTGATGTGTACGAGGCTGTGCGGTGAGTGAATCGATGCTGTGTGCGAGGCTGCGCGGTGTACGAGGTGGCTCTGGTGTGCAAGGCAGCGCCGGTGTGTGAGGTTGTTTCTTCAAGGGTGTTGTGCATTCGTGAGAGAGGTCGCGAACGTGTGGGGGAGGAGCCGGTGTGCGAGGAGGCGGCGGGGTCTTGCCGGTGTGCGAGGTTGTCGTCGTGTGCGTGGAGGCGCCGCTTATTGACGGTTGGAGAGTGGTCGCGGTGGAAGTTTTGAGAGACGAAGGGCAAATTCGATGCAAATTTGATTTTAGGGCTGAGAGCTTGTTATTTGCCCTGTATTTCTTATACATGGGGGGGACCCTATACAAGATATTCAAGTATGAACAGTAAAAGCCCGTTAAAATGTAGTATAACTAATACGGGCTCACTTTATTTTAGCGGACTTAATACTGGGTATCAAACAGCCATATAAGCCCATATTTCTTATATAGACATGCCTTATATAGGGCTTATATAGGCTATCAAACAGACCCTTAACCTTCATAATGGTGAATGATTTATAACTCATTTTTATGGGACCTACAATTCATCCATTTTTTTAATTATTATGTTATATTAAATTATTAAATCTCATTTTTCAATATATATATAGATATATATATATTTGTATTAGAATTTTATAATTATTTTCCTCTATTTAAATATATGTATTTATTAAAATTATTTGTCAATTATTTCACAATATATAAATTTCAGTTATTTAAATATATTTAATATTTAAATCCAACATACTTACTTATTAATTGTTTGGTTATTGCTTAATTTTTATATTAAGTATAAAAAAATTGAACAATTTATTAGCATGAAACTCACAACTAGTAAATGGAAGGGTTAGTTACCTATAGGCCTAATTCTAAGAGCCTAATTGCATTAAACCCCACCAATTTTCCTACATTTCAAGACACCCCAAAATGTGGGGTCCACAAACAAAACACCATCAGCCCATTTTCTGATTTCTGCAGTGTGTCAGCTTTTTTCGCTGCTTTTGTTTTTTTTTTTTTTCAAACAGCTTTTTTTGGAGCTGTTTTTTTGCTTTTTTTAATTTGAAATTTATAACCCCAAATTCATTTATTTTTTTTTGCCGAAATTTTATTCATTTTAATTAGTACAACCATTTTTTTTTTAATTCACTTTACCCAAAATTCTTTTTCCTCACAGTTTTCGTTCCCTGAAATTCAAAGCAATTTTTATCTTCATTTTTTTTTAGTATGAATTTATACAATTAAAAATAAAAAATAGTAAATGCACAATCTCAATTTAGTTGCATATATGGTTGCAAATCTGCAAAAATTCCGTTGCATATATGGTTGCAGATCTACAAAAAATTAGTTACATATATAGTTGCATATATGGTTGCAGATCTGCAAATTTTAGTTGCATATATGGTTGCAGATCTGCAAAATTTAATTGCATATATGCCTTCAATTTGCAGAACAAACTCAACATCACCATTCAACTCAAAATGCATGCAAATCAAACTCAACATCACCATTCAACTCAAAATCCTCAAGTAATTTACACACAATCAGTGACAATAAGAAATTATTTGTAAATCGACAAATCAAAGTCCCTAAATGACATCAGTTATTTTTTAGTGAAAAAATCCTACGAAATTCCTACCAATTCCTACCAATATTTTTGAGTGAACCGCGGTGAACCGTGGTGGGGTGCAGATCGGGGCAGATCCGTGGTGGGGTGCAGATCCGACGCCGTGTGGGTGAACGACGGCGGCGTTATGGTGGGGATGGGTGACGGGCGACGGCATCGTGGTAGCGGTGATGTCGTGGGGGCCGTGCGTGGGCAGCGAATCGGGGTGGCGGCGGCGTGGTGGTCTGTGCGTGGGGGTGAACGGGGCGGCGGCGTGGTGGACGTAGGGGGCGGTGGGGGGCTGGGGCAGTGGAGGTCTGGGGGCGGTGGGGGTGGGGTTTATATGCAGAGAGGTGGAAGAAAAGAGAAGACGGGGGGGGGGGGGGGGGGGGGGGGCGGTAGAGAGAGGGAGAGAGATGGGAAAATGAGGGGATAATGGGGGTGAGTGGGATTTTAATGACCGAAAAAATAGGGGAGATAGGAGAGAGGAGAGAGAGAAAAAAGAAAGAGAGAGAAAAAAAAATGGAACCTACGAAAAATTAAAGAATGTGATTTTTTGAAATAAAATGAGATTTTAGGCAATATAGGATTTTTGGGGTGGCTTGAAGCAATTAGACTTCAAAAAGTGTGGCTTGAAGCAATTAATCCTAAATGGAATTGTATATTGTATTGCATAATTCGAAAATTTTAGAAAAATAAAAGACAAAAGTATATACTGCAACTAACACAATTTGTCGGATAACATTTACACCATTTTTTGGGCGTGTTATTTTCAAATGTCAATTCCATTATGTGTGTGTCCAACACGCTCCGTCCGATAGCTTGCATTTGATATTTTCATTTTAGAGTTGCACAAAAGATAGACAAATATTTTAGACTATAACTATATGCTGCAATGGTAATAACTCACTTTTAAAAGTTATAGCCTACTTAAAAGCAATCATTGCGATGCTCTAACAACCAATATGATGTGTAAAGTCACAATTAAATAAATTCTGAATATTGTATATACCCTTGGAAAAAGAATTTGAATAAAAAAAAAGATTTTACTAATTTGGGTACAAGTAATACCTAAAACCAAGTTTCACAATACAAACCAAATCACAAGCACGCCAGATCAATTAATACTACTACAGAGTAACCAAACTAACAAGCTTCAATCTTACATTATTGGGCCGCTGAGTCACCATGATTTACCTCCTCCACCCAATCCTGTCGGGCCAGGGGGTGGGGGCCCTGGGGGCGAGGGCTTCGCCTTTTGCTACAACAAGGTCAAAAATATCTTTTTAAGTTAAAATGTCTACCCTACCCACGTGCAAATATAATTTCAATTATAAATAAAATTTCAATTATAAATAAAATTTCAATTTCTCTCATTATCTTCTTCTCCACCCAAAACCCTAACAATTATTATTATTTTTACATTATCTTCATTACAATATTTACCGCTACAATGCAGAAAATCCACAAAATTAGCGGACTAATTTAACAATTCCGTCAAGAAGCTAGATGAGATTTAACTAAATTAGTGTTCTATTTGAAAACAATGGTTTCTTCTCAAGATTACTTAATTAAATCTTAAAATTATGAGGACAACTAATCCAGACTTTGATTTAATTGTGTACTAGATGAGTGCTCCACGTACTACGCGGGATTTTCGTAAAGAAATTATTATACATTATAATGCATTATATATACAATAATCTTATAAATTTATTCACCGTAAATAATATAATTATATTATATATAATATATATTCAAAATAATGTCACATGTTAAACACAGTAAAGCCAATATAACGACATAGTAAATTCGTTTTGAGATTAAAATGTTCAAATAATTAAAATTTTGGTACATTGTGTTTTCTAGTCAATAAAAATTTGTCACTTCAAAATTAAAATTTTAAATTATTCGATTTTTTTAATTCAGTTAATTATTTAATCGATAAAAAATAAAATTATTTAATATGTTTAATTCCATTTTTTTTTAATTTAACAAATTAGGGTTTTTTAAATTGAAATCCTCAAATATATTGAGACAGTAAAAATAAGTTAATTAAACATTAAAGTTTCATATAATTAGAGTTTTAAATTTAATTAATCAATTCAAATTAATATATTTTTATAGAAACTCAAGTTATATATCTTCAATCTTGCCTCCCTTCACATCGCCATATCCACCATTTCCAAGACAATTCTCACCACAAATCAACCCCATCCGACAAATTTCCCAAATACACCAAGCAGAAATTCCACAATCTTCGACAAGGTACTCAGAAGATTCATGCCTACTCGACAGAGTTTTCTCACCTTCTTAATCAAATCCACAATCACGAATCACAGAAGCAATTGGTGATCCACTATATTGAGGGCCTACATTTGAATTCTAGGGGAGGATCTGAGTGTTGCAACCGGACTTGCTCTTTACCACACATGAGGAACACGAGTTCTCCCACTGCCGGCGTAACACCACCACCAACATGGCTCCATCATCGACAAATCAGTGTCCCTCAGATCAGTCACCTACGAATTGGAAGGTACCACTAGCAAGTCAGAGTTTGGAAAATTCTTAGTTGTGGGAAGACGACTGGATGCAGCAGCGAGTTTGGAAAACTGGACATTTAAGGATTATATCTTCACGGTGTGAAAGGGGTGTATTAAGATTAATATATATTTTTATTTAAAGGGTAAAATAGGTAGTTTATAATATATGCAGGTGTATTCCTTAATGTTGGAGGGGTATATAGCAGGATTTGACGGAAGTTGTTGGGCCTATTATTGGCCCAGGCCAATTTGGGCCTGTTGAAAATAAGAGACAATTTGATGCTGATGAACCATTATTTTTCTAAGGGCCCGCTTATCTTGAAGAGAAAAGTGAACCGGATTATGATGGGCCACCCATATTTGATGTTGAGGTTGATGAGAAGTTGTCTCTCGATAATCTTACTAATTCGTGCTTGATTCCCAATCACTCGTATGAAGGTTTCATCTTGCCAAATAACTATTATTTTTATATTAATAATGATAGTTATTTTGATGAATTTTTTTTAAAACCACCGTTCTATCGTCTCAAAATTGTGAGTCACACTCGTACATCTGATATTTTTTAGCTTGCCTATTTGGTGATATTATTTTATTCCTTTGAAGGCGAGACCGGTTTCGATTTGAGGATGAATCGTTTCGAAGAGGGAGAGAATGATGGAGACGAGATCGTGATATGTGATTATTATATGAAGTTTTGGAGAATTAAGAAGATTATATTTTATTTGTTATATTATTTAATTAGATTAGATTTATTTATATTTTTTGTTATTATATTTCTTGTCCTTTAAGTCGTTTAATCTTATAAATATGAGTCTCGGGATTATTGTAATTCAATTTATTATTGAATTGAATTATATATTGAGTATATTCCATTTTCGTGTTTTATCGTTGTTATTCCAGTATTCATGTGTAAATCAATGGATTAAAACGTTATTCGTGTTTGCGTCTATGCGGGTTTTCTTAAAATCAACGGATTTACATTTCTACTGCGTCAGTTTTCCTCAATGATAAGCTAACTTAGTCAGTTTCCACGTAATTCATGCAAATAATAGCAATATTTCAAGCATTTTTACAACACAAAAATACAAACAATCACACATCTAATCACAAGTTCTTGTCTCACCCACTATAAATATTTTTATATTTAAGATCTCAAATTGATACTCCCTCCATCCACAAAAAAATAGTTTTTTGTACACATGATTTAATGCGATATATCGGAAGGTATTACGGGGTATTGTGAGGTTCGTTACTTTTTATTAACAATTATTTTATTCAAAGACGGATCTCGTAATATCTCATAATCTCGTTCTGATTATAGAAGGGACAAAAGTAGCAAGATTTGCACAAAAAGGAGGATCTTTACAAACTTGAGGAAGAAATTCATTAACTCGTGTAGGTGGGATTCCTTCAGAACTATGTCAATTGCCAAATGAGGAAACCTTATGCACATAATTACATCATTTAATACTGCAGTTACCCCTAAACATTATGCCCGCATAATAAAAAATAGGGTTTGTTGTTAAAGGGTACAAAACTGTGTTGGAATTTTGATGATTGTGGAAATAATAATTCGATCTCAAAAAATTAAATAAATAAAATTTCAACTCGAAACTTAAATTTACACAGAATACGAAAAAAGTAAGACTGCAGTGTGTCGAGTCGAGGAAGGCCTCTTCCCGCAAGCCGAAATTTCCCCGGTAGTGCTCTTCAGTTCTGGAAATACGTCCCCAAAGGTAAAACGACACTTTCGTCTTCAAAAGTGCAGCACCGCAGGTCTTGAAACTCCGGCGAACAAGAAGAACGTATGATCTGAACTGATTTCTTAAAGACTCTATATGCTAGAATACTTAGGGAGAGAGTGGGAGAGATTTCTGTGTGGCTCCAGAAACTATGCATGAAGACACCTATTTATAGGCCTCCAAGACCCACACATGCATGAAAGGATTGTTAGTCAAATTACGAACCTGGACCTTTCTGCATTCCGGTTCGTCTCAGCCAAAATTAGGTAGGCGTAAGTTACTCCCAATTAAACGAAAATTAGGGAATTTGCCAACAATTGAATTTCATCACATGTTTTGCATGTTTATCATGCACTTTCATGTCCTCTTCAATGAATCTGGACTCTCCAGATTTCCGAGCTAAGTCCAAACTTTGGGCTCAACAAACTTAGAAAGTTTTTCTAAGGCTCAAATACAACCCAAAGATCAATTGTCAATGACCACTAACCAAGGTCCAAGGTCCAATGTCTTCAGCCCAATCTCAATTAAATTCCCTTTTAATTTTCACTCACATATTAATATTGGTAAACACCAATAATTTCCAACAATCCCCCACATGAGTGGAAATTAGAGCCTATAATATGCAGACCCACGGTCCAGTTCAAACGAGATGTTATTGCATCTGGATAGGTAGTTTGGAGCTTTGAACCTTCCATAGTCAAACATTACCGAGAACACCGACAGCCTGGTGGACACTATGCCTTGAACCATTCCACCTTGGTGTGCACTAAGACAGTAATGTTGACACAATAAAATCTCTACGCTCTTCTCTTGTTCTCACGTTTTTGTCCGTTTCGGCCATGGACACCCTTTGGATTCGTATATGTTTAATATCCAGTGATATTTGAGGCAGCCTCTCACCTCACACTTATATAGCTGATCTCCTATATTAAGTATCTTGTTATACTCTAGGAATCATTAAAAGTCAAAGACTTAACCTATACCACAACTCATGAGTTCCAACACTTGGTGTTGTGCTCTTCTAAAGAATGGTCAAATTACCAAGTGCACTTTACAACAAACATCCACAACTTAGTTTTCTCATTGAACCAAGTTCTTGGGATCTCCAGTCATCATGGTTGGGTTACCACTGCTTCAGTTTTTACGTTGTGGATTTTAGACCCATTCTTTCTAGCACTTTATTTGATCTCAGCTAGCTCTTTTCATGAGTGGATCCACTATCACTGGAGATCAAAATTTCATCACACACCCCCATATTTTAGGGTATACACCTCTAAGTTACACCAACTTCTAATCACACACGTCTGTGTGATCTAAGTATTAGAGGTAAAGTGTTCCAAACTAATGACAAATATTATCATTTCCATTTCCACACATATCATACCCCTTTTAGGTTATCGATATTAGGAATGTTAATAAATAAATTTTACTAACCATTTTATAACTTTTAGATTTATACACCTAAACCTCAAAAGTTATAAAATTGGAACACTAAATTTTATCACGGTGAACTCTTTAGTTCTGGCTTCCTTGACAAAGTACTTCTATTTAACTTGTGGAAATAATTCTGCAAGGTACCAATTGATTTAGATTTTCCATTTAAATTCATAGTCACGCCACACATCAAATTCGAATATATCAATGGAGAGACCTCTTCTCCCCCCATATTCGAATTTATCCATGGCGAGAACTCATCCCCCATATTCGAGATTGCTCGTCCGTTTTATTTAATATTTCACTAAATATTAATTTGGACACAATTTTGAAATAAATTGGAAAACCGACATTTGAAGTTACACTTCAAGTCCGAAATTTAATCTTGGTCAAACACCATATTTAATTCAATTTTCATTATGGCCGTAATTGCCACATTTGACTCTCAAATAAATTGTCATTTCTACGAGTTAAATCTTGTGAATTAAATTCACATCGTTCATGCTCTCAAAGCACAGTTTCAAATGAGGCCTTAATGCCACCATTTATTCGCGAGTAAATCTCAAGCGAATTATACGACGTCTCAAATTATTTGAACTAAATCCAAATAATAATTTGTACTCTCAAGCACAAAGTATTTGATCTCATATATATTTTTTATTTAAT
Organism: Ballota nigra; assembly: GCA_947034835.1. Lineage (NCBI taxonomy): Eukaryota > Viridiplantae > Streptophyta > Magnoliopsida > Lamiales > Lamiaceae > Ballota > Ballota nigra. The sequence goes on along the minus strand of OX344723.1, from coordinate 42,415,797 downwards.
ATCAAGGAAATCAAATTTATGAAACAATATTTATAACACCTGAAAGTATTATTAAATAAATTTCATCACAATACCTGGTCCAAAATTCAATTAATTTTGTCCCATGTTTCTCTCAACAATTCATCTGAAATTTGAGTTTCAGCCTTAACTCATCAATTTGGCCAATTGAGATCAACAACAGGCCTACACACTCGGATAAACTAGCCAATAACCTCATGAATTTAATTTGGGTCAATCATATAAGTATGATCTTCAATCCAAAATAAATTAAAACGCATGGTTCAACTTATTTAACTATGCCCATTTAACTTTTTCAGGCGGCAGAGAGAGACACGACCATTCATGCCCTTTTCTCTCGTAACAACACGTCAATCGCCGATCTACAAAAATCGTGATAGACTCGAACGCCACCGCGGACGTTTCAATTCAATCTTTCCCTAAAAAGCCACCAATTCTTATTTCAAATTGGTGCTTCATTTGAAAAAAGCCTCATCGCAATCCGGTTCATGATTCACATTAACAATCGGTTTTAATCTCAATCACGAGACTTTATTTCTATTGCCATCATTTGTCACTGACATCCTCATTTTACGTATCGTTCTCAACGAACGCAAGTGGATCCTCAGTGAAAAATCTTGCCAACCACAAGGTGGTAAAAAAATAGCATTCTCTTCTACCATTTTTTTTAATTCTTACCCGAGAACTTCTCGGGTCTCTCGCTATGGACCATGAAAGGTCTATCGTCAACAAAGGAAAATGGTTCACCACATTGGGATTCGACATCTGTCCAACTTGGACAGTTACAGAGGGGATAGGGATAGTGGTGTCCAGGGGAATGAGAGTACCAGAAGGAACAATAGTGTTTCCCTGGTTCGAAGACTCAGAATTATTATTTCCGTCAGTCATATTTTCGTCTTGCGATTGTTGGAATCTTGATGAATGTGGAAATAATAATTCAATCACAAAAAATTAAATAAATAAAATTACAACTCGAAACTTAAATTTACACAGAATACGAAAAAAGTAAGACTGTAGTGTGTCGAGTCAAGGAAGACCTCTTCCCGCAAGACGAAATTTCCCTGGTAGTGCTCTTCGGTTCTGAAAATACGTCCCCAAAGGTAAAACAACACTTTTGTCTTCAAGAGTGCAGCACCGCAGGTCTTGAAGCTCCGGCGAACAAGAACGTATGAACTGGACTGATTTCTTAAAGACTTTGTATGCTAGAATACTTAGGGAGAGAGTGAGAGAGATTTCTGTGTGGCGCCAGAAACTATGCAAGAAGACACCTATTTATAGGCCTCCAAGACCCACACATGCATGGAAGGATTGTTAGTCAAACTACGAACCTGGACCTTTCTGCATTCCGGTTCGTCTCAGCCAAAATTAGGGAGACGTAAGTCACTCCCAATTAAACGAAAATCAGGAAATTTGCCAACAATTGAATTTCATCACATGTTTTGCATGTTTATCATGCACTTTCATGTCCTCTTCAATGAATCTCGACTCTCAAGATTTCCGGGCTAAGTCCAAACTTTGGGCTCAACAAACTTAGAAAGTTTTTCTAAGGCTCAAATACAACCCAAAGATCAATTGTCAAGGACCAATAACCAAGGTCCAAGGTCCAATGTCTTCAGCCCAATCTCAATTAAATTCCCTTTTAATTTTCACTCACATATTAATATTGGTAAACACCAATAATTTCCAACAAATTGAACCAAATATTGTTGGGAGGGTATAATGTTCAAATTTTTAATTATCCTCGGGTACAAAGTGCAATAATAACATACATAAATATAATTTTAATACCACATAAGTTCACCAGAAAAATTAAACTTTTATACCTTAAAGTAATTATTTAAAAGTTGATGATTGTTAAAAAAAAATATTATGTAATTGAGCGGCAATTTTCCAAAAAATATATATAGAAAAAGAAGAAAGTATACTCGATATGTTATATGGAGTTCCTCCAAAATGCAGACTTTATTTGGTACGTAATTGCTTTTTAATATAAAGACTATACTATATTAAAAGAGAATTAATCAATGAGAGTGTCTTTGACAATTTTGCATTTGAATTAGTAAATCTCATTGGTCCTTGTGTGTTAAACCAAGTAAAATACAATTATAACATCCATCATGAATTAGAAATATACACTAAATAGGTGTGTATTATATCAGGTAAAAACTCATTGGGTAGCATCTACTAGATCAATACATCGATAACTTTTTTCTTAAACACTCAACCTTTGGCTACATAAAAAAAAAAATAAAAAAAAAAATCAAACATCTTCCAAATATGGTTGAGACTTGAGCTTGTGTGCAGAAATGACTGTGAGAAAAAACAGGACGATAACGGCTGAAAAAGACGACACAATTGACACTGTTGTCTGATGGCAGAATTTTTCAACCTGATCACAAATTGGAACCCAACCTGATTGAGCTTGCCCGAATTTACCCACCAACCCGATTGCCATACTCGCTGAACATCCTGATAATAACACAAGCAAACTCACCTGCAAAAATCAACACATGTAATATTTAGAACTCACTTATAATCACCTTTTTCTTAAATAAAAGCAATCACTTTTAGAGTGTATTTTAAAAGTCGCTTAAAATTTATTTTTTATTCACAAGCTAGCTATGATTCACCGGCTTCAAACAATTTAAAAGTGATTCTAGCTTGATTCGATAGAAATAGGAGGTATTTAAAAAAAAAAATGGTGTTAGAGAAAGTGATTTAATAAATTTAGTGTTGGAGATAAACAAAAAAATTATTTAATACTCTCTCGATATAAGATAAATTTGTATGATAAGGGGTGCACACATTTTTTGAAGAAAAATAAAATTAATAATTATTTTCTAGGGTGAAAGTTGTGAGTAATATATATATATATATTTTTTGAAGTTTATAAATTTATAATACATGAAATAATCAAATAAGAATACTGTGCAAATTTATATGGAACGAATGAAATAGTAAATATAGTAACTGTTTGCAAAATTAGTAAGAGACAAAATATTAGAAAAAACAGAATAAATAAAAAGCATAATATTCTCAACTTATAGATTCTAGTTTAAGTGAATAACTTAAGTAGATGCATCTAATTAATAAACACTCAAATTACATTTCAATGCAGATATTGATTAAATATTAAGCTCGACGCTCCTGCAAACGCACCCATACTTGTTTCCAAAACATTACTCATTTTTTATTTTCTTTTAAAAATCAATTACATTTTAACCAAATTAAACGAGTATATATAGTTTGCCCACACCCTTTTAATTAAAAACTTCAGTTGACACGCAAAATTAAACAATTAATCAATATCTATAATAGTGTAAGTGTGTAACGTAAATATATATTACACTATTATTGAGTAAACGATGTGTTACTCCAGCCCATGCAATAATTTTTTTTTCCATAAAAAAAAAAAAAATATATATATATATATATAAGAAAACAATTTTGTAATTACCAGATCATGCAGCACCAAATAAAAACAATTCTTAGGATTTGATGTCGGAAGGTTCAGTAATATGACATAAATCACTGACAACACAGTGAGACCACATACTATACAATCTGCAATTAATTTGAACCTGCAAAAATATAGAATTAATTTAATTTGATTAATTTCTGATACAGTAATTTATTTTTACATTATTAATAATATTACTCAGAAAAAAATTAAGGATATATGATTCTTTTTACCTCAAAGAAGACGAATCAGTGTAATGAGCCTCCATAACAACGCCGAAAACAGACACAGATTGGCCACTTCTGACCAGGGTGAAAACTCCGGAGAGTGTAAGTGCAATTACCACAACTCTCAGGGTCATTTGTGCAATGTAGTAAAGTGTTGTGGAATCTTTTCTTCTACTATTATCAGGAGACAAAGTGGATACTACGGTTTTCTTTTGGGGAGTTTCAGGGTCCATTTTTCTTTTGAAAATTCTGAGGGCTTTAATTTGAAGTTTGAAGAGAAGAAGATATATTTTGGATATGTAGATGTAATGTAATATATATATATATATAGTAGCAGAGTTTAAGGTTTTTGAAAAATATAAAAAAAGAAACGAAGATAGATTCAATGCATGAAAGAATGCTTTGAATGTGTAAAAATTGTTGATTCCATATTTGATGGCATTTAAATAATTTCGATAAAAAAAAATTAGATGCAAATAGTTGATTGCATTTTGAGATTCTTGAATATACAATACTGTGGTCCACTTGCTATAAAAGAAAAAAATACCGCTTTAAATTTTCGTTGTTTCTCTAAAATGGAAATTTTATTCTAAAATAATTAATATTCAAGAAAATTAAATGTAGGTATAGCAAATTGTGTTTTTGTGTTATGTATAGTGGTGTTACGATAACGACACAGTAAAATTATGTATATATACTAAGCTATACAAGGTTTGCATATGTATACTTTGCCACAAATTAAAAGATGAGATGTTTTCTTGTAATTGTTATCTTGTATATTTCATTGATTTGAAAGAAAAATTTAAGATTGTGTTCAATTGGAAGGATTTTGGTCTATAAATTTTAAATCAACAATTTAAATTGCCCCCTTTTATTTGAGTAATATATTTAAATTGGTGGATTTTAAATATTTAGTTTTGATCCTAATTCAAATTAAGGGAATTTATAATACTTAACATCACTTGAAATGCATGAATTTTCAAATTTTATTCATTTTCAAATATCTTATATTTCAAACGACTCTATCTAAATCCAACTTAAAGAGTATCCATTACTCACGTCCCTTAAAATTATATACTCGCATCATAAAATTTGTGATTAAACTGAACACATATGATATGACAAAAATAACTTTATAGACACTTCTAATTTCGTTAGGCTGTAGTTTGAACCCAAACCACATTCTTATTGTTCGGTTTGTTCCAATTGAACAAACACAGACATTGACAACAATTTAACTTTATTTCTTTATGCTGAAATGTTAATTTTTTTTAATGCAATTTTGTGGCAAAACATATTTATATGTTTTATATACTCTAATAATACACCATCTATTCAATATAAGTAGACATGTTTTTTTTTTTCACGAGTTTTAAGAAATATTTGTAATTTATTGATAAACACTACTACAAATTCGAACTTAGATAGCTGCACTTGGACAACTCTTAAAAAAATCGCTCTCCAAAACATAGATTAGAGAGCGGTTTTGTAAAATTATATATATATAAAAAAAAAAGTTAGACAGCGGTTTAGAACAACTTTATATGGTTTAATCTTAGAAAGCGGTTATAAACCGCTGTGCAAGTGATGATGTACAAGATAGCGATTCGTAACCGCTGTGTAAGTGACACTTTGTATAGCGGTTCGAAACCGCTGTCCAAGTGATACTTGGATAGCGGTTAAGAACCGCTGTCTAAGATTTGGGCTTGCATAGTTGTTAAGAACCACTGTCCTATTATTTGACCCCTCTTAAACACTTTGACTCAAATCAAATCCCTATTAATTCAGCCAAAGACGCACCCTCCTCCCCCACCCCCAACGCGACGCCACCAGTCCGTCGCCTCGCGTCCGCCCCCGTAGCCCCAGCCCTACCCTCGCGTCGCCACCTTAGCTCCAGCCTCGCGTCGCCACCATAGCCCCAGCCCTCCCCTGCGACGCCCCCAGCCCGCAGCGCCTCGCGACGCCGCCGTCTCTCCGCCGCCGCCAAGTAACTCTAATTTCTCAGTATATATGCTTTATTTATACCCTATAGTATATATGATATAGTTAGTGTTAATTTGATGAATATAATTAGGTATAGAAAGTGTTAATTTGATGAATATATATAATTGGGTATAGAAACAAACATTTAGCCTTAATGTCATTGATTTTATGTATTTGGATTTATGTATAATTGCACTTAATGTCATTGATTTGGATTTGGATTTTATGGATTTGGATTTTATATATTTGGATATATGAAATAATAGTATTTTGATTTATGTATAATTGCACTTAATGTCATTGATTTTAGAAGTAATGAGTAAATGGTAACAAAATGGAACAGTGTGATGATCTGTTGCAATTAAGAAAGCCAATTTTGATTAATGCTCAAATTAGTTCTATTTTGTGATAATTACATTAAAGCTAACTTATTATTAGCATTGAACTCATAATAAGATTCTTATGAAGCATTGTTAGGGTTAGAATGGTTAATTGAAGGCTTTAGGATTAATTTTAGATGGAGATGTTAGAATGCATGTTAGGATTAATATGTTAGAATTTTAGATGAAATTGTTAGAATTTGTTAGAATTTTAGAGTGCCTTGGGACTTAGCTAGACTCTGATCTATAGCATGCCCTAACTAGAGATAATAAAGTTTTAGAAAGTAGTAGTAGTTGTAAATTGAGTTAGATTGCTAATTATATATAGACTCAACTCGTGTGTTTTTCGATTAATGTATATAGGCATCTCTAGTTCTATATGGATCGAAAGTGGGTTCGAGCAGATAGATGATCAGAGGAGTATAGTAATGGGGTGGAAGAGTTTTGTAATCATGCAATTAGACACTGCACCAACCATCGATACATTCTATGTCCGTGTTGGAAATGTATGAATGGAAAAATTGTTAGTGGTCGAGAAAGTTTATTAGACCACTTGATGTGTCACGCTATTAATAAAATATATACCGTTTGGATATTTCATGGTGAGAGAAGAGATGGATGTAGCTCAAACAACATAGGAACTGACTTTAGGTTTGAAGATACAGTGGATGAGGATAGTTTCGGAGATGTCCCGAGTGTTGATACATCGAGTGGGGATGACACAAATCTACGAGATCTCCCTTATATGTCAGAGAAATTAAAGGATGACGTTGGATTACCCCTTTGGCCCGGGTGTAAGAAGGCAACAAAAGTGTCAGCTGTGTTGATATTGTTCAACCTAAAAGCAGCACACCAGTTGACCGATGCGTGCTTCTCAGGCATGCTGGAAGCAGTTAGTGGTCTATTGCCCGATGGAAATATACTGCCTACGAAAGTATATGAGGCTAAGCAAATGCTTAAGTCCATCAGGTTAACACATCAGAAAATTCATGTTTGTCCGGGTGATTGTATCTTGTTTCGGAAGGAGTATGAAGACCTCGATGAATGTCTCAAGTGTGGGAAGAAGAGATATCTGAAAAATAAATCTCCAGCGAAGGTGATGTGGTACTTCCCAATAATACCAAGATTCAGGAGAATGTATAGTAGCGATGTAGATGCTAGAAATTTGACTTGGCATCATGATGATATGATCAAGGATGGAATGCTAAGACACCCTGCTGATTCACCCCAGTGGAAGACATTCGATGCCAGACATCCAGAATTTGGCAACGAGCCACGACATTTGCGTTTTGTACTCTCAACCGACAGAATGGATCAGTTTGGTATGCAAAGTACCAACCACAGTACTTGGCCAGTGATTCTGATGGTTTATAATCTTTCACAGGACTTGTGCATGAAGCGCACTTACATGATGTTGTCTATGTTGATATCAGGACCCAAACAACCTGGTAACGACATAGATGTATATATGGCTCCTTTGATAGAGGACTTGAAGCTCCTGTGGGATGATGGTGTCGATGTGTATGATGCTTATAGAAAGGAGAATTTCAAGTTGAATGACATGTTGTTTGGAACTATCAATGACTTTCCCGCTTATGGGAATGTATCTGGATATAGTGTGAAGTGGCCGATGCATGTCCTTGTTGTACCACGAACACATATCACATTCATTAATGTCATTGTAGGAAGACGGTTTATATGGGGCATAAGAGGTGGTTGGAGCCAACACATAAGTATAGAAGAATGGTCGATGCATTCGATGGCACAATCGAGGAACGTGAAGTACCACATTTATTGTTAGGTACAGATGTATTGAATGAGATGAAGAATGTCAACACACAGTACGTAAAACACTTCGCAAAGAGTCTCCCAACTAGACGCTGGAAGAAGGAATCAATTTTCTCTCAATTGCCCTATTGAAAAGAGTTGTATGTTAGACACTTCATTGATCTAATGCACGTTGAGAAGAATGTTTGTGCTAGCTTGCTCAATACTCTGCTAGCTGATAACAAGTCCAAGGATGGTTACAATGCAATAATGGATATGGTTGATATGAGTATAAGAGTAGAACCGGCACCTGTGTGTGAAGAAGGTAAACCACCGAAATTACCTCCAGCTGCACACACCTTATCCAAGAGTGAGAGAAAAGTGTTTTTTCAAATACTAAAGGATGTGAAAGTACCAAAGGGTTATTCGTCCAACATACAGAGACTTGTTTCAGATGATGGCGTGAAATTGATGAATCTGAAATCGCATGGCTATCATGTCATTATGGAGAATTTATAGCCCATTGCAATACGTTCTATCTTGCCTGAAAATGTGCGCATAACCATAACAAAGCTTTGTTGGTTCTTCAAAGCAATGAGTAGCAAGATCATTGATCCTAAAAAATTGCTTGGTTTTCAGAGACAGATTGTGGGGACGCTCTGTGAACTTGAAATGTATTTCCCTCCATCATGTTTTGATGTAATGGTTCATCTAACCGTTCATTTAAAGTAATTATGTTTATGATGTATTATGACGTCTAATTGTCTATGAATAAGGTTAATAACATTTTAAGTAATCAAATAGATGTTTGGAAAGTGAACATAAAATATCATGTTCAATTTTAGTCTATATCTACTAAAATGGAATGGACCAAAAATAAAATTATGCCTACTAAAATTGGACGAAGAGAGTAATTCAAATCATATCATGGCAAACAACAAAAAATCAATTATTTTATTATTCCCTGCGTCTCATAGTTTTACGTTTATATACGTTTTGTAATTTCATATTTAAATAAAAGTAATATTTAAAAATTACAAATTTGTTTACATTTAATAATTTTGATAAAAAAATTATACTACTTATTCTAATATTTGAAAATTAATAATTTTTTATTTAATTAAATAATTTAATTTATTAATAAGATATCTAATTATATAAATTAATTTAGATATCAAGGTATATATTTTTTAGTGATTCTAATATATTGAAAATGAATAAAATAATAAATAGAGTAGAATATAGAGTTTTATGGTTGGAGAAAGTTATTTAAGAGTACAAAAAACTGCATTTTGGAGTTTAGAGAACATTTTTGAAGTTTATGGCTGGAGATACTCTTATATTGGACGAAGGAAATAGTTAATAAAAAAATAATCAAGTAATAGATAATAATTTATAAAATTAAAAAATATATATATCATAAACTATTTTCATATAAAAACTACACTTATTATTATTATTATTCACTTTGATTTTTACACTATTCATCTACTATTCTCAATATCATCCAACCTTCAATCCTCTTATTATTCACTCTAATTCTTACACTATTCATCCACTATTCTCAATTTTATCCACCCTCAATCCTTCTTATTATTATTAACTCTAATTCTTACACTATTCATCCACTAATTATATTCTTAATATTATCCACACTCAATCATCGACACTATTGCCTCTCTCAACACTTATTTACTCCAAGTTCTACGCTAGTACTAATACTAGCGGTACATTTTTCTTAATTTTTCTATGCTACCCTACTGGATAGTGTCCAACGGAGTTTTAACATATTATACCACATGTTGTGTTGTGTTGCACTACCCATCAAAATAGCATAGATATAACCTATTACTCCTACCCTTCTAATTTGATTTTCTTCCATTTGTCTTTTTTTAACTTTTAATGTGAAACTTGATCTATTTTTTTGCTCGGTTAACATAAAATTTTATTAAAAACAAGGGTATATATGAGATACCCTTGAAAAATTACTGAGAGTTAATAGAAGCTACATCAACAACTTAAAGAATAAAACACATTTTTGGGTTCACAACCCAATCTATGAAGGAAAGATCATATTTTACAAGATTTTTTACTAATAGTCAACTCCAAGTTCCCGCCTTGAGGTCATCCATGACATTTTCAATAGAAAATATTCTCTTGTTGAAAATAATTTTGTTCCTCCATTTCCAATAAACCACACAATGCACGAGCCAAATGCTAACCAAACATCGTTTCTTTCTTTTCCCTCTTAGCATATTTCCGAACATTAAAAGGTTAGTGATAATACCTAAATGAATAGCAGTCGGTTCCGAAGCCAATCACAATATTTCATCCAGATTTCATATGCAATGGGGCATTAAAAAACATATATTTTTCATTTTCTTCACGAGCCTTGCATAAAACACAATTCTTGTCTTCATTTGGGCCAAGGATACCACGTTTGTGGAGATTAGCTTTGGTTGGTGGACGTCCCCAGATTAACCTCCAAGCGTGTGCAATTACTTTCGATGGAGCATAGCTTTTCTAGATCACCTTGAATCCTTTAATCATGATCTCTTCCGTAGCAACAACGGGGCGATTTTGGTTGAGAAAATACAGGTAGGTCTCCTTTGTTGAATATGCTCCACTTACCGAGAGTCTCTACTTCCACGAGTCCTCCACATCCTCCTTCAATTGAAATCTGTCAATCAATGATACAAGAGTAATAAAGAAATTTAATTCACGATTAAAAAGTGGTCTTCTCCATCTCTAAAACCATTTCCAAACTCCCCCTACCAATACCCCATATTGTCTATTTTCACATCCCTATCAAGATTGATATTAAAAAGCCTATTAAAGCTCTCTCTCAATACTCTCTCCCCCGTCCAATCTTCTAGCCAAAATGAAGTATTTAAGCTATTACCCATCACCTTCATCATATTCTCATAAAACCAGCCCCCGCTCCCTCATTCACAATTTTTAAGGTGTATTTCCACCAAAGTGAAACCCTTCCACTCCTCCCCTATAACAGCCTCTCAACCCCTCCCTCCAATTCACTTCATATCGTGTGATTACTTTTCTAACCCAAAGGCTATGTCCCTCGTTCAAGAATCTCCAACCCCACTTTTTCAATAATGTGAAACTTGAGTATTTAAATGAATAAAATAGATTTTTGATGATGACGTATTATTCAATTTAAGTGCATGAAACAAAATGAAAATATTTTTCTTGGTACTCCCTTTGTCCCAATTTTATTTTTAATCTGCCAAAAATGTCTGTCTCAATTTTATTTTCCCATTTCCCAAAATAGAAATAAAATGTACTCATCTTTTTAAACTTCACCTCACAAAAAATTATTTTATTCATTTACATACTACAATTCAATTCTCACTTTAAATTTCGTGTAAAGTCAAACGAAAAAATAAATCTGGAACAAATGAAGTAATTATTAGTTGAATGAAATGTAATTTAGAAATATTTGAAGGGTGGAAAACAAAATTGGAATAGATGGAATAATAATTATTTACAAATTTTAATATTTAATTACACTCTCATTTTTAGAAAGTCACGTAATGTTGAATTATACTATTACTCAATTTGTCCCTTTTTATATTTCTCATTTTATAAAAAATATATCTCTTTTTAATTGTTATTCTACAATATTGAATTATACTATTACTCAATTTGTCCCATTTTATATTTCTCATTTTATAAAAAATATATCTCTTTTTAATTGTTATTCTACAATAACGATGCATCTATTTTTTTCAATAATGTCTCTAACAAATAGTTAAGTTAATAATCATCTTGTAATAAATATAGGTGCAAATATGTATCAATTGATACCCTGATAAATTAAAAAATTAATCTGTGTAATCACAATCTCAATTTTACAAACTATTCATCCAAAAAACAAAAAAAAAACAAAAAATTCATTTATCCCAAAATTAAAATGGATGTCACATCCAAACACAGCCTACGTGTCTTTTTTGCCAATTCAAGAAATGTTTATTTTTTTAAAATATACACGTAATCGCAATACATAGTAAGTAAGTTAGCTAAAATGATAAAGAGACGAAGTTAATTTTTAATAAAAAAACACATTACCACAAAAACACGGACCTTTTGCAAATGTCTCTCTCTCTCTCTCTACCTTTCTCGTCATATAATTCAAATACCCAATGAGTCCCACTTGAATTTGATGTCCCAACGAAACATTTAATAAGATATCCATGGCCACCACCGGCGCCGGAGTCTTCGCCGCCTATTCCTGGCCGTCAATTCGTCGCCGCCGTACATCCACGGCAACCGGAAAAGTAAGGCCGATTTCTGCATCAGCTGCTCCGACAGAACAACAGCCACAACTAAGAGCTAAATCTCTCTCCCCAAACGGCGTCATTGAGAAGAAGACGGCGACAGAGACGCCGTCAAGAGGTGACGAGGTGCCCAAGGACGGAAGTTTGACTTTGAGAGACTACTTTGACCAGTGCCGTCAATTGATTAGTAGATCTGATGGTGGTCCGCCACGGTGGTTTTCTCCGCTGGAATGCGCGTCGCAGGCGAAAGATTCTCCTCTATTGCTCTATTTACCTGGTGAGTTGATAATATTTTTTATTTACTTTATTTATTCAAAAAGCTGTTTTCCGAACCGAAATTATATTTTACTCCCCAACCTTTTTTGCAGCTTTACCTTTGCACGTAAATTAAAAAATAGTTGTTTTTTTCGATAAAGTAATACTCCCTCCGTCCATGAGTAAACTTCCCACTTTCCTTTTCGGGCCGTCCACGAGTAAGTTTCTCATTCCAATAAATGGAAATAACAACACTCTATTATATATAAATTTTAACCTTCAAACTCACACAATATTACAAAAATGCCACTCATTCACTTTACTTTTCAACACTATTCATTACTTTATCCCAAAAGTTAACATGTGGCCCATCATATATTAATAAACAAATACACTTTCTTAAACCATTCAACAAAAAGAAGTGGGAAACTTACTCGTGGACGGAGGGAGTAATATATAAATAAATATGTATAATATTTTTAATATACATGCAGATCAACAGTACTATCTCGCTATTAATTTTTCTTTATTTTTTCACACAAATTTTAAAGGGAGGTATTAAATATAGATATAGTACAATGAATAAATATAGGAATATAATATTCTAATCCCTCCTTCCCCTTTTAATTGTTTTATTTTATCCAAAATAACATTTCTTTATAATTGTTACTCAACTAATATCAATGCATATTCAATATACTTTTTTCAACAATGCCCCTAATAAATTGTAAAGTTAATCATCATTTTGTAATAAATAGGAATAATAACTAAGGTTGTGAGTGTCTTTTGATATCTTAATTAATGTAACAATTGATTTGTGTGAATGAATAAAAAAAGAAAACGAAATGTTAGAGCATTTAAAATGGTGCAATTGTTATAACTTTTCTCTCTCCTCCACATCAATGTCACATCACTATGCATCCACTAATTCTCACATTTATTCAAGAGTTAAACATATTTGTTGGGATCATTTTTATTATTTTATTAATTATTTTATACATAAAAGGAATAAGAACAACAATAAAAACTAAAATAAATAAGTAAAAGAAAGATACTACTTTGGACAGTAACTTATGTGAGGAGAGAGATTGCAATTTTTTGTTATAACTGTCTCACACATTGGCTACAACCACTCGAGGAAGAATTATAACTCTCAATGTCTAAACCATTATGGATGCTAGTGGACGGTTGAAAATGGTAAAATGAAGAGTTAATAATGAGGCGGAGGGAGTATTTTTATTCGTAGGGTAAAAATTAGTGTGAAACGTCTAAATAAAACAAGTGTACAATTTGGCTTAGAACGAAGAGAGTACTTTGAATTATACTCCCCTGCCCCCAAAGTAAAATTTTCATAACATTTTTGGTAATATTATGTTAATATAGATGTTAAATAGTATGTGTAATAGAGTGTTGTTCGATAATTAGTCTTCATCGTGTGAGATTACGATGATAAGATTCGTCAATGATTCCGTAATATAGAGTCAATTTTAATGTGGAAGACATACGAGTACATAATTGGAATGGGACCAATGTCTTCTTTTTCAACTCTAATAAAATGGGGGCAAAATCTTGTTTAACCGTGATCACGGTGAGACCATTATAATTTCTTATAGAAAATTATTATTTTCTAAAGTAAAGTTGTTATTTTTTAAAATAATACATGTTATTTATATATTTTGAAAAATAATACTCCTCCCGTCCCTCTTTTCTTTCATACTTGGGAATGACACATTTTTTAAGAAAAAAAGGAGTATGTGAGATTGGAGTTGAATAAAATAAGGACAACTTTATTCTTAATTGACTTTTGTGAGAGAAAATTGATTCTTTTTTTTTAGTGTGAAGGTAATTGTGGAACGTCCAAATAAAAAAAGTGTGAAAATAATCGTGGGACGGAATATAATTTATTAAATGTAAGATGTAGTATTATTTTTCAAATATTTGTCTTAAAATCATACTTTTTTTTTAAGTGATGCAATTCATTTTAAAAATTCTAATTTCACAATGAAATAGTCTCATACAATGATACTTAATGTGTGGCTATTTTTTTTTCTTTTGATCAATTATCTGTCTATATAAGTGTACATATAACCAACCTTTCAGAAAAAAAAAAAAAAAAAAGTATATATAACCAAAACGGGATGTGGGGGGGGGGGGGGGGGGGGTGGAGGTTTGGGGTGGGGAGTAGGTAGGGGTGTGCAAAGTACGGTCCAAACCGGACCAAACCGTAAAACCGAACCAAACCGGACCGAAATTTGAAATTTAGGTCCAAATTTCGGTTTACGGTTTGAAAAAAAAGCATTTTTTTTTTCGGTTCGGTTTCGGTTTTTATTAATAAAAACCGTTCAAACCGAACCGTAAACCGAAATAATTATAAAATATATAAAATTATATATATTTTTAATTTTTTTTAAATGTAAATTTAATTTCAACCAACCTAAAATTAGGCGGGTACGAACTTTTAAAATTAAAAAAAATTGGGATTCGTTTTGCAAATTTTTAAACTAAATTTAAATTAATAAACTTAAAACAAAACAAAATTATTAACTCTCCACTCTCCAATCTCTCTATCGTGAAAACTGAAAAGGATAAGAAGGCAGAACCTCTTTTTCAAAAAAAAAAAAGAAATTCGTGAAGAAAGCCGCCGAGGCGCCGACCCCTGATACAAGTGTTTGGTTCCGTAATTTCCAAAGCCGTTTTGTTTATGGGTGATTCAATCACACACGTTGTTAGTGTAAGGTGGATGAAAATGGAAGGACCGAGAATTGGGCCTTCGTTTCTTTTGTATTTCTTCACTAGAAATTATACCGACGAGGGAGGTAGAAAGTAGGACCCATTGGTATTTGGTCTAATTTGTGTATACTCCCTCCAACTTCAATAGAAGGTTTTCATTAGGAGTGAATATATTTTTTTTTAGTGTGGTTCATGAAAAAATCGTATGTTTTTTGTCCTTACTTTTGAAAATTAAAAAAAAAAATTTAAAAAAAATCGGTTTTTGGACCGAACCGACCGAACCGAACCGAAATATTTCGGTTTTGGACCGTTCGGTTTTTACAAATACGGTTCGGTTTCGGTTTGGTTAAAATATTTCGGTTTATATTTCGGTTTTATATTACGGTTTGGTTCGGTCCACCAAACCGCCTTTTGCACACCCCTAGGAGTAGGTGACAAACTGACAATTTTTGTATATGTACATAAGTGCACGAAAACAGTCTCAATTTGATACTTAATTTATGGTGATTTTTTTTTTTTTCATTTGATCAGTTATCTGTCTATATAAGAGTATATAGTATAACCAACCTTTAAAAAAAAGAGAGTATATATAACCAAAACGGGGGGTGGGGAGTAGGTGACAAACTGACCATTTTTGTATGTATATATATATAAGTGCATGAAAAACGTGTAAAAGTGGTAGATTGCAAATAAAATTAATTCATGACCTTTACGTTGTTACTTGTTACAGTCATTTCTGTTACATGTCATTATTTTAATTTTTACAATTGAACCTAGCAATCGGAACTATATATCATGACAACATTATTTCCGCAAAGATATAAAAAGGATGATTGTATTATATTTGTGAAAATAAAATAGCCGATTAAAAAATGTAAAAAAAAAAATCAATAAAATTATTAACAATTATCTCGTGGAAAATAGAAAGTTTCACAATTTGTCTTGATTGCGCGTGTTCCATACGATGATCTATTTAGCTAAACCAATCATAGTTGGATAAAAGCTTAATAGTAGCTATGATAGTAGCTATGATTTGTTATCGTCTTTAATTGACATTTTCTTTTTCATTTTATTGCTGCAAAAATTGCTCTCATAACTGCATTTTATGTCACAAAAAATTTATTTAAAATATATAGGTGTTGATGGAGTAGGATTGGGACTTACATTACACCATGAAAGGCTTAGCAAGTAAGTTGAAAATTTTCAAGTATCAAAAACCAAATAAAATCATTATCACTTGTTCTTTGTGGGATATATTTTTGTTGCTTAAGTATATGAATATGATTAATTATTCTTATTTTGTCTGTCTTGCTACAAGGATTTTTGATATATGGTGCATGCACATTCCCCTCACGGACAGAACATCGTTTACAGGTTTTTCTTCCTCGAATCCTCCCTACTCGAGTACATTTTTGACTTAAAAATGTATTACGATCATGATGCGTATTCAATCCCATCATCATTTTTCTCTCTCAGAGTTGGTGAAATTCGTCGAAAATTCTGTTAGGACAGAGTATTCTCGAGCCCCAAATAGACCTATATATCTTGTTGGTGAATCGTTGGGGGGCTGCCTTGCCCTTGCTGTTGCCGCTCGTAATCCAGATATCGATCTTATGCTAGTTTTAGCTAATCCGGGTAATGCAGAATTCTTACTCTTCCTACATGTGAATGGGATACTAGGAACTAAATCTTTGTCTATTCAATATCTTATCAACAGCTACTTCTTTCGGAAAATCTCTTCTGCAAACAGAAACTCTGTTAACGTTGTCAGCATTTATACCTGAGCAGCTCAGTTCCACCTTGCCTTACGTGCTAACATTACTCTTAGGTCATTTTCCATCCATCCATTTATGTTGTTTTTTATTTGTTATTATACAAGAGTTCATAAGGACTTTTTGGTAATTAGGTACCCCTGTAAAGATGGTGACATCAGCAATGGGGAAACGTCTTCCTTCGGACCAGCTGATCAACGAGCTTTCTCAGGACACTGTAGCGATGGCATCTTACCTGTCTGTAAGACTAGAAATTGCAACATGAAGAATTGATTGCCCTCATACTTATCTGTTTCAAATTTGTCAATTTGGTTTCTCAAGTATAGTTTGATTATCGTAAACTATATTCAAGAAAATGATGGCAGGTTCTGTCGAACTCCTTCACTGGCGAAACCCTTGGCTGGAAGCTCGATATGCTCAAATCAGCTGCAGCGTTTGCCAATTCACGACTTCATGCTGTTAAAGCTCAAACATTGATACTTGCTAGGTTGTTAACTCTATGGATCAAACATTGGTTTCGACCAAGAATGAATTTACTTCGTCTTATAAGCACTCGGTTTTTACTTTGCAGCGGACAAGATCAGTTACTTCCAAGTCGAGACGAAGCTGAGAGACTTAGTAAGCTGCTGCCAAATTGTCAAATCCGTGTATTTGAAGACAAGGGCCATGGCCTCTTCCTGGTATGGCTTTAAAAATGTAATGTAATCTACAATGTTACAACCTTGGGTTTTTTTTTGTTTTTTATATGTTGATTCGGGATATCAATTTTACGTGCAGGAAGATGGCGTCAGTTTATTGTCGATCTTAAACGGTGCCAGTTTCTACAGGCATGGACGACGCCATGATTACGTCACGGATTACTTCCCTCCCACCCCTTCTGAATTCAATAGAGTCTATGCACCACAAAAGTGAGTCCAAATATCTTATAAAATTTCACCACTTTTACTGCCAACTAGTTTGCATTCTGTGTACATTTTTAAACTGTCTTGGTTGTTATATTATAAAGTGACACTTCTGAATTGATAAAATTGTTTTACATAAAGATCAACTCTTTATAATTAGCCTTTTTGGGTCAGATGGATTGATGATGTGACTAGTCCTGTGGTGCTCTCGACTCTCGGAGACGGAACTATTGTGAGAGGTCTCGATGGGATTCCTTCCGAAGGACCGGTTCTGTATGTTGGTTACCACATGATGCTCGGCCTTGAAATATACCCTCTCGTTGCTCGTTTTTGGACAGAGAAAAAAATTATTTTACGAGGAATGGCGCATCCAATGATGTATACCAAGTTGAAAGAAGGGAAAATGCCTGCTATATCATCTTTTGATACGTTCAGGATCATGGGAGCAGTTCCTGTATCAGCGCCTAATTTTTACCGACTTTTTTCATCAAATTCCCACATTCTGTTGTATCCTGGGGGAGTGCGAGAGGCTCTTCATCGGAAGGTGATAAAATCGAGCGTTTTTTTATTTTATTTGAATGCATGTTTTACTTTCATTTTCCGGGAAATTTCAGGGTGAGGAGTACAAACTGTTCTGGCCAGAGCAGTCGGAGTTTGTTCGAATGGCAGCTAGATTTGGAGCAAAAATCGTACCGTTTGGTACTGTTGGAGAAGATGATATTGGTCATGTAAGCTTGAGTATTGTGCTTTTTTAGGGGGTGTTTGGTTCGAATATCGAATAGAGAATTACAATGACAATTGACAGTTAAATACATTGTTAATTAGTGCATTGCTCTGATTTTAAAATAAGTTGGGACATAAAATTAATGGTTTTTTTGAGGAACGGTGGAATGATTATAGTGGGGAAATTAGTTAATCAAAATGACTTATTTATAGTCTCATTGCATAGTAGTATCGCACGCAGTATGACGAAAGTGAATTGATCATCTTTTATTCTTGTTAACCACCATTCCCATTAAAAAAATATGAACCAAACGCCCCCTAAATTTCTTGCTCATCATTATTCTGAATTTGATGTGCTAACATATATATATGTGTGTGATTCATTTATCAGTTACTTCTTGATTACAATGATCTGAAGGACATCCCATATTTCAAGAATGGTATAGAAGAGCTAACAGATGAGACAGTGAACTTGAGGTATGTTATGCACTACATCTCTATCTTGTGTTTTCTAGTAATTAGCTATCGAGACAACGACAAAAGCGGGCCGATTTGTTTCGTTCAACATTCGGGCTAGGGTCAATTTTTCAGGCCATAATGATATCACCTGTGTTAAAAAATCACCGCGATATATGTTAATGACCCAGATGATGGATAGAGGAATCAACCTGGTTTTAACATACATGATTTTTTATTATAGGAATGACGTGAGGGGAGAGGTTGCGAACCAAGATATTCACCTTCCTATCATTGTTCCCAAAGTCCCGGGCCGTTTTTATTACTTGTTTGGGAAGCCGATAGAAACGCAAGGTCCGTTTCTTGCATGCTCAATCGAGTTCACAAGTTCCTTTTTTTTACCCTTTCACTGTTTTTCGGGGTTGAGCATGAATGTTTGTGTTGGTTGTATGTTTGATCAGGAAGGAAAGAGGAACTGAAAAGCAGAGAGAAAGCTCATGAATTATATTTGGAAGTGAAAACTGAGGTTGAGAAATGTCTTTCTTATTTAAAGGAGAAAAGAGAGGGTGACCCTTTTAGGAATATATTTGCTCGTTTGAATTATCAAGCAACTCATGGATTTGATTCTGAGGTACCCACATTCGACCTCACCACCAAAGATTCATAGGAATAATGAATAAACTTGTAATAATTTAATTATAGGCTTAATGGCTTATAAAATAACAATCTTATTGCAACTTGTAATTTAATCTAAATTTCTTATTTAATATTTTTGCAGTTAGTTATTCGTTGACACTCTGAGTAAATCTAAACACCTTAATGCAATTAAGGTGACATGTTATTTTTGGATAGGAGAAAATATGTCTATTAGTTCTAATTGCTTAAATAAAAAAATTGAGTTTTGTGTAATAAAATTTAAATGTTTAAATTAGATTTCAATTTGTGTTAATATTGTAATTTTATCTGCCATTAAAATTAATTAATATCGGTTGGATTAAGTATTTTAGATAAATGTTAATATTGGAAAATAAAAAATATTAGGCTTTTATTATGTCTATGTATATTATAGAACACTACATTGGATGATACGATGGCACACTATACACACTGCTGGTATCATTTTTAAAATTTGGAATTGGTCTCATTAACACTTTGACATAGTGGGTGTTAATTGTGTTGTCTCATGGCATGAAACGGTCTCATACAAGTTTTTGCCTTTTAATAATGCACAAGTTTTGGATCATTTTGGTTGTCTTTCAATGTCATCGCCTTATTTAGCTTCTGGATATTATGGGGCTCTTATAGTCTCATTTACTCTGCATAAAGTATACCTATGCACCGTACCACACTAAGTAATTAAATTATTGATTTGTCTTAATTATAACTTTTTCCCAATTAGCACTCTTATTTTTTAGTCGACTAAACTAGCCCCAGGGAATAGGGAATGACATGGTGTAATTTTCAATTTTTTATTTAAAAAGGGTAATTTGCAAATTTATTTGCGAATTGATGGTCAAGTATTAGGTCTCATGGTTTGGAGTAACTAAGAGCCAATTTAGATGAGCTTATAAAATCTTTAAAAGAAGCTTATAAATTATATCTCTGTCCCAAGACTTTTTTCACACTGTATTTATTTTTATGTTTTAGCGAGCGAATTGTTTATTAGTATTTGAAATGATAAAGTAACTTTTAAGGAATAATATGATAGGTCTATATCTCTCCTATTAAAGTAACTTAAAAATTACTTTATTATTTCAAATACTAATAAAAAAAATTCGCTCACTAAAATACATAAAAATAATAAACGTGAAGAAAAATGCTGAACGAAGGAAGTATAAAAGTATTTAGTAAAGAAAGTTGTTAAACCGCTTATAAAATCTTAAAATAAATTGTATGTAGCTTCGAAAATAAGTTGGAATGTCCACCTTTACCCACTCAGCCACTCCAAATATCAACACCTTTACCCACTCAGCCGCTCCACATATCAACATAAGTAATTATTTTGCATCACAACTAAAATTTTCTTTTTTTATTATAACTCATTAAAGAACTTATCAGTTGGAATCAAACAATTTGATAAGTTATAAGTTGTTTAAAAGTTACTTTTTATAAATTCTAAAAACAATTTATAAAATATTTAAAATAAATTTAGCCGAATTGCAGGTCCTTAGTGAGGAGTTTGATAGAATGCAAAAAATCTGTGATACAGAAATTGATGATCAAGATGTACGTACGTCTCAGTTATTTTTATTCGCACATTTCAGCATTGTGTTTCATACACAAGAAACCGACCTTTTATTACTAATTTGTCTGTTTATTTATTTTTAGATAGTGACAAACTCAAATTTCTAGAGAGGGAGGAAACATAGATGATTTGAGCAGACGACGTTGATTTGAACCAAGTTGTACAGTGAACTATATTCAAGACTAATCCAAATTAATGAAGTCTATCAGGTTTTTTATTTTTTAATTCTTGGCAATAAATGAACCTTAGATGCATTAATTTCATCTTTTGCGGTTGTTGCAAAAGCAAGAAAACAACTGGAATCCGACATTAAGAGAGACACCACATTACGGACTAAAACTTACAATCTACTCTAATGATGTGTAAGAGGCGATCCAATCTATTTATTAACAAAGCCAACTTCTCAATAAAAATTTTACACTGAATTTGTATTTGGATGGAGGAATTTGGACTATGGATTTTAAATCCACAATTTAAATTCACTCTAGTTATTTGAATACAATATTCAAATAGATGAATTTCAAATTCCTACCTATAATTCTAGTTCAAAATGGAGAAATTTCAAATACTTAGCAAAATCATGTTTTTTGAAATTTATGAATTTTCAAATACATTGCATAATTCAAATGACTCTATCCAAATGCAATTTAAAAGAATTTTATTTCATCTGAAAGTTCAAATTTATAGAAAATTAAAAAATTAATTCATTTAATGCACCCGTTAAGAAAGCATGCGCTAGTAAAATTACAATGCACTCCAATCCAATGATGAATGGAACATTAAGAGTTGGCCTAATTTATTTTTTAAACAAAACGTAATACCTTATCAACTTGTCATCATATATTATATATATAAATCCAAATTAATACGCATGCAGTAATTAAAGAATCAGATTTCCATGGCCACCATCGGAGCTGGAGTCCTCGCCGCCGCTACCTGGCCGCCGTCAATTCGCCGCCCCGGAAAGCTAAGGCCAATCCAAAAGTGTAAACTCTGGATATCTGCATCAGAAAAACAGCCACAACTCAGAGCTCAGTCTCTTTTCCAGAACGGCGTCGTCCTGGAGAAGAAGACGGCGACAGAGTCGGAGGACGGAGGGTTGAGTTTGAGAGACTACTTTGATCAGAGCCGTGAACTGATTAGTAGATCCGACGGTGGTCCGCCAAGATGGCTTTCACCGGTAGAATGCGCCAAAGATTCTCCTCTCTTCCTCTATTTGCCTGGTAACCTTTTTTTTTTTAAATCAAAATTACTATGGAATATAGATATACATCAAAATTCTATTTAAATTTATGAGTTATTACTTATTCCTAGATAAAATTGCAATAATGTCAAAAGATCATGAGTTTATTTACAATTTTCGTTTAAAATAAGTTTCATATTTTGTGTTTTGATTGAGCATGACGGAATTTGATGATCTATTTGTTGTTGTATATAATGCGCCTGTTTTTTTTTTTTGGCGGCAAAAATGCTCTATAGCTATAACTGCAATATTTTTTGTCAAATATACAGGTGTTGATGGAGTAGGATTGGGACTTATGTTGCATCGCAAAAGGCTTAGCAAGTAAGTTGTCCTTGTTTAGTATCTTCAAATAGAATAATCATTTCATTTATGATCGTTGTGGGATACTTCTTTTTAGCTTAAGTATATTATTATCAAGTATGATTAATTATTCTTGTTTGATTTGTCTGCGTTGGCACAAGGATTTTTGGTATACGGTGCCTGCACATCCCACTCGAAGACAGAACATCATTTAAAGGTTTTTGTTTCATCTCGTTTCTTCCCCATATCCTTCCCCTCTACTCGAGTGTACAATGTGTTTTAATTTGTCTTAAAATGTCTAATGATAATGTTGGATATATTGGCTGATCATAAAACAATTTCAAGAAATGATTAGGATTACAGGACAAAAATGAGGCAAGAGTTAGACTCTTTTTCCTACGTCTAGGGACTACAACAATCATCCCAAGGATGCAATGAATTCTATTTCATGCTGTAGCGCATTGAATCTGAAATTATTAACGATCCAAATAATACTTCGAACCCCTTTTTAGACACAAAAATGAGGGATAGAACTCTTAGACTTTAACATTTAATTTTTTTATTGATTTGCCGGTCGTATTTCGATTTATTTTTGGTTTGATGGTCGATTGTGGAATGAGGAGGGTGTATATATAAATTTAACAATGTCATTTCATGAGTATGTGTACCTTTCGGAATAAACCATTGACCTCATCTCTTTCCATCAATAGACATGGTCCAGTGATTTTTATGAACGTTCACAACCTTTGATTCACAACTTTTCATATATACCTCTTCATCTAATACACTCTATTTCGAGGTGACATTTCCATTCACCCAAAATATTTCTGTTGTTAATGGTGTGTATCCGATAATGTGAAACGAAATTAGACAATCGAAACCGAGTCAAGGAAATATCCTTTTCTCGCAAGACTAAATACGCCCTGTATAGTGCTTATAGGATCGTGCGTATAAGTCCTCAAAGGTAAAACGGTTTCACGTCTCTAAATCAGTAGCACCACTGAATTTAGAGGAACAACGAACGAAAATAGAATTATGAACTGAACTACTCTAAAATGGATGCAAAGAAAAGTGTATGCGGTTTTTGTATGCAGAGAAAATTCATGCCCCTCCACGAAACAAATGCATATGAGACCTAATTTATAGATACGTTCAACACTCTGGGTTGTTGAGATAATTGAGGGATCACTAAAATAGTGGTCCTTGTTTTTAGGAACTCCCCAACGTGGGGATTAAGAAAATATTCGGATAAGAACAAATCAAATCCCATGAAATATTTATCAAATTCCTGAAAAATATTGATCACTTCTTATCTTTGCGTATTAATTTCTCACTCACCAATATTTGGTTTTGAGATTTTAAATACACCCCGATAAACTAGAACACTCAATACCAAAAATCTCCAACAATCCCCCACATGAGTGAAAATTGTACCTGTAAATATGCAGACACATCGTTCAGCTCATTTAAGACTTTATTGCTTCCGGATAAGTAGCTTGTGGCTTTGAACTTTCCGTAGCCAAACACCATCGGGTACACCGACGGCTTAGTGGACATAGTGCCTTGAACTAATCCTCCTTCATGTATACCTAGTCAACAGTGTCAGCACAATTCAGTCTCGACTCCGTTTCGTTCTCACGTTTTTGTCCGTTTTGGCCATGGACGTCCTTTGATTTCATAAATGTTTGGTCGAAGCGGCCCTCACTTCTCATTTATATAGGTGATCTCCTTTTTAGTATCCCGTCATACTCAGTCTCTTCAAGACCTAAGGAATCATTAAAAGTTGTTAAGTTTAACCTTACCACACGTCAACGGGTTTTGCTACACCTTAAAGTATAGAGTTCACTTGAAGGGATTCGAGAATAGGTTTCCAAGAGTATTTCAAGTGCACAATTGAGTGATTCATAACTTAGTTGTCTCATTGAACCATTTTCTTGGGATCCTCCAATCATCATGGTTGAGTTACCGCTATGAACACACTTTTATGTGTGGATTTTAACCTCATTCCCCTTACCCGAAATCCTCTTAATCATCTCATCTTTAACCGGCCGGGTTTTTGTCAAATTTCAATCACCATTGCATATTTGTATAGAGGATTTTCATGACACAACTCCCCCCCACATTTCTTGATGGGCTTGGAGTCTATGCCAAAATATCTAATTCACTTTTGTGAATATTTTTATTTCCACGTCAGGAATTTTCGATTTGTTCAACTAACACCGATATGGTGCCTTTTATAGGTCACCCCCCACACTTCGAGATTATCATAGGATTATTATATCCCATTTTCACATTTCAAATGGTTTTATCTCATTGTGTGGTGACTTTACACGAATAAAATTGAACAAATTTTGTTTATCTTTTGAAAACAATTCCACTAGGCACCACTGCCTTTTGGTTTTCCATTTAGCATCAAGGCTACGCCTTTGCTAAATTCCTCAAATTCAAATGTTTCCATGGAGAAAATCTTTTACCCTCCACATTTGAATGTATCATGGCAAGAGTTCATCCCCCATGTTCGAATTGTTTGTTCATTTCATTTAATATTTCATCTATATTAAAATTTTGAACACAATCTCGAAATACATTGGAAAACCAAATGTTTTGAAATTATACTTCAAGTCTGAATTATAATTTAATCATGGTCAAAATACCAAAATTAAATTAATTTTCAGTGTGGTCATATTTGCCATCATTGACTCCTAAATAATTCGTCACTGAATTATACGAGTCAAATCTTGTGAATTAAATTCACACTGCTTGTGCTCTCTCGCACAATTTCAAATGAGGTCCAAAAATGCCACCATTTATTCGCGAGCAATTCTTAAGCGAATTTTACAAATCTTTTGGACTAAATCCAAATCACAATTTGCGCTCTCAAGCACATTTTTAAATGAGGCCTTAATTGCGCTGACTCAAGAATAATTCTCAATGAATTAAAAGAGTCAAACCCCTTTTGGACTAGATCCAAATTTACAAATTGCGCTCTCTAGCACAATTTGTACTACTCTTGCCCCAAATCAAAATTTAATTTGATATCAAGGGGATCCAAATTTATGGAACAACATCCATAAAATGGCCCAAAAATTATTTGGCCCATTACAATTAATTTGAACATTAGAATTCATATTAATTCAATAAGTTCCAAATTAAATTTTTATCAAGAGCCCAAAATATAATTTGGCCCAATATGAATTAATGGCATTAAGCCCAAAAATTCAAAATAAAGGCCCAACTAAATTTCTTTTGGCAGCCTGGCTCAGGCCCATTTTACCTATTTAGAAACAGGCCTGCTCATTATCAAACAGCCCTTACCATTTGATTGGAAAAGACCCGTCATTGACACCTTTTTCGAAATCGGCGTTTGGCAAGAAGAGAGAAGAAATTTCACCCCTTTCTCCAACACCAATTGACACAACGTTTAATCCGGTAATCGACGCCTCCATTCGAGAATACAAGATTAAAGAGCACTATCACGCTTTGATATGTAAGCGCTTGCCCAATACCGCCGATCGCCGCAAATTGAAACGCTGCCGGTCAATATCGGGTGTCTCTCCATGGAGCAGGACAAAGCCACCAGATCCGCTGCCAAACTGTTTGTCGGCCGCCAGTTACCCTTCAGGTGCTCGCGAATTAAAGTTGTTGCAGACTCGCATACCACCAGATTTTGGCGCAATTGATTGTTCGCCGCCTCGCACCGCTGGCCCAAGCCCGACAACGGCCGGCCGACCTCCACCCTCGTGTGGCGCGGTTAAAGTGCACAGGTTCGTCGGGAATCGTTTTCGCCTAGCAATCCAGTGATTCCGGCAACACTCTCTCGCCGAATCTGGACGGAAACATCATGTCTGTGTCACCGGCACCACGGGCTTCATCGCTATCCTTGCTGGATCTGAAGCGGCGAGGCTTCGCTATTGTGGTGTGTACGGTCCACCACCACGGCCCATTGTTGCCACCACCATGCCACTACCCATGGTGGGGCTATCCAACCGATGATCGCAAGGTGCATTTCACCTGTCCGACTGTAGTCTCCCTCGCCCTACTGCCTGATTTCGAACCGCAGAAGCCGCCCACCGCCATCTGAAGCGCCGTTCAGTTCCTCTAGATGTGCGGTTGCTTCGTCCAGCCCGTCGCCTTTGCCGTTTCATGGTTGCAGCCCATTAAACGACAGTCGCCAGTCTACAAATTCAATATATCGGATATATTATGACCAGACCTCAATTAAATTGTGGTGGCCCATATACTTTCAATAAGCAGCCCTTAATTAACCAAGTTTTGCCATAAAGCTCCATTTCAACTGATTGGGCTTAAAAGTCGAAATTAGCCCATTTCTTATTTTGACAATTTAATTTTGCCAAAAATTCTTCAGGAAAGTTTAATCATAGATTTTATTGTGTGTACTCGAAGGTTGGCTACTGCTACTGCTACTGTTCAATCCCATCGGATTATGCCGAGATATTACGCCCTGTATAGTGCTTATAGGATCGTGCGTATAAGTCCTCAAAGGTAAAACGGTTTCACGTCTCTAAATCAGTAGCACCACTGAATTTAGAGGAACAACGAACGAAAATAGAATTATGAACTGAACTACTCTAAAATGGATGCAAAGAAAAGTGTATGCGGTTTTTGTATGCAGAGAAAATTCATGCCCCTCCACGAAACAAATGCATATGAGACCTAATTTATAGATACGTTCAACACTCTGGGTTGTTGAGATAATTGAGGGATCACTAAAATAGTGATCCTTGTTTTTAGGAACTCCCCAACGTGGGGATTAAGAAAATATTCGGATAAGAACAAATCAAATCCCATGAAATATTTATCAAATTCCTGAAAAATATTGATCACTTCTTATCTTTGCGTATTAATTTCTCACTCACCAATATTTGGTTTTGAGATTTTAAATACACCCCCGATAAACTAGAACACTCAATACCAAAAATCTCCAACAATTTCATCATATAACAAAAAACTTTTGATCATGTGTTTAATGAATAATTTTTTTTATCTCTCAGGGTTGGTGAAATTTGTCGAAAGGGCTGTTAGGATAGAGCATTCTCAAGCCCCAAATAGACCTATATATCTTGCTGGTGAATCTTTTGGGGGCTGCCTCGCCCTTGCTGTTGCTTCTCGTAATCCAGATATCGATCTTATGCTAATTTTGGCTAATCCAGGTAATGCAGAATTCTTACATTTGCTACAAATCATCAAGTTAATGGGAGACTAGGAACTAAATCTTTGTCTGTTCAATCTCTTATCAACAGCTACATCTTTCGGAAAATCACATTTGCAACCAAAAATTCTGTTAACGCTGTCAGCATTTATACCTCAGCAGATCAATTCCAGCTTGCCTTATGTGTTGACTTTACTATTAGGTCAACTTTCATTCATATTTGATTAAATTTTGGTAGTTATATGTTGTATATACTCTCTTTCTACTTAATATCACAAAAAAGAAAGGGGTTAGTTTTGTTTTTACAGTTCTATATTACATGAGTTTATATGGACTTAGGTGCCCCTGTAAAAATGGTGACATCAGCAATTGTAAAACGTCTTCCTTCAGTCCAAATGATGAAGCAGCTATCTCAGGACACTAAAGCATTGTCATCGTACCTGTCTGTAAGACTCGAAATTGCAATTTGAATAAAAAAATGGATCGCCATATGCTCCTCTGTTAGTTGCGTTGTTTTGTCATTATATATATTTAGTTCCCTCATAAACTATTACTTGTCTGTTTCATATATGTCAATTGGCTTTCTGAGGTGATTTTTGGAGTTCAAAGATATTTCTCTTTAGATTCATAATTGGATCAACTTAGCTTTGACTGATTATGGTGTAATTCTTCATAAACGCTATTCAAGAAAGTGATGATTTAGATAACAGGTTATTTCTAATGCCTTCACGGTGGAAACACTTCGCTGGAAGCTCGAATTGCTTAAATCAGGTGCAGCATTTGCCAACTCTCAACTTCATGCTGTTAAAGCTCAAACATTGATACTTGCTAGGTTGTCAACCTAGCTACTCCCATTTGAATTTTCTATTACTTAGAATTTCTTCGTCTTATATTTACTCGATTTCACGTGTAGTGGACAAGATCAGTTTTTTCCAAGTAGAGAGGAAGCAGAGAGACTTAGTAAGGTGCTGCCAGATTGTAAGATCCGTGTATTTGAAGACAAGGGTCATGCCCTCTTCCTGGTAGGTGGATATATATATATATATATTATGTACTTAATGTATTTAAATATAAACAGTTATCATCTCATTATTGTGTTAATGGAAAAATAGTTTTTTTTTTTAGTTATGTAAGTTCTCCTTTTTCGATTTTAAGCCTGTATACTTTGAGAAATTGAAAATGCTTCTATTATGATGGGATTCGACCCAGACCCCCGAGTACGAACATGTATATGGGGAGGGAGAAGAGAACGAATCAAGAAATGCGCCAAGTTTAGATTGAATTGATTTGTAGAATCAAACAATGCCACGTGGACAAATTGGACTTTGTCAAATCAACGTCACGCTTTACAGCTGGCTACTACCAAAATGTCAAAAGTTAAAAGTTAAAGGACCATTTTTAATTTGTGAAAGTCGATAGGACTAAAATCAACATATAAATAATTTATAGGGCTAAAAAAACTATTTTCTTATATGTCAACGTGTTGTTCACAAGTTAATGTGTCAATGTTGATCTTTTTTTGGTGCTTAATGTGTTGATATGAAAATTGTGTTGTTCTTGTGTTGACACTATAACAACACGAACGCCAAACACTAACCCTCAAGTTTTTTTAATCATTTTCACCCCTAACATTACATCCTTAAGTTTGCTCTCATATGTTGATTCGAAAAGATATTGATTCAATTATACATATGCAGGAGGAGGGTGTGAATTTCCATTCGATCTTAGTGGGAGCCAGTTTTTGCAGACAGGGACGACGTGATGACCATGTCATGGATTACTTCCCACCAACCCTTTCTGAATTCCAGACAGCTTATAAACAACACCAGTCAGTTATATAAATTAAAATTCTTATAATTTAAGTAGTCCATTTGCATCCAACATTAATATATATATATATTTTAAATGAATCAGATATATCGAGGCTTTAACGAACCCTGTGATTCTATCAACTCTGGGAGATGGAAGCATCGTGAGAGGTCTTGGTGGTATTCCTTGTGATGGAGCAGGAGCAGGAGCAGGAGCAGTTGTGTATGTTGGTATCCACATCATGTTTGGACTTGATACCGCTCCTCTGCTTTCTCGTTTTCGCAACGACAAAAATATTAGTTTACGAACAATGGCACATCCCACACTTTTTACCAACTTAAAACAAGGACGGTTTTTCTCATCATTTTTCGATCTTATACATATCTCGGGAGCAGTTCCTGTATCACCATCAAATTTCTATAGACTGCTCTCTTCTAAATCTCATATTCTCCTATATCCTGGAGGAGGCCGAGAGGCTTTTCATCGGAAGGTAAGCTTTTTTTTTATTTTTTTAAAAATATTAATTATTGAACGACAATATATATGCACTTAATTAATTTCATTTTCAGGGCGAGGAGTGCAAACTGTTCTGGCCAGAGCAGTCGGAATTTGTTCGGATTGCGGCTAAATTTGGAGCAAAAATTGTACCTTTTGGTATTGTTGGAGAAGATGATATGGTCCATGTAAGCCTTTCGGTTTTTGTTGTTCATCATTAATTCTTATATATGCATGCTAACATATACAGATGTGGATTTTGTGTATCAGTTACTCCTTGATTACGATGATCTGATGAACATCCCATATTTCAAGAATGATATACAAAACAAAAATAGTCAGATAGTGAACGTGAGGTATGTTATGCACTTTTACTATACTATTCCTTCCTTGGAAACAAAGAAAACATGCACGTTTCTTCAAAGTACAAAACGTTTTGTGAGTTATGTTATTTTGTGTATTTGTTGATCTAAGTTGTTGAAATGCAGCAAGAGAATTAACCTTGAGTTTTGAAATAAAATCGACAAAATATATAAAGAATTCGTTTACCTTGAATCCTTTAAAATGTGTAGTTTATTGTATTATGAGAAAATACACACGAGGACATCTATTTATGTAAACATGCGCCGTCTGATTATAGGAAGGATGCGGTGGGAGAGGTTGCAAATCAAGATTTTCACATTCCTATCGTCGTACCTAAACTTCCTGGTCGTGTGTATTACTTACTTGGGAAGCCCATACTAACACAAGGTCCCTTTCTTCAATACTCATTCGAGTTCCATGTTTACCCTTTCATAGTTTTGAACATGAATGTATGTTTGTTTTGGACCAGGGAGGAAGGAGGAACTGAAAAGCAGAGAGAAAGCTCATGAATTGTATTTGGAAGTGAAAAGTGAGGTTGAGAAATGTATTTCTTACTTAAAGGAGAAAAGAGAGAGCGACCCTTTTAGGAATATATTCGCTCGTTTGGGTTATCAAGCAACCCATGGATTTGATTCTGAGGTGCCCACATTCAACCTCAGTGCCAAGGATTCGTAGGAATAATGAATAAACTTGTAATAATTTAACTATAGGCTTAATTGCATATACAATAAAAAAAATATTGCAAGTTGTAATTTAATTTAAACTATTACATCTTATTAAATAAAACCTCAATTTAAATTGTTTTTGCAATTAGAACCTACACACATATTTTCTCCTGCTCGGAAATGACGATTAATTAATTATTCGTTAACACTCGAGTAAATCTAAACATGTTAATCAGTTAATGTGATTAAGGTGGCATGTCACTTTTTGGTAGGAGAAAATATGTATATTGGTTCTAATTACTTAAATAATAATTTGAGGTTTTGTCCAATAAGATTTAAAAGTTTAGATTAAATTTTAATTTGTGCTAATATTGTGATTTTATTTGCCATTAAACTTAATTTATATTGGCTAGATTAAGTATTCTTGATAAATGATGTCATTTGACCAATAATAATATTGGAAAATAAAAAATATTAGGTTTTTATTCTGTCTATGTATATTATAGAATACTCCCTCTGTTCTGTGGGAATTTGCACTATTGGAATTGCACGTGGATTAAAAAAAAAATAGCGGTATATGTATATATGTGTGAATATTCACGTAAATTAATATTTTCTCTTTAGGCAGTGTGCAAAATAATTTGGAATATCCCATTAAAGAAAATATACAGAAACGAAGGGAGCACCACATTGGGCGATCATGATATGATGGCACACTATATCACTGCTGGTGATCATCCCATTGTTAGAATTTGAAATTTTAATAATGCTCAAGTTTGGATCATTTTGGTTGTCTTTCAATGTCGCCTTATTTAGCTTTTGGATATTTTGGTGCTCTCATTTACTCGGCATATTGATTCGGTTTTGTCTTTAAAAAAAAATTCTCCAAGCAACACTCTTATTTTTATAGTCGAATAAATTAGCTCCAGGTAATAGGAAAATGATACAGTGTAATTTTCAAATTATTTTTTAAAAGGGTAATTTGCCAAATAATTCATTTGCACAATTGATGGTGAAGTATTAGGCTTATGCTTTGAAGTAACTAGGAGTTTGTTTGACTGACCTAATAAGTTTTTTTTTAAATAATTCATAAGATTAGGAGCTTATAAATTGTATAAAAGTGTTTAGTAAAAGACAAATACTTGTATGAGACCGTCTCATGACATGAGATCGCATAAATTAACACCTACCTCTACCAAAGTGTTAATGAGTCAATGTCCTAGTTACACTCATTCTCATTGTCTCATGTCATGAGACGGTCTCATACAAGACCTACTCTTAATAAAAAAAAGTTGTTAAACTGCTTATAAGATCTTATAATAAATTGTTTATATAGCTTTGAAGCTTCAAGAGAATAAAATATTTGACAACTTGTAAGCTATATATCTTTTATACTTAAAACAATTTATAGATATTTATAATAAATTTAGCCGAACTGCAGACCCAAATATTAAAGGTAATGAGGAGTTTGATACAATGTAAGAAATCTCGATGATGATAGATGATAGATGATAGAGAAGTTCATAATCGAGATGTTTCAATTTTATTTGTACATTTCACCATCGTGTTCCATGCATAAGAAACCGAATTTTTATTACTAATTTGTATGTTTATTTATTTATAAATAAGTGACTAAGGATGTATGCCTTAGAGCATCTCCAATGCTAGTGAGGAAATTTGAGTGAGAAATATGACAAATGTGGATCACATGAGTGTTACCTTAAAAGTTTCATATCCCTACCTCAAAAATTTCCTACCTCACCCAATTCATCCTACCTCAAAAATAATTATTTATGGGTCTCACTATCAATTATCAAATTACTTTGTCAATTTCTCTTAATATTTTTATTAATTAACTAATTCTATTTGTGATTTGATTTCTACCATTAAATATTCATTGTAATTTTTAAGTTATATACATAAATATTAAAATGAAAAAAATTATTAGTAATGAAATAAGATATACAATAAAATTATAAAAATAACTAATTTTTTATTTATAAACTAAATATCCTATAATTGAAAAAAATAACAACAATAATTAGATATGAAAATTAAAAAAATTAACAAAACCATTCACAATCCAGACTCCACTAGGACCACTACTCTTAAAATAAGGAAAAGCTAATTGACGCACTCCCCCAAAATAAACTCCCAGGTCCCAACGCAGAGTGTGCATTAACGCGGTTGCCTATATATTCTATTTTTTTACTGTGAGCACTCACTATATTCACTCCCCATTTTCCTCCTTCCTTTCATCCTTCCGGGTAGGACCGTTCCTCACCCAAAACTCCTTCCCATGCCACATCACTTTTCTCCCAATGGTATCTTCCTACATTTTGAGTGAGGGGTAAGAATCCATGTTGAATTCTTCACCCCTTGTGGGTGCTCTTACAAACTCAAATTTCTAGAGTGAGGAAACATATATAGATGATTTGAACCACCCTGTATTGTTCAAGACTAATCCAAATTAATGAAGTCTATCAGGTTTTTATTTTTTAAATTATTGGCAATAAATGAACAAACCTTGATGCATTTCACTGAGGAGGAATCTTTTGCGGTTGTTGTAGAAGCAAGAAAACAACTGGAATCCACCATTAAGAGAGAGGCCTCATTTACGGACTAGAACTTAAAATGTACTCTACCGATCGATGTGTAAGAGGCGATCCAATTTATTTTTTAAGAAAGCCACGTTCTCATATCATATCCCGCATGGTTCCATTGAAGTTATTTACACTGAAGTTGTGTTTCGATGGAGGAATTTGGGCTATGAATTTTAAATTCACTCTAGTTGTTTGGATAAAGTATTCAAATAGATGAGTTTGACCTACCAATAATTCTAGTTCAAAATGAAATGAAAGAATTTCAAATACTTAGAAAAACAAAGTCAGTTGAAATTTATGGATTCTTTTCAAATTACTCTATCCAAATGCAATTTTAAAAAATTTCATCTTATCTATAAATTCAATTTTTTTAAAAATTATAAAATTAATTCATTTCAAATGACTCCAATCCGGCATTAAGAGAGCATGCACAAGTAAAATTACAATGCACTCCAATCCAATGATGGATGGAACATTAAGAGTTGGCCTAATTTATTTTTTGAACAAAACGTAATACCTTATCAACTTGTCATCATATTATATATATATAAATCCAAATTAATACGCATGCAGTAATTAAAGAATCAGATTTCCATGGCCACCATCGGAGCTGCAGTCATCGCCGCCGCTACCTGGCCGCCGTCAACTCGCCGGCCCGGAAAACTAAGGCCAATCCGAAAGTGTAAACTCTGGATTTCTGCATCAGAAAAACAACCACAACTCAGAGCTCAGTCTCTTTCCCAGAACGGCGTCGTCCTGGAAAAGACGACGGCAACTGAGCCGGAGGACGGAGGGTTGACTTTGAGAGACTACTTTGATCAGAGCCGTGAATTGATTAGTACATCCGACGGTGGTCCGCCAAGATGGCTTTCACCGGTAGAATGCGCCAAAGATTCTCCTCTCTTCCTCTATTTGCCTGGTAACCTTTTTTTTTTTTTTTTAAATCAAAATTACTATGGAATATTGATATACATCAAAATTCTATTTAAATTGCTGAATTATTCCTAGACCAAATTGCAATAATGTCAAAAGATCATGAGTTTATCTACAATTTTCGTTTAAAATAAGTTTCATAGTTTGTGTTTTGATTGAGCATGACGGAATTTGATGATCTATTTAGCTCTGCCAGCATAATTGGATAGAGGCATAGTAGTTGTCAACTTGTCATTATTTGTTGTTATATAAATCGCCTGTTTTTTTTTTTTTGGCGGCAAAAATGCTCTATAGCTATAACTGCATTAATTTTGTCACACTAAAAGTTTATTTCAAATATACAGGTGTTGATGGAGTAGGATTGGAACTTATGTTGCATCACGAAAGGCTTAGCAAGTAAGTTGTCCTTGTTTAGTATCTTCAAATAGAATAATCATTTCATTTATGATCAGTTGATCGTTGTGGGATATTTCTTAATTTTTTGTTAAGTAGATTATACTTATCAAGTATGATTAATTAGTCTTGTTTAATTTTTCTGTGTTGGCACAAGGATTTTTGATATACGGTGCATGCACATCCCACTGGAAGACAGAACATCATTTAAAGGTTTTTGTTTCATCTCGTTTCTTCCCGGCCCGTATCCTTTCCCTCTATTCGAGTGTACAATTAATTAATGTTGGATATATTGGTTGATCATGCCGTGTGTATAATAGATAATTTTCATTTCTCAGAGTTGGTGAAATTCGTCGAAAGTGCTGTTAGGATAGAGCATTCTCGAGCTCCAAATAGACCTATATATCTTGCTGGTGAATCTTTTGGAGGCTGCCTCGCCCTTGGTGTTGCTGCTCGTAATCCAGATATCGATCTTATGCTAATCTTGGTTAATCCAGGTAATGCAGAATTCTTACATTTGCTACAAATCATCATGTTAATGGAAGACTAGGACCTAAATCTTTGTCTGATCAATCTCTTATCAACAGCTACATCTTTCGGAAAGTCTCTTCTGCAACCAGAAATTCTGTTATCATTGTCAGCATATATACCAGAGCAGATCAGTTCCAGCTTGCCTTATGTGTTATCTTTATTATTAGGTCAACTTTCATTCATATTTGCTTAAATGTTGGTACTTTTATATAGCGTCTTTCTACTTGAATATCTCAAGAAAGGAAAAAAAAAAAGTTAGTTTTGCTTTTACAGTTAATAGTACAAGAATTCATATGGACTTTTTGTAATTAGGTGCCCCTATAAAGATGGTGACATCTGCAATGGGGAAACGTCTCCCTTCCAACCAAATGATCAAGCAATTGTCTCAGGACACTAAAGCAATGTCATCGTATTTGTCTGTAAGACTCGAACTTGAAGTTTTAATAAAGAGTGGATCCTCCTAGTCCTCTGTTTTGCCATAATATACGTTTAGTTCGCTCATTAATATTACTTGTCTTTAGATTCGTAATTGGATCAACTTAGTTTTGACTGATTAAGGTGTAGTTCTCTATTCAAGAAAATGATGATTTAGATAACAGGTTCTCTCTAACGTCTTCACTGTGGAAACGCTTCGCTGGAAGTTGGAGATGCTGAAATCAGGATCAGCATTTGCCAATTCTCAACTTCATGATGTTAAAGCTCAAACATTGATAATTGCTAGGTTGTCAACCCAATTCCATCTGAATTTTGTATTAGAATTGTCTTTGCCTCATATGTAACCGATTTCACGTTGCAGTGGACAAGATCAGTTACTTCCAAGTAAGGAGGAAGCAGAGAGACTTAGTAAGGTGCTGCCAAATTGTAAGATCCGTGTGTTTGAAGACAAGGGTCATGCCCTCTTCCTGGTAGGTGGAGCAACCCCCAATCCCCCCTCCTCTTTTTCACCCACACTCTTCCCCTCTAAATGGTAATATGGCATATTATGTTATTAATTATTTTGTATATCGTGTCCTAAACACGAGTACAACAAGGTAACAAGGTAACACAATAATTTTCATGTTAACACGACACAATAAGAAAACTCTAAAACAAAATAAGATTAGAATTTAAAGATATGAGATAGATATAAAATTAGATATTTTATAAATCAAAATATTTATCTAAATATAAAAATATGTCATGTCATTATCGTGGATGCTTATCATTATCGTGCTAAAGGGAAAATAGTTTTTTTTTAGTTTTGCAAGTTGCCCTTTTTTTTCAATTTTAATCAAATAGACTTTCAAAAATTGACAATGGTCCTATTACCGAGATCAAACATTCAGTTGACCAATCAGACTCTATTATGTGGACAATTCAAACTCTATCACATCAACGTCAACCAAATGTTTCACCTCTTACAACTGGTTACAGGACCAAAATGTTACAAGTTAAAAGTTACATGACTATTTTTAATTTGTTTAAGTCAATAAGACAAAAGTCAAATTTGAATAATTTATTGGGCTAAAAAAATTATTTTCCCTCGTGTTAAATTATATATCAGGCCTAATAGGCAACATGTTATTAACAAGTTAATGTGTCATCTATTAATTTTATCATTCACAATTGGTCGACACGAATCCAACACGAAAATTTTGTGTCGTTATCACGTCGATGCAAACACAATAAGATCAAACACTTATTCGCAATTTTTGTATCGTTTACATGTTGTGCTATGTGTCCGGAATTGCCACCTCTACCATTACATCCTTAAGTATTATTTCATATGTTGATTTGGGAGTTATTCATTTATATGCAGGAAAAGAGTGTGAGTTTCATCTCGATCTTACTGGGAGCCAGTTTTTACAAACAGGGACGACATCATGACCATGTGACGGATTACTTCCCACCCACCCTTTCTGAATTCCAGAGAGCTTATAAACCGCATCAGTGAGTTAAAAATTCTTTTAATTTAATTAGGGGCATTTACGAAATGATACAATTTCAAAGCACTATTTGAGAAAAATTATTTTTAAGGCCGGTAGGTTTTGGGGGTAGCAAAATGAGGTCAGTACATTTGCGGGCTGGCATTATAAGGACCGCAACTCTTCAACGTGGCAAATTAAGGCCAAATTGGCTCGTATTACCTTCAATTGGGCTGAATTTGGTCTTAATTTGCCACGTTGAAGAGTTGCGGTCCTTATAATGCCAGCCCGCAAATGTGTTGGCCTCTTTTTGCTACCCCCCAAACCTACTAGCCTTAAATTGCTACCCTTTATATAAACAATACAGGAAGAAGAAATAAATGTGCAATAAAATTGAAAGCATCTCCATGGAAGAAAAATGAAGCAGAGCATGGTGATTTATATAGGAAGATGATTGGTGAGAGAATTGTGACTCACCTACCCTCTTACTAGATGTTGTGACTCACTGTCTATCAATATTTAACTTATCCAGCTTCATATATATTTGCGAGAAAAATGTTCCTTGAAATATTTGAACTAGAAAAAAAATAATTTTGAATTACATAAATATGAGTATTGTTGGATTAATGAATGTTTTGCTTATTCAAGGAAAAATAAATTTATGTATTAATTAAAGGTATAAAACTAATACTCCCGCCCTCTATTCTACAATTACTTTCACACCTGTCTTATTTAAATAACTCTTAAAAAGAAAATAACTCTTTCATTAAAGTCAATAAAGTAAAAATGTATTATTAATTATTTTATTTAATCTCACAATCATTGACTCAAATACTTAATTTTTTCTTACAAAATGTATTATCCTCTACTACGAAAGTAGTTCTGAGATGGAGTGAGTACCTTGAAGTATTCCAAATAAAACAACAGTGTCAATACAGATAACACAACACCTAAAAGGCCACGCAAAACAAACCCCTACAACAAAATTTAGGATTCGAGCACCAATATTTGTAGGAGTAATTGAAGCAAAAAATATTCATTGTACATTAGTATCATCATTATAAATGAGTACAAGAGTCTACATATTGCAATTGCAGTCCTCTATACAACTATATTTCACTTGGGAAAATTGAAATATACTCATCAAATTAGGGATAGTAAACTCTGTATGTTAGTGTAGCAATTTATACAGATTTATTACCAATTAATTTTGACATGGGTAACCATACTCTACTTGTATATAATTGACTAGGCATGCTAAAAAATAACCGGAACCGCCGGTTCGAACCGGAACCGCCGGTTCCACGGTTCCACAGTTCCGGTTCCACTAAAAGTCGGAACTGGAACCGGCGGTTTGAACCGGAACCGGCGGTTTCGAGGCGGTTCCGGCGGTTCCGAGGCGGTTTCGAGGCGGTTCTACACTTAGAATTTTGAGTTTATTTCTTAATTTTGAGTTTTAAACTTATAATTTTTAAATTTATTTTTTAAAATTAAACTCAAGTCCAATTTCTTTAACCCCTCCCCCAAATTTATTTTGTAAAATTTAAAATTTTAAGTTGTAAACTTGTAATTAATAATTTAGAATAACTCAATATTCACTTTGAAATTTGTAATATTTCAATTAGTTTGTAATAATATATATTAGAGATGCTTATTTTAAATTAGAATTATTATTAAATTTGTAATAGTTCAATTACTAATGAATTTTTTTTTTTTAATTTAATATGTCATCTACATTTAGATTAAAAAACCAAAAAATACAAGTAGAAACCCTAAAAAACAAAAAAAAAAAAAAAAAAAGTGACTTAGATTTTTGAGTTTGAAACTTAGAATTTCTAAGTTCATTTTTTTAAAATTAAGCTCAAGTCCAATTTTTTTAACTCCTCCCCCCAAAATTTATTTAGTATAAATTAAGATTTTAAGTTATAAACTTGTAAATTTGTAATATTTCAATTAATTTGTAATAATATATATTAAATACTTATTTTAAATTAGAATTACTAATTTGTAATAGTTCAATCACTAATGAATTTTTTCCCATTTAACTTGTCATTTACATTTAGATTAAAAAACAAAAAAAAAAAACACAATTAAAAACACTAAAAAAAATTAATAAAACCGCCGGAACCGGCGGTTCGGGAACCGAAACCGGTTTTCCGCCGGTTCGGTTCCGGTTCTTCCATTAGCACTTTTGGAACCGCCGGTTCGGAACCGGAACCGGCGGTTCCGGAACCGTGAGCATCCCTATAATTGACTAGTAGCTCTGCATCAGTTATCTATAGAGGGTTTTCTACTGACTATATATATAAAGGGTAGCAATTTAAGGCCAGTAGGTTTGGGGGTAGCAAAAAGAGACCAGTACATTTGCGGGCTGGCATTATAAGGACCGCAACTCTTCAACGTGGCAAATTAAGGCCAAATTCAGCCCAATTGAAGGTAATACGGGCCAATTTGGCCTTAATTTGCCACGTTGAAAAGTTGCGGTCCGCAAATGTACTGGCCTCTTTTTGCTACCCCCAAACCTACTGGCCTTAAAAATAATTTTTCCCAGCACTATTTATAAGATAGTACAATGCTAAAAAAATATATAGACTTATGTTCAACTTTATTTTGTGCACATATTCAATTATTTTGTACCAATTTGTAAAAAGTGGTTTGGTATTGTATTATCATGATTTTCACGAGTCCATTAATTAATTATGATTAATGATTTCAATCAGATATATTGAGGCTGTAACAAACCCTGTGATGCTATCAACTCTGGAAGATGGAAGCATTGTGAGAAGTCTTGGTGGTATTCCTTGTGAAGGACCAGTTCTATATGTTGGTTACCACGTGCTGTTGGGCATTGATACCGCTCCTCTACTTTCTCGTTTTCGGAAGGACAAAAATATCTCTTTACGAACAATGGCAAATCCCACATTTTTTACCAAGTTAAAAGAAGAAGGGATTTTGTCTTTGCCAATATTTGATCTTATAAATATATCGGGAGCAGTTCCTGTATCACCATCAAATTTCTATACACTTCTCTCTTCTAAATCTCACGTTCTCCTATATCCTGGAGCAGGAAGAGAGTCTTTTCATCAGAAGGTGATACAATCGAGCACTACAAGAAAGCTGATATTTAGTGACAGTTGTTCTGTCATTAAAACTGTAACTATTGGTGTATTGAAAAGTATCACTGCAATTGCCGCATTAGTATTACTTTGATAACTGAGGTGTGCACTTACTAAAACTGGGAGTGTATATAAGCGCGGCAGTTATAACAGATTTTCTGTTATGCGCAATTCGAATTGGGCGTTTTATTCCAGAAGCGACGACGCACGATTTCAGTTATGGGATTAGTTACGGAATGGTGTGAGCAATATATACTTGTATCAATCGGTTCCAATTGTGATGATTCATCTGAGAATTTAGAGATAGATTTCATACTTAGGGTTCTTGAGTTCTTGAGTTCAATTCGTGAGATTACTCTGTAATTCGTCCTCAATTTCATAATAAGAAGTTCCTCTCTCTCCCGTGGATGTAGATCATTTGATCGAACCACGTAAATCGCGCGTATACTTTGATTTCTTGTTTTAGTCCTTTAACTTTCTGGTTTGTTTCTTGCGACTGAGCTTTTGCTTGCGGCTTCTGCGGTTTCTTCTCTGATTCGACTAACAAATTGGCGCCATCTGTGGGAAACGCCACGACTTGAAGATGACCTCGTTGAAGTTAGAAGTGGACAAGTTCACGGGCAAGAATGATTATGGGCTTTGGAAAATCAAGGTGCGAGCTCTTTTGACACAGCACGGATTGGCGAATGCTTTCTTAACGGATGAGCAATGGGCCAGTCCTCCGAATTTGAACCGCAAGGCTGAGATTCTGGAAAGGGTGTTGAGCGCGATTATTTTGTGTTTGGGAGACAAGCCATTGAGGGAAGTTTGCAAGGCTAAGTCAGCCATTGAAATCATGGATAAGCTGGATAGCCTGTACCAAACAAGATCAGTTTCGAATAAGTTGTAGGCAAGGCAGAGGCTACATGGTTTCAAGATGAAGGAGGACAAGAACATGAATGAGCAGTTTGATGAATTCATCAAGTGCATAGATGATCTGGAAGATCTAGGAGTCAAGTTGAGGATGATGATAAGGCTCTTATGTTATTGAATGCATTGCCTAAATCATTGGAAAACTTCAAAGATGCACTGCTGTTTGGGAGACAGGATCAGCTGGACTTTGATCAAGTTCAAACTGCCATCAAGACAAAGTTTCTACAATTATCAGGGGACAGAAATGGCACTGATAAGAAATCCAATACTGATGGTGAAAGCTTGAATGTAAAATTCAAGAACAAGAAGAAGAACAGTAAGTTCAAGAAAGGACAAAGCCAAAAGGAAGAGTCAAAATCTGGAACAGGTTTTGTGGAGAAAATGAAGTGTTTCTACTGTCATAAGGTAGGGCATTTGAAGAAAAATTGTCCAAGTAAAGGAAAGGACAAACAAGATCAAAAGGCAGATGTTACAGTTGTTGAAGAGGGATATGATAGTGCTAAAGTCCTTACAGTTTCTGAGGCCAGGATGCACAATGAATGGGTGCTTGATTCTGGATGTTCTTTTCACATGTGTCCTCATAAACACTGGTTTCAAGACTTGAAAGATATTGATGGAGGTAGTGTACTTCTAGGCAATGATCAGTCATGTAAAGTGGAGGGGATAGGCTCTGTGAAAATCAAGATGGAAACTGGATCAACTGTCATATTAACACAAGTTAGGTATGTGCCTGACCTCAAGAGAAATCTGATTTCACTTGGATCCTTGAATGCTGTTGGTTGTGAATTTTGCACCAAAGATGGGGACATCATCATAACAAAGGAGTCAAAGACCTTGATGACAAGAAAGAAGAAAAATGGTCTATATCTGCTCATGGGGAATTCTGTGAAGGGATCTGTGAATGTTGTGATGAGCAGTGTGGAAACCATGATGTGGCATAAGAGGCTTGGTCACATAGGTGAGAAAGGTCTGATTGAGCTTGCAAAGAAGAATGTCTTTGGCAGCAACCATGTCACAAAAATGGATTTCTGTGAGCACTGTGTCCTGGGAAAGGCCAAGAAGCAACCCTATCCTAAAGGGGTTCACAAGACTGAAGGGATCCTTGACCACATACACTCGGATGTGTGGGGTCCTGCAAGAACAGAAACTCATGGAGGGGGCAGATACTTCATAACTTTCATTGATGATTACAGCAGGAAGGTGTGGGTCTATGTGATGAAACACAAGAGTGAGGCTCTTCAAAGCTTTAAGGAATGGATCACAAAACAAGAGAATCAAACTGGAAAGAAGGTCAAGCATTTGAGAACTGACAATGGCCTGGAGTATCTTTCACAAGAGTTCAGTGATTTCTGCAAGACAAGGGGAATTACAAGACATAAAACAGTTCCATCTAACCCCCAGCAGAATGGACTTGCAGAGAGAATGAATAGGACCATCCTTGAGAGGGTAAGGTGAATGTTAGCTGATGCAGCAATGCCAAAGTCATTTTGGGGGGAAGCTGTAAGCACTGCATGTTTTCTCATCAACAGGACTCCATCATCAGCCATTGAGTTCAAAACACCAGATGAAATCTGGTATGGTAAGCTTTCAAATTACTTTGATCTTAAGGTATTTGGTTGTCAAGCTTTTGTGCATGTTAAGCAGGACAAACTTGAACCAAGGGCTCTTAAATGTGTATTCATTGGATATCCTAGAGGGGTGAAAGGTTATAAGCTGTGGTGCTTAGAACCTGGACACAAGAGGTGTATAATAAGCAGGGATGTTGTCTTCAATGAGGCTGTAATGGGATACAAGCATACAGCAGGAACTCAAGAAACAGATGGAGACATTTCCCTGGACAAAGCTTCTGTTGAGATTGAGAAGGAAGATCAAGCTCAAGAACAAGCCAATGAACAAAATCATGATGAGCAAGTAGTCTCAGACTCAGAGGATGAACAAGATGATCCTAACCAAGAGGATACTGAAGTTCAAGATCTCAGCAACTATAGACTCACAAGAGATAGAGTTAGGAGGAATATCAATCCTCCCATCAGATTTGCAGAAGCTGATATAGTGTCTTATGCACTTTTCACAGCAGAAAATGTGGATTATCATGAGCCTAAGAGTTTCAAAGAAGCAGTGGCCAGTGAGGATAGAGATCACTGGATGCAAGCTATGGTGGAAGAGTTACAATCTCTTGAGAAGAACAACACCTGGAAACTGGTAACAAGGCCAAATGGTAAGAAGATTATCAGCTGCAAATGGATATTCAAAAGGAAAATAGAGATTGTAAAGACTGAGCAAATAAGGTACAAAACAAGACTTGTTGCTAGAGGTTTTACACAGGAAGAGGGAGTTGATTTCAATGAAGTCTTCTCACCTGTTGTAAAGCATTGCTCCATAAGAATCTTACTTGCAAGAGTGGCTCAAGAGGATCTCGAATTGCAACAGCTAGATGTGAAGACTGCATTCTTAAATGGTGACTTAATTGAGGATATCTACATGAATCAACCTGGAGGATTTGTGTTGCCTGGTAATGAGCAAAAGGTATGTTACCTAAACAAATCACTCTATGGCCTTAAGCAGAGTTCCAGACAATGGAACATAAAATTTGACAGCTACATGACAGAGATAGGGCTTGAAAGGTCAAGATATGACAATTGTGTGTACTTTGAAAGACAAGGAAGGCAGGTGGTCACTTATCTATTGATCTATGTGGATGATATGCTCATTGCAAGCAAAAGCATGAAAAGGATAGAGGTCTTGAAACATAAGCTGGGAACAAGATTTGAAATGAAGGATCTAGGAAATGCAAGAAGAATTCTGGGGATGGACATTTACAGGAATAGAGCAGATGGGATCCTGTTCTTATCTCAAAAGAACTACATACACAAGGTGCTAAAGAGGTACAATATGCATGAAGCAAGGACAGTATCTATACCTCTTGGGCAACATCTGAAACTATCAGCTGCTCAATCACCTAGGACTGATGAAGAACTGAAGGAGATGAAGAAGATCCCATATGCAAGTGGAGTAGGAAGTATCATGTATACCATGATATGTAGCAGACCAGATCTAACACATGGTATATCAGTTGTAAGCAGATACATGG
Organism: Ballota nigra; assembly: GCA_947034835.1. Taxonomy (NCBI): domain Eukaryota; kingdom Viridiplantae; phylum Streptophyta; class Magnoliopsida; order Lamiales; family Lamiaceae; genus Ballota; species Ballota nigra. Next base: position 42,371,056 of record OX344723.1, on the reverse strand, counting down.
CAAACCCTGGGAAAGAGCACTGGGAGGCATTGAAGTGGATGTTTAGATACATGAAAGGAGCTGTCAATGCTGGTCTTATGTTCAGGAGGAGTGAAATCAAAACTGATCCTTTAGAAGGCTTTGTAGATTCAGACTTTGCTGGAAATGTTGATACAAGAAGGTCAATATCAGGTTATGTTTTCACTCTATATGGAACAGCCATTGTATGGAGAGCTGTGCAACAACCTGTGGTAGCACTATCAACCACAGAAGCTGAATATATTGCACTTACATAAGCTGTGAAGGAAGCAATGTGGTTGAGGGGGATACTTAAGGATTTTGGAATTGATCAGAAAGTTGTTGATGTTATGTGTGATAGCCAAAGTGCTATACATCTAGCTAAGCACCAAGTATTCCATGAAAGGTCAAAACACATAGATGTGAAGCTCCATTTCATCCGAGACATTGTGGACAGAGGATTGGTCAAAGTGAAGAAAGTTGCCACTGAACAGAATGCTGCAGACATATTCACCAAGGTTTTGTCAAGTGCTAAGTTCAAACATTGCATGAAGTTGATGAACTTGGTGGTATGGGATGTGCACTAACATTCTGGTATGTTTTGGAGAGAGGAGAATGGGCAATATGCATTGAGGAGGAGGATTGTAACTATTGGTGTATTGAAAAATATCACTGCAATTGCCGCATTAGTATTACTTTGATAACTGAGGTGTGCACTTACTAAAACTGGGAGTGTATATAAGCGCGACAGTTATAACAGATTTTCAGTTATGCGCAATTCGAATTGGGCGTTTATTCCAGAAGCGACGACACACGATTTCAGTTATGGGATTAGTTACGGAATGGTGTGAGCAATATATACTTGTATCAATCGGTTCCAATTGTGATGATTCATCTGAGAATTTAGAGATAGTTTTCATACTTAGGGTTCTTGAGTTCTTGAGTTCAATTTGTGAGATTACTCTGTAATTCGTCCTCAATTTCATAATAAGAAGTTCCTCTCTCTCCCGTGGATGTAGATCATTTGATCGAACCACGTAAATCGCGCGATACTTTGATTTCTTGTTTTAGTCCTTTAACTTTCTGGTTTGTTTCTTGCGACTGAGCTTTTGCTTGCGGCTTCTGCGGTTTCTTCTCTGATTCGACTAACAAAAACTTTCCTAACTAAAAATTTTTAATGACAGAATCTTGTCACCGTCCTATAGTGGAATGATGAAAGCTTCTTTATTTTACTCAATGCGCTTTCATTTCCAGGGCGAGGAGTACAAACTATTCTGGCCAGAGCAGTCGGAGTTTGTCCGGATGGCGGCTAAATTTGGAGCCAAAATTGTACCTTTTGGTATTGTCGGGGAAGATGATCTTGGCCATGTAAGCTTTTTGAGTATTTTCTCTTAATTTTTTTTTTCTTTTTTTTTTTTTCAAATTTCTTGTGTATTATTCTTAAGGTGGTATGCTAACATATACATATGTACATGTGGATTTTTTGTGTAATTCATATATCAGTTAGTCCTTGATTACAACGATCAGAAGGACGTCATATATTTTATTAAAAACATTCCATTTATCAAGAAGTATATAGAAGAGAGAAAAGATCATCTAGTGAGCGTGAGGTATGTTACGCCACTTGTTACTCTTCCCTCCTTGAAAAGGAATAAAAATATGTTTCTTCAAAGTGTATTTTTTAATTGTGTAAATTCATAATATTGTCCTTAAATTTATAGGGCAGTTATTTTTTACTCTGCTTTAAAAAAAATGTGTTCCCCCCACCAAAAAAAAAACCCAACATTTTTGTCAACTATTTTATCAATCTTATTTGAGCAAAAAAAAAAATCTGTTTTTAAAAAGGACAAAAAACAATTGTCCTATAAATTTTTGAACTTTTTTCCCTTTTTTTTTTTCAACCGAATGAAGATTCAGCTTTTTTACAGGCCAACTTTTTTGAGTTGTATTATTTTGTTTATTTGTTGATCTAACTTATTAAATTGCAGCACGAGAAATTGTGAAATTAACTTTGACTTTAGAATTAGAATTTGTGTTTGGACAAAATAAAGAATTTGAAAGATGGAAATATTATTTTTAGGTTGAATGTTTGGTTTATTGTGTTATTCACAAGCAGATGTTAAAAAAACTTGTGTGTGATTATAGGAAGGGTGAGGTGGGAGAGGGTTTGAATCAAGATTATCACCTACCTGTCGTCGTCCCTAAACTTCCTGGCCGTGTATATTACTTACTTGGGAAGCCCATACAAACACAAGGTCCGTTTCGATTAAGTTCCATGTTACGTTTTTGGTGGTTGTGCATGAATGTTTGTTTTGGTTCAGGAAGGACAGAGGAACTGAAAAGCAGAGACAAAGCTCATGAATTATATTTGGAAGTGAAAAGTGAGGTTGAGAAATGTATTTCTTACTTAAAGGAGAAAAGAGAGAGCGACCCTTTTAGGAATATATTTGCTCGTTTGGGTTATCAAGCTACTCATGGATTTGATTCTGAGGTGCCCACATTCGACTTTACCACCAAACATTCATAGGAATATTTTACCTACGCCATATTTAGCTAATTTATTTCTTTAAATTAAGTATTTTATATGAATGTGTGGATGTACGTTCGTTTTAGTAAAACTAATATTCGAATATCAAACTAGATTTTAGTTCTGTGTATACTTTTAGTGGCGATGATGATGACATGTTATATATATACGCGTATGTATCATTTGTTGCAAGGAATACGTGATGAATCAATATATCCTAAACTATCCATTTTTATTTTAATAACCCTTAAATTGTTTTTTGTTTAAATAAAATATTTTAAATATTGAAATTTTATTTCACAAACTCTATAGGTGAATAAAGTGAAATTTAGGGTAAAAGAAGTGATATAAATAGATTGAAGAGTAGGGATAATTTTTAATAGAGCATGCTCTCTCTGAAAAAATAATGAGAATCTTCCGGTGGGATATCCAAAATAAAAAGATGAAAAGCTTCCTTTGAGATGGAGAAATATAATATGTATTAAAATGTTAATAATACACAATGAAAAGATGAAAATCGTTTGATGGACTAATACATATATATATGTATGACTGGTTTATCATCAATACTATCCAAAATTTTATCCCTATATATACTATTTTCTCTGTCTCAAAAATTACTTCCTATAATTTTTTTTTGTTTTTGCTTAAAAATGGCATTTGTTTATTAAAATATAGTGAGTCATATATTGACTTTTGAGGTAAAGTAATGAATAGTGCTGAAAAATGAATATAATAAGTAACATTTATTATAATATTATGTGAATTTGAAGGTTAAAAATTAGATGTAGTGAAATGTTGTTTTTGCTATTTATGGAATGAGAAATTTATTGTGGAATGACCCGAGAAAAAGAAATTGAAAAGCTTACCCAAGAGGAAGTATCAAATTATCATTCATTCATCATCCAATTGGTGGATGATTTCTTATTATATTCACATTAGAAAATAATCATTCAACTGTAGTAGTGACAACTAGAATAATTAAAAAGGTAAACTATAATTAGCAAGTTTTTTGAGATCAAATCCAAGGTGTGGTCATAGTTAGTTGTAAAAGAAAATTCAATTAGTAAGTCTTTCTTTTCGGAATGGAATTCAGATCCTAAGAAGTGTTGTTGTAAATTTAAGTACTAGTATTGGAGTCAAATGTGTATTAATTTATTTTAAGGGTTGGAGTACCCATTGTACCATAATTTTATAATAAAATTTCTCTCTTACTTATGAAAATGGATAAAATTAAATACTTTGTCATATAATACAAGTAGTAAGGGTATAATATGATCGTAAATTAATTTATAATATAATTATAACACTATTAAAATTCAGAAATTTACGCAAGAGGTCTGAAATCATAAGGTGAATTTGAAGAAAAAGCATGTTCTGGGCTTTGGAACAGATCAGTAAATTATAATGCACTCCTAGTCTACTCTAATGATCAGAATTAGAAGATGCCAAATTTTATTAATTTTCACACAAAAGTACGTAATGCACCAAAAATTAATCTTTAATTCTCACGTTCTACCTACCTTCTCATTATATATATGATCCTAATACTCAACCAATACAATATCAATGGCCACCACCGTCTTCGCCGCCGCGATACCACCGGAAAACTAAGGCCAACCCCAAACTCTAAACTCTCAATTTCTGCCTCAGAAAAACAGCCACAACTTAGAGCTCAGTCTCGTTCCCAAAACGGCGTCGTCATGGAGCCGAAGGACGAAACGTTAACTTTGAGAGACTACTTTGATCAGAGCCGTGAATTGATTAGTAGATCGGACGGTGGACCGCCGCGGTGGCTTTCACCGGTAGAATGCGCCAAAGATTCTCCTCTATTGCTCTATTTGCCTGGTAATTAGTTAATTACTTTATTCAGTTTATTTATTTTAGTACGGTTCAAAATACACCATTAATTTGGCGCTTTAAAAAAATCCTTTCCTTTTAAAAAATGAGAGAGTATAATTAGAAGAGAAAATATCACAAATAACCATGTAACTTTTTACTTTATCAATTTTGGTTCTTTTCACTGAAAAATTTAAATTTTGACCCAAAAAATTATCGAAAATTCAATTGTAACATACATAATAATACGAAAAATGTATCGAACGAGCTCAACGAGAAGAAGAGAATGGTATATGCATTGACCCATAACTCACCACAAATCGCTCGAAATTAACCACGGCCCACGGAAAAGAACGAAATCCACAATTTTTAAGTCGCAATTCTTGAGGTGGGTGTTATCGAAACATGAAACTAATTGAGTGCTTTTTTTCCTGGATGTGGGACGGTTCAAATGATAGTGGTGAATATTGTCGTGATCAATATAAAAAACCATGGTAATTTTCCAGTGAAAATGACCATAATTGATACTAAAATAACCAAAATTAATAAAGTAAAAAATTACAGGACTATATATTTATGGACTCAAGCAAAGGTACAAAACCATTTGTAATTTTTTTTTTCACTAATCAAAACCCTAAACTATTGATTTGAATATACTACAAGAAAATAAAGAATTGCCTAAGAAATTTGTCGATATGGCTACAAAATTTCCTACAAAAATTTATAATTATATAAGCATCTTCCTTTCCTACCTACAAATAATTTATCTATGAAAATTTCGTAGACAGATTGTATTGTGGGTAAGTTTTTGTAGGCAAATGACTTGTAGATAATTATATCTAAGAATTTTATTTCGTAGGCAAATTAATTCCGTAGTCAAATTGTTTCTAGGTTGAGAAATAAAGATACTTACATGGTTAGAAAATTTCATATGTATATCGTAGGCAATCTCTACTATGGAATTTTTGTTAGAAAATACATAGGAAATTATAATTTCGTAGACAATTCTTTATTTGTTTGTAGTGGTACAATTATGACCCTAATTATTTTTCGATTCAAATAAACCTCTAACTTTTATTTTAAGAACAAATATGTCCTTCAAGTATTTTATTGACACAAATAAATCATTTTTCATCTTAAAATTAAATAAAAATGCACCTTCAACTAATTTAAAAATAAAAGTACATTTTCATATTCGTATACCACAATATTTGGTCTTAATTTTTTATTTAATTCAGATTTTTTAATAAATTAATTACATCAGTTTAAAAAATATTTATTTATTTTTTGTTCGTGAAAGTGTCATTTTGTTCAACTTTGAAAAGATAAACGGTATATTTTTGAAAAAAAAAAAAAAAAACTTTAAGAGCTTGTTTTGAATCTGAAAAATTACTAAAAGTTAAAAAATTATTTGTGCATGGAGTGATAAGGAGCATGAGCGTATATTTCCCCTTAAAAAATTGAACTTTATGGATCAGTGAATTACATTGTCAATTTGAGTTAATTAATAGTATCACATTGTCCTACGATAAGATTCAATGTTGTTTTCTTCTACGTGAAGATTTGTCAATGGAGGAAGACGTACATTTTATTTTCATATGTGTTATATCTTCTTTCAGTTCAATTTTATTTCGATCATTTCAATTGTATTTCTTTTTATGTTTGTGCTAACTTTTTTAGATGCCAAAGTATACCGTTCGTATTTATGTATATTTTTTTAACAGTATTATATATATATATATATATATATATATATATATATATTTAGGACAGCTTACTACGAACGTAGCAGTCAACAATGTTTATCATATCAACAATATATTGATTGAAAGAATAAAAGAAGATTGTATTATATTGCAAAAAATAAAATAAAATTGTTACATAGCATCCCAATTTTACATAAGTATCACTTAGTTTGTTTTTAGTAAAATCATTTTATAGTGTAAGATTTTTTACACTAGGTGTGTCGTATAATTTAAAGAATATCTTTAATAGTTAGAATTATATTCCCTGATTCTATCAACTCAAATTGTTTAGTGAAACAAAGGTAATTTAGATTTGATTGTGCAACTCGAATTGCGGAATTGATTACATGTCCATCGATGGGTATAATATAATATACACACCGCGAATGTGTCAATGACACATAAACAAGTATAATAATCAACTAAAATAATAGTGGATCTCTTGCTTGTGTGTTATTAACACATTCGCGGTGGGTATATAATATTATGGCCACCGGTGGACATATGATCATTTCCGACTCAAATTGTTTAGTGAAACAAATGTAATTTTAGATTTTTTTTTTTTTTATGGAATGTAATTTTAGATTTGATTGTTCAAATTCCATATATTTTAAGGTGATAATGGGCCTTAAAGAATAAAAATAATTAAAGCCCAATTAAAAGAAATTGGACCGAAAGGATCAAAGCCCAAACACTCTTGCGAGTCTTGTGAGGTACTTAAGGCACAGGTTATTTGCACTAACCTCTCTGTTAAATACACTTCGGAAAAAATATTTTGAACATAGTGAAATTGGAAAAAAAAATGGGAAATATTTGAGGATAGTGTATTTAACAAAAGGTCTGTGCAAGTAACCGTGGCCGGTACTTAAATTCAAATCTCCCCCGTCTTCTCTTACTTGTCCCTGTTTCTCTTTCTTTCTTCCCTCTGGAAAAACACTCCATAGGTATGGTTAGAAATTGGCGGTGGAAGAGGCGGCGCCGAGGTTTTGACAGAGGAAAAGTGAATTCTTCCAGTGATTTCGGATGTGAAGCTGTGGGTTGTTAGAGTATGCATGCACTCATGCATACGCATACATACATAATGCATCATTGTTGAAGAGAGCAGTTAGGAAATGCAGGTTAAGAGTTAGTTAGTTTGTTAGCTATCAAGATAGTTAGTTAGATGTCAAGGTAGTTATAACAAACTCTAGAATGTTCTACACAATTCACACACGGCTGCTAAGCTGATGTATATATATGAACAATGTAGTTCAATATCACTTGGAATGAAATTACACTTTCTTAACATGGTATCAAATGGGCCACGTGCTTTCCTACTCTCTCTTCCCTATATTCTGTAACCGCTCCTTTCTCATATCTTCATCAGTAATCCTTCAAATCTTCATCCGGATTCTATGCTTATCTTCATATCTTCGTACGTAGATCTTCAAATCTTCATTCCGCTTCCGTGTTTTTTTTTTTTTTTTTTCCCATAATCTGATTTACTCATTTCTCGATCCTGATCCAAATTCATTCCCACGATGACTCCTCCATCATCTAAACTTCCACATCTCATCACACTTACCATCAGACTTGATCGATCCAATTATTCTTACTGGAGATCTCAAGTGCTAGCTACAATTCGTGCTCACGGCTTCGAGTCGGTTTTGTTGACTACTTCTTCGACTATACCAGAAACATCTATAGTTGATGGTGTAACTGGTGAATCTATTCCAAATCCTGAGTTTCAGGCCTGGATAAGGAAGGATCAATTCCTTTTAAGCTGGATTCTCAGCTCAATATCAGAGACCATGCTTGGTCATGTCAACAGATGTGTTCATACATTTGAACTTTGGCAGATCCTGGAAAACTTATACAGGTCTCAATCGAAGGCTCAGATCATGAATCTCAAATACAAGCTTCAAACACTTAAGAAAGGAGATCTTTCAGTTGATGACTATATACTTAAGCTTCGATCTATTGTTGATGCTATCTCTGCTGCTGGACACACAATTTCTGATGATGATCTAGTCATGTACCTTCTTGGTGGCCTTGGACCTGAGTTTGATGCTGTAGTCGTTAACCTGACTACCCGACATGATTCACTCACTCTTCCAGAAGTTCAGTCCATCCTTCAGACGTTTGAGATGAGGCTTCTCAATAATTCTACCTCTTCCAAAATTCTTCCTGGTGCTGGTTCATCCCCTACCATTCCACCTATGGCAAATGTAACTACTAGAGATTCTGGATCTGTCTCTCGAGGTGGACTTTCCAGGTTCAAAGGGAAGCAGAGGTTCTATAACAAATCAAAGGTGATATGTCAGTTATGTGGTAAACCTAATCATGTAGCTGCCAAATGCTTCAAGAGGTTTGATACAAATTTCTCTGGCCTGGAGAATACTCAGCCGAATACTGGTGGTTCATCTTCTCAGAACTCTGCTACTTCACCCAGATTTCAGACTCATCTCAACCAGTCTACATCAGGTTTTCCTCAAGCCAATTATACTGTTTCTAATGATGTGTCTTCCACTTCTCAGTCCTCTATAGGTGGTGATTGGATTGTAGACAGTGGTGCTACCCATCATGTGACTAATTCACTCAACAATCTTCACATCCAATCACCTTATCAAGGTAAGAGTACTATGGCAGTTGGAAATGGTAATACTCTACCTATATTACATACTGGTTCAATAAAGTTTCCTGGTTTGGTGACATCTTCTTCTGTTCAACTCAATAATGTTCTTCATGTTCCTGACATGACAAAGAATCTGATGAGTATTTCTAAATTCTTAAAGGACAATAATGCTTTGATTGAGTTTCATCCTTCTTGCTGTTTTGTTAAGGACCTGATAACACACAAAGTTCTGCTGAGGGGAACTCTTAGGCATGGCTTGTACCAGTTGGATCTGGAACACTTAAAGTCTGCTGCCATCTCATCATTTCCTTACCAGAATAATACTAGTAGACATCTTGCTAGTAGCTATGTTACCAATAAATCACCCTGTGTTCAGGAAACGAACAATATGTTACTTTGGCATTGTAGATTGGGCCATCCTAATGGTGATATTGTTTCTTCTGTTTGCAAACTGATGAATTTGCCTTCTACTTCTGCCTCTATATTTTGTGATGCATGCAAGTGTGGTAAAATGCATCAAATGAACTTTAAGTCTGTTGATCATCATGGAACTGTTAATACATTTGATATACTTCACATGGATGTTTGGGGACCTGCTAGTACAGCTTCTCTGGATGGTTATAGGTACTACCTGTCAATTGTTGATGAACACACTAGATACACATGGATTTTTCCTCTCCATCTTAAGTCTGATGTCTCTAATAAAGTACTTCAGTTCATCAATTTCATTGAGAGGCAATTTGGTATGAAGATAAAGTCAGTACAGTGTGATATGGGGGGTGAGTTTGTGGCATTAAAGTCTTATTTCAGCTCAGTTGGTATTCGAGTGAGACATTCTTGTCCACACACACACCAGCAAAATGGTCTAATAGAACGAAAACACAAGCATATCACAGACATGGGACTTACTCTATTGTCTCAAGCATCCTTACCTATCAAATTTTGGTGGGAAGCTTTTTCTACAGCGGTGCTCCTCATTAACACTCTTCCCACTCCAGTACTAAACAATTTCTCTCCATACTATCTCCTGCACAAGAGACTTCCAAAGTATTCCTTTCTCAAAGTATTTGGATGTTCCTGCTTTCCTTTTCTTAGGCCATATAATACCTCCAAACTACAGTTTAGATCATCCAAATGTATCTTCATTGGCTACAGTGATAGCCATCATGGATATAAGTGCCTCCATCCATCTGGCAGAATTTACATATCACGAACTGTTGACTTTCATGAACAAGAGTTTGCATATTCTTCACTCTTTTCTCAGCCTCATTCACAACCATCCTCTACACTTATCAAATCTACTTTACCCGTTCTTCCAGTCCCTTCACTCCCTCATACACATCCTTCTCTGTCTCATTACTCAGATATATCTCCAATCAATTCTCATTCTTCCATTCCAGGCCCTGGCATACAACCTGGTACTCCTCAAACACAATCCTCTTCCCCACCAAATACACAACCTCCATCACAGAATACAATTATTCCTCCTACTGATGCTATTCCTACAGATATCTCATCTCCACATTCCATCACACACACACCAGATAGTTCATCGACACATGCCTCTCCCTCTCCACAGGTACTTCCTCATCCCCCACTTCCTACTCATCCTATGCAAACAAGGTCTAAATCTGGGATTTTCAAACCTAAGTCATTGCTTTCAACTTCTACCCCTCCCATTGTAGAGCCTCTGACAGCTTCTGATGCTCTTACTCATCCTGGATGGAAATCTGCTATGCAAGATGAGTATAATGCCTTGATTCAAAAAGGGACTTGGGAACTAGTGCCGTGGACTTCTGACTTAAACATGATCACTGCCAAATGGATTTTCAGGGTTAAGTACAAGTTGGATGGGTCTGTTGATAGACTTAAAGCCAGACTAGTTGCCCGGGGTTTTCAGCAAACAGCTGGGGTGGACTATTTTGACACCTACAGTCCTGTTTTAAAGCCTGTAACCTTACGAATAATTCTCACCTTAGCTGTCACTCGGGGTTGGTGCATTCAGCAAATTGATATAAATAATGCATTTCTCAATGGGGATCTTAAGGAGGATGTCTATATTCAACAACCTCAGGGATTTGAGGACTCATCTAGACCGAACTATGTTTGCAAACTTCAAAAGTCGTTATACGGGTTAAAACAAGCCCCGAAGGCTTGGTATGATAAGTTGAAGGGATTTCTGGTTTCTTTTGGTTTCACACACTCCAGCTCTGATCACTGTCTCTTTCACATGTCAGTAAATGGGAAACTTCTGGTGTTATTGGTCTATGTTGATGATATCTTGGTTACTGGAGATGACTCTTCCTTGGTTCAACATATCATTTCTCAACTGGATAAGTGCTTCTCCCTTAAAAATCTTGGTCAGATTAATTATTTCCTCGGGCTCGAAGCTGATGTCTCACCTCAGTGCATTACACTTACTCAATCTAAATTCATCCATGATCTCCTCTCCAAAACACACCTTCTCTCCAGCAAGCCTACCCCTACTCCCTTCTGTCCTTCTCATAAACTTAGTGCATTTGATAGTGCACCATTCGACTCTCCTACGCTCTACCGCAGCACGGTTGGAGCTCTCCAATATCTCACACTTACCAGACCTGACATTGCCTTCAGTGTGAACAAGCTAAGCCAATTCCTACAAAATCCTACCCAAAATCATTGGCAAGCATGTAAAAGGGTTCTTCGATACCTCAAAGGTAGTTCATTCCATGGTTTATCTTTTTTTCCAGTTTCAAATCTCTCTTTACAGGGTTTCGCGGATGCTGACTTCGCATCGTCCGTTGATGATCGGCGAAGCACCTCGGGGTTTTGTATCTTTCTTGGCCGTAATCTCATTGCATGGAGTTCCAAAAAGCAGACTGTTGTTGCTCGGAGTAGCACCGAAGCTGAGTATAGGTCGCTTGCTCTTGCTACGACTGATATGATGTGGATTCAATCATTGTTTCGCGAGCTCCGTCTTCCGCTGCCACCTTCCTCCGTCCTTTGGTGTGATAACTCCGGCGCTATAACTCTTGCTTTTAGTCCTTCGTTTCACTCTCGCATGAAGCACATCGAAATTGACGTGCATTTTCTTCGAGAAAAGGTTCAAGCGAAGCAACTGGACATTCGTTATGTTCCATCTTCGGATCAAATAGCAGATATATTCACAAAATCTCTCTCTCCTTCGCGTTTTCAAGGTCTTTGTTCCAGTCTTCATTTGCAGGCCTCTACCCGTTTGGTCTCCAAGGGAGCATGTTAGAGTATGCATGCACTCATGCATACGCATACATACATAATGCATCATTGTTGAAGAGAGCAGTTAGGAAATGCAGGTTAAGAGTTAGTTAGTTTGTTAGCTATCAAGATAGTTAGTTAGATGTCAAGGTAGTTATAACAAACTCTAGAATGTTCTACACAATTCACACACGGCTGCTAAGCTGATGTATATATATGAACAATGTAGTTCAATATCACTTGGAATGAAATTACACTTTCTTAACATGGGTGTGGGTTTTGATTGAGGTATTTATAGGACTTTAGGGAATTCTTTTAGAGTTAGGTTTGTGGCTATTTGTTTCTGGCGAGTTGAAATCTTAGGAATTGATCAAGTTTTTTTAATCAAAGTTACTATAGATATACATTAAAATTCTATTGAATTATTCCGATATCAAATTGCAAAAATGTCAGAAGGTCATGAGTTTATTTAGCTCACCACGCATCATTGGATATAGGCTTAGTTGTCATTATTTGTTGTTGTATATAATTCGCGCGTTTTTCTTTTCCTGTTTTTTTCCCGGCAGAAATGCTCTTTAGTTGCAATTTGTTACACTAAAAATTTCAAATATGCAGGTATAGATGGAGTAGGATTGGGACTTATATTGCACCATGAAAGGCTTAGCGAGTAAGTTGTCCATCATATGAAATTTTCTAATATCATCAAATGGAATAATCGTTTATGATCACTTGAGATATATTTTTTGGTTAAGTACATATCAAGTATGATTAATTATGCTTGTTTTGTCTGTCTTTGCACAAGGGTTTTTGATATACGGTGCATGCACATCCCCCTCACGGACCGGACATCATTTACAGGTTTTCGTTTCTTCCCCGTATCCTCCCCCTCTACTTGAGTATATGATGTGTTTGTGTCTTAAAATGACTAATTATAATGTTGGATATTGTTGCTAGTCAGTTTATGTGTACGGATGATGTGGCTTGTATTTGACTAACAAACAAAGTGTATAATTTGGTGTGTTTAATTGTGTGGAATTATGTATGTAAATGGCAAGTTGACATGAGAAGAGTAATTGTATTCAAGTTTCTGAGTAAAATTTTCGAATCCTTTTCTATTACAAATTTGGCCTATTTATAGGCGAGTTCAGCATGAGGTGGCACGGTGACCAGCTAGTTGCCAAGTAGGAGCTGGCGTCCTGACGTGCAGGTTGCCCAAGTAGGAGCTGTCGCCGTGATAGCAAAGCAAACTTGATTGGACCGACTTGCCGCCTTCTCTGATTGGACCATATTTGTTGTTTTATCTCTTCCAACTAGCTGCGTCATGACTTCATGTTGAAGTAAGGACCTGGGCTCCACTTAAACCGCCTTAGGACCGTGCCAAGTTGACGAGCCGACTTGGATGACTGACTTGATCATGTTGGGCGAGTTCAACCATCTTGCTCACGTGTTTGGCAAGATGCCACCTTTTCACTTGGACTTTCTTGAGGCTAACTTGCCACCCGGCCAGGCGTATTCTTTGGGCTGACTTATCATGTGATTGTGCTATGCCTTGGAAGATGACGTTTAGTTCGGCACACCGACTTTCCATATAGTTATGCTAGGCTCAAATGTTGATGTCCAAGTTAGATTCTCAAGTTGGGTGTTCAAGTTGACTTATCTTTGCCCGACTTTAATAGTGGGTTGGACGACACTCTGTCATGTCCAGTTGGACCTTCTCGTGGCACTAGTCCATTGGTCGGTCAACTTAGTCTTGATCTGAGGTGTAATACTTTTACCAACTTGCTTGACCGGGTACAACAGTTGCCCCCCAGGTCGGGCTTTGAGGTTGGCCTCAAAGGACGATCTGGATACACATGTGGATAGAGGTAGGCCTCATTAAAAACCTTGACCCGTAAAACCCCGTGGGTGAAACCGGATTCAAGTAAAAAGAGTTACCATCTCTACCCAATAAGCATCACAAATCTGTCTAAGACTTTGCAAGTTGATCGTTGATTGTCAAAAGTGTGTTCTCCGGATATGAACCATCTATTAGCATCTGGAAGTCGGTGGAATCAATATGCGATGATTTTCAACTTGGTAGTTGAACTTAATTTCGTATGCATCCACCAGTTATAATGTTGCCCATTGCCGACTCGGCCGACTTTAGATTTGAACCTGATCCAAATATGAACATTGTTTTCCGCACCTTTGCAGGCGAGGTGGATATGAATGACTAGTCTTCTGAAGAGGATGAAGTAGATGTTGAAACCTCGTCTGTTTGATTTTGGTTGAATTTGACAGCTAGGTGTAAGGCAACCTCCGGGTCTTGAACTTGAACTTTGTATTTTGTCTTTCTAGGATGTTTGAATAATATTTTCTTGGCCAACTTCCTTCCGATCCTTCTGATTGTTGAACTGGTTTGCTTTCTTTGAAGGGCTTAGTTATCATCTTATTCTTTGTTGCGACTTGACTTGCCTTCTTTTATTTGTGACATATTTTTTCTTACTAGCAAGTTGGCCGTCTTCTTTATGTTACGACATGTAGTCTGTTCAACTTGCTAATAATTTATATGTCTTGTAATTCTTCTCTTGGTAGCATCTAGTCGTCTTATTTACGTTGCAACTTGGCTACTTTGAGAGCTTCCAAAGGGCTTATTTGTCGTCTTATTTATGTTGCGACTTGGCTGCCTTGAGAGCTTCTGAAGGGCTTATTTGTCGTCTTATTTATGTTGCGACTTGGCTGTCTTCTTCTTGATAGCAAGTTGGTCGTCTTATTTATGTTGCGACATGTTGTCTGTTCAACTTGCTAGCAAAATGTACATTTGGTACTTCTTCTCTTGGTAGTATCAAGTCGTCTTATTTACGGTGCGACTTGTCCACCTTGAGAACATTCTGAAGGGCTTATTTGTCGTCTTATTTATGTTGCGACTTGGCTGCCTTCTTTTTTGTGTCGAAAGGGCTTACTTGTCGTCTTATTTACGGTGCGACATTCGGTCGTCTTATTTATGTGCGACCTGGTTGCCTTTCTTCGGGTTGAGACTCTGCCGTTTTAGGGCTTGGACTCAGACAAGCTTGACCGCTAGTCGGCTCTGCCTGATTAGGCTTGGTCCTAGATGGACTCTGCCTTCTAACTTATTACATAGCCAACTTTCTTAAGAACAATACACTTTTCTTAAGAATAAACAATTTCGATTTCATATAACTTAGTCATTACATCATTGAGCTAAGCTATTACATAGATGGCTACTTCAAAATTCAACTTGGTCTTGAAACTTCACCATTGATCTTGATGGATCTTGTCTGTTTTATTTTTAATTATTTCTTCATCTGGCTTCTTCAGTGATTTCGTCTTTATTACCCAAGTTGCTCACTAGGGTAATCAAATATGGGTAGACACGAGTCAGTTTGGTAGACCCTTTGAATCTAGCCGTGTCAAGCGGCCGACTTCCTTCTTCTAACCCACTTGGCATCTCTCGAGTTGGAGAGAGATCTGACCAATTGGATATGGCTCCACCAACTTGCCAAGTGGGAGCACTAAGATCCCACCCCCTCTTTTGCCATCCTTAGTCTCTGTGTCATCCATGGTTTCCAGGATGGCAAGATGAAGAAGGGGACGTTCGGGTGTTGAATCGCATCCTCTGTTGCTGTTGAAAGATGGTGACTTCTTCATACGAGAGGTTGGTGGAGCGTTGATCGGCTCGGTTAACCCTTCGTAGAAGAAAATCTCTCGCCCATCCACCAACAATTGAACTATCGTCATCTGACTTCCAAACTGGTTGAGAAGTAATCCATATTTCAGGAAACTCCCAACTCAATTTGTCTATCGAAAGGATAATATTCATGAACTAGCTTCTGTATACTCTCAACTTCGTCTCGAGATACTTGCCCCCCGGTGTGATACTCCGGAGGCGAACTAGACCGTAAACATGGTAGATCCATGACAAGTTGATATATGCACCCATTGTTTTCTCTTTCACGTCTGGAACTTGTCATTTTGTTTTCTTCCTTGTTCTTGAATGTTGAAAACTCCTTCCAATTTATAAGCAACTTGAATGAGAGCGGGTGAGTTGCATGTACTTCATATGACAGAATTAATGTCACATTCAAGTTCCCTTGGCCACCTGGAGCGGTTACCGCCACACCTTGAACTCACATAAATTGTTGAATTATCTTTCAAAAAACTTGGCTGGTCATCCAACTTGTCCTCCATTTGCTATCTCACATCTTCATTAGCGGTGCCAAAAGATCACAGCACCCTTCACCTCGGCAAGACTTTGAAGTTGATCGACTCTAGTTCGGTTCATCAAGTCGAACTGGGAATTTTATTTTTCTTTTCTTCCCCTTTTTTATCTTCTTCTTTTTTTTTTCTTTTTTTTTTTTTTTTTTGCTTTTTTTGCTTTTTTTTTTTTCTTTTTTTTTTCTTTTTTTTTTTTTTGGAGTAAACAAATATTTACCACAAGATGAAAAATATACAAAGTGAAGAAATTTTACTGGAAGTATTTCTTCAGGTTGGAAGCATTCCAGGGATGTCGGGCCAACTTGCCAACCATGCTCTCCAACTCGTACGCACCATTGGACAGTGGTCTAGTTACCCGGAATGGGCCCTCCCAAGTTGGTCCGAGCATTCCTGAAGTTGGGTCCATATTCCGCCTGAGCACTAAATCCCCTGTGCGAAACTGACGCACCTTCACCTTGGAGTTATAATACTTCTCCGATCTTTGCTTATAAATGGCATTTCGAAGGGCGGCCTCCAAACGCCTTTCCTCCAGTAAGTCCAGTTCGGTGTTCAACGTCTGATTGTTCAGCTCCTCATCAAAGTTGCTAGTTCTGTAGCTTGGCACCTCGATCTCGGCTGGTATAACCGCTTCAGCCCCAAATGTAAGGGCAAATGGAGTCTCCCCCGTAGATAGTCTATGAGTTGTCCTGTACGACCATAGCACATCGTATAGTTCAGTCGCCCATTCCCCCTTAAGATCATCAAGTTTGGTTTTTAAGGCACGCTTGATGATCTTATTAATTGCTTCAACTTGACCGTTGGACTTCGGATGATAAGGAGTAGAGAAATATTTCTTTATCTTCCATGTTGAGAAAAAATTCTTGATGCGCTGTCCTTCAAATTGCTTTCCATTATCCATCACGATGGCTTGCGGAATGCCATATCTACATATAATGAACCTCCAGATAAAGTTGATCATTCGTTGTTGAGTTATCTTCTTGATTGCTTGAACTTCAGCCCACTTCGTGAAGTAATCCACCGCCACTACTGCGAACTTGACTCCCCCCGGACCAGGTGGGAAAGGACCAATTAGGTCAATTCCCCACTTGGCAAAAGGCCATGGACTATATACTGAAATCAACTCTTCCGGCGGACTATGAATAATCGGCGCATAGACTTGACAATTATGGCATGATCTAGCATAAGCAATTGCATCTTTCTTCAAAGTGGGCCAATAGTACCCCTGTCTGATAGTTTTGTAGGCCAACGCCTGCCCCCCTGTGTGGTTGCCGCAAACTCCATTGTGAATTTCGGCGAGCACTAACAATCCTTTCTCTTGAGTGATGCACTTCAACAATGGCAATGTGAAACTTCGTTTGTATAGTTCATCATCAATGAGGATATATCTTGCTGCTTGGAGTCGAAGCCTGTTCGCTTGCACTTTATCATCAGGGAGTTCGCCAGTGTGTAGATAAGTTGATATAGGTGACATCCGGTTGTCCTTGTCTTGGTCGACTTGATCTACTTGCATATTAACCTGCACATTTTGAATTGATGGAGTTGTTGCGGTTGTTATGACAATATCAGACAGGTCGGCAACTCCCTCCGATGTTGCTAAACGGGCAAGTGCATCTGCTTGAGAGTTAGAGTCTCTGGGTACCAGTTCAATAAACACCTGTTTGAACTGTTCAAGTAGTTCTTTTACTAGCAACTGATACTTGGCCATTTGATCTCCTCGGGCTTCATATTCTCCACGAACTTGACAAACAATTAATTGAGAGTCACTAAAAATCTAAAGTCTGTGAACTCCAAGAGAAATCGCCATCTGTAGCCCGGCCACCAAGGCTTCATATTCAGCTTCATTATTGGTAGCTGGAAAATCGAACCTGACCGCCGTGGTAAATAATTGGCTAGCTGGACTTATCAAGACGATTCCAGCTCCTGCTTTCAAGTTGGTTGATGAACCATCAACGTACATATGCCATGGAAGTTCCATTTCTCTATCTGGACTATGGGGAAAAGTCAACTCGACGATGAAATCCGCCATTACTTGTCCTTTGATTGCTGTCCTGGGAGCATATGTAATGCCAAATTGACCAACTTCTAATGACCATTTGAGAAGTCTCCCAGTTGTGTCAGGTCGGTGGAGCACTTGTCGGAGTGGAAATGTGGTAAGAACTTCAACCGGATGATCGAAAAAATAGGGCCGAAGTTTCCTTACGCTCATGACCAGAGCGTACGCCAACTTTTCTAATGGAGTGTATTTTAACTCAGCATCACGCAAGGATTGACTAACATAGTAGACTGGTAAGTGCGTTTTGCCTTCGGCTCGTACTAGAACAGCACTGATTGCTGACTCTGAAGCTGCCATATATAAAAACAACTTCTCGCCTGGAATTGGCTTGGAAAGAATTTTAGCATCTGCCAAGTAATCTTTAAGCCTCTCAAACGCCGACTGGCAATGCTCAGTCCATTCGAACTTTTCTTTTTTCAAAGCATCGAAAAAAGGTTTGCACCTATCTCCAGTTCGGGAGATGAACCTGTTTAATGAAGCTAGACATCCAGTTAACTTTTGAACTTCCTTGACACTTCGTGGAGGGCGCATATCCACAATTGCTTGTATCTTGGATGGGTTCGCTTCAATTCCTCTTTGACTAACCATATGTCCGAGGAACTTGCCTGCTCCAATTCCGAAGCTGCATTTTTTAGGATTCAACTTCATATTGTACTCCCTTAAAATGTTGAAAGCAGTGGTTAAATGTTCAAGATGATCCTCCTTTCGTAGACTTTTAACCACGATATCATCAATATATACTTCCATTGTCTTCCCCAAATGATTGTTGAACATCTTGTTCACCAACCGTTGGTAAGTTGCCCCCGCATTTTTCAAACCGAATGGCATCCGTTCCCAGCACAGCAAGTCCTTCTCAGTGTAGAAAGCCGTTTCTTCTTGATCGCCTTCAAACATAGCAATTTGGTGATAACCGGCAAATGCATCCATAAATGTCATCACTTCATGACCGGTCGTGTTGTCGACTAGGTAGTCGATATGAGGCATTGGAAAGTTGTCTTTTGGACATGCATCATTCAAGTCGGTGAAATCTATGCAGAGTCTCCAAGTTCCATTTGGCTTCTTGACTAGTACCGGGTTGGCAACCCATCTTGGACACTTGGCTTGTTTGATCAACTTGTTGTCAAGTAATTTCTTGACTTCAACATCGAGCGCTTCATATTTATCCGGACCAAACTTTCTTCTCTTCTGTTTTATGGGGAGGAGAGTTGGATCAATGTTGAGATGATGACAAGCATGCTTCGGATCAATGCCCCCCATATCTTCATGTGACCAAGCAAAAACATCAATATTGCTCTTCAGATATTGAATCAAGTCGGTCCGAAGTGGTTCTGGAAGTTTAGTGCCGATGAAAATTTCTAGTTCAGGCCTGGCAGGATCAACTGATATGGCCTCAAGTTCTTCGGCAGGAGTTGCCCGCCTCTTTTGTTGTTTCCACCGGGGATCTGGAACTGAACTCGCACCATCACCATCAATATCCATTGGTTCAAAGCAGATTCTAGGCTCCACATTGATCACTGCCTCTAGTGCTACTTCAGTTAGACTTGACCCATGAACATCATCAATGTCCATTAGTTCATTCATGGGGGGTAAGCACTTGATGCGCGGCTTCTTGGTTGATATTGGTACTTCTTCACCCTTTGAACTCTGTCCAAGTTCCACTTGTTTGACTTGCACCACGTCATTGGTCTTATGATCGACAAATGGCTCCAACATGGCGACCTTGGGAACTTTTTCAACTGAAGTGGTAAGAATGCATTCTCTGGCTCGCCTTTGATCACCAGCCACTGTTCCTACCCCCTTAGGGGTAGGAAACTTGACACAATAGTAATATGTCGAGGCTGCCGCCTTGAACTCATTAAAGAAAGGTCGGCCCAGAAAACCGTTATATGTGGAAGGTTGGTCTATGATGATGAACTCCACCATTCTGAGGTGCTTGATCTCAGGATCTTTAGTTGATTCCAACTCGACCGCTAGAGTTATAATCCCATGTGGAATGGAAATGGCATCTCCGAACCCTAGAATTCTGTGATCACAAGGTCGAATATAAGCCGAAAGATTTTCAATTTGATCCAAAGTTTTCTTGAAGATGATATTGGCGTATGATCCAGTATCAACTAGAAGACGATGTACTCTGACCCCCATAATATTTGCACTGATAATAAGGGCATCATTATTTGGCGAAATGACACCTTCCAAGTCGTCTTCCGTAAAGTTTAGTTGGAAAGATGGAACTGCCAAGTTGGGCAAACTGGCTGAGCAAACTTGGAATAAATTGTCCATTGCTCGGAGTTCAGCTTTCTTCCTTCGATTGGATAGTTTCCGCTCTGGTTGACAACCTCCCACAGGACCATAATCAGGACGCAGCATGTCCACTTCACGACGAACTTCCGATCTCGGCATAGGAGGTACTTATTTCTGGCGATCAAGTTTATTCCGGAGGTCAACCTCCTCTTCTTCAGATGATTCATCGTGAGCCTCTTTGCCTCTTCGTCTACTTGGCCCAACTTCTCTTTGTCTACTTGGCCCAACTTGATCTTCGGTCCTCACCCGGGGGGGAGGACGTTTTACAAAGTCTGTCAACCTTCCATCTTCGTAAAGTTTCCATAGTTGCCTCAGAAGATCTCGACATTCAGCAGTATTGTGTCCAATTGAATCATGGAAATCACAAAACTTTCTCGGATTTAGCTTATTGCTTTCTTTGTAAAGTGGTCTTGGCGGAGTTAGCCATTGCTTCTCCCGGATTTGATTGAACACAACTTCCGGAGATACTTTCAATACTTCTTTGATGGCCTTAACTTCCATCCCTTCATCAAATGGCTTGATTGTCCCTGGAACTTTATAGGGATTTCCCCTTCTGGTTGGGCCTGCCTTCTTTGGTGCCTCTTCTACCTCACTCATTCGCTCGGCCATCACTTCCGCCATGCGAACGAACTGTCCTGCTCTTTCTCTGAACTCGGCATAACACTTGGGAAACTTTTGGTTCATTGCATACCATAAGTCGGACCCAAATTTCAAACCTCCCACGGCACTAAGTACTGTGGCATCCTCAGTTACCGGTTCACCTTCGATCAGAACTTTATCAAAGCGGTCGAGGTATGCTCGATCTGACTCCTCCTTGTTTTGTTTGAAGTTGGCTAGTCGTTCTTTTGGGGCCGGCCGAACTGCTGTAGCCGCAAAATGGGTTAAGAATTTTTGCCCAAGTTGCACAAAGGATGAGATGGAAGCTGCTGCCAGAGAAGAAAACCATTTATGTGCTTGATCCCCCAAAGTTAGAGGGAATTGTCGACATTGAGTAGCATCCGTGGCCCCAACTGACACCATATAGTCGGAGTATTTGCTCAAATGCACTCGAGGATCAGACTCTCCATTGTATGGTGTAATGGAGGGAACTTGAAGCTTCTTTTGAACTGGAGCAGTCAAGATGGTTACTGCCAGTGGTGATGAAGGCATTATGTTAGTATGCCCCAACTTCTTGGACTCGTCAAGTTCAGCTTGCAACTTGGCGATGGATTTTTGCATCTCCCGAATTGAATCAATGTTGACTTCCTCTATTTGAGTTGGACATGCGACCAACGGGCCGATGCGATCATGAACTGATTGAACTTTCTTTTGAGGAAATACTTGTGAGCCAAGGCGACTCAAGATCGGCTGCTGACCTTCCTCAGATTGAACATGAACTTCTGATGCATTCCTCCTCTGTGAAATATTTTCATCTTCTGGAACTGGCATTGGATGCTCGCGATCTTGACGGATGGGATGCACGTTCGTACGCGGCTGCCGACCTAGACGTTCCAAAGCCGATCTGTGGGATTTTTTGGGGTGCAAGTTTTCAGAGTCATCACATTGACTTTGGTCATGATCTTGCATCTTTCTTTTCCCATTATCATTGGGAACTCGCCTTCCACTACTTGCAGTCTGAGATACTCGATCTCGATCATCTAGCCTAGCTCGGCCAGTGCTAGTTGCTCTTTCTTTCAAATGCTCTTTGTGTTTCTTGGTCAAGTAGTCCAGCACCTCAGCTGTACAATGGGGGTCACGGCCTATATTTGTCAAGTTGACTGGGGCGTCCAAGGGAACTTGAAGTTCTCCGTGGCCCCTTGAAGATCTCCAATTTTGAGTTTGGTTTTGAGTTTGATTTTGAGTGGTTGACATATTTAGGTAAAGTGTTTGGATATAAAAGGTAAGGATTTATTTGTTTTTTTTTCTTTTTCTAAGAAAACAGCTACTTGGTTGAACAAGGAAGAACAATACTTCCCAACTTTCCACGGCAACTTGCTGGATTTGATATGACGGAGGTTCGAAACCCTCCTTCTAGCGCCAATTGTTGCTAGTCAGTTTATGTGTACGGATGATGTGGCTTGTATTTGACTAACAAACAAAGTGTATAATTTGGTGTGTTTAATTGTGTGGAATTATGTATGTAAATGGCAAGTTGACATGAGAAGAGTAATTGTATTCAAGTTTCTGAGTAAAATTTTCGAATCCTTTTCTATTACAAATTTGGCCTATTTATAGGCGAGTTCAGCATGAGGTGGCACGGTGACCAGCTAGTTGCCAAGTAGGAGCTGGCGTCCTGACGTGCAGGTTGCCCAAGTAGGAGCTGTCGCCGTGATAGCAAAGCAAACTTGATTGGACCGACTTGCCGCCTTCTCTGATTGGACCATATTTGTTGTTTTATCTCTTCCAACTAGCTGCATCATGATTTCATGTTGAAGTAAGGACCTGGGCTCCACTTAAACTGCCTTAGGACCGTGCCAAGTTGACGAGCCGACTTGGATGACTGACTTGATCATGTTGGGCGAGTTCAACCATCTTGCTCACGTGTTTGGCAAGATGCCACCTTTTCACTTGGACTTTCTTGAGGCTAACTTGCCACCCGGCCAGGCGTATTCTTTGGGCTGACTTATCATGTGATTGTGCTATGCCTTGGAAGATGACGTTTAGTTCGGCACACCGACTTTCCATATAGTTATGCTAGGCTCAAATGTTGATGTCCAAGTTAGATTCTCAAGTTGGGTGTTCAAGTTGACTTATCTTTGCCCGACTTTAATAGTGGGTTGGACGACACTCTGTCATGTCCAGTTGGACCTTCTCGTGGCACTTGTCCATTGGTCGGTCAACTTAGTCTTGATCTGAGGTGTAATACTTTTACCAACTTGCTTGACCGGGTACAACAGATATATTGGTCGATACGATTTCAAGACATGTAAGGATTACGAGACAAAAATATTTTAAGTCGAGACAAGAGTTAGACTCTTTTACCGTATTTTGTCTTGTACGTCTGTGGACCACTACAATTCCCAAGGATACAATGACTTTCAATTTCTGACTGTAGCACATTAAATCTGAAATTATCAGCGAACATAACATTGTTTTTAACCTTCTTCCGATCATATTTTAATATTTATTCTTGTGATTGATTGTGGAATAAGGGGGGTGTATTTATAAATTATAATGTTTCAATCCGTGATTAGTTACACCCTTTGGAATAAAAACATTGACTTGTCAATTTCCATTAATAGCCATGATCCAATGGTTTTTATGAATGTTCACAACCTTTCATTAAAATTGATTCATATATACCTCTTCGTCTAATACACATTACCTCGAGGCGACTTTTCCATTCACCCTAAATATTCCAATAGACAACATAAAACTTATGATCATGTGTATAATAGATAATTTCATTTCTCAGAGTTGGTGAAATTCGTTGAAAGTACTGTTAGGATAGAGCATTCCCGAGCTCCGAATAGACCTATATATCTTGCTGGTGAATGTTTTGGAGGCTGCCTCGCCCTTGCTGTTGCTGCTCGTAATCCAAATATCGATCTTATGCTAATCTTGGCTAATCCAGGTAATGCAGAATTCTTACATTTTCTAGAAATTAATCATCACATGAATAGGAAACTAGGAACTAAATCTTTGTATTTTCAATCTCTTACCAACAGCTACATCTTTTGGGAAATCTCTTCTGCAACCAGAAGCTGTGTTAACGGTGTCAGCATTTATACCTGAGCAGATCAGTTCCAGCTTGCCTTATGTGCTAACTTTACTATTAGGTCAACTTTCAGTAATATTTGCTTAATTTTTGGTACTTTTATATGTTATATAGTTTCTTTAGACTTAAATATCTGAAGAAAAGAAAAAAAAAATTGTTTTTTGCAGATTTATAGTATAAGAATTCATATGGACTTTTTGGTAATTAGGTACCCCTGTAAATATGGTGACATCAGTAATGTGGAAAC
Source organism: Ballota nigra (assembly GCA_947034835.1). Lineage (NCBI taxonomy): Eukaryota > Viridiplantae > Streptophyta > Magnoliopsida > Lamiales > Lamiaceae > Ballota > Ballota nigra. Next base: position 42,346,608 of record OX344723.1, on the reverse strand, counting down.
GTCTCCCTTCAGACCAAATGATGAATCAGCTATCTCAGGACACTATAGCAATGTCATCGTACCTATCTGTAAGACTCTAACTTGAAATTTGAATGCATAAAGAATGGATTGACATATGCTCCTCCGTTTTAGTTGCATTGTTTTGCCATAATATATCATAAAACTATCACATGTCTGTTTCAAATATGTCAATTTGCTTTCTTGCGAAATTGTTGTATTGCCATAATATATGTTTAGTTCACTAAAAAACTATTACCTGTCTTTCAAATATGTCAATTTGCTTTCTGGAGAAATTGTTGGATTTCAAACGCGCTTCTCTTTAGATTCATAATTGGTCAACTTAGCTTTGACTGATTAAGGTGTAGTTCTTCATAAACGCTATTGACTTGATGCGATTATACTAGCTTCTACTAGTAGCTTCCCCGCAAGAGTACGGGTTCACTGTAGTATGGGCAAGTATAGGGACCAAGTATTATCGAACCCAAGGGATGGTATGTATGCGAATAAATCCCTGAAGATCTACGCGTCGTAGTTAATATGAGTGTGATGTTTTTGGGTTTTTGAAAAATTAATTAAAAGACTAAAATAGACTAATTAACTAAAGAATGAAAAAGAACGAATTAACTACGGGTTGTTTTCTAATGAGAGATGGTGATGCTCAGGATAGGAATCCCTACGTATACTAACGGAGCAGGTACATAATCAAAGTAATTGTGACAACCAAGAATTAACCTAAGTAAAAGATCGTAGAATGAAAGCTCAAGATTTCTCACCCTAATACTTTATCCTAGCAATCGACTTCACTAATCCACTAACAAGTTAATGAACTGTGCTTAATTAATGAGACCCTAATTTAACTAAGGTGATGCGGTCGTCCTCCTTCGCTAAACCGGTAGATGAATTAACCTTTCCTAAACCCTCTCGTTAAGACTACTAATTGTTATCGAGTGATGCGGTCGTCCTCTCTCTAACACTTTCGTACGAAATTCAAAGGTAGAGTTAAGATTAATTATATGAATTCATTAATTAAGAGAATTAAAACTAACGTCACCAATTACCTTAATTACGTACCCACATCCTACTTCTACGAGTTCATCCTAACCCAAGCATGCAAGGGTTTTAGCCGGACATGGTTATAACAAAAATAAAAGCAATAGAAGAAACAACGAACATAAACATAATGAATTGAACGAAGAAAATAATAAACATAAACTAGGGTTTGAAAGAAAGAAATTCTAAAAACTGAAATTTAATTAATAAAAACAAAGTTTAGAACGTTTAGAGTAATCAAGCTAATGAAAAGAAACTAAGAAACGAAAAGAAAACTAAGAATTCGTATGAAAAACCTCAACAACGTAAAAGTAAAGCTTGCTCGTTCTTCTCCTCTTCCTCTCTCTAAAAATTAAGTCTAAAGTGATTTCTAAAGTTGGGGATCCTTCAAAACGTGTTTGGACGAGATATATATAGGCACCGGGTCGAAACGGGAGTTAATGGGCCGAAAATACGCATCCGGAGGCAAAAGTATATGGGCGCTCGAGCAAAACGCTCGAGCGGTCCCGCTCGAGCAGTGTAGCTCGAATGATGCATTCGCTCGAGCGGTCGCGCTCGAGCTGCTCGAGCGCTGAAATGACACTATTACTTTTGGGCGGTGGCGCTCGAGCTGCTCGAGCGCAAGAATAGTTCTGTATGTTTGCGCGCTCGAGTAAGGCGCTCGAGCGGTGGCGCTCGAGCAATGCGCTCGAGTGATCTCTAATCCTTCCAAATGATACTTTTCCTCGTCCGCACTAATACCAATCGTATTTCTTCAATATCTTCTCATCCGGGCATCCGTTTGAGTCGATTCAAAGTCCTACGAACTCCGTTTTTCGTCCTCTATTCACCTATGTGCATCAAAGAGACAAATTTATCAATGTGTAGAAATGATGCTCATTTGACTCTAAGCACTAATCGAAAACACTCAAAACATGAGTAAATTGGGCTCCAAAACATAACAATTTCACGCCTAATCAACCCCCCCAAACTTACCATGTTGCTTGTCCTCAAGCAACGAAATAATAAGTCAAGTGAAATTGTTAGGAATGAATCAAGAATCAAATCATGCAAGTAATTGAACTCGAGCTTCAAAGATCGATCACACGTATACTAACTCACCTTCCTTCATCATACTCATGCAACAACAACAAGAAACACCAAGATCAAACATGGATGTGCACTCAACGGTGTGTTTCGCTCCCTCACAAGTGTATAACAATGATCAAGGGACTCACTCAAACAATCAATCACACAAATTGGCAGCCATAGGCTTGTAAGTGCTCTTAACTTCGACCGTACTCTAGAAATCAATGCCGAATCAAAAAGGACTTTTCTCAAGGTTGTAATGTAGGCTCTTTGGACAGGTGGGATAACAATATGGGTAAGTGACTCAAGTGAATGGAGAATAGAAAGTCAAACTTTGGCACTTCGAGATTAGGAACAGAATACTTCAAACATTTTCAAACAACACTCTTTCAATTCCTCTTTTCTCAACACTTCAATTTTTTTTTTCTAACTCTTTTCACTTTTTTTTTTCAATCACTTCACTTTTTTTTTTCTCTTTTTTCGCACAAACACATGAGCTCATTTTTTTCTTTTGCTCATTCTCAATTTTTTTTTTTTTGTTCTTTCCCACAACTCAAATCTCATCACACCTTCTTCTCATATTCACTCAACAAACAACCTTTTCCTTTTTCAACTCAATTCACTCCCTTCACATTCACACTTTCCTATTCTCCACTCAAATTAGGACAAAAAGGCTTAGGAATTGGAATAGTGTTCATATGTGCTAGCAAATAAAATAGGCTTTCGGCTCAAAGGGGCTAACAAGGGATCAATGTCATTGGTAAGGAAAATTTTGGCTAAGTGACTTAATCAAATCAAAGATGGCCTAAGATCCTATTCGGCATATCAAACTAGACACAATCTAGAAGCAAGAGCACATGCAAGTTCTAGCATCCTCTAAGGTGACGATCCACTCACAAACGAAGAGATTAAATCATGCATTTAAATCTCGTAAGGCTCAAAAGCTCACGACTTTCACATCCATGCTAGTCCTAGTGAATTCTCACTCTCATCACACAAGTACTCAAAAGAAAAATTCATAAGCATACAAGTTCTTTCTCAAATCAGCTCAAACTCAAACACTCACACAAGAAAACTCCTAGCTCAGCCTCACAATTCACCCTACTCATCAAATCATACTCAAAGATAGCAATCAACAAGCATAAGGTGATTGATAGGCATAAAATGTTGAGTAACAAAACAAATTAATAACGGCCCAAGGAGCATCTCAAGGCACCAAATAACTAACTCAACTCAAAGATAAGGGGTGCATGCATGTGCAATGTAACAAGAAAACATATAAAACTCCACCCCCCCAAACTTCGACCTTGCTAGAAGTCTAAGTTTGGGGTTGTGGGTTACCTCAACCGAACAATTCAGTTTCTCTCAATAGCTTTGCACACTCCTTTGTCTCAAGTTGGTTCCTTCAATCTGAATAACTCCATGATACCTTTACTCCTTTAGAGACAAGCCTACAAAATAAAACTCTCAAGTACGAGGTTAAACATACGACTCAAAATATTCCCTAATAATATAAAAAGACACTAAAAATAAATGAAAGCAAATAAAAATGGGTTGCCTCCCATTCAGCGCTATTTTTAAGGTCCTCATGCCGGACCAAGCTCAAAGGAGCTTATGGGACATCATACTCAAATTTACCTCCCTTACTCTCATAAGAGTGGTGTTTGAACTTCTTTCCTTGATGCCCCACCATCATGAGTTCCTTTGCTCTCTTCTCATCCCCAAGTGTTATGGGTCTCAACTCCTTCTTGCCTCTATCTGGAGGAGTCTTACTAAACAATTTCTTGAATTTGGATTTTTTCTTCTTAACTCCTCCTTTCCCTTCTAACTGGACCACGTCCACTTTCTTCACCTCTTCATCCTTCAACTTCTTCACTTTATCCCTATCAAAATAATCAAGATCATAACGCTCATGGGTTAAATAATTGAGTGAAGGATTATAAAATTCATGAATATCAGAAGGATTCGGGATAGAAGGCGTGTCTTCAACACGAGGATCAATTGCATCCATGCAATACAAGCTCTCATCCTCCTTCGGGTGTTTCATGGCTTCATATAGGGAGATCTTCACTTCTTGATCATCTACCTTCAATGTGATCTTCCCATTCGCCACGTCTAGCACCATCCCCGCCGTAGCTAAGAACGGTCTTCCCAAGATCAATGGAACGTGCTCATCTTCCTCCATCTCTAACACTACAAAGTCGGCTGGAAAAATGTGATCTCCAACTCTCACGAGGACGTCTTCAACCACACCTTGAGGTCGAGTAATAGACCGATCGGCTAGTTGAAGCGTCATCATTGTGGGTTGAAGTTCACCACCTTCCAACTTCTTGAAAAGCGACAACGGCATGAGATTGATGCTCGCCCCGAGGTCGCACAACGCTCCCTTCTTGATCCCATTCCCGATATCACATAGGATCGTGAAGCTCCCGGGATCCTTCAGCTTTGGTGGAAGCGCCTTGTGCACTAATGCACTCACCTCGTGGTTCAGCTGCACCAACTTCGGCTCATCCACTCGCCGTCTTTTCGCGATCAAGTCCTTCAAAAACTTCGCATAGTGCGGCATCTGTTCCAAAGCATCATAAAAGGGAATATTAATATGAAGTTGTTTAAAAACATCAAGAAATTTTGCAAATTTTTCATCAAGCTTCTTTTTCATGAAGCGCTGTGGATATGGGACGGGTATCACAGATTTGGGTACCCCCCATTCATCTCTTTCTGTTTCTTTCACTTTATCCCTTGCTTCCTTTGCCTTCTTCCACTTAGGAACTCTCTCTATCTCCTCAAAGTCTTTCCCCTTCTGGGACTCATCTCCTCTAGGCTCAATCTCTTCTTCGGGCGTCTCAGAATCAGCAGGCATCTGAGGACCTTCGTAATTGGTTCCACTTCTTAGCTGGATCGCCTTGCACTGCTCTTTCGGGTTCACCTCCGGCATTCTATTCACTGATTTTGCAATCTGGCTCATCTGGAGCTCTAAAGAGGTGAACCTTCGATTGTTCTCTTGTTGAGTTCTAGTCCACTCAACGTTCATCTTCTGGAGCTCTTGATCACGTTGATCACCCTTCTTGTGCAACTCCTTCACATCGTACTCCAAGGATGACAACCGCTTGCTCCCTTCCTCCACCTTCTGAAGGATCGCTCTCAACATTTCCTCGGTTGATGCACCGCCTTCTCCACCAGGAGGTTTAGACCCCGGATCAACACCTGCAGGAACAGTAACACCAGCTTTTGGGTTAGCATAAGAAAAATTATCATTTTTCCTCCATGTGTTTTGATGAGGCTGCTGGCCTCCTTGAGCTCCTTGTGTGTTCCTCCATTGATTTTGAAGTGGCTGAGGGCCTGGAGGCATAAATGGTTGGCCATAAGAAGGCCTTCCATACTGATTTCCACCTTGGTAGCCATTCTGATTGTAATAAGGACCTCCCATGTAATTGGCTACCTCTTGCTGTCCACTGGGCTGGTCTACTCTCTCATTCTCCACTGCATGCTCTCCACCCAAACTCTTCCCCAACTCAAGGTTGTTGATCTTTTCCATCATGGCCATCAGTAGCCTTCTCGTTCCTTCTCCCTCCTCAACCTGAGGCACTCTTTGCAAATCTGCATCCACTCCCCAAGCACCGGCATTCGTGACAATGTTGTCCACGATCTCCCTACACCTCTCTATGCCTTGATTCAAGAATGCTCCACCCGCACAGGCGTCTAAATGGGCTTGACCATCCTTGCTGGCTCCACTGTAGAAGAATGCCATAATATCACCCTCATTGTACCCGTGCTGCGGGCACTCAATCAGCATGTTCGAGTATCTCTCCCACGCTTGGCGTAAATCCTCTCCAGACTTCTGGCGAAAGGACGAGATCTCAATTCTAGCTTTTATCGTCCTAGATGGAGGGTAGAATCGCTCGAGGAACAGACGCTCGAGCTCGGCCCAAGTGGTAATACCTCCCCGCGGGAGCGTATTATCATACCACTCCTTGGCTATTCCCGTCAATGAGAATGGGAACAGCCTAAGCCTCTTGGCATCTTCAGACATGCCATTATAATTAAATGTGGAGGCTATCATGAGAAAACTCCTCAAGTGAGTGTGAGGATTCTCCTTCCCGATCACCCCCTTGAACTGATTCTCAGTAAGCAATTTTAAAATCCCCGGGGATATCGAGAAGTTGTTCGCCTCAACAGGAGGCAAAGCCACTCCATCATAGTACCGTTGTGGCTGCGCTGCAAACCTCCCTCGAATAGCCATCTGATCTGCGTTCTGAGGAACGTATTGAGGATTAGCAGCTGGTACTGGTACTTGTTGGGGTGGTGGTTGGTAAACAGGTGGTTGGTTATAGACTGGTGGTGGATGATATGGATATGGTGGGTAAGGATAAGGTGGGTATGGGTAATGTTGGTATGCTGGGTTGTGGAAAGGGTTATTTGGGTTTTGTGGGTAAGCAGGGTTTTGGTTCTGGTTTTGGGGTTGTGTTTGTGCAGAGTTGATTGTGTCTTGTGGGTTCGGGTGTGGGCTCTCAGTTCCCCCTATGGGTATCTGCTGATTACTGCTATTTCCATTGGCACCCTCTGCCCGTTCCACAAGAGCAGTATACTCTGCAGCTATCTTGTCTAACTCCCCAAGTTCATCAGAAATTTTGTCTTTGTTTCCCGCGGCAGTAGTCATTCTTCTCAAGAAGGCTCGGTTCCTTCTGGCTATTGTCTCAGGATCTGCAGGTAATCTCTCTTCGCTCGTATTGCCTTGTGAGCGTGTTTTCATAAACCTGAAACACTAGCAGAAGGATCAAAACGCAACTGCCGACTAAAATAAAAATAAAAATAAAACAGAAAAGAAAGCACTCACTACTAACTACTAAGCTATCTACAAGTCCTATTCAAAAAGCATAAAACGCCATCCCCGGCAACGGCGCCATTGACTTGATGCGATTATACTAGCTTCTACTAGTAGCTTCCCCGCAAGAGTACGGGTTCACTGTAGTATGGGCAAGTATAGGGACCAAGTATTATCGAACCCAAGGGATGGTATGTATGCGAATAAATCCCTGAAGATCTACGCGTCGTAGTTAATATGAGTGTGATGTTTTTGGGTTTTTGAAAAATTAATTAAAAGACTAAAATAGACTAATTAACTAAAGAATGAAAAAGAACGAATTAACTACGGGTTGTTTTCTAATGAGAGATGGTGATGCTCAGGATAGGAATTCCTACGTATACTAACGGAGCAGGTACATAATCAAAGTAATTGTGACAACCAAGAATTAACCTAAGTAAAAGATCGTAGAATGAAAGCTCAAGATTTCTCACCCTAATACTTTATCCTAGCAATCGACTTCACTAATCCACTAACAAGTTAATGAACTGTGCTTAATTAATGAGACCCTAATTTAACTAAGGTGATGCGGTCGTCCTCCTTCGCTAAACCGGTAGATGAATTAACCTTTCCTAAACCCTCTCGTTAAGACTACTAATTGTTATCGAGTGATGCGGTCGTCCTCTCTCTAACACTTTCGTACGAAATTCAAAGGTAGAGTTAAGATTAATTATATGAATTCATTAATTAAGAGAATTAAAACTAACGTCACCAATTACCTTAATTACGTACCCACATCCTACTTCTACGAGTTCATCCTAACCCAAGCATGCAAGGGTTTTAGCCGGACATGGTTATAACAAAAATAAAAGCAATAGAAGAAACAACGAACATAAACATAATGAATTGAACGAAGAAAATAATAAACATAAACTAGGGTTTGAAAGAAAGAAATTCTAAAAACTGAAATTTAATTAATAAAAACAAAGTTTAGAACGTTTAGAGTAATCAAGCTAATGAAAAGAAACTAAGAAACGAAAAGAAAACTAAGAATTCGTATGAAAAACCTCAACAACGTAAAAGTAAAGCTTGCTCGTTCTTCTCCTCTTCCTCTCTCTAAAAATTAAGTCTAAAGTGATTTCTAAAGTTGGGGATCCTTCAAAACGTGTTTGGACGAGATATATATAGGCACCGGGTCGAAACGGGAGTTAATGGGCCGAAAATACGCATCCGGAGGCAAAAGTATATGGGCGCTCGAGCAAAACGCTCGAGCGGTCCCGCTCGAGCAGTGTAGCTCGAATGATGCATTCGCTCGAGCGGTCGCGCTCGAGCGGTCGCGCTCGAGCTGCTCGAGCGCTGAAATGACACTGTTACTTTTGGGCGCTCGAGTGATTCGCTCGAGCGGTGGCGCTCGAGCTGCTCGAGCGCAAGAATAGTTCTGTATGTTTGCGCGCTCGAGTAAGGCGCTCGAGCGGTGGCGCTCGAGCAATGCGCTCGAGTGATCTCTAATCCTTCCAAATGATACTTTTCCTTGTCCGCACTAATACCAATCGTATTTCTTCAATATCTTCTCATCCGGGCATCCGTTTGAGTCGATTCAAAGTCCTACGAACTCCGTTTTTCGTCCTCTATTCACCTATGTGCATCAAAGAGACAAATTTATCAATGTGTAGAAATGATGCTCATTTGACTCTAAGCACTAATCGAAAACACTCAAAACATGAGTAAATTGGGCTCCAAAACATAACAATTTCACGCCTAATCACGAAAATGATGATTTAGATAACAAGTTCTCTCTAGCGGCTTCACTGTGGAAACACTTCGCTGGAAGCTGGAGATGCTCAAATCTGCTGCAGCATTTGCCAGGTTGTCAACCTATTCCCATCTAAATTTTGTACTACTTAGTATTTTCCTCGTCTAATAAGTACTCGGTTTCACATTGCAGTGGACAAGATCAGTTACTTCCAAGTAAAGCGGAAGCAAAGAGACTTAGGAAGGTGCTGCCAAATTGTAAGATCCGTGTATTTGAAAACAAGGGACATGCCCTCTTCCTGGTAGGTGGAGCAAGCCCGCACCCATCCCCTCTAATTTGTAACATTAATCTATAAACACTAAAAATGAGATTAGATTATAGAGATACTGAGATAGATATAAAATTGTATGATAATTTAAAATATTTATTAAATATAAAAGTTATCATGTCATTATCATGTTGGAAAATTGTTTTCCTTAAAAACAAGGGAATGTAGTTTTTTTAAGTCCTATAAGTTGCCCCTTTTTCAATTTTTTCCTGTCGACTTTCAAGAATTGAAAATAGTCATATTACCAGCTATAAGAGATGAAACATCTGGTTGACCGATCAGACTCTGTCACATCAGCAATTCAGCGTTGACCAGATGTTTCACTGTCAACGGACCAAAATGTCAAAAATTAAAAGTTACGAGACTATTTTCAGTTTGCGAAACTCAATTGGACTAAAATAAAAATGTGAATAATTTATAAAACTAAAAAAACTATGTTCGCTCGTGTTAAATTATATTAGGTGATTCAGGTCACTAACAGACAATATATTGTTAATAAGTTAATGTGTTATTTGTTAATTTTATTGTGCTTAATGGGTTCACACGAATTCGACTTGAACTCGACACAGAAAATTTGTGCCATTAACGTGTCGACGTGAACACGATATGGTCAAGCACTATCCCTTAACTTTGGTATCGTTTTTGTGTTGTGCTATCGCATCGTGTCCGGAATCGCAACCACTAACATTACATCCTTAAGTTTGCTTTCATATATTGATTTGGTAGATATTCATTTACGTGCAGGAAGAGGGTATCAGTGTCCTCTCGATCTTACTCGATCGGAGCCCGTTTTTATAGACAGGGAAAAAACTATGACCACGTCACGGATTACTTCCCACCCACCCGTTCTGAATTCCAGAGAGCTTATAAACCACAAGAGTGAGTTAAAAATTCTCATCCCTGTCAAAAAAAAAAAAAAAAAAGTTAAAAATTCTTATAATTTACGTATTTTCATGAGTCCATTTGCATCTGTTGCAAATCATTTCAATCAGAATCTTAGAGGCTGTAATGAACCCTGTGATGCTATCGACTCTGGGAGATGGAAGCATTGTGAGAAATCTTGCTGGTATTCCTTCAGAAGGACCAGTTCTATACGTTGGTAACCACATGATGTTTGGCATTGATAGCGTTCCCATACTTTCTCGTTTTGGGAACGAGAAAAATATTCTTTTACGAGCATTGGCAATTCCGGCATTGTTTACCAAGTTAGGAGATGGAGGGTTACTGTCTTTATTATTTTTTGATACTGTAAATATCGTTGGAGCAGTTCCTGTATCAGCAGCAAATTTCTATAAACTTCTCTCTTCGAAATCTCACGTTCTCCTATATCCTGGAGGACGGCGAGAGGCTTATCATCGGAAGGTGATACAATCGAGCATCCTCTGGTGTAATAATGAGTGCTTTTTTTTTCAAAGAGTTTTGATCGAATATTTTACGCCATGCACTTTCATTTTCAGGGCGAGGAGTACAGACTAATGTGGCCAGAGCAGTCGGAGTTTGTTCGGATGGCGGCTGAATTTGGAGCAAAAATAGTACCTTTTGGTATTGTTGGAGAAGATGATATGGTCCATGTAAGCTTTGAGTATTGCCCTCTTTTTTAAAAAAAATTCTTGATCATTATTCTGAAGGTGATATGCTAACATGTACAGATGTTTATTTTGTGTGATTCATTTACAGTTACTCCATGATTACAATGGTCTGAAGGACGTCACGAATTTCTTTCTGAACATCCCGTATTTCAAGAATGATATAGAAAAGTTAACAAATCAGTTAGTTGTGAGGTGTATTACGAACTTGTTACTAATTTCTCCTTGAAAAGAAAAAGGAAAATGCGTTTCTTCAAAGTAAAACTTTTTATATTTTTTATCAACAGAATGAAGATGCAGCTTTTTATAAGCCAACTTTTCTGGGTTATGTCATTTTGTTTATTTGTTAACTTCATTAGTTGCATACAGAAGTTGCAAAATTAACTTTTGACTTTTGACATAGAATCTTTATTTGGACAAAATAAAGAATTTGAAAGATGACTTTTTTATTTGGTCTGGTGGAGTAATATTTTATGTTGAATCGTTAAGAAACAAGGTTCATAGGAGCACATCTTAACCATACTTGTTTTTCTTATCTAAACTCATGCGCTGTCTGATATAGGAAGAATGCAGTGGGAGAGGTTGCGAATGAAACGACTCACATTCCTATTATAGTACCCAAAATTCCGGGCCGTTTTTATTACTTGTTTGGGAAGCCCATGGAAACACAAGGTCCGTTTCTTGCATGCTCGATCTAGTTCCATGTTTAACCTTTCGTAGTTTTCAGTGGTTGAACATGAATGCTTGTTTTGATTGTGTGTTTGATCAGGAAGGAAGGAGGAACTGAAAAGCAGAGACAAAGCTCATGAATTGTATTTAGAAGTGAAAAGTTAGGTTGAGAAATGTATTTCTTATTTAAAGGAGAAAAGAGAAGGTGACCCTTTCAGGAATGTATTTGCTCGTTTGAGTTATCAAGCAACTCATGGATTTGATTCTGAGATACCCACATTCGACCTCACCACCGAAGATTCATAGGAATATTGATTCCCGTTGTGATAATGTATATTGTTTAGATTAAGTATTTTAGATAAACGACGTCATTTGAGCAATAATAACATTGGAAAATAAAAGATAGGTTTTTATTCTATTATGTATATTATATCATTGTTAAAGTTTGGAAATTTAATAATGCTTGTGTTTGGTTGTCTTTCAATGCCATCTCCTTATTAGCTTTCGGAAATTTAGGTGCTCTCGCTAACACTTGGGATAGAGTACATATAAGTTATTTAATAATTTATTCGGTTACAAATTAATTGTCTTAATTATTCTTTTGTCTAATTAAACATTTGTATATAAGTCGAACAAAATATTTCCTCAAACATTGATCCAGGTATAGGGAAGAGGCAGATTTATACCTGAAGCGGAAAGAACCTGTCCTGTGCCGGTGGGGCACTTGCATTGGGGTTAAGTTCTAAACACTAAAATGCATTCAGGTGTAGTACCTTTTCTAAATTGCAATTGGGTTAGTTTTGAAGGTAAAATGACTTCGGTACCCTTACTTTCCCTGCAACCCATCCATCACCTCCATTCTGAAAATTGCAGCAAGTTGTCCCATCAACAGTAATAGAATTAAGTTCAATACAAAAATAATATTTCCCTGCTTTATCTTGGTTAATTGAAATCCTTCTCTCTCCTCATTCTCGAAAACGGGCATTAATTTCCAGGTAATCGGAGGTCGAAAAACACTGTATATTGGTTCGAATTCTCTGAGGAAGTTCACGCAATCGGAATTTAAGGTATCATTTACAGTGTTTTTTAGTGTTAATAGTGTTATTCATTGTCTAAATGGTACTGTGGAGTTAGGGTTTTTCATGTCGATTATCCCCAAATTGGTTTTCTTTTTTCACATATTTTTGGGGTCTGATTTTTATTGTAGATATGACGAGAGGAAGGAAAGGTGGAATAAGAATTCATGAAGGCTTGGATGGTGAAAGATCAAAAAAGAGAGAAAAGCTAAAGAGGAAAGATGATTCGAGGTCTTATAAGGGGAAAGGTATATTTTTATTGTGGACGACTTTCATAATGTAGAAGGTTGAATTTCAAAATTTATGTCTTATTTGGTACTAGTATGAATTTAAGTATGTTGGTATATAATATATCGGTATGGTACTATATTAATACCCTAGTGCACTATTTCTGCTGGAAAAGATATTATTTCAGATGTTAAGACAATTTTTTGTTATTTGACTTAACAACAAAATTGGTGAAAAAATTTAGTAGAAGTGAGGTCGAAAAGAGTAGAAAAGGTATTGCATTGAATTTTATTCAGGATTCATTCAAAAATTCCTTTTGTACAAATAATGATGATCATGACCTTTAGGAAAACGAAAAATTGTGGTGAATAGAGGATCATCGGAATCAGGTATTCAAATTTTCAGTTTTTTTGTATCTTGTTTTTTTAGCATATTAGTCATTGTTGTGAGGTTCAAAAATTATGATAAGTTATTGATTATTACTTTGCAGAAGATAATATTTTGGATTCTGTCAAAAGAAGGAGGAATACTGGAAAATCAAAGAAATTTAAGATAAGTATTAAAGGTATTGCTTTTAATTAGAGAGTACACATTTGATTGATATATTTGTGTAAATGAAACTAATTTATTGATTTTATAGATAAGAATGATGATGAGCCAATGGATGCTTTCTTAGATGTCTCAACATCTGATGGTAACGGTGGAGATGATGAAATACCGATAAACAGTTTTGGTTAGTTTATTAAAATATTTATTAAAACTGGGTGCTCGTAATATTGTTCAAACATATCCGTTAGTTTATTAAAATAATTATTTGAATAGTATTTCAAAATTTCCTAGTTGTATTATTATTTCAATAATAGATGTCGCACTTAACTAATGTTGTATTTTATTAATGTATGACTTTAATAGGGAGTGCGAAGCTGAAAGAGAGAAAAACTTATTACAGAAGCAACTTAGTAACATGTACAAAGGAAGTACAGCAACTGCGTTTAAATGAATTGCATATTAGGGAGATTCATAGGACACCGTTTTGGCTGCTGTTTTATGCTATGATTAGTGTAAGCTATAAAAAGTACAAGAAAACATGGTACAAGAATGAGGATATAATTAGGAAAATTCTGATGACTTTTGATAGATCATCAAATAGTTTTATGCTAGGGGGAGAAAGGTTTAGACTTTCAAGTCTTGATGTTATGCTCATCATGGGTATAAGGGGGGGTTCTAGGCAAATTCCTTTGAAGTTGCGTGATTTTGAGGATCCACCTTGGGTGAAAAGGTGTTTTGGCCAAGAAATTAGAAGCACTAAGGGGACTTATGTACTGACTAAGAAAATTCTGTACAAAAAACTTGTGGAAACAATTAGCCTTGATGGTGAGAGAGCAATCAACGATGTAGCAAGACTTTTACATTTATATTTGTTGGGATCTTTACTTGTACCTAGAAGAAATTCTTCTGTTCCATGGCATTACACTGTGTATCTTGAGAGACTGGATGACATTCGAACGTTTGATTGGAGCACACTTGTTGTTCAAGTTTTGATTGATCAAATCAGATCAAGTGAGAACATGATTATTGGGGGTTGTGCAATTTTACTACCGGTAAGATAATTATTATAATTGAAAAGCATTTGTACATTACAAATGATGTTGTTTAAATTAGTTGATTGACAAGAATCTTGTTTTTTTGTTTTTCTTGTGTTTTTTTTTTTTTTGTGCAGTTTTGGCTTTGTGAAAAGACAAGATTATTTGAGTCTAATGTGGAGAAATCGTTCCCAAGTTTTTTAAATTGGGATCTGTCAAAGATGAAAACAAAGATGGCAAGATTGAATCTACTGCAAATGGATACAAGATATGTAAGTTGGATTTTATTAGTAGAATTTTTTTATATTTTTTTGTTATATATATTGAAATGTAGAGCTTGTACTTATTATATATAAAATATGACAGTATGACAGTATTTATTTATAGATATAATTGTTATGGGCGTGGTAAAACATGTATAGTACATAGTATAAGAAAACATCTATATAGTATAAAATAAGTCCACAATAGTATAAGGCATTTCAAACTGTTAGCTACCATCCATGTTAATTAACTACAATGGTAAAGTTATATTTATATTAATTAAATACTTTTGTGTTAACTTTAGATTCGGATGCCTGATCTAAAACCAAATGCAAGTGAGAAGGAGGTGGTAAGAACTTTAGATGAATATTGGTCTAGGAATGGAGCTGAGAAGGAATCGACCAATGGAGGTGATGAAAGCCCTAGTGACTCATCTAGAGAAGGGACTTTGGGTAATGGGGAGTCTAGCTCAGGCGATGAGGATGTCGGGCCAACTATTAATCTTTATTCACCTGTTGAAGATAATAGTCGTCCGAACATACCTGCCGGTCAAACTTTTAATGGAATTGAGGAGACAGTACAGGAAACTCCACTAGAGATACAAAGGTCAGATTGTGGACCATCTATAAGGGGTAGAAGTACTTATCTTAATGGATTAGAAGGGAATTTGAAGTTTTTCAATCCTGTTGATGAAGAGGAACATGACATGTCTATAAGGAACAAAATAAATATTGTTAATGTTGTAAATGAGGAACATAGAGGTGGGACCAACGTTAATTTGTCAGGGGAAAAGGGAATTGAGAAGGATGGTAGTTTATTGGCAGTGTTAGAAGCGTGTAGGAAAATTGTGAAAGAAAGAGAAGCGCAGATAGAAGAGATGAGGAGAAAACATGAAGTGGATATAAGGTTGATACTTGATCAACATAAGACTGATTTGATGAAGAAGGATAATGATAATGCTAGTCTGCAGGAAGAGACCAGGAGAAAATTAGAAGGGGAGACAAAGTTGATGCTTGATCAACATAAGATTTATTTGAAAAAGAAGGAGGATGAAAATGTTAGTCTACGTGAAGAGATCAGGTTGCTTAAATTGCAGATTAAGTCAGTAGAGGAGCCGACAACAACTCAGATCCTGGAGAACCCGGAAAACCTTGAAAGGTTGGACGCCTTGGCTGAACTATCTCTAACCAAGAAAAAGAATGTCAGATTGGTATATCTGAAGAAGGACCTAGAAGACACGATAAGACAATATGAGATAGTTGATTCGTTCACCACATGTTCCCAAGAACATACTCAAGTGCAAGAAGAAGAATGTGAAAAAACTCCACAAATGAAAGAAGCTAAACCAAAAAATCGGCCTGAACCAAGTACACTGGCCAACCGAGTAAAGGAAAGAACAAAAAAAGCAGATCGAAAAAAGATTGAGGTTACACCAGTGCCAACTAGCAGTGAATTGGTAAAGGTAGCTGGAAAAAGGAAACGTGGAAACATAAAGTTCGATGTATCAAAAGCAGCATTTAAACTAACAAGAAAGGAAATAAAGGAGACAATGGAGGAATGTTGGGGGTTAGGTGGTGAATTGTAAGTTATACTTTAAATTATGCCTTTACTAGTGTTGTCGTTTATTCCATACAAATTTAAATTTAAATCATGATTACTGATATGCAGATTCAAGGCTTGGGTTGGTACAAATTCAGAATCAATTGTATATCTCAGAGACATTATTAAAATAATTCACCATGAAAGTCTTTCTCTAGGGGTATGCATATTAATAGTTGTTTACGCATCTTATTAAATATGTATGTTTGATGAATCATCATCCACTTTATTTCTTGATTATTGTTATAGGTAATTGATTCGTGGGGAGAGATATTGCATGCAAAATACATTAATAAGTATGAAAGTGCAAAAAGTGTACACATCTTCTCTGCTGCATGTTGGGTATGTTAACTAAGTACATTTAAATTGAAAATTTTCTATAATTACATACTAACAAGAATAATTATTCTATCTTGGATTTTAGCGTTTCATATCACAGTTTAAGGGGGTAGCTGGTAAGAATCTGAAGCATTTTGTTGACAAGAAACTGGAGAATGTTGCATCAGATGAGGTGTTATTGTTTCCACTCCTCACTACTCCATTACCTGGTGAATCGGAAGCAGGGGGGGATCACTGGACTTTGTTGAAACTTGACTTGGGAACATGCAGATGGAGTTTTTACAATTCAATTGCTCCAAGAACTAAAGATACAAAGGATATACATTTGGAAAGAGCAATTAAAGTGGTTAGTGAATTTAATGGTTCTTTTTATATGATAATTAAGCAGCGTGCTGTATTGGTTTATTTATGATTAATAGTATACTAATAATTATATGTCCAAAACTATGAAAGGTTGAATACGTTGACAAGGCATTGAAGAAAACCCTTCAAATAACCAACCCAGGACACTTGTTCATGAATCGAAAATTGGAAAAGCCAATTGCAGAAGATTGCATTCAGCAGACACCTGGTACACTTGATTGTGGGGTAGTAGTTTGTTACTACATGGAGAAATTTATGTGTGGAATGGAAAGCGAAATTAGAGAGTGGTCAGTTTGTGACGCTGGGGAATACAGGAAAAAGATGGCTGAGTGGTTTCTAGATCCAATTAATGTCGAGATTGCTACGCAAAGAGAAGTATCAAAATGATTTCTTTACATGCTTGGTTTGTTTGAAGAATGTAATTTAAAAATTGAGTCTGAATTGATGGAATTGTGAAATTAAGACCTAATTTTCTTTAGTATATTATGAACGATTGGATGTGTAAGCGCACAAGATAAACTCACACATTCGTATTTTAAACTTAAGTGAATTGTTCACGCCTACCCAAGTATTAATGTGGCTAAATTTTAGAGCCAAGTTTTCTAGTATTACAGATACTACTTTCATAAATTAGTAAAAAGAGAAAGGGCGTGGTAAAACATATATAGTACATAGTATAAGAAAATATCTATATAGTATAAAATAAGTCCACAATAGTATAAGGCATCTCAAATTGTTAGCTAACAACCATGTTAAATAACTACAATGGTAAAGTTATATTTATTTTAATTAAAACATGTATATTTATATTAATCAACTCAAGGGGTATAATATGAATCAAAATTGTTGTTCATTAACATTGTTTAGCACATTCAATTGAAGATTTTAATAAACTCGATGTCTTTAGTAAAATTTAACAATGAAGAGTATAATTATATAAGATATTAGCAAAATTCCAATAAGTAGTATTAAATCATCTAAACGGTTGTAGTATAAAATAACCATACGATTGTATAATAATTTACTTAAGTTTTTAGTAGGTAATATTGTACTTAAATTTTACTTTATAGGTGGAACCAAAAAAGAAATGAAGAATTGAAAATTAAAATATGAAATTATAAGAATAAATGATTAAAAAGGATATATTAAATTTTCTCTTACAATATATTTATGATTTAATTAATAATAATATATCACTAGAGTGTTATATGTAGAATTAAAAATTAAAATATGAAGATTCAATCATCTTGAAAAATATGTTGAATATATTAAATTACAAGGACAATATATTCATCTTCTGAACATACACATATATATTATACTCGTACTTGTATATATGTTATCTAGTATTTTAATTACTTCAGAAATTACAGATTAAACGTGAAGAGGCTAATTTCATAAATTAGTAAAACGAGACAGAGCGTGGTAAAACATTCCAATAACATAGTATATGAAAATATCTATATAGTATAAAATATGTCCACAATAGTATAAGGCATAACAAAATGTTAACTAACGACAATGTTAATTAACTACAATAGTAAAAGGCATTTCAAAATGTTGTTTCAAAATATGCCCACAATAGTTAAAGCCATTTCAAAATGATTTATTAAATGAAATCACATAGATACTTTTTAAGTGGAAACAAACACATATATATTGTAAAAGTGGAACCAAACAACAAATGTAATTATTGTCATAGTTTAGAAGAATAAATGATTAAAAAGAATATATTAATTTTCCAGTTACAATATATTAATGATTTTATTAATTATAATATATCACTCGAGTGTTATATGTAGAATTAAAAATTAAAATATGAAGATCCAATTATCCTGAAAAATATGATGAACAAATTAAATTACAAGGTCTATATATTCAACTTTTGAACATACACATCTATATTATACTCGTATTTGGATATATATTTTCTAGTATTACAGATACTACTTTCATAAATTAGTAAAACGAGACAGAGCGTGGTAAAACCTGACTAGTACATAGTATAAGAAAATATCTATATAGTATAAAATAAGTCCATAATAGTATAAGGCATTCCAAACTGTTAACTAACAACCATGTTGGGTATGTTACAATAGTAAAAGACATTTCAAATTGTAACTGTCTAAATATGTCCACAATAGTAAAAGGCCTTTCAAAATGATTTAGTATAGGATATAGCAACAGTAGTAAAAGGCATTTCAAAATGTTAATTAACTAACAGGTTTATTAAAAAATACAACATTAAAAAAAATTAACATTAGAATTGGGCCTATCCTAAGCCTACATGCTGATTACTGTGAGTCTTTATTATAATTGGAACCAAAATGGGCTGAAATTTGGACTACTCTACACATAAATTAAGTGAAAAGCACATACATACTTTAGAAGTGGAACCAAACACATAGATACTATATTATTGTGAGAGTTTAGAAGACTAAATTTTTAAGACAAATGATATATTAAATTTCCAGTTACAATATACTCATGATTTAATTAAATAATAATATATCAATCGAGTGTTAATTGTAGAATTAAAAATTAAAATATTAATGTCCAATCATCTTGACATTTTAAATGGAATATATTAAATTACAAGGAAAGTATATTCATGTTTGGAACATACATATATATATTATACTCGTATTTGTATATTTATTATAAATTAGTAAAACGAGACAGATAATGGTAAAAAATGTCTAGAACAGAGTATTACATATATAATGGTTATAATATATTTGTTTCTGAAAAACATTTGACAAAAATAATAGTTCATATTCTAAATATATTATGCCCAATAATAGGTTCATATTTAACAAATTAGTAATAGTTCATAATATTTGAAGACTTAGAATGGGGCACTTGTGACCTCTTCTCTAGTGATTTTAAAGTAGCAAATTAGTAATTTAGTTATATTAATTTTAATAAAAAAAAGTATGGTTATTACGTTTCCTCATCATATATTGGGCATGATTTTTAATACTAAATTAAAAATTCAATAAATATACTAAGTAACATTGGTAATATATTTAAAATATACTTCAAAAATTTATTGTTCATTATTGGGGTTCTGAAATATTTATATGCGAAAACTTTAAATTAAATAATTTAATATAGATTCTTATTAAAAAAATTGGATAAATATAAAAAACATTTAAATGTTAGTCATCTCAAAATATTTATACTATCTATTAGTTTTACCACTGTCTTAACTTTACTATTACATTCATTTAAAAGTAAAAGTACAATCAAAATCCTGGTAAGATTATTTGATTTGAAATACACCAACAAAAAATTACGTATTGAATGTTTCCAAGGAAGATTTAGAAGATTTTATGTAAATAGTAAGATCAGATATTACATTTGGGTGTCTCACTATATTACATTAGATCATTTCTTAATAGGTCACATCTAAAAATACTACCCTTAAAAGTCTCGATTTGCAGGAGGTCTATTGGACGAATGGTTACAACAATTCGCCTGAGTAAGTCTGTAATGATGAAGATGTAAGTACAATCGCCAAAAAGTTGAAATGAAGGGACGCAATGTTCTGAATCGAATAGACATTACTAAGATTATATATCAGATTAATCCAGACCAGAACTATTCACAAAACAAAAAAGTCATTAAATCCAAGAAACCCTTGTTCACTTATTTCTTTCGCTTCCAAATTAATCGATATTCAAAACAGAGATGCAGCGTCCAAATATGGAACCAAATCCATCTCTGGGAGGAAGTATTTTTCCCGATGAAGTGATGATGGAGATTTTGGCGCGGTTACCAGTTAAGCCATTGATGAGATTCAAGCAAGTCAATCAAACATGGGAGGCAACGATTTCCAGCAAGTATTTTGGGAAGAAATTACACCTTCCCAAAATGGAGCTTCAAAACAACTTTGGTTTTATAATCCAGGCGCAGTATGGGTTCTACCCATTGAACTACATAATGCAAGAAGATATATTTGGTCAGAACCAGAGGATAATAGGAGAGGATGATGAACTTGAGGACTGTGTGGCAAGCTGCGATGGATTCATTATGATGTGCAATGTGTATGATGATTTCTGGATTGAGAACCCTGTTACCAGAGTGAGAAGGTACATTGAGTCAACTGAAATTGAATTCCCCCCGAATTGCAACCAGGCAACGATCATCTTTGGATTGGGGTATGATTCGGTAGCGGAGGGATACAAAGTAGTTAGAATTGCTCATTTCAACACAACGGAGTTCACATCAGAGGTCAAGATCTTGGAGCTACAAACAATGGAGTGGAGAAGAATTGCAGATTTCCCCTATGACTACCCTGTTAGTTCTCCTGGAGTATTTGTGGTAGGCCATCTTAATTGGCAGGTAACTAGGGCTCTAGTAACCTATGGAATATGCACTTTCTGTTTGGAAACTGAACAATATGGGTTTATTGAACTTCCTGTTGGTATTGAGCGTGTACAAAATTATGGGGATATTGGGTCTATTGATAGTGATAGGCTTGTGTTGTTTTCGAGTCTAACATTTAGCTTTGAGGAGCTTGAACTATGGATTTTAGAAGACTATGATAACCCATCATCGTGGACAAGGTTTAGGTTTGCACCAGGTTGGTTGAGACCTGAAGGTGGGAGAGTGTTGTGCATTCACCAATCCGGTTGTTGAAGCCGGAAAACAAGTGTATGTTATGCAGGGTTGAACCACTGGGTATAATTGTTCTATATAACAGTGAGACAATGACATATGAACCGGTTGATGCACCACATGAAGAGGATGAGTACTGCACGGTAATACCTTATGTTCACAGTGTCATGGATCCGCGAGGTTTAGTAGATTGAAGAAAGATTATGGATTTCTGGCCATTAGTAGTATATTTGGCATCAGTTCCTAATGCAATATCTTATTTTTGTCTTTCAATCGCATTAAACTCTTTTGGGGTTTGGAAAGAGTTTAAATAGATTGAAAGTGTAGACACTATTTAAGCATGGATGTTCCTTGTGATGATTGTTTGCTGTTAATTGAGGCCTAATATATATCGTTTTGGATAGGTTGATGAATATTTGTATGATTTCTGTTGAATTATTGAAATCAATGGTGGTTTTTTGTTGAATACCTTATGTTAACAGTGTCATGGATAATGTAATATACATGTCAGGTGGTTTTTTGTTGAATAGTAGTTTAAGACAAAGGGGAAGTATTTTGGGTCTTACTTGAGACCAAATTGGAAAAAGTTGATCGTATAATAATTTTTTTTCGAAGTTGAATACACTAAAGAAATAGAGAAGTATGGATATATTTACATTATTAAAGGAAGTATTATCTGAGATTTATCTAAGCTTATTATTGAATTGATTGATTTATTAGAAGATGTATTATTAGAAGATTTATTTACAAAATGCCCAAAAAATGAAGAGGCAACTTTGATTAATTAGTAAAAAGAGAGAAAGGATAGTAAAATATGTAAGTACATAATATAATTCTATGTACAGATAGTATTAGACATGGAAAAAATAGTAAAAACATTTACTCACGTTAGTAATTTTAAAGGAAAGAAGGCATTATCTGAATTTTAATATTTTATATAAAGGAAGGAATTATTATCTGAATTTAAATTATTCAAAACTATTGGTACAATTTCAGTTTAATAACTTGAGAGTGTTTGGGCCTTATTTAAACCCCATTTTTTTCTCAACCATAATTTTAAGACAAAGGGGAAGTATTTTGGGCCTTACTTAAGCCCAAATTTGAGAGTGTTGATCGTATAATAATTTTTTTCCGAACGCAAACACACTTACGAAATGGATAAGTATGGATATATTTACATTATTGAAGGAAGTATTATCTGAGTTTTATCTAAGCTTATTATTGAATTGTATGATTTATTAGAAGATGTATGTAGAATTCTATGAGCGCATAGAAGAGGCAACTTTTATTAATTAGTAAAACGAGAGAAAGGATAGTAAAATACGTAAGTACATAGTATAATTCTATGTACAGATAGTAATAGACATGTTAAAAATAGTAAAAACATTTACTCACGTTAGTAATTTTAAAGGAAAGAAGGCATTATCTGAATTTTAATATTTTATATAAAGGAAGGAATTATTATCTGAATTTTAATTATTCAAAACTATTGGTACAATTTCAGTTTAATAATTTGAGAGTGTTTGGGCCTTATTTAAGCCCCAAATTTTTCTCAACCATAATTTTAAGACAAAGGGGAAGTATTTTGGGCCTTAATTAAGCCAAAATTGGAAAAAGTTGATCGTATAATATTTTTTTTCCGAACGCAAACACACTAAAGAAACTTCAATAATATGAATATATATACATTATTGAAGGAAGTATTATATGAGTTTTATCAAAGCTTATTATTGAATTGGTTGATTTATTTAAGCCCCAATTTTTTCTTGAGAGAGTTTTATTCAATATTTAAGGCGATTTTTTTTCTCAATCATAAAATTAAGACAAAGGGGAAGTATTTTGGGCCTTACTTAAGCCCAAATTTGAGAGTGTTGATCGTATAATAATTTTTATTCCGAACGCAAACATACTAAAGAAATGGATAAGTATGGATATATTTACATTATTGAAGGAAGTATTATCTGAGTTCTATCTAAGCTTATTATTGAATTGGTTGATTTATTAGAAAATGTATGTAGAATTCTTTGAGCGCATAGAAGAGGCAACTTTGATTAATTAGTAAAACGAGAGAAAGGATAGTAAAATATGAAAGTACATAGTATAATTCTATGTACAGATAGTAGGAGACATGTAAAAAATAGTAAAAACATTTACTCACGTTAGTAATTTTAAAGGAAAGAAGGCATTATTTGAATTTTAATATTTTATATAAAGGAAGGAATTATAATCTGAATTTTAATTATTCAGAACTATTGGTACAATTTCAGTTTGATAATTTGAGAGTGTTTGGGCCTTATTTAAGCCCCAAATTTTTCTCAACCATAATTTTAAGACAAAGGGGAAGTATTTTGGGCCTTAATTAAGCCCAAATTAGAAAAAGTTGATCGTATAATAATTTTTTTCCAAACGCAAACACACTAAAGAAACTTCAATACTATGGATATATATACGTTATTGAAGGAAGTATTATTTGAGTATATATACATTATTGAAGGAAGTATTATATGAGTTTTATCAAAGCTTATTATTGAATTGGTTGATTTATTTAAGCCCCAATTATTTCTTGAGAGAGTTTTATTCAATATTTAAGGCGATTTTTTTTCTCAATCATAATATTAAGACAAAGGGGAAGTATTTTGGGCCTTACTTAAGCCCAAATTTGAGAGTGTTGATCGTATAATAATTTTTATTCCGAACGCAAACATACTAAATAAATGGATAAGTATGGATATATTTACATTATTGAAGGAAGTATTATCTGAGTTCTATCTAAGCTTATTATTGAATTGGTTGATTTATTAGAAAATGTATGTAGAATTCTTTGAGCGCATAGAAGAGGCAACTTTGATTAATTAGTAAAACGAGAGAAAGGATAGTAAAATATGAAAGTACATAGTATAATTCTATGTACAGATAGTAGGAGACATGTAAAAAATAGTAAAAACATTTACTCACGTTAGTAATTTTAAAGGAAAGAAGGCATTATTTGAATTTTAATATTTTATATAAAGGAAGGAATTATTATCTGAATTTTAATTATTCAGAACTATTGGTACAATTTCAGTTTGATAATTTGAGAGTGTTTGGGCCTTATTTAAGCCCCAAATTTTTCTCAACCATAATTTTAAGACAAAGGGGAAGTATTTTGGGCCTTAATTAAGCCCAAATTAGAAAAAGTTGATCGTATAATAATTTTTTTCCAAACGCAAACACACTAAAGAAACTTCAATACTATGGATATATATACGTTATTGAAGGAAGTATTATCTGAGTTTTATATAAGCTTATTATTGAATTGGTTGACTTATTTAAGCACCAATTTTTTCTTGAGAGAGTTTTATTCAATATTTAAGCCCCATTTTTTTTTCAACCATAATATTAAGACAAAGGGGAAGTATTTTGGGCCTTACTTAAGCCCAAATTTAAGAGTGTTGATCGTATAATAATTTTTTTTCCGAACGCAAAAACACTAAAGAAATGGATAGGTATGGATATATTTACATTATTGAAGGAAGTATTATATGAGTTTTATCTAAGCTTATTATTGAATTGGTTGATTTATTAGAAGATGTATGTAGAATTCTTTGAGCGCATAGAAGGGGCAACTTTGATTAATTAGTAAAACGAGAGAAAGGATAGTAATATATGTAAGTACATCGTATAATTCTATGTACAGATAGTGATAGACATGTAAAAAATAGTAAAAACATTATGAATATTAAAAGTTTTAAAGGAAAGAAGGCATTATCTGAATTTTAATATTTTATATAAAGGAAGGAATTATTATCTGAATTTTAATTATTCAAAACTATTGGTACAATTTCAGTTTAATAACCTGAGAGTGTTTGGGCCTTATTTAAGCCCCAAATTTTTCTCAACCATAATTTTAAGACAAAGGGGAAGTATTTTGGGCCTTGCTTAAGGCCAAAGTGGAAAAAGTTGATCGTATAATAATTTTATTCAGAACGCAAACACACTAAAGAAATAGAGAAGTATGAATATATATACATTATTGAAGGAAGTATTATCTGAGTTTTATCTAAGTCCCAAATTTTTCTTGAGAGTGTTTGGGCCTTATTTAAGCCCCAATTTTTTTCTCAACCATAATATTACTTTCTAAAGGGGAAGTATTTTGGGCCTTACTTAAGCCCAAATTGGAAAAAGTTGATCGTATAATAATTTTTTTCCAAACGCAAACACACTAAAGAAATAGAGAAGTATGGATATATTTACATTATTGAAGGAAGAATAATCTGAGATTTATCTAAGCTTATTATTGAATTGGTTGATTTATTAGAAGATGTATAATTAGAAGATTTATTTCCAAAGATTTGAGTAAAAAAAAAAAAGAGGCAACTTTGATTAATTAGTACGATCAACTTGAGAGTGTTTGGGCCTTATTTAACCTGAGAGTGTTTGGGTATATATAGGTTATTGAAGGAAGTATTGAAGGAAGTATTATCTGAGTTTTATATAAGCTTATTATTGAATTGGTTGATTTATTTAAGCACCAATTTTTTCTTGAGAGAGTTTTATTCAATATTTAAGCCCCATTTTTTTCTCAACCATAATATTAAGACAAAGTGGAAGTATTTTGGGACTTACTTAAGCCCAAATTTAAGAGTGTTGATCGTATAATAATTTTTTTTCCGAACGCAAAAACACTAAAGAAATGGTTAAGTATGAATATATTTACATTATTGAAGGAAGTATATTACTACGAGTATCTGTATATATAATATCTAGTATTTTAATTATTTTAGAAATTACAAATAATCATAGAAGAGGCAACTTTCATTAAGCAGTAAAACCAGCCAAAGCATGGTAAAACAAATTCTAATACATAGTATAAGGAAATGATTATATAGTATAAGATATGTCCATACTAGAAAAAGGCAGTTCAAAAATTAAAATTAACTACCATGTTGATTCAAAAGTGTATAATTGTAAGTGTTCTTTATAATACTATATATATATATAAAGGAGCACATTTAATATTCAATAGTAGAACTATCAAGATTTGGTGATTGACTAATAAAAAAACTACAAATACTATTTGTAGACCAGCCCTCTATTAAATGGTAATACGAGGACATTAATAGTAAAATATGTTAGAGCATGGTATAATTTGATATACTAATGGTAATATTGGCTTAAAAATTTTAAAAGGGTAGTAATTTTAAAGGAACGAAGGCATTATCTGAATTTTTAATATTTTATATAAAGGAAGAATTAATTATCTGAATTTTAATTATTCAAAAATATTGGTACAAAGTCAATTTAATAAGTTGAAAGTGTTACAATTTTTTCTCAACGACAATTTTAAGGTAGATGGGAAGGCATTATCGGAATACTAGTATTTAATATAATTGAAGGAAGTATTATCTGAGTTTTATCTAAGCTTATTATTGAATTGGTTGATTTATTAGAAGATGTGTGTAGAATTATTTGAGCGCCTAGAAATTTTATAATGTGAATTAAAGGAAAACTGTTGATTAAACAAGATTTGTTCATTAAAAAGATGAATGTAGAGTACGATATTATATATATTCGATATACCTTAGAATAACATATTAAGGAACCTTAAAATAATAATTGGAGAATATCTATATTAAATTAAACGCACATAATATACATCTCTTGATTCATAGTGAGGCTACTTTAAAAAAAAAACGTAGAGTATAGTGAGGCTACATCCATCTTTTATTTTGACACGTACAATACATGTTTATTGCTGTATTTCTTTATTATCCATGATTTTTATTCAATATTTAAGCCCAAATTAGAAAAAGTTGATCGTATAATAATTTTTTTCCAAACGCAAACACACTAAAGAAACTTCAATACTATGGATATATATACGTTATTGAAGGAAGTATTATCTGAGTTTTATATAAGCTTATTATTGAATATAAAATATAAAATATATAGTATACTAGTATTTGAATATATAGGGAATTTATATAGGATAAATTTGCTCAATAGTTAGTTTATATACAATAAATTGGATCAAGAGTGTATTTAATAATCCTATCCAAATGGGCTGAAATTGAATAAAAAGGGCAACCTTAATTAATAATAGCAATAATAAGTGTTTTTAAAATTTATGAGTGTATTCATCTTCGAATTTGATCAAAAGGGTATTTATAAACAATAAATTGTATTGTACAGGTTTTGGACATAGTATTGTTTGGGTTGCTAAAATTACTAACACATCCCAAGTTAATGTAATATATGACCGTTGATTAACATGTATGAATTAATTGAAATTGAACTTCTCATATGAATTAGTTAGCTCAAAGAGTATACAAATTATGACCGTTGGAATCAGACCGTTGAAGCCCACAAGGTCTCTGGAAATCAGCCTATATAAACCCCTCTATAATTAAAAAGCAACTAAGCCAGGCCAGACCAAAAACCATCCAAACAATACGAGTATACTTATGCCCAGCAGTAGCAATATAAGCCAGTTAGAGGAATACCCCAAATATAGAAAATCTGTGTGTAGAAAGTGTGGGAAATCAACATGTTTCCGATTGAGCGAAACAACAAAAAATCCAAACAGATTATACTATCATTGCGATCAGCATGGTTTTAGTCACTGGTGTAATCCAATAGCCTGGGATGGAAACAATACATGGGATGGGAGTAATAGCAGGGAAAACTCAACAGATGACAGTAAAAGAAGATGCGATGGAAATGAAGACATGATGCAGTCAAATTATGCCGCATACGCTCCCAGGGAAGGAAATGCTTACGAAATCAAGCTGACCAATCTAGTTATTGGAAACATAGTAATAGTTGGAGTAATTTTCATCTTGATAGGATTATTTAATTCATGGTTACTTTAACTAGACAAAAGTATCTCATGGATTGAAATTTAGGATTCACACTATGTAATACATGGATGTAATGCTTTTCCTATGACAATGTTATTTAGAAAGTGATGAGGCTACAACAATAAAAATATTATACGCTCGTCAAACAATTAAAACATGAAAACATTGCACAAAAGAACAGTAGTAAAGGAATATAGATAGCAGTAGGGTTAATTCTTGGTACCAATTAACAGTTTAATATATGTCAGCTAATAAAATTAAAAACAATTTGAACGTGTTTTGGATTTTTTCTGCTTTGCAAACTCACCAACCGAGGGGATTCGATTTTTTTTGGGGCGACCGGAGAAACGCTTCAAAAGAGGTGGAAGTATCTTCTGTTCTTGACCAATAAACTGTAATTCATATTTCATAGTTTCTGGAACAGGGTGAAGGTCATACATATAACACTTTTGATACGTAGAAGTTAGATAAAAATCATCAACATAGTTCGAAAAAGGGACACCAGTTTTGGTTATGACTGCAATGACATGTTTACATGGAAAGCCCGTAACTCTCCACATTGAACAGGAGAAATATTTCTGATCAAGAATAACAGTAACAGAAGGAGTGGAAGCAACAGAAAATGCACCACCAGGAGTTTGAGTAATCTTCCAAGAACGGGCAAAATCCCACTCAACATTCCAGTGGGTGTTCTTTATAGGAACTAATAGCGACTTCCACAGGGTGCTTTTAGTTCTTCTCTCAAGATGCCATCGGCTAATCTCTACTAAAAAATACGGTGCTTTAAATTTGGGAAAAAATTGATTTATTGTTAATTAAAAAGAGTAAAAATGAGTTATTTGACTTACCAGTTCGAATGTGATCAATCATGTGTGTGATAGGCAATCCACGAGCATCTTTTAGAAATGAATTGTATGACTCGGCTGCGTTTGAAGTCATCTCTCCGTATCTCGAAATTTCTGGCGAGAAAGCAACAGCCCACTTCTCGTAAGAAAGACCATCCAAAAATTGAGCAGCGCGGGAACCACCAGCCTGTCAATGGTGTAACAAGTAATCATTCGTGTTTCGCTAAAGGAAATTGATAAAAAAGACATTATATTGTTGAAAAAGTTTGCACACCTCTAGAAATTTGGCCAATTTCTGATCAAATATTGACACATTGGGAGCATATGCACAATCCTTAAAAAATTCACACATTTTAGAACGATGGCCATTAGTAGAACGACCAGCAAACCGAGACCTTAGGTTGGCAAGTAGATGGAACAGGCAGAAATAATGGATGGGATGATCAAAAACCAAAGGAAAAGCAGACATTAAGCCACAATTCCTATCAGATAGATAGCATATTGGTTTTGGATGAACACATGAGTCACGTAACTTAGTCAAAAACCACTGCCAGTTAGGGGTGTTCTCAGAAGAAACTACTGCAATTGCAACAGGAAACAAACCTGCATGGACATGATAGAAGAAATTAGTGCTAAATGATGTACTGCATTAACTATTATACTGCAAATAATGTTCTAACCATTATTGCCATCCTTAGCTGTAGCAGTTAAGAGTATACCCTTAGCCCGGCCAACCAAAAAGGTCCCATCTATAAATAGCATTGGGCGACAGTGTCTAAATCCATCAAGACATGCTTTAAAGGCAACAAAAATACGCTCGAAATGTCCGGTTTCAGTGCAGTGCTCCAAATCAACAACACTACCTATAATTTGGAAACAAAACTCTACATTAAACAATACCTATTTTAGTAATAAAGTAACAGTAAAAATATAGCACAACCAAGGTCTTGAAAAAGGAACAAAATTTATACCGGGGTTCGTCAAACGTACGGCTGCACAGTACCATCGAAGATGATCGTATGAGTCTTCATACCTGCCAAATAAATGATCCTTTGCGGTCTCGGATGTACGCCAGGCTTTATAGTACGGAATATCAATACCATAATTGTCCATCATATGGTCTAGAACATCTTTACCACTAAAATCTGGATGAGATCTAACATCTCCGTGAACTAGTTTACCAATAACTTTAGGAGAAAACCTTCGGGAGTTATTGTTAATAACTCTTCCAAAACATGTGAGTATGAAATTTGCTTTATAAACACGACAAACATGTGTTACAGGACTCGCACTAACTTTTATAAACCATTCACAACCATCATCAACCTTGGACTTGCATTCAACATGAATGTATTGCTTATTGTTAACTATATATTTGAAATTGTAACGCATTACAGTAGAATGCTTGATTAGAGCATACCGGAATTCATCTTTTCCACCTTCAAAAACTGTACCAACACCATCACTAAAAACATCAACCCAACTATCACTTAACAATGGTTTCTTTTCAACAGCAGGGCATATACTATATTTAGGCAAAGTACCAAGGCCAGAAAATTCTTCAGATTGACCATCTAAAAACCTATTTTTAATGCTCCTAAAATACTGGGGGATTGTTTTAGAAATTCTAGAACTAACATCAATAGGAACATCATCTAGGGGAACTACAAGAACAGATGGAATAGATGGAACAGGATTATTAACAGAAGGAGAACTACCACAGATGCTAACATTGCAATTAGAAGGTTTCGAAGCTTGAGATGATTTCACAACGTCCGCAATATTAGAATTCACAACTACAGAAACTAATTTTTGATCGGTATGTTTACACAAGGATATCATATTTGAAAGATCAACCTCTGACTGAAGCACACAATTGCTAATACTACCAACAGAATACCTAAACGAAGAATTACCAGAATGCAATTCGGACCACATGGAAAATACCTGATGGCAAACTTCGAAGAAAGACGAGTGTGAATAAACAGGAACAATTTTGCAATCTTGATGATATTTTACGGCAAGTATGACATCGGGATCCATCGACGTAAAATAATCGGTTAATTAGTACGAAATTGTGGAAAACTGGATGGGGGAGATAATAGTGGGTAAATTTCTAAGAGATGATTGTGAATTACCGCTCAAATTGTTCTTCAATGGGGGAGTTTTAAAATTTGAAAAAATGACAGAAGGATTAAGAAAGTGAAGCTATTTGATTAGAACTCATAGCTGACAAATTATGACGGGAAGTGACATTTAATGTGACTAATTATATAGAATTAATAATATTGTTATATATCAAAATTACAAAAAGTTAACCCCTATGCTATTTTAAAAAGGTGGTTAACCACAATGCAATTTAACACCATTACACTACACCCAATAGCAATTTTCTCTATTTCCTCAAACATTGATCCAGGTATAGGGAAGAGGCAGATTTATACCTGAAGCGGAAAGAACCTGTCCTGTGCCGGTGGGAATACGCTAAATTATTTGATAGGTCCTACAACTCGGTCTTCTAAATTTAGATTTTTTTTAAATTTAGACTCCTTTGATAAATGAGACAAACTTATTTGTCACATTTATCAAAGGAGTCTAATATTTTTTAAAAAGTTCATTTACTTAAATAGATCACACTTAAATTTTTCGTAATTCTTTTATGCCCAACAAACCGATTAATTTAACTATATTAATAAATATATATATATATATATATATAAAGCATAAAAATATAATACATACTCTCTACATCCCTTAATAACCGTCTCATTTTATCCAAAATTGTATCCCTTTTTAATTGTCACTTTTTCAATACCAATGCATATTTTGGCTACTTTTTCCAATCATGCCCCTGATAAATAGTAAAAGTAATCAACATCTTGTAATAAATAGGAGCAATGAATAAGAGTGTAAGTGTCTTTTGATACCCTAATAAATAAGAAAATCGGTTTGTGTGAATGAATAAAATGAGACAGATATTAAGGGACGGATGGAATATATAATACTCCCTCCATCTCATACTTGTTTACTACTTTACTGTTTGCACAAGTTTAAAGAAAAATGTTGTTTATTAGTATTTAAAGTGATAAAGTAATAAAATAGATGTTTTTTTGTTAAGAGTGTATGGAGAATATAAAATTAAAAAATATTGTTGTTTTTTTGTCAAAAATGGATGTAGCAAACGAGTATAAGACATACATTTTTGGCAATGTCCCAAACAAGTGTGTGACCGAGGGAGTATACTTTATAGTACTCTCTTTGTCCACTAAAAATATGTCCACTTGTCCACTAAAAATATGTCCACTTGTCTTATTCGTCCATCCACTAAAAGTATACACATTCTTTTTATGAAAGTCTTCCATTTACTATCACACTCACAAATAATTACTTTATGAGTAACTCTCTTGCGCACTTGGTGTATGGTGCACTCACTCAACAGTTAATACGATTTACACTGAAAAGTTTGTTCCAATTACACTGAAATGTGTGATTGGATTACACTGAAAATCAGTTTTTTGTGTAAATTTTCCAGTGTAATCCAATCACACTTTTCAGTGTAATTAAAACAAACTTTTCAGTGTAAAGTGTGTCAACTGTAGAGTGAGTGCATCGTGCACTTGGTGCAGATTGAGAGTTTGTCTTACTTTATTCATAAATGGATCTTAAAATGACTCCACAATACTTTAATTTTATCTGTTTAATATATATATTTATTTTAGAATATTATTAGAAATAAATTAAAATATGATTTGATGGATTAGTTGTAGTACAATTATTTGATAATTCTTTGGTAAATTATTTTTATTCTTCATTTTAAGATTTAAAGACCTAATTGTTACTCCATGCGTCCCGGAGTAACCTTCTCATAACTTTTTGTTGTTTTGTTTAATAAAGTATATTTGTTTATTAATATATGGTGGACTAGAAGTTGACTTTTAGAGTAAATTAATGAATAGTGCTAAAAAAGTAAATGAAATGAGTGATATTTTTGGTAATATTGTGTGAATTTGAAGGTTAAAATTATCACAATTTCTTGTATGCACTCAAGTGCATTGTATTCATTTGGATTTTGAGTTCAATTTTAAATCAATTTTGACTTTTCAAAGCTCAATAAGTCAAAATTGGAATTTGAAAAGTCAGAATTGATTTGAAATTGAACTCAAAATCCAAGTGCATGCTATTATTTGGGTGCACACAATAATCACTCAAAGATTATATGTAGTGGGGTTTTTTTTATCATTTACGAAATGAGAAACTTATTGGGGATAACTCGAAAAAAAAAAGTGAGAAACTTACTCAAAGACAGAGGGAGAATGATTTAATAATAGTATAACTAATGAAAATAATTATTTAATAAACATGACTAAACAAGGCTCTTAAAAGGCTTTCCTGCCATGTCTATTTATTAAACGTCAGGTCAAGCCTCTAAAAATAACTATTATTGTAGTAATATTTAATAGGCCAAATTTGGGCCCAAAAATTATATATCAGGCATAGGTCATCCAACGGAAAATCTAGCTCGGCTCGACCTATTCCCACCCCTACTTTCCTGCACAGGATTGGTTTGGATCTATATTGCACGGGTGCAGGGTGCGGGAGCGATACGATACGGGTGCGAGGATAGAGAGTTTTTAAAAAAAAATTAGGATACGATTTGACAAGGATATATCTATTTAAATTTATTTTATTATATATAATACATGTAATAAATTAAATATATAGATAAATTTTATCTAAATATGCAACAATTAAAAATTAAATATCATTAACTTACACAGTCATAATAAAAGTTTCAATCTACATCATAATCATTATCTCTAGAAAACTGAATAATTATTAGAAAATTAGAAAGCATATATATTCTAGATATTTCTCCAAATTATTTAATTATATAAGAATTAAGAAATTAAAATACTTGGTTGGATGATGTATTATTTGATTTGTTTGTTGACTAATATATTTAATTATTTACATTTTAATATTAAATTTTAAAATATTATAAAAAAAATCACAAAAATTAATAAATTTTGCAATATTTATCCGATTTGCGTATTCCCCGCGTATCCTTGAAAGAGGATATGCGTATCCGAATTAAAAAAAATAAAAAAATTATCAGATACGCCACGTGGCGTATTAGGTGCGAATTCGACGCGAATCGCACCCGTATCCCCCGTATTTTCGATACTGCATACTGCCATTTTTTTAAGAATTCGTGCAACATCGACTGCCATTTTTTTAAGAACCGTGCAACATAGGGTTGGATCGGGTCAAGGAGATCCGAGACGGATAGTTCTTTTTAAGAAATCTACATCACGAACTGTTGTGTGCGTTGATGTTAATACATATTTGTGTGTTTGTTTTTTATGTTATTTTTAAGTATTTCAATATAAATTAAATGTTATTGTAAGCAAATATTTGCTTTAATTTGAATCATTTAATATCAATAAAAATATTTTGCTTTTCTAAATTTATTTCAAAAGTGATAAAAGGTATTGAATAGTGGGTGTCAAGGCGGTGTGGTAGGAGTCCCAGATACATATTGATAAAAATTTATGTGAGACGGTCTCGTAATGAAACGATTCACAAATTAACAAAAATTAATTTTTTTTAAAGTGTTAATAAATCATATTTAATTTATGTTTCGTCTCAAACGAACTCATGCAAAACTTATTCCATAATATTTTCATTGTGGAGAGGGACAAAGCCAATTTAATCACAAGGCCTTGTTGTCATCCTTGTTCAAATTCAAATCAACCCATTCACTCTTTCAAAATCAAGCATTCTTATTTTTAAAATCAAACAAATCAATCTCTTTACTTTTTTTAGCGGTCCACAAAAAATTTATTAAACAGAAATGAGAACAGAAAGAGAGGGTACAAGAGATACCTACCCATACAAGCAATTAGCAACAAAGAATTAAGGGTTAGTAACATAAAGTCTCACTTCTATAGACACTATTTCAATTCACCCAATCATTTTTCCTTCATTATCATTCACCACATTTTAGTGGGCCACCACCACAAAAAGTTCCCAGAAACCCACCCCCCATCTCCTCCTCCAGCACCCGTCCCCAGCCCCCTCACCCTCTCTCCTAATTGATTTGACCTGCTTTGCAGGCTTTTTGTTTTTTGTTTTTTTATTTCTTTTCTCTTTGTATTTTTGAATTTTAGGTTTGTGATACTGCAACCACATTTTTATTTCTTTTTCTTTTTTATTTTTGAATTTACACACATGAAAATAAAAAATAAACACACATCATTGACAATAAATATTTTTTATTATATAAAATTTTAAAAAATTACATTTCCATATAGAATTACATTTACAAAAATCTAAAATTACACTGAAACATAATAACACACTTTTCTGTTGTTGAAACAAAATAAAACAACATTTCTTGAATATCCATGCTCCCATTCTTCAATATGCAAACACTCAACTTTGAATAACTGCGAAAAATATTTGAATATCTGCAAAAAAGAAATGTTGAATATTTGCATACCCAACTTTGAATAACTGCGAGAAATATTTGAATATTTGCATACCCATTTAGAATTTTGGCATATCAGGTCTACCCCCTGCACACACCAGAAAATCATTAAAGTGTTCCTAATTACAAAGTGAGTTCAATTTTCACAGGTCCATGCATATCTGTGGATCAGACCGGATAATTGTTTGCAGAAGCAGAAATTAAAAAGAAGACAACACCACCAATTGTGCAAATGACTTGCTTTGATTACCCACCAAAAGATGCATCAACAAAATAATTTCCAAAAATCTATAATTAATCCAGAAAAGTCATGAACATTATCAAGCACCATTATCAAGCAAAAATTTAAATTTAATCCACTAAAATCTAAATTAATAGCAGTTTTCTTAATTAACAGAAGCACCAATTGTGCAAATGACCTGCTTTGATTACCCACCAAGAAAATAATTTCCAAAAATCTATAATTAATCCAGAAAAGTCATGAACATTATCAAGCACCTTTATCAAGCAAAAATTTAAAATTAACCCACAAAAATCTAAATTAATAGCAGTTTTCTTAATTAACCTTATTTTGCCTCATTTAGCAGTGGGATCCTCCAAAAAAAAAAAATTGGTCCATCAAAGGAGTTCTTCATGGTGCCAAAAGCTAAACAAGTTAAAAAAAAAAAAAAAACAGATTTGGTTCGAAGCTACCAAAAAACATCTCCGTGGAAGGGTTTGTCAAATTCATACCTTGCACAAATAGATCCGAACAGATCCGTGGCGTTACCGCCTTTTTTCGCCCGTGGCGTCGCCGCCTCTTAACGGTTGTGGCCTCCTCTTTTCTCCGTTCAACAGATCGAGGGTCGGGACCTATTTTCTCCCATCGCCCTTCCTCTTCACGATCGGTGTCCATTGGGGTGGTGGCGACATCAAGTGGTGGTGGTGGTTTTTGCAGTGGCCGGTGGGTGGGGAAACGGAGAGAGGAAGAAGAGAGAGAGGGAGGAGATTGAGAGAGAGAGACGAGGTTGGATAGTTTAATGGGTGGGGGGGGGGAGGGGGAGGGGGAGGGGGAAGATTGGTTTTAATGAGAGAGAGAGAGAGAGAGAGAGGGGTTTGGTTACGGCAGAGAATTAAAGGGGTGGGGTGGGGGAACCTGCTATAATAAAAAAAATATAGTAATACCCCAGTGGGACCCACCACAAAATGAAAAGTGTGGTGTTTTGAAATGAAGGGAAATTGATGGGGCTTTGCTCAATTAGAGTGAAAATAGTATGCCTCCATGTAATTATTTCAAGAATTAAAATCTCAGGAAATGTTTTAAAATTCATTTTATCTTTTGTATATTTTCTTACATCAAGTCATACTCCTTGGAAGGGAACACGGATTATTTCATAGCTTATACATCATCCGACTATAAAGTTGATTTGGCCCAGCCCACTAATCAACAAATCTAATATTACTGGGCCCAAGCTCTGTCACTTTTTGTCCACCAAAGTATACAGTGGAGTATATGGTCCACCCGATGCGCCGTTCTGAAAATAGGGCAGGTCAATCCCATTTTGCACGCGGGAAAATTGAATATGAGTATGCATATTGTCCTATTTCGCCATGTTATATCTCGCCCTGTCATCTATTTAATATATATATATTAGTGTGTATTTCCGCCAATTTCTTGGACCCAAAAAAAAATGTTATTTTTATTTTCAAATTATAAATATAAATTTTTTTTTTTTAATATTTTGTAATTTTAATATAATATTAAACGTCAATTCGAATTATTTAAAAAAAATTCAATTATCTCCTAAATATTTCATGTATACACGTATTTAAAAAAATATTAAATTTTTTTTTTAAAAAAATTGCTAACTTTCAGTATCATAGTATTATACATAGTAAGATATTGTATAGCATGACAAATTTTTTTGAAAATAATGTGTTATTTCAGTGACAATATGTTTTGGGTAGTAAAATTTTATCAAAAAAAAAAATTAATGTTATAATCTATTATCCATGGTAAGATATGATATTGGATGACAAGATTATTTGAAAATCTTGCCATCTTTTACGTGACAATATCTTTTGCAAAATATTTCAATAGCCTCTTAGAAATTAACATATATAAATATTTTGTAAAAATATTTATTCCAAAAATATCTATTATTGTATTATACTCCCTCCGTCCCTGAGTAAACTTTCCACTTTCCTTTTCGAGCCGTCCCCTAGTAAATTTCTCATTCCATAAATGACAAAAATAACATTTTACTACATATAAACTTTAACCTTCAAATTCACACTATATTACCAAAATGTCACTCTTCAACACTATTCATTACTTTATCTCAAAAGTCAACATGTGACTCACCATATATTAATAAATAAACACACTTTCTTAAGCTATTCAACAAAAAGAAATGAGAAACTTACTCATGGAGGGAGGGAGTACATGGTAAGATATTGCATTTCATGGCAAAACAAATTCTATTTCAGTGACAATGACTTTTGGATAGTAAAATTTTGTCAAAAAAAAAAAAAAATATTACAATCTATTATCCATGATGAAATATGGTATTTGACTTTTACGTGATAATATCTTTTGCAAAATATTTCAATATCCTCTTACAAAAATTAGCATATATAAATATTTTGCAAAAATAAATTCCAAAAATATCTATGTAAGAAAATCGTTGAACCGTGGAAAAAATATTTTTTTTGCATCTAAGAGGACATGGCGGCGGCACCGAGACTATTCAATGGAGGATGGCAAAAACTAAAAAAAGATGTGAGAAGAAAAAAACTAAGACCAAGAAAACTACTATAAAAAATCAATATCATACCTTCGGTTTAAGGTCGCGGTATCCGATGCGGTTTGAGGCCGCAGGAGTAGAGCAGCGAGGCGGCGCCTACATACCTTGCACGGCGCTGGGCTAGGTGGAGGGACGACTTAATACACAGAGAAAACTTAATACCGAATATAATTTTGCAAAAATTTGTGAATTAAAAAAACATAACCTTCGAAAGATTTTGGGAATGAGGCGGTGTGTGCAGAGAATAAGACTGGGCGAAGTCATGGCACGCAAGCAGCGACAAGGAAGCCAGCGATGTACGGGCGTTAGGAAATGAAAAATTTGAGAAAATGAACCGTAAGATGACAAAAATAATAGAGAAAGATATAACTTGGCATCCACGGCTGGTCCTTGCTGATTGGAGAGGGAGCGGAAGCGGCGCTGTAAAAAAGATCGAAGAGGAGCGTGGCGGTGTGAGAAAGATCGAAGGGGAGAGATAAACTGCTTATGAGCGAATGAAAATGATAAATAATTATATTAACCCTAGTTACAAATTAATGGTTTAATTAATGTAATGATATAAGATGAATGGTTGAGATCAAAACTTAAATCAACTTTTAATGAGAGCATAGTATTTCGAAATGAAGAATTTCAAGACATTCCACTTCATCCTTAGAATAAGGTGGTGTTGACACATCACCTTAATTAGAGAGGTTTAGAAATATATTATAATAATATATATATATATATATATATATATATATATATTAGTAATGATATATTTATTAACACATATTATTGTAATTCACTAAAATTCACTAATAAGTTGTAATTGGTAAATATATATAATTTGTAGATTTGATAGATTATGTTCATTGTTAAATTTAATTGAGAATTTAACTTTTTTTGTTTGAAATGAATTATATTAATAATGCACAACATGTTTAATATGAAAATATGCATGTATTTATATTTAAAAATTATATATATATATATATATATATATAGTTGGGAGAGGAACGGGTTGGGACGACCCTGCCATAGAGAATGGACATAGGACTCGATATGCTGACAATTATTCTTTTCACCAACACGGTTCATTTAATTTTGTGCCATCTAATGTTGGGCGAGATCTTTAAACAAGCTTCCAGTCTAATCATTTTACAATTTTGCCCAAAAGAAATGTTTCTATAACCACTTCGTTTATTAATATATATTAATATGATGTTATAAATTTCAGTTTTATATATATCAGCGTGGTGGCATTCAAATACAAATTAATAGGTATACTTGGATTAATTTGGGCAGAAAAAAAAAAGTAATACAATATATATAGTACGTAGGACAAGTTTTATATAAGACGATGTGACATTAAACAAGTTGTATCAATATTTATTATTCAATAATCATGTTTTTTTCTTATTTCTACTTAATTGATTAATTTTGATCACTAATAAGAATTATGAGATACAGTAGACCAAGAAATTAAGGTTTATTTTATTTTATTTCCCCCTTCGAAATGGAAGTATAACAGTACTATAATAATTGTTTTATGCGAAAAGGAAATTATGGTCCTTTTTTAATTAGGGAAATAAACAATACTAAATGAAGAAAAATAGAGCAGTGAAAAGTAGTGAATCGTCTCTCACTTTGGCCCTCAAACTATGAACACAGAATTTATCTTCTTTTACTATTACAGCTTCTTATTTTTAGTATACTTGTTGAAACAATAAAATAAACCCAATGCGGATTATATGAAATTTTATTTAATAGATAACCATTCTTAACAAATAAAGAAAAAAAAAAGGGAAGAAGAAGAAAGTAGCTAACTGTAGTAGTGCAGCTGTGCATGCAAAGGGAATGATGACCTCATATAGCTAACAGTAAATTAAATTCACATAATGAAATATAAAAATGAACACCATGCATATATATATATATATCAATCTCCATTTAAAATCAGAGAAATAATAAATGGTCAGAAAATTAAATCGTGCTACGCATTTCATATATCCCTAACCATCAATTTCCAAATCTCTCTCATAATTTTTCAGATTAAACCCTAATTTATATCCAGAATCAAGCAGATCTAGTTAAGAAGCACCTAACCATGAAAACGCCAACGAAACCATCACAAATGCAGCGTGAGATCGAGGTTCACGTTGTCGCCGGAATCATCTCTCAAAAAGTGATCGGAAACCGATCGGCCGCCGCGGAAAACTGCAAACGGATCCGATGCGGAGCCGGCAACGTCGTCCAGTGGCGGTTGAAACCAGTAACCGTACGGCGGCGGGGAGTCGAGGGCGAAACCACCGGCGGCGGGCGGGTGGCTGTGGGGGCGCGATATGGCGTCGCCGGTGGTGAGGCTTCTCCGAGTGGCGGCTCGCTCACGCTTGTGTGCGTTCTGGTGGCCGCCTAAAGCCTGAGAAGTGCAGAATTTGCGGTTGCAGTAGAGGCAGGAGAATAATCGGGGATTATTGGAGGGTGAATTCGAGGGAGGAGTGTGGTTGTTGAGTGGTGGAGTGTTTAGCTTGAAGAAATCGTATGTGCTGGGATCCGCCATTTCTGTGCTTTGGAGCAGGGAGAGAGAGATGGGGGGAATAGGTAGGTTGTTATATATAGCAGTGTAATTGTGCAGAGGGCAGTGTGTAGTGAAGGTGCAGGGAAGTGTTATATATATAAATATAGGGGGGCTTTAGTTTGTTACTTTCTTTTGTCTCTTTACACACCATCATTTTCTTTTTTTTCGTCAATTCCTTTCTTTGCTATACATTTAACTTTCAAATATTATTATATCTTCTATTTCTGCAAATCCAATATCATACACACATGAAAATATTCAATTAAATGCCTTGTATATACAATGAAGAGTCGATTGATTTTTTTTTTTTCCCCTTAATCATATAGCCAGATGAGTAATTTACTCTTTGATACAACTTCACATACACTGTAAATCTATAAAGTTGCCAAAAATTTATATATAGTGTAAAAAAAAATTGTCCAAATAAAATTGACAAAACAGTTGGTAAAAAGGTTGATCTCGTGCCAACCTGAATGCCAACTTTTTTAGAGCAAAACATTTATTTTTAAAAGTAGGACAAAAAATAATTGTCCTATAAATTTTTAGGCAAATATTTTTTCCCCACTATCTATATATGCAACAAGGATCACAACTTTAGACTGACTTGTAATGTTAACTAAAAAGTTTAATGATTGTAAAAAAATTCTTATTAACAACTCAATTGCTATATGATAAATTTGGAGTTTTGGCTTTTAAATAAACATTGAGAATTAAATTAACTGAACATTTTTAGGATGACAATGGAGCGGATATGAGACGGATTTGACCCATCCTAGAACCTGCTCCACCAGAATTTTAGTGGATCTGGACCTGCTCCGGGATCCGCCGGGTCCAACCCGTCCCGTTTAATGTTATATTATTTTAAATTATTTTTGAATATAAATTTAATTTTGGTATTTAAAAAATTAAAATTAAACATATATTTGCTTCAAGTAATGTTTAATATTCATCTAATACTTAAAATAGCATATTTAATCAATATATTAACAAATTTAAATACACTAATTTGAATATAAGTTCATATAAATGCATATATATACATAAAAGAATATTAATATTTTATATAACAGGTCGCGGAGCGGATCACATAGAAATCAGATAGATTCAATGTGGATTTGGGTTTAAACCCGCGCTATTGCCATCCTAAACAGTTTAGACACTCTCCAATACATTGGGCAGGTTTAGGCTCAATCCCCAAACATATGAAACCATATGTCCCATTTTTTATGTTTCATACTCTAAATGTATGTCATGTGAAATTTTAAAAATATCTAATGGATCGTCACTCTTCCGATTCTTATTCAGTATGTAAAAATTTAGGGATGTTAAACGGGCTGGTCCTAACCCTATAGGGTTGTCGGTCTAAACGGTTTTGGGTCTTATCAGTTCATTTTAATCGGTCTACTAACACTCGAAACCTAACCCTAGCGGTCCGCAGGCTAAACGGGCTCCGAAAAAAATAAAAAAAAATTAAAATTTAATATAAAATATAGATTTGTAATTGTAATACGCTACCATTCAAACTAAAAAATTTAAACATTGTTAAAAAATTGTTCATAAAGTGGGTTCGAGAAAGGTATTTCAGACTGTTGCAGGTTCGAGAAGGTGATCGGCACTGGATGGCAGCGACTTGAGAGATTGTAAGAGCGACTAAACGGGCATGAGGCTGTGGTATTCCAGCGTAAGGTGGCGGCCGGCGCGATGTCACGGCGTGAGGAGGCGACCGACGCGATGTTACAGTGTGAGGCGACGACCGGTTAATTCGTGAGGGTAAGGGACTGAGCGTGACTAAAGGTATATTGTTATTGGGCGCAATGGGCGGTGAAAGTGGCGGTCGTGAAAGACGTAGGGTTCCAATTTCTAATAGTGGCGGTCGTGAAAGACGTAGGGTTCCAATTTCAATTAGAAAGTAAATAGATTAAGTAACCAACAGTAGATAAGAAAAAGTAGAAAAAATTAAAAAAAAAAAAAAAAGCTTCCGGGCTAACAGATCCGGGCCATAAAAGCCCGGGTTTTAAACGGTCCACTAGACCCCTTAAATCTAGCCCTGTGCGGTTCAGGATCAAACGGGCTGGCCCAGCCCGCAACCGGTTTAACATCCCTGTGTGGAATACAAGAGTGAAATATAAAAATTGGCTAGGAGAAACTGAAATGCTCTCTAAATTTCTGTTGGAAAATGATGTTGATTATAGTTATTTCAAATTCAGTTGTTTCCTAAACTATTCGATGTCTCAAAATTTTAATTGAGTTATTTTTTGCAATTATCTAAAAAAAAGTTACAATTAAACCAATTTTAATTTGCAACAATTTAGTCAATCTGTCTATGTAAGAAAAATCTGGAATGGTCTCATTGAACTACTCCTTTCGTTCTAGTTTTATTTTTTTATTTGTCAAAAAGATCTATCCTAATTTTATTTTTCCATTTTTTAAAATAAAAATAAAGTGCATTCATCTTTTTAATCTTCACCTCACAAAAAGTTACTCTCTCCGTCCCGGTCTAAACTTCTCACTTTCTTTTTTGAGTTGCCCCACACTAAATTTCTCATTCCATAAATAGAAAAAACAACATTCTACTACATATAAATTTTAACCTTCAAATTTACACAATATTACCAAAAATGTCACTCATTCAATTCACTTTTCAACACTATTCATTACTTTATCCCAAAATTAATTAACATGTGACACACCATATATTAATAAATAAATACACTTTAAATCATTCAACAAAAAAAAAAAAAAAAAATTAAGGCCGGAACGAAGGGAGCATTTCATTCATTTAAATAGTATAATTCAATTTTTGCATTAAACTCCGTACTAGAAAATAAAGTTGTGATGGAGGTTCTTTGAATTGGAAATGAGTCAAGTCAGTTGCAATCAATTTTATTAGAACCCCTTATGATTTAGTGACGGTTTTCTCTATCTAAAAATAAAATTAAAAAGGGTTTAGTTTCGTGAAATTGACTGAATATATAATAGGGAAAATGTAATATATTGGTACTCTCTAATTGAGTAGTTAATTACCCGGAATTGTAGACCACTATAAATAATATATTCATGTTTACCTACTCGTTAATTAATTAAGCTACATATCTGGATTAGGATTGACATTGAAAGATCATGT
The DNA here is from genome assembly GCA_947034835.1 of Ballota nigra. NCBI lineage: Eukaryota > Viridiplantae > Streptophyta > Magnoliopsida > Lamiales > Lamiaceae > Ballota > Ballota nigra. The sequence continues at coordinate 42,302,634 of OX344723.1, read as the reverse complement.
CATATGGATTAAGTTTAATCGGTGAAACCCATTCACTAATTAGGGTCAATTTGGGAATTTAAAATAAAATGCCTCTTTTTACCGTCGACACACTTCATTGAAATTAGGACTTAGTTTTAAATCTCTACAAACAACTTTCAAAATCTCATTTTTTTTCTCAAGCTGCTTCTCATAGTTTTCTTTCTTTTTTTTTTTTTCTTTTTTTAAGTGAATATGTAACTTATTTTGTAGTGATCGAAAACAAACCCTTAATATGTGTACAGTCCGTGGAATGATTCTTTGTTAATAAAATTATGTATTCAACAAATGAATGAATGTTATTTATATCAATATTTATCCTCATCAAATGTTCGGCAAAACAACGTTGACATAGCAGTATAAGAAAAATAGTTTATTATAAATTTACCATGAAACAGTTTTAAAATATCAAATATTTAATAAGGAGTATCATTAATCTGGTCAGTGATATTATATTGTAATTGTTGTAAATCTTTTTAAATTCAAATTAATAATACTCCTGATGAACTTTTTGATAATTCTAATTAAATATTTGATACTTAAATAATTTTATAATAAACTTATCATTAATCATTTTCATATAAAACTTACAAGCAGCATTTGCACTTACAAAACAAAATAATATAGAATGCAAGTCTCGGAATTATTTTTTCCCCTTTTCTATGGAAATAAAATGTTAGGAATACTACAAATATGAGGCTTATATGAATTTACTCCAAATATTTCTAGCAAAAGGATGTATTAATATAATTAACATTGGCATCCGAGAGATCAAGTTAACTGAAAAATAACATATATACTAATTAACATCTTTTCAACTCAAAATGACATCTCCAAACATGTGTTATCCACATTTGGTTCCCAACCAACATCGAAAACCAACTTTAAATGTACTTCTTAATACACAAAAATTATACATTTCTTTCGGGATGTGTTCTGATAAAAAAAAATTAAAATTAAAGTGATTCTTTTACTTTTAAATTGAATTATTTTCCTTTAAACTTATTTTTATATGGTATAGATAAGTATCATTATTTTACCTTTCAAGTGTTACTTTTTACTTTAAAATTAAAATGTTTATGTTTTCCTCGTTTTATATATTCAGTGAGACAATTTCACGCCAAACTTGTTATAAATATTATAGCATTTCATTTTTTCATCCCTAATAACATTTTATACTCTTCAAGTTATTTATCAATAATATTTGGATAAAATGATAAGATACACTGATGTGACATGGGATACATTGATTCAAGTTATCAAAGGCTCAAATATGTTGCAACCTATACAAGGCTTAGGTTTGAAAAAAAAAAATCATGCATTCATTTAATCAAGACTTCGATACTTTGGGTGTGTAAGATAAACTTTCAATTAAATCAAAATGATCTAAAATGGAAATAGGACAATGTTATTCATCCACATAAAAATGTTTTGTTTACCCACTTTTTTTTAATAAGAATATATTTAATAAAAATGACTAATATATCCTTCATAAAAAAATAAATATTAAATTTATTAAACGCTCACGCTTTCAACACTCTGCCCAAAATCTCATAATTCACACATTTTTTCTATTTTTTCACACAAACAATTACACCGTTAAAAAGGATAAAAAAACAAGATATGATCATAAAAATATAAGCCATCGAGACTCAATTTAATGTGATTAAATTATTATTTTCTTTATATTGGGACACCTTGAAAATGAAAGAAAATGAGGTTGGTGATGGTGGTTCGTGGGGCCGGTTGTGTAAAAAAGAAAATTGGTGTGCTATTTTTTTAATTTTAAATTGGTGGATGTGTATATTTAGTGAATGATTTAATTATTATATTAAGGTTATAATTGTAAATTTTAAGGGGTACATTAAGCAAAATAAAAAAAATAAGTAAAATATATGGTGGATTAATTTAGTAGTGGGTGGACAAAGTATTTTGGTGGGTGTTAATAGCCATGCCCATGGAAATAATCACTTAATTCAACTCCAAGAACTTTGCCATGTTAGTTTTTTTCTCTAGACAATGAATTATTTTCCTAAATTATATACAAGATGTGCACCACAAGCTCAATTATTTTCTTGCATTAGAAAAGAAAACATAAAAACAATAATTGTACCACATTTTTTTGCAATTCCCTAACAAACAATTCACATGCACAAGCCTACACTATAAATTAAACAAGAAATTATGTATACTATAAAAAATCTCTTTTATTAGCTTATAATGAGAATAATTCCATTACACGCCTTGCAGATAATTGTTTCTACAAAGATAGTAATATATAGGGCATCGATGTCGTACTTTTTGTGATTGTTCCACTTAGAACTAACACTTTCACACTTTTAACTCTTGAATATGAAAGTATTCTAGTACTTCCAAACTCCATTATTGATTTATTTTCAACACATACTAGGAAATTTAACATTATACCTATGGAAAACTAAATTAAACATTTATTCGATCTTTTAAAGGTTCAATTATGAACCTACTTTTCTTTATGATCCGTTAAGAAATTGTATATACCAAGAAATGTTAAAATCATATATACACATCCCTTTCAAAAAAATAAAAAAATCATATACATACATCATGGCTTGTATAATATTTTTTGTTTAATATTTAACAAAACTCCTTTTTAAAAAAAATTATACAATAATCTGGTGTGCGCATACGAATTTAAAATAAGAATTAATCTATACTACATTAAAAAGTGAAGAGGTTGAGAAACATTTTTGGACAATTTTGTCCTTAACATTTTTTAATCTTTACTATTACACCCCAACTCCCTATATTCATTTATTTTATATTTATAACTTTTGGAATTCTTACAATAAATTAGCCATGATATATTTTAATCTTGAGTCATAACTATCTATTTTCATTCATATATTCAGAGATTGTGGTTCTCTATATTTTCAATTGCAAAATATGTCGAATGTTTCTCTTTGATTTGATTAGTTTCACAGTAAATGTTAATTTGTCATGAGCGGTAGCAATTAATGATTCAAAACTCGAATTTAATTTTCTGAATATGAGTTTGTTCATTCATATATTCAGAGATTCTAGCTCTCTCTATTTTCAATTGCAAAATATGTCGAATAGTTCTCTTCAATTTGATTAATTTCACAATAAATGTTAATTTGTTAGGTTCTATGTTCTTCCAGTGAAGTGTTTGGTTTTAAGTGCGACCAATGTAAGGAGATGGACTAATGATCGATGAAGGAACTCAGAAAGTTGCATAATGTGCTAAACAAAGATAAAATGAAGTCTTCTTCTGATACAAGGTTTCATAATAATTAAGCAACAATAATATCAAAAAGGCTGAGGGAGTTGGTGAGAGATGTAATAGAAACGAAGATATCATAGTTAATTAGTTGCGGGGTATATGTTTATTAGTGGACTATTATTGGCCTCAAGTTCAAAATTCAAATACTACATGTTTTCTATAAGATAACAAAATCTTATTCTTCTTAATTTTGATGTTAGTAGTCACATACACTTGACGAGGGCAATTTTCAAAGCAACTTCTCTTATACATTCATGACAGAAGCTCGGAGAATGAAAGGCGAGAGGAGAGCTTAAATTTGAAAAATATTAATTATAAACTTTGGATAATTTTAACTATTAATTTATATAGGATGAGTATTCTACAAATTGATTTATTCATTTAGTGTTTTTAAAATTGACATTGTTATTGATGCTTAAAAAATATTTTCTTTTTTCAATCCAAGAAAAGTATCAACTATTCTATTTTTCAATTCTCCGACTTTTCATATATACTAACAAATTTGGCAAGATCAATCATAAATGTACCTAAAATGTTTGATTAAGAATCAATGAAACTTGCTTAATTTCTTTAATCAAGAAAAGAATTTAATAAATGATAATTATGATAAATATCTTTAAATTTTAAAATAAAATAAAAAACAAAATTTAAAACCAGTATGTTATAAAAATTAGAGCTTTTTGTATTAAAAACTAAAAAAATCTAAACAAAATATTTATAATTCATAAATCGTTTAAAAAATTATCAAATAAAATTTAAGAACATACCTACATCAAATAAGATACCATGAAGAAGTTGACAACCTAAAAATTATACCCGAATGTAGAAGATCATGTGGCAGATAATTTTTCGATCTCTCGTAAAAATTATTTTTATGTTAAAGTCAATGTAAAAACCTTGTGAATCACATATATGTGTATAAGCGAAGCCTCTACACAGTTTTCTTGAAAAATTAGAATGTTGAAATCTTGATTTTATTTATTCAACTAAATTACATACAACGTGCAACGCACGTGTATACAACTAGTATATATAAAGGGAGAAACTATGAGGCTAATCCCATGCATGATCTAAAACGCATATCATTTTCATTTTCACATATTTTTTACATTTTCAAATGACTTAGAGTAAATTTTATATGAAAATGGTTTATGATAAGCTTATTATGAAACAGTTTTAAAATATCGAATATTTGACCAGGAGTAATATTATTAATCTGGGTGCATTTAAGAAAATTTACAACAATTACAATATAATACCACTGATTCTGATTAATGATACTCCTAATGAGATTATCAATACTCCGATCAAATATTTGATATTTTAATATAATTTCATGATAAATTTAATAATTTATCATAAACTATTTTTATATAATACTTTGCCAATGACATTAAAGTATCTATTTGCAGCTGCTGCCCAAAATTTTACCTAATTTTAAAGAATGAGTTTGCCTTGTGTAATCAATTTTGCTGTGCACATTTTTTGCCATAAATACTTTATAGTAAAATTGCTATTTTTATTAAATAAAACAACTAATATTATCAAATTAATACCCTATCCATCCCTTATTTAGTTTCGCTTCTTGTCAAAATGGGTATCCCAAGTGAAGTTACCTCATTTTTATTTGGCAAAAACTTGTATGAGACCGTCTCATGGCATGAGACAAGACAATTAACACTTATTTCTACCAAAGTGTTAATGAGTTAATGCCCTATTTATACTTATTTTCATTATCTCATGTCATTAGACGGTCTCATACAAAAACCACCCTTTCTATTTTGTACAATATTCGTCCCCACATTTCACTTCCTCTCTCACTCCCTCCCTCCCTCTACTTTTTCTCTTTTCTATTCCACATTCAACTACACATTTAATATTATATTCGCTCTAACCCCAAAATTTGGTCTTGTTACTTTTTGCACGGTTATTAAAAAAGTTGATATAATATATAAAAAGTAAAAATATTGTGTCACATCAAGTACAAAATAAATTATTTTTAAAATATTATGTGTATATGTTGAAGTGTAGATAAAATTTATTATTTCCATTTTAGGCAATAAGATCATTTTTTTAGACGGCCTAATAAAGCAACCAAAGCCATTTTTCAGGGATGGAGAGAGTATTTCTAAATTTTGCACAAAAAGAGAAGGGGAAACTTGCCAATGGAGATGGAGAAAGTATATTTTAGTAAAACAACTAACGCGATTGAAAATGAACAAGAAATGCAAATCAGTTACAGGACAAAATTAATTTATAAAGAACTTTGCATTTACTTAGAACATAATCAACTCACACAAACGACCCGTCGACCCGATCCGATTGATCGGTGGTCTCGGGTCAAAAGCAAACGGAAGAAATGGATAATTCAAGCTAGTCCAAAAGCTCACATAATTGTAGCTTATTGTATCATGGAAATAGGTAAACCGAGGCTATATACTAACAATTTATATCTTAATTATCGTACATGAGTCGTACTTTTTTGCAACTTTCTACCGAAATAAAGGTGACCTATATCTATATGTAGTGAATACACACTAATTTACTGAAACTGACAAGACATTGAAAGTATGGGGGGCTTCACATCCAAAATATATTCACATATATATTTATGTTTTTGGTGTGAGGAGACGTGTACGATGGGAATTTTGATACACAAAGGAAAGGCCTCATTGTCCAATCAATCCCATATTTGAGACCCTTGAATTTACCTCACAACAAACTTAATCTGTGGTCTTATTTTTGAGATAAGGTCACATGGTCCTAATCTTGTAATGTAATGCTAAGTTAGTAATTTAATAACGATGCTCGATCTCGTGTGGGTTCTTGTTACCAAAAACGATCACACTTAATAAGTATACAGTGAAAACTTCTGCGTGCAGCTTTTTATTATTTAAATGGACCGAAGGACCCACAAACAAAATAAATATAGAAATTAGTTCGTATAAATTAAAGTATCATTTGTATATTGAACAATATTAGTTTTTCTGTTAAGTAAACAAGCCGTTTCTGCAAAAAAAATAAAGAAAACAGTTCGATTGAAATTTTACGGGTCAAAATAATACCAGTTGTATGAGACAACTAAATGTTACTCTTGAGTAAATAAAAAGAAGATGGTAAGAGCTAATTAGTTTTCATAATGTTGGTTTTTATCAATTTGTTTTACAGTTCATCTAATATTACATCATTCCACACAAGAATTGGGTATAGACTATAGACATGCACTTAAGTGTACCAAATAAAATAATCATAATATTAATAATTATATATAATAATAATATATAGCTAGAGAGGTAGAGGACAGAATAGTAAAAGATTGGAGATTGGGAGTAGGTACGTGTTTTTGAGGGAAATCAGAATAAAAGCGTAGTGCGGTGCGGCGAATACATATATGACACCAGATTGTAATGTTTGTTACCTGTTTGGGCGCAGTGGTTGTTATGTCAGACAATGTAACCCCCACCCCCACCCTTAGCCTAAAATATATACATATATATTCTAAATATTTTCTTATAACAAAGTATTTATATACTCTCTCCGTCCACGAGTAAGTTTTCCACTTCTTTTTGTTGAATGGTTTAAGAAAGTGTATTTGTTTATTAATATATGGTGGGCCACATTTTGACTTTTGGGATAAAATAATTAATAGTGTTGAAAAGTAAAGTGAATGAGTGGCATTTTTGTAATATTGTGTGAGTTTGAAGGTTAAAGTTTATATATAATATAGTGTTGTTATTTCCATTTATGGAATGTGAAACTTACTCGTGGACGGCCCGAAAAGGAAAGTGGGAAGTTTACTCATGGACGGAGGGAGTATGTGCTAACGTATATCATCATTAGTTTTTTCCATAATAAAATTAAAGAGGAATCACTCAATTAGGAGTAGGTTGTGTGTGAGATTGAATTATGACGCATTAACAATTTAGAAGGAACGTGTGTTAATTTATAAATCGTTTGACATAAAAATTTATTCTCATTTAGCTGCTTCGAAAACCGCAGGTTACGAAAATGCAAACCCCCTGACTTGAACTAAGATGTGAAAATTTGATTTCACTTTGAATCAAGTCAGTTCCGAACAACCGGTTTCTTCCTATTTTCATAATTTAATCTCAATCCTCAATTTTAATTCTCAATTTAACTGTTTATTTTGCCAATTTCAATTCTTAAAATATTTAGGTGACATTTGTTTCAAATTCTTCAATGAGAATGTGAATGAAAAATTATTTTCCCTCTTCGTCGTTGGATATATTGGATCAATGGTTGTCTTCATGATGATTACAACACTAATATTGTGCTCTAAAATTTTGAAATAATTGAACAAAATGAGAGGTTGTTGGTACTGGTGGCATGGGAGAATAATCGAGGAGGATGATAATAATAAGATAGAAAGGTAATAAAATGATGTACTGATTACTTTATTTAGTAGGAAAAATAATGTTATGAAATATCTTTTATTTTTATTAACCATTATAATTACCCTACAATTATCTTCATTTTCATTACCATTAAAGAATTTTTAAACCAATTGTTACCTCGAACCGAAACAGGCTAATTGCATATTTAACCGGCGGTTACCCTTTCTCTGTGCACCTCTACACCCAATTTTACGTATTAGAAAGAGTGTATTGTTTTATATATATATTTTTTGAAAAGGTATTATTTGAGTGATATTTATGGTGAAATTTGTTTGAATAGTATTGGTGAATTGCACTAAAGTTATCAATTCTGAAAATATTATTTGTTTTTACTGAAAGTATTAGTTGAAGGGATATTAGTTGCTTTCATTAAAGGTATTAATTGTTTCACTATAAAATATTAATAAATATTCACTATAATAGTTATCGTGAATATTATTTTATAATATTTTGCATCTTTTTTTTCATTTTATAATATGGAGTATATTTTTTCTAATACTTCCTCTGTCCATAAAAATAGTAAATATTATATGTAAATGTAAGAATATTATAATCAAATTAAGTATAAAATAAATTATTTAAACAATATTGTGTGTGGAGTTCAACGACAAATAATGCAAATGGACATTGAAGGATGTAAATAAATATAATTATTCATATATTTTGAAAAAAGGACCATTTTTCACTTAATATGATAACACAATGTGGACGGAGTAGTTATATTTATTTCTTATGTTTATTGTAGGTTTCATTGAAGCAATAAATCGAAACTAAGGAATCCAAGTATTTGAGAATGAAGGGAATCTGAGAAGCTACAAGCGATGCAGCGGGTCAGAGGAGTTACTTAAAGTGATATAAATTCCAATTATGCTGTCAAAAATTGAAGGCCAATAATTGCATCACAAATATGGCAAAATTTATAAAAAGACACACGACGACAAAGCATGTGAGTGACTTGTGACATGAGCTTCAATCCCCAATCCGACAATTAATAAAACCCCTCTCCGAATTTATTTTATTTATTTACTACAAGTATTTGGAGATGAGGGAAATTCATATTCACATGCCAAAACTTATTTAAACGTTTAAAGAGTATAATCACGCCCAGTAAAACCATCTGGGAAAACGTCAATTAATGTATGCTCAAGTACTTAACTGTGTTTGAGTGGAGAGATTTTGATAAAATATTTAGATTGATGAATTTTAATATTAATTTAAATTAGAGAAATTTTAAATGTATAGTAAAATCATGTTATTTAAAATTTATGAATACTTAAATCCATTCATTTTTAAATTTTCTGTATTTCAAATGATTTCTTCCAAACACAAACTAATAATTATTATTTTTTAGTTTATTAAATTGATTTCCAATGAATGTTAACACAATGTGATTAAAACTTATAACCCGAGTTCACACTATTTTTTCAAATATTATTGTAATAAAATTGACATGTTGCTTTTTGTACAAGCTTTAAAAAAGTAGAGATATAATATGTGTAAAAAGTAAATAAGATTATAAATTGAAAATGTAAAATATTGCTATTTTAGGAAAATAGACTATTTTTCACGGATGGACGAATATAGTAAAATAAACCATTTTTCACGAACAGAAGAATATTACTATTTGAAAATCAAGATTTTTTATATAATAATAGTATATGTATACATAACAGTAATACTTGAAGAAATAAAAATTCACAGTGAACTCGAATTTATTGATAAAAATTCACAGTGAACTCGTATTTACAATAAACCTACTCGCAAAATATTTGCTTTCTTTCTTCGTGGTATAAGATTAGATTTCCAGTGAAGGCCTAGACCACAAAATGGGGATTTTAACCAAATCCGTCCTCTATCTTTTCACCTTTATCAAAATGGTCCTCTATTTATTTGCTTTATCAATTTAGTCCTGTATCTATTCAAGTTTCGCCAAAATGATCCTAATTGGCAAAAAAATATACAAAACCTCACCGTTTTGGTCCTGTATTTATTTTCTTTACCAGTTTAGTCCTATATCAATTCACATTTCTCCAATTAGGTCCTAATTAATTGAACGCATAAAGCATAAAATGCCACCTTTTTAGTCATGCGCACTAGTTTTTTCGGGAGAAGCCTATGATGTGGTTTTTTAGTGGCTAGCTTTGCCAAATAAAAAAATGAAATAAAATACGAAAAATCAATTTGAACCATTTTCACCAATTTAGGACAAATTTGGCGAAACTTGAAGAAATACAGGACTAAATTGATAAAATAAATAAATAAATGACCATTTAGATAAAGGTGAAAAGATAGAGGATGAATTTAGTTTAAATCCCATCTTTTCATCTTCATCCAAATGGTCATTTATTTATTTGAAATGGTACGAATTGATTTTTTGTATTTTATTTTCAAGATTTTATTTTATTTGGCAAAGATGGCCACCTGACATGCCACATTGTAAAAAAAACCACATCATAGGCTTCCCTAGAAAAACTAGTGCACATGACTAAAAAGGTGGCATTTTGTACTTTTTGCGTTCAATTAGGACCTGATTGGACAAATGTGAATTAATACAGTACTAAATTGGTAAAGAAAATAAATATAGGACCAAAACGGTGCAATTTTGTACATTTTTAGGCCAATTAGGATCATTTTGACGAAACTTGAATATATATGGGACTAAATTGATAAAGCAAATAAGTAGAGGGTCATTTTGATAAAGGTGAAAAGATAGAGGACGAATTTGGTTTTAATCCCCCACAAAATGTATATTTACAAAACCCAGATATTCATAATGTTTAAAATACTTATTCCTTTTAATAAATTCATTAGAGAAATATGATCTCGACTATATTATCATAATGTTTTCATATTTTAAAGTAGTCGGGGTCATATTTTTGTAATGTCATTTTAATCAAGCATTAATAGTCATTTTAACTCATCAATTCAGACAAGAAAAAATCAAAATTACTAGAGTATTAAGAGCCTTCACATAAAAGCAATTAGGGCTTTTACAACCGCCGCCGTATTGAAGCTCGCCAGAATCCCCTCTCTCAAGGCGTGAATCGTCTTATCCACTCCTAGGGTCTCTCACCGCCTCCGTCGTAGAATGGAATGACTCTTCCACGGCTGAGGACATCTGCTGGGCTGGGAATTCTAGTGAGGAGTGTCGCTGGTACGCTTTCTTAACCATAATGGTTTTTCTACCCCTTTGAGTGGGTCTTCTGGAAGCATCTTGCTCATCTCAAAATCAGTTGTACAGTAGCCATGATTTGTATGTTTTGGAATGCACGGGGATTGGGGAACCATCGTGCATTTCAAGCATTGAAGTGTCTTGTTGATGAAAACAAACCAGATCTTCTTTTTGTAATTGAATCGAAAGTCCCTAGTAGATCAGGTAACTCCTGAAAATCGTCTTTTAATTTTTCGAATTGTTTTGGGGTCGATGTTGTTGGTCGGTCTGGGGGACTTCTTTTGTATTGGATGAATTCGGTGAATGTAGTGATTTCTTCGTATTCCTCGGGCCATATTGATTGTTTAATATGTAGAAATAATTTATCTTGGCACTTCACAGGCTTCTATGGTAATCCCATGACTCATCTTAAAAAAAATTAGTGGGATCTGCTGCGTAAAATCCATAGAAGTCATGGTGATCCTAATGTAGCCTGGTTAATCGGGGGAGACTTCAATGAAATTCTTTCTGGTGATGAGAAAAGGAGAGGAATTAGCAGATCTTATACCCAGTTCAAGAGTTTAGAGACGTGATGAATGAGCTTGATCCTAGAGCATTTGATCCAAAAGGACCAAAATTCACATGGAAAAACAAATGTCGTGGTAGTCGCAGTATTAGAGAAGTGTTGGACAGATTTTTAGCGAACAGTGAGTGGAGAAATATGTTCAACAACTCTGAGGTTCTAAACTTGAGCTTCTATGGTTCTGATCACAAAGCAATTAAAATCATTTCTTCGATTGGTGACACAGAGAAAGCAAACAAAAAGAAGATGCAATTTGTCTTTGAAGAAAAATGGATAATTGAGAATGATTTTACAGAAGTTGTTAAGGAAGCTTGGCAATCTCAATAAGGTAGGGAAGGGATAATATCCAGATTAAAAAGTTGCAGCAATAAGCTTCAAACATGGGCCTATAGAAGGGTGGGAGATACGCGAAAGCGGACCACCGAAGTGAAAGCTAAGCTTGAACGGTTGCAGGATGAGGAGCACATCGGAGCGGATTTTAAGGAAATAGATAGGCTTGAAACAGAATTAGAGAAGCTGGAAACACAAGAAGAAATGCATTGGTTTCAAAGAGCTAGACAGACGTGGATGGCTTCGGGGGACAGGAACACTAAATATTTCCACATGAGAGCCTCAGAAAGACATAGAGTTAATAGTATTAAAGGCCTTGAGGATGAATATGGGGTATGGAATACAAAACCTGGGAAATTGACCAAATAATCCAGAAGTTCTACAACAAGTTATTCTCTTCAATAAAGCCAAAAGAGGAGGATATCGAGCAAATACTCAAATTCGTCAATCCTGTGATATCTGAATCCATGAATAATTTCCTCAAGACCCCTTTCTCGGCACAAGAGGTACAAAAAGCAGCCTTTGAACTCAACCAATTTAAAGCGCCGGGTCCAGACGGTTTTTCCGCGGCCTTTTACCATAAATCATGGGATATAATGGGCAGTGAGGTTACTGAAGCTATTCTCAAAGTGTTAAATGGGGGGTTAACCTTGTGTGATTGGAACGCGACAATTATCTCTCTTATTCCTAAAGTGAAGCAGACGAGGAACTTGAAGGATTTCAGACCAATTAGCCTATGTAATGTGTTGTACAGAATTCTTGCGAGAACCATCACTAACAGACTCAGATGTGTTATGGCCGAAATTATTGATCCGAGTCAAAGTGCGTTCATACCTGGTAGGCTAATAACAGACAATATCCTCATCGGCTTCGAATGCATGCACTGGCTCAGGAATAATAGAAGCAAGACCGGTTTTGCAGCATTAAAGTTAGATATGAGCAAGGCGTATGACCGGATAGAATGGGAATATTTGAGAAATATTATGGGGAAGCATAGATTTGATTCAAAATGGGTTGACTTGATTATGAGATGTGTCACCTCGGTTTCTTACACTTTTAAGATCAATGGACGAATTGTGGGTGATCTTAAACCATCCAGGGGACTCCGACAAGGAGACCCCATATCCCCCTTTCTTTTTGTCCTTTGCGCACAAGGACTTGCTTCTCTGATCCAAGGGGCAGTCACACAAGAGAAACTTTTTGGAGTTAAAATCGCAAGGAGCAGTCCGATCATATCCCATCTTTTCTTTGCGGATGACATCTTAATCTTCCTCAAAGCCACAAGAAGGGAATGCAGAAACTTAAAGGAATGCTTGGCAAGGCATGAGAGAGTTTCTGGGCAATTGATCAATTTCGACAAATCTGATATTACTTTTAGCCCAAACACGTTGAACACTTGCAGGTATGAGATCAGAGATATCCTAAATGTTAATATAAGGCAAGGCCATGAATTGTATCTGGGATTACCAATATTTTCTCTTAGAAGTAAGAAATTTCAGTTTGGCTATCTAAGAGATAGACTGGCTCGAAAGGTTGAAACTTGGAAGAATAAAGATTTTTCGGAAGGAGGAAGAGAAATCTTAATCAAAGCTATATTACAGGCTATCCCTTCATATGCAATGTCGTGCTTCAGAATTCCCAGTTCCATATGTGCTGACATGGAGAAAATTATCTCAAACTTCTGGTGGGGCAAATCGGCTCAGGAAAACAAAATCCATTGGTGTGATTGGAATCAGCTTTGTCTACCAAAGGATATGGGTGGAATGGGCTTCCGAAAACTCTCTCATTTCAATCGGGCTCTCTTGGCAAAACAAGTGTGGAGGATAATTTGCAACCCAAAATCCCTAGTATCACGAGTTTTCAAAGCGAGATATTTCAAGCATGAGGACATTATGGATGTTGGCGTCGTTTCGAACCCATCCTTCATATGGAGGTCGTTATGTTGGAGTCGAGATCTTCTAGAGAATGGGATGCAATGGAGGGTGGGAGATGGGGGATTCAATCAATATTTTCCGAGATGCTTGGATTGGGGACTTCAATAATGGAAGGCTTATTTCCAGAATTGCGAGCGGATCAAAAGTTGCTCGTTTTATTCGGGATGACCAGTCATGGGACGTGGACTTGATTCAACAAGCATTTTTCCCAGTTGAAGCAGATGCTATCCTCAGAATACCCATTGGAGGCTCAAATCATGAGGATTCCCGCTATTGGAGACCGGATTCTAAAGGTAATTTTTCAATTAAGTCGGGCTACAATCATTATTGGAGAATGAAAGTGAATAATCTGGGTAAGGAAAATGCCTCGAATCGAACTTTTGAAGAAGCATGGTGGAAAAAAATTTGGAATTTAGAGATCCCTCCGAAAATAAAAATCTTTTTGTGGAAAATGTCCAAGGACTACATCGCCACAAAAGGTAATCTAAATTTGCACCATGTCCCAATTCCCCCCTCTTGCATTTTATGTGGAAACCATAGGGCTGATACAGTGCATGTGTTCTTCTTATGCCCGGAGGTTAGATATATATGGAAAGAGTTGAATCTTTGAGAGATTATTAAGAAAGGAAGTGAGCTTACGTCTCTTGAATTATTAAATATGGTCGCAAGAGAAACTGGGAGGGATAGTTTGGAATTAGTAGCAGTAGTGACATGGGGATTATGGAAGGAAAGGTGTAGAATCAAGCATGAGAATGGAGGATTACACCATGGAAATACTTCCCACAGAGGCATCAAGGTTGGTTGGGCCACAAACTTTCTTAGAAGTTTTAAAGAAGCAAGGGAATCAATGGCCTTCAAATTACCTCACCAGATAAATTCAAACGGGGGGGGGGACAACCCAATGACCAATTTAAGGAATTATCCATGTTCACAGATGCTAGCTTCAATCAGGAGAAACGAGACTTTTCAGTTGGGTATGCTTTCAGAGACTCGGAAAGGAATTTACTGGGGGCAGGAATGCATAAGGATCAATCACCCGGGATCAATCTTCAGAGCAGAAATGAGAGCGGTGTTAGAAGGATTGAAATGGGGCAGAGCAAATAATTTTAAAGATATCCGGATTCGGACGGACTCGATGGATGTAGTATGAGCTATTTGCAAGAAGGAAAGGATCCGAGGACCTGAGGGTGCGATCTTGGACGACATATGCGAGGAACTCAAAAATGGCTTAGTGAGAGACATCTATCACATTCCCAGAACCGATAATAAGTTGGCGCACGTATTGTCAAAATTAGCGCTCATCTCTCCTTATCCTCAAGATTTGAAGGGAGTAGAGATTCCAGAATTGATTAGGGACTTAACTCCGTAGTTGATCTACTGATGTATTCTATTGTAAAGGAGTTATGTTCTGTATTTTCAAAAAAAAAAAAACTCATCAATTCAGAAACAAACCAAATCCCGCCTACTCCTCGATCACTTGCACCCAACTGATAACGTTGAGATGACATGATTATAGAGTTTGTAAATATCAAGACAAACAATATTTCTGACATATTGTCCAAATAAAGTTTCTGTTGTTTCATTTCGTCTTAATTCTTTACAGGTTATAATTAGCACCACAGAGAGGAGATGGGGCTTAATGTTTGTTTCACTTCGTCTTAATTCTTTACAGGTTATAATTAGCACCACAGAGAGGAGATGGGGCTTAAGGTTACAAATACCTACACGCAGAGCAGCCATACATATTCTAGAGGGTAGAATACTTCAGCTGCTGATATCAAAGTACTTTGGATCTTCAGGAAAATGGTATTCAACGTTCAACTGCAATGCAATGCGTAAAAACATTGTCAACCACACCCAACTTGTCAAGACTGAGATTATATATGTACATATATAGAGCATAGAGAGAAGGGAGGGGGTACCTTCCCCTCGTCTGCATCGGAGTGACGTTGAGGGAAGACGACCTTCAAATCATCGTAGAGATAAAATCTTCGTTGTTGTTCTTTGGTGTCGGTTTGCTTTCTTTCAAAAGACATTGAAGTTTCTGATTTTGTTGAACTTTTCTTGAGGGAAGGACAAATGAAACGTAGGTGAAGAGCATAACGAAGAGCACCTACAGCAGTGCAATTCACATTCAGCCTCGAACAAGCATGTCCAGTCTTTATGTCATTTTTGTGAGGAGCATCCATCTCATCATTTTGCTGGCATGAATTACATCCTGAAGTTTTCTGTTCTTCCTTTTCGGAAACAGGATCTAGGCCTGAGGAAGCGAGGAACACCTTCTGACGCAAGAATGTCTGTTTGAAAGACACGAAAAGTAGTTTTGAGACGTTGACTGCATAATCTAGATATTGCCTTTTAAAAAGAAATAAAATTTTGAACTGAACAAGTACAGTGACCAAACATGGCATTATCCTTCTCTTTGTATAATTATCTCATCTGGCTAAAACAATGATGCTTCAACTAGAGATCACTTTTTTACGAAATTTGTTTTCTTTGATTTATTCCTAAACTCCCAAGTTTCTTTTAGTAAATGTCCTTGTGCTGAAATGTTAGTAATTTACATCCAACTCATGCTCACTACTGCATTTGAATCATGAAGGTATATTACACTTTTGGTATCTAAAAGATAAAGTAAAAACATCTGAAATCTAAGCCACATTGCCTAGTAGAACGGTGCTACAATTTTTTCATAAAAGGTATAAAGAAATACTTCAGGCAAAAGACTGTAGTTGCAACAAAACTGGAGAGAATATCAGAACCAAAATAAATGAGCTCGTCTTTAAAAGGCAATCAACAATTGCTGCTCCATAATATACGGCATATATTGCATAACCTGCCACATCCATTAGAAGATGCATGTCGTCGTTCTGTATAAAAAAATTGACACCACTTCCACAAAAATAGTTCAAACTAAAGAGTAGAACTCAGAACAAGCAGTTACCTTTCAATGTAACTGAAAATATATTACAATCACGCACAACTTGTATAGAAGTTAATTTGGTGGGACTCACCTTCGTACCCGCTGGCATATCACTCAAGTCATAATTACAGAAGTAGGTGTGTAGCGGTGTCTTCTCAGGGTTGCTCAGGACCTGTAGATCAATCTTTTCAATAATTATCGAAACCTTAACAACAAACAATCAAAATAAGGCAGTCACTGGTGGATTATTATTATTATTGCAGAAAACAAGAATTGGCACCTGAGAGAACTTA
The DNA here is from genome assembly GCA_947034835.1 of Ballota nigra. Taxonomy (NCBI): domain Eukaryota; kingdom Viridiplantae; phylum Streptophyta; class Magnoliopsida; order Lamiales; family Lamiaceae; genus Ballota; species Ballota nigra. The sequence goes on along the minus strand of OX344723.1, from coordinate 42,285,704 downwards.
ATATGGGAATTGAAGTGCATACCCTAAAGTATTTGCTAACATAAGGAAAAAAAAACTCAAATTTTCTGATTGATGCACAAGAAAAGATTACAATAATATCAGGGAGAAATGCAAAGATAAGGTCCAGCAAATGGTTACAGCGATCCTATATCTAGTACTCAGCAGAAAACTGACCAGAAACAAGTAGAACCAAAAACTCACCATGATAAAACATACAAAAACAGGAAGATAATCCAACTGACATAAATTTGTGCTCATACTAGAATTGAGAAACTGTACAAATATTATATCGGGCTGATGAAAGAAATCCAACAATATTATATGAATGTATACTAATGATACCTCATTTTATTCGTTGATATAACCTTTATTTCCAAACAAATAACACTATGGCTTAGAAAGTACACTGACTTCTTGTGATTCAATACATTGGATTGATATTGGTCATTTACAGAAATATTAGTAGCAAAGGATCAGCAAAACTCAGACACCACAGGTCACAAATATTTAAATCCAAGTACTAACTAACCAGCAAAAGACCTCAGAACTTAATAGAGATGAGTCAAGTGAAGCAAAAGATGGAAATCCTACTGTCCCTTTCAAAAAATAGCCACAAGGCAGAACAAGAAACATTAACAGTATGCTGTATATCAGAAGGATGAAGAGAAAGAGAAAATACCAATTGGATGCGTCCTTTCATAGGAATACGGTGACGGTTCTTGCCACACTGGGCATCCCCATGGCCAAGAATGTTTCTGAAATTTTCACCGCTGCATTTATTAGAGCATGATTTACCTGAAAGGTCTATAGATGCATAATACAATAAATAGCTGTCTCCGTCAACACTGGTCACTGTAAATGGAAGTTTCTGCGACTTCGGAGAGAAATTTCCTCCTGTTATGCTCAGCACAGCAAGAAAACCATCTATTTTCTGTAACACTCAAAGAAAAGTACTGAGATTATATAGACCACTACCATTGAACAAAACGAGTAGACAAGATGCCAACAAAGATAGAGAAACAAAGAAATAACCTGGCTACATTTTCCAAATGAAAGCCGACCAGAGAGCAGAGATTCCTCAAATGATCCAACCAACGACCTCCTGACGGGAAACCCTCTCAAGTTTTTCCCTAATTCTTTATAACTTCCACTTCTGAGATTCTGGCAGAAAGGCCACTTCTTCCCAGTTTTTGTGTCTAAGGACGAACATTGGGCTTCTATTTGAAAATTGTCAACATCTTCAGACTGTATTCTAGTGCTCTTAAACTTCTCTTCTTTAGAGGAGAAGATCACTCCTGATATGCTCTCATCAAGAGAATGTGCAGCCTTCTTCAATATCTCCTCTTTATTGCCAAATCTTGGCCCAAGTGGGGAGAAAGAGAGTGGGTGTGACCCTGGTTTAGTAGGAATTAATTTTGTTCCCAAGTGAAATCCAACACTGCCCGATTCAGAAAATTGATCAGTTCCAGACGAATGTACATATGAAAATGGGATTAGTTCCCTGTCCCCTAGTACAGGGCCATCAGAGAAGAACGTTGAGGTATTTTGGCAATATCCATTCCAGAATGGTGTAGTTGAGTGATTTTTTCCACCAATATTTGCTTTCTTATAATCTTGTACTGAAGAAATTCCACTCATATCTTTACTGGAATAATTCATACTTGAGGAATTCCTGCTTCCTATATCTAAAGAATCACCAATGAGTCGATCAGGCACAAGTAATTTAGTCAAAGGAGACAGCATTCGCTTCCTGACATGTGATCCACTCGACTCAGTCTCGTTCAAGTTTCTATGAGCAGGAGAGTGGAAATAATCTGGTCCACCAACAGCCTTATCTTTCTCAATACAGTTGAAACCAACAATCCTAGAAATTGGATGTTGAATACTCCTCCTGATTTCAGTATTAGGAGTTGAATCTGAAAACCTTTCCTCAAATTCATTAGGAGACTCTGAGAACCCCATGGAGCTTTTCCACCCGAAATCCCGCAAAGAATAATATCTTGATTCTCCACATGTTTGGTCCGCAGCCCCTGCACACATCCCATCCACACCCTGAGTGCTGACACCACCAAACTGTGGCACACTATGAACAAATGTGCTTAATGGTCCAGCTCTTTCTTTGGATGATTCACTAGATGAAACTTGAGGTAACCCCATCTCTTGCCAACTAAGGATATTTTTAAGTTGTACTGATGAATGAACAACTTTCTATTGCTCATACACAGAAATCAATAAAATGTGACTCTTTGTAAAACCAATCCAACAATGATGAAACTTCTAAAATATTCCACCACAAGGACTATACATAAAAACTCAAGAAAAATGCATCAAACTTCCAATCTAGGTTCAATTATCTCAATGCTGAAACACGACGGAGATATTCAAAAGACAAACTAGTAGCTCCAGCAACGCAATATTGAGCACCTGAAAAAGATAATCATTCTCAGAACTCTAACTACAAAAGGATACAATATTTGCAACAAAAAGGAACTGCAGCAAACCAAACACATTGCAATACTCGTATAGTCCTATTAGACTTATAGTGGTATACTGACAAAACCATACATATAAATCTAAACATAAATATATATATATATAAAGAAAATCTAAACATAAAAAATAGAACGAAAAGGAAAACAGTAATCTGAGGATCAGCTCAGGGATAGATTGAAGCAATTAACAGAAAATTAGGAGAAGCGCCTCTATCTCATACAACACAAAATGCAATGAGCGACTGAATTAAGAAAAAATTAGAATTCAAATTAAAGGAATGATCACTCAACAAGCAAAGCTAATTCATCGAACATCAAAACAGCAAACTTCTATGGCACACATTCATTCACCTTGGGCTTTAAAAAAAATTAAATATAATACAAGAGAAAAGAGTACTTATAAACATTTGTTAATCCGGCATAAGATTCGTCGACGGTATCAGTAAAATCATAGGAGCAATGAGGGACTCACCGATCAAACTTGTGATCGTTGATAATCCAAATTAAACAATTGTTAAAATAAAAAAGGAATCGCAGAATGCGAAGTTAAAAAGTGAAAGAAGAGAATGGAGGAGGGGTTTAGGCTTTATACAGCGGAGTTGGCTAATCTGATCTCCTCTTGGCTTGGGCCTTTGCGAATGAGATGGGGCTCTGATCCCACGCTTTGGTGAATCACCCATATGCCCTGTCCCTTCTTTTTCCTCAAAACATTTTTCTTTCCAAAATTGGTTGGGTTAAATATTCTTCTAAAAAATATCATGATACAATATTAAATTCTTAAAATATCATTATAAAATATCGGAAAGTCATGACTTCACACGCCCACCTAAATCCCGAAACAAACAAGCCATAAATAATGGGTAAAATACTTAACAATTCAAAGTGGGTCAAATAAATTTAACACATAAACTCACTCTCAAATGTAATACTATAAGGTTAAATATATATTATTGTAAGGACAATTATCTATTACAAAAATAAATATTTGTTCTCGAAGTAACTTTAAGAACAAATATGTATTTCTTAATCTATTTTTTATTTCTTTAAATTTAAGTTTTTTTTTTATGTTTGTACTTTATTTTTACTTTCACTCGTGCCCATATAGTACCATATTTATGCTCATATAATAAAACATTCAATACATTATTAAATTTGTGGTCATATAATAATATATTTTTCAATACAGTAATACAATTTGTGAGCTAAGTTGCAATAATTCATTATGAATGAGTATTGTTCACGCCGTGTTCAACATCATATAATAGTAAACTTCGAAAATATAATAAATTGATTCACTTGTTATATACGTGTGACATATCTCATTATTTCAAGTCACAATAATATATCATGAATTCACTAGTTAATCAACGTCTTATAATCGTTAACTACATAATCGATTCACTCGTTACAAACATGTGGATTTTTTATTTGTCGACTACTCATCAGCCTCAATCACACGTTAGTGTGAGAAATAAAATTAAATATGATATGTCTTTGTAATTGTCAAAAAAATCAGAAAACACGCATGTGGTGCCTCAACTATATATGTGAGCAAGCTAGCCGTGTACTTCTGCAAATTAATTATATATGGCTGTTAATTATTTCGTGAATAATTAAATTTTAATTAAGAAATAAATTCGTGTAGGTAAGTTCATTGTACCTGTTCTCTTAACAAGCACACATTCACACATAAACAATGAAACTATGAAAGGCGACATTCTCATCTCACGATGGAAAAACTTGGTCGACGTGTAATCGGTTTCACTTTTCGACATAAAATTTATTAGTATCTTTTTTTTAGTGACTCAATATCTTATTTAAAAAACGACTAATATGGAAAATTAATCTCAATGTTCACTAAAGAAGACCCCAATTAAAATCCTAGTAAAATTTTGTATGAATTGACTCATCTAAAAAAATTATTAGTATTTTGTGGATTTTGAACATGAAACTTGAAGAGAGATGATTTATTAATATTTCAAGATAACTTATATCATTTTTCAAATTTTTTAAATATTAAAATAATGCATTTTGTATTTTTTTTTTTTTTTTTACAAGGATACACTAACTTTTAAAGTAATAATTTTTATATTAAAAAGTATTTACTATGTTCATCAAAAGTGTGTATATTGTGTTTTTATCAATAATTTTTTCACTCATTATCCAACCATCACTTAATTACCTCACATGTTATTGGTTTTACAGTTACAAAAAACTATTTTATTTATAAATGAATAACACAATATCCCAAAATACACTTATTTTTTCTATATTTTTTTAAAACTCGTCCAAAATATAGGTACAATTTTCATGAAAAAAATAGTATTAATTATACGATGAAACAGTCCCACAAGATATAGTCCACATGGTATAATCGATCCATGACTTAAAGCTAATATTAAGGAGCATGTATTATTATCACAGTCACACACATCACCTATCCTATATTTGATATCGGCTACAAGCCTCCGACAACGCATTTTTGAGTAAGTGGGACTGTTTTTTTTTTTTTTTTTTAAATAACATAACAAATATAAAGTACACAATTTGTCTCTATTAATTTTTATATATGGAGTGACATTTTTATTTTATAAATTTTTTATTTATTTTTTAAATTAATGTGAAAAATATTTTAAAATAAGATGAATAGTATGAAAGTGTTTTATTTTTATTTTTAAAATGTAAATATTATTATGAGACATTAAGAAAAATATAAAATTTATTGAGGGACAGGGAGTATAAAATAAATCGCGTATGGATAAGAAATGTAGAAGACCCGGCCAAATAAAATTAGTTTTGCTAAATTAAGTAGAAAAGAAAACCCAATGTAATTCAACTAAACTGACTCCATATTGCAAGAGTAAAAGTTGTGACCCTAAATAACATTACAAAGAAAAGTAAAAGTAAACCAATAATATAGTAATTTGTAAATAAGAAACACTAATACTTCAATTAATTATATTCAAATTTTGAGAGAGGTAATGATTAGCAAGTGATGCATGCGTTATCAAGTTGACACGTTGAAACATTTTTACCAAGTCATGTAGAAACGTGGCACTTCCTTGTTAATCATTATTCAATATCCCTATCTATTTTCTCGATTTCGACACATTATTATCCTCTAGTAATCATAATCTCGATTTCTTGCATTAAAAAAAGAAAAAAAAATACCATTTAATAACCATTGATATTTGATAGCGATAGATCCCAAACTATAATGTTTCTGGCACTCGCTCAACCTTTGTTTCCAATTCATGTATGGGGTACTATGCGAATGATTCGAAGATGAATTTCAGTGTGATTAATTGATCATATATTGTGAAACTTATTTAAATATAAATTATTTTATAATATTTCTTATTAAAACAATTCATTTTTTTTTTAGTGAAAACTATTCTCGATCTCACAATTATTTTTATATTTTTATTTTATTTAGACGTCAAACAATTACTTTCACACTTTAAAAAAAATTATTTCTCACAAAAATTATTAAGTAACTTTACTTTATTAAATAATATATTCAGCCCCACATTCATCTATTCATTTTTTTAATAAAATATATTATTTGCTAATGTAAAAAAAAAAATTCTGATATAGATGGAGTAATACTTTTTAATGGAATAATTTATCACCTTGTACCCACTAACTCATATTCCTTAAAAAAACTTATATTCTCCCAAATTAATATTATTTAATAAAAATAATTAATTAATATTTTTTAATAAAACAATTCACACCCTTTAAAATAATCTAACACATTTCAGTCCATACATTCCCCTCAATAGTGGTTTATAAATTATTTGATCAAATGAAGCTTAACGTCAAAATAGTAATAGAAGAGTCAAGTTATTATTTTCTTATATATAAATCCACTTTAGAGGTTTCAACCCCACAAGAAATTCCAACCAAATATCGAGGAGTACTATTTAAAGGCCAGGGTCAGACCTATCTTTTGTAAATACCACCCCATCAAAAAAATGTTCGGAAAAAAATATCCCAAAATTTTGACAATTTTCGGAATTTTTTTTCGAAAATTAAGAAAAAAATCACTGAACTTATGATTTTTCGGAAAAAAATTTCCCAACAATTTTTTGGGTGGGGTTGTATTCACCAAACATGGGACTGTATTTAACCTTTGCCTTATCTAAATTTAAAATTGGGCCTAAAATAAAAAGTTCGGCCCAAAGTCCAGTAGAATAGACTTCGGTCATGCGTTTTGCCTAGCGGAAACGAAACTCCACTCCCCCTACCTTCGAATTTCATATTTTCCAGCAATTATCCAAACATTTGTCTTAATTGTCTATTTTAAAATTATTTGTACACTATAAAAAAAATGATTTGTGTTTATATTTACAATAATATGTATTTATCCATAAATTACTATTTTACTCTTTTTTTTTTTTTTTAAATGTGTCCCTTTTAATTATATGAAGAGTGAATCTCTTGTGCACCAAGTGCACCAAGTGCACCGTATAATTGGGTCAAATGATGAACCATTTGCGGCAGGGGCGCAATACATATATTAAATATCCTAAATTTTAATTGAATTCCATTTGTGCCCCAGCGGTAATAAAAGTCTTTTCATGCGCGAGGATCAGGGTTATACAAAATTACTTTTCTCATTGATATTTTCACAAACACCTTCAGTGCACATTCTAATATTCTTTCAACATAAGAATTCCTCACAACCTTCAAATTCGAGCATAGGCATGTTCGTCAATAAAAAATTGCAGATTTAAGTTCATATATCTTAAAGGAAAAAGAAGAAGAAGCAAATTCGAGCATAGGCATGTTCACTAACAAAAAATTGAAGATTTAGGTTCATATCCTCTCCCGCCATGGGAGCCTTCTCTCTTCACGCCTCCATTTCTCCATCTCTCTACACAGTACACACTATCAACAGACTCCCTTCATTTCCTCTCCTCAAACCTTTTATCCACTTCAAACCTCTACAACGTTTTCACTCCACGAATCGCTCTTACTTCACAGCTCCCCACGAATTTTCTACCTTTGATTTGTCTATCGATTCGTCTTCTCAGCTCTTCGACGATGAAATCAAAGCGGAATTCGACGACCACGATGAGGATGATGTTGCAGCGGAAGAGTACGACGTTTTAGAGGGGAGTAACGGTATTGGTGAAAGGATTGGCGGTAGTTGTAGTCAGGCGAGATACGTGGAGTTCAAATTGAAGAGAGGGGGGAAGATTGAAATTACCATAAATTGGATAGGGTAGTGCACCTGATGCATACTTTCGAAATGGAAAAAGTAATATCTTTAATATGGCAAAGTCTCGTATGCACCAAGTGCACGGTGCACTCACTTAACAGTTGATATTGTATACACTAAAAAGTTACTCTCAATTACACTGAAAAGTTTACACTTAAAACTGATTTTCAATGTAAACTTTTCAGTGTAATTGAGACTAACTTTTCAGTGTAATTGAGACTAACTTTTTAGTGTATACAGTATCAACTGTTGAGTGAGTGCATCATACACCAAATGCACAAGAGACTTACTCATTTAATATTAACTAGGGTTTTTCTACGGTCAGGAAGGATTTCGTCCTTCCTGACGTCAGTAAACTCTTTGAATACCGTTAGATATTCGATCCAACGTATAATATTTTTTTCAAAGGATTGCACTTTGCGTTAGAGCATTTGCCCTCTGCATATTGCAATCGCACTGTATTACCCTATTAATAAATTAAATTAGTAAATATAAAATCACAAAAATATCTTTTTTATTTTAAAATAATTTATAATATTAATTAATTAACATCTAATATATAAATAAAATCCTTCTACGTATTATTTAAATTAAAGTTACAAATAAAATATTAATAATACTTAATCATCTCAAACTCTAAGAGGGGTGTATTGGTTATAGAGTCTGTAAGATTTTTTTAGACTTTTAAAGTCTGGGGGTATTCAATCTAGATTTTCAAAAGTCTTTAAAAATCCTGAGGTATTAATACGGATTTTAAAAAGTCTTAAAAAATCATTAGGTATTCAACAGTCTAGGACTTTTAATACTCCACGGATTTTTTTAGATTTCCCTTCCAAAATATAAATAGATTTCACTCTTCAAAATCTCTTCTAATAACCAGAGATTTCTACAGATTTTGAAAAGTTTTAAAAAATCTTTAGGTATTCAACAGTCTATTGACTTTCTTTGATTCTTTTCCATTGGGATGTCAACGGGGCGGGGACGGGGGGTCATTCCACATCTCCGTCCCTGCAAAATAAATGGGGAAAATTTCTCCCCCATCCCCGTCTCGCGGCGATTCCCCGTTCCCTGCCTAATTATTTTTTTATCTCATTTTTAAAATATAAAAATATATTTAAATTAAAAAAAATAATCATACACAACAATTACTTTAAGTTGTTGTTAAAAAAAAATTAATTTAAACAATTTGAAGAACCTCTAATTCTAATATTTTTAATTAACATATATACTAAAGTGAAAATAGTATAATTTGGAACTAATAACATAATATTAAATAAAAAATGTAATTTTTAATAAATAGTTAATTGAGTAGGAATCTATGAAATATTTATTTGTAATTTACTTTAAAATTAAAATTATATATAAATATATTAATGATATAAAAAGTAATACGGCTCCCCGCGGGGAACGAGACGGGAATCCCCCGGGCTGAGAATACTATCCCGGTCCCGCCTACGGGGCAAAAAAATTCCCCGTCCCTGTTTGTTTTGGGGATACCCGCCCCCTTGTCAAGTCTACTCTTAAAAAAATATAAATAAATTTTACTCTCCAAAATCTCTTCTAACAACCTGAAACTTCTAATGAGGGCGAGGTATAACGGTGATGGAAATGAAGATGAAATAATAATGTATTTTTTTTTTCTATATAATTTGAATAATTTTTTTTTATATATAAGTGTGTCCCATAAATATTTGCATCAATGGTTCCAGCGCCGGAGTTTATGTAAATCCATGTAAATCAATAAAAAAATGTATTCCACAATCTTGTAAAGTCTATGAAAATCCAAATAAATCAATAAAAAAAGTCAGTCAAACTCTGCATGGAGCCTATAGATTTTCTAAATCCAAATACTTTTTAAAGTCCAGAAAAATCCAACAGAATCTCAATTGAATACACCCCTCTAATTCTACAAGTTCAGTTTTGGGTTTAGGGTTTGTTCTTCACTCTAATTAATAAAAAGTATAATATCATTAAAAAAACCACCATTGATTAATTAATAAAAAGAAATTTTTTTAAAAAAATTCTTGATCTTCTCTTCTCATCACCGAACCAGAAGGAACCACCATTATCCCTCAACCTTCATTACCCAGCAAACATTATCAAAATTGAAGATCAATTTCAAAGAATAATTATAGAACCAGAACCTACACCAATGATTTCTTTCACCAAACTTGGGGTCGGTTTCGGACAAAAACAAAAACACCATTCCAAACCAAAAACACCATTCCAAAACCTAGAACCCGTAATAAAATTTCAAAATCTAAAAGAAAAAGGAAAAAACTTGTATGAGACCGTCTCATAATACGAGACCGATCAAATTAAAAAAAGTGATAGGGTTATAATTAAATGTGATAGTATTTTTAAAGAAAAGTGATAAGTCACTTTTAACAAATATATTATCACTTTTTGTCTAAACTTTATCACTTTTTAAAAGTGACAACTTTTTAATTAATAAGTGACACGTTTTAAATTAAAAGTGGATCAAATATTATTGGTCTCATACTATGAGACGGTCTCACACAAGACTTACTCAAAGAAAAATGTGTTAAAAAAGCAAAATTCGAAATTTGGGACATACAAACAGCGGCCGCCGGAACAGGGGCATACAAACAGCGGTGGGTGTGAACGAGAATGAAAAAATTGGAGGGAATTTTGGGGAAGAAGTTTGTTTGTCGGCGGAGAATCAAAATGTTTGTCGGCGGAGAATCAAAATTCGAAATTTCCCCAAAACTGCAGTGTCTTCAAGGATGCTCGTGCGAGTTCTGTTTTTGCAATTCTATTTTGGGGATGCGATTTCTGTTTAGGGCGTGAGAATTTGGGCGTGTGAATTCATCTATTTTGAATCTTGTTGTTTTGATACAGTTTCATTTAAATTCTGAATTTGTGGTTCTTATTTTGGTGCTCAATTTCATAATTTTGATTCAATTTCTGCAACTATGTGTTTGCTTGACGGGAAGGAGGTTGAACGTGGAAGATGAACAGTGATTCATCTTTGAATTTTAAATTTTTTTTAAATATTTCTTTTTAATTTTCATTTGTTTCTTTTAAAATAATAAATGCCACATATTCAGTAAAAGATAAAAAAAATGCCACGTAAGTGAAAATATAAAAGAAAATATGGCACGACCGGCTGTATGACCTCCAATAGCCGTTAAAGGACCAATTTTTAAACTTCTAGGACTTAAATCAAAATGTGTAATTAATTGGGACCAAAATTAAATTGATGTTAAATTACAGGACTTACAAAACTTTAATCCCTAAATAAAAATACTATAAGGATATTTTTGGAATTTTATAATTATTTTTATTAAAAAAATATTATTTTTCTCAGGGCGAAGCTAAATTGTAAATGGCGAAAGTAAATCTATTTGTTGTGTATGAGATCCCTTTATATAGGTTACAATCTAGGATTTTAGATGTGTACATAGAATATAATGAAATGACCATATTTCCCTCCATCAGTTACTTGTTGATGAAGGCACACTAATATATTTTCCTTCAATACTCCCCCTTGTGCCGAATCAAAAGTGTGGATGGTGCTTGAATGCTGCCTCGCTAAAACTTGACAAGTAGCAAAAATCCAATGGAAAATAAATCTTGATCAAGGGAAAAAGATTTATAATGCACCTATGTTGAGACTCCCCCTGAAGTCTACACCTTTCACATGATACGTACATCTATCAAGTGATTTCAGAAAGTCTACACATCTCAATTCTTTAAAATGTTTCCCAAAGATTGTCTTGAACAATATTTTTATAAACAGATCAACCCCATTTACTTTAGAGCTTGAATCTTGAGAAAAATATTTTGTTGTTGGTTATAGAAGACTTCGGTGATATATGTTTCATATTGTCACCTTTGATGTAGCCCAATTTCAGTTAATGAACATAAGAAACATGTTCTTCATATATACATGTTGTTGATAGGCGAACATCATCCAAAATGAAGCGAACAAGAGTTACAGGCTTAAACAAAAATAGTCAACATTGGGGTGCATCTACCAATCTGAGAGGTGTATAAAGTGACGAACAACTCCCCCGACGAACAACTAATGGGCGAACAGGTATTAAGACCCGAGACCAAGAATGAGCCAACTGTGAAGTCATCAATGACGAACAACTTGGTCAAACTATGATACAACAAACGGTCAAGGAAGTGTGTACAAGTGAACAAAGGACAAAGATCCCAAAGCCAAGCTAAACAAAGCCATAAGGCGAACAACTTCCAAAGTACAACCTCAAGAGGCGAACAACTTTCAGTGGGAGAATCAACAAGATCAATCAAGCCGACCTAGGCGAACAACAATGAGTCCGAGATAAGACCAAAGAAGACTTTGTAGTTAAGATTCAGCTTAGATAAGATCAAAGGGACACATGTCAAGCATGCAGGCTAGAGAGACCAAGAGTCTTGGACACCTCATGCTTGTTAGTCTCTATAAATAGTTGTTCTCCAGCTGTGAAATACAAGTTCAAAAAAAGTTAAAATACATAAACAATTCTAAAACACACACAAATACACCTAAAACGCCCACACATACGAAATCAGTTCAATTTCGACTATCGAATTTATTAATCCAATAAATTCACATCCCGATTTACCATTTACGGTGGTAATCAATCACACGTTATTGATTGGTGACGTAAGAACGGATTAAAACAGCCACTAATCCTTACGATTAGATTCGTTCACCAACAATTTGGCGCTAGAAGGAGGGTTTGAACCTTCGATTCAGTGTGATTACTCAAGAACTTCGAGTCTGAAACTTGAAGATTCAAAGAAATCCTCAAGAAATTCTTGAAGATACAAGCAAAAGTGTTCTTGGTGTTCTTGATGTTCTTCAATAATAATTTGAAGATTCAAAGATTAAGAAACTAATCCAACATTAGGATGCCTCAATCCAAGCAAACACAAGGATCACGCCTGTCAAGGAGAGCATCTCCTACTCGGGCCTCGACAGCAGACCATCAAGACCGTGATCCTAAGCACGCGAACAGATCACAGCATACAGCCATAACACATAACCTCCCGCCTGAAATGGAGGCTCTGGCGAACAACCCTAACGAGTTGGCTAAGACCATAGCAGCTCTCCAAGCCCTCCAGAAACAACAAGAACAAGCTAGACCTTCCCAAGCAAGGCCTAGGGATAAGTCTCTAGAGGTTGTGAGGGCTAAGAATGTTAGGGGCGAACAGCATGAGGTGAACAGCGCTCAAGTTAGGCGGGACAAGGGCAAGGCTAAAATGGCTGACCTAAGAGAAGAGCAGGCTGAGTCTGCCCATGGGCGAACAACTTTGTCAAGCCATGGGACTACTCGTTCCAGTGCCCAGGACAGACTTGGTCAACCGCAACATGTCATGGGAGCTGCTCGCCAGAGGGCAGGTGATGGGCGAACAACTCTTGAACAGCCTCGCCCAACAGTACATGAAAGATTATCTCAGTCCGCCTTCAGACGCCTAGGGCCGAGTGCGGCAAACAACCCTAGGAGGCAACTCCAGGAGGAGCCCACTCCGAGTGAGGGACTGCGACGAACAGAAAGGCATGTGCCTTTGTTCGCCGAACAGCCTCCAAGTCAGGGGGCACCTATGGATGAGTTGGCCAGTTTAAGAAGGGCAATGGAAAACATGCAGGGGTAATTGGACCAACAGAGAGGTATGGGGACGACCAGCATGCCATTATCCCCATTAGCCCCTCACATTTTAAAAGCCCCAATTCAAAATAAGGTTCAATTTCCGGCAAGCATCCAGTATGAAGGCCTAGCAGACCCTCGAGTCCACCTTACCAAATATACGGACTACATGGTTTCCGTGGGGGCCAGCGACGCCACCCAGTGCCGGAACTTTCCATTAACGTTGGGCGACCGGGTTCACAAATGGTTTTCAGCAATGCCACCGGCATCAATCAACTCGTTTGCTCAACTGGGTCGGGAGTTTCTTTCACACTTTTCAACAGCTGGCTCGTATCTTTCCCAGAAACATCGACTGTCAGATTTAAGACAAAATGACGACGAATCTGACAGAGCATTCATGGAAAGATTCGATAAAGTGTTGTTGGAAGGAGAACCGGTCAGCGAGGACACTAAAATTGTCGCTGTTATGGCAGGACTAAAAAAAGGGTCAGAATTATGGAAAAAGGTACGTCTGAAGTGCCCAAAGAATTACGCCGAGTTCAGAAATCAGGCCGGCGTGTTCGTTTCCATGCATGAGGCCCTAGAAGCAAACTTGGGGGAGAACAAAGTAGACCCCAAGGAGAACAACAAAAAGCCTGGTGGAACAGGATACAGAGTCCCGAAGAACATGAAAGCCTTCAACGAAGGGACAAAATTGAAAGAAAAGCTCAACCAGGTGCTAACAGTGTCAGTTGACACTGTTTATGATAATGTAAAAGGCAAGGAGTTGCTCTCCCCTCCGCGAAAAATCCGTCAGGATACTGGCAAACTCAACCCCAACAAGTACTGTGCCTACCATCAAAGCGTGGGACACTTTACAAGTGAGTGTAGAGATTTGCTCAAGCAACTCTGGCGATTTTATGAGGAGGGAAAGCTCTCCGAATTTGTTAATAGACAGCCCGGCAAGAGAGGCCGGGAGAGCAGCCCGGGGGAAGAAAGCGACGAACAGCCTCAACGGAATAATCGCCCCGGACGACCAGTTCCCGCTGCAGCTGCACGCCCATTGGAGGATATTTTCATGATGGAGCCTTCCGGCTCTGCCGGAGGTTGTTCTGATGGACGTCCACCAATGTCGAACAGAAAGAAGAAGGCAGAGTTACGAGCTATGGGCCAAGTTCAAGAAATGGGGATCAAACCAACCATCATGCAAACGGCAAAGTTGACCTTTACCGAAGAAGATTTGGAAGGAATCTCGACCCCACATAACGATGCGCTCGTAGTCTGTGTCAAAATTATGGGAACAAGAGTCCACAGACTTTTGGTGGACACCGGAGCCTATACCAACATCATATCCAAGAAAACGCTCGACCAACTGGAAGATTATTCGGGCTACATTCAAAGTACAACTCATAGAATTGTAGGCTTCGGAAATGTTGTAACCACTCCAGTAGGGGAAATTAGACTATCTGTACAACTTGTAACGGCCAATGAACCCGAAAAGAATATTACACGAATGGTTGATTTTCTGGTCGTAGACCAGGAATCAACTTACAACGGGTTTCTTGGTCGCCCCTTTTTAAATGAATTCAAAGCTGCGTGTTCCACTTACCACTATTGTATAAAATTTCCAACAGCAAGTGGGACAGGCACAGTGAGAGGAGACCAAAGAAGAGCTCGGGAGTGTCTCCTACAATTAAAAGCAAAGTTTACTCAAGTATCCATGATGGAAGCTACCACAAACTGTCCTGGCGATGAGTCGTCAGTATTGGAGAACATGATGGACACGAACGACCACATGGACACTGACGAACAACACTTGGACGAGCAAGTGTTGGACGAACAACTCACCACCACCATTGAGGAACTTCCAGCTGACGAACAAAGAAGTGGTGGTGACGAGTAACCTTCATCAAGCAACTTGGAGGGCCGGGTACTGGCTAACAACAACGGATCAGAGCCGATGAATGATCTAGATCCCCGCCTGGGGGCAGAGCCCATGGACATCGAAAATGATACAAATCTTGAGGGGCCAATACTTGATCCCCGTTGGAAAGGACAAAAACGACGAGCAACTCCAGTCGAAGAACTGGAGGCGTTCAGAGTTAACCCTGACAACGAGGATCTTGAGCTTTACATAGGATCTGAGCTCCCTGAGCCATACAGATCCCGGATGAAAGAATTTGTTAGGATAAAAATTGTTAGTTTTGATGAGTTAAAACAAACCAGAAGATGTAATAGGACCATCTGGACCTGTTAGCCAGATGATGATCTAGATTAGGACTTAGTCTAGGGGGAACTGCCAGACCAGAAGACTTCACCAGAAGAGTCACCAGAAGACCCCACCAGAGGACTTCACCAGAGGACTCCACCAGAAGACTTCACCAGATGAGATCAGACCAGAGGCAGAGGACCTTCCCCAGACCAGACGAGTCCGGACCAGACGAGTCTGGTGGAACAAAAGATGCTCAGTTTGATCCCCTTATTCTACTGAGTATTCTGGTTGTTCACCAGATAAGGACCAGAAGACACCGAGGTTACCTGGTGTCTGGTCCTGCCTTCTCTGGAGAGAATCAGAGTTAGGCAATTGGAAGCATTATTCCGTTGGTGATTAATCAAGTCAAAACAAGATTGGATTGAGAAGATATGAAGACAATCAATCAAGATCTCACCAACCCAATCAATCAATTAGGGAATTGATTGATTGAAGCTTCCATATATAGAGGATCTGATTGGAGTAGCCTCCCAACGGCTATGTCCCTAATCCCCTCTATATATACTTGAGTGCAGATCTGGAAAAAGCTCTAGAATCATTCACGCGCATATAGCCATACTAAGCTTTTGATCACTACGCATATTGCACTCACTTTTGTTCTTAATTACTCATCTACTCGTAAGGAGTTTATATACTCAACCTGTTCATCTTGTTAGACAAGGTTGAAGTAAGTTTATCTTTAGATCGACGTTAGATCTAAAGAGTTTGTAAGAAGGTGCTGGTACTTCGGAAATTCCAGTGAGTAAGTTTGTGAGTTGGTTGATAGTGAGACCCCTTGGTGATAAGGGAGAGTGGACGTAGGATATTTATCCGAACCACTATATATCTTGTGTCATTTATCGCTTTATTTTAATTATTGTTTATTGCTCTCTTATAAAAGATTTTGGAAAGACGTTATAACATAAGCTTCCGCAATTAATCTATCGAGTGGGACCAACAAGTGGTATCAGAGCCATCAGAAGAAGAAGAGGAAGAAGAGGAAGTGCCTCTTGTAAGGAAATCCAAGGCCAAGAGAGCCCTTCTTCAAGATTCAGACTCTGGATCTGATCTTGGAGAGGCCTTGGAGAAGGCCATTGAGGATGCCACCCAGATGATGGAGGATGCTCCAGAGCTTGTTGTGCCTGCTGGTGTTGACCCAGCAGAGGTAAACCCTTCCTTTCCCTCTTCCTCCCCCATAAATCTTGTTTCCCCTTCTACCTCTCCCCCAGATAACATTCCCCAAACCCCATCTGCCTCTGGTAACCCAATTCTTCCACCAGAGCAGACTACACAAACACCTTCTCCCCCAAATTCCCAAACACATATCCCCACTAACCCCTCTCCCCCACCTTCTGTACCAGAGGTTCCCTCAACCTCCTCTGGTGCAGAAGTCCCCCCTTCAATCTCTTCCACCTCCCAAATCCCTCCTACACATTCTGTACCAGATATTCCTTCCTCTTCTGGTGCAGAGCAACCAATCCCTACCACCTCTACTTCACAAAATCCAAACCCTCCCCAAACCCATACAGACCAGGACCCAACCATTTCTATGGCTCTGGGATTCGTTGGCCCTCCCCGCTCTCCAACCTGTTTAACCAGCGATGATAGTGAAGATGAGGAAGCTTCACTTGAGCCTGTTGACTTAGCCCCTTCCTCCTCTGCCTCTGGGCCCAAACCCTTCACTTTTTCATCCGCAGAAATGGGTCCCATTAGGCAGAGTATGAGTGTAAGTGCTCAGCTCTGGCTAAGAGAGCATTTTCCAGTTCTTCTGGAGCACTTACCACTTCTGGCAGAGCTTACTGATGCCAAGGTCTGGAGCAAGGCCAGACTTGAAGATGTGGAGGACCTGATGTTATTGCTTGAGGAAATGGGTGCCTCCAACTTCACTGCTTGGGAGATTGAGCTGAAGCAGAAGATGAACATTCAGAACCCAGCAGAGCTGGAGACCCCTGGTGCAGCTAAAGTCTTGATTCGCACCCTGCTCATCCAGAGATGAGTAATGCTCACTCCAGAGGGCCCCACTTACAAGTTTGGTCCTCACTTTGTCTTCCCTCCAGAGCTTTATTCAGACGAGGAGGACTTTGAGATGTCTCCTGCTGTGCTCCAGAAGATGAAGGCTTTCTTCAACGAGCAGATCATGCAGATAGGGCGTTTTTCCAAAGCCATTCAACATATGGCCCCTGCTATGATAGAGCACCAGATTAAGCAAGAGAGGAAAATCTTCCTGAAGCAGATCAAATCCACTCTGGCAGAAGTTAAAGCTTCATTCAAGGCTAATGGTTTATTTGTCAAGCTAGATGTCATGCATAGCCAGAAGCAGCTCCAGGAGCACGTGCTGGAGCAGATGAGGCCTGTCTCTGTGCTCAAAGTGGAGATGGCCAGCCAGATAATTCAAACCGCTAAGCTGAAGGACTCCCTCCAGGAGATGTTGGAGAAGCAGGAGAGACTTGTTGCAGAGTCTAAAGCTTATCTGGAGGAAGCCAAGCAGCTGCGTGATCTTCACTCTTCCTCCAACACTGCCTTGCCTGATCTTATAAGGCAGGTAGTGGAGCCCCTCCTTGATGAAGTTAAAAAGGGGGAAGAGAAGGCCAGAACTGATCTGGCGAAGACCACCAATGAGACTCTGTTTAGCCATGGAGCTCGTCTGGACCTGTTGGAGAACACTCTGGCCCAGGCTGAGTTACAGAAGAAGAAGAAAGAAGAGTTGAAGTCTCTTACTATGGCTAAACAACTTGCTGCAGAAGAAGAGTCATCTGAAGCTGAGCAGGATCCTTCTACCATTCCTGGTCCTGCTAAGAGGAAGATTAGAAAAGTAAAGAAGAGTTTCCTTGAATCTGTTGTCGAAGAAGCAGAGAAGAGATACAAGGAAGAGACTCCAGAGGAGAGGCAAGCCAGAATCAGAAAGAACATAGATGAAGAGCAGAGGCTCAGATATGTTAAGAGGCAGAACAAGAAGGCCAGAGAAGCTGGTATTCCTTCTGGTGCAGGTGGCTCAGGTCAGAAGAGGAAAGCTCCTGTGGAAGTTATGAACATCTTGCCACTCAGGACAGAAGGGTCTTTTGACTCTACTGTGCCATATCCTCTGATTGAGAGATGGAGAGAAGCCAAGACCCTCTGGTTCATTCAGCATTATATCCAGAGGCCAGCACCAGAAGATGATGAGCTAATCAACAGAACCTTCCATTCTTGGATGCAAGCCTATGATGCAGACTTGTACAAGCAGCTGATGGATTCAACCATTGAGTTCAACCTGGAGGTGACTGCTCCTGAATTTACTTATCTTAACACTCCCATGATTGGGAACCAGGTGGATTGGGCAGAACTGAAGAAGCTTTACAAGACCAAGGTGTTGGTGAATTTCACCCCAACATCTTCTGCAGAGTTGAAGGCCGTCCAGGATAGGTTCCTTGACTGGTTTCTTGTCCCTAAAGAGAACAGAAGATATGCCTAGAATAGGACAATGAACTTCAATGTAATCTGTAATTATTTGTCCTCTAATTATTAATGGAAAAATACATATCTTCTTTGTTCTAAAGACAACTTCTTGTTGTCTTATTATTTGCCTGATGAGATCTATTCTAAGGTCTCATCCCTTTATTGTTTTCTTAAGTTTACTTTTGATCAGTTCTGGTAGTGTTTTAACTCCATCAAAAAGGGGGAAATTGTTAGGATAAAAATTGTTAGTTTTGATGAGTTAAAACAAACCGGAAGATGTAATAGGACCATCTGGACCTGTTAGCCAGATGATGATCTAGATTAGGACTTAGTCTAGGGGGAACTGCCAGACCAGAAGACTTCACCAGAAGAGTCACCAGAAGACCCCACCAGAGGACTTCACCAGAGGACTCCACCAGAAGACTTCACCAGGTGAGATCAGACCAGAGGCAGAGGACCTTCCCCAGACCAGACGAGTCCGGACCAGACGAGTCTGGTGGAACAAAAGATGCTCAGTTTGATCCCCTTATTCTACTGAGTATTCTGGTTGTTCACCAGATAAGGACCAGAAGACACCGAGGTTACCTGGTGTCTGGTCCTGCCTTCTCTGGAGAGAATCAGAGTTAGGCAATTGGAAGCATTATTCCGTTGGTGATTAATCAAGTCAAAACAAGATTGGATTGAGAAGATATGAAGACAATCAATCAAGATCTCACCAACCCAATCAATCAATTAGGGAATTGATTGATTGAAGCTTCCATATATAGAGGATCTGATTGGAGTAGCCTCCCAACGGCTATGTCCCTAATCCCCTCTATATATACTTGAGTGCAGATCTGGAAAAAGCTCTAGAATCATTCACGCGCATATAGCCATACTAAGCTTTTGATCACTACGCATATTGCACTCACTTTTGTTCTTAATTACTCATCTACTCGTAAGGAGTTTATATACTCAACCTGTTCATCTTGTTAGACAAGGTTGAAGTAAGTTTATCTTTAGATCGACGTTAGATCTAAAGAGTTTGTAAGAAGGTGCTGGTACTTCGGAAATTCCAGTGAGTAAGTTTGTGAGTTGGTTGATAGTGAGACCCCTTGGTGATAAGGGAGAGTGGACGTAGGATATTTATCCGAACCACTATATATCTTGTGTCATTTATCGCTTTATTTTAATTATTGTTTATTGCTCTCTTATAAAAGATTTTGGAAAGACGTTATAACATAAGCTTCCGCAATTAATCTATCGAGTGGGACCAACAGAATTCCTCCTCAAGAATCTAGATGTTTTTGCATGGTCTCATGCAGACATGGTGGGGATAGATCCAAAGCATGCTTGCCACAGGCTCAACATTAATCAAGCCAAGAGGCCAGTCCATCAAAAATGAAGGAAGTATGGCCCGGACAAATATCAAGCGTTGAATGAAGAAGTTAAAAAGCTGTTAGACAACGATCTGATCCATCAAGCACTTTGTCCACAATGGGTAGCAAACCCTGTGCTGGTGAGGAAGCCAAACGGAACCTGGAGGCTATGCATAGACTTTACAGATCTGAATGCAGCATGCCCGAAGGACAACTTTCCTCTCCCGCACATCGATCAATTGGTGGACAGCACTGCGGGTCACGAAATGCTAACATTCATGGATGCTTTTGCAGGGTATCATCAAATCCCAATGCATCCTGACGATCAAGAAAGCACAGCTTTTTACACCAACAAAAACTTGATGTGCTGGAAGAGAATGCCCTTCGGCCTCATCAATGCCGGGGCAACTTATCAAAGGCTGGTGAACAAGATGTTTGACCAACAAATCGGAGACACGGTGGAAGTCTATGTAGACGACATCGTGATCAAAAGCCCCAGGAGAGGAGATCATCTCCAGCATTTGACCCAAGCGTTCGAGATTCTTCGGCATTATAACATGAAGCTAAATCCGAAGAAGAGCAGCTTTGGTGTCCATTCGGGGAAATTCTTGGGACATCTTATTAGCCAGCGGGGAATTGAGGCCAACCCAGCAAAAGTTAAAGCCATTACGGATATGCAACCTCCACGGTCAGTAAAAGAGGTGCAAAGACTCACAGGATGCCTAGCAGCTTTGAATCGGTTCATATCCAGATCGGGGGACAAATGTCGTCCATTCTTTGAGGCCATCAAAAAAGGAAGCTTCTCATGGACTAACAACTGTCAAAGGGCCTTTGATCAACTCAAAGACTACCTGGGAGATGTTAAAATCCTATCAAAACCAGTCCCAGGAGAGAAGTTATTCCTATACTTAGCCGCATCAGAAGTTGCCATCAGCTCTGTTCTAGTGCCCGAAGACGGCAGATTCCACCAACCTATATACTACGTCAGCCAAGCCTTGCATGAAGCAGAGATCAAATACTCCCCAACTGAGAAACTGGCGTATGCCTTGGTCATGAGTGTGCGAAAGTTAAGACCATATTTTTTCGATCATCAAGTCGAAGTACTAACAACTTTCCCGCTCAGACAAATCCTCCATCGCCCCGACACAGCTGGTCGTCTATTAAAATGGTCACTAGAGATTAGCCAATTTGGGGTGACCTATGCTCCTCGAACAGCGATCAAAGGGCAAGCTTTAGCCGACTTTATAGTCGAACTAACTTTCCCACCAGATCCGACGAGAGGACTAGATCACCCCTGGCATCTCTATGTTGATGGGTCCTCGACAAGTGTGGCGTCAGGTGCAGGAGTGGTACTAATTAGTCCTGAAAGACAAGTATTCACCTCGGCAATCAAATTCAATTTTATGGCAACCAACAACGAAGCAGAGTATGAAGCTCTCATTGCTGGTCTTCACCTATCCCTTGCCGTAGGTGTTAGACGGTTACAAATCTTCGGAGACTCACAACTGATTGTGAACCAAGTCCGAGGTAAATACGAGGCGAAAGATGATCATATGATTGGCTATCAACAGATTGTTGCTCACCTTATGTCCATGTTAGATCAAGTCTTCATCGAACAAATTCCACGGACAAGCAACACTCAGGCAGATGCTCTGGCCCGACTAGCAACAAGTGAAGGGCCAGCAGAGTTGGCAGACATTATAATTACAAAGATGAATGATCCATCAACAGTAAGCTATAATGTCAACCAATTTGATGATCAAACCGTCGATGAGGACGACTGGAGAACAAATATAGTCAAATAATTGAGAAATGGGGAAAAACCAAACAACCCTTTTGAAGCTGCCAAGCTAGTGAAGCGAGCCGCCAGATATACTCTGGTGGGAGAACAGCTTTACAAAAGGGGAATATCAGTCCCACTTCTCAAGTGTTTGCCTAGGGGGCAAGGACGAGCAGTCCTCGAAGAAATTCACGCCGGAGTATGCGGAAATCACACTGGGGGGCAAGCCTTGGCGTACAAAACCATCAGACAAGGATATTATTGGCCGACATTACGTCAGGATGCAATTAAGAAAGCAAAAACTTGCCATCAGTGTCAGATTTTTGCCCCGAACATTCATACCCCGGCCCAAGAGCTCGTGTCAGTTTACAGCCCATGGCCTTTTGCAAGATGGGGGATGGACATCATTGGTCATTTCCCGGCTGGAGTTGGAAATGTTCGATTTGCCGTTGTGGCAGTCGATTATTACACTAAATGGGCAGAAGCAGAGGCCATGGTGAACATCACGCAACAAAAGATGATCAACTTTATTTGGAAGAACATTGTCTATCGTTTTGGAGTTCCACTGACAATTGTGACAGGCAATGGTCCACAGTTTGATGGACAAGAGTTGAGAGAATTCTGTGCGAAGTGGGGGATCAAAAAGCATTACTCCACACCTTATCATCCCCAGTCACACGGACAAGTTGAAGCTGTGAACAAGATAATCAAGCATACATTAAAAGTAAGACTGGCGGAGAGCAAAAGTGGTTGGTCTATCGAACTCCCGGAAGTCTTGTGGGCATACAGAGTTTCTCCCAGATCTAGCACCGGAGAAACACCCTTTGCTATGGCTTTCGGAACAGAAGCAGTAATACCTATTGAGTTAAGGACCAGCACGATTAGGACGACCAACTTTGATGAACAAGCAAACAATTCTGCTCTAAGTGCTAAAATGGATTTTCTCGAAGAAAAAAGACTCAATGCTGAGTTAAAAAATGCAACATACAAGCAAAGAGCAGAACGTTATTATAATTCCCGTGTAAAAGTCCGAGAATTCAGAGTTGGAGATTTGGTTCTAAGAAAACTGCTCGCCCAACCTTCAGGAGTACTGGGACCAACTTGGGAGGGCCCATATCGTATAACGGAAAAATTCGTAAATGGCGTATACGATCTCGAAGATATGGAAGGCAAGCCGGCCTCATACTCCTGGAATGCCGTACATCTCAAGAAGTACTATCAATAAATGGGCGAACAATTATCTTGGGGGCAAGTGTGGCGAATGAAGTGAATCAAGCAAATGGAATGGATCAAGGATCAAAAACTTGCATAATTTTTTGAAAAATTTGGCTAAGTATAGATTAAAAAGTTGCTCGGCACATTGTATAGTCTGGTGCTGCGTCTTTTATTTTTGAATAGAATTGCTCGGCAGAAATCTATAAGCGAGCAAGTTTTTAGTTTGTGTTCAAAGTTGTTCGTCATATTGTATATGTTAGTGATGAACAGTCTTATAACACTTGTAATTTGTTCAAAATGTAAATACAGTAGTTGTTCGTCAACAAAAGAAAAGTCCAAAGCTCGAGGTACCAGTCCATTCAAGGACCAAAGCCATTCAAAGGTTGTTCGTCTTTTAAGATGAGCAGAACCTAAGGCTAAACCCTATTCCATCAAAGGCAAAGTTCAAAAAGCGAACAAAGCCCAATACAATATGTTATAATTGCAAAAGCATTTCATGAAAATGTAAAGGCAATTAACATATAAGAAGATGAGCGAACATGAGAAAGACATTCCATTAATCAAAAGGCTTTAAGCCCAAAAGATAGTACAAGCTGAAAGTAGCCACAAGTACTACAAAAAATGAACGAACAACTATTACAAAAAAGAAGAAAAGAAAAAAGCTAAGTCCTAAGAACTATTGTTGCTCGGCAGGGGGAGGATCTTGAGCCTGCTCGGTGGGAGGTTCAACGATCATATCTCGGGCTAGATCTTCAGCAGCCTTATCCTCCACCTCTTTAGCGTTTTGCTCGTCAGCTACGGCCACCTCTTCCTCTTGTTCGCCTTCATCAACTGGAAGAGGAGGATAAGTGATGGCAATACTGGGGTCAAGTTTGTCAAGTTTAACCCCAAGCACAGCCAAATCCGCTAACTGAATTTCAATATTGTTCGGCGGTGGATAGTTTTCTAGGAATTCATTTAAGTCCTTGCTCATTTCCTCCACCAGATCCTTGAAGTCATAAGCATCGGCCGTGCGGATACTGTCCGCATAGGCACAGATATAGCCCAGGTTGGAGATAGGCCCACTACGAGCTTGGAACTCTTGCTCGGCCTGCTCCCCAGTAAGCATCTCAGCCATTTGCTCCTTCAAGCGAGCAAGTTCCGTTTCAGCCTCTCCCCTGGCTTTCCTTTCCTCCTCCAACACAGTAATAGAGGAGTGTAGCTCGGCCTTTGCATCCTTAAGCTCGCCAGAGATAATCTGATAGTCCTCGATGCGCTTCTGCTCCATGTCATTGGCCAGCTTTAGTTGATCCTTTAAGCGAGCAATCTGGCCATTGAAGTTGCTTGCCAGTTTCTCTTTTTCCTCAGTAAGATGGCGAACAGAAGCAGCATGGTGACGAGCAGTCTCCTCTAGCTCTGCTACTTGAGCCATTCCCCTTTGAGCTGAGACAAGGGAATTTGCGGCTTGGACCATTGATAAATGAAAATTATCAATGGGGCCCTGGGCGAGGACGGCCTTGTTCAGCGGCCGTGACCAGGCGCGAGCAACAATCTCAGCTGCCCGACGAACATGTTCATCCGGAATGTCACGGAAGCTCGCCGGGGTCTTTGAACAGGCTAACTGGTGAACCAGGTCTGCTCGCCCTGGGTAATCGCTGGGCCGGTATCTGCGAACAAAAAGAAGGTCAACACTTGAAAATTTTGGCAAATAAAAAACTTGTTCGGCAAGAAAGTAAGAACTTACTCAGAAAATTTTCGCTCATCCCGGCCTAGATATGTAATGTCATCTGGGCTTCTGGGGGAGCCTGTGTCTTTGCTCGCCTTGCCGGACTTCTCCGTAAGCTCAACGGATGAGCGGCGTACAACCTCACCTTCAGGGCGAGCATGGCTCGAACCCACCTTCTCCTTCCCCTTGTCGGGAACGCCATGGGACACTGGAGTCCCGTCTGCCTTCTTTAAACGTTTCCCCCACGAGGAGAGGAAATGGGAGGAGATTGGATTTGAATAGGGGGAGCAGCCTGTCTTGGAACTTTTGCTCCCTCGGGTTTGTTGGTCATGGCGAGCACCTTTTGTGGGGGGTCACCTCTCCTTTTCTTCCCTCTTGGCGGCGCCATTTCGAGAACCCTTTGCTCAAGAAGGGCGTATGCGGGAGGAACGGCAACTGTCACTTGCTCGGCTAAAAAAAAAAAAGAGTTAGACGAGCAAGTTAAGAAACTCAATGGCGAACAAGGCTAAAACCCAAAATTTGGAAATTCATACCTGGGGGCACCTCGACCTGGGCCTCCAAGTGGTGTGGGTATGTCAAAAGGCGAGCAGCTCTTTGACACCTTGTTCGGCAAAGGTAGTCAATAGTCCTATCTTCCTTGTTGCGGAGGCCAACCAAGCACGAGGTAAACAGAAACTCGGAGCTCAACTCCTCTTTTGAATCCCACTTGGGTAGACGAGGGCCTGCGAACAAACAAGAAAAGTTAAATTAGAACAACTTAGCCCAAAGGCGAGCAAGAAATGGACTTACGTTTCAGTTTTCCATAGGCTGCTGGAGAATTTATTCGTCCAGGGCTGCCGTGTGGACCAGAAGATGCTCGCCAATCACCCCCAATCCAGAAGAAGTGTTGCTTCCAGTCACAAATCTTGTTCGGCACCTCTTCCACCATTTTCAGCCCAGTTCTAGCCTTGAGATAGTGATAGCCTTCTTCTCCTATGGGGCAATTTGTAATTGTCATCAAGTAGTTGATTTCTTCCGCAGTGATCCGATCAACATACCCCTCCAAGGCGAACAAGCACATGGAGCCTAGAAGGTTCATCCACCCAATTGGAGTAATTTGGGTGATGGCCAAGTTGGTCGCCTCCAGGAATCGACCAACAACGGGTGGAAGAGGCAGCTTTAGTCCGGCAATCAAGGTGTGAATGTTGATCGCCGTGCATCCTAGAGGTGGGCGATCAGCTCTTTCCTTTCTCCGAGGGGCCCATATGTGAATATCATATGGGATCTTGTATTTCTCCCGGATAGAGTCCAGTTCATCTTCGCGAACAACACTTTTTATCTTGCTCGCCTGGTACCCAGTTTTCACCTTATCAATTATTTGTCTCTGGGGACGGGGAAAGTTGTTCGCATACCTTTCAGCATATGCTCACCATTCAAATAGTCGAGCAACCCCAGCTGGGATCTCGTTTTCCCGCATCTTTGGGGATGGAAAATTGATACCCTCCAGGAACTCGCGAGTGAGTTCGTTAAATTCTGGATCTTCAGAGTCAGCGGAAGACGAAGAGTTGTCGTTCAAATTGTTGTTCGCCGCGACTGCCAGTTCTCTCCCAGATGGGCCCACACCAGTGTTTTCCACAGAGCGAACAACTGAGTCCACGTGAGCGTTCGACGCTGAGGAAACCTCAACTGGTTCAGGATCGCGAGCAACAATGGGAAAAAGGGGATCTAAGGTCTCCTCGGTTTTATTGCTTGAATGCGAAGACATAGGAGAGAGAGAAAAATCCAGACGGCGGTGGAGAGAGTGTTGCAGACGGCGGCGCTTCCCCGGAGAAGATGGTGGCGCTCGGATCCACACGGCGGCGAAAGGAATTTTGGGATAAAAAGTAAAGAAAAAGACGGAGAAAGAAGGGTAACTACCTGGGAATGAAGATTTGAAGCCAAATGCTGAAGGACGGACGCCGGGAAACTCGAAATCGCCGGAGGAAAGAAGAAATCGCCGGAACACTGTAGCAGGAGGTGGAAAAGTGGGAAAATTTTCAGTTTCCCCAATATTTATACCCCAAGTAAAAACGGGGTCCAAGGCATAATTTTCTGAAAGTTCAGGGACTCAACTGAGAGAAGACGGGGTCAATTTCGAGCTAAACTAAAAGTTGAAGGACCTATAAGCAATTATAGGGGCGCGTGACCTCGGGGCTGCTCGCGCGTGAACGGCGCGCAATCATTGCGCTGGCGTCATCTTCGTGATCTCCCCAGACCATGGGAAGACGAAACGGTCACCCCAATGTTGCTCGTCACAAAGATGCTGTTCGTCCAAGTCTTGACCAGAATAATATCCTAACTACAGTTGCTCGCCACAAAGTTGCTCGTTTAATGCAACATCTAGTCAGAATAGGGGGCAATTGTTGATAGGCGAACATCATCCAAAATTAAGCGAACAAGAGTTACAGGCTTAAACAAAGATAGTCAACATTGGGGTGCATCTACCAATCTGAGAGGTGTATAAAGTGACGAACAACTCCCCCGACGAACAACTAATGGGCGAACAGGTATTAAGACCCGAGACCAAGAATGAGCCAACTGTGAAGTCATCAATGACGAACAACTTGGTCAAACTATGATACAACAAACGGCCAAGGAAGTGTGTACAAGTGTGTTGGTCCCGGTACAAGACTGAGGAATACGTGTATGGGGGGGGGGGGGAATACACGTATACCAATTTTCAAACTTAAAACTGACTGAGTCCCCTTCACACAGAGTGGTAAAGAACTAGGAGCTGATAATACACCCACTGACTACACTTGGTGCGGGTCAGTTGGCTAACTATCAGTTCAAGTTTAGTGCGGAAATGTTTGAGCCCTGATAGTTTAAAGTCTTGTTTAGTTTGCTTTCTGAAAACTTGTTTTACTCAAATCTGAGAAGTGGTTAGTAGGGCAGTGTTCTTTTGAGGATCAGGTTGATTGATTCAGACCTGATAAACTTGAATGCAATGAATGAACAGGTAATATGGCAAGTATACACAATATCAAAGCAGTAAGAACACAAGGAGTTTAACGTGGTTTAGAGTCTCAAGCTCCTACGTCCACGGCCTGACTTAACAGGAAATCCACTCAAGGGATTCTTGTTTTTAACGTGCCAAGGTGCACCAAGATCAGTTACCTCACTGATCTATACAAACTCCTCTTACTAACACACTAACTGACTTACTCCCAACAAGCCTAACTTAGGGTTTTAGTTTCAGTTTAGATTCCAACTAAGTTGAGATTATCCTTACAAGGCAAAGCTATGCTAAGGATTGGATAATCTCTCTAAGCTTAAGATAATTCTAATTAGCTCTTGGAATACAGAATAACTCTCAGTTGCTGAGAAACACTTGGGAAATTTTGAAGGTTTCGAGTGTTTCTCTTAAAGGCTGAATGCTTTGATTGCTTGAGAGTTTGAGTAATTTCTGGCTTGGAAATTTCCCGTAACCTTGAATGGGTTCAAGGCCTTCTGTATTTATAGGTGGTTTGAAAAACTATCCGTTGGAGAGATAGCCTTCTAGCCATCTATGTAGAGGGGCTTCAAACGGACATATCTTCATGCAGCAGCCGCCCTTGCATGGATTTGGTATTTGCATTAAATGCACATTAAATGCTTGCCCGTTGAATATGCAGTCTGAATTCAGTCTTTATGTCAGGTTCCGTACGTGCGTGTCCTCCTCGGATTGGTCCACGTCATCAGGTTGGTGAGAGTGTCAGAACTTATTCCTGAGCTTCAGGCTTGTCTTATTAAGTTCATTTTGTCTTGAACTCACCGGTCTTGTCCTGACGCTGAAATTCCTTTTGCATTGCTTGGCTCTACTCCAAGTCTTCCCATTAACTCAGTGACAACCTGTTCCCTTCAGGACTGAGTTAGTAATGACCTCAGGGTCATACTCTTCATCACTGACACTTACTCAGCCAGCTTAGAGGACTGCCATAAGTTCAGGATGGTGCTCTTCGTCTTCAGGCTTTGAGTCTTGATTGTCTCCAGTGAGTTCTCCTCTCACTGAGTTCCTGTGAAGTGTAAAATGACTAAGTACTAAACCTAACCAAGACTAGCCTGACAAAGACAGATTAAGGCAATCATCTTTTCAGGGGCTTTGGGATCTTAATCAAAACTGACAATGTCCCAACAATTTCCCCCTTTTTGATGATGCCAAAACACTGAAAAGATCCTCAAAACACTTAGAGGAAACAAGACAAACCTATCTATAAGATAAGACAGTGTTAGAGCAATTCTTGATAAAGTACCGAATTTAAACAAGCCAAAAAGACAATGAGTTTTTGTCTGTGGGCAGAAGTAATAGATTTCATTGATAGATGTGGAAATGATTACAATGAATCTAATCTATTACAAGAAGCCTATGAACACCTAGACTAATCTCATTTCAGGCTTGAGTCCATATCCCGCATAAACTCTTGCCTTTAGCTCGTCAAGTCTTCCAGGTTGGTTCACATATCCTTCAGCTCTGGCTATCTTCAATACTTCCATCATTATGGCCTTAGTGTCATGCTTTTGAGTTCCAGGAATCAAGGGAGGAGCTCGAATGGTGAACTCAGGAGCCTTCACTTGGACTTGAGCTGCCTCAGCCTCCTCCAAGATCTTCTGGAATAGCTCAGGATGATTGTCCATCATATAGTCAGTGAAGTGGGCATCAATATCGTCAGTGTCGCCCCACTTCTTCACAACAAACCATAGCCTGACAAATTCATCCCTTGCATCAGTCCAAAACTCCTTCAAAGTCTCTGAGACGAACTCATCAACAAAAGCTTCCCTTGCTCCTGATTCTGGCCTTCTGACTTGAAGAATTGTTGATTTCCTAACTGTTGGCTTCTTCCTGTACTTCCTTGGCTCAGGCTTCGCCTTCTTCCTCCTTAGCAAGCTGATCACTGCATCATCTAATTCGCGTTGTTGAAGCTCAGTGATATCAGTCAGCTTCTCAACCTTCTTCTCCAAGATGCGCATCTTCTCCTTCTGAGCAATTTCAGCTCTGCGCAAAGCCTCAGTCTTTTCAGGTTGATCTCCCCATGCTTCAGCACATAGCTCCGCAACTAACTCACCTGAGTAAGTGATGGGATTCTTCCTTGAGCTCATGGGTAACGATCTTTGGACTGGCTCAGGTTGTTGTTTTGAAGGTTCATTAGCCTTTGCCTTTGTTGCCTCCTCCCTCAGCTTGGCAACTAATTGTTCTCCTTCCTTCTCTACGGCCGCTAACCTAGCTGACTTCCTTACCCTTAGAATATTTCCATCATGATTGGCTTCAGGGTCAGCTAGGACGGTCTCTCCTTGACTAACTGCCTCAGATGCCTCAGGGCGGGATCTTTTCTTCTTTTCCCCCTTTTTGGCATCATCATTGGCCTCAGATGGGAATGCGTCAGATCCGCTGTTGATTACGAAGGAGGCTAGGGAATGGACATCGTTGATTCCCTCCTTTAATAATTCAACTCCCATTGAAATCCCAGTCCCTGCAAAAGATACGGAACTAATGGCAGCATTGACCTTCTTTTCAAAGACCTCCATAGAGAGTTGGAGACTTTGTTCAGCCTTGGTGATCCTTTCTTCCACCTTCAAGGACTCACCGCTGACCCTGCTCACCTCAGTCAGTATCTTCGCAGACTCCTCAGTGGCCTTAGCCAAAACGTCCGCCACTGATTGAGAGGTACGATCCAGCTTCCCTGACTCCAGCTCCAATTTGGACGCTGAGTCCTTCCAGGCCTGAGTGACAATAGCTCCAGTCTGAACTGCAAGCCTGTCCACTACCTGATTCATCTTTTCGTCCCTGATCGCATCCCTCTCTTCAAGCTTCTTGAGAGTGTTTCTGAGCATCTTCTTTGTGCGCTTCCTCTCATTCTTCACTGACTTGGCCGTGTCAATCATTGTGCGCTTTAGCAAGATCAGCTCCCTGTTAGCAAGGGTGTTGTAAGCTGACTTTGTCCACCTGATGTGCTTTGTCAGGGCCTTGGAGTCTTTATCTTTTTCAGCACGTAGCCTCATTACTTCCTCCTGAAGCTCAGCTAGATTTTCCGAGGTTTTCTCCTGTTTGACCTCCACTATGCTTGTAAATTCAGCACGGCCGACCCCGGTTATGACCACATCTTCATCATCAGCGGCCTCATCAGTGATTGGCTGCTTTCCCTTGTCAGCCCCTGCAGCATCAGTCCCTTCTTCAAGGTGCACTGAAGGCAGTTGTGAAGTAGTCATAGCCGCCTCCTCAGGCTCGGCTAAGCTAACTTGAACCTTAGGAACTTGTCCTTCGGAACTGAGAGTCTCCTTGAACGCCTCAACATCATCCTCTCGTGTCTCAGGGCAGGGAATCCCTTCATCGACAGATGTCTCATTGGCAGCTGAGATGTTCACAACATCCTCAGCCACTGGTCCACCCTTGGCACCAGTGTTCTTGTCACCTTCCCCCTGAGCCTGAGGCTCAGAGTCCATCTCATCAACTTCTCTAGCAGTCTCCTCCACTGCCTTTTCCACAGCTCCACCTTGAGTGTCATCATCCTCCTCATCATCCTCCTTCTCTTCAACGGGGAGAAGATCAGCCTTGCTTTTGGTCATCATTTCAGCCACAAGCTTCTTCAGGTTGTCGAAGTTTAAGAGTTGAAGCCAGCTTGTCAGGCCAAAGAATGAGCAAATCTTGGCCTCCTCCGTCTCCCAGTGCTCCCAGTCGCGAGCGTCCACCAGCATATATTGCTCCTGCATGTTTGATTGTTTGAAGTCCAACCAAACTTTGAGCTCTGCCACATATGCCAGCAACTCAGTATATTTGTACAGCCCAGGCCAGCACTTTCCTGCCCACTCCGTGGCATTCCCCCTGAGCGTATTCTCCAGTATACCTCCCGCCATGTGCTCATCCAGCTCCTCCTCCTCTATTTCAAGGAACTCATCCTCTTCAGCTGAAATAGATTTGGGACAGTCTTTGGGGTTGGGGTATGAGGGAAAATCTGAGGGGTTGGGAAGATTTGCCTCGGCTAACTGGTCAGGCTCAAGTGTAGGTGAGGTTGATGGCACTGACTCAGTAGGGTAATTTGACTCTGAAGGTTGGGGGAGTTGGGGAGTTTGAGGTGTGGGGTCAGGGATGGAAGGTGTTTGGGTTTCAGGATGTGGGGGTGTTTGTGTGGGTGCTGTCTCAGGCTGCAATGACTCAGCCGTCTCAACAGTCTTTCTTACCTCCTCTAAGTCAGAGGCTCCAGGAGAGCTTGACTTCTCCCTCTCACACAACTCAGGAAGTTTCTTAGCAGGAGACTTCTTTACTCCCCTCCTAAGTCTCTTCAGGGGCCTCTTTCCCTGAGCGCCCTCCTTACTGACGTCATCATCAGTTCCCTCAGCCTCAGTCCTGGCCTTCTTGGAATCTGACTCAGTCCCTGACTTCGTGCTCTTCCCTGACAGCACGATTTTCACCCTCCTCTCCTTCTTCTCAGCCACGCCCACCTCAGGTTGCTCCACCTCTTCAGCAACAGCCTTCTCAGCCTCCTTACTCCTCTCAAGGAGCTCATCCACCTTTTCAATGAGGCTGGGTGCCACTCTCTTGGCCGTCCCAGCTGGCTTTCTGGCCTGACCCTTTGCTTTCGCATTGGGATCAGTCAGCCCTAGCACTGAATAGGTGTCACTCAGTGAGGAAAACATTACCTTCTTTGAGGAAAGGTTGTCCTCAAAGTCAAAAGTGTAATCATGGCACGCATGAGCAATCAGCATGGATAATCTTGTGCCAAATGGCAAGATGGCACTGACGGATATGTGCTTCTTCTCCTTGTCACGCGTGATCTTGTCCAATCCCGCCTGATGGAGTTGATCGAGGAAGAACTGCTCCCAGTTCGCTTCCACTCCATCAGCGATTGCTCCCATGAGCCTCAGCTTGGGCAGACTCAACTGCTCGTGAGAGCCAGTTGCTCCCATCACCATCTTGGACACCAAGTCCACCAGAGCCCTGTACTCCGGCTTCAGAGTGCTCTTGTTCTGACGGGCCCTGAACTCCGAAGACCCTGACTTGGTCCATTTCCCAAGGAATTCTCCCTCCGAGTTTTCCTTGTAAGTCCTGGGGTTGATGCCTGAGAATGGCAGCTTGAAAACTTCCCTCACCGCCTGCCTGAGATCGATGGTGACCACCTCCGAGTCGTAGAGAGGCTCTCCGTCGGCGTTCTTTTCTCCCGTCGGCTTTAGCGCAGTCACCTTTGTGAAGACTTCTCCCTTCCGCAAGAACATGTTCAAATAAGCTTCCACCACTGTTCTTGGGAGCACGGAAGAGGGGCGGGTGGTGAAGTATGTTTCCAACCCGGCGTCGGAAATCCATTTAAAAACGGGTTTGATTTCCTCAACCGTTAGACAGATACCTTCCATGGAGATGACTTGCTCCATGTGTACCAGCTTCTTCTCAACAACATCGACGATCTTGTCGGTTGTCCAGTCAGAATCAAGGAATGCCATTGTTTTCGAAAGAGAGGTTTTAGAAATCTGTGTTTGAGCAAGAGAAAACTCAGTGTGCAAATTGTGCGTTGTGTTTGCGTAAAGACCTCAAATGGCACTCTTGATTGATAAGACTAAGTCAGTTACTCAAACGTGGGGTTGAGATTGATTCCTGAATTCGAAAGGTTTTGAAATGTGAGGCCAGGATTAATCTCAGTTTTAATTAAAACCCCAAGTCAGTCATATTCCGTATAAAACGGACACGTATATGAAAAAGTAACTTGTAGCATTAAATGCTCCGTGCGCGTGGGTTTAAATATAAAAAGGCGCGCTTTTAATGAAAACGGAATGCATTTAATAAAGATTTTCAGGACGAATGACTCAGGGAGACGCTTGAGATTCACAAGAGTCAGGTTAGAACCCATACCTGTCAGGGAGACATTGTAGCACCCTGATACCTCGTTGAGTCGAGTCTGGCCTGAGTTCCCCCTAGAACCCTACACTGACTGCTCTCCCGGATCTAAGAGTCCCAATTCCACTGACAGTTCCATAAACCTTGCTTCAGCCAAGGGCTTAGTCAAGATGTCAGCTCTTTGCCTATCAGTGTGAATCTTTTCCATCCTAATATCTTTCTTTTCCACATGATCTCGAATGAAGTGGTGTCTAATATCCACATGCTTGCACCTTGTGTGAAGCACTGGGTTCTGAGTGATTGCTATTGCACTATTGTTATCACAATAGATTGGAACCTGATTCGCAAATATTTGGTAGTCCCTCAACTGTTGCCTCAACCATAGGATCTGAGCACAACAACTCCCTGCAGCCATATACTCAGCCTCAGTTGTGGATGTTGCCACTGAATTCTGCTTCTTACTAAACCACGAGATCAACTTACTTCCCAAAAACTGACATGTCCCTGAGGTTGATTTCCTATCAATCCTACAACCTCCATAATCTGCATCTGAATACCCTGTCAGTTCAAGGTTGTCATCTGAAGGATACCATAGTCCCATATTAACTGTCCTTTTCAAATACTTAAGTATCCTCTTAGCAGCCTCCAAATGACTTCTCTTGGGATCAGACTGATACCTAGCACACACACCAACTGCAAACGTAATGTCAGGCCTACTTGCAGTCAGGTACAGTAAAGAACCTATCAGCCCACGATACTCAGTCTGATTCACTGAAGTCCCTTCAGTGTCAGGATCCATCTTCCAATTTGTGTTCATTGGGATCATGGCTGGATTGTTGTTCTGAACACCAAACTTATGGATCAAGTCTCTTGTATACTTGGACTGATTAATAAATATACCTTGATCAGTCTGCTTGACCTGCAATCCTAAGAAGAAGTTCATCTCTCCCATCATTGACATCTCAAATTTACCAGTCATCAGTTTAGAGAATTTCTCACATAACTGATGATTTGGTGATCCAAATATTATGTCATCCACATAAATTTGGACCAAGAGAATGTCATCACCTTCAGTGATCCCGAACAATGTCCTATCCACTGTTCCCTTCTTGAACCCATGATCAGTCAGGAATTGAGAGAGGGTATCATACCAAGCTCTTGGTGCTTGCTTAAGTCCATAGAGTGCTTTCTTCAAATGGTATACTCTATCTCCAACCTCAAACCCGGGAGGTTGTTCAACGTATACCTCTTCATTGAGTACACCATTTAAGAATGCACTCTTGACATCCATTTGATACACCTTGAACTTCTTATATGTCGCATAGGCAAGGAACAACCTGATAGCTTCCAATCTAGCCACTGGGGTAAAAGTCTCATCATAGTCTATTCCTTCAGACTGACAATACCCTTTTGCAACCAGTCTAGCCTTGTTCCTTACCACAACACCATTCTCATCCTTCTTGTTCTTAAAGACCCACTTGGTACCAATCACACCTTGATGCCTAGGTCTATCTACCAGTTCCCAAACCTGATTCCTTGTGAACTGATTCAACTCCTCTTGCATGGCAATGATCCAGTTCGAGTCGGTGAGAGCTTCTTCAATGTTCTGAGGCTCTTGCTCAGAGAGAAAGCAACAGAACAGTGCACTCTCACCATGAAACCGTCTGGTCCTGACTCCCTCAGTTGGATCACCAATAATTTGATCAATGGGATGATCTTCTAACCATGTTCTTTTGCCAGGAGTTGTTCCTGAAGTACCTGCAATGTTAGTGTCTACAGGCTCATAAAATTCAGGAAATTGAACAGAAGGGTATGATCCTGAGTCTATACCAAAGGGATTAACAAGCTCAATGTCAGGGACATTGATTCCCCCTTGATGAGGTAACTCAGGAGCCGTCTCAGCTGCAACAGCATCTTCATAGACGTTACTTACCTCAGGTTGAGCCTGTTCCTCTGTCTGAGGCTCAACAATCCCTGATGTGCTGGGTTTAGGAGTGGCACTTGGTTCATCATCCTGATCGTCATCATCATCCCATCTGGGAATTGGCACAGTCTTGATCTTGGGATCAGGTTGATTCTTCAAGCTCAGCCTTGTCACTCTCCTCGTGACCTCCTCAGTGTCAGGATTCAGCACCTTTGCCCTAGACTCATTAGCAGATTCATCAAAGACAACATGAGGTGATTCTTCCACAACAAGGGTCCTACAATTGTAAACCCTGAAGGCTTTGCTAATTTCAGAATATCCCAAGAATATTCCTTCATCAGATTTGCTATCAAAGGCTTTCAACTGGGTCTTCCATTGTTGAGGATGAAGCACTTACAACCAAACACATGAAAGTAAGAAATACGAGGTTTTCTTTTGTTCCATGTCTCATATGGGGTCTGAGCATGTTGCTTGTTCAGCATGGATCTGTTCTGAGTGTAGCATGCAGTGTTGATTGCCTCAGCCCAAAACTTCTTGGGCAATCCTGACTCAGCCAGCATGGTCCTTGCAGCTTCCTTCAGTGTCCGATTCCTCCTTTCAGCGACACCATTCTGTTGTGGGGTTCTAGCTGCAGAAGTCTCATGAGCTATACCAAGTTCATTACAAAAGTCAGAAATATATGAATTTATAAATTCAGTGCCCTTGTCAGATCTGATCTTAGTAATGGACTGATTTTTCTCATTGCTGAGTCTTCTGAGCAACTCTGGAAGCTTCACCTGTGTTTCCTTCTTATTCAACAAGAAAATAACCCAAGTATATCTAGAATAATCATCAATAACCACAAGGGTATATTTTCTACCATTCATACTCACAGGTGTTATGGGACCGAATAGATCCATGTGCAAGAGCTGAAGTATCCTGTCAGTGGAGTAGGAAGCCTTTTCTTTGAATGACGCTCTGACCTGCTTCCCTTCCTGACAAGCTTTGCACACGTGATCTTTGCTAAAAACTTCATTAGGTAGACCATCAACAAGTGACTGTCTAGAAATTTTGTTAAGAATCTTGAAGTTCAGGTGGCTTAACCTTTTATGCCATAACCAACTGAGCTCTA
Source organism: Ballota nigra (assembly GCA_947034835.1). Classification (NCBI taxonomy): domain Eukaryota; kingdom Viridiplantae; phylum Streptophyta; class Magnoliopsida; order Lamiales; family Lamiaceae; genus Ballota; species Ballota nigra. The sequence goes on along the minus strand of OX344723.1, from coordinate 42,248,788 downwards.
GAGAGCTTTTAGCAACAAGACAAGTATTAGGAATAGTGCTGCTCCAATCAGCGAGATAAACGTTACCTTTCCTTATACCTGATAGAAGCACTTGTGTTGATTTGTCCTTGACTGAACATTTATTCGATGAGAACTCAACACAGAACCCTTTGTCACAGAATTGACTTACTGACAGTAGGTTATGCTTCAGTCCTTCCACAAAGGACACATTTTCCACTCTGACTGTACCTATAATTAGAACACCAAAACCCTTAGTAACACCTTTTGAGTTATCACCAAAGGTTACCTGTGGACCATCTTTAGCCTGATATTCTTGGAGAAGACTCTTCATTCCAGTCATGTGCCTTGAGCAACCACTGTCTAGGTACCAAACAGCTTTAATTGAGTCTTCTTTCCTCTTGTTGTGATCCACAGCCGCCTGTAAGCAAATCAGGCTTTAGGTACCCATTGGGTGTTGGGTCCTATTATGTCAGCTGTACCTTTCGGGATCCAGACTTGCTTCACAACCCTGATTGCCTCAGAGTGGTGAATCTGTCTCCCTGAAACATCGACATACACAACTTTTTTCTTCTTAGCCTGAGAGGAAGATGGTGTATGGGTGCTAGACTTAGGCTTCGCAGGCGCCTGAGTGGGTGCCTTTTGGGCTGGCTTCCTGTTCTTCCTAGGTCTGGGTGCAGCAGGTCTTGGGCCTTGTTCTTGATAAGGACCCTGATTTCTATTCCCCCTAGGCAGGTGAAGGAATGGAAAACAGTTAAGGGCCTCAGGATGCCAAAACCACGGGGGTGTCATCATGTTTGGCCTTCCCTGTTGGTATTGCCAAGCATGATGGTACCCTTGCTGACCAGTCTGAGGGCTCTTGGCCTGAGTCTTCCTCTGCTTTCGCTGAGGTTTTCCCTGGCCTGAGCTCTCAGGGGCTTCCTTAGGTTGCTTCGCCTTTCCCTTGGGTTTTGGCTTAGCTACCTTAGGGGCAACCCTGACTGTGTCAACGGTTTCTTTGCCCTTATCAGTTTGACGGGCCTGGAGCACAACCTTAGGTGCACTCTGGCCTGTCTGAACAAATACCCTCTCAGTGTTGCTCCCTGAAGCAACATGAGACTGACCTTGTGAGGATTTCTCAGGAACATATCCAAGTCCCTTTTTCTTGTTCCCAATTATCTGGTTGCTATTTATTTCCTCTCTAGCCACTGAGGATTTATTCATTGCTGCAACCTTTTTCTTGAGAGAGTCCTCACTCTTTTTCAGGATTTCATGTCTGGTAAAGAGGTCATCAAACTTACTCTTAAGTGCTTTCAGCTCTTCCTTCCTGACCAGCTCTTCCTCAGCCAGTTCCTTCAGAATTTTCTCTCTTGGGAGACGCTCAGAATTGATCATATCAATTTCCTGAGTTAGTCTCACAATCTGAGCTGATTCTTTGAGATCAGACTGAGTGAGTTGTTCATTTAGGTTTTGAACTTCAGTACTCAATTTCTTGTTCTCCTCTACCAAGAAGACATTAGTTTCCTGCAGTCTGGAGAAATCAACCATCAATTGATCAAGACAGATCTGAAGGTTCATTTCTCTAACTGACTCTGAGCTGAGCTCAGGATTTTGACCAGTGTAAGAAGCACAAACAGAATTTGATGTTACCTCAGGCTCATCCCTAGCCATTAGGCAGACATCATCGTACTCATCATCCGAGAAGAGTTCAGGTGACCTTTCAGTGGGGCCATCAGAGTCTGTTGCATCCTCAGCCACCATAGCCCTCCGATCAGCAGATCTTAGATCCCTCGTGGCTCTCCTTTCCTCTCTCTCCCTAGCACTCAGCTCCGGGCAATCGTACTGATAGTGACCAATCTTGTTACAGTTGTAACATGCTACCTGCTCACTTATTCTTTCTTTTCTTGGTTCAGGGTTCCTCCTTGAGTCAGGTTCCCTGGTTCTCGATGAGCTTTCAGCCTTGGTTGGATATCTATCATCGCGAGTACGTCTCTGTTCGTCTCTTCTTTCAGGTTTTGGTTCAGAATATCTCCTTTCATCACTACGTTCTCTCCTCTGGTCAGTGTTTCTTCGCTCCTCATATCTCCTCGAGCTTTGGTGGGTTCCTTCAGGTTTCCTGTCACGTGAGTCCTGATAAAACTTTTTATAACGACCAAACCTGGAATTGAGCTTGTCAAATCGTCTGGCCATCAGGCTGTACTCCTCAGCGAGTTCTTCCCTGCTCATCTCCATTAGTGACTTTGATGAAGAATTTGATGAGGGCTCAACAGGTTCAGACCTGGCCTTGAACGCCACACTTTTCTCAGGAGTTTTCTCCTTCCCTTCCTCTTCTGACAGAACTTTCTTCTTTCTTTTGTTAAGATCAAATTCAAGTGCTTTTAGCTCTGAAAAAAGTAAAGCAGAAGTTATGTTACTCATATCCTGAGTGTTCTTAAGCATAATTATACTGTTGTCCCATCTCTCAGGAAGGGCATTCAGGATCTTTGAAGCAACATCTCTCCTTGGGACATCCTTGTCCAACATCACCAACTCATTCATCAACTTGATGAATCTTGACTCCATCTGATCTATGCTCTCATCAGGCAGCATCTCGAACGCTTCGAATTTCTGAATGGCAATATTCCTCTTGTTCTCCTTTATCTTTTCTGACCCTTCGCACATCCTGGTCAGCTCATCCCAAACCTCCTTTGCCGTCTTTAGGTTCATCAGCCTGGCTGACTCCTCGAAAGGCACCGTATGCAAGATGATGTTTCTGGCGACGTTGTCAAGCCCCACCATCTTGATTTCATCGTTGGTCATGTCTTTCCTCTCCTTAGGAACCTGCACGCCAATCGCAAGATCATCGTATCCCAGTCCTCTGACGTTAGGAATAGTGATCTTGATCGGTCCTTCCCTGAGTACACGCGGCATCTGGTCATGGATGGCATCTAGGTGTGCCTCTAATCTGAACTTCCAATAGACAAAGTTAGATACAGAGAATTCAGGTAACGAAGCTTCAAGTCTCCTCGAAGTCATGATGATGATGCAAGTTTTATGAAAGACAAACTCAGATCTGTTCAGTGACCACCAACAGTTTCTCCTCTGAAACTATTAGTATTCAAAGTCAGTGGTCTTTCGAACCACTGCTCTGATACCACTTGTTGGTCCCGGTACAAGACTGAGGAATACGTGTATGGGGGGGGGGGAATACACGTATACCAATTTTCAAACTTAAAACTGACTGAGTCCCCTTCACACAGAGTGGTAAAGAACTAGGAGCTGATAATACACCCACTGACTACACTTGGTGCGGGTCAGTTGGCTAACTATCAGTTCAAGTTTAGTGCGGAAATGTTTGAGCCCTGATAGTTTAAAGTCTTGTTTAGTTTGCTTTCTGAAAACTTGTTTTACTCAAATCTGAGAAGTGGTTAGTAGGGCAGTGTTCTTTTGAGGATCAGGTTGATTGATTCAGACCTGATAAACTTGAATGCAATGAATGAACAGGTAATATGGCAAGTATACACAATATCAAAGCAGTAAGAACACAAGGAGTTTAACGTGGTTCAGAGTCTCAAGCTCCTACGTCCACGGCCTGACTTAACAGGAAATCCACTCAAGGGATTCTTGTTTTTAACGTGCCAAGGTGCACCAAGATCAGTTACCTCACTGATCTATACAAACTCCTCTTACTAACACACTAACTGACTTACTCCCAACAAGCCTAACTTAGGGTTTTGGTTTCAGTTTGGATTCCAACTAAGTTGAGATTATCCTTACAAGGCAAAGCTATGCTAAGGATTGGATAATCTCTCTAAGCTTAAGATAATTCTAATTAGCTCTTGGAATACAGAATAACTCTCAGTTGCTGAGAAACACTTGGGAAATTTTGAAGGTTTCGAGTGTTTCTCTTAAAGGCTGAATGCTTTGATTGCTTGAGAGTTTGAGTAATTTCTGGCTTGGAAATTTCCCGTAACCTTGAATGGGTTCAAGGCCTTCTGTATTTATAGGTGGTTTGAAAAACTATCCGTTGGAGAGATAGCCTTCTAGCCATCTATGTAGAGGGGCTTCAAACGGACATATCTCCATGCAGCAGCCGCCCTTGCATGGATTTGGTATTTGCATTAAATGCACATTAAATGCTTGCCCGTTGAATATGCAGTCTGAATTCAGTCTTTATGTCAGGTTCCGTACGTGCGTGTCCTCCTCGGATTGGTCCACGTCATCAGGTTGGTGAGAGTGTCAGAACTTATTCCTGAGCTTCAGGCTTGTCTTATTAAGTTCATTTTGTCTTGAACTCACCGGTCTTGTCCTGACGCTGAAATTCCTTTTGCATTGCTTGGCTCTACTCCAAGTCTTCCCATTAACTCAGTGACAACCTGTTCCCTTCAGGACTGAGTTAGTAATGACCTCAGGGTCATACTCTTCATCACTGACACTTACTCAGCCAGCTTAGAGGACTGCCATAAGTTCAGGATGGTGCTCTTCGTCTTCAGGCTTTGAGTCTTGATTGTCTCCAGTGAGTTCTCCTCTCACTGAGTTCCTGTGAAGTGTAAAATGACTAAGTACTAAACCTAACCAAGACTAGCCTGACAAAGACAGATTAAGGCAATCATCTTTTCAGGGGCTTTGGGATCTTAATCAAAACTGACAATGTCCCAACAAAGTGAACAAAGGACAAAGATCCCAAAGCCAAGCTAAACAAAGCCATAAGGCGAACAACTTCCAAAGTACAACCTCAAGAGGCGAACAACTTTCAGTGGGAGAATCAACAAGATCAATCAAGCCGACCTAGGCGAACAACAATGAGTCCGAGATAAGACCAAAGAAGACTTTGTAGTTAAGATTCAGCTTAGATAAGATCAAAGGGACACATGTCAAGCATGCAGGCTAGGGAGACCAAGAGTCTTGGACACCTCATGCTTGTTAGTCTCTATAAATAGTTGTTCTCCAGCTGTGAAATACAAGTTCAAATAAAGTTAAAATACATAAACAATTCCAAAACACACACAAATACACCTAAAATGCCCACACATACAAAATCAGTTCAATTTCGACTATCGAAATTATTAATCCAATAAATTTGCATCCCGATTTACCATTTACGGTGGTAATCAATCACACGTTATTGATTGGTGACGTAAGAACGGATTAAAACAGCCACTAATCCTTACGATTAGATTCGTTCACCAACACATGTGGCCTCTTCAGTGGTAGAACTCAAGCCATTACTTCTTCGAATATGTACGGTGATAGATCTCTACCAAATGCAATCTTGAACTGTTTCATGTAAGACAATGATCACTGAGTGGTTTAATGAGGTAGCTACAAGAGTTTGTTTAGTTTATCTCCAAGATATCGTTGTGTTTTCCATGGTAAATACATAACCATTTTGGTAACACTTTGTATGGATACAAAATATACAAATCCAAATAGTACATCATTTGGCGTATAAGTATAGGGGGTAGCTTCAATATTTCCTTAAGGTCCACAATTCCATTTGTGGTCTCCTTCAATATTTACTACAATGAATATCAGACCCTTGTCAATGATTTTTCTTTAAATATCAGAGTACATTTCTGACATCATTCCAATGATTTTGTGTTGGTCCTGATTGAAATCTAGCTAATAAGTTCATTGAGAAAGTAATATGTGGTCGAGTGTATTGAGCTAAGTACAATAATACGCATGTTGCACTTAAGTAGGGAATTTCATCTTTCGCTAACTCTTCGTCATCTTCATTCATACGAGATGGATATTTCCTTAAATCCAAACTTTGACCAATCATGAGAGTGCTAATCAGATGCATTTTGTCCATGTTAATTTGTCTGATCATCTTCACGACATATGCAAGCTGGTGGATAAGTATTCCACAAACTCAATATTCTAGTATAAAGTCTAGACAAAATTGAGTTTTCCCAAGATCCTTTATCTCAAAACCGGATTTCAAATACTCATGGTCCTCTTATTGCATTAAGAGTACATATTATGTTCATCCTTCAACATAAATAATTGCAAATCTGAAACTTATTTTCTTTATGAATGCATAGGGTCACTATTTATCGTTCTTGTAACCTATCCCAATCAAATAGTCACTTAGACGGGTATACCACCTCCGCCTGATTGTTTCAATCAATAAAGTGAATTTTCAATCTAATTGCAAACACACTCCGTGGTTTAGAGTCACTTGATTTGGGTAATAGATGTCATCAGACACTTATATATCTCTTATGTCATCAGACACTTATATATCTCTAAGTCAAGATCCCCATTGAGATATGTCATAACCACATTCATAAGCTGCATCTCCAATCCTTCGAAAACTAAGTGGTGAGACATTATGACGTCCATTACGGGAGTTTGTCTCCTCATACTCAATCCAGAGTGTAATGAGAAATCTTGCGTTATAAGATAAATTTTATATATCAAGACCTTATATTTCTCATTACGTTTTATTACAAAGACTCAATTATGTCCTACAGGCTTTACACTTGGTCGGGCTAGCACTACCAAACCAAATACCTGTTTCTTTGTCAGAGAATTAAATTCTACCTGGATTGCTTTTATTCATTTAGGCCAATATGCTCTTAGTTGACACTCTGCAACCAAGTGTGGTTCGATATCATTGTGCTCTATACTTTCTTGAGCAACAATATAAATAAATACATCATCAATCTGCGTGCAATGTCTGTCCATCGACTTATATGCACTCTTATAATCATATAGAGATTTTCCATTCTCTGGAATCATATCAAGCATCGGAGCGTCCTCCAGTAATGATTCATGGACATAAGTTTAATCAGAGATAATCTCGTGAGATGTATTCTCCACATTGATGATCAATGTGTTAGATTGTGCCACACCTACCATTTTTTTTCTTTTAAGTAGGTGTCAACCAAACCAGGTGACCTCCCCCATTTCCTTTTGGGAGTCACGCCCTCAACCACACCTCCACCAAGTGTGGTTGCAACACCTTTACAGCTGTGTTGCGCCCCTTATTGGGAACTTCTAACCTTACAGGCAAATTTGCAGATGGTATGTGAGATCTAGTCACTTTGGCAATATTAGTAAATGCATCATGCATCGAATATGCTACGTTCTGGATATAAATGATTCATTTTACTTCACTTGCACATTGTGAAGTTCGGGGATCAAATGAGATATTTTGGAGACAGACACGATACTTCCTGTCGTTCCCTTAGAAAATCATTTTTCTTATCTCCCCCTAACAATGGGAAGACTGTCTCATTTAAAGTGACAATCCGCAAACCTAGCGGTAAGTAGGTCGTCTGTCAAGGGTTCTAAATTGCGAATAATTGTTGGGAATTTATATCCAATATAAATACTTAATCGTGTCTATAAACCCATTTTATGCATTGTGGGTATGCAATAGGCACATTTATTGCACAACCAAATATGTGTAGATATAAAATGTCAGGCTTATATCCAGTTACCAACTGGTACACATAAACTGGCTGGTCATTTAATGGGTTTGAAATGAATAAGTAAAGTTGCATGCAGTATTGCATAACCCCAAGCAGAGATTGACATGTTGGTGCGCATAACCAGTGTCTTAACCACCATTACTTCCTTTTAATGGTGGCCTTTTGACTTGAACCGAAAATAGTAACTTTCTACTAGTAGTTTCCCCGCAAGCGTACAGGTTCACTGTAGTATAAGTAAGTATAGCGACCAAGTATATCGTACTCAAGGGAAGGAATGTATGCGAACAGATCCCTAAAGATCTACGCGTCGTAATTAATATGAGTGTATGTTTTTGGGTTTTTTAAAATAAAATATAATCTAAACTAAATTACTCTATGAATTCAAAAAGGAAAGTTAAACTAAGAACGTAGAAGTGTGTTTCGAATATGAGATGGAGATGCTCAGGATAGGAATTCCTACGTATACTAACGGAGCAGGTACATAATCAAGATAACCGTGACGTGCAAGAAATAACCTAAGTAAAAGATTGTAAGATGAAAGCTCAAGAATTCAAACCCTAATACTTTATCCTAACAATCGACTTCACTAATCCACTAACAATTTAATAGATTGTGCTTAATTAACGAGACCCTAATTTAACTAAGGTGATGCGGTCGTCCTCCCTAGATAAACCGGTAGATTAATTAACCCTTTCTAAACCCTCTCATTAAGTCTACTAGTTGTTAAAAAGTGATAAGGTCGTCCTCTCTCGAACACTTTTCGAACGAAATTCAAAGGTAAAGTTAAGATCAATTTTAAGAATTCATTAATTAAGAGAATTAAAACTAAACGTCACGAATTACCCTAATTACGTACCCACATCCTACTTCTACGAGTTCATCCTACCCCAAGCATGCAAGGGTTTTAGCTAGACATGGTTTTAACGGTAACAAAAGAAATTGAAGAAGTAACGAACATAAACATTATGATTTTAACTAAGAAATTATTAAACATGAACTAGGGTTTAAAGAAATAAATGCTCAGAACTGAAATTATATTAATAAAATGAAGTCTCAAGTATTCAAGAACAAAGAACTAAAGGAAAGAAACTAAAAATCAAAACCGAACTATGAATTCGTAAGTAAACCTTGATTACACGTGAAAATTAAGCTTGCTCGTCTCTTCTTCTCTTTCTCTCTCCAAAAACTAACTCTAAAAATCAAGTGGTATGTGTTGTGTTCCCCAAAATCGTGTTCGGGACGAGTATATATAAGCATCGGGCCAAATCGGAAACTCATGGGCCGAAAAACGAATCCGGAGGTAAAAAGGGAATAGTGCTCGAGCACCACCCGCTCGAGCGGGGGCGCTCGAGCTCAATAGCTCGAATGACTCTGGGGGTCGAACGGAAGCGCTCGAGTGGCACTGCTCGAATGGTGCAATGGCTGGAGCGGGGGCGCTCGAGCTGCTCGAGTGGCCGAAACTTTATGTAAGATTTGGCGTTTGAACCCTACACTTGCTCGAGCGGTGGTGCTCGAGTGGGTCAGCTCGAATGGTTCTCCTTCTTATTCAACTGATACTTTTCTTCTCGCGCACTAATACCAATCGTATTTCTTCAATATCTTCTCATCCGGGCATCCGTTTGAGTCGATTCAAAGTCCTACAAACTCCGTTTTTCGCCCTCGATTCACCTATGAGCATCAAAGAGACAAATTCATCAATGTGTAGAAATAATACTCAATTGACTCTAAATACTCAACAAAATCGACCAAAACTGGGGCATTTTTAGCTACGAATCATGACAATTTCACGCCTAATCAACCCCCCCTCCAAACTTACCATATTGTGTGTCCTCAAGCAATGAAATAATATGTTAAGTGAAATTGTTAGGAATGAGTCAAAAAATCAAATCATGCAAGTAAATAAACTCGAGCTTCAAAGATCAATCGCACGTATACTAACTCACCCCCCTTCATCATACTCATGCAATAACAACAGGAAACACCGAGATCAAACATGGATGTGCCCTGGACGATGTGTTTCACTCCCTCACAAGTGTATATCAATAATAAGGGACTCACTCACTCAATCAATCACACATATCAGCAGCCATAGGCTTGTAAGCACTCTCCACTTCGACCATACTCTAGAAATCAATACCGAATCAAAAATGACTTTTCTCAAGGTTGTAATGTAGGCTCTTTGGACAGGTGGGATAACAATATGGATAAGTGACTTAAGTGAATGGAGAATAGAAACTCAAACTTTAGTACTTCGAGATTAGCAACAGAATACTTCAAACATTTTCAATCAACACACTTTCAATTCCAATACTCTCAACACTTCAAATTTTTTCTAACTCATTTCACTTTTTTCAATCACTTCATTTTTTTTTCTCTTTTTCGCACAAACATATGAGCTCATTTTTTTCTTTTGCTCATTCTCAAATTCTTTTGTTCTTTCCCACAACTCATATTCTTCATCACACCTTCTTCTCATAATCACTCAAGCAATCACAACTCTCCTTTTTCAACTCAAATCGATCCCTTCACATTCACACCTTTTCTATTCTCCACTCAAATTGGGACAAAAAGACTTAGGAACTTGGAATAGTGTTTAAATGTGCTAGCAAATGAAATAAGCTTAAGGCTCAAAGGGGCTAACTAGGGATAAATATCAATGGTAAGGAAAATTTTAAGGCTAAGTGACTCAACAAATCAAAGATGGCCTAAGATCACATTCGGCATATCAAACTAGACACAATCAAGAAGCGAGAGCACACACAAGTTCTAGCATCCTCTAAGGTGACGACTCACTCACAAACAAAGAGATCAATTCATGTATCTTAATCTCAAAAAGCTCAAATCTCACGGCTTTCACATCCATGCTAGTCTTAGTGAATTCCCACTCTCATCACACAAGTACTCAAAAGAAAAATTCGCAAGCATACGAGTTCTCTCTCAAATCAACTCTAACTCATACACTCACACAATAGAATTCTTAACTCAACCTCACAACTTAACTCTACTCACCAAGTCATACTCAAGAATCATCAATAAGCAAGTGATGAGAGTTAATAAGCGTAAAATAAATCAATCATCACATCAATCCATATCAAATCATACCCCAATAATTTTAAAATACTTCCAATACAATCCCATAAATCAACCAAACACTCAAACAATCAGCTCACCACACATCATCAAGGAAAAACAGAAAACAAGAGACGGAAACGAAAAATGCAAGAGTAAGGAAAGCGGGGGAAATCCTCATCATCAATGATCAGGAGGAGGTGGTGGAGGGCGGTAATGAGGATGATCAGCTCCCAAATGAGACACAAACAGTGACTCCATCCAGCGGTGCATATCGAAAACCTGGTCCTCCATCCGAGCCGATCTAGTGTCCATCCTCTCTTGCGCCTCTCGCATGTGCGTCATATCAGTCTGAAGTGTCTGAATATGGTTTCCCATCTCTATCCAATCCACATATGTCGGGTACCATGGCCCGGGCGACTGGACTCCTGGTGACTCTACCTCCATCTCTTGCGGGTCCTCACCCGCTGCTGCTCCCTCATCATGTCCTCCTTCGTACTCTTGATCCTCCTCTTCTTGCAAGTCTTGTACTCCGTTGGAACCGGCACCACTCGTGCCTTCTCCTCGAGACCTTTTCACTGGCCTAGTCTCCCGGAGTCCTCGGCTATCCACTTCCTCCGTGTACTTAGCACCTATAGCAAGGTGCTGCTCTCCATTCATTCCGATGTTTTGTTTCTTTTTTCCTTTCAGAGTTACGAGCTTCTCGTTCGGCAGAGGGAAAAGGTCGTCCTTATTGTACCTAATGCAGTAGCTTCCCAACAATCTCTCGAACATCATAGTGTTGTTCATCTGGTCGAAGCCTAAATCCATACCAATGCAAGGAGCCGCGCACGGCACAAACCCGAGGCTCTTCACAAATACTGAAATCAGTCCACCTCCCCTAACTTTCGAGGTCTTACCACCTAGCTTGAAAGGGGCCTCATAATGGTGCTCCAAAAAGTTTCTACCAAAATTGTGATCCTTAGTGTACAAGAGACACCAAATCCAATACAACTGCTTGCTCGTCACAGTTCCCATCTCAGAACGGGCGTAGATGGTATTCCCGAGAATCCTCTCCAAGTAACGAATCACCGGATTCCTAATCGCCGAAGCTCGTGCGTTCTGCCCCTTGTACTCTCTGGCCATCCCGCCCGTGATGTCCTTCCAGAAATAATTTGCATTATACGACTTGGACACTCGGTTGGGTCTGGACAAAGCTGGGAGTCTAAGTGCAAGGTTGACATCACCAACTTCGCAGTCCTGCCACTCGTTCCTCAGCTTGAATCTGAACGAGTTTTCATCCTTCTTGTCTACCGTGGCAAGGAACTGCTCCACTAAATCTGCATTTGTTTCCATAGTCAACAATATCTCGAAGAAATCCGCCATTCCATTTCTCGTGAAAATCCTTTTGATTTCACTCTCGATCCCGATATCTTGCATGAAGCTTACAACCGGTCTTCTAGTCTTTTCCACTTTCCCGGTCACCAAACTCCACCGATATGCCACATATCTCCAACTCCTATCGAAATCCAAGTTGTTCCACCTTGCGGGCATTAGACCCTTTCGCCTGAGCTCATTGATGACCTCTTCCAATTCGGCAATTGACAAGATTTTGTCCTCATTCTTCTTAGGAGCCATAGTACTTTTGCATATCACAACCATTCATGTCAAAACAATTCATGAGCATTCAATACAACATCAAACATATCAAGTAGCTTTCAACTCAAATTCATTCAACATTCAATCACAAACCAAGTTCATCAAGCTCAACCCTTTTACTTTCATGTCAAAGTTCCCAGGTTGTATTCAAACAATTCAACTATCCCAAGTCAATAATGCCCACAACTAAGTGTATCATGAAGTAAAATCACAATAATCATGTAATTTACATGCTCAAGACTCAATTCATACTCATTCATGCTCAATACACTCTCAATCCACAAGAACTTCTACTCAACAAGCAATACATATATCATTTTCTCAAATTCCTACTTTCTCACTCTAAAAATTCACCCATTCTACTCATGCAATTTCGAAATTGAAAGCAAAACGAGCAAACCCATAGCATATAAGCATCATTTATCAACAAGGAATCAAGAATCAACAAGCTATGCAAAAAATCCCCAAAATTTTTGAAATATCTCATGAACCCTAGTTCTCATGCTCAATTCATGTCAAATCCAAGCCTAAACTACGAATTGAATGAAAAGAGTGAGAGATTACATACCTTGTTGGAGGATTGAAGAAGATTCGTGAAGAAAAATGAATAAATCGTGAGCAAACGAGTGTAATTCGTACGAAATCGCTGAAATTCACCCCTATTTGTGCGTGTAAGTGTGTGTAAAAGTGTGGGGGAGGGGTATTTATAGAGTGGCTAAAATTAGGGCTAAATTAGTGAAGCGCTCGAGCGGCACCCGCTCGAGCGGGGGCGCTCGAGCAGAACAGGTCGAACGGAACAAGGGCTCAAGCGCTAGCGCTCGAGCCACTCGAGTGGCGAAAACATTCTGGATAAATCGGGTATTCGAGCCCCACATGGTCGAGCGGAGGCGCTCGAGTGGCTCCACTCAAGCAGTTCCTCCCTCTTACAAGCTTGAAACACGACCAAAAATCAAAAATTTCTTACGAACCAAGCACGAAACATTCGTCTAACTCTTCAAAACAAGAACTAACCTGAGAACTCCTCGATTTAAGTCAGGTCGCTCATTCGACCGAGGAGTTGGGGTCTCTTCCAAATGTGCAATTCATCAAACCCATTCACGTCACACTTATGCACTCACACTTAATTCGATCCAACTAACCTCATGCATCAATATTTTTGAAAAATTTGACCATTTTTCTATTAGAATTTCGTGTACAAACTCGAAGTAAGAATACACACCCCCCCCCAAACTTTGTTCTTGCTATGCAATAATAAAGTATGAAAAGAATGAGTACGAACGAGTAAGTACACTAAATTCTTATGAACTTAAATCACAATCAATGCAAAGTAATGAACAAATAAAAACACCACCCCCAAACTTCGACTTCACAAAGAGGTCTATGTTTGGGGTTTGGGTTACCTCAAACTCCAACACTCGAATGCTCCACTACTCGACATCTCAACATCGTCATGAATTGCTTCACCTTAAGCACACTTACTCGAATCAAGCACCACGAACCAAGCCTACACTAAAAAATCTCAAAAAATGAGGTTAATATATACGATTCACAAAACGATAAAAACGAACAAAACACGTAAAAGCAAGTAAAAACGGGTTTCCTCCCATTTAGCGCTAGTTTTAAGGTCCTAATGCCGGACCGAGCTCGAAGGAGCTCACAGGACTTGAGAATCTAAAATACCTCCCTTATTCTAATAAGAGAAGTTGAAGAATTTCTTTACTCGATGCCCGTTCACCATGAATCTATGTCCATCCTCCTTCTCGACTTCAAGGAATCCACTCTTATGAACTTCCCTCACAACATATGGCCCGTTCCACTTGGACTTGAGCTTTCCACCAAACAACTTCATCCTCGAATTGAATACAAGGACTTGATCTCCCACTTGGAACTCCTTTTTCCTCAATCGAGCATCATGCCACTTCTTAGTCTTCTCCTTGAAAATTCGGGCATTCTCATAGGCACTCTCTCGAAACTCCTCCAACTCTTGCAATTGGAGTAATCTCTTCTCACCAACCAAGGCACTATCAAAATTCAGCTTTTTGATCGCCCAATATGCCTTGTGCTCCAACTCCACGGGCAAGTGACATGCCTTTCCAAAAACTAATTGGTAAGGAGACATACCAAGAGGAGTTTTGAAGGTTGTCCTATACGCCCAAAGTGCATCATCAAGCTTCATTGCCCAATCTTTTCTACTAATGCTCACCGTCTTCTCAAGGATCTCCTTGATTTGACGATTCGATACCTCTGCAAGACCGTTAGATTGAGGATGATAAGCAGTAGAGACTCGATGACTTACCTCATATTTTGACAGCAACTTCTCCATCCACTTGTTCACAAAGTGACTCCCCCCGTCACTAATTAAAGCTCTTGGGACTCCATATCTCACAAAAATATTTTTCCTCAAGAACTCAATCACTACTCGGGAGTCATTCACTCTAGTAGGGTGATGGTCCCGTTTTCGAAGGGCAAAATGGGAATTCAGGAGCAATTTTTTTTTTAAACCTTACGCGTCGCACCCTGACTGAGTTCAGTGACGAAATACTCAAGTCACTGCATTGCTGAGAGTCAGAGCTATCAAGTCAGTGATGAGACTTGAAAGCTCAGGCTCTCAACAAGGCAGTGACTCGAGAGACTGAACTCTCGAGTGCCTAGCCTGATCTGGTCAGTGAGAGGAATCTCCCTGACCTGATTGCTTAACTAAAGTTTTCTTAACAAAGCTCTCAGTGAGCTAATTTTCACAATACTCTAGTAAATACTTTGAAAGATAAATACGCTCAGTTTTACGTGGTTCAGAGACTCAAGCTCTTACATCCACGGCCTGATTTAACAGGAAATCCACTATCTCAGGATTCTTGTTTTTAACGTGCCAAGGTGCACTTACAACTGGACTCACGCCACTCCCTGGGCTGCCTCTCCTCACCTCACTACAAGCCTAACATTCTCTGAAAGGGTTTAGTTTGGTTTGGTTTTCTCCAACTAGGTGAGGTTTTCCTTTACAATGTGTTAGCCTTAAAGCTAAGATTAGGAAAACCTCTCTAAGCTAAGAGTTACAAGCTTGACACTCAATGAATATAAGTGATAACCCTAAAGGTCAGTGTCGTGGGTGTGTAACACTTCCTTATGACTCCCTAACAACTAACACACCCTCACAGCTTGTAGGTGTTTATTTTCTTCTTTCACACAATACAACACACCTTACAACGAAGCTATGAGCTTGTATTTATAATGGGGATTCAAATGTATCCGTTGGAGGGAAGATACATTTGAATCCAACATTAAATGGTTTCAACCACTTTTCTTGGAATTCGGCCTTTGTCAGTGTCAGAGTTGCTGCCTCGTGCTGATTGGTCCACGTGGCCTGAATTCACGGATCTTTGACTCAGTGGGTTGACCAAGACCCACTGACTTTAGGTAGCTTCCTCCTTCACTGACATGATGATCTTCAGTGGACTGAACGTCTTCAGTGTGGTTGTCCTTCAGAGACTGTTTGAAGATCACTCCAAGAAGTTTGTCATAAGGCTGAATGACAAACTTCCCTGACCACAGTAGCCTGACTCCTTCAGGGCCTACTTGGTGCAGCACTGATCCTCCTGATCATGCTCTTCACTGAGTGGTCCACCTGATCTAGCTTAGATCAGCCCGGTTTACACTCAGTGGGACATCCTTCAAGCTTCTCTTCTGGTTCAGGTTGCAAGCATGACTTCAGTCAGTTCTCCTTGGTGTCATCTTGATATCCTCAGGCTGTGTTGCTGAGTTCCCCCTCGCTGAGTTCCCCCTCAACTGAGTTCTTCTCAACTGACAGCCTATTCTTCTAGGAGCTAACCTAGCCTGTCCTGAAATAAAAGATACTATCCTGACTGCTTTCAAACCTATTACATGTTGTTTTGGAAAATCATCAAAACTAAAATATATCCCAACATAGGGACAGCTTCAATCCACTTCGAGACGTAATCGACGCACACGAGAATGTACAAGAATCCATTGCTAAGAGAAAGTGGACCCATGAAATCAATCCCCCATACATCAAATACCTCGACTTCCATGAATATGTGCAGCGGCATCTCGTCCCTCTTAGTAATAGAGCCAAATTGTTGGCACTTATCACACCTCTTAACCCATTCCATGCAATCTTTCAAGAGAGTTAGCCAATAAAAACCAGATTGAAGCACCTTCCTCCCAGTCTTCTCTCCACCCAAATGTCCTCCACATGGCAAGGCGTGACAATGCCTTATGATATCACTCCACTCCTCCTCTGGCACACACCTTCTCAACACATGATAAATCCCTCTTTTGAACAAGTATGGATCGTCCCAAATAAATTTCCGAACTTTCTTCAAAAATGCCTTCCGGTGCACCGAGTCTATCTCTGCCGGTAACTCTCCACTTGCTAAATAATTAGCATAATCTGCAAACCACGACGATTTCCCTTCAACTCGATATACCGGAATATCTCCTAAACCAAACAGCTTCTCGTCCGGAAATTCATCGTTCGCCTCTCGATCGTCCACTGTGTTTTTCTTTGTAAGCTCCAACCTCGAAAGGTGATCGGCTATCACATTCTCACACCCCTTCTTGTCTCGAATCTCAACATCGAATTCCTGAAGTAATAATATCCAACGAATGAGATGGGGCTTTGCATTCTTCTTACTCATAAGGTACCGAATCACTGTGTGGTCCGTAAATACTATTGTTTTCATCCCTACTAAGTAGGGTCGAAATTTATCAAAGGCATAAACGACCACTAACAGCTCCTTTTCGGTTGTAGTGTAATTCACTTGAGCAGAATTCAGCATCTTCGAGGCATAGTATATAGCGTGAAAACGCTTCTCACGAATCTGCCCCAAAGCAACCCCCATCGCAAAGTCACTAGCATCACACATAAGCACAAACAGGCTAGTCCAATTCGGGGTCACAAGTATTGGGGCATTCACCAACGCTTCCTTAAACCTGTTAAAAGCCACTAAACACTCGTTAGTAAACTCAAAGGCGGCTTCTTTTTCCAGAAGCCGCGAAAGGGGTTTAGCAATTTGTGAAAAGTCTTTTATGAAGCATCTATAGAATCCCGCATGTCCTAAAAATAACCGAATCCCCTTCTCGGTTGAAGGTGGTGGAAGCTTCTCAATAGCAATCACTTTCGCCTTGTCAACTTGGATACCTTTCGAGGACACATGATGTCCAAGAACAATACCCTTTCTCACCATGAAGTGACACTTCTCCCAATTTAACACCAAGCCCGTCTCTTCACACCTGCTCAACACAACTTCAAGATTGATTAGACATTTATCAAATGACTCCCCGTAGACGGAGAAGTCGTCCATGAAAACCTCCATAATCTTTTCTATCAACCCATGAAAAATAGCCATCATACACCTTTGAAAGGTGGCGGGTGCATTACACAACCCAAACGACATTCTCCTAAAAGCAAAAGTCCCATAGTAGCAGGTGAAAGTGGTTTTCTCTTGATCCTCGGGGGCAATCATGATCTGATTATACCCCGAATACCCATCTAAGAAACAGTAATACTCGAAACCACCTAATCTATCAATCATCTGATCAAGGAACGGTAAAGGAAAGTGATCCTTACACGTTGCCTAGTTCAACTCCCTATAATCAACATACACACGTCATCCCGTCACTAATCTAGTGGCTACCAATTTATTAGACTCAAGTCTTAATCACCGTGGTACCCCCTTTCTTAGAAACTACGTGTAACGGACTCACCCATGGACTATTAGAAATCGCAAAGATCATGTTGCTATCTAACAGCTTTAAAACCTCCTTATGAATGACCTCTTGAATTACCGGATTAACTCTACGTTGATTTTGCACTACAGCTTTTCTTCCCTCTTCTAATCTAATCCTATGCATGCAAATGGAAGGACTAATTCCCTTAATATCCGCAATCGACCAACCTATAGCAGATTTGTTCTTACGAAGCACTACTAAAAGTCTCTCAAGCTGATCATCAGATAAAAGGGCAGATACAATTACCGGATACTTATCGGTCTCATCCAAGTAGGCGTACTTGAGGTGATCGGAGAGTGGTTTCAGCTCCTTTTTCGCCTCCAATGGTGGCGCCTTATCAAACATCTTCTCAAAATTCGTCTCTTCAGCTTCCAAGTCCTCATCCTCTACTTTCTTCATCTCCAAGAACTTGACATCTTCATTATCTTTCAAGCTGTCAAAATAATCAAGATCATAAGAATCATAAGACAGATCGTCAATAATAGGATAATCAAACTGATGAACATAAAAAAAGTAAGGGTCGAGAAGTGTGTCTTCAACACAAGTGCCCATGATGTCAATGAAGTGGCAGCTCTCATCTCCCATGGGGTATTTCATAGCTTCATAAATAGCTATCTTCACTTCTTGATCATCAACTTTGACTGTAATCTTCTCATTCGCTACATCAAGTACCATTCCGTCTGTAGCTAGAAATGGCCTCCCTAAAATCAGCGGCACGTGCTCATCTTCCTCCATATCGAGTACCACAAAGTCGGCAGGAAAAACGTAATTCTCCACCGTCACTTGAACATCATCCACCACTCCTTGAGGTCTAGTGATTGACCTATCAGCAAACTGGAGAGTCCAACTTCTTGAATAACGAAAGAGGCATCAAATTAATGCTCGCCCCGAGATCGCACAAAGCTCCTTTCTTGATCCCGTTCCCGATATCACATAAGATGGTAAAGCTGTCGGGATCCTTCAACTTGGGTGGAAGCGCCTTGTGCACCATAGCACTCACCTCGTGGTTCAAGTGCACCAGCTCGGGTCCATCCACTCTCTGTCTCTTCGCTATCAAGTCCTTCGGGAACTTGGCGTAGTTAGGCATCTGTTCCAAAGCATCATAAAAAGGAATGTTAATATGTAACTTTTTAAAAACATCAAGGAATTTTGCAAACTTTTCATCTAATTTCTTTTTCATAAACCGCTGTGGATATGAGAGAGGTATCACAGATTTGGGTACCCCCCATTCATCTCTCTCAGTTTCTTTCACATTCTTCCTTGCTTCCTTTGCCTTCTTCCACTTTGGAACTCTCTCAATCTCCTCAATGCCTTCCTCAAGGTCCTTTTCCTTCTGGGACTCATCCATATATTTACTCTTCTGAATGCCTTCACCCTCAACCCCTTTCTCAACTCCCATCTACTTAATCTCATCTCTAACTGCCTCAGACTCTTTTTCTTCTATCTCAACCTCTCCTTGGGGCATCTCAGAATCAACAGGCATCTGGGGACCATCATTTATGGTTTCACTTCTCAACTCAATAGCCTTGCAATGCTCCTTTGGGTTTCCCTCGGGCATTGAGGGATACTTGTCCGGCTCTCTTGTCTGAGACTTTGCAATTTGACTGATTTGGTACTCAATAGAAGTGAACCTACGGTTGTTCTCTTGTTGAGCTCGATTTAGATCAATGTCCCTTCTTTGGAGTTCTTGATCACGCTGATCTCCTTTCTTATGCCATTCCTTCACATCGTAATCCAATGAGGACAATCTCTTGCTTCCTTTCTCCACCTTCTGAAGGATAGCTCTCAACATCTCCTCAGTTGAGGAACCGCCTTCTCCACCCGGGGGTTTTGAACATGGATCAACGCCTGGAGGAACTGTAATTTCGGCCTTTGGATTAGCATATAAAAAAAATTTGTTCTTCCTCCATGTGTTCTGAGGAGGTTGCTGGCCTCCTTGATACCCTTGGGTATTCCTCCATTGATTCTGAGGAGGTTGTGGACCAGGTGGAACAAATGGTTGGCCATAAGAAGGTCTTCCGAATTGATTTCCACCTTGTGGATACCCGCCTTGTGGATAGTTAGGTCTTCCCATATAGTTGGCCTCCTCTTGCTGACTCGTGGGTTGGTCCACTTTCTCACTCACTTCTACATTCCCTCCAACCAGATTCTGCCCCATCTCGAGGTTACTTATCTTCTCCATCATCGCCATCAACAGCTTCCTCGTCCCCTCATTCTCCTCCAACTTACAAGCTCTCTGAAATTCTGGGTCCTCGTTCCATTGTCCGGCATTCGTGACGATATTATCTACGATCTCTCTGCATCTAGCTGTACCATAATTCAGAAATGCTCCACTAGCACATGCATCAAGATGGGCTTGACTAGCTTTACTGGCTCCACTGTAGAAGAAAGCCATGATATCTCCCTCATTGTACCCGTGCTGCGGGCACTCAATTAACATGTTAGAGTATCTCTCACACGCCTGACGTAAGTCCTCTCCGGGCTTCTGGCGGAAAGAAGAGATCTCTATCCTAGCTCTAATGGTTCTGGATGGAGGGTAGAATCGCTCGAGGAACAGACGCTCGAGCTCGGCCCATGTGGTTACACCTCCCCGTGGGAGCGTGTTATCGTACCACTCCTTTGTTATTCCCGTTAAAGAGAATGGGAACGGCCTGAGCCTCTTGGCATCTTCAGACATGCCATTATAATTGAACGTGGATGCGATCATCAGAAAACTCCTCAGATGAGTATGAGGATTCTCCTTCCCAACCTCCCCCTTGAATTGATTCTCGATAAGCGGGTTTAGAATTCCCGGGGAAATTGAGGAGTTGTTCGCCTCTACAGGGGGCAATGCCACTCCATCATAGAACCGTTGCAGTTGTGCCGCAACTTCCTCGAATAGCCATGTTCTGATCGGCGTTCTGAGGAACGTGCTGAGGAATAACAGGTGGTACGGGTACTTGTTGGACTGGTGGTGGTTGATAGACTGGTGGTGGGTTGTAAATAGGAGGTGGAGGGTACGAGTATGGTGGATAAGGGTATGGTGGGTATGGGTAAGGATAAGGTAAGTTGTTTTGTGGGTATGCAGGGTTGTTCTGAGGATTTTGGACAAGGTTGTGAGCTGGATTGTTTTGATTCTGCATTCCCGGGTTTTGGCTCTGGCTTTCCCCTAATGGAACTTGGTTCTGACTGGTATTCCCTCAAGTGTCGTCCACCCGGTCCACTGTCTGATTAAACTCATTAGCAGCATCATCCAACTCATTACTGATGTCCATGTTATCGTTCTCTACTCCGGCAGCATTCATCCTTCTTAAAAAGGCTCGGTTTCTTCTTGCTATTGTCTCAGGATCTAGCTGTAGTCTCTCTTGGCTCGTATCTCCTTGCGAGCGTGTTTTCATAAACCTGAAACACTAACAAAAGAATCACAACGCAACTGCCGAACGAGTAACAATAAAACAGAAAAAAATTAAGCTCTCACTACTAACTACTAAGCTATCTACAAATCCTATTCAAAAGACATACAACGCCATCCCCGGCAACGACATCATTGACTTGAACCGAAAATACTAACTTTCTACTAGTAGTTTCCCCGCAAGCGTACAAGTTCACTGTAGTATAAGTAAGTATAACGACCAAGTATATCGTACCCAAGGGAAGGAATGTATGTGAACAGATCCCTGAAGATCTACGCGTCGTAATTAATATGAGTGTATGTTTTTAGGTTTTTTAAAAGAAAATATAATCTAAACTAAATTACTCTACGAATTCAAAAAGGAAAATTAAACTAAGAACGTAGAAGTGTATTTCGAATATGAGATGGAGATGCTCAGGATAAAAATTCCTACGTATACTAACGGAGCAGGTACATAATCAAGATAACTGTGATGTGCAAGAAATAACCTTAGTAAAAGATTGTAAGATGAAAGCTCAAGAATTCAAACCCTAATACTTTATCCTAACAATCGACTTCACTAATCCACTAACAATTTAATAGATTGTGCTTAATTAACGAGACTCTAATTTAACTAAGGTGATGCAGTCATCCTCCCTAGATAAACTGGTAGATTAATTAACCCTTTCTAAACCCTCTCATTAAGTCTACTAGTTGTTAAAGAGTGATAAGGTCGTCCTCTCTCGAACAATTTTTGAACGAAATTCAAAGGTAAAGTTAAGATCGATTTTAAGAATTCATTAATTAAGAGAATTAAAAATAAACGTCACGAATTACCCTAATTACGTACCCACATCCTACTTCTACGAGTTCATCCTACCCCAAGCATGCAAGGGTTTTAGCTAGATATGGTTTTAACGGTAACAAAAGTAATTGAAGAAGTAACGAATATAAACATAATGATTTTAACTAAGAAATTATTAAACATAAACTAGGGTTTAAAGAAATAAATGCTCAGAACTGAAATTAGATTAATAAAACGAGTATATATAAGCATCGGGCCAAATCGGAAATTTATGGGCCGAAAAATGAATTCGGAGGCAAAAAGGGAATAAGTGCTCGAGCACCACCCGCTCGAGCGGGGGCGCTCGAGCTCAATAGCTCGAATGACTCTGGGGGTCGAACGAAAGCGCTCGAGTGGCACTGCTCGAATGGTGCAATGGCTCGAGCGGGGGCGCTCGAGTGGCCGAAACTTTCTGTAAGATTTGGCGTTCGAACCCTACACTTGCTCGAGCGGTGGCGCTCGAGTGGGTCAGCTCGAATGGTTCTCCTTCTTATTCAACTGATACTTTTCTTCTCGCGCACTAATACCAATCGTATTTCTTCGATATCTTCTCAACTGGGCATCCGTTTGAGTCGATTCAAAGTCCTACAAACTCCGTTTTTTGCCCTCGATTCACCTATGAGAATCAAAGAGACAAATTCATCGATGTATAGAAATAATACTCAATTGGCTCTAAATACTCAATAAAATCGACCAAAACTGGGGCATTTTTAGCTACGAATCCTGACAATTTCACGCCTAATCACCTTTGTAAGACCATTTTGTGTAGCACGTGGGGTACCAAATGCTTTACATTGATCCTGCAATAATCATCAAATTCTTTTGATTTAAACTATCTTGATAATGTATTCAGGGTGGTAAGCCCTAAAACGTATAATTTGTGCTAAGAGTTTTGCATGCAGAATTTATTGTGGAGAGTAAAATGACATGTGACTAGTATGTCAAAGTATAATCAAGAACCATAAATTACTTGAATGGTCCGCATTCTGGATGAATTGGTCCACAAATATCATAGTTTATCCTTTGTAAGAATGAAATATTTAGTTTTGTATCTTTAGCATAAATAGGTCTCAATGTTACTTTTACTAAAGATCAGGCTTTGCAAAATGAGTGATGCGCCTTTGATATTTGCAAGGAAAGGTCAGGTGTAGATAGTATATCTGGTACTTCAGAATACAAAGATTGCGACAAAACAACAACATGACCGATATCGTGCATCGTATCGAATTTTCATCTCATTTTAAATTTCACTAAAAAATTAAGAAGGATGTCCATATGAGTTCTTCAAAATATGGATCATCACGTCAAAGCCTTTTTAAATCAGTGTCACATAGTTCATCATTTGTGACAATATATGATTCAAGAACAATAGTGGGCTGCATTCCACTAGATTGACTTTCCAGTTTATCTAAGATGTGTTTTCTTTCACATTAATTAGATAAATATAAATTTCATTCTCACTGTGTGTGTATAAATAATAATGTTGGCACATTATCTTTAAAACTTAACAAGGTTCGATTAGCTCTTGAAGCATATAAAACTTCTTTGATTTTAATAAGTGTATTGTCAGACATCAAAAATTTGGCAGTTCTTAGCACTTTTTAGGAAATCTCATATTCTTTTGAGTTTCAATTTGAGTTGAATGATTACTTTTAATTCAATACTCCATAACGTTACATCGTGATAGTGTTATTTTCGAACCATGTATACTAATGTACGTGTATAATAAATTCAAATAATTCAATACTTTGAATAAAATTCAAATTTATTAATGAACCAACATCATTAAAAGTAAGTCTCATGTCGTAGGTCTAATTAACTTTAAGACCATTTGTCCAAATAAAATGAAGCATTATATCTGAGTAACCTTCTTGAAAAATGAGAAATTTATAAATAAATCCATCAAAATTAAGAGTATTCATTAATTGGGCAAAGTCCTTGTTGCCATCAACAATTGTGAGGTAAAATTTGAGGGATAATTCCCACCTTTAATTCATATACTGGGCATCTTATTCTTTAGATTCTCCATACCTCATATTGGTGATTGCTACTTTGTGCTTGCATCACAAGTTTATATGGTATCACTATAACTATTAGGAGTATCATAATCTCCTTAACATCTTCTAGTGGAAGAGCCACCACTATCCCACGTGGTGCATTATTCCCATGTTCGTAGAGTAATACGACATGTCTCATTTTCTTTTGGGTTCTTCCCACTGTTCCATTAACCAAAATTAACTTTGGGAATTTTATTTATCCTAGGGAGCCAAACATTAGTGTCTCTTAACTACTTGTAGCATGATAATCAACGTAGTGGGGGAAGTGGAGATATGATTTTTTCTCTGTATATTGTATCATCTTCTGTGATTTTCTTTTCACGGAAAGTAAAGTGTGCTTTAAGACGCAACATATCTTTATGGAAATTCATGACCCTCATTTAGTTAAGTAAGTGGATTTTATTCCACCGAATCGACAGTTCTGAAATTAAAGATATTTCTAAAATATCGTTTCAGAATATACCACAGTTCTTTGGGTGTTATAAATAAAAAAAATGTCTTCAACATAAAATGGGATCTGATATGTTGCCTAAAAAAATATTAGGACATTGACCTAATCAGACGGTTCTTCGTCTTTGTAGTCAGATAATGAACCCGATAGTGGTACTCATTCCTTTTGAGTCCAATATTTTATAAGCAAGTTAAAATTTTGTTTCACAAGCGTAGCAATATAGAATAATAAATCAATTTTTCAAGAATATGAGTGTGAATTAGATTTTGAGACCACGAGTCACATATTTTTCGATGTTTTATGAAAATACTTTATCACATTAATTTGCACTCATATGTATAATCCATAAAATTCCTTTATCATGGAAGTTTACATAAGTGAACATGTATTTATACAACAAATAACTATCTAGCCATCAACATGTACACTATATGAATTTTCGCATAAATCCTAAATATTGTTTTCAGTAAATAATTATCAAGCATACTTAACGACAAGCAGTTCTAAAATCCATGGAAATCATCTAGAATTATAACATGATTCTCAATTGTTTCTAGATACAGTAAATATTTCCCATAATCATCAAAATAATGTATGATATGCTTGGCAAAATCATTCGCTTAATGCATAAGATCAATTTTAAGGAGTTTTAAGTGTCATATATTCTAATATATTTGGGACCCAAACCAATTCAAAGAAAAAATAATATGCAGTCAAGTTTGCATGATCACATATAGCATAAAATAATATACGCGCCAACAATCACATAAAACTTTTTCGCATACCCAAAAAATTTCACAAATTGATGTTGTTAGATCGATAATTGAGTCGAAAATATTGTTTAAATAGTTACCTCCACCTATGAGGTTGAGATTGCTTTAACGTGATGATTGATCGAAACGGTTGCTCACAACAAAATCCTTTGATCGCATGCTTGAAACCTACAAACATGAATTGGAGGCTTAACGGATGAAAGAGGCACAAAGTAGGGTTTACAATTCCTTTTCTAATTGGATAGAGTATTCGTGCTAATAACGTGTTTTAGGATATAGAAAAATAAAGAGAAGAAAATAAAGAGAAGAAAATAAAGAGAAGAATAGAGAACACAGATTTGTTGACCCAGTTCGTCAGGAATGACTACGTCTGGAGGCATATCAAGCCAGAAGATTATTCACTATTTGTTGTGTATGAGATCCCTTTATATAGGTTATAATCTAGGATTTTAGATGTGTACATAGAATATATAAAATGACCATATTGCCCTCCATCAGTTACTTGTTGATGAAGACACACTAATATATTTTCCTTCAATACAAACTATTTTTTAATACCACAAGTATAACAACTCAATATAAATACATATATAATAGCGACATTTATATTAAATTGCTGTACTTATTTCATTAGAAAATAGTTAGAAAATTTTCTTGCATCTAGAACTGAAATATTCCAATCTTGTACATAAATATCGTGTTCCCTAAATATTATTTATTAATCATGGTATGGTTTTATAACCAATGGACCTCAAATCCATCGTTAAAGAAATAGATTTTTTTTTATAAATTCGCTCCGGTTCGTAGCCGAAATGATGAGCCCCTTTTTGTGACCCCGAAAGCCGGCCCGAACAGGGTCAGTTCAATGTGGGCCTAATACTTCGGGCTAGCCCAATTGCAATAAAAAAATTATGGGTCCAGTTATATACCCCTAAATAGTAATTAGATATACCTACTTACTTAATCTACCTAATATATTTTAAATAATTATTAAATGTACCCCTAATATACCTATAATATCCTTGCCTCTAATATTTTTTCAAAATTTCTATACACCCATAAAAGTCTTTTTCCTCTTTTCCCGCGTTCTATATACTTCCTTTTCTCTTCCTTGTTTTTTTCACGCAACGCCACGATCCCGGCACCAAAGCCGCCAACGACCTCACGAATACCACGACCTCCAAATTCCAAAAAAAAAAAAATAATAACACTACATTTCAACAATATTTATTTGAAAAACAGCTCATATTTCGGCAAATAATTTAATGAAAAATGACTAAAATTTCGATAAACTAAGTCTTTTCGAAACTCTAACGATTTTTCGACAAGTATTTGTCGAAATTCTAACCATTTTTCAATAAATCAGTGTCGCGGTTTTTTTTTTTTCAAAAAACGTGGGAATAACAATAACACATTATCATCCATCTTATAGGCTAAAAATACGAAAATCTTGGTACACAAAACTTAAAACATAAACAAAAAAACATTTTAAGAAAAAATAAAGTTATACTTCATCAAACAAATGCACTTACACAAGTAGCGTAAGACTCTTGCGTGTATGCCATTTTTATAACAAAACACACGAATTAAGATTGCATCACCGTCGTAAAGATGATAAAATATTGGACAAGATGGATTTGTTCTTCTCTTCCCGTATATTCACACTCACTGTAACTTATCTTCTTGTGTTTTTGTGTCTTTTGATATTTTGATGGTTGTATCAAGTATATATATATATATTTTTTTTTAAATGATAAAGGATATAAAAGTCATTTGAAAAATATCTTATTATAATATTTTTCCAAACCTCTCTAAGGTGATGTGTCAACACCACCTTATTTTAAGGATGAGGTGGCATGTTTCAAATCTCTCCATTTTGAAATATTGCGCTCTCATTAAAAGTTGGTTTAAGTTTTGATCTCAACCATTCATTTTATATCATTACATCTAAACCATTAACTTGTAACTAGAGTTAATATAATTATTTATCATTTTCATTCATAAGCCGTCTCTCTCTCCCTTCGATCTCTCTCTCACACCGCCACACTCCTCTTCAATCTTTTTCACAGTGCCGCTTCTGCCCCCTCTCCAATCAGCGCGGACCAGCCATTGATATCAGGTTATAATTTTCTCTGTTATTTTTGTCTTTTCATTTCTATTCATCTCACGGTTCATTTTCTCAATTTTTCCATTTCCTAATGCCCTTACGGCGCTGGCTTCCTTGCCGCTGTCTGCCTTAATTCGGCCCAGTCTTATTCTCTGCACACGCCGCCTCATTCCCAAAATCTTCCAAAGGTTAGATTTTTTTTAATTCACGAAATTTTGCAAAATTATCTTTGGTATTAAATTTTATCTGTGTATTAAGTTGTTCCTCCGCCTAGCCCAGCGTCGTGCAAGGTATGTAGACGTCGTTTCACTGCTCTACTCCCGCTGCCTCAAACCGCATCGAATATTGCGACCTTGAACAAAATGTATGATACTGATTTTTTATAGTATTTTTATTGGTCTTAAGTTTTTTTCTTCTCGCCTCCTTTTTTTAGTTTTTGTCATCCTCCATTGAACAGTCTCGGCGCCGCCGCCATGTCCTCTAAGATGTAAAACAGATATTTTTTCCACAGTTCAACGATTTTCTTACTTAGATATTTTTGGAATTTATTTTTGCAAAATATTTATATATGCTAATTTTTGTAAAAGGATATTGAAATATTTTGCAACAGATATTTTCACGTAAAAGATGACAAGATTCTCAAAGAATCTTGCCATCCAATACCATATCTCACCATGAATAATAGATTGTAATTATTATTTTTTTTTTACAAAATTTTACTATCAAAAAGATATTTTCACTGAAATAGCATATTATTCCAAAAAAATCTTGCCATGAAATGCAATATCTTACCATGTACAATACAATAATAGATATTTTTGGAATACATTTTTTTACAAAATATTTATATATGCTAATTTTCTAAGAGGATATTGAAATATTTTGCAAAATATATTGTCACGTAAAAGATGGCAAGATTCTCAAATAATCTTGTCATCCAATATCATATCTTACTAGTGATAATAGATTATAACATTAAAAAAAAAAATTGACAAAATTTACTACCCAAAAGATACTGTCACTGAAATAACACATTATTTACAAAAAAATTTGTCATGATATAAAATATCTTACCATATATAATACTATAATACTGAAAGTTAGCAATTTTTTTTTTAAATTTTCAATTTTTTTAATATGTTTTTTTTCAAAATACACATATATACACGAAATGTTTAGGAGGGAATTGAATTTTTTTTTTTAAATAATTCGAATTACGTTTAATATTATATCGAAATTTCAAAATATTTAAAATAAAAAAAATTATACTTATAATTTGAAAATAATTTTTTTTTCAGCGAAATTCGCAGGAGCAAGCACTAGTATTATAATAATTAAAAAATAAAGTGGGAGTATGTAATAAATATGGAGGGTATATAGTCGACCCAAAAATAAAATAACCCAACAAGCCTCTTGTCTCCGACCCATCCCTTACGACCCATACAGCCTATTTCCCCATTTTCCAGTTCCCGGCCGCCGTCACGCGCCTCCCGTCGCGGCGCTGCTTCTAGCACGTGCGGCCGTCGCCGGTCTCGGCAAGTATAATCTTTTATCCCTGTAATTTCGCA
Organism: Ballota nigra; assembly: GCA_947034835.1. NCBI lineage: Eukaryota > Viridiplantae > Streptophyta > Magnoliopsida > Lamiales > Lamiaceae > Ballota > Ballota nigra. The sequence continues at coordinate 42,219,769 of OX344723.1, read as the reverse complement.
CTATAGAAGCCGCCCGAAGCCATGGCTTGCATTTCTTCACACGCTGCCTCTAGTGTTGGTAGGTCGGAATTCTTCTGCAGCTACCGTAATCTGTCGCCAAATATGTCCAGCCTTCGCTGTTTTCGCACCAGCAATGGCAATTTTGATTTTTCTCGGCGAATTCGCCCGAGTTTGAGACGTCAATTGGGTTTGCCAGTTCTTAATTGCGTTGCTTCAATTAACGGGTCGTCCTCTGCTTCTGGTGAGCTAACAAGGTTTGCTCTGAGTAACTTCAGTATATAAAGTTTGTGGTCTTCCTTTTATGTTGGTTTATGTGTCATTCTAAGTGCGATTCAATGTAGCCGAGGGGTTTTTGAAAGCTTTAAAGTGATTCTTTTATCATAAGTACATATATAAGTGATTCTTTTATAATTCATTGATTTAATCATGTTTCTTCTGGAAAATTATGTGCAATACATTGTTCAGTTACCGTAAAGGCCTAATTTATCTGTCAAATTTGATGTTAATCCTGTAATTTATACAATGTACCAAACTTTGGCTATTGCTCTTTGTTAACATCGCTGGAAATAATTTATGATTTTGGATGAGTATCTGTTTGTTAATTAATTTATTTATTTCCATTGTAGCTGAAAGAGTGGGTGTGTTGGTTATTGGAGGAGGGGGAAGAGAGCATGCCCTTTGTTATGCCCTTAAACGATCTCCTTCCTGTGATGCCGTATTTTGTGCGCCTGGGAATGCCGGGATTTCCAATTCAGGAGATGCAACTTGTATTGAGAGCCTCAATATCTCCGACAGCTCATCCGTGACTGCCTTTTGTCACGAATGGGGAATCGGGCTAGTTGTGATTGGACCAGAGGCCCCTCTTGTGGCTGGTCTTGCTAATGATCTTGTCAAGGCTGGCATTTTTGCTTTCGGCCCCTCTTCTGAAGCTGCTGCTTTAGAAGGTTCCAAGGATTTCATGAAAAGATTGTGCGACAAATATGACATTCCAACCGCTAAGGTTCGGTATATTTTTGCTGTATCAGTTGCCAATGATTTGAGTTTCATTTTCTTGCAGTTTTCTTATTAGGCAAAATTTTGTGTGAATAGTATTACTTGTTTTGAAGGGGGTATTAGCTATTCCATTAAAAGGTGTTAGTTGTCTTCACTTGAAGTATTAGTTCCAAAGGATTTTAGTTGTTTTCACTGAAGTATTAGCTGTCTCATTAAAGGGGTATTAGTTGTTTCAGTATAAGGTATTGGTAAATTGTTGTTTGTGAATATAGTTCACATAATGTCTTCTCTTCTTATTAAACTCATACTTGATTCTGCAGTATCAAACATTTGCAGATCCATTGGCTGCAAAAGCGTATATCAAAGATCAAGGGGCACCGATCGTTGTTAAAGCGGATGGTTTAGCAGCTGGGAAGGGAGTCGTCGTTGCTATGACGGTAGAGGAGGCGTGCGAAGCAGTCGACTCGATGCTTGTGAAAAATGTTTTCGGATCTGCTGGTTGTCGTGTTGTTATCGAGGAGTTTCTGGAAGGAGAGGAAGCGTCATTCTTTGCACTGGTAGATGGAGAGAATGCCATACCTCTAGAATCCGCTCAGGATCATAAACGAGTCGGTGATGGTGACACGGGACCCAATACTGGTGGAATGGGAGCATATTCTCCAGCTCCCATCTTGACAAAAGAACTCGAAGCTGTTGTCATGAATTCTATAATTCTCCCTACGGTGAAGGGAATGGCTGCAGAAGGGTGCAAGTTTGTTGGTGTTTTATATGCAGGGCTTATGATAGAGAAAACGTCTGGATTACCGAAGCTGATTGAGTACAATGTCCGTTTTGGAGATCCAGAATGCCAGGTTAATCCTCTTTAGTTTTCATGGATTTAATTTTAAACCATTAGTTTATAGGAATTCTTGGACACGCCGATTTATGAATGTTCCGAAATCTATCTGATCTTTGCAAATAAATTTTTGTTTGCTGGATTCTGTGTTTCTTGATGACATTGCCTTTTTATTCAATTTTCTTCACTCTCCAATTTTTGCTACTGAGAATATCCAAGTTTTGTCGCATGAGATTTACTTGTTTCTATCACAATTGGCCTGAAATATAGATATTGTACTTCACTGTTCTTAGCGTCTAATTTATGTTTTGCTATGATTTCATCATATTCATTTGTTCAAGTTGTATGTTAATCTGATGTTTATGAAAGTAAATGATATTTTTAAACCCTCACCGTGTGTTGCATCACAGTTCATGTTTAACTTGCTCTAACTTTATATACAAAGTATTTTCTACTGATGTCTCTCTGGAGCTTTGTCTGTCGTATGGATTTTAACGTTTAAAAGTCGATGGTTGTGGTGCAGGTATTGATGGTTCGTTTAGAGTCGGACCTGGTGCAAGTTTTACTGGCTGCTTGCAAGGGAGAGCTAAGTGGGTTATCTCTGGAATGGTCACCAGGGTCAGCCATGGTTGTGGTGATGGCCAGCAACGGCTACCCAGGAAGCTACGAAAAGGGGACAGTTATTCGAAACGTTGAAGAAGCAGAGCAAGTTGCCCCGAGTGTTAAGGTGTTCCATGCAGGTACCGCTCTGGACTCTGAGGGAAATTATGTGGCTACGGGTGGTCGAGTTCTCGGGGTCACCGCCAAAGGGGCGGATCTTGACGAGGCACGAGACAGGGTGTATCGAGCTGTCGAGCAAATTTACTGGCCGGCCGGATTTTACCGTCGGGATATTGGCTGGAGAGCTCTGCCGCTCAAACAAACTTGATAGCATCTTTTGAAGCTGAGAATTATCTTAATTTTGTGCATGTGTTTTCAAGAGAGATAATCATGATGATGGATTTATCGACCCGATCTATTTTTGACCCTAGAACAATTCATTTACAAACTTTATACCAAATGTTACAAACTTGCAACATTTTGGCTTAAGTGATGGGACCTGGTTTTAGGTTGAGTAACCTTTTTTGGCGAGTCTTGTTCAAAACCTGGTTGCATTAACATACCTCATGGAAGTTGGGCTGGTTAATAATTTAATCACAAGTAACCAATTAATTTAACCCAAGTTTTAACACAAAATTTAAGTAACATATATATATCCACTACATATTAAAGGGCAGTGATGCAAATATATGGCACTACGAGAATAAAATTCGAAGATGATTTTGAATAATAGATGAATTTCAATTTTATATCCATCAATTCAATGGGTAGTAAATATAGAGGTTATCGAGCAAATGAAGTTTAACGTCAAAATAGTAATAGAAGAGGTAAATTTTTATTTTCTTATATTAATCCACTTTAAAGGCTTCAGTACTCGTGATATTACAAAATAAAAAATTCAACCCCACGAAAAAATGCACACCATATATCCAGGAGTATCCTACTTAAGTTAATATATATCTTAAAACAAAAATCCAATTGCATGTACATGTTTGTCTTCAACCACTTCAATATGTTTCGATTTCGATCACTTTCTTACACCACAAAACTTCACAAATGCAATTGCCACCTAAAATGGTCTGGCAGCTTCTTCCATCATCTTCTTCGATCTCATCAGTTTCTCTATTTCTTTCAGAACCTGTTCAACACAAAACAAAAAAAAAAAACAAAAAAAAAAGAGTTATAAAATTTTGGTAGCAAACTATAATCTTGCAAACTTTTTTAAGGTTAACTGTACGGTAATTCGCAACCTTCTTACATTTAATCACAACTTCTTTTATAATGTCATATCGTGTGATATATACTGGTGGCTTACTCCTAAAGTGGCATTGTATTATATTGCAAAAGTATGCAAAGAAAATCCAACAATCCAAACTACCATATTATTATATTACTAATAAGTTCCAGAAAAATGTCATGATCATTGAAATGGAAACGGAAAATCAGTTTTAGTACTTAAACTTTACTTCTTTTACAGATCCGATCCCCCACTTCTATTCATTCTCATTATTGGTCATCAAAATTTCATTTTACTCCTACCGTCAGTTCATTTTGGGGAGGTAAATATAATTATTTAATAGATCTCTACTTAAATGTAATTACAGAAAAAATTAATACAGTTTTTTTTTTAAATAATTATATTTAACACCCCAAATAGTTGATTCCGTCAGTCAACTGGCAATCAACTTACGACATGACCAAAAATGAGAGTAAAATGTAACTTTGATGGCCAACTTTAAAAGTGAGTGAGAATGGGGACCAATCAGGTAAAATGTAAACTTCTAGTACTAAAAATAAAAAAAAAATTGGAAAATATAAAAATAGGCGTATGATGATATTGTCAAAATTAGAAATTTGTGATTAAATAGAAAAAACGTTAAAAGATAGTCACCTCCATGCACAAATCCTCTGGTGTCACGGCATCCAATTCATCATAACCCAATTGAGAAGCCACTTCTGCTCCAGGCAGAGAGAGAGACTCCATCAACAAAGATTGAAAATACTTTACAAGATGAAAAGGTGAAAACTTCACATATATGATAGACTCACTCTGGAGTGAAATGGTTGCATCAGCTGTAGAATACCCACATCGCCCACTATTATACAACATAGCCACTTGATCCATAACCTATGGAAAATCAAGAAAGGTGATGAACACATGATAATATAAACAGTTCCACATGATTTAAATCAACGTAATCAATAAAAAATCAAGACACGATACAATGTACCTCTGAAGAAGATTTGCATATTGATGTATCAGAAGCAGACAGTTGAACCCTATCTTCTGTTAACTCTCTGGCCACCAAGTCCAACGGTACATCAATCCAAATTGAAACCCCATATCTCAAATATGCCCTATAGACAGTGCTCAATTAATCATCAGAAGCAACATAATATGTAATTAAATAAGCGACAGATTCACATTACATCACTTACAAATTCTCTGAACTTTTAACAGCTCCATTCCCAGCACAAACAACCAGCCGACCCATTGATGACAACTGCTTCAGTACTTCTGTCTACAATTAAAATTCAAGGCTATTTTAGTAATTGCACATACAGCATTTACACAAAGACTACTCAAAGTCACCTCTGATGCAAGATATCCCTCTTCATTACTCTCAATAGATGATATGGCAGCAGATCTTCCTCCAGCAGCTTCCTCCAATAGACTATCACTGCCAAATGGAATCACACTCTTAAAGACAACTCTTATAGTATGAGTAATAAATCCAATTCATAAATTAGATATTTAGTAGCTACCTATCAAAATAACAGTATCGTAGTGCATCAGCAAGAATCTTCCCTAAACCCGATTTATAGGAACTGTTTATACCTGTAGTTGCATAGATTATGGCATTGTACACCCAGAGAAAGTGGTTCAGAATATATGTTGAACAAAAAGATAGATGTGCAAGTATACTAGTGAATATCCTCACCAACAAGAAAAATGCAAGTTCCCTTCAAGTCAGGGGATATTTCAGACGCCTTCTTCTGAAATAAACTGAACGGTTAAATTAGTTCTTCAGATCAGACTCAAACAGGATGGAGAAGTATAAGCATTCACAGTTTAAGATATCTAGCACTCACTTTGATTGCTAAAGACTGATCACGTTCAACAGCCGTTGTGGCCACGGAGTCTGAAATGAAAGGAAGGCAAAAAATAAATTAGCATCATCTTTGTCTTGGATCTTTATGTGCGAATAGCAAAAAAAAAAAAAAAAAATTAGTGGCTACGCTGAAAACTTGATTAATCTTTTTAAACAAGTTCTAGATAAAATTTAATGGGCACTTGGTTCAAATTCTTCAATGGGAATAGTAAGAATTACTTTTCCCTCTATGCCCCTGTAACGCAAGGAATATGTTGAAGGAAGGGTTGTCTCAATGGTTATTACGTGGTTAATGTTATGCTCTAATTTTGGAATAAAGGGGACCAAAAATGATTGTTGTTTGAGAAATAGTGATTATAGGAAGGGAGATAGTTAATCAAAATAGAGTAACGATGAACTTATTTTGAGTCTCATTACCACGTACGAAGTATAATAAAGGTGAATTAATCATCATTTCAATCTCATTAACCGCAACAATTGCTCATATTCATACCCATTACCACACTAACTTGTCATCAAGCATGAATATACAACAGTTTCGCTAACAATTTGTCAACTTACGAAACCTGAGTTCAATACTCATAGCCGCATGGGCAAAACAAAATAAACAGAAGACTCAAGTTACAAAAGTTTCAACAGGATCCACCTTAAATTTGAATATTAGTTGAAACGCAAGGAGAATGATATAATTTCAAAATCATTAAATAATTCAATTTATGCTTCAACAAAAACAATATTTCAGACTTCACATCAACAGCATAAATTCCCCATATCAATCGGCTGTAATCATCAGGTTATTCCATTTCTGCCAAACATAATAATTACTTCATAACTGAAAATACAGTAACACAGAGATTAAAACCTGGAATTATTTTATATTGGTCATTACCTGAAGTGCTGTCCTCAGTGATAGCGCGAGTAGTGGTAGAGGAAACGAGTTTATTACGCGATGGAACTTTAGGTTTAACAGACAAAATTGAGCACGGAAAAACTGGAGAACAATAGGGGATTCCGGAGGAGGCACGGGTAAATTGCCGGCGAAACGATGCCGGAATCGATGATAGGGAGCTACAGTAGCTGCTCGTTTGCATTATCTCCATATCCACCACTTCTCTTCCCTCCAGTTACGAGAAAGATTCTCCTTTCTGTCAAAATATATTATTGAGGATGGGCTTCTTCTTGGGCTCGTTTGGAAGTCCATAAAAGTATTGGGCCTGCATAATTGGTGACGCCTCAAAACAAAGCTATGTGGTATGGGTCAGAATTTGGATTATTGATTCGGGTTTGGATTTAGGCCCAGTTTGGATGATGTTTATATAGTGGTTAATGATAATAAAAGATGATCGTGACACTATTTTTCCTTCTAAATAAGATAATTAATACCCATATTTGAATTTTTTTTTTGAGTATGTTTTGTGTGAGACTGTCTCATGCAATGAGACGTGAGATGGAGTATAAATTAGACATGATACATTAATACTTTAACATGAGTGTGTGTGAATTTGTGTTGTCTCACACAAGGTTTTGACTTACTTTTCTCACTTTTTACAACCAACAACCTTTTTCTTGTCCACTTTTCCGAAATTAGAGCACAACACTAGTTATATAACCATCATGCAGACAATCATTCATCCAACGAAAAATTATTATGTGAACAAGTTTCACTATGAAACTTATTTGAAGGGTATTAATTGTTTTCCCTTATTCTTCACTAAAAGGTTTTAACTGACAGGTATTAGTTATTTCACTAGAAAATATTAATTGTTTTAAAATCAATATACAATAAACAAGTTTTACATTTATACATACTCTCATTCAACATATCCAGGATCATGGAGAAAAAAAATTCTTTCTTATTTCATTGAAGAATTAGAATCAAGCTTCACTTAATATGTTGTGGAAATATAATGATAAGAGAAAAACGAAATTGACTGCTTCAGTCACTTTTAAAAGAAAATACTAAATAACTCTAGGATTACAAAGACAGAGTAACTACATGAATTGTTCTTTATCAGAAGACGTATTAAATATGTTTTTCCTTTAACAAGATATGATTATATTTTAAGAAAAATTAATGAAGTGAACAATTGAGATGATTATATTTTAAGAGAAATTAATGAAGCGAACAATTGAGTTAGTCACCTATGTTTTGAGTTGGGTTCGTGTTTTGTTTAACTTTAGGTCAGGGAGAGAGATTTATTCAAAAATAAAATTTAACTTCTTTTGTTTGGATAATGTTAAAATAAGCTTCCTAAATAAATATTGGAGCCGGTAATTTGAGCCAAGATCGATGGACTAGCCCAACTAACTCGAGGTTAGGTATGGGCAGGGCTTTATATAAATTCAAAAAGGGTCCGACTATATACCCCTCCATACTTATTAGATACCCCACCTAATTTATATATTATTATAATATTATTTATTAAATGACTCTCATGCCCTTATTATTCAAAAAACAAAATACTGTAAATTTAATATACCCACCAAGAAATCCAAGAGTCACGACCAAACACAAGAAGCTACGGAAGAGTCGGAGCCGACACTGCAATACCGGCGTTGGAAACCTTCTTGTGGGTGATGCAACCATTACAAGTTCGATGATAAGTGTATTAATATTATTCCTACACTTTTTAAAAAAAAAATTCCCGACATTGATTTTTCGAACCTGGTTTTTCGAAAAGTGGTTAGGGTTTCGGCAAAAGCTTGTCGAAATGTGGTTAGGGTTTCGGAAAAATCTTGTCGAAACAGAGATTTTCGAAAATATTTTGCCGAAATATTTGTCATTTTTCAGAAAGTTCTTTTCGAAACTCTAACAGTTTTTCGAAAAACCAGGTTCGAAAATTTTAAGCGAATTTTTTTTTCGAAACGATTGTTCTTCGAAATCTCAGCGATAAAATCCACTACTTGACCCAAATTGAAATATTAGGGCATCAGACCCACATAAATCAACAACACAGTCATCTTCTTCGTGAAGAAAAAATTGTCACAAAGGCTCTTGTCCTCTTCCCAAGATGGAAATTCGACACACAACGTCGGGTTTCATCGAGACATGGAGCAAAGAGAGTAGACTGTAAGGTAATCGGTTGGGCGGATAGGAGTGGCACCGGAAAAGCTTCTGGCGTTTGCGGCGAAATTCTAGAAGGGAAGAATGAAGTGGGAAAAGAGCAATGAAAAATGTAGAACGTGGGGAATGGGAAGGGGTTTTGTGGGTGTATCAAAACTTTAAAATAATATTAGAGGTAAGGGTAATGTAGGTATATTATAGGGCGTGTATCTAATAATTATTTAAAATATGGTGGCCTGGTGGGTATATTAAGTGGGTGGGGGTATCAAATAAATATGGAGGGGTATATAGTCGGACCCATTCAAAAAATCTGGATCGATTTGACCTGACCCGTGGGTTTGATAGTAAATTTGGCTGGTGGGTCATAGGCGGCCCGATTGGCTCGATTTTTTTAATTATTATGTTGTATTAATATTACTTTACGGTAGATGACAGAAAATGATAATAAAAGTGCATGGTGTATATATTTGTAAAACGGGCTTTTAACTCAAAGATTTGCTCCAAAATTACAACCGAATAGGCTCTTATAATGTTATAATTGAGATAGATATTCATGTGAAGCTACCAAACAAAATATATTACATACTTTTATGAGTGGTTTTACAATATAATGGCAGTGATGGAACCATAAATTTTAAATTTTATATAGGGCTCGGTTATGGTCTTAACTTTTACTATTTGGTGTCTTTAATTCTATTCGAAAAATTATATTAGGAATCTAAAAACTTGTTTTTTTTCTTCTATAAACTAGTAATATATTAATGTGACCACAAACCAATAGTGTTAAATAAATTGTTAGTTAGTAAATTATGATACTATATATATATAGTGTGGATCGAGTGACCAAAATTGTTTATTTATATATTATAATTTTTATTGTATAACAGTTAAAAAAAATTGAAGTCGTGGATCATACTTGTCCGTTAGCCTGTAACCTAGATAGGACTAGGTTAGACTCTCTTTTTACAAACCCGATCAAAAAAAAGAGTTGGCCAAACATAGCCCATGAATATGACTTGACTTAATGAACTAGGCTGGATTGAACCGAGCGACCCAAATTGCCACCTCTAATAAATATCATGGGTTATTTATATGTGCAAATTTTCACTGTACAAAGTATCTTAAAATAGTTAAACTAAATACTATTGGGGCAACTCATTTATAATTGAATTCGAAAAGATTGAGATTTAAGTTGATTTGTCCGAATCTTAGACCCTTGTGAATTTGTACAAAAGTGTTTGTGAAATATCATAATGTGCATGGAATATATTGTTTCGTGTTTCTATGCATTTATTAGAGAGTTCATTCCGATGCATGCTATTTTTTTCATGGAAAATTAAATTAGTGAATTAATTTAACATTTCTCTATTAAGTCTAGACTTTTAAATTGAATTAAATTCTTTTATAATATTAGAGTCAAAAGGCTCATGATTTGATTTCTTTGTTAAAAATTAATACATTACAAATATACAATGTTTTAAAACTCGGACCGGACCGGCCGGTTCGACCGGGTTAACCGGGAACCGGACATGGTACCGGTCCGGTTCTCATCTTATACCGGGTTTTCTTTGACCCACCACAAACCGGTTAAAAACCGGGTTGGACCGGGAAACCCGTGACCCAAAAAAACCGGTTTTTAATTTTAAAAAATTCAAAGAGGTTAATAGAGAGGAAGAAGAAAGTATACTTACATCAACAGATCTGAAAGAGAAAGGATTGAATTATAAAATGAATTAAGAAAGAAAGAGAAATGGTTGATGTTGAGGAATCAAATAAACGAAGAAAGAAAAAAAATTGATTTTGAGGTTGTGGAGTCGTTGCACCTTAATCGAAGCCATGGCTGTTCTTTTTCAGCAGGTAGAGACTAGAGGGAGTGAGGGAAGATGGGCGAGAACCGAGAATGCTAAATATGAGTTGTGGATGATTATTGTATTATATATCTAGGGTTTGATTTAAAAATAAAAAAAAGTAATGGGCTTTAGCAGTAATTTTATTTTGGGCTTTTTATTATGGTATTTGTACATTTGCTGAGTAAATAATATGTACGTACATCACTATATTAAATTTAGCTGTAATGTGTTATATTTATTAAACTATTTTAATTATTTATTTACTTAAATGTAGTATTTTTTTTACTACATATATTATGCACAGATAAATATTATATTTAATAAATTAACTTTTACATATTTATACAACATTTATAAATCTCCGAGTCATCCGGTTTTTTTGAAACGGTCCAACCGGTCGAACCAGTGACCCAGTGACCCAGTTTGTTGTCCGGTTCGATGACCGGTCCGGGTTTAAAAACATTGCAAATATATATATACTATTAATATTGATATTTGTCTGTTAAATAAATTTCATTCCGAAAAAATCACTAAAATAAGAGTAGGTATGAGAGAATTAAAATTTCGATCCCAACATGGATATCCAAAGATCTTCCATATATCTTATGATTTCCTCCGTATCAAGCAACATAAATCTACGCAATTTTATATCCGAAATACCTTAATAAGGAGTATTAATGAGCAACACTTTATGTAGATCTCCTCCTCAAATAATATTCTCTGCACAACTTTTACGAACCCTAATTCTTAATCGGATCTCGATTTTTTGCATGTCTCATGAGAAAAGGAAGAAAATTGATTACCAGAGTGGACGTAAGAATCCAGTTGCCCACAAGTTATAGTCTTTTGCATCTGTCTCCTAACATTCGTTAAGGTATTTTCCACAAAAACTATTTTCTTATTTTGTTTATCTACACCTTTGGTTGTGGTAAATTTGGTCAAAACTTAATTAGCTAGGGGATGTTTGCAAAAATATTATAGTCTCTCGTACAAGTTTTTGTGTAAATCTAGCTGGGATGAAAATTTTGTGTAAATTTAATTGGAATGATAACTTTTGAATACGACACCCGTAACATAAATTGTTTGTTAGTATTTAGAGTTACTGTGTTCATGACACCAAATTTTTGTCGTGTATGTGTTAATCTATTAAATTGGAAAAATTGTTCAGTTGTATATATGAGTTATATTTTGTAATTTCCTTGATGATTACATTTTTTATTGTTTTTAACAGTGTCGTATGTATAATACTATTATAATATAAAATCTATTTTTATATTTAGTTATTTCATCATTTCATATGTGTCCGACACAGAAAAAAAATCATATTTTGTTAGCACAGTCTTTTTTCTTTTGATACATGACTTGATACTTTATAATTTGTTTGAAGATTTTTTTTTTTTCGTTTCGAATAGTGTCATATGCATAACATAATAATGCAAGAATATGTGTTGACTGGGTGTAATTAGAACATTGACTTATTAATACTTTGGTAGGGTAAATGTTAATTTGTGTGGTCTCGGCCTGATTCAAGTTTTTGTCATAATGCAAAATCTATTTTTATATTTAATTATTTATCGTGTTTTATGTGTCCGACAATTTTTTTTTTGTTTGTGTTAGCGCAATTTTTTATCATGTTCACAACATGAACAGAAAATGGGTCTGCTAAACATCGGATCGGGTTGGGGAATAAGGAGGATGCCTTCTACAGGTACAAGATGCCTAAAATGGAAACAAAAACCGAGGGTTGGGGAAATGGAATCAAAACAAAAGTGGAATACACGGGTGATATAGCAAAGGCCTCCTTCTTACATAACCAAGTACATGGCCATGGGGTGTGAACTGGGAGTTCTCTCCAAGTTCAATGAGGACACAGGAACTGCCCTGGTCAACGGCAAACACGCCTCCTCGAAGCCTGCAGCCCTTCATCCAGAAATTCGTGCAGTGCTACGGAAACCAAGATCGTTGTTACACGTTCCAAGATGATCACTTTGAATTGTATTGCTTGTGGGTTTATGTCCGAGGTTGATATGAGAGAGAAGCTCACCAATTTTATTTTGAAGGAGGGAAAGAAAGGGACGAAACACAAAACAAAGAAGAAGAAGAAGAAAGAATTCTTCAATGATACATCTGCGTAATAATGTTATACCTAAAACTGTTTTTAAATGACAGGCATGTAAAATATTATGCTGTCTATTATATTTAAATCATGCAAATTTTCACAAAATACACCGGTATTGTGCTAGCCTGCTAGCAATGCATCAATCCTTCCTTCTACTACACTTGCATAGAGGAAACCGCAGGATATCAGATTTGAAAACATCAGACTTTCGAACCCATGTTTTTGACTTTCGAGCCTATGTTGTTTTATGTTTATGCTAAAAAAAAAAAGGTCTTTTAAGTTTAAATATACTAGGTACACCGTATAAGTTACAATTCAAATGCATTTTTAAAAAAATTAACTTCTATTATTACTAAGTCACCTCTATCATAATTTAACAAGGGGTTTCTTTAAAAAAAAAAGGTGATTTTTCAATAATAATAGAGTTAATTTTTTACTAAGTATACTAGTACTCAAAAACACTTGCACACAAAATAATATTTGGCCACCAACCAAAGTCAACCCACATATTAAATTCGATGTGCAAAAAATTAAGGGCCTTCCGTCAAATACTACTTTGACTAATAATATATAATAAAACAACAATAATGCACATCAAATAATATATATCCGTCAAAGACAGTTATATCGGTCGAAGATTTAAACAGAACATGCAACATGTGTGTATATATAAATATTCTATTATTATCATTTATATATTTGAGGGGGTGGGGCAGGCACAGTAATTATTTTGGGTGTTAATTAAGTAAAAGAACAAGATTTACTAGTTCTGGGTATTATAAATGCTACCCTTACCATCTGCTCACAATCACGAACAAGAATCACAAGTTCTTCAACACAGAAGCTAGCAACATTTCTTGATTCATTAACTAACAACATTTACACGAACAAATAAAAAATAAAACAAAAAAAGTCACACGACATATCAAAGCGTTACTAAGGGCAAAATTGTGATAGTTCTAGCTCCCAGATGCAGTGATTGAGGAAGGGGAAGGGCTAATTGCAGTAAACGGAGCGAGGGACGAAAAATGACAATATGTACAGACATTTACCCAGCAAGAAACTGGCAAAATTATACTCGGCCCCAAAACTTAACACGGTTCGTCAAACATTTGAGGCAACATTCAGCTTCCACCTGCATTCACTGAAGTTGAGATCTAAATTCAGAAGGTGACATGAGTAGAACTTGTCTAAAAATATCAAGCCATTTGGTCCACTATTGTGAATACTAAACAATAAAGAGTTAACCACGTAGATGCAATGAAAATTAATACTTATCTCAGTCTAACGAAGTCAAAATCCCCACATCATCACAACTTTCCACACCCTCCTATTCTTCCTAACCAGGGAAAATAAATATCTACCTATAATAAAATGGATGAACACCAGAACCCAACCCCAAAATCAGAGAAATAATGAAGAAGAATTGATGAGGATTTGTCCAGATAAAGTCATCAATTTCACATGAGCATCAGTCAAACAAATACTCCCTCTAGGCTTCCTTTTTACTTTCAGCTGTCCCAAATTATAGGCTTATTTCTTTGTTATAGTTCTTAACCATTTTCTAATTACCAAAATGACTCTATTTAACACACTTACTCCCTCTATACTGCCAAGATAGGCTTCCTTTCTAGTTTCTGGTGTCCCAACTTATAGACTTGTTTCTTTGTTAAAGTCCTCAACCTTTTTCTAATTGACCAAAATGACCCTATTTAACACACTTTTAACAAAATTTCACGTTTAATTTCTATATCTTGTGCAAGGGTAAAATAGGAGGATTGTAGGAAAAATTCCAATTCCAATAACATTTAATATGTCCTCTTAATCTGTGTGTGTGAGTGTGGAGATGAGCTAACAGTCATCATAACAGTTCACTTACCTCTTATCTGCCCAGAATTTGGCGATTTCATATTTGATAGGGATATAGGAGTCAATGGAGGAGAAGCAACTTCATTCGTACTCTCCAGAATCCTGGAAGATTCCAAGAGCTTTCCGGAAGCTGCAGCTCTTTGACTACTTGAGGGTATGGAGAAACTTCTAGAAACAGTTAATTGTGGGAGAGGAAGTGCAGACCCTTGCTTGATAGCACTCCTATTTGTTGGAGATACTTCTCGATTTCTGTTTACAAGTGGAGCTAGGGGTGCTGAATGCCCAAGAGTTCCAATAGAATGTCTCGGTTTGAAACTGAACGAATCAGGGGGTCTAGGGAGTTCATGAAGCTCACTTATCTTGGGTGAAGTTGCAAGGGAAGCTTCCCTTGCATTGTGAGACACATTTACTAGTGGTGGAAGGTGGGTCCCAGGGATACGGAGCAACCCAGAAACTGACTGAGGTGGGTCTATGGGCCCACTGGTGGGTAACAGGGGCTTGTTAAATGATGGTTTACTTGCTATTGGGCCAGAGAAAGCTTGCCTGATAGTTCTTCCCGCTACTTCTGTTAAAGGAGGGGGTGGTGGAAGAATGTGCTTATTGCTGTTGTTCTCTTCGACAGCTATTTGAGGCTTTGAAAAATCAGTCAACTTTTTTGGGTTCTCAATGTCTAGAGGTGAAGAGTGCCATAGATTCTTTGAGCTCCCGAGAGGTAGTAGAGTCGTTGACGTGGGTGTAGAAGTATTTGGGACTGAACCCATTGCATCAGCTGGAGTGGGAAGCACGTGAGTGTTAAGTTTATGGACTGAACCCATTGCCCGCATCTCTCTAATTTTGTCAGCAACATCATACTTCTCTGCATAGATTGGAGCAGAATGACTGCCTGCTCGACGTTGTTGGCTAAGTGTTTGATCCCCTTGGTTTTTGCTATTGTTTATCTGCATATCAACATCTTTTACCTTTGATGTTTGAGCACCTGAAGCACCAAACTGATCCACCTGCATATTCCATGGAAGAGGACATGTCAAGGACAATGCAGAGTAGTTGAATACAGAGTGAAATGAAGAGCAAAAGAAATTTGTGTTGAGAGGGGGGGGGGGGGGGGGGGGGGGAGTTTCGGCTAGCTAATCCAAAGTGCAAATAGGGAAAATAAGCAGATTCAGAACTACACTTATATTCATGGCAACCATACAACTACACCCAATACTACTATGAACTGCAATTCTAGCAATTATGACAAATTGAGAAAGATGAACTTTCAGTAGATGACAGCACGAATTCAGATCACGAGCTATCTGTTTGTACATGAAAATAATAAACTGTGGAACAACGCCCCAAGAAATACCGTCCCAACTGAAACAAAATGAAGTAAAAGAAAGAAAGCAACAATGTTGCAACCTTTCACTAGGAGGACAGAAGTCCTAATGAGAGGTTTCACATGCACATTTGGAAATCATACTCTACGAGATAAAAAATAATTAATGTCAGCTCAAGTAATAATTAACACAATTCTATGCTGATATCCAGTTTCACCTAAAAAATACTCTAGCAGTCAGTACAAAAAGAAAAACAAGTGCATATCTGGTCTGATGATAAAGAAGCACAATGGTAAGTGCAACTAGAGTTTCAGAAAGATAAAGCAAGCTACAGACAATTAAAAATAACTAATCCTAGTATGATAGTTCATATCAAAGGTGTAAATAATATGAAAGGATAACGTGAGAAACCAAAAGCCAAAAACTAGCAGATAGAACTTGCCTCCATTGAGTTCCCTGATGTGCAAGGATTGTCTAGTTCCTGTTCATCATGCCTATAATCAAAACTTATTTCTCCATAATCATTACCCTCAAAACTGTTCCCTTCATCATCATCTTTTTGCCCTTCATTCAATTCAGATACCTCATAATCAATATGTTGCTTTTCTGCAACACTTCTAATATGTGGTTCAACTGCAGCGAGAGATTGAAATCCTTTCCCGAAAAAATTTAACTGCTTTCAGAAAATAAATGCAAAATCATGAAAACATGAAATAGATTAGCAGAAGGAATCAAACTTGAAAAATGGAAAAGAAAGAAAAGAACCTGAGCTGCATGGTGACGAGCTGCTTGTGTCAACAGGCTACGGCTCTGCCCTTGCTTCAGTGATTCTACACGGAATATGCAGAGCTTTGCAGCATCATCATATTCGTCACAAACAACTTTCAATTGTTGAGAGCTAAAAGTCTCCCCTTTTCCATGTCTTGACTTTCCCTTTTCTCTAACCTGTCCCACCATATATTCATACATTTCTCTGCAAATCATGCATGAAATCAGTGAAAGGAAACACAAGAAAGAATATTTTGTTAAAAAATGTGAAAGTCTACACACCTTTTCTCGTCACATTGCAACTTCATCTCCTGTGCCAGTGAAAAATTGATCATCACAACAGTAGATTAAACAAATGCATAAAAAATGG
This sequence comes from Ballota nigra, assembly GCA_947034835.1. Lineage (NCBI taxonomy): Eukaryota > Viridiplantae > Streptophyta > Magnoliopsida > Lamiales > Lamiaceae > Ballota > Ballota nigra. Next base: position 42,202,872 of record OX344723.1, on the reverse strand, counting down.
GAGGTAATCCAGAATTATACTACAAATTCTTCATCGATTAAAATCACAACTGAAATAGAATATCATAACATGTCAAAGCATCAACTGCAAGTCCTAAACTCATATGCTTGAAGCAAAAAATTGATGGTGTATTCAGTGAACTGATAAAGTTTTTAGTAAATCCGCTCCATTCCCACCCCCAACAAGGGTATCCACACCAAATGTGAAATGAAGAATAAACAAAAGTTATATATTCATCACGCAATTTGTTATCACAAAAATAGCAATCCGAGGTTCAAACCTCCACTTTGCGTAGCTCACTAAGAAGACATTCTGACGGGTTTGTAATTGTCATGATAATATGAGAACGCTGGAAAGTAAGAACAGCGAGTTAGAATCAAGTTTATGGATATTTTAAATACTATACATTGGCAAAATAATAAATACTCACGTAGATATCAACTAGTTTCTGAAGTTCAAGCTGCACATTTCCTAGCATGGATAATGCTCCTCCTGCACAATCACAAAATATGTACTGAGGTTAACTTTTCTTCAAATCATTACAATAAAAATTCACAATCATTAACAAGCGGACTGGGTCAAGATATGTGTTACATCTCTTAGTGTATGTTCGGAAGAAAATTGAGAAGCAATAACATGTGCTGCTGAAGAACTTTCACAGAAATAAACTGGCTCACTTACTACTTTCTCCATCATCATGCATTGCAGTTTTCTCAAGTAGACAATTCCCCATTTCCAGCAATGACTCTGAGAACTCTGAAAGAAGAAAAACAAATTGATTATTAAGTTAAGTATTTTGTGACACTAATAGCATAGCACATCATTACATTTTGTCCCATAAAAAGCAAAATAAAAGGCACAGAGTCAATATCAGAGGTCCATAATCAATTCCAAACTTAGCTTAAAGTACAATCAAGCTGAGACATTTGTCAATGACCTCAAATTTCTTGTTCACTTACAGTGTGGTATTTTGTTAACTGATTAATGTTAGCATGAGAAACAAGAGCAGAGCTATCATCACTGATGTTCTGAACAATTGGAAACAGAGCATCTAGACGATGTTTAAACTTAAAGAAAGATGCAATTGGGTTCACAAAAAGTAAGGCGTGATATATCTAATTTCTTGTTCAATTGCAACGATCTCAAATTTCTTGTTCACTTACAATGTGGTATTTTGTTAACTATTAATGTTAGCATGAGAAACAAGAGCCGAACTATCATCACTGATGTTCTGAACAATTGGAAACAGGCATATAGATGATGTTTAAACTTAGAGGATATGCAGTTGGGTTCACAGAAAAATAAGGGTGATATATCTAATTCACTGAAAGCTCCTCGAACGTACAAGTTACAACTACAACCAAGAGTCAGTAAAAGTTATCCTCCAAAATGAGATTTCACTATTAGAAATTTAAATTCAGCCATTATATCAAATCAAACAAGTACCATAAGCACTATTTGCTGTAGCAGCTGCAGCTGAAAGTAAGCTATCATAGCATGTTCTCATGTCTTTCATATCCTGCAACAAAGGGAAATGCAAGACCCAAGCTAAGTCACATAGTCAAGGAAAATCAATCAGAAAATTTCTTTAACTAACATAGTTGCTGACTAGAACATTTAACACTAGGCACACAATCTTGACACAAAATCGAAAAAAGAAATAACGAAAATCACAAAACAACAAAACAACAAAAAAAATCGCATGTTTTGCTATCTCACTGTCAACTACCAACCAATAAATCCTAGCAAAAAAAATCAGCTCAAATACATCTAAAATTCAGTTCCAGTATTAGCAACCAGTTTAGATGGAGTACATGTTTCTCAAAATCACAATCTCTTAAACAGATGCACAATTCTCCTAAAAACTACTGTTTACAAACAATTCACATGAAAGTACTCTACTTACTGAAATGAGCTTTCAGCATTGGCATAAAAGCTAATGCACCATATATTTGCAGAATTTCACCCTAAAACCTCGATTCCATCATACTTCATTGAGATGCAGTAGTACTAAAACGGAAAGTCAAAACATCATTTAATGAAAATAAAGGAATTTACTAAGCGAGATCCACCTTTGCTGCTTGAGTTAATCCATCAATTGGCAGCGAATACTTATGATCCCATTTCCCCTTCGGGTCGCCCTTATGGAGCCCGATACTCCTCAATTTCGCCAACGGCGATTTCATCTCCGAGCTATCAATTCAACTCCAAAATTCCTGTTGCCCCCGACTTTAGGGAAAAACGCTGAAGAATAAATCGACTCAAAATTCGATGGGCAAAGTCTATATACTTCCAATTCAGGCATAAAAGATCAAAGAGCAGTTGGGAAAAATGAAATTAGGGGGAAAAAGTATTTAGAGAGAGAAAATTAGAGTAGAAGAGAGAGAGAAAATTCTAACGTTGTGCGCCGAAATTGAAAAGGCAACTCTGCTCTTGTTATAGTGACGGACCTCTTAAGTAATTTCGCTTTAGTCAAACTGGAATCTTCTCTCCAGTCTCTGTTCCTACAATTATGTACAGTGAGAAGTGCAATCGCTTAAGAGAGAGTGATATTAACCGCGTAGAAGAAGCGTATGTTGTGTACGAAGAAGCTTCTGTTATACATGTACTTTATCGTATTTGAACATGCATGTAGGAGAAATTGTAATTGTGTTTGTCATTCAATTGGAACATTGGTTGAACACCTTCGATATAGTTTGATTAATTTTTTTTTTTTTTTTTTTTGTCCACAATAAGTTAACCTTAATATATGGTTGAACTTTGTTTACATCATTCATGATCAGTGACGGAGCCATGATTTTCCATCAGGGGTCCAATTATACACTATAAAAATATACGAATTATGCAATATTAATCTCTTTTAAGGTGTTAATGTATCATTTGATTCATGTCCGATTTATGTCCCGTCTCAACGTGAGACCAGCTCATGCAAGATCTACTTTATTTTTTTAAACAATAAGATTTCAAACATTAATCACCAAAAATTATTAGTATTTAAACTTTAATTTTTTTTAATTTGCCTAAAATTCTCATATATTTATTTCTTATCTTCATAAATTCCAAATTTAGTGAAAACTAAAACTTACCATGAAATTTAACGGTTAAAAAGGAAAACAAATAGGAGTATTAAATTCCGGCTGAATGCTCCATCTATATTTTTTACCTTTATTAAACAGTTGAAAAAAGGAGGGAAAAGTGAATGACTCCTACTGGAAGCGAGACCTGAGCATTGCTTATGCTAAAAAACTTGGGGGGGGTTAATTTAAGGTACAATATGAGACCACAAATTAGTCATTACTTCCACTAAAAATCTGCATTTGTAAAAACTACAAAATTGAATCTAAAAAGACTCAAATACCCACATTAAAATAATTCAAATCAACACATTAAATGATCCAAGTAAACCGGTAAAAAAATAGCATCACATGTGAAATATAAAAACTCATATGAGATATACAATTAAACTCTCATTCCTCCAAACCTAACGAGATATTTGTTGACAGGCGAACATCAATCAATATAGGGCGAACAAAAATTTTGAGCACTAATGAGGATTACAAAGCATCTAAACCAAATTAGAGATGATTAACAAAGAAAATCAAAGGGGGTGCATAAATCAATCCAGAAGGTGTATTAAATGATGAACAGCTCCCACGACGAACAACATACTGACGAACAGGTCCCGAGACCCGAGGCCAGATATGGACCCTACATCAGGTCATTAATGACGAGCAACATTGTCAAAAGGTGGTGCATCTACCAGCCTAAGAGGTGTATGTTGACGAACAATGGACCAAGATCCCGAAGCCTACCCACACGGAATACAAAAGCGAACAACTTCCGAACCATAACCTCAAGAGGCGAACAACTTTTACCAAAAGAACAATTTGGACCAACCAAGTCCATCAAGACGAACAACAATGAGTCTGAGATAAGGCCAAAGAAGACTTTGTAACTAAGTTTCAGCTTACATAAGGTCAAACAAGGTCAAAGGACACTTGTCTTACATGCAAGCTAGGAAGTTACACCACCTACTTGGTGGTCTCTATAAATAGTTGCTCTCCAGCTGAGAAAAGTAAGTTCAAATTCACAAATACTCCCAAAACATACACAAACACACCTAAACGTGCACACATACGAAATAAATACGGATTCGACCCTCGTATTTATGATTTTATGACCCGAACCTTCGATTTATCATTTACGGTGATAATCAATCACACGTTCTTGTTTGGTGATCCTAAACCGAACTAAAATAGTCACTAATCCTCCCAATTAAATTTGATCACCAACAATTTGGCGCTAGAAGGAGGGTTCGAACCTTCGGTTAAGTGTGATTAATCAAGACCTTCAAGTTTAAAAACTTGAAGATTTGACGAAATCCTCAAGAAATTCTTGAAGATTCAGACAAAAGTATTCTTGGTGTTCTTCAATATTAAATTCGAAGACTCCAAGATTGAGAAGATAATTTAAATCGGGATGCTTCAATCTAAAGAAACACAAGTTTCACGTCAATCGAGGAGAGCTTCTCCCACTCGAGTTTCGTCAGTTGGCCACCAAGATCGCGAGCCTAGACATGAGAACAGATCAAGACTTACGACCGTAGACCATAACATTCCACCAGAACTGGAGGCTCTGGCTAGCAACCCCAATGAACTGGCTAAACCATTGCTGCTCTCCAAACCATCCAGAGGTAACAAGAACAAAACAGACCCTCACAAGCAAGGTCTAAGACTACACTAGTGGAAGTTGTTAGGGCCAGGTCGACTAAGGGTGAACAACTTGAGGTGAACAGTGCCCAGATCAGGTGGGATAAGGGTAAAGCCAATGTGGCCGACCAAACAGAGGGTCAGGCTAAGTCTGCACACGAGCGAACAACAATATCCAGTCACGGAACAACTCGTTCCAATGCACAGGACAGACTTGGTCAACCCCAACTCCAAAAAGAAGTTGCTCGCCAGGGAGCAGGAGATGGGCGAGCAACTTTTGAGCAGCATCGTCCATCAGTACACGAAAGATTATCGCAGTCAGCTTTTAGGCGCCTAGGGCCAAATGCGGAGAACAACCCTAGGAAACAGCTCCAGGAAATACCCGTTCCAAGTGAGGGACTGCGACGAGCAGAAAGGTCAATATCTTTGCTCGCCGAACAGCCTCCAAGCCAGGGGGCATATCTTGATGAGTTGTCGAGCCTAAGGAAGGCTGTGGAGAGCATGCAGGGGCAACTGGACCAACAAAGAGGGATGGGGATGACCAGCATGCCATCCTCCCTTTTGTCATCCATTATATTGAAGGCCCCGATCCAGAAAAAGATCCAGTTTCCGATAAGCATACAATATGAAGGCATTGCTGACCCCCGAGTCCATTTAACAAAGTATTCGGATTACATGATTTATGTGGGAAAATGTGACGCCACCTAGTGCTGGAATTTCCCTTTGACTTTGGGGGACAGAGTACACAAGTGATTTTCTGAAATGCCATCAGCATCAATCCACTCGTTTGCTCAACTAAATCAAGAGTTCCTCTCCCACTTCTCAACTGTTGGGTCATATCTATCCCAAAAACACCGACTGTCGGACTTAAAGGAAAATAACGATGAGTCAGGCCGGGTGTTTATGGAAAGATTCGACAAAGTACTTTTAGAAGGGGAGCCAGTTAGCGAAGATACGAAAATCGTAGCCGTCATGGCCGGGTTAAAGAAAGGATTTGAATTATGGAAGGAGGTACGTCTGAAGTGCCAGAAAAGCTATGCCGAATTCAGAAACCAAGCCGGCATATTTGTTTCCATGCACGAGCCCTGCAAGCAAACTTGGGAGAAAACAAAACTGACCCCAAGGAGAACAACAAAAAACCTGGTGGAACAGGCTATAGGGTCCCTAAAAATATGAAGGCATTTACTGAAGGGACAGAGCTGAAGGAAAAGCTAAATCAAGTGCTAACAATATCAATCGATATTGTGTATGAGAATGTGAAGGAGAAAGAGTTGCTCTTCTCTCCCCGTAGGATTCGCCAAGAAACTGGCAAACTCAACCCTAGCAAGTATTGTGCCTACCATCAAAGCGTGGGGTACTTTACTAGTGAGTGCAGAGATTTGCTCAAGCAACTTTGGCGGTTCTATGAGGAGGGAAAGCTCTCTGACTTCGTCAAAACGCAACCTGGAAAGAGGGGACGGGAGAGCAGCCCGGGGGATAAAAGTGACAATCAACCTCCACGAGGGCGACCAGTTCCAGCTGTTGTTGCTCGTCCATTAGAGGATCTATACATGATGGAACCCTCAGGACCTGCGGGAGGATGTTCTGATGGACGGCCACCAATTTCCAATCGGAAAAGAAAAGCCGAATTACGAGCGATCGACCAAGTACAAGAAATGGGGGTTAATCCGTCCATCATGCAAACAACGGAATTAACCTTCAATGAAAAAGACTTGGAGGGAATATTGACCCCCCACAATGATTCGCTCGTAATCTCCACAAAGATCATGGGGACCAGAGTACATAGATTGTTGGTGGACACCGGCGCCTACACCAACATCCTTTTCAAAAAGAGGCTCAACCAACTGGAAGATTATTCGGGCTACATACGAGATTCGAATCATAGAATCTTAGGTTTCGGAAATGTTGTAACAGTCCCGTGTGGAAATTAGGTTGTCCGTTCAGCTTGTAACGGTCGAGGAACCCGAGAAAAATATTACAAGAATGATAGATTTCTTGGTGGTAGATCAAGAATCGACTTACAACGAGTTCCTTGGTCGACCTTTTTAAATGAATTCAAAGTTGCATGTTCAACTTACCACTATTGCATAAAGTTCCCAACAACAAGTGGAGCAGGCTCAATAAAAGGAGACCAAAGAAAAGCTCGTGAATGTCTCATACAATTGCAAGCAAAACAGGCACAAGTATCCATGATGGAAGCCACCACCAGCTACCCAGTTGATGAACCATCAGTGCTGGAGAACATGATGGACATGGCGGAGGACCATATGGATACTGACGAGCAGCCTCTTGACGAGCAAGTGTTGGACGAACAACTCGTCACCACCCATGGGAAACTCCAACTTGATGAACAACATAGGGATGGTGACGAGCAACATACAACAAGTGGCTTGGAGGGCCAGATGTTGACTAACAACAATGGATCAGGGCCAATAGATGATCTAGAACCCCGCCTGAGAGCAGAACCCATGAACATCGAAAATGATTTTGACCCTGAGGGACCAATAATTGATCCTCGTTGGAAAGGACAAAAATGGCGAGCAACTCCAGTTGAAGAACTGGAGGCGTTCAAAGTTAATCCTGGGAACGAAGATCTTGAATTGTACATAGGATCTGAGCTCCCTGAGCCTTACAGATCCCGAATGAAAGAGTTCCTCAGTAAGAACCTAGATGTTTTTGCTTGGTCTCATGCAGACATGGTGAGAATAGATACAAAGCATGCTTGCCACAAGCTTAATATCAACCAATCAAAAAGGTCAGTCCATAAAAAATGAAGGAAGTACGGTCCAGACAAGTATCAAGCTTTGAATGAAGAGGTGAAGAAGTTCTTAGACAACGATCTAATCCATCAGGCCCTCTGTCCACAATGGGTAGCAAACCCAGTCCTTGTGCGAAAGCCAAACGGAACCTGGAGGCTATGCATAGATTTTACAGATCTGAATGCAGCATGCCCAAAGGACAATTTTCCTCTCCCACATATTGATCAGTTGGTGGACAGCACTGCGGGTCACGAGATGTTAACATTCATGGATGCCTTTGTTGGATACCATCAAATCCCAACACAATCAGGACGACCAACTTTGATGAACAAGCGAACAACTCTGCTCTAGCTACTGAAATGGATTTGCTCGAGGAAAAAAGAATAAATGTCGAGCTAAAAAATGCTACCTATAAGCAGCGAGCAGAATGCTACTATAATTCTCATGTTAAAATCAGGGAATTCAGAGTTAGAGATTTGGTTCTAAGAAAGTTGCTCGCCCAACCTCCAGGTGTATTGGGACCAACTTGGGAGGGGCCGTATCGTATAACGGACAAATTCCTTAATGGTTTATACGATATCGAAGATATGGAAGGCAAGCCGGCCCAATACTCCTGGAATGCTGTACATCTAAAGAAGTACTATCAATAAGTCGAACAAGTTCGGTTGTTGGGCGAACAAATGTCTTAGGGGGGCAAGTGAACCAAATGAATAAAAAACTTGCCTATTTTTTTGAAATTTTTGTTAAGTATAGAATGAAAGGTTGCTCGGCACAGTGTATAGTCGTGATAGTTCATCTTTTAATTTTAGATAGAGTTGCTCGGCAAAAATATTATAAGCGAGCATGTTTTAGTTGGTGTTCAAAGTTGTTCGTCAGATTGTATATGTTAATGATAAACAGTCTTACAACACTTGTAATTTTTCACGATGTAAATATAGTTGTTCGTTGAAAGAAAAGTCCAAAGCTCAAGGTACAAGTCCATCTTTAAGGACCAAGGCCACTTAAAGGTTGTTCGTTTTTTAAGATGAACAGAACCTAAGGCTAAACCCTTATTCTATTAAAAGGCAAAGTTCAAATCGAACAAAGCTCAATATTATATGTTATAATTGCAAAAGCATTAAATAAAAATGTAAAGGCAATTAACATATAAAAAGAAGATGAGCGAACAGAAAAGACATTCATTAATAAGAAGGCTTTTAGCCTAAAAAATAGTACAAAGTGTAAAGGGAGAAAGTACAACAAAAAAACGAACAACTATTACAAGAAAAGATAGGAAATTCTAAATCCTAATCATATTGTTGCTCGCCCTGAGGGAGATCAGAAGCTTGATCGGCAGCAGGGTCGACGATCATATCCCTAGCCAGGTCTTCGGCCGCCTTCTGTTCTTGCTCTTGGGCAGCTTGCTCGGCATTGACATTTTGCTCGTCTTGGGCAGCCTGCTCGTCTTCCTCGGCTGGAGCTGGAGGACGGGTGACAATGATGCTGGGGTCAAGGTGGTCAATCTTAACCCCATAATCGATCATGTCCCCAAGCTGGAGCTCAATGTTGTTCGGAGGGGGGTAGTGCTCAACGAACTCTGCTAAATCCTTTCCCATCTCACCGACCAACACAGAATGTTCGTATACATGTGCAAGACGAATACAGTCGGTGTAGGCACAAATGTACCCGAGGTTGGTGATGGGTCCGGATTGATTCTGTAATTCAAAGTCCAGTTGCTCTCTCGTGAGCATTCCCCTCATTGCCTCGTTGAGCCGAGCAACCTCAGCCTCGACCTCCGCTAATTTCTGCTTGGCAACAGCCACCTTCTTCTTTTGCTCCTCGAGCTCAACGTCCTTGCTCTTGAGCTCGGCCGACAACAGTTGATAATCTTCGACGTGTTTCTTCTCGATGTCATCGACAAGCTTAAGCTGGTTGTTGAGGCGAGTAAGTTTCGCCTCATACTGGTTGACCAGACCATCTTTCTCTTCGGTCAACTGCCGAGCAGTACTAGCGTAGCGGCGAACAGTTTCCTCCAGGTTGGCAAGCTGAGCCATCCCCTTTTGGGCAGTGACGAGAGCATTGGCGTGCTGCATGTGCCTGGTCCACGCCCGAGCGATCAGCTCGGTGGCCCTCCGGACGTGTTCGCCCGGGATCTCCTTGATGTTCACTTGAGTCTTAGAGCAGGCATATTGATGGACTGGGGCTGCTCGTCCGGGGTGGTCCTCTAACCGGTATCTGTGATCAAAGAGTATTATTTTACACTTGAAATAATTTCGAAATTAATAAAATTTGTTCGGCAGAAACAAGTTGGTATGAACTTACTCGTGGAACTTCCACTCGTCCCAACCCAGATGGGTAATGTCTTCCGGGCCGAGGGTGGGGGTAACATCTTTTCCCGCCTTACTCGCCTTTTCAACAGGCTCGATAGAGGTGTGGCGAGCAGCATCTTCTTCAGAGTGGGGGCGAGCATGACTTTTCCCCACTTTCTCCTTTCCCTTATTACCGGCAGGGACCGGTTGCGCCACAGAAGACCCATCACCCCTCTTCAGGCGTTTGGCTCCTCAAGGTGATGGGGCAGGAGGAGGAGATGGTGGAAGATTAGTGGGAGTGCAGCTTGGCGAGCAACTTTTGCCCCCTCAGATTTGTTCGTCATCGCTAACACTTTGGAAGGCGGATCTCCTTTCACTTTCCATCCCTTTGGAGGTGGCATCTCGTGGACTCTTTGCTCAAGAAGTCCGAAATAAGGAGGTACGACAACGGTAACTTGCTCGGCTATAAAAAAAGGAAAAGAAAGAAAAGGAAGTGTGTTAGACGAGCAAGTTTAAGGAACAAATGACGAATAAGGAAGTGTGTTAGACGAGCAAGTTTAAGGAACAAATGATGAACAAGGTTATGATGGAAAATTATGAATTTTTATGCTTGGGGGCACCTCAACTTGAGCTTCCAGGTGGTGGGGGTACGTGAACAGACGAGTAACTTTTTTGCACTTCTCTCTGTTCACGTACTCAATGGTCCTCTCAGCTCTGTCTCGGAGGGCGACCAAACACGAAGTGAAGAGGAATTCGGAGCCAATCTCTTCTTCTTCTGAGTTCCACTTGAGCAACCGAGGACCTGCGAGCAAGCAAGAAAATTTAAATTAGAACTTAATTAAAAAACAAGCAAAAACAAGCTTACGCTTGATTTTCCCATAGGTAGTGGGAGAGTATATGCGCCCAGCACCACATTGTGGGTTAGAAGCTGCTCGACAGTCGCCCCCTATGAAGAAGTGCTCTTTCCAGTTTTGGATTTTGTTCGACACCCCTTCAACAAGTTTGAGTCCAGTCCGGGCCTTCATATAGTAATAGCCCTCCTCGCCCCTTGGTCACTTTATGATCGCCATCATGTAGTTGACCTCCTCAGCAGTAATGCGGTCAACGTACCCCTGCAGGGCGAACAAACCCATGGTGCCGAGCAGGTTCATCCACCCTATTGGTGTTATCTGGGTGATGGCCAGGTTGGTCGCCTCCAGAAAGCGACCAACAACCGGGGGCAATGGCAGCCTTAACCCTGCTATTAGGGTGTCGATGTTGATCACCGTGCATCCGGGTGGAGGCCGATCAGCCCATTCTTTTCTCTTCGGAGCCCACATATATATCATGCGGGATTTGGTACGCCTCTCGGATGAGGTTAAGTTCATCCTTGCGAACAACGCTCCGGATCCTGCTCGCCTGATAGTCGGTCCTCACCAAATCCAATACTTGACGTTGGGGGCAAGAAAAGTCGTTCGCATACTCTGCAGAATATGCTCGTTATTCGAATGGGCGAGCAACGCCCGAGGGGATCTCATTTTCGAGCATCTTAGGGCCTGGGAATCCTATCCCCTCCAGGAATTCACGGGTGAGCTCGTCAAACTCCGGATCTTCCTCGGATTCTGAATTTGAGGAGGACTCTTCGTCCAAAATATTGTTCGCAGCCGCCCCAACTTCTTCGCCGGATGGGCAAGCACCAGTATCTTCCACTGATTGGACCATGGAATCCACGTCAGGGTGTGTCTCTGAGGAAACCTCAAACGGCGGCTGTCCTACGAATGGAACAATCGGAAAGAGGGGGTCCAAACTCTCCTCGGAAGTTTGATTGCTCGAATGGGAGGACATGGGTTTGAAGGTGGAGATTTTGGGTTTAGGAATGTTTTTAGAATCTCCGGTGGCGGTTCTGGGCAAACGACGGCGGCACAAATCCTCCCACGGCGGTGGTGGTACGAATTTTGGAAGAAAAAAGAAAAATGAGAGACAAAAAGGAAGAAGTAAGAAGAATAACTACCTTGAGAACGGAATTCGAAACCAAAATTTGAAGAAATCGACGCCGGAAAAGCTTGGAATCACCGGAGATGGTGGAGTTCGCCGGAGTAACTGTAGCAGAGAGTGAAGAGTGGGAAAATTTTCGTTTCCCACTCGTATTTATACCCCTAAGAAAAACAGGGTAAAACCCATAATTTTCTCAAGATACATGGGCAAATTTGATAAAAAAACGGGGTCAAATTCGAGCAAGATTGAAAATCGAAGGACTTATATGCAAATAGGGAAGCGTGTGACCTTGGGATTGCTCGCGCGTGGGCGGCGCATAATCATGCCACCCACGTCATCCTCGGATATCCCCCAGATCGTGGGAAGACGAAACGGTGGCCTCGAAGTTGCTCGTCAATGCAATGTTATTCGTACAAATCTTTACCAAGATAATATCCTAACTACAGTTGCTCACCACAAAGTTTCTCGTCTGAAGCAACATCTAGTCAGGATAGGAGGTAATTGTTGACAGGCGAACATAAATCAGTATAGGGCGAACAAAAAATTTGAGCACTAATGAGGATTATAAAGCATCAAAACCAAATTAGAGATGATTAACATAGAAAATCAAATGGGAGTGCATAAATCAATCCAGAAGGTGTATTAAATGACGAACAACATACTGACGAACAGGTCCTGAGACCCGAGGCCAGATATGGACCCTACATCAGGTCATTAATGATGAGCAACATTGTCAAAAGGTGGTGCATCTACCAGCCTAAGTGGTGTATGTTGACGAACAAAGGACCAAGATCCCGAAGCCTACCCACACAGAATACAAAAGCGAACAACTTCCGAACTATAACCTCAAGAGGCGAACAACTTTTACCAAAAGAACAATTTGGACCAACCAAGTCCATCAAGACGAACAACAATGAGTCCGAGATAAGGCCAAAGAAAATTTTGTAACTAAGTTTCAGCATAGATAAGGTCAAACAAGGTCAAAGGACACTTGTCTTACATGCAAGCTAGGAAGTTACACCACCTACTTGGTGGTCTCTATAAATAGTTGCTCTCCAGCTGAGAAAAGTAAGTTCAAATTCACAAATACTCCCAAAACACACACAAACGTGCACACATACGAAATAAATACGGATTCGCCCCTCGTATTTACGATTTTATGACCCGAACCTTCGATTTATCATTTACGGTGATAATCAATCACACGTTCTTGTTTGATGATCCTAAACCGAACTAAAACAGTCACTAATCCTCCCAATTAAATTTGATCACCAACAATATTCAATACACATAATCTATCCACTCATCTCGCACATACACAATCCCCAAAATTCCAAAAAATAAATCAGTAAAAAAAATTACCCCCACTGAGTAATTTTAGATGAAGCCAATACACTGCCGCCGGTAACGGAAGAGACGACCCCGAACAATTCCTCTGCAACACTCTACCGGCGACAGCACCACTGCAACATATAAGTCCTTGAACCACACCTCTGCAATACCCACCGGCGACGACACCTCTACAACTGAAACAGAATCGACATTTACCCAAAAAAAATTGTATAAACATACGCATACTTCAGCCTTAAGTAGTTGCACATATATATCTTAAAAAAATTCTACAAATGCACATAGTCAACATTTAAAACAGGGGGAGGGGAAAGAGTACAAAACTCTAATGCACAACACACAAACATGTTTGATATAACTGTGTGCAACATTCACCTTTAAAAAGTTACACATATACATGTTTAAAAGAAACTAGAAAAATGCACATGGACAACATTTAACCATGTTGAAAAAATATGGGAATAAACCTCAAACATGCAATGCACAACAACATGTGCAACTTCAGCAACACACTTGACCTTTTAAATTACAACGCTACAACAAAAAAAAGACACTTAGCAAAATTAATGTACAGTTCTGTTGTACAAAAAGTTGCATATGTTCAGCTAAACAAACAAATGTGCATAAATATTAATGTGCATAAACGTTAATATTATCTCAGAACTAAAAATATTAATTTTTCTTAAAATCTGCAGTCATGAATATACTTTTACATAATGTACAAACATGACTACGCTCACCACATATATCAACAATCTCCCGTGCAACTTACCAATAAATATCAAAATCAAAGAAAATTACAAAACCTTTTCAACCCCACATGATATTGGAAGTGGTAATCCACCTTAAAAAAACGACAAATCACACTAACATACTACTGCAAATCATTCTCATCCCAAATTGATAAAAGGTGTGGCAATGACATTTACAAAAAAAAAAAAAAAACAGTCAAAACTACACCAACGTCATTCAATATAGAAATAGAACAATACCTGACGTCATTTTCCGTCGATGGCTGACAAACAACTATTGGCGACAAACCCGAAGTACTATCCCGACAGAGATTGACAACAACAATCAAAGTAAAAAATGAACCACCCCCAAAACAATAAAACGTGTGAAAATAATATGACAAGAGATCAACTCATGAGAAATTTAAGCAAAATATTATTGACCACGAGAACTCATTAACAATATTAAAGGAAAAAGACTCATTACATCCCAAAAACCGTTACAATCATTCATTATACAATAACTACCACTATATTAACAATTACCATGCAAACAAACTGACTTGAAGTGAATATACTAGCTTTTACTAGTCGTTTCCCCGCAAGCGAACGGGTTCACTGTAGTATGAGTAAGTATAACGGCCAAGTATATCGAACCCACGAGATGGGGTGTATGCGAACAAATCCCTGAAGATCTACGCGTCGTAGCTAATATGAGTGTAATATTTTTGGGTTTTTTGAAAGATTAATTAAAACAACTAAAATAGACTAATTATACTAACGAACTAAAGAATTTAACTAAGGAGTGTTTTCAAATATGAGATGGTGATGCTCAGGATAAGAATCCCTACGTATACTAACGGAGCAGGTACATAATCAAAATAACTGTGACGCGCCAGAAATAACCCAAGTAAAAGAATGCAAGGTGAAAGCTCAAGATTCTAAACCCTAATACTTTACCCTAACACTCTACTTCATTAATCCACTAACAAGTTAATAGATTGTGCTTAATTAATGAGACCCTGATTTAACTAAGGTGATGCGGTCGTCCTCCTTTGCTAAACTGGTAGATGAATTAACCTTTCCTAAACCCTCTAGTTAAGTCTACTCGTTGTTAAAGAGTGATACGGTCGTCCTCTCTCTAACACCTTTCGAACGAAATTCAAAAGCAAAGTTAAGATTAATTTTAAGCATTCATTAATCAAGAGAATTAAAACCTAACGTCACAAGTTACCCTAATTACGTACCCACAACCTACTTGTTGGTCCCACTAGTTAGATTGATTGCGGAAGCTTAAGTTAATATGTCTTTCAAATTCTTTTTACAAGAGAGCAACAACTAATAAGAGAATAAGTAAATGATACAAAGTCCGTTTGAGTCGATTCTTCTCATCCGGGCGTCCGTTTGAGTCGATTCAAAGTCCTACGAACTCCTCTTTTCGCCCTCTATCCATCTATGAGCATCAAAGAGACAAATTCATTAGTTTATGCAAATGATACTCAAATGACTCTAAATACTCACAAAATCAACCAAAACTAGGGCATTTCAAGTGACGAATCATGACAATTTCACGCCTAATCAACCCCCCCAAACTTACCATGTTGCTTGTCCTCAAGCAACGAAATAATAAGTCAAGTGAAATTGTTAGGAATGAGTCAAAGAATCCAATCATGCAAGTATATGAATTCGAGCTTCAAAGATGCATCACAAGTATACTCACTCACCTTCCTTCATCATACTCATGCAACAACAGCAAGAATCACCAAAATCAAACATGGATGTGCACTCTACGATGTGTTTCTCTCCCTCACAAGTGTATAACAATGTTTAAGGGCACACTCAATCAATCAATCACTCAAATCAGCAGCCATAGGCTTGTAAGTGCTCTTAACTTCGACCATACTCTAGAAATCAATGCCGAATCAAAAAGGACTTTTCTCAAGGTTGTAATGTAGTTCTTTGGACAAGTGGGATAACAATATGGTAAAGTGACTAAAGTGAATGGAGAATAGAAACTCAAACTTTGGCACTTCGAGATTAGGAACAGAATACTTCAAACATGTTCAATCAACACCCTTTCAATTTCATACTCTCAATACTTCAATTTTTTTCTTTCTAACTCTTTTCACTTTTTTCAATCACTTCACTTTTTCGCACAAACACATGAGCTCATTTTTTTTCTCTTTTGCTCATTCTCAATTTTTTTCTTTTTCCCACATCTCAAAACTTCATCACTCCTCCTTCTCATATTCACTCAACAAACAACCTTTTCCTTTTTCAACTCAATTCAATCCCTTCACATTCACACTTTCCTATTCTCCACTCAAATTGGGACAAAAAGGCTTAGGAATTGGAATAGTGTTTAAAATGTGCTAGCAAATAAAATAGGCTTTAGGCTCAAAGGGGCTAACAAGGGATCAATGTCATTGGTAAGGAAATTTTTGGCTAAGTGACTCAATTAAATCAAAGATGGCCTAAGATCCTATTCGGCATATCAAACTGGACACAATCAAGAAGCAAGAGCACACACAAGTTCTAGCATCCTCTAAGGTGACGATCCACTCACAAACGAAGAGATTAATTAATGCATCAAAATCTCATGAGGCTCAAATCTCACGACTTTCACATCCATGCTAGTCCTAGTGAATTCTCACTCTTATCACACAAGCACTCAAAAAGAAAAATTCACAAGCATACAAGTTCTATCTCAAATCCACTCTAGCTCAAACACTCACACAAAAGAGTCCCTAACTCCAATCCACAAATCTACTCTACTCATCACTTCATACTCAAGAATGACAACTAACAAGTAGAGAGGGTTAACAAGCATGAAATAAATCAGAAACCTCAATGAGTTCGACAACAATTACAACCCAAAATTTTGAATAACAAATCCATCACAATCCCCATAACCACATCACACCACTTAAATAATAAAGCTCACACTCACAAGCAAAATAAGAAAAGAAAAGGAAAGATAAAGATAAGAAAAAGGAGCAGAAACTGGGGGAAACCCCATGATCATCAAGCATCAGGAGGCGGTGGTGGGCTATAGCTAGGATGGTCCGATCCTAAATGGGAGACAAAGAGCGCCTCCATCCATCTCCTCAGATCAGAAACTTCCGATCGAACCTCCTGAAACTCCCCTCGTACACCCATAGCCTCCGTGTACCACTGGTTTGAGTGGTGCGAAGCTCCGTAACATCAGTTCTCAAGCTTTGAATATCGGTTCGCATTCTATCCCACTCTAGCTGGCTCGGGTACCACGGCACGGGAGTAGACACCTCGGGTGTCCCAAACTCCTTTTCTTGAGGTCCTTGACCTCCTTCCCCCACATTAGCCTCAGCCTCATCCACAGTATTTCCTCCTTCTTCATATTCATCTTCCTCTTCCTCCATAAGGTCTTGGAGTCCACTCGTTCATGCTCCGCTCGTTCCAGCTCCACTCATAAACCTCTTCTTCGACCGCTGATCCCATAAGCCGCAGCTCTCCAATCTCTCTCTGAATTTCTTAATTTCCTTGATGTGATGTGGGCCATCCATCTGAATATTTTCATTCTTCAACCCTTTCAAGGTTACCAACTTCACATTCGGCATAGGGAACAACTCATCATCTCTGAGTCTCATACAATACTTTCCGGCCCATTGCTCACACATCCATGTGTGATACATGTGCTCAAAGTCGATGTCTCTTCCATCGATAGGACCTGCACTCGGTCTAATTTCCAGGTTCTCCAAGAGTGCACAAATAAGGCCTCCTCCACGTATCCTTGAAGTCTTCCTTCCGCACTTGTATGGTGCCTGAATCTGCATCTCTAGGAAATCTTTTCCAAAATCGTGCACCCTTTTATTGAGCAAGCACCACAGTCCATACAGCTCCCTCGAGGTCACCGTCCCTGTCTCAGACCTCGCATAGATGGTGTTCCCTAAAATCCTTTCAAGGTATCGGATTACCGGATTTCTGATTGAAGAAGCTCTAACCGTCCTTGAAGAGTACTTTCCAGCCAAACCTCCCGTGATGAGCTGCCAGAATTGATCAGCCTTGAACCTCCCCGATTTTGTGTTTCTTTCGTTAGGTTGGGGTAGGTGTAGGGTTGTGTTCACCATTCCGATCTCATAAGCTCGCCACTCGTTCCGTATCATGAACCGAAACGTTCCATCTCCTTGCATCTTTACTGAGGCCAAGAATTGCTCCACCAAATCCTCGTGTGTCTTCATCGAGACTAAGATTGCATAAAATTCCAGCATTTGGTTCTTTTCAAAAATCCTCTTGATCTCCTCCTCGATCCCCAATTGCTGCATAAATTCAACACAAAGTCGTCGGGTCTTTTCTACTTTCCCAGCAATCAAATTCCATCTGTAGGCATGAGCAAACCATCTTTCTCCATATGTCAGATTATCCCATCGAGACGGCATCAATTGTTTCCTTGTCAACTCAGCAGTCAATGCTTCTAACTCATCCCCCTCGACGAACCTATCCTAGAACTTCTTAGGAGGGGCCATTTTCTCAACTCCAAAAAAATCGAATGCTCTCCTACTCGAACGTGTTCAACTTCATGACTTTATTCACCTTTGGCTCACATACTCGAAATACGCACCACGAACAAGCCTACACCAAATAAACTCTAACACACGAGGTTAACACTTACGATTCACAAAAAACGACGAAATAAACTAAACACATAAAAACAAGTAAAAATGGGTTGCCTCCCATTAAGCGCTAGTTTTACGGTCCTAATGCCGGACCGAGCTCGAAGGATCTCACGGGACTTGAGAATCTAAAATACCTCCCTTATTCTCATAAGTGAAGTTAAAGAATTTCTTCACTCGATGCCCGTTCACCATAAATCTCTGTCCATCATCCTTCTCGACTTCAAGGAATCCACTCTTGTGCACTCCCCTCACAATATACGGCCCGTTCCACTCGGACTTAAGCTTTCCACCAAATAGCTTCATCCTTGAATTGAAAACGAGGACTTGATCACCCACTTTGAACTCTTTTTTCCTCAATCGTGCATCATGCCACTTCTTAGTCTTCTCCTTGAAAATTCGGGCATTCTCGTAGGCACTATCTCGAAACTCCTCCAACTCATGCAATTGGAGTAATCTCTTCTCACCAACCAAAGAACTATCAAAATTCAGCTTCTTTATCGCCCAATATGCCTTATGTTCCAACTCCACGGGCAAGTGACATGCCTTTCCAAAAACCAATTGATATGGTGACATACCAAGAGGAGTTTTGAAAGCTGTCCTATATACCCAAAGTGCATCATCCAACTTCATTGCCCAATCTTTCCTACTTATGCTCACCGTCTTCTCAAGGATCTCCTTGATTTGACGGTTAGAAACCTCTACAAGTCCGTTAGATTGAGGATGATAAGCAGTAGAGATTCGATGACTTACCTCATATTTTGACAGCAACTTTTCCATCCATTTGTTCACGAAATGACTTCCCCCATCACTTACCAAAGCTCTTGGAACTCCATATCTTGCAAAGATGTTCTTCCTCAAGAACTCGATGACCACTCGGGAATCATTCACTCGAGTCGGGACAGCTTCAATCCACTTCGAGACGTAATCAACGCATACGAGAATGTACAAGAATCCATTGCTAGGAGGAAATTGACCCATGAAATCAATCCCCCATACGTCGAATATCTCGACTTCCATGAACACGTGCATCGGCATCTCATCCCTCTTAGTAATGGAGCCGAATCTTTGGCACTTCTCACACCTCTTAACCCATTCCATGCAATCTCTCAACAGAGTTGGCCAATAAAAACCAGATTGGAGGACTTTCCTTCCGGTCTTCTCTTCACCCAAATGTCCTCCACATGGCAAGGCGTGACAATGCCTTATGATATCACTCCACTCCTCCTCTGGCACACACCTTCTCAACACATAATCAATCCCTCTTTTGAACAAGTAGGGGTCGTCCCAAATAAACTCCCGAACTTTCTTCAAAAATGCCTTCCGATGCACCGAGTCTATCTCAGCGGGCAATTCTCCACTTGCTAAATAGTTAGCATAATCTGCAAACCAAGGCATCTTCCCTTCAACTCGATACACAGGGATGTCTCCTAAGCCAAAGAGCTTCTCATCCGGAAATTCATCGTTCACCTCTCGATCCTCCACGGTGTTCTCTTTGGTGAGCTCCGAGAGGTGATCTGCTATCACATTCTCGCATCCCTTCTTATCTCGAATCTCTACATCAAACTCCTGGAGTAGCAAAATCCATCGAATGAGACGGGGTTTTGCATCCTTCTTACTCATAAGATACCGAATCGCTGCGTGGTCCGTATATACAATTGTTTTCATCCCTACTAGGTAGGGTCGAAATTTATCAAAGGCATACACGACCGCCAACAGCTCCTTTTCGATCGTAGTGTAATTCACTTGAGCAGAATTCAGCATCTTCGAGGCATAGTAAATAGCGTGAAAACGCTTCTCACGAATTTTCCCCAAAGCAACCCCCATCGCATAATCACTGGCATCATACATCAGCACGAATGGGCTAGACCAATCCGGTGTCACAAGTATTGGGGCATTCACCAACGCTTCCTTCAACCTATTAAAAGCCACTAAACACTCATTAGTAAACTCAAAGGCGACTTCTTTTTCAAGAAGCCGCGAAAGTGGTTTAGCTATTTGTGAAAAGTCTTTGATAAAGCGTCTATAAAAACCCGCATGTCCTAAGAATGACCGAATTCCCTTCTCGGTCGAAGGTGGTAGAAGCTTCTCAATAGCAATCACTTTCGCATTGTCAACTTGGATACCTTTCGAGGACACATGATGTCCAAGAACAATACCCTCTCTCACCATGAAGTGGCACTTCTCCCAATTAAGCACTAAGTCCATCTCTTCACACCTGTTCAACACAACTTCAAGATTGATTAGACATTTATCAAACGACTCCCCGTAGACGGAGAAGTCGTCCATGAAAACCTCCATAATCCTCTCAATCAAACCATGAAAAATTGCCATCATACACCTTTAAAAGGTGGCGGGTGCATTACACAACCCAAACGACATCCTCCTAAAAGCAAAAGTCCCATAGTAGCAGGTGAAGGTGGTTTTCTCTTGATCCTCGGGGGCTATCATGATCTGATTATACCCCGAGTATCCATCTAAGAAATAGTAATACTCAAAACCACCTAATCTATCAATCATTTGATCAAGGAACGGTAAAGGAAAATGATCCTTACACGTTGCCTTGTTCAACTCCCTATAATCTACACAAACACGCCAACCCGTCACTAATCTAGTGGCTACCAATTCATTAGACTCCGTCTTAATCACAGTGGTACCCCCCTTCTTAGCAACTACGTGTAACTGACTCACCCATGGACTATCAGAAATAACAAAGATCATGTTGCTATCTAACAACTTCAAAACTTCCTTATGAATCACCTCTTGAATTACCGGATTAACTCTACGTTGATTTTGCACTATCGGTTTTCTACCCTCTTCTAATCTAATTCTATGCATGCAAATTGAGGGGCTAATCCCCTTAATATCCGCGATCGGCCATCCTATAGAAGATTTGTGCTTACGAAGCACCACTAAAAGTCTCTCTAGCTGATCATCAGATAAAAAGGCAGACACAATTACCGGATATTTGTCGGTCTCATCCAAGTAAGCATACTTGAGGTGGTCGGGAAGTGGCTTCAACTCCTTTTTCGCTCCAATGGTGGTGCTTTATCGAACATCTTCTCGAAGGTTGACTCATCGGCTTCCAAGCCGTCCTCATCCTCTACTTTCTTCAACTCCAAGAACTTGACATCTTCATTGTCTTCCAAGCTGTCAAAATAATCAAGATCATAAGAATCATAAGATAGATCATCAAGGATAGGATAATCAAACTGATGCACATAGAAAGAGCAAGGGTCTAAAAGTGTGTCTTCAACACAAGTGTCCGTGATGTCAATGAAGTGGTAACTCTCATCTCCCATGGGGTATTTCATAGCTTCGTAAATAGCTATCTTCACTTCTTGATCATCAACCTTGACCGTGATCTTCCCATTCGCTACATCAAGTACCATCCCGGCAGTAGCTAAAAATGGCCTCCCTAAAATCAGCGGGACATGCTCATCCTCTTCCATCTCGAGTACTACGAAGTCGGCGGGAAAAACGTGATTCTCCACCGTCACTAGAACATCCTCCACTACTCCTTAAGGTCTCGTGATGGACCTATCAGCAAGCTGGAGCGTCATCATCGTGGGTTGAAGTTCGCCCACCTCTAACTTCTTGAACAACGAAATAGGCATCAAATTGATGCTCGCCCCGAGATCACACAATGCTCCTTTCTTGATCCCGTTCCCGATATCACATAGAATGGTGAAGCTCCCGGGATCCTTCATCTTTGGAGGAAATGCCTTGTGCACCATCGCACTCACCTCGTGGTTCAAGTGCACCAACTCAGGTCCGTCTACTCTCCATCTCTTCGCTATCAAGTCCTTCAGAAACTTGGCGTAATTAGGTATCTGTTCCAAAGCATCATAAAAAGGAATGTTAATATGTAGCTTTTTAAAAATATCAAGGAATTTAGCAAACTTCTCATCAAGCTTCTTTTTCATAAAGCGTTGTGGATACGGGACGGGTATCACAGATTTGGGTACCCCCCATTCATCTTTCTCCGTCTCTTTTGCATTCTTCCTTGCTTCCTTTGCCTTCTTCCACTTTGGAATTCTCTCGATCTCCTCTATATCCTCTTCAGGCTCTTTGCTCTCATGGGACTCATCCACATCTTTCCTCTTCTCAATCCCTTCACTTTCAATCCCCTTCTCAACTCCTATCTCCTCAATCTCATCTCTAACTGCCTCAGGCTATTTTCCTTCTATCTCAACCTCTCCCTTGGGCGTCTCAGAATCAGCAGGCATCTCAGGAACATCATACTTGGTCCCACTTCTCAACTCAATAGCCTTGCAATGTTCCTTTGGGTTATTCTCGGGCATTGAAGGATACTTGCCAGGCTCTCTCGGCTGAGACTTTGCAATTTGACTAATTTGGTACTCGATAGAATTGAACCTTCTGTTGTTCTCTTGCTGAGCTCGGTTCCACTCGATGTCTCTCTTTTGGAGTTCTTGATCTCGATGATCATCTTTCTTATGCAACTCCTTCACATCGTACTCCAAGGAGGACAATCGCTTGCTACCTTCCTCCACCTTCTGAAGGATCGCTCTCAACATCTCCTATGTTGATGCACCGCCTTCTCCACCAGGAGGTTTAGACCCCGGATCAACACCTGCAGGAACAGTAATACCAGCTTTTGGGTTAGCATATGAGAAATTCTCATTCTTCCTCCATGTGTTTTGAGGAGGCTGCTGGCCTCCTTGATACCCTTGTGTGTTCCTCCATTGATTTTGAGGTGGCTGTGGGCCTGGAGGTACAAATGGTTGGCCATAAGGAGACCTTCCATACTGATTTCCACCTTGTGGATACCCGCCTTGTGGATAGTTAGGCCTTCCCATATAGTTGGCCTCTTCTTGCTGACTCGTGGGTGGGTCCACTTTCTCACTCACCGCTACATTCCCTCCAACCAAATTCTGCCCCATCTCAAGGTTGCTGATCTTCTCCATCATTGTCATCAACAGCTTCCTAGTACCCTCATTTTCCTCCAACTTGCAAACTCTCTGAAACTCGGGATCCTCGTTCCATGCACCGGCATTCGTGACAATGTTGTCCACGATCTCTCTACATCTCGCTATCCCTTGGTTCAGAAATGCTCCACTCGCACATGCATCTAAATGGGCTTGGCCAGCCTTGCTGGCTCCACTATAAAAGAACGCCATAATATCCCCCTCGTTGTACCCGTGCTGCGGGCACTCGATCAACATATTTGAGTATCTCTCCCACGCTTGGCGTAAATCCTCTCCTGACTTCTGGCGGAAGGAAAAGATCTCAATTCTCGCTTTAATCGTTCTCGATGGAGGGTAGAATCGCTCGAGGAACAGACGTTCGAGCTCGGCCCATGTGGTTACACCTCCCCGTGGGAGCGTGTTGTCATACCAATCTTTAGCTATTCCCGTCAGTAAGAATGGGAACAGCCTAAGCCTCTTGGCATCTTCAAACATGCCATTGTAATTGAATGTGGAGGCTATCATGAGGAAACTCCTCAAGTGAGTGTGAGGATTCTCCTTCCCAACTTCCCCTTTGAACTGGTTCTCGGTAAGCAGCTTAAGAATTCCTGGGGAAATCGAGAAGTTATTTACCTCAACAGGAGGCAATGCCACTCCATCATAGTACCTTTGTGGCTGCGCTGCAAACCTCCCTCGAATAGCCAGATTTTGATCCACGTTCTGCGGAACGTGTTGAGGATTAGAAGCTGGTACGGGTACTTGTTGGGGTGGTGGTGGTTGGTAAACAGGTGGTTGATTGTAAACTGGAGGTGGAGGATACGGGTATGGTGGGTAAGGATACGGTGGGTATGGGTAGGGTGGATAGGGTAAGTTGTTTTGTGGTAGGTTAGGATGTGGGTAAGCAGGGTTGTTATGAGGATTTTGGACCATGTTATGAGCTGAGCTGTTTTGGTTCTGAGTACCCGAGTTTTGGCTCTGGCTCTCTCCTAACGGATCCTGATTCTTGCTAGTATTGCCATCAGTGCCGTCAACCCGGTTCAATGCCTGATTGAACTCATTCTCGACATCGTCCAACTCATTAGTGATGTCCATCGGTTCTTTCCCTCCGGCAGCGTTCATCCTTCATAAGAAGGCTCGGTTTCTTCTTGTTATTGTCTCAGGATCTGCAGGTAACCTCTCTTCGCTCGTATTGCCTTGTGAGCGTGTTCTCATAAACCTGAAACACTAACAGAAGAATCAAAATGCAACTGCCGAATATGCACGAAATAATAAAAAAAACAGAAAATAAAATCACTCACTACTAACTACTAAGCTATCTACAAGTCCTATTCAAAAGCATACAACGCCATCCCCGGCAACGGCGCCATTGACTTGAAGTGAATATACTAGCTTTTACTAGTCGCTTCCCCGCAAGCGAACGGGTTCACTGTAGTATGAGTAAATATAACGGCCAAGTATATCGAACCCACGAGATGGGGTGTATGCGAACAGATCCCTGAAGATCTACGCATCGTAGCTAATATGAGTGTAATGTTTTTGGGTTTTTTGAAAGATTAATTAAAACAACTAAAATAGACTAATTATACTAACGAACTAAATAATTTAACTAAGGAGTGTTTTCAAATATGAGATGATGATGCTCAGGATAAGAATCTCTACGTATACTAACGGAGCAGGTATATAATCAAAATAACTATGACGCGCCAGAAATAACCTAAGTAAAAGAATGCAAGGTGAAAGCTCAAGATTCTAAACCCTAATACTTTACCCTAACACTCTACTTCACTAATCCACTAACAAGTTAATAGATTGTGCTTAATTAATGAGACCCTGATTTAACTAAGGTGATGCGGTCGTCCTCCTTTGCTAAACTGGAAGATGAATTAACCTTTCCTAAACCCTCTAGTTAAGTCTACTCATTGTTAAAGAGTGATACGGTCGTCCTCTCTCTAACACCTTTCGAACGAAATTCAAAAGCAAAGTTAAGATTAATTTTAAGCATTCATTAATCAAGAGAATTAAAACCTAACGTCACAAGTTACCCTAATTACGTACCCACAACCTACTTCTACGAGTTCATCTTACCCCAAGCATGCAAGGGTTTTAGCTAGACATAAGTTTAACGTAAATAACAGAAATTAAGTAAGTAATGAACATGAACATGATATTTAAGACGAAGAAGAGATCAAACATAAACTAGGGTTTTACGAAATAAAAGAATAACTGAAATTAACTCAAGAAAATAAGTCTCAACGTGTTCAAGAACAGAAATCTAAAGAAACAAAACTAAAAACAAGATCGTAGTATGAATTCGTAACGAAAACCTCAAAAAACGTAATCGTAAACTTGCTTCTCTTCTTCCTCTCCAAAAAAACGCACTCTAAAACGTAGTATGGTATCAAGTGGTTGTAAAAAAACGTGTTCGGAAGGGGTATATATAAGCAACGGGTCGAATCGGGAGTTAATGGGCCAAAAACGCGACAGGTCGTGCACTTACTCGTGCACTAGTGCACGAGTAGTGTGTGGTCGAGCACTCCGAAACTAACAGACCCCCAAAAGTGCTCGAGTAGTCGAGCTCGTGCACTAGTGCACAACTTGATTCAGCTCGAGCACTATGCACGACTGACTCGTGCACTCAGTGCACGACTCACTTCAGCTCGAGCACTATGCACGACCTGCTCGAGCACTAGTGCTCGAGCTCTTCTAGTTTGTGCACTCCAATGATACTTTTGCTCCCTCGAACTAGTACTTTTCGTATTTCTTCGATATCTTCTCATCCGGGCGTCCGTTTGAGTCGATTCAAAGTCCTACAAACTCCTATTTTTGCCCTCTATCCATCTATGAGCATCAAAGAGACAAATTCATTAGTTTATGCAAATGATACTCAAATGACTCTAAATACTCACAAAATCAACCAAAACTAGGGCATTTCGAGTGACGAATCATGACAATTTCACGCCTAATCACAAACCTACCATATTAGATAGAAAAAAGTAATCGACACACATAAAGACATAACAATAATAACACTATACAAATTAATTAAAACAGTAATAAAATTTTTTTGTAGTACTAAATATTAATACCTCTACACATAATGCACTAAATAATCATTCTCCCAAAAACTTACCCTAAAGTTACATGTATAAGAGATTTAAGATAATAGGTGAAATAATATAACTAAAATAGTGACTAATAGTGACTTTTATTGCAATAGTAAGTTTGTATTTTTATTTTTTTAAAACTTAAAATTTGATGGGTATAACGGCTTAAAAAATGTATGAAGTAAACAATCTTCTAATTAAAAATATTACTAGATGAGTAACCCGCATATTATGCGGGTTGTTCGTAAAATTAATTTAAAATTTTATATTTAATTAACATATTGTATTATTCAATATTATAACATTATATAATACAATCTATTTAAAAAATATGATTCAGTCGAAATGAAAAAAAAACATCATAGATAACCTTAAAATTTTCCTTGAAAATCTTCACCCGTCAATTTACAATACATAGAAAACAAACATAATATTGTCAAGATAGAAGAATAGAGAAAGAAAGTAGAGTTTATATAAAAAAATATATATCTTTAAAAATAAAGTAATCGTCAAATATTAGCAATTAGACATTTATGTGTGGACAAATAATCGAGGAACAACTAAAATATTGTGAAAAGAAAAAAACAAAGAAGGAATAAGAAAAAATATAGAGTTTAGAATAATAAAATTGCAAATAATTAAGAGTCTTTCAGAAGATATATATATATATATATATATATATATATATATTTATTTATTTATCTCAAGTTGTATATAATAAATATTTAAATTTCATAATGATTCATAGTTAGCTTAATTGGTAAATATAATATAAAGTACTCATGAGGTCCTTGGTTCAAATCCAACTAAAACCATTTTTTTATTAGACTTCTTCTTATGAAATGTCACAATGTCATATGAATGACACATAGGATAAAGTGACGCACAATATTCCACGTTAGACTTGACACATAAGTGAAATGCACCAGAAGTCGACACATCAGCAAAAAAAACTCTCTATTAGTATATAGAGGGATATTCCAAAAAGGAGAGGGGAGGAGAGAAAAATAAACACAAAATTTTCGTAAAACTTATTCAATATATGAAATTTATATTATTACATTCATTCATTAATAGCATGACATTCATTTAGTAATATCATTACACTCATAAATATGACATTCGTTTAGTAATATATTTATTTACATCCAGTATAAAATGTTATGGTATAAGTTTATAAGAGTAATGTTATTAATATTGAATGAATATAAGTATATCAATTTTATAAATTTTATTGGAGACTGATTCAAAATAAAATGAGCAAAAATCTATAATATATAATACACACTATTTTTCCTAATATAATTTTGGCGGGAGAGTATATGGACCGTCCATCTTCCTTTTGCTAAGAGATCATAACCGTACAATTAGTGTCTTCATTTAGTAGTCAATATCCTATCAATCAATTCTTCCAATTAAAAGTCATTAAATTAGAAATAATATTTGGGTTTATTTTTTATGCGACATAGAAGTATTTGGTTTGATCTATTGCTAAATTTCAGCCATTAATGCTTCCAATTAGCAGTCAATATAGTCAATTAATGCTCCCAATTAGAAATCTCTCAAATTAGAAAAAATGAGCAACGTTTTTTTTTTTTCCAAGATATGATTGGTTGATCGGTTGTTAAATCTCAGCAACCGTTATTAATTTTTGCTCTATTTAAATCTCCATCTTTAGACCTTTAGCGTGTAAC
Source organism: Ballota nigra (assembly GCA_947034835.1). Classification (NCBI taxonomy): domain Eukaryota; kingdom Viridiplantae; phylum Streptophyta; class Magnoliopsida; order Lamiales; family Lamiaceae; genus Ballota; species Ballota nigra. Next base: position 42,174,686 of record OX344723.1, on the reverse strand, counting down.
ATTTTTTTCTTGTTGTTTCCCTAACCGATTAGATTTTCATTTTTTTTCATTGGAATTGGAATTTCTTCGTAGATTATACAGATTTATATATATTAGTGAATCCATGTGTATCATTTAATTTCGTGTTGTCTGTATTCGAATTAGTTTTTTTTTAACTGATTTTATGTATTTGTGTTGTATCATTATTTAGACTTACTGATATTATGTAGATTGGGTAGTTTTGGATGCATTTTGAAGATTGTTGGGCGCGGAGTCCAGCATCTCCCAGCCAAGTCGGGCGCGATAAAGGCCCGGTGCGCCAAGTCCGGCGGAGGCTATTCGACCCGTGGCGCTGCAGCTAGATAGGGTTAAAGGAAATAAAGTAACACCTCACTACAAGTCCGAGCTTTTAGTCTAGTGGCAAGCGCTTGATCCTACAATTGGTATCAGAGCACAGGTCACGGGTTCGAATCCCAGTGGAAGGCATTTGTTGGCCAAGAGGGCTGGCAGATGCTGGGGGGGGGGATTGTTGGGCGCGGAGTCCAGCATCTCCCAGCCAAGTCGGGCGCGATAAAGGTCCGGTGCGCCAAGTCCGGCGGAGGCTATTCGACCCGTGGCGCTGCAGCTAGATAGGGTTAAAGGAAATAAAGTAGCACCTCACTACAAGTCCGGACTTTTAGTCTAGTGGCAAGCGCTTGATCCTACAAAGATTCGTATCCAGTTGAAGATGTTCATCATAAATTTGAAGAATTAAATATTCATTGAAGATTGTAATATGTGTTTAAAATTCATCCAAATTCCTTAGTTTTTGTTAATATATCAGGATTTATTATTAATGTATTGAAAGTTTCTGTATACAAAATTTAGTATGAGCAGGTACGAATTAATATAGTTCTTTGTTGTTTATTTTGTTTGATTATTTATATGGTCTATAATTGAAATAATTATATTATTTATAATTCCCACATCCCATGAATGTAGGGATTTAACGAATTATATATACCAAGTATTACATTTCTTATTTAATTTGACAATTGAAATAGTTGAAAGTTGAAAGATTTAAATTATTTGAAATTCTAACACCCAATGAATTTATGGATTTAACGAATGAATTGATTTCACGATAAGTTATATATAAGTTATTTATTTGTGCAAAAATTAAATTCTCACATTTCATGAATTTATTTGTGATTTACCGGATGAATTGAGTAAAGAGTATTAATTGTTATTATTGAAGAGTATTAGTTGTTTTCACTGAAAAATCTTAATTTATTTTCAATAAATAACTTTCTCTCTTCATTGAAAACAATTAATATTTTTTAGTAAAAAACAACTAATACCCTTCAATTGTTTATATTGCACCATTTTCATTTTATCCTTTGTCTACACTAATCACATTATTATATTAGGTATAAAAAATCTTCTATTTTTATTTCAGTAAATCATCTTTAAGTTTATTTATTTTAAAATATAACTATCACTTTTTATTCGAACTTCAATTACTTATGAAAATATGATATACTTAAGTTAAAAAGTCACCTAATTTTATCTCTTTCCAATCATTTTTTATCTTTTTTTAAATAAGATAAAAGACTTTTTCTCTATATTAATTTATTTCAATTTCAATTTATACTTTTATTATACACGTATATCATAATAGCAAATATGATTGATTTTTGACCAGTTTCGTCTCTATATTTTCAACTAGAAGTTTTCCCTATTTTATTATTTAATTTTTTAACTTTTGTTTACAATGTATGATTTTGAATTTAATTTACAGTTTATTTTATATATATTTGGTAAAATACAAAATAGTAATATAGTATAAATTATTACCAATTAATACATATTGCATATTAAGTGATTGTTTGTAAACTTTACTTTACAGGTAGATTTTTTTTTCAGTGTAGTTGTTGAGTTTGCACCATGCTCCAAGTGTACAAAAGAGTTACTCTTAAATATAATTTTTTTATTTTTTTTTGGTAATGATCATTATTTAAATATTTCAAATAAAATTTACATGACTATGTTTTGTATGAAATGGTTTATGATACAGTTGTTTTGAATATTAGATTAGCAAATATTTGATCAAGAATATTTAAAGTCTCATGAGGAGTATCAAGAGTCGAATCCAAATGCTATCATATTTGTTAAAAAATATTAACAAGAATTTTTTTTGGTAACTATTTAAATTATTATTATATAATATAATAATACAAAATTATAATATTTAGAGTGTCAAATTTGTAGTGTCAAATATTTAATCAAGAGTATCAAGTATTTGACCAAGAGTATACAAAATTAGATATAGTGGTTTATAAAATTGAATAATAGTTCATATTATGTATCATTGTCGTGTAAAACCTACTAATTTTATATTCATGGACATCTAAATATTTAATCCGCCACATTAGAATCAATCATATGTCTAATCACTAATGTGGTTATTACACATAAGCAATATGTCCACCACTAATTTAATTGATTGTTTATGTGTGCTTCTGTGTTATCACTGCATTAGTGGTGGACATATAAGTTTATGCCCACCGCTGGGAATATGTTCGATTTTGTTAACCACATATATTATTAAGAAATTCTATATTTAGGTCCATAATATAAATGCTTGGGGAAAAATATAAATTTACTGCAAACCTTAACTATTAATATTTAGGCATACCTATAAATTGTTTAGTCATACATAAATAATATATGTAGCTTAATATAAATTTATAAATGAATGCGATAATTAAGTTAATAAATCTATAATTTCTAAATTATAAATTTTGATTGATCAAATTTGAAAAAGGTTAAATATTCTTTATCATGATATAATGCCATGTTATATTCACATAATTCCTATACATTGATAGGATAATGTCTTATAATCATTTATCATGTTATAATTGTTTTTAATGACGTTAGACATGGTGTAATTGCATAAATCAATTCGTACATTGTATTGCATATTTCTAAGACATAAAATGACACATATCATTTGGTAAGTTTTATTAACAATCTTTTATGAATAATAATATTTTCATAATTAATGTTCACTTTCGGCGGATTATCATTTGTACTTTAAATATTATGTCATATATATAAGGCTGATTTGGGCCTCACATGATTTTCAACCCAAATAAGGTAAAATTGGTCAAAATCGACCCAATTTAAAACATATTGTCTTAAATCTGCCCGTTCTAAAAGAAAGTGTTTTAGCATTTGACAGATGAGGTAAAAAAAGAGGATGAGAAAAGCTCATAAAAGAAAAATGGTGGGACCCCCAAGCTAAGAAGTGAAAATTTATTTATTATGGTTGTTTGATTGGATATAATTTAAATTGTATGAATTTTAATAATTTGTTTGGTAGAGAATATAATTCATATGAGATGTATGTGAATTTGTTTGTGTGACTATCTATCTTCATCGATAATTTTGCATTTGAAAAATGACTCTAAATTGTGAATTTTTTTCCCATAAGTATGCCAAATAAAAAAATATTAAATTTTTTAAAGAAGTATTATGGTATTTAATGCCAGAGCAAGAATGATTTCCGTAAGGACCATAGCTAGGGGTGATACGAAAATTAGAACTTTAAATCTTTGGCAAGACAATTTAAGAACATTAACTTTAGTCGAGATTTGCATGTGCTCATATTATTTACTACGAAGACACATATCATCTGCGAAACAGAAGCCATGTAAACTTCACAATTTGAGACAATTTGGTGATTATTATTTTTATCTTCCATAGGAATGGTATACTATTTTAAAGCATCCATGCAGATTAGATGCAAGTCATAAATGGTCTCTAATTTTAATGCACTTAAAATTTACATGAAATTAGCTTGGAATATAATTGTAAGCATGTTTTTTTTTGGAAATAGTAAATATCATTCAATATGTTCGTCTTCATTTTATTATTATATACCCATGGACACATATCATCATGCATACAATATCTTTAGTAGTACATTTTATATTATTATTTTGACATCATGATTACACCGTTATTATTTATTTATTTATCTGAAATGTGTTCCTTAATGATTCATGTAAGAATTCTTCAAACATGAGTTACTGTTGGAAGGAACACCATGAATATAGTGATGATGGATTCCCAAGTTAGCAATTCTTTTAATTTTCATTTATCAAATTATGTATCAATTAAATTTGTTGGATTTAATTTTTTTCATATTTTATTAATCTGAATAATAATTAATTTTTGACATCAGGGAACAAAACTTTGATTGATGTGTTCCGCGTTCTTTGATAATAAGGTTTGAAGGCTTTGTCATCAAAGGCAAATTATATAGCATCAAATATTTTGGTGTTGTTCGAAATGTTGTGCCAATTAAGTACACCAAAAATGAATATGTGATGAAATTTATCCATTTGACTGAGATACATGAGTGTTTTGCATTGAGTATTACAAAATCAGTATTTGCTTTCATTAAGTTTGGGGAAATTCTAAATCATAATGTTGATGTTTCAATACTGTGTCGTAAGAGTTTGTGTAGTTAATTATTGTTCTTCAATTATACATGCGCAAATTTGATTTCCAGGTTGTGTTGTGTTTGTAATTGATTTGTTATGTATATATATTTTTTGCAGATATGTGTATCTATTTCCTACATATTGGTCCAATTTGTGTTATTGTTTGGTTGTGTTCGTTTTGTTCAGCTTCAACTTCGAGACAATAGGTTGTTATAATGATTTTTTTAAAGACATTTATATTCTCTTAGCATTATTTATCTAATATTTTTTTTATTCTTTTGTAGTGATTTTGAGATGTGATGCGTTTTGGTAAATAAGTCTTGTGGTCAATTCATAGACTCAGTTATTAGGGATCCCCTTCCTCCATTAACCATAATTTTACATAAGGCAAGGATATTCATTTCTAACGAAATCCTTTTTTTTTTTTTTTTTTGTGGTTAAGGTTGATAGTTAGTTGTCTTTTTCTATTTATTGTGCAAATTAAGGATCCTGTTTTTTTCTTCAGAAAAACAGTTTGGTGTTCTTCATCAGGCTACGAGGATTTTTTTCAATCGAGACATTGATATGGAATTATTTTATTGTTTCAGCTTGATTGCAATTTGATGTTTTAATAATTACATCATTATAATAATGGAGATGGTTAATAAATGTATGTTTGTCTTTGCACACGACTATTATGTCATATATAATCATTAATATGAATATGTTATTTTTAGTATATTATCTTACATTTATGATTTATATGCATATATATATATATATATATATATATATATATATATAAGGTTTTCTAATTTGATATTGATTGTATCGTTTGCCGTCAATTGAAATTGTTTTATACAAAAATATTCTTATATATTAAAATCTGGAAAAAATAATTATAAAATTAAATTTAGTAATTTGTGTGTCAAATTATAAAAATTTGTATATATCAATATAAAGATATAATTGAGTAGTTTAAATACAAATTTTTCTACTATTAATTAATGGATACAATGCAATTATTTCTAACTTTAAAAAAATGAAATAATTGATGCTTATGAGGATTGAAGAAGAGTTGTTCTCTTAAATGGTTTGAAAAACTACAAGATGGGTATAATTAATTCATTAGACTTAAAAAAAATTTACACTTTATTCTATGTGCAAAGCGGTCGCCAACCCCTTCACCAAAGTAAAATTGGAGTGTATGTATGTGTACTGATAATTTCCTAATCACAATATTTCATTCACAAAATTCATCATAACATCTCTCCGAGTGATTTGTGGAGTAATTTTTTCTTAGATTTTCTTCTACACAAACACTCTAAAAATATTTCAAAATAAAAGTTTATGCTTTCATAAAATCTAAACTACATTGTGCATTACTATATTATATTATTTTTATCAATATATATATGTATATATATACACATATAATGTTATTATTTCACATGTATCATGCAATGTATAATATATTCAATTCTTGGTTGCATTCTAACTGTCACGAAAAAAATGAAATAAAAATAAAAATTGTATGTTATGTACTAACATGGATATATCTCTTTTATGAATATATTAAATTTGTTCGTTATTCCGCCATTTCCAACTATTTCCCGACGACCACAAGCCAAGTTGTATATAAATTTGTTCGGTATTCTGTCATTTCCCCTAACTTAATTTCATGATTATATTTTGTCTTTATTGATAGTTTTGGATTTGAAAAATGACACTATATTGTGAATTTTTTCCTATAAAAATATCAAATAAGAAACTATTAATTTTTTAAAAGAAGTATAATGGTATTTAATTTTTTTATCAGTAGATAAATTTCCATTCCTTTTGAGGTATAAGAAATACCTCTAAAAAAAGTTTACAAATTATAGAAAGTTTGGAAACCAAATATCTCATACATTAGCCCTCCTTTACAATGGTATTTAATGTCAGAGAAAGAACGATTTTTGTAAGGACCAAAGCTAGGGGTGATAGGAAAATTAGGAATCTATATCTTTGGCTAGACAATTTAAGGACATTAATTTTTTAAAGTCTAGTTTTGAAGGCAAATCAGCCTGAATCAAATAACGTCAGATTAATTGACAAGACTTGGCTTGAAATTCACACTTATTGGTGTGATTTGACTTGAATTCAGATTGAATTTATGCCATATTCTAACAAATTTGGGCTGATATGACAAAAATACACTACTTTTAAAAGTTAATGTCCTTAGATCGTCAGCTCGGGGAGTTACGATCCTCATTTTTCCAGTCCGAATAGTTTTTGTCCTCATTTTGCCCCTTTCTTCAACTAAATAACACCTCTAAGAGTTAATGTCTATCTCTCAATCCTGAAGGTGAAAGTTAATAATTTGAAATTTTGAACGGACCGTAACTTTGGGGTTAACAATTCAAGGACTGTAATTTCTAGGAGTTGCAAACTTAGGCACAATTAGCCTTAATAAATCCAAAAAATTTACTACTTTTAAAAGTTAATGTTCTTAAGTTGTCAGTTCGGAGAGTTATGATCATCATTTTTCCAACCCGAAGAGTTGTTGTCCTAATTTTACACCCTCCCCCAACTAAATAACACCTCGAAGAGTTAATGTCTATCACTCAATCCTCAAGGTGAAAGTTGATTTTTTTTAGGGCCATAACTTTGGGTTGACAATTTAAGAACTGTAATTTCTACGAGTTGCGAATTTAGGCACAACTAACCCTAATTAACCCAAATATTCACTTCTTTTAAAAGTTAATGTCCTTAAAATGTAAGCTCGGAGATTTACGGTCGTCACTTTTCCTGCCCGAAGAGATTTTGTCCTTATTTTGCCCCTTTCCACAACTAAATAACAACTCGAAGAGTTAATGTCTATCACTCAATCCTCAAGGTAAAAGTTAATATTTTGAAAATATTTTTTTAAAGGCCGTAACTTTGAGGTTGACAAATTAAGAACTGTAATTTCTAAGAGTTGCGAATTTAGGCACAACTAGCCTAATAAACCTAAACTGGGCTGAATTCAGCCCCCAAGCAAGCCAAACAGTGTTAATTAGCCCAAATTTTAGATCGAATTCGGCCTAATCAAGCCATGTAGCATAGTTCGATTTGCATTTATTTTGGATTGTTTAACCTCAATTTATGACTTTTAAAAATTATTGTCCTTAATTATAATCACAAAAGTTATATTCCGCATTTTGTCAACCACTAAGTTACAGTCCGTAATTATTTTTTCTGTGACTTGAGATAGTTATTTTTGTTAAATTTGACTTTATCATTTATTTTTTATTTCATTTTTGTATCTTTAAAAATAAAAAAACATTATTTTAGTTTTATATATCAAAAATCTATTATGAAAAATTATAAATTATTAATGCAGAGAAAAATACGATATTTCTTATAGGTTTTTTTTTTATATAATGTAGTTATTTTACCACTTTATTTTAATATGTTCACTCACTTCTTAACTCACTCACCTTTTTTTTCACTAAATACTTGCACTTATGTCTCTAAAGATACTCACTCTCCAATCTTCTCTAATTATAATACAACTACCAAATACACTTACTCCCTCAAATTTCTACTCTACCAGGGAAAAAATTATTAGTGTCTTGCACAATTTGGTATGGAAGAAACCAATAAAACAAGATAATTTATTGATATGTAATATGTGGATCATCTATAAGCAATTTAAATTTTTTTCGAATTTTTTTTGCTGAAATTAATCTCATTCAATTTCAATACCGTCAAACATATCGACTCCCCCACCTTTTTAAAACAACGGTGGAAAACATGATTAACGTCACTGTACAAGAGTCTTTATAAGCCGAAAAGACTTAGAATTGAGTATGAAAGAAACCAACAAAAAAAAAAGTAGTTAGTTCAGACATTTTTTTTAAGGAAATGTAATTATCTTTTTTTAATTGCATTATTAATATTTTTTGTTACTTTTGGTTTGAACAATGAAGAATGTAATTGAACCATTTAAAGACAATTTAAGTTTTCCTCCAAATATTTTACGTGAAAGTCAAATTGATCATTTAAAGAATTAGAACCAGTGAATGTAATGAAGTAATTTAGTTTTTGGTTAAATGCAATAATGTTGAATTTAAACATCATCTGGTGATATGCATTTTTTTCCCTACTGAAATTATAAATTTAATATATTTATCATTTTTTTGTTGTTTTCATAGTACATACCAGTGTCAGGTGTAAACTTAAGACTCGGTTTATATTATGTTGATGTGTGTTAGAAGTTAAGATTTGTTCCCAATTTATTAAGAATCTAGGTTTATTGTTGATACGGATTATCACATTATTTGTTGATTCTTTTATTTGTATTACAATATTTTAACAACAATATAATTTTATTAATTATATCAAAATTTTATTATTTCATGTGAATGTTAATGTTTAGAAATAGTTGATTGTCGAATTACAATGATTTTGAATTTAGTGATTTTTATTATGGTTTGAAGTTTTCTTTATAGTTTACTTAAATATTAATTAATTAATTTATTTTGTATGTGGGTTTGTTCCTTTATTAATATAATTTTTTTTTACAATACTTTTAAGGATCGTAACTATGGGGTGACAAAGAGAGGACCATATTATTTTGAGCAGACAAAATGAGTACTGTTACTTTTCGTGCTGGCAATGTAAGGACTATAATTTTTAAGAGTCGTGAATTTAGGCATAATCGGCCATAATAAATTCAAATAGGGCGGACAAAATGAGGACTATATATTTTTTTAAAAATACTCCCTTCATCTCGTTGTCTCTTTTACATTTAAAAGTGACATGTTGTTTAAGAAAAGGTGAGTTATGTAAGTGTAGAGTTGAAAAAAATAATGATAATTTTATATCCTATTCTTTTTTTGTGATGCAAAATCATTTCTTTTTATGTAGCATGCAAATATTTGTGGAATATCTTAATTAGGCCAATATCAAAGTAATAACGAGACGGAAAAAATAATATCTTCCAAATACCATTTATTTATGTTTTATTGCACGGTATTTTTCAACAAACTCTTTATCAATTTACTTAAATTAATTTAATAAAAAAATGATCTAATAAATTCTCAAATTTTCACTTTTTAACAGTAAAGAATAATTTATGCATTATATTTGCCTTATTTGACATATATAATTAAATCTTATCAAGGACTACTTTTTAAATGAAAAATTAATGAATTTTATTTTTTTAATGTTATTATGTTAAAAAATTAAAGCAAACATGTAAATGTATAAGTAATTTTATTTATTAAAAAAAATGAATGACAACATTTCATTTATTTTTTTGAATATAAATGGTTTTTTTGTAACTATTAGTTTTAGTTATTTTTATTAAAGAAAAAAAAGTACATTTTTAAATTATTCAATTAATATAGAAAAAATGGTTGAAAAAAAAATAACTTCTGTGCGAAGCACGTGTAGACCTGTTACTAGTATATGTAATATGATTAGTCAATTCTTTTTACACATTATCAGGATTCAGGACTGAATTCTTAGGGCGCGCTTGGTTAACAACTCTTTAATGATAATGGGAATGAGATTGAAAATTAATGTAATTAACATGGTTCATGAGAACAAAATCACTACCTCTCCTCCTAAATAAGGTAATCACTACTCTATTTTGATTACCCTATTCTCTTCCTACAATCCTCCTCCTCAATCACTCCCTCATTCCTCCACCAACAACCATTTATTATCAACTTCTATTCCAAAATTGGGGTATGTCACTAGCAATGGTGTCACCATTGGAACACTTCTTCCCCTAACATATCATTTTTTTATGAGGGCATAGATGAAAATAAATTTTCATTCCCATTACCATTGAAGAATTGCTAACCAAGCGCCCCCTTAGTAGTTTAAATAAGTTAATTTTAAAAAAACAAAAAAAAAAAAATGATACGACCAACTTTTATGTGGGTGTATTAATGAAGTGGGAATGTTGAACCAAATATAAATTTTGTTCATTTCTTTCAGATTTTACAGAAATTTAATTAAAATTTTAAACTTAAGATTATTTGACTTAAATTTAAGTATCAGTTGTTCCTTTTTATTTTATATGCATTTAATTTTTTTCGTGTGCACATTTTAATTGGTTATTTTCTTTAATTTGAAAATAGTACTCCCTCCATCCCATTTTAGATTGTTCAAATTATATAATATGAATTTTGATGTAAATATTGTTTATTGGTATTAAAAGGTATAAAATTAAGATTATATTAGTCTTTTAAACTATATTTAAGGATGTGGACAAAGTATTATGTGAATGATTATCACAGTAATTATTATCTTGAACAACAATTTACTAAGACCTAATGTTGAAACAATTAATACTTTTAATGAAAATAACAAATATCACTCCAACTAATATTTTTAGTGAAAACAACCAATACCCATCGGAACTGATATCTTTATTGCAATTCATTGATATCTTTAGTGTAATTGACCAATACCCTCCAAACAAGCGTTATCATAAATATCATTCACATAGTTATTAAAAAAAAATTAGTAATTGTAAAAATTAATACTATTGGTTAATGATGTACGACAGTGTACAAGGTATAGATAATACATTCTCATCCTCCAAATATTTTTTACATTTATAATTTTTGCAAAAATTACTAATCTTCCATCCAATTTTAGTAGACATACAATTGTTTACACAAATTTTAATAAATATTAGAGTGAGTCACTTATTTTTTTTCAATCAGTAAAATTCATTACTCCATCCTGCCAAGAATATAAGACATATTCTGGCAGCAGCTTACAAATGTTCGATACAGTTGCAGAGAATAACCAAGACACCTATCCAAGCATCATCTAAACTAGCAGCCTAATTTTTCTGAAAGTTAACACACACCTCTCTAGGATTCATCAACCAAGAGCGTATCGGAAAATCCCGCACCTCGTTGAGTCTAACAGACAACCACGACCAGATTCTAGCTTTGATTTCCTCCCAGAGTCTTGGCAAGACAGCAGTAGCTCTATTAAACACAACCTCATTCCTTTCTTTCCAAATGCTCCATATCATGCCACACCAAAACGTATCGGCGAGTCTCGAGCACTTACCAAAACCAAAGATAGCACCATTCTGAATGAAGTGGTGAACCGGTATGATGTGAGGAGCAGTGACATTGCGTACCCATTGATTATATTTCGACCAAAGTTCCTGTGCAAAATTACAGTGAAAGAATAAATGCCGTATGTTTTCCTCTTCCAAATTACACAGCCTGCACACCGGGTTAAGAGCAACCGAGGGAACGCCTCGTCTGATAAGACTGTCCGTTGTAGCAAGCCTTTCTTTGAGCACTTTCCAAACAATGGCCTTAACCCGGCGGGGGGCAAAGCAATTCCATAGTCTCTTGTAAGCTTTGCAAACTTGACCTTGCACCTCCAAGTTGGACGGTTTCTGCATCAAAGTATCATATGCAACACTAGTGACATAAATCCCGTTTGGCGAGTGCGCCCATCTCCAGCCATCAGTAGCATCTCGAATCGGGTGAAACCTGTTAAGACAAGTGAGCAAATGGTCAAGTAAAGTCACCTCTCTTGGTAATAACTCCCGAGACCACCGAAACTCCTAAACCCAAACTCCCTCTACCCACTTCCCCATATTGCTTACTACCTCGTCCTTTTGAGCGCTCACCCTAAAAAGCCTATTGAACTTAGCGCACAAAGCTTCATTCTCGATCCACTCCTCTTTCCAGAAAGAAATCTTCCTCCCCTCCCCCACAACTCTCACCATCTCACTTCTTAAGCCTCCATTTCCTCCCTCGTCCCAAATATCAACCAATTCCCTCCACCAACCTGATCCCCTACCCCTACTCCCTCCCCTCTCTCTAATCCCCCTCGAATTAAAAATCGGGCCCAACCCGCCATATTTTGAATGAATAACCCTTGCCCACAGCCTACCCGGTTCATCGAGAAATCTCCACACCCATTTCCCAAGTAACACCCTGTTGAATAACCCAATATTTTTTATCCCAAGCCCACCCAAGGATTTATCCTTGCAAACCTCGTCCCATTTAACCCAATTGATTTTATGCAAATTATCACTCACCCCTCCCCACAAGAAATTGCGTTGAATCCTGACTAAGGATCTAATGGTTTTTGAAGGTAAACGGTAAAAGGACAGGACATAGATCGGTATCGCAGACAAAACAGCTTGTACCAGTGTTATTCGGCCTCCGAACGAAAGTTGCTTGTTCTCCCATTTCTCCAATCTCAGTCGAATTTTGTCAACTAGGGGTTTCCACGCTTCTGCCCTCTTGTGATTAATGCCCACATTGATGCCAAGATAAGAAAGAGTGCCGACACCTATGGAGCAGCCCAAAATCGAAGCCAAATCCTCAACTAAGAAGCTGGACAGATTATAGCACCACAAATTTGATTTCCAAAAATTCACCCCAAGCCCCGACATAACTTCAAAAATACGAAGAATATACTTGATAGCTCTTAAATTGGCAGCCTTACCCGGGCACACGAATATGGTATCGTCAGCATATTGTAGATGTGATACTACCACTCTATCAGCCCCTATCTCAGCAGCCTCCAGTAAACCTATCCTCACTGCCTTGTTCACAAGTAAACTAAGACCTTCAGCAATTATAAGGTACAAAAATGGAGATAGTGGGTCTCCTTGACGAAGGCCCCTCCCGAGAGTGAATTCCCCGGAAGAACTCCCATTAACCAGTACAGCGGCTGAGGCGGTGGAGATACACTCCATAATCCACGCCCTCCATTTGTGACAGAAATTGAGCCCAATCATCATCTCATTAAGAAATTCCCAGCTAACCGAGTCATATGCCTTAGAGAAATCCGCTTTGAAAATCACCCACTTCCTCTTCCTCTTTTTGATTTCATCTATGATTTCATTAAGGATCACAATCCCGTCCAAAATCTGACGACCCCCGACAAAGGCGGACTGTGTTTCAGAAATGACTTGATCTAAGACCTTGCTGATTCTGTTAGCTAGTGTCTTCGAGATGATTTTATACATACAGCCAATGAGGGAGATCGGCCGAAAATCCTCGAGAGACTCGCCCCTGTCCTTCTTCGGAATAAGCACAATGAAAGAAGGGTTCAATCCTTTAACAATTTTACCGTGTAAATGAAACTCCTTCATCATCCTCATAATCTCGCCCTTCAACATACTCCAGAATTCCTTGATGAAGCCAAAGGAAAAACCGTCTGGCCCCGGGCTTTTACTCACATCACAGCTCCAAACAGCGTTCTTGATCTCTTCTTCGGTAAACGGTGCCACAAGAAAGTTGTTATCGCTCTCCTCGATCTTCCTTGAGAATAAGTCCGCCGGCAGCTGGCCCACGCACGCATTCTGGGCTTGGAAATGTTCCTTAAAGAAGTTGAACACCCCTGATTTGACCCCCTGAACAGATTCGACCCAAACATTATTAATAAGCAGCCCTTCTATTCCTTTCGACTTGTATCTACGTTTGATCCAGCCGTGGTAGAAACTGGAATTGACATCACCCTCCAGAAGCCATTTAGATTTCGATTTTTGATGCATCAGCTTCTCCTTCCAAATTAAAGCTCTTAACAGTTCGGCTCGACTTTGATTCCTCTTTGAGATTTCGTCTTCTCCAAGCCCAAATGCATCATCTAATCTGTCCCAAACTTCGATGTCGTCTTTTTTCTTTGCGATAGTAGAATCTATCATGCCGAAGACGTCCCTGTTCCAGATTTTAAGATCATTTTTTAGCAGCTTCAACTTTTCCTTCAGCACGAAACCGCCCCAACCTGAGACCCGATAGCTGTTCCATTTGGATTCAACGAAGGATTTAAACTCTGGATGCGACAGCCAGCCGTTGAAGAATCTAAAAGGCCTGGGACCCCAGTCTTTATTAGGAAAATTAAAGAAAATCGGGCAATGGTCTGATGTAGAACGTCCCAATGCTTTCAAAGATAAATCTGGCCACCTATCTAGCCATCCATTATTCACAAGTGCTCTATCCAATTTGCTCTTGCAAGTACCGTCAGAGCGATAATAAGTAAAGAAGCGTCCAGATAAAGGAATATCAAAGAGATGAGAGAGCCTAATAAAATTGTCAAAGGCCTCCATATCCCTGATATCCAAATTATCTCCAATCCCAACTCTCTCATTTGGCCTACGCATGTAGCAGATGCACCATACAATTCAAGTACATTTAAAAAAAATTATATATTATTATTATTATTATTATTGGAAAGTCACGCATGTTATTAGAGGAGACAAGAATGATACCTATGAAGATCCTCTTGAATACACTTGAAGGTTGTTGCATGTGTCTGGGACGTGTGCATAACTCTCAGAAAGAAGCAACAATCTTTGATTAGAAATCGCATAGAGATCTGCACAAAATCGAATCGGAGGGATATCCAGCGTGGATTATCCAACACTCAAGTTAGCCAAAGCTAATTGGAAAAAATGCAATGGAAATTGCAGCAATGAAAATGTATTTTTCAAGTGAAAGTTACCTTGAAGAAGACAAAGTGAGGTGTTTTTATACCTTTGTATCTCAAAGGGTAGAATGGTCATTCTCCTAGTGGCTTCCTAATTCATTTGGGACAATTGATTCAAGTGATACAATTTGGTTGCACCTGATCGGTTGTTACTTATTAGTACGATGGTGGTGCTGGCTACCACAATCTAGTTTTTAGAAACAAAAAAATGACATACATGTTTTTTCCACATACCCAAGTAAACACAGAGTTTGTTGACTTAATTTGGGCCTAACTCTTATCATGTGAGATCCGCATCTAACTTTGCTCTCATTCAAAGCTCCGAGAGGCAAAGCTGAGAGAAAATTCAACTTTGTCGCCCATTCACAAATACGGTTTCAGGTTTTCATTCTGGGCCGGCACACATCCACAGGTGTTCAAGTATGAGGTTTTGTTCAGACAAAGTCTTTTTCGGCTCTGCTCTAAAATTAATATGTGAATCATTGAGATGAGCCTAATGACTTAGAAGCCTCTTTAACCTTTGTTCATATTAGAGATGGACCCTACTCTGATAAAGTCTTGTTCTTATTTGCTACGATATGGTGCCTTTAGAAACGTCTGACTCTGACGGTCAAAGTTCATTTGGCCTATCCCATATCAGCAAGTGATGTCGGATCGTCTCAATAATGCAAACGTGTAGGTAATATTGGGACGGATGGAGCAGAGCGGATGCGCGTACCCCATGGTGGAGGCACGTGTCCCACAATTCTTTTTTCTTTTTTACTTATTATATATTTGTATTCTTTTTTTAAGAAATGTATTTTTAGAGTGTTTATAATGAATCAATCATTCACATATTCTAATCTATAAAAACACGGAAATTTTAACTGTACTAACATAAATTCATTACTTTTGGAGCTTGTACATACATCCAATTTAACCAATTTATTTACTTTATAAATATTTACACAGGTACATTTTAACACTTTACTCAATACATATTTTTCTTAAAATTAATATAATTATTATGGGGCAAAAAATATTGGGATGGAGGTAGTAATAGACTTGAGTTTTTATGTAGGAAGAACTTCTTAATGCATTATTCCCTCCATTCCAGATTTGTTTTTCTATTTGACTTTTATTTTAATGTTAGAGCTAATTTGTAGTATTTAAATGATTATAATAATTTTTTTTTCTATTAAGGTGTATTATTCAATTTAAGGGAATGAGGCAAAATAAAGATATTTTTGTGTGTATTATTAGTAAAGTGATATTAAATTTAGAGATTTTTGTAGAGGTGAATAGTGAAATGAGAAAATAAAATTGAAACGGAACAAGTATATAATTGTGTTTTTCTTGTGCCACTGCCACAAAAAGTTTCGGGATCCGTCCCTGAGATGGAGTACTAGTTTATTTATAAATTAGATATTAGAAGGTACTCCATCCCTTCCGGGGTATACCTCCCCTCTTTAAAAAAATGTGTTTATTTATTAATATATGATGAATTACATATTAATATTTAGGGTAAAATAATAATAATAATAATACTATAAAATGAATAAAAAGAGTGACATTTTTATAATTTTTTAAAATGAAAAATTTATTGTGGAATAAATTAAAAAGTAAAAAATTTACTTCGAGAAATGAGCATTAAAGAACCGGGGAAGATCTTGTTGACAATATTCGCTGACTCACAAATATCTTCACCAGCGCAGCGGTTGTGACGGTTATATCTTTGCTACACTGTTGGGTAGTGCCCAACAGTGCTTTAGCATGTTGTACCATATGCTTTGTAGTGTTGTATAAACCACATGTTTTGTAGTATTGTACTGTACAACACTACACAGCATGTGATACAACATGCTAAAGCACTGCTGGGCTGGGCACTACCCAGCAGTGTAGCATAGACAAATTCATCTTCTTGGTGACTGACAGATGATTCTTTTTAGTTAGATTAAGGTAGAAAAAATCTAGAGTAGGTTTTATATGAAAACGCTTCACAATAAATTTAACATGAAATAGTTTTAGAGTATCATTAATCTCATTAGGAGTATCATTAAACCTATCAGAGGTATAACTAATCTGGGTCAGTGGTATTATATTGTAATTGCTTTAAATTTTCTTAAATTCAAACTAATGATACCCCTAATGAAATTAATGATACCCCCGGTGATACCCCCTATATTATTTCATAATAAATTTACTATAAACTATTTTCTTATAATACTTCGCCAAAAATCTATTAGTCAAAACCAACTATTGCTGAACAGAATAGTTGCAATGGGCTATAGCTTAGAAATTTGACCAATGACGGTGCGGTGCCCCATTTTCCCTCCATATTCTACATTATTACTACTACTATATTCATTTTATTATTTTATGGTTGAATGCTAATATACAATATCTAGTTTTTTTTAATCAATAAAATTATGACCCGTACCCATAATAACTAGCATATTTAAGTTCGACTTGATTTAAAAGAAATTATTAAATGAGTTAGGCAAAATTATTTTTAAAACCTATATATTTCTACACGTTCAGAGATCTACAACCTAACCTATTAAAATTCAATTTGATTCGTTCTTTTTGAAAAATGAGTCAGCCGAAATATTTTTTTAAAACCTACTCTCTCCGTTTCAAAACAAATACCATTTTAAAAGTTAAATACTGTTTCAAAATAAGTGTCGTTTTATCTAATTTTTTCACTTTTTTTCCTAATTTACCTCGATTTCAAATTCAAAATATAAGATATATTTTAGAAATTATATTAAAAAATAACATATATGTTAGATATTATCAAAATATAATAAATCTTTTTAGAGATTTAGGTGTGGCATATATATCAAAATTTATAATTCTTTATTTGATACGAAATCTCTAGAAAGACACATATTTTGAAACGGATGGAGTATTAATTTAGACTTAACAATCGGTTTGTTTAGTTCTCCCTCACTATATATCCATATTATTCAATATAAATTATATATTTCATAATTATTTTTATATTAATAAAATATACTCCCTCCGTTCCACCATTATTTGCATTTTTATCATTTTCTTGTGTTTTAGCGAACGAATTTTTTATTAGTATTTTAAATGATAAAATAATTTTTAAGTTATTTTATACTATAGGAGAGATAAATTTATCAAATCTTGCCTTAAAAATTACTTTATCATTTAAAATATTAATAAATAATTCGCTCGCTAAAACGCGAAAATAAAGTTAATGTTCAAATAATGATAGGATGGATGGAGTAACATTTATTTCTAAACTTTCAAATTCCCCCAATTATGTTCAACAATAAACTTCCCCACACCCCAGGCCCGGCCCTGGGCATAGGCCCGGAGTGCGATGGCCCAGGGTCCAAGTTGAAAAGGGGCCCATATTATTTTAAAATCATTTTATATATATATGACAATTCCAATTCCGTATACTCTGTGGCTCTGTCAAATTCTATATGCCAATTCCAATTCCGTATACTCTGGCTCTGTCAATTCCCATATATTTCTATCAAATTAACTAATTAAGATCAATTCATGGTACGCATATTTTTTTAAATCCTTTTATTTGCAGAAGAATGCAAAAAATATTTCCCCTGTATGGAACAATTTATTTGCAGAAGAATGCAAAAAATATTTCCCCTGTATGCCCTCTTCTTTCTCTTCTCTTTGTTCCACCATTTGCAAAGCTCCCCAACATGAAAACAATAACAGTTCAACATTACATAAATTTGTACAAAAAAATACACAAGACCCCACAAATTATTATTAACAAACTCGGCCAAAACACTCATATCAAATTTTGAGCACGATCATCATGCCAGAAATCTTTTAATTTATGGAAAATTTATTTTCCCAGCAACACACCCTTTAATGGTCATATATAATTACTTCATTTACCAAAATTACTTCATTTTCCCAGCAAAAAATCTGGCCTAACTATATCAACCCCAACAATCTGGTCATATATAATCTGGCCTAACAAAAAATCTGGTCTAAAAATCGCAGCAACACCAATCAATAAAAATCTCCCAAATTTCAGTCTAACAAAATATCCAATTTATACTAACAATTAATAAACTCACAAGCTTCTGCAAAATTAAATCATCCGAGAAAAGGAAGAAGGAGAATAAGAAAAAAGGACGAACCCAGATCGGTGTGAGGAAGCGTCGTGTGGGGCGGATCGGATTGGAGGAGCGCCGTAGGGGAACCCAGATCAGTGTGAGGGAGCGTCGTGTGGGGCGGATCGGATCGGAGGAGCGCCGTAAGGAGCGGATCGGAGCAAGGGAGCATCATGGGCGGCGGATCGAAGCAAAGGAGTGGCGTGGTGGAAGGATTGGAGCAGGTGGCGTCGTGGTGGTCTAAATCGAGCGCGGCGTGGCTGTGGGCGGTGGGGGTAGTGGGCGACGGTGGGGGCTGGTTGTGGTGGTAGGCGGTGGGGGCTGGTGTGGCGGTAGGGGTGGGAGCGGTGGCTGGGGCAGTGGGCGACGGGTGGGCTGGGTGGGGGGGAGGAGGGGGTGCTGGTGGACGGTGGGGGCTGGTTGTGGTGGTGGGGGTGGCTGGTTGTGGTGGTGAGGGTGGTGATAGGCGGTAGGGGGTGGGGGATATAGAGGGAGAGCTGGGTTTGGGTTGGGCGGTGGGGTGGGGGATATTTCTGGGTTGAGGGAATAATGGAAAGGAGTGGGTTTTTATTATGCTGGGTTGAGGGTATAATGGAAGGGGGTGTGTTTTAATTGTTTACCGAAAGAAAAGGGGGAAGAAGAGAGAGAAGAGAGAGAGAGAGAAGAGAGAGGGAGAAAGAGAGAGAGAGAGTGGGACCCATAAAAAAAGTAAAAAATGTGTTTTTTTGAAATAAATTGTGGTGTTGTGAAATAAAATGGGGTTCCATGTAATGAAGGAAAATTGGGGTTGTTTAATGCAATTATGATCCAAAAAATGGGGCTTGAGACAATTATTTCTATATATATATATATGCAACTCCCGTATACCCAGTCAATTCCCGATCAATTCATGGTGCAAATCCTTTATATATATATATATATATATATATATATATATATTACTGTAAAAAAAATACAGAAACCGTTCATATCTTCCACCAAATTTTTGAAATAAGCATGAACTTTTCATCTGGGCGGTCTCAACGTTCTTTTCTTAATTAATGTTCAGTCTCTTCGGTTCCCAAAAAATAATAGGATATTGTTCTCTTAATTATTCTTCAATTCTTGTTCCCAGAAAAATTATAAATCTTATTCACATCAGAATTCAGAGATCAGCACCTTCTCTTATTTCACTGTATTTGAAATGGGAAAATAGAAATTGCAAGAACATCTTATTCACATCTGCTAAATCATCGGCCAAGAAGTCAAGAACATTGTTTGGAGTTATCTTATTTTACAAGATTGTTTGGAGTTGCCTTTTGACAAAGGTATGCACTATTTCTGATTTCATTTCTATTAATCAATCTTTTCTGATTGTCCGTAAGTTCTACATATTAATCTTTTTTTTTTTACTTATTTTGATTTTATTTATTCTACAAATTGCTTATTGGAGCTGTTTTTTTTTTTTACAGAATAATTGTAGGGAGAAAATTTTGTTTTTCTAGACAGAAACAAGAAACATTGGTGGAGAAAAGTTTATTTTTCTGGACAGAATAGGTGCTATTGTTCTCTTTCTGGCGTGTTTTTACATCTATTACATTTGATTTATTACTATGTTGCCTAAAAAATATTTATCTAGTAGTGAAAAATGGAAAAAAAAGAAAACGGACTGAAGAGCTAATAAAATCACAACATGGGGCTTTGGATAAATTTGTTTTAAAAAAATGATACCCAAGAAAATTTGGATCAGTCGAACGAAAATTTAGAGAGTTTTAGACAACAATGAAAATGTAGTTAATGATTCTATTGTAGTTTGTGATATGCCTAATACATCCCATATTGATAATCTTGGAATTGATGATGAACAAAAAAATTAAGGTTTTGATATTTATGATCCAAGGAATTGGGAAAATCTTGATAATACCACCAAGGATATTCTAATTGAAAATGGGCCTATTAGAGAAATGAATCTTGAGTTTCCCTTGGACAAAAATTTTAGGCATTTTTCATATGCATATTATTCGATAAAATTGAGTAATGGTGAGACTAGTGATCGAAAATGGTTGGTTTATTGTAAATCTTTTGACAAAGTATATTATTTTTGTTGCAAGTTATTTGAATCTTCTAGTAACTCATGTTTACTAGCAAATGAGGGCTTAAGTGATTGGAAACATATTAGCCAAAGACTCAAACAACATGAAAATAGTGTCGAACATATGATTAATAATATATGAATACTTGGAATGAATTGAGAATAAGATTAGACAAAAATCAAATAATTGATAAACATTTGCAAGAAAAAATAATGAAAGAAAAAGAGCGCTGGAAACAAGTTTTACGAAGAATATTTTCTGTTGGAAATGTCTTGCTAAGAATAATCTTGCCTTTCGAGGATCCAATGAAAAATTATATCAAGATAGCAATGGCAATTTTCTTGGATTGATTGAAATGATTGCATAATTTGATTTGATAATGCAAGATCATGTGAGACGGATTCAGGATCGTGAAATTCATTATCATTATCTTGGACATAAAATTCAAAATGAGTTTATTTCTCTTTTGTCCCAAAGTGTTAGAAGGTCAATCATTAAAATTATTAAAGAGGCAAAATATTTCTCTATAAGTCTTGATTGTACCCCTGATGTGAGCCATCAAGAACAAATGACTCTTATAATTCGTTGTGTTAATATGTCAAATAATAAAATGAAAATTGAAGAGTTCTTTCTAGAATTTCTAAAAGTTGATGATACTTCTGGTTTAGGATTGTTTAATGAATTACTAGATGTTTAAAAGGCTCTTGATCATAATGTTGATGATGTGAGGGGTCAAGGTTATGATAATGGTTCCAATATGAAAGGAAAGCACCAAGGTGTTCAAACTTGATTTCTTGAAATAAATCCTAGAGCATTATACATGTCTTGTGCTTGTCATAGTCTTAATCTTACTCTTGGTGATACGACACATTCTTGTGTTAAGGCTATTTCATTTTTTGAAGTTATTCAACGTTTATATTCATTGTTTTCGGGATCTACAAAAAGATGGAAAATTTTGCTTGATAATGTTCCTGGTTTGACTATGAAATATTTTCTCATACTCATTGGAAAAGTCGAATTAAGAGTGTTAAAGCTATTAGATTTCAATGTCCTCAAATAAGACGTGCTTTGTCAGAATTATATAAATCTTGTGATAATGATGCAAAGACAAAGAGTGAAGCAGAGAGTTTGATCAATGCACTTGAAAATTTTGAGTTTTTGCTTGGTATGGTTATTTGGTATAATATTTTGTTTACTGTTAATATGGTTAGTAAAAAATTACAGTGTAAGTCTATGTGCATCGACACTACCATAAAGCAATTGGAAGATGTATGTTCATATTTTGAGAATTATAGAGTGGAAGGCTTTAAGAAAAGTTTGAATGCTGCAAAAGAGATTGCACTTGAAATGGATGTTGAGCCTATCTTTCCAATAAAACGTCGTATGATTAGAAAAAAAACTTTTGGGGAGAATAATGAGGATGAAGAAAATCATTCACCTGAAGAATCATTTAGGATAAATTATTTTCTTATTGTTGTTGACATGACAATTCTTTCTTTGAAAAATAGATTTGAAGAATTGAAAACATTTGGAAGTATTTTTGGATTTTTATATAATTCTAAAAAGTTAAAGTCATTTGATGATAATGAATTGAAAGAATGTTGTATTAAATTTCACAAAACCTTTACTCACGGGCATTTATCGAATGTTGATGTAAATGATCTTTTCTCTGAATTGAAAGTGTTACAATTCACTTTGCCAAACGGAAACAATGTCTGCTATTGATATTCTTAAATTTGTCAAATTTGCAGATTGTTATCCGAATGTAGCAATTGCTTATAGAATTTTATTGACGGTGCCCGTGACTGTAGCATCAGCAGAAAGAAGTTTTTCAAAGTTGAAGTTGATAAAGACTTACTTAAGGTCATCAATGTCACAAGAGAGGTAGAATGATTTGACAACATTATCGATTGAGAAGAATATGTTGGAAGATGTTGATATTGATGTAATTATAAATGATTTTGCATCTCAAAACGCTCGAAGAAATTGATTTTAGTAGTTTTCTAAGAATAGCTAGTCTTTTTTTATCTTTTTCATCCGGTCTATTGGTGTAGTTTTGAGGAAGTATTTATAATTTTTTTTTGTATTTTGAGTAATACATTTTCAATAAAATCTTCATTTCCCAATTAAAAAAAATCTATATAAATATAATTTAATGCAAGGGGCCCATTTCTAATATTTTGCCAAGGGCCCCTAAAATGTCAGGAACGGGGCTGTTGCTACTATCATACTTGCACTATGACTGTTGGTTAACATATGTCTGAGTCTGATTTGCCATGAAGAAAGGAATTGAATTCATTTTCATGATAAAGATGTCAACCGGTAGCACAAATCCATTGGAGATTCGATAAAATGAGACTGAAATGTTTTACATCTTAGAGAAAAACACTAATTAAGATATCAAAATCTCCTCACTCTGCTTTTAACTAGGATGTTTTCGCTTATATTTAATAAGATCAATACTATGAGATGTCAACTGAAACCTGCCAATACTACAGTTGATGAGGTGTTGGGGGAAACAATTGCCCACTACAGACCCGATATAACTTTTGGCCAAGCTTTCCAGCTGCCTTTCTAGGTATTTTAACGTTGTTTTAAGTCATAAGTTTGACAGGAGTAGGCTTGCTATGTTGAGGGTTGCTTAGTTTATCTATCTGCTGCAGAACTTCAAAAATTGTTTATCGACAGAAAGGCCTAGGGACCAACAATGAGCCAAGTATCCATAATTTATTATAGCAAGTGGGCTTGCACAACAACCATGCATGATTTTGCAGGTCACATACGATTGTTTTTTGTATCAAGGAACCAAATTGCCTTTGTTTAGATGTCTATTCTCTCAGGTATCTTTACCATAACAGAGAGTTCTTCTCTTATAATCCATTCTAAATTTTTATAATATCTGCTAATAAAAGATCTGCAAGAAGTTCTTGACCCGTGGAAATGCAGAAACACAAATTATCAAATTCACACTCATATGCTGATAAGTTATATGCAATAATATCCTGACACTCAGCTTAGAATAACAACTTAAACCATCAATGATAAAAAACTTGTCTTATTAGTAGATAAAATCATCTGAGAGCTTCTGTTTTCAAAATAGATATGTGATCTATTTCTAAACGATGTCTATAATCAACTCTTTCATCATAAATGTTAAAGCTCACAAAAAAACTGCTACCAAGCAGAACATAAGTTGTTAATCTAGAAAATTAGTTCAAACTAAAATGAGATAAGATACAAGCATATTAATTATTGAATGAATAGTGCAGATACTTGTTGAATCACTTTAGGTTTTTACTCT
Organism: Ballota nigra; assembly: GCA_947034835.1. Lineage (NCBI taxonomy): Eukaryota > Viridiplantae > Streptophyta > Magnoliopsida > Lamiales > Lamiaceae > Ballota > Ballota nigra. The sequence goes on along the minus strand of OX344723.1, from coordinate 42,150,307 downwards.
TCATATAGAAACTGCTCCCATATTAGGCAATTATTATTAAAATATCAGCACAATAAATCAGAAACAAACAAATCAACAAGCTCAATATACTCTTAAAACATACCTCTCCAGATATCCCGGGACTTGTAGTGTAATCGTTTTCCTGCCATTAATGAAAACAAAAGAAAAATAAGGAGATTAGGTACATTTTCCAAGTTCAATATCATATTAACATGCATCTAGGTGATAATGTCATTCATATGTTTACAATTGGCATTGAGCAGATGTATTATTTACCAGCTTACCACAAGATACAACTTCCCAGAGTCATAATCAAATATAAGTGTCTCATCTTCCCTCGTGTCATAAACAGAATGGAGAACAAATCTGGGGACAGTGACCCCATCTGATCGCACATAGTCATCCCTTGCAATCTGAAGCACATTGTGAAGATAACAAGATCATTAAATATCTAAAACCGCTAGCTATACAGAGTTTACAACATATAAATTTCGGTTTGAGATACCTTGTAACCAAAGAGTCCACAACACCCCCTTCTGAAAACTGTTTTGTATCTGTTTATCAACCATGGTTTAAGTTTCACGCTGAAACTAAAAGTCATAGAATATTACAAATAGTATGCTCACTTACATCTCCTCATCTTGCAATTTCATCTTTCAGTTGCTTAATTGTCACAGCATTTTCCACATTAGTGGGAGTGCCAGCATCAGCTATCCAACATAATATTTCAAACAAAATCAAACCAAACACTATTATAACTAACAAAATCATTTCAAGTGTAGATTATATATTTCATGTCACATTAGACATTGAGAAGATTGTATAACAAACATCACCAGGTCATGTGATTTCTTTGAATTTTCATAGGATAAAAGGAAACATAAACACAAACCACAAGCCGAATATATGTCAATAATTGTTTGGTTACTTCAACTTTACTTGATGCTAAACTTTGTAATTTTGTTAGTCCCTGAATTGAATTCAACAAAGCCAACAAATGTACTTGAAAGTCCTTTAATAAATCAATGATAATTCCAAACAATGGATTTTAAAATAATGGATTTGATGAGACCACAATCACAAATAGAAATCAGGAAATAATACACCACTAAATAAAGTCTATTCAAGAGAGAAGAGGGATCGAGGGGATTTTCAGAAGGCTAATTAATTGGAGAATAATACCAGAGATGACCTACATCAAATGGGAAGACTAATTGGAGAATAATCATGAAGTTTCCTTTTCATTGTAGAAGATATTGGTATAAATTCTAGTCTAGAGAGGAAGCTAAGGCATGCCTTTGAGTGTTATTTACAGCGCATTAAAACTGATTACTAGACAATCTACGCATTGTCTGGGATTATCCAGATTCTCAGTTTGAGGATTCATCTGAATTTCAAACCTATGGAATCTAAAATACATTTATTTTCAAATTCTTTCTATTTCAGATGACTCTATCCAAACTCAACTAAGAGTTATTCACTTCTTGGATTGTTTATTTGTTTATCAAATGGTCATGAACCACATTCAGTATAGAAAAGAAGTTTCAAAAACATCTAGGCCAACTTTTATTGTTGATGGTGAGGGCACCAAAAGTGTGGAAAAAGAAATCTCAAAAGCAGAAGTCGTCTTACTTACCTAACTATTTCATAAGTCTTTCAAACTTTTCACCTGTAATCCGTTTTTCATTATCCAGATTCTCTATACTTTGTCTTGCCTCATTCTTAGCTCTTTGGGCGTTTACCTTCCGCAGGACTTCTCTATCAACAGTAGAATAAACACTTTCCCCCAGCTACGAATAAAGTAAATCAAAATGTAGAATGGTGACTAAATAAGTAATTCATTATAATATTCTTCAACAACCAACTAAATAACATTTTACTTCTTTCTGTCTGCGTAATAGAAACACAGCTTCAACTATAAATTCGGAGATTATTAGTTACCCACATTATATTACTAATGAAAAAATAAAAGAAAAAAATAATAAGTTACCCACATTATATAATAAAATTAATATGCAAATAATAAGATATTGCTTATAGTTTAAATAATAGAACAAAACATTGGTTTATACAATTGAAAATGGAGTAGATCACAACCAACAGAACAAAAGAAGTCTGCCCAAGTGAATGGTCCATAGAAGGTCAAATCTGGCACAAATTTTTCTTAAAATGTTATCAACATACAAACCACGAATTTCACAAACATAAAATCATACAATGGATATGTATACGGCTGAAAAAACACACTGAAAAAACTTCCAATTGGGAATATGGTTGTACTCCATGTCACTATATGACAACTAAATAGAAATTTCACCGACTTCAAAATATAAACACAAAATTCATCCTCTCTTACTATATTAATTTTCAATTTTTTACCATATCTAAGAAAAGAATAAAATAACACGAACACTGAAATGAATTGATAGATAAAATCGACATTCTTACAATTAAAATGCAAATAAAATAAAAGGTAGATGTGGGTCTGCAAAGGCAATGACGTCCTCGTATTTCTAACAATAATTTAAATTTACAAAAGAAATTAAAATCGACAGAAAATTGAAATTAAAGAAGGGTGTATTGGTTATAGATTCCTGGCCCTGGGCATAGACCCGGAGTGCGATGGCCTAGGGCCCAAGTTGAAAAGGGGCCATATTTTTTTAGATCCTTTTATATATATATATATATATATATATATATATATATATATGTGTGTGTGTGTGTGTGTGTGTGTATATGCCAATTCTGATTCCGTATACTCTGTGGCTCTGCCAATTCCCATATATTTCTATCAAATTAACTAATTAAGATCAATTCATGGTACACATATTTTTTTAAATCCTTTTATATATATATATATATATATATATATATATATATATATATATATATATATATATATGCAACTCCCATATACCTACTCAATTTCCGATCAATTCATGTTGCAAATCCTTTATATATATATATATATATATATATATATATATATATATTACTAAAAAAAAATACAGAAACCGTTCATATCTTCCACCAAATTTTTGAAATAAGCGTGAACTTTTCATCTGGGCGGTCTCAACATTCTTTTCTTAATTATTGTTCAGTCTCTTCGGTTCCCAAAAAATAATAGGATATTGTTCTCTTAATTATTCTTGAATTCTTGTTCCCAGAAAAATTATAAATCTTATTCACATCAGAATTCAGAGATCAGCACCTTCTCTTATTTCACTGTATTTGAAATGGGAAAATAGAAATTGCAAGAACATCTTATTCACATCTGCTAAATCATCGGCCAAGAAGTCAAGAACATTGTTTGGAGTTGTCTTATTTTACAAGATTGTTTGGAGTTGCCTTTTGAAAAAGGTATGCACTATTTCTGATTTCATTTCTATTAATCAATCTTTTCTGATTGTCCGTAAGTTCTACATATTAATCTTTTCTTATTACTTATTTTGATTTTATTTATTCTACAAATTGCTTATTGGAGCTGGTTTTTTTTTACAGAATAATTGTAGGGAGAAAGATTTGTTTTTCTGGACAGAAACAAGAAATATTGGTGGAGAAAAGTTTATTTATCTGGACATAACAGGTGCTATTGTTCTCTTCCTGGCGTGTTTTTACATCTGTTACATCTGATTTATTACTATGTTGCCTAAAAAATATTTATCTGGTAGTGAAAACGGAAAAAAGAAAATCGACTGAAGAGCTAATAAAATCACAACATGGGGCTTTGGATAAATTTATTTTAAAAAAAGATACTCAAGAAAATTTGGATCAGTCGAACGAAAATTTAGAGAGTAGTGAAAACAAAAATATAGATATATCAACTGAAAATTTAGACAACTATGAAAATGTAGTTAATGATTCTATTGTAGTTTGTGATATGCCTAATACATCCCATATTGATAATCTTGGAATTGATGATGAACAAAGAAATTATGGTTTTATTATTTATGATCCAAGGAATTGGGAAAATCTTGATAATACCACCAAGGATATTCTAATTGAAAAGAGGCCTATTAGAGAAATGAATCTTGAGTTTCCCTTGGACAAAAATTTTAGGCATTTTTCATATGCATATTATTCGATAAAATTGAGTAATGGTGAGACTAGTGATCGAAAATGGTTGGTTTATTGTAAATCTGTTGACAAAGTATATTATTTTTGTTGCAAGTTATTTGAATCTTCTAGTAACTCATGTTTGCTAGCAAATGAGGGCTTAAGTGATTGGAAACATATTAGCCAAAGACTCAAACAACATGAAAATAGTGTCGAACATATGATTAATATGAATACTTGGAATGAATTGAGAATAAGATTAGACAAAAATCAAACAATTGATAAACATTTGCAAGAAAAAATAATGAAAGAAAAAGAGCGCTGGAAACAAGTTTTACGAAGAATATTTTCTGTTGTGAAATGTCTTGCTAAGAATAATCTTGCCTTTCGAGGATCCAATGAAAAGTTATATCAAGATAGCAATGACAATTTTCTTGGATTGATTGAAATGATTGCATAATTTGATTTGATAATGCAAGATCATGTGAGACGGATTCAGGATCGTGAAATTCATTATCATTATCTTGGACATAAAATTAAAAATGAGTTTATTTCTCTTTTGTCCCAAAGTGTTAGAAGGTCAATCATTAAAATTATTAAAGAGGCAAAATATTTCTTTATAATTCTTGATTGTACCCCTGATGTGAGACATCAAGAACAAATAACTCTTATAATTCGTTGTGTTAATATGTCAAATAATAAAATAAAAATTGAAGAGTTCTTTATAGAATTTCTAAAAGTTGATGATACTTCTGTTTTAGGATTGTTTAATGAATTACTAGATTTTTTAAAGGCTCTTGATCTTAATGTTGATGACGTGAGGGGTCAAGGTTATGATAATGGTTCTAATATGAAAGGAAAACACCAAGGTGTTCAAACGAGATTTCTTGAAATAAATCCTAGAGCATTATACATGCCATGTGGTTGTCATAGTCTTAATCTTACTCTTGGTGATACGACACATTCTTGTGTTAAGGCTATTTCATTTTTTGGAGTTATTCAACGTTTATATTCATTGTTTTCGGGATCTACAAAAAGATGGAAAATTTTGCTTGATAATGTTCCTGGTTTGACTATGAAATATTTGTCTAACACTCATTGAAAAAGTCGAATTAAGAGTGTTAAAGCTATTAGATTTCAATGTCCTCAAATAAGACGTGCTTTGTCAGAATTATATAAATCTTGTGATAATGATGCAAAGACAAAGAGTGAAGCAGAGAGTTTGATCAATGCACTTGAAAATTTTGAGTTTTTGCTTGGTATAGTTATTTGGTATAATATTTTGTTTACTATTAATATGGTTAGTAAAAAATTACAGTGTAAGTCTATGTGCATCGACACTACCATAAAGCAATTGGAAGATGTATGTTCATATTTTGAGAATTATAGAGTGGAAGGCTTTAAGAAAAGTTTGAATGCTGCAAAAGAGATTGCACTTGAAATGGATGTTGAGCCTATCTTTCCAATAAAACGTCGTATGATTAGAAAAAAAAACTTTTGGGGAGAATAATGAGGATGAAGAAAATTATTCACCTGAAGAATCATTTAGGATAAACTATTTTCTTATTGTTGTTGACATGGCAATTCTTTCTTTGAAAAATAGATTTGAAGAATTGAAAACATTTGGAAGTATTTTTGGATTTTTATATAATTCTAAAAAGTTAAAGTCATTTGATGATAATGAATTGAAAGAATGTTGTATTAAATTTCACAAAATCTTTACTCACGGGCATTTATCGGATGTTGATGTAAATGATCTTTTCTCTGAATTGAAAGTGTTACAATTCACTTTGCCAAACGGAAACAATGTCTGCTATTGATATTCTTAAATTTGTCAAATTTGCAGATTGTTATCCGAATGTAGCAATTGCTTATAGAATTTTATTGACGGTGCCCGTGACTGTAGCATCAGCAGAAAGAAGTTTTTTAAAGTTGAAGTTGATAAAGACTTACTTAAGGTCATCAATGTCACAAGAGAGGTTGAATGGTTTGACAACATTATCGATTGAGAAGAATATGTTGGAAGATGTTGATATTGATGTAATTATAAATTATTTTGCATCTCAAAACGCACGAAGAAATTGATTTTAATAGTTTTCTAAGAATAGCTAGTCTTTTTTTATCTTTTTCATCCGGTCTATTGATGTAGTTTTGAGGAAGTATTTATAATTTTTTTTTTTTGTATTTTGAGTAATACATTTTCAATAAAATCTTCATTTCCAAATTAAAAAAAATCTATATAAATATAATTTAATGCAAGGGGTCCATTTCTAATATTTTGCCTAGGGCCCCTAAAATGTAAGGAACGGGGTTGTTGCTACTATCATACTTGCACTATGATTGTTGGTTAACATATGTCTGAGTCTGATTTGCCATGAAGAAAGGAATTGAATTCATTTTCCTGATAAAGATGTCAACCGGTAGCACAAATCCATTGGAGATTCGATAAAATGAGACTGAAATGTTTTACATCTTAGAGAAAAACACTAATTAAGATATCAAAATCTCCTCACTCTGCTTTTAACTAGGATGTTTTCGCTTATATTTAATAAGATCAATACTATGAGATGTCAACCGAAACCTGCCAATACTACAGTTGATGAGGTGCTGGGGGAAACAATTGCCCACTACAGACGCTATATAACTTTTGGCCAAGCTTTCTAGCTGCCTTTCTAGGTATTTTAATGTTGTTTTAAGTCATAAGTTTGACAGGAGTAGGCTTGCTATGTTGAGGGCTGCTTAGTTTATCTATCTGCTGCAGAACTTCAAAAATTGTTTAGCGACAGAAAGGCCTAGGGACCAACAATGAGCCAAGTATCCATAATTTATTATAGCAAGTGGGCATGCACAACAACCATGCATGATTTTGCAGGTCACATACGATTGTTTTTTGTATCAAGGAAACAAGTTGCCTCTATTTAGATGTCTATTCTCTCAGGTATCTTTACCATAACATAGAGTTCTTCTCTTATAATCCATTCTAAAATTTTATAATATCTGCTAATAAAAGATCTGCAAGAAGTTCTTGACCCGTGGGATTGCAGAAACACAAATTATCAAATTCACACTCATATGCTGATAAGTTATATGCAATAATATCCTGATACTCGGTTAGAATAACAACTCAAACCATCAATGATTAAAAGCTTGTTTTATTAGTAGATAAAATCATCTGAGAGCTTCTGATTTCAAAATAGATATGTGATCTACATCTAAACGCTGATCTATAATCAACTCTTTCATCATAAATGTTAAAGCTCACAAAAAAACTGCTACCAAGCAGAATATAAGTTGTTAATCTAGAAAATTAGTTCAAACTAAAATGAGATAAGATACAAGCATATTAATTATTGAATGAATAGTGCATATACTTGTTGAATCACTTTAGGTTTTTACTCTTCATATAGAAACTGCTCCCATATTAGGCAATTATTATTAAAATATCAGCATAATAAATCAGAAACAAACAAATCAACAAGCTCAATAGACTCTTAAAACATACCTCTCCTGATATCCCGGGACTTGTAGTGTAATCGTTTTCCTGCCATTAATGAAAACAAAAGAAAAATAAGGAGATTAAGGATATTTTCCAAGTTCAATATCATATTAACATGCATCTAGGGGATAATGCCATTCATATGTTTACAATTGGCATTGAGCAGATGTATTATTTGCCAGCTTACCACAAGATACAACTTCCCAGAGTCGTAATCAAATATAAGTGTCTCATCTTCCCTCGTGGCATAAACAGAATGGAGAACAAATCTGGGGACAGTGACCCCATGTGATCGTACATAATCATCCCTTGCAATCTGAAGCACATTGTGAAGATAACAAGATCATTAAATATCTAAAACCGCTAGCTATACAGAGTTTACAACATATAAATTTCGGTTTGAGATACCTTGTAACCAAAGAGTCCACAACACCCCTTTCTGAAAATTGTTTTGTATATGTTTATCAACCATGGTTTAAGTTTCACGCTGAAACTAAAAGTCATAGAATATTACAAATAGTATGCTCACTTACATCTCCTCATCTTGCAACTTCATCTTTCAGTTGCTTAATTGTCACGGCATTTTCCACATTAATGGGAGTGCCAGCATCAGCTATCCAACATAATATTTCAAACAAAATAAAACCAAACACTATTATAACTAACAGAATCATTTCAAGTGCAGATTATATATTTTATGTTACACTAGACATTGAGAAGATTGTATAACAAACATCATCAGGTCATGTAATTGCTTTGAATTTTCATAGGATAAAAGGAAACATAAACACAAACCACAAGCCGAATATATGTCAATAATTGTTTGGTTACTTCAACTTTACTTGATGCTAAACTTTGTAATTTTGTTAGTCCCTGAATTGAATTCAACAAAGCCAACAAATGTACTTGAAAGTCCTTTAATAAATCAATGATAATTCCAAACAATGGATTTTAAAATAATGGATTTGATGAGACCACAATCACAAATAGAAATCAGGAAATAATACACCACTAAATAAAGTCTATTCAAGAGAGAAGAGGGATCGAGGGGATTTTCAGAAGGCTGATTAATTGGAGAATAATACCAGAGATGACCTACATAAAATGGGAAGACTAATTGGAGAATAATCATGAAGTTTCCTTTTCATTGTAGAAGATATTGGTAAAAATTCAAGTCTAGAGAGGAAACTAAGGCATGCCTTTGAGTGTTATTTACAGCGCATTAAAGCTGATTACTAGACAATCTACGCATTGTCTGGGATTATCCAGATTCTCAGTTTGAGGATTCATCTGAATTTCAAACCTATGGAATCTAAATTTCATTTATTTCCAAATTCTTTCTATTTCAGATGACTCTATCCAAACTCAACTAAGAGTTATTCACTTCTTGGATTGTTTATTTGTTTATCAAATGGTCATGAACCACATTCAGTATAGAAAAGAAGTTTAAAAAACATCTAGGCCAACTTTTATTGTTGATGGTGAGGGCACCAAAAGTGTGGAAAAAGAAATCTAAAAAACAGAAGTCGTCTTACTTACCTAACTATTTCATAAGTCTTTCAAACTTTTCACTTGAAATCCATTTTTCATTATCCAGATTCTCTATACTTTGTCTTGCCTCATTCTTAGCTCTTTGGGCGTTTACCTCCCGCAGGACTTCTCTGTCAACAGTAGAATAAACACTTTCCCCCACCTACGAATAAAGTAAATCAAAATGTAGAATGGTGACTAAATAAGTAATTCATTATAATATTCTTCAACAACCATCTAAATACCATTTTGCTTCTTTCTGTTTGCGTAATAGAAACACAGCTTCAACTATAAATTCGGAGTTACCACATTATATTACTAATGGAAAAATAAAAGAAAAAATTAATTAGTTACCCACATTATATAATAAAATTAGTATGCAAATAATAAGATATTGCTTATAGTTTAAATAATAGAACAAAATATTGGTTTATACAATTGAAAATGGAGTAGATCACAACCAATAGAACAAAAGAAGTCTGCCAAGTGAATGGTCCATAGAAGGTCAAATCTGGCACAATTTTTTCTAAAATGTTATCAACATACAAACCACGAATTTCTCAAACATAAAATCATACAATGGATATGTATACGGCTGAAAAAACTTCCAATTGGGAATATGGTTGTACTCCATGTCACGACATGATAAGTAAATAGGAATTTCACCGACTTCAAAATATGAACACAAAATTCATCCTCTCTTACTATATTAATTTTCCAATTTTTACCATATCTAAGAAAAGAATAAAATAACACGAACACTGAAATGAATTGATAGATAAAATCATCATTCTTACAATTAAAATGCAAACAAAATAAAAGGTAGATGTGGGCCTACAAAGGCAATGACGTCCTCGTATTTCTAACAATAATTTAAATTTACAATAAGAAATTAAAATCGACAAAATTGAAATTAAAGGAGGGTGTAATGGTTATAGATTCCAGGCCCTGGGCATAGGCCCGGAGTGCGATGGCCCAGGGCCCAAGTTGAAAAGGGGCCCATATTTTTTTAAATCCTTATATATATATATATATATATATATATATATATATATATGCCAATTCCTATTTCGTATACTCTGTGGCTCTGCCAATTCCCATATATTTCTATCAAATTAACTAATTAAGATCAATTCATGGTACGCATATTTTTTTAAATCCTTTTATATATATTTACATATATATATATATATATATGCAACTCCCGTATACCCACTCAATTCCCGATCAATTCATGGTGCAAATCCTTTAATATATTACTGTAAAAAAAAAACAGAAACCGTTCAAATCTTCCACCAAATTTTTGAAATAAGCGTGAAATTTTCATCTGGGCGGTCTCAACATTCTTTTCTTAATTATTGTTCAGTCTCTTCGGTTCCCAAAAAATAATAGGATATTGTTCTCTTAATTATTCTTCAATTCTTGTTCCCAGAAAAATTATAAATCTTATTCACATCAGAATTCAGATATCAACACCTTCTCTTATTTCACTGTATTTGAAATGGAAAAATAGAAATTGCAAGAACATCTTATTCACATCTGCTAAATCATCGGCCAAGAAGTCAAGAACATTGTTTGGAGTTGTCTTATTTTACAAGATTGTTTGGAGTTGCCTTTTGACAAAGGTATGCACTATTTCTGATTTCATTTCTATTAATCAATCTTTTCTGATTGTCCGTAAGTTCTACATATTAATCTTTTCTTTCTACAAATTGCTTACTGGAGCTGTTTTTTTTTTTTTTTACAGAATAATTGTAGGGTGAAAATTTTGTTTTTCTGGACAGAAACAAGAAACATTGGTGGAGAAAAGTTTATTTTTCTGGACAGAATAGGTGCTATTGTTCTCTTTCTGGCGTGTTTTTATATCTGTTACATCTGATTTATTACTATGTTGGCTAAAAAATATTTATCTGGTAGTGAAAAACAGAAAAAAAGAAACGGACAGAAGAGCTAATAAAATCACAACATGGGGCTTTGGATAAATTTGTTTTAAAAAAAGATACCCAAGAAAATTTAGATTAGTCGAACGAAAATTTAGAGAGTAGTGAAAACAAAAATATAGATATATCAACTGAAAATTTAGACAACAATGAAAATGTAGTTAATGATTCTATTGTAGTTTGTGATATGCCTAATACATCCCATATTGATAATCTTGGAATTGATGATGAACAAAAAAATTATGGTTTTGATATTTATGATCCAAGGAATAGGGAAAATCTTGATAATACCACCAATGATATTCTAATTGAAAAGGGGCCTATTAGAGAAATGAATCTTGAGTTTCCCTTCGAAAAAAACTTTAGGCATTTTTAATATGCATATAATTCGATAAAATTGAGTAATGGTGAGACTAGTGATCGAAAATGGTTGGTTTATTGTAAATTTGTTGACAAAGTATATTGTTTTTGTTGCAAGTTATTTAAATCTTCTAGTAACTCTTGTTTGCTAGCAAATGGGGGCTTAAGTGATTGGAAACATATTAGCGAAAGACTCAAACAACATGAAAATAGTCCCGAACATATGATTAATAATATATGAATACTTGGAATGAATTGAGAATAAGATTAGACAAAAATCAAATAATTGATAAACATTTGCAAGAAAAAATAATGAAAGAAAAAGAGCGCTGGAAACAAGTTTTACGAAGAATATTTTTTGTTGTGAAATGTCTTGCTAAGAATAATCTTGCCTTTCGAGGATCCAATGAAAAGTTATATCAAAATGAGTTTATTTCTCTTTTGTCCCAAAGTGTTAGAAGGTCAATCATTAAAATTATTAAAGAGGCAAAATATTTCTCTATAATTCTTGATTGTACCCCTGATGTGAGCCATCAAGAACAAATGACTCTTATAATTCGTTGTGTTAATATGTCAAATAATAAAATAAAAATTGAAGAGTTCTTTCTAGAATTTCTAAAAGTTGATGATACTTCTGGTTTAGGATTTCTTTAATGAATTACTAAATGTTTTAAAGGCTCTTGATCTTAATGTTGATGATGTGAGGGGTCAAGGTTATGATAATGGTTCCAATATGAAAGGAACGCACCAAGGTGTTCAAACGAGATTTCTTGAAATAAATCCTAGAGCATTATACATGTCATGTGCTTGTCATAGTCTTAATCTCACTCTTGGTGATATGACACATTCTTGTGTTAAGGCTATTTTATTTTTTGGAGTTATTCAACATTTATATTCATTGTTTTCGGGATCTACAAAAAGATGGAAAATTTTGCTTGATAATGTTCCTGGTTTGACTATGAAATATTTGTCTAATACTCATTGGAAAAGTCGAATTAATAGTGTTAAAGCTATTAGATTTCAATGTCCTCAAATAAGACGTGTTTTGTCAGAATTATATAAATCTTGTGATAATGATACAAAGACAAAGAGTGAAGCAGAGAGTTTGATCAATGTACTTGAAAATTTTGAGTTTTTGCTTGGTATAGTTATTTGGTATAATATTTTTTTTACTATTAATATGGTTAGTAAAAAATTACAGTCTAAGTCTATGTGCATCGACACTAGCATAAAGCAATTGGAAGATGTATGTTCATATTTTGAAAATTACAGAGTGGAAGGCTTTAAGAAAAGTTTGAATGCTGCAAAAGAGATTGCACTTGAAATGGATGTTGAGCCTATCTTTCCAATAAAACGTCGTATGATTAGAAAAAAAACTTTTGGGGAGAATAGTGAGGATGAAGAAAATCATTCACCTGAAGAATCATTTAGGATAAATTATTTTCTTATTGTTGTTGACATGACAATTCTTTCTTTGAAAAATAGATTTGAAGAATTGAAAACATTTGGAAGTATTTTTGGATTTTTATATAATTCTAAAAAGTTAAAGTCATTTGATGATAATGAATTGAAAGAATGTTGTATTAAATTTCACAAAATCTTTACTCACGGGCATTTATCGGATGTTGATGTAAATGATCTTTTCTCTGAATTGAAAGTGTTACAATTCACTTTGCCAAACGGAAACAATGTCTGTTATTGATATTCTTAAATTTGTCAAATCTGCAGATTGTTATCCGAATGTAGCAATTGCTTATAGAATTTTATTGACGGTGCCCGTGACTGTAGCATCAGCAGAAAGAAGTTTTTCAAAGTTGAAGTTGATAAAGACTTACTTAAGGTCATCAATGTCACAAGAGAGGTTGAATGGTTTGACAACATTATCGATTGAGAAGAATATGTTGGAAGATGTTGATATTGATGTAATTATAAATGATTTTGCATCTCAAAACGCTCGAAGAAATTGATTTGAGTAGTTTTCTAAGAATAGCTAGTCTTTTTTATCTTTTTCATCCGGTCTATTGGTGTAGTTTTGAGGAAGTATTTATAATTTTTTTTTTGTATTTTGAGTAATACATTTTCAATAAAATCTTCATTTCCCAATTAAAAAAAATCTATATAAATATAATTTATGTTGGATGTTTGGGATTTGTGTAGACGAAGATGAACATGTGGACACAGACTATAAAACGGTAAGTCGAGGCAAGAGTTTGACTCTTTCTCCGTAAGACGAAATTGCCCCGTACTTCTGTGCAATACGGTGTAAAAGGCAATCGTCCACAAGATACAACGACTTTTGGAACTCTCGATCGCTGCACTACGAAATGAAAGTTATCAACGAACGGACTCGGGTATCCGGAACTTTCTTTGACTCGACTCTAATGCAAAACTTAGAATGCTAGGATGCTTTGAAGGTTTTGAATGCAGAAGGCTTATTTGTTTTCTGGATTGATTGAAAATGCATTGTGGGGGGTGTATTTATAGGTATTGAAGAGGTGTGGTGTCCTTATCACTAAGGGGTGTGACTTTTGGGGTTTTCCATCCAAGCCCTTGGATTCGAATTTGAACCCAACGGACGCGACCGTACGGGACCGGGCGGCCGTTTTGGCGCCGACCCGCGTACGCGGCCCGACCCGGTTCGGTTGACCCGCGTGCTCGCGTGCTTGGTTCGAAACTCATGAGTCGCGCCCTTTCGCGAGCCTGATTCGACTCGTGCCCGACCCAGACTGCCGCACCGTGGTCCGGTTCGGTTGACCGCACCGGTTCGAACCCGGTTCCGCGCTCGAGCCCACGAGCCGCGGATCACCCCCGTGTGCGAGCCACTTTCCTCGAAAAATTTAAGGCTCCTCAGGACGATGCGCACGTGCGAAGTGCAAAGTGCGCCTCTAAAGCGTCCAATGCGACTAAGTGCGACGTGCCCGAGCCCGAGCCCGAGTGAGTCTAAGTCTACGGGTTAGCCCTTCGGGCTAACCTTAGTCACCACCACTTTTAGACTTAGTTAAGATTATAAATCTATCACTCAAGTCTACTTATATGGAAGGTCCATGTCTTCCAATTTTCCAATGTGGGACAAAGAATTCCTTTTTCCTTTTTCCTTCTTCCCATTTTCCTCTTCAATTTAGGAATTTCAATGATAAATTCTCATCTTCATGTATTAATATCTCATTCACCCGAAATTGGTTTTGAGCAAATTAATACACCAAATTCATCCACTCCGAACGTAGATTATGAATTTGTCATTTATTTCCATTGTTCGTAAATGAAACATCAAATTAAAATTGGTCAAACTTAGGTCAAAACACCCAAATTCAAAACCAATTTCCAACAATTTAATGCAAGGGGCCCATTTCTAATATTTTGCCTAGGGCCCCTAAAATGTCAGGAACGGGGCTGTTGCTACTATCATACTTGCACTATGACTGTTGGTTAACATATGTCTGAGTCTGATTTGCCATGAAGAAAGGAATTGAATTCATTTTCCTGATAAAGATGTCAACCTGTAGCACAAATCCATTGGAGATTCGATAAAATGAGACTGAAATGTTTTACATCTTAGAGAAAAACACTAATTAAGATATCAAAATCTCCTCACTCCTTTTAACTAGGATGTTTTCACTTATATTTAATAAGATCAATACTATGAGATGTCAACTGAAACCTGCCAATACTACAGTTGATGAGGTGCTGGGGGAAACAATTGCCTACTACAGACCCTATATAACTTTTGGACAAGCTTTCCAGCTGCCTTTCAAGGTATTTTAACGTTGTTTTAAATCATAAGTTTGACAGGAGTAGGCTTGCTATGTTGAGAATTCAATTCCCGCATTCTTAGCAAATCGGATAATGCCATAATGGTATATTTATCCTCGATTCCCATGTGAAGTCTGCAAGTATTGTAGTAGTAAAAAATACATTTTCATGTGTTGTCATTTACTCAAAGTTTTCATTCACCAAGCCTACTATTCTTTTTTTTTTTTTTTTGAAACGGCCAAGCCTACTATTCTTAGTGCAAGTATTATAGTAATAGACATTTCCATATCTTGTCATTTACTCGAGTTTTCAATCACTTGTAAATTTCGCTTATAAAATATTGTTATTATTATATATTTATTTATTAAGGATTCAAACGAAAGTAACGTGGAGGATTAAACTAATAGTCTAATTCCGATATATAAAAAGAAAAGCATTGAATTGAAATTTGAAAACATAATGCAATTATGCAAATAACGTCATGGTCAAACTTTTCATAACGTAGTCAAATTGCGGCTAGTAATTATTATTGTTAAATTTTAACCATTTGAATTTCAATTCAATGTTTTTTCGAATCTAGATCTCATTGATAGTTTGATCAAATTCTACCTAAAAAGCGATTCTTGATCAAGAATTACGATGTGTGTGGTTTGACGAGAGGTGTCACACGTACATATATATAATACACAGTTACGTCTAACTTTATAAATGAACATAGCAAAACTTGTGAATTTTTAATAAGATGTACTGTTAGAAAAGTGATGTGTGTATACAAAGATGAAGGAAATGCAGACACGGACTTGAATAGAAAGTCGAGGCACGAGTTAGACTCGTTCTCCGTAAGATGTTATTGCCCCGTACACAGGTGCAATACGGATCGATGGCAACTGTCCCCAACAGAGCCGGTCCAAAGATTTATGGGGCCCGGTGCAAAAAAAAGAAAAGAAAAAAAAAACCCTTCATATTTTGTGTAATAAATAAAAAGACGAAGTTCGGGTTAACATGAATTGTTTCCTAATTATACAAATAAACTTAAATGTATAATTACAAAATATGTTATATAATAATAAAAATATCTCAAACCCATAACTATGTAAAGAATTAATGAACAAACTACCTATCCTATAACTATGTAAGGAAAATAAAAGTTAAAAGACAAAGTATAGAGTGAAATTGTTATATATAGGAATCATTAAAGGGTATTAGTTATTTTCACTAAAGAGTATTAGTTGTTTTTCACTTAAGAATATTAGTTGTTTTCACTTAAGAGTATAAATTATTTACTCAAAAGTTAAATATATATAAGAAAAGTGGTGGGGGGTGGGGGGGGGGGGGGGGGGGGGGGGGGAATTGAAACTAATATATATTAGGAATTAAAAAGTGTATTAATCATTTTCACTAAAAAGTATTAGTTGTTTTCACTTATGAGTATAAATTATTTATTCAGAAGTTAATTAAATATAAGAAAAGTAAAAAGGGAGGGAAATTGAAACTAATATTTATTATATTAGAAATTAAAAATTAAAAAGTCATATAAATATAAAGGAAATTAGAAAAAAAAAAGGCAAGGATGAGGATTTGATCACTGCACCTACACCCGCAATGACTAAAAGGCCACCAAATCGGCCATAGGAATTCAAAGTATGTATATCTATTTTCACATTAATATATAAAGTGTCATATATATTATATATATATATATATATATATATATATATATATATAAACGGGCCCTCGCCGGAGTGGGGCCCTGTGCGGCGGCACCACCTGCGCCGCCCCAGAGCCGCCACTGGTCCCCAAGATACAACAACTTTAAAACTATCGACTGTTGCACTGCAAATCGGAAGTTATCGGCGAATTGTAAAAAGGTATCCGGAACTTTCGACTCAACTCTAATGCAATCTTAGAACACTAGAATGCTTTGGGTGTTTTGAAGGCTAGAAGACTGATTTGATGTTGGAGTGATGGTGATGCATTATGGGGGGTGTATTTATACTAATTGAAGAGGCGTGGTGCCTTTTGGTTAATGAGTGCCACCTTTTGGGCCTCTCAATCTGAACCCTTGGATCTGAGATTCGAATTTGAACCCAACGGACGCGTCCGTACGGATCTGGACGGCCATTCTGGCGCTGACCGGTATGTGCGGCCCGACCCGGTCGCGCCCCTGGTTCGAACCTCATGGGATGCGCCCTTTGCGAACCGCGCCCGGTCCGAATTGCCTTGAAAAATTTAAGGTTTCTCGCGATGATGCGCACGTGCAAAGTGCGCCTCTAAAGCGCCCAATGCAACGTGCCCGTGCGGGTGTGAGTTCAAGTCTTTGGGTTACCATAGCACCACCACTTAGACTTAGTTAAGATTACATTTCTATAACATAAGTCTACTTATATGGAAGATCCACTTCTTCCAATTTTTCAATGTGGGTGATCCCTTTCCTTACTTCTTCACTTTTCCTCTTCAATTTTTAGGAATTTCCATGATAAATTTCTAACTTCATGTATTAATATCTCATTCACCCGAAATTGGTTTTGAGCAAATTAATACACCAAATTCATCTACCCCGAACATAGATTATGAATTTGCAATTTATTTTCATTTTTTATAAATGGAACATCAAATTAAAATTGGTCAAAATTGGGTCAATTACCCAAATTCCAAAACCAATTTCCAACATGTACTTCTTCTTTTGCTGCACAATAAATTTTATATTTTTATTCGTTCCACAATAATCTTCACACTCCTAACATAAAAAGAGTATATATAGAGTTAAATTGGTTCATGCTTGAATAATTGGAGAGTATTGGTTGTTTTTACTAAAAAAATATTAGTTATTTTAATTGAATAGTATTGATTATTTTCATTGAAGAGTCTTAATTTGTTTTCACTGAACAACTAGTACTCTTCACTAGAAGCAACTAATACCTTTCTATGAAAAAAAACTACTCCCTCTTTAGTAAACATGATTAATACCCTTCAATAGTTCATGTATAAATAATTTTTACTCTATACTTTGCCAACATAAAAATAACTTTATTTTACAACTAGTGCGTACTCCCGCGAATTTCGCAGACTGAAAAAAAAAATTATTGTTATTATTTTATATTATGAATATTAACTTTAAAAAAATCTTGTAATTTCGATATAATACTATACTAAAATTAAAATTATAATTCAATGAATAATAAAAAATACTAAACATGAATAAATAGAAAATTTGAAAAATATTAACTAATTCGCACATTCAATCTCAAATTAGTATAATACAATATTACTTAAAATTACAGTTGTCGTATACTTGCATGCCCAGTTTTTCCCCATGATATGAAGATAATTTAACGCAAAAGTTTAACTCTAAAGATAGAATCATACATTTCAAATCTAAAGGTAATATTTGACAAAAAAAAATATCATAATTAAAATGAAATATTGTGTAAATGTTTGTGTGGGAACAATTGATTAATGTGATGATATTTATAATACACAATTCAACAATGAGAATTGATGTTTAGGCGTCAATTTTAGTATTTTTTAAAAAAATTAATTTTCCACCTAGACATTTCACATATACAAATATTTTGCAAAAAAAAAAAAAAAAAAAAAATATATATATATATATATATATATAATTGAAATCCTACACTACAGAATCTACATTTTACAGTTTCAAATTCTACTTTGCAGGTAGAATTGTATCGGAAAAAAATTGTGTTACAATCTATTATTTATGGTAAGATATTATATTTGATGGCAATACTTTCTGAGAATCATATGCTATCTCGGTGACAATATTTTTTTCAAAATATTTCAATTACTTGCTACAAATTTCACATTTATCAATATTTTGCAAAAATAAATTCCAAAAATATCAAAGAAAGGAAATCGTTCAACCGTAAAAAAAGATCTGCTTGCATTAATTTAGTATTTAAACAATATTTCATATTATACGTAAATATTATATTTTCATTGATTAAAATATATTCAGAGTTATTGTATTATAGAGTAAGATATTTTTAAAGTTATAATTGTTAGTAAAGAAATTTAATATCTTTTTTTTTTTTTTTTTGCCAACACTATAATTTTATATCCATAAAGAACTTATTCCACATATTTAAATATATATATATATATATATACATTAATTATACAACTTATAACAATTTTTTACCTATTTAACATTTACAATACTATTTTAATATTTGTATGTTAAAACAATATAAAAGAAATAAAAATCAAAATCCTAGTATATAAAAAACGTATGTACTTTATAGTTTAATAGTCTATTTTGACGGCATAATTTTATCCAATAATAAATTTTTGTAGTACAATCTATTATTGAGGGCAATATATTATATTTGGTGGTAAGATTTTTTGGGTATCATATATTATTTCGGTGACAATATATTTTCTTAAATATTTCAATTCACTCCTACATATTTCATAGGCGACCAGTCGAGCAACAGAGTTAGGCATTAAAAAGAACAATGATGTTAATGATAATGATGATTAAGATAAATGTAACAAAAGGCGAGCAACTGAGAAGATAAAGTATTTTCCTTGAGAAGACGAGCAGCTGATTGACTTGAACGCAAAATACTAGCTTGACTAGTAGTTACCCCACAAGAGTATGAGATCACTGTAGTATGAGCGAGTATAGGGACCAATTAGTATTGAACCCAAGGAAAAGTTTGTATGCGAATAAATCCCTGGAAATGTACGTGTCGTAGCTAATATGAATGTGATGTTTGGTTTAAACTACTTCTACTAATTATCAAACGAAAAGAAATAAAAACTATTATAACTCCAATAGAGAGTGCAAATATGGTGGTGATGCTCGGGATATGAATCCCTACGTATACTAACGGAGTTGGTACAATAACTAAGATAATCGAGATGTTCAAGTTATAATCCTAAGTGTACTAAAACTAGGCAATCAACTTCCCTAATCTAGCACAAGATTGAAAGAATAAAAGCTCAAGAATTAACCCTAATACTTAGTTCAATCAACCTACTTTACTAATTCACTAATTAAATTATATGAATTGTGCTTAATTATTGAGACCCTAATTTAACCAAGGTGATGCGGCCGTCCTCCCTAGATAAACCGGTAGATTATAAACCCCTTCAAAAACACTCTCCTTAACCCTATTCGTTATTAAAGAGTGATGTGGTCGTCTTCTATCTAACAATTTTCATACTGAATTCCAAGATTATTCTAGGGTTTAATAGAAATATTCAATAATTAAGAGAACTAAAACTATACATCACAAATTATCCTGATTACGTACCAACATCCACGTTCTACTAGTTCATCCTATCCTGAGCATACAAGGGTTTTAGCCTAACATGGTGGTTTCAAGAATAAAAGCAATACCGAGATCGATAATCATATGCATAATTAAATTGACGAAAGAATTCAATAACATAAACAAAAGATGAAAGCAATAAATTCAAGTCTCAAAATCAATCTTTATAAATCTGAAAAAAAAAAACTAGGTTTTATAATCTCAAGTACTCAAGAAATCAAAATCCGTTCAAAGAAATAATTAAACTAAGAATTCATATGCTAAAAACATTGATTACACGTTGTAAAACCATGCTAAAACTCTCAAAACTTCTTCTCAAGCTCTCCTCCTTCAAAAACTATGTCTAAATATGTGATGGTGTGTAAAAATAACTTGGAATGGGAATATATGTTAGTGTCGGTGTCCTAGAGACAATCCTTTGTAAGGACATAATACTAAGATGATATTCAGTTTATGGTTTAATATTATTGATTTGTTTGATATTAAATGTATGGCTTTACACTTATCTGAATATTAT
Organism: Ballota nigra; assembly: GCA_947034835.1. Classification (NCBI taxonomy): domain Eukaryota; kingdom Viridiplantae; phylum Streptophyta; class Magnoliopsida; order Lamiales; family Lamiaceae; genus Ballota; species Ballota nigra. Next base: position 42,129,358 of record OX344723.1, on the reverse strand, counting down.
GTTTGATTGTTTGCATTATTCATATATGTGTTCCCTTGAATCGATACTGTCATTGAGTGAGTGAGAACTCAGATGACTCAAGTACGATTCTCAAATAGCCTCGATCAAGAATCATCAAGAATAAGATATTGATGATGCAATGGAGATTGGTGTGCGGTCTGTATTATATTCTATGGGAGAGTGTAGTAAGATCTCACTTACTACGAGATACTAGATATCTCATAATGGATGCACAAATACCTTAGAGGGTATTGGTATACCCATCCGAGAAACCGTTTGATGTAATTCCACATAATGTGTCTACGGGTGTCTTGGTTAGTGGGAGCGATGTGATACTCCTCTGACTTGAGGTCAATACGCACGACATGTGCGGAGTGATGAACTTTGACCATGACCAACGCTTGCACTCTCCAAGAGTAGATATGACATGGACTGGGTTAATCACAAAGTGCATGTGCGTGGTAGTTGAGCCAAGAATAAGATCCATTCCTCAATATGAATATAAGAGCGAATAAACGTCTTCTCCTCATAATTGAATTTAAGATATCGGCCGATGCAAGTCGACTTGGACTTTGTGGCCAAGTGCGACGCGAACGATCAATTAGTGATTGGAGATAAAATGATTAAGTTATTTGAATAGACACTTCATAATGTTCAAGACTTAATCGAGTATTCGCGAATAAAATGAAGATATCACAATAGCCTACATATTACAGGTGGTTGCAGATTTCCTCGCAACGTACCTCGTATATTGAGAATATCTTATTTATTGTCTAAGATTCAATTAAGACCGTTAGTTTGACTAATCGCTCGATATACGAGGGCCTATGGGTCACATTTAATGAGTAATACCCCAAGATCAAAATAGTAATACCCGAAGAATGTTTTTCTACCTTTGTTTACTATCACAGAAAGTTCTTCAGCTGTTACTGGTTTTAACATCTCATCATCCTTTTGAAGACTTTGTTCATCAATTATTGTGCAATCATATATTTCTTCTTCTCCTTCAGCTGGTAGTATTTGAATCGAGTGTAGATTTTCACCTATTTCATTCCCTTCATATAGTTATGCAATGTACCTCATAAATCTGTAAAATTACAGTAAAAAAGTAGGAAATTAGGTCAAATACATGATTCATCGTATTCTCCAGAGTATTCCATGTTTTATGTGATATTTGTGCGTGTCGAATTCGCGATGAGTTTTGCGATGATTTTTTGCTTTCGATTACGACGATCTCTTCTTCACAGCAGTACTATTTCACTGCTATTTCTGAATTTGTTTTGGTTTTTTTTATTTCGAATGTACGTGTTTTAGCTTGGGGTTTTTGCTTTGGGTTTTGGATCTGTCTTTTAGTTGACACGCGAATTTAAGTTGGGTCGGCTGACGCGCGAGGATTTAGCTTGGTCATAGTATGCACTTGCTCGGACGAATTGCGAAATCTCAACTCTAATTTGCGATCTCATGTGAATCTTGTAGAATTTATTTGTGGAATTGCATCAGTAAGAATGATTTTTTTTTTTTTGAAAGATCATCAGTAAGAATGGATAATCCAACACAATGCTTGAAATTATTGGACCAATGTATAAGCACATAGCAATTTTCTATGAATTAATTGAGCCCACAGCGAGCAAACTTTTTATCCCCTTTTTCTCCTCCTTTCTCTCCCTTTCTCTGTTAGTTAACTGTCCCTTTCTCTGTTAGCTAACTGTTATTCGAGTAAAGCGAACCTGAGTACTTAATGCTTAAGTTTGACGCGAGCTCTTATCAAGCCGAGCAGACTTGATAACTTCAACATACTGAAAATAGAACTCGACTCGGCTAGCTAACAAGTTGACCCGAGCCTAATAAAATAATATTTAATTATTGAACCTCGACTCGTTTAACAATCTAAACGAATCGAGCTCGAGTTGAGCTTACGAACAACTCTACGGCCTTTTCACTTTTTGCTGCCCATTCACACGACCAGTTGCTCCCTTTTAATAAACAACCCCCTATTCTTAATTTTTGTTTAAGAGATGGGCTTCTATTTTCTTGTACATGAACTTCTTTCACTACAAGAAAATAAAGAGTTGCTTACGGAATTAGAATTGTCTACAAAAAAAATTCAACAAAAAAGTTTATAGTAAGAATTGTCTACTATTTACCTACAAAATTTTCTAATTACCAAAGCATCTAATTTTTTCAACCTATAAACAATTTGCCTAAGGAATTAATTTGTCTACGAAATGAAATCCCTAGGTACAATTACCTACAAATCATTTGCCTACAAAAATTTACCTACACCACAAATTTCGTAGGCAAATTATTTTGCAGGTGGGGAAGGAAGATGCCTATAGAAATAGAATTTTTTGTAGGCCATAGGTAATCCCCACTACGAATTTTTGTTGTTGAAAATTCTGTATGCAATTTTATGTTTTCTTGTAGTGTTTATTTAGGCCCAGGTTAAATACAATTTTATGTTTTGTTAATATACTCTACCCAAAAAAATATTCGGAATTTTTTTTCCGAATTTATATATTTAATGTTTATTTTTTATTTTTTTACAGTTTCAGAAATTTTCCAAAAATTGTCAAAATTTTCGAATTTTTTTTCCGAACACTTTTTGGGTTAATAAAATGTAGGACGGTATATAACCTTGGATGAATTGGTTTTGCGCCCAACTAGGGCAAGCCCAACATTGTGAACTTGCGCGGTTTATGCGTGAAACTTGGAAGAGGCAATATGGATTTTCATCGGCCAAAGTGAATACACTATTTTTTTTTAAATGCACTAAATACTCATCCCTCTCATTTAAAAAAAAAAAAAATGTTTGAACACACTACCTTATTTGGAAGCCTCAAATCGTGGCTCTCACTCTCTAGTCTCTTCCCCCCACCCTCGATTTGCCGTCAGTCAAAGTCAACCCACTGTTGTCAAAGAGCTTTCTAGCTACTCAAAATATGATCAATTTAATTATTCGAAAATCGTGATAACTGTTGTTCGGCTGAACATGACCACAATGTTTGGAATTTTTTTCAAACATGACCCTGATTTTTTAGAATTTTTTTCCGAAGATGACTACAATTTTTGGAAAATACGTTGAAACAATTTGTTCAATTTTTTTTTCTTTCTGAAAAGTGTTTTTATGTTCGGATAATTAGAGCCGAACAACAGCCATCGCGATTTTCGAAATAAAATACTCTAAACAAGCAAACAACAACAATATTATCATACCCATATAATTGTATACACTAAATAAACAATAATATGCATGAAAAACATAATAACACCAACAAAAATTATCCTATTAAACATTTAAAAAAAACCTAGTTTTTCAAAAATACTAAAACACTTACATATATGTATTAAGGGTTTGGAGAGTCGTTTATCCTTACAATGTAGACTGTTACAACATGTTTTAAGCGCTTGATCAATGATGGTGGTGATTCACATTCTTGGAATGTCAAGTTTTGTGTGTTGTTTTCAAAACAAGAAGAAATTTTCGAACTTTCCTTCTCTTTTAGATGAAGTAGTGTATTGACTTAAATTTTATTTGTTGGGAAATTTGAAAGGACATTATTGACTTTTTAAATATTTATTTAAGCATAAAATTTTGATTTATATATTTACTAACTACTAATAACGCGCGCGGGCCTAATAAATAATGCTTTCACATCATTATCTTTGTTTATGAATTAATGAATTTATGAACTTAAAGAAAATTAATGAAATTTGTAACTTCATTATTTAATTTGCTGCTCATGCCCAACTCTTCTTTTACCCTGTTATTTTGCTTTTTCATTCTTAGCAACAAGTGGAATATATTATTTGTAAGCTCTTGAGTTAATTCGGTGTTTAACGGTTTTCCATTAGAACAACCTTCATCATCAGAGAATCCAATAATGTACAGAGGTCAGAGGCTCCGTTGGACATAGCAACAACGGGATTTGTGAAAGAAACCCTGGCGATGGCGATGATGGGCCCTCCCCTCTCAACTGTAATCTATTGAATTCATAAATTCTAAAGAGAAAATGTTATCAATTTATATCTCTTATATATCGAATCAGGATTCGAAAGAAAAGAATGTATGGGTATGGGTATGGGTGTTGGTTATATCTTTTATTGAATAAGAATTCAATGTCTTTCGTACATATATGTACTCGTTCGTTCCAAGGCAGGCAGGTACACATGTGTATACAAAACATCATTTCAAGTTCAAGGTAGGCCTTGGCTATGATTCTTTCAGGGCTGGCCATGACATATATATGACAACGGTTGTATTGGGTACGAATTAAAGATATTGTTTGAAGGTGGGCGGCAAGGACACTGGAAGCAGCTCTCATGGGATAGTTGCAAATGAGATGTCGCGGCGTCATGCGAGATGTGCGTCAGACTCCAACTAGGAGTGTCATCCACAAAATTTTGGAGTTTGATGGCATTCAAATTTCCAAGGAAGCTCATAAGTTCTTCACGAGCTCATTTTGGATTTCTCCTTGTTAAGATGCAGTAGCAACAGTGATTCGATCGATCCATCGGGGCTCACAAGCTTTGTAGTGGAGGGGCACCCTTGTTTGGTTTGATGCAGGTGAAACAAGACTTAGGGTTCTCTTCCAAGTTTAATTTCTCTTATGTCATCAATTGGGACTATACCATCGGATAATGAGACATGTAGCTCCTTATAAAATTACTCCTCCTTCATTAAAAAAAAAAAAGGATTTAATCCAAATTCGTCCCCTATCTTTTTAGCTTTATTAAGATGGTTCTCTATTTATTTGTTTTATCAATTTAATCTTGTATCTAATCAAAGTTCGCCAATTAAATCATAATTAGCCGGAAAATTCACAAAACGTCACCATTTTGGTCCTCTATTTATTTGATTTATCTATTTAGTCCTGTATCTATTCAATTTTGTTAACTAGGTACTAATTGGTCAGAAAATACAAAAAACACCACTGTTTCAGTGGTGGTTGTTAATTACATGGCTGATGACCCACTTTTTACACGTGACATATTAAATGATAATTTTCACCTTTAAAAAATATAAAAAAATGAAAATTCCAACACATTTAAAATTAAAATAAAGATAAAGCTTAAAATTAAAACTATTTTTTTATATAAAAAATAGATCATCATATTCTCCTGTGCTACCGTTTTCACAATTGTTGCAACAATTCAAGCAATTTTAAATCTAAACAATCTAATCCAAGTAAATAAGAGTTAAATTTAACTTTTAAGATTTTTCTTAAAGGATCTAGTGAACACTCTCAAATCCAAAAGATTATAAGATCATGTGTAGTTACCAAACCTAGAAACCCTTGTAAAATCATAAATATTTGTTACGATTGACACAATAGTACATTATGATAGCTTAATCTTCTAGCAGTGTTCTTGGTATTTTAGTTAATAAATAAATTAATTAATTCGTGAAGATTGTCACCTAGCGTGCCACAAAACACCACATTATATGCTTCCGCCAGAAAATTAGTGCACGTGATGAGCATGTGACCAAAACGGTGGTATTTTGTGCATTTTCCATCAAAATATGATCTCATTGACGAAATTTGAATATATATGAGACTAAATTGATAAAGTAAATAAATAGAGGACCAAAACAGTGATGTTTTATGCATATTCCGACCAATTAGAACCTAATTGGCGAAACTTGAATAGATGCAGGACTAAATTGATAAAGTAAATAAATAAAGAACTATTTCATTAAAGGTAAACAAATAGAGGATGAATTTAGTTTAATTCCAAAAAAAAAAATACATTTTATATATTAGAATTTGGATAGATGTCGAAATCCACCTACAAATTCCTGGTTGTCATGTTTGGATTGAGGAATTTTAAATTCGTGGATTTCAAATCCACACGAAATCCACTCAAAATACATGAGGTAAATACATTTTCAAATTCAATTTTTAAATAAATAATTTTCAAAAGAAGGGAATTTTTTTTTTTTTTTTGAAAGAAAATGAAGAGATTTTAAATACTCATATTTCAGTCTAAATTTAAAATGAAGAAATTTCAAATTTTCAACCAAAAAAAAATCCCTCCTCCTTACCCTGTTCTCTCTCTCAACTTCACAACCACCCTTTCCCCCCACCCCCTCTTGTTGATCTTAATCAAAGAATGTACTCTATTTATAATCTTGACAAATCATTTTATAAATTTAAATTGATTCCAAACATGAAATTTCATGTTCCCCATTTGAAGCCTATGTATTGTAATATTTATTCATTTTTAAATCCCTCCATCCAAATACAATGGTTGCACTTGAATAAGTGATTTATGCTATGAATTTTAACTTTGTAAGTATAAATTTAGACCACTTGTTTGAGGTAAACACAAAATAAATCGATTTTAAAATGAAAATCGAGGACTACATAATATATTTCTTTTCTTTTCTTTTCTTTTCTTTTTATGAAAAAAACAAAATATCATTTCTAAAAAGGTGAGTTTCTAACTGCACTTGAAAATTTCTTGGCACAAGAAAAGCAAATTAGCAGACCCAACTTAAAGGGGTGTATTTAATTGGGATTTTATTGGATTTTTTTGGACTTTAAAAAGTCTGTGGATTTAGAAAATCTATAGTCTCCATGCAGAATTTGACTTACTTTTTTTTATTGATTTACTTGAATTTTCATAGACTTTATAGGATTGTGGAATACATTTTTTTTTATTGATTTACATGGATTTCCATACTCCGGCGCTGGAACCATTGATGCAAATATATATGGGACACACTTGTATATAAACAAATGTTATCCAAATTATTTAAAAAAAAATGCATTAGTTAAAAAAAAATACATTATTATTTCATCTTCATCTCCATCACCGTTATACCTCGCCCTCATTATAAGTCTCATGTTGTTAGAAGAGATTTTGGAGAGTAAAATTTATTTATATTTTTTGAAGAGTAGACTTGACAACGGGGCGGATAATCCTCAAAGCAAACAGGGACGAGAATTTTTTTTGCTCCGTAGGCGGAGAGCGGGATAGTAATCTCGACCTGGGGGATCCCCGTCTCGTTCCTCGTGGGGAGCCGCATTATTTTTTATATAATTAATATATTTATATATAATTTTAATGTTAAAGTAAATTACAAATAAATATTTTATAGTTTCCTACTCAATTAACTATTTATTAAAAATTATATTTTTTTATTTAATATTATATTATTAGTTCTAAATTATATTATTTTCACTTTAGTATATATGTTAATTAAAAATATTAGAATTAGAGGTTCTTCAAATTGTTTAAATTAATTTTTTTTTAGCACCAACTTAAAGTAATTGTTGTGTATGATTAAATTTTTTAATTTAAATATTTTTTTATATTTTAAAAATGAGATAAAAAAAATAATTAGGCGGGGAACGGGGAATCCCCGGCGAGGCGGGGATGGGGGAAAAATTTTCTCCATTTATTTTGCAGGAACGGAGATGGGGAATGACCCCCCGTCCCCGCCCCGCCCTGTTGACATCCCAATGGAAGAGAATCAAAGAAAGTCCATAGACTGTTGAATACCTAAAGATTTTATGAGAGTTTTTAAAATCCGTAGAAATCTCTGGTTATTAGAAGAGATTTTGAAGAGTGAAATCTATTTTGGAAGGAAAATCTAAGAAAATCCGTGGAGTATTAAAATTCATAGAATGTTGAATACCTAAAGATTTTTTAAGACTTTTTAAAATCCGTATTGAATACCTCATGATTTTTAAAGACTTTTGAAAATCTAGATTGAATACCCCCAGACTTTAAAAGTCTAAAAAAATCCTACAGACTCTATAACCAATACACCCCTCTTAATTTCCGTAAAAGTAAAATAATTCATGTATATTCAGGTATTTTTTTGGGCATGATTTTTTTACTAGGCTTGTTCTATTCTCTTAAACGTTAGTTTTGCTACATTGTGCAATTTCAAGAGTGTCATCTTTCATGGAATGAAAAAGAACGATAGTTCGATGGATTCAGATGAAACTCTGATTAAAAAGCTCGACCGACTTAAATTTTCTAAAAATAAAAAACAAAAAAATCAATTAATATACTCTTTTAGATCATTGGGACAACTTAGTTATATATATATATATATATATATAGAATTAAGGAGAGAGAAAATATTGTCATTATCGAGTAGATGAAATTCACTTGCTTGGTGGTGCAATAGTTAATTCCACTCTCCATTAAAGAGAATTAATTAATTTTATCAATTTCTTTTCCTTTTACTTTGCACTAATAATTTCAAAAAAAAAATCTAAATTTTTACTTTTAAATCTATTTCTAATACACTACATATATTTAATTGTCTTTTAAAAAAAAATTATATAGCATATATATTCCACATATAAGAAGAAAAATCATATTCAAAATATGTATTTTATTATTTTAAAGTATTATTTTATTGACTTAACTATATGATTGATCGAATTTAAATAATTTTTATTTAGTTGTTAAATATTAAAACAATTTTATAAATTTTAGTAATTATTGTAAATTTAGTATATAATTAAAAATTGTATGGTTAATTATATAAGTGTAATACTCATATATATAACCTTTTTTTTTATAATTTGTTCATTATACGATCTTACATTTAAAATTTATAATATTCAATCTGTGTATTGCACACTAGTTACATACAAATAACTAACATATACCAAACAAAAATATTATTCCATAACAATAGGGATTGAGGCCACATGCAAACAATCCCACAAAATGCGTACATTTTTTTTTTAAATAAGCATTTGTAAGCGAAATTTACAAGTGATTGAAAACTCGAGTAAATGACAAGATATGGAAATGTCTATTACTATAATACTTGCACTAAGAATAGTAGGCTTGGCCGTTTCAAAAAAAAAAAAAAAGAATAGTAGGCTTGGTGAATGAAAACTTTGAGTAAATGACAACACATGAAAATGTATTTTTTACTACTACAATACTTGCAGACTTCACATGGGAATCGAGGATAAATATACCATTATGGCATTATCCGATTTGCTAAGAATGCAGGAATTGAATTCTGCTTCCTGATATAGTAGTTAACCTGTAGCACAAATCCATTTGAGATATGATAAAACAAGACTGAAATGTTAAAGCCCAGAGCACTACTACGAAGGGGAACATAAGTTTTTAATTCTGGAAACTTCATTTTAATAAAGCATAAAAGGCCAAGTCCTTGAACCCTTTCATTCGGTTGATATTCTCTCTACTTTGTGTCGTGTAAGAAAATTAGATCAAACTAAAATGAGATAGATAGAAGCATATTATTGAATGAATAGAGCAGATACTTGTTGAATCACTTCAGGATTTTACTCTTCATATAGCAACTGCTCCCATATTAGGCAATTATTATTAAAATATCAGCACAAAAAATCAGAAACAAACAAATCAACAAGCTCAATAGACTCTTAAATCATACCTCTTGAGATATCTGGGGACGAAAAGTGTAGTTTTCCCGCAATTAATGAAAACAAAAACAAAAACAAAAAAGGGAGAAAAAGTACATCTTAGTTCCAAGTTGAATATCATATTAATACGCATATAGGGAGGAATTGTCATTCACATGTTTACAATTGGCATTGAAAATATGTATTATTTGCCAGCTTACCACAAGATACAAGTTCTCGGAGTCGTATTCAAATATAAGTTTCTCATCATCCCCCGTGGCATTAACAGCATGGAAAACAAATCTAGGGACAGGGATTTCATTTGAGCCCATATGGTCATGCATTGCAATCTGAAGCACATTGAGAAGATACAAGATCATTAAATATCAAAGAGCACTAGCTAGACAGAATTCATAACATATGCAAACATAATATTACCAAAAAGACTTTACGTGGGAATGAAATTTTCATTCCCTAGTCCATTGATGCTTTCAATGCTAGGAAATAGAAGATAAATTTTTGTTTGAGATACCTCGTAGCCAAAGAGTTCATAGCACACTCTTCTAAAAACAGATATTGTTTCATCGAAAACTGCCCTGTATCTGTTTTTCATCCATGGTTTAAGTTTCAAGCTGAAACTTAAAGTTATAGAATAATACAAATAATATGACACATACGTCTCCTCACGATTTGCAAGTTCTACGATTTGATCTTCCAGCTGCAAAATCATCACAGAACTGGCGACGCTAACATGAGGGCCAGCATCAGCTATCCAACACAACATTCCAAACAAGACCAAATTAACCAAATACTATCAGAACTAACACAATAATTTCAAGTGCAGCTTATATAGTTCATGGTACACTAGGCATGTGATTGCATTTAATCTTACAAAAATCTTTTTCAAGTTCTTCAACAGCCTGCAACTTTTCACGTGCCATCATTAGTTCATGATCCAGAGCCTCTATAATTTCTCGTCTCATTGTCAGCAGCTACTGGGTTATCTTTCTTCGGTAGAACTTTTGTGACGGAAGCAGAAAAATGACCTTCTCCCATCTGCAAATAAATTGAATCAAAAAACAGCAGATTGACGGATGCAGAATAATGACTAAATGAGTAAATCATTCCCTGTAGGAGGAAATATAATGCTTCAGCAACTGACTAAATAACATTTTACTTCGTTGTCTTCCAGTAACAGAAACAACTTCATTATCACTTCAGAGATTATTAGCAGTGCATGTTATATTACTAACGGAAAGAAAAATCCACTAAAAGTTGAAACAGTAGATATGCAAACTCTGAGTTTAAGATTATAACCAACAGATCATATTTTAGGTTGATTACAGGGCTGCACAAGCTTTACATGAAATTGTTTTAATGAGAAATTTCAGCTTGGATTTCAGGCTATGAATATGGTGGAGGTGAAATATGCCTTATTTGGTACAAGGAATGCAATTATTTCATTCTGGTCAACTCTTAAGCACATGGGAGTTGTATTATAATACACAAGTTAATTGAGAAGCAAAAGAATTGAGGATGGACCAAATTAGCATTTTAAGACAACAATTATATTAACCTGGAAAACAAACCTTATACTCCAACGAGGCTATATCAGAGCGGAGGTGATAACCTTCTCGCTCTAACATCGTTACACACATCTCTAACCACTGTACTCGTCTAACATCAGGCTCCTGTCAACATGAGAGATCAATAACCAAATAAAAATTAAGAAAAGCCTGCAGAAAACTCTAAATACACATATAGTCGGATGATACATAGCGAAGAAGATGATCCATTTCCTTAGAATAAAACTGTGTCGTTTTGGTACGCTAAGTTCCTAAAAGTGAATAACAATTTTAATTGTAGTTGTAATCGCTTAAACGCGACTTTCAGGCGGAGTTGGGTATATAGTTCCTGTGTTTCACTCGTGTATCAAATAAATGAAAATTCTGTTTCTTTTCTCCCTCTCCCCATAACTGCTTCTCACTTATTATACTCTAGAGTTACAGTGGCCTCAAAGAGGAGATCAGCTATATGCTTCAAATCATGAAGCCTACACAGCTTACAGAGGCTGTACAGATGGCCATCACACAGGAGAGTATGATCAATTGCAGAGACAAAAACTACAAGTCTATTTCTAGAACTAGCTCATATGCACCTAGCAAGCTTTTCTCCTCAGTAGAAACAGGGAGACAACTACAAAGATAAACGAAAAAGCTCTACAGCTGAAAAGCAACCACCTCCAACAAGGAAGCTTACTTGAGGTGTATGAGTGGACAGAGCCCCAAGCATTTGATGAGATGGCTTCCTACAGCAGAGTTTTGGTACTCTTAAAATGACTCCTTTTGAGACACTCTATGGGTACAAGCCTTTAGTGTTACCTTTTGGTCCCTAATGTGCAAGGAGTGAAGGATGTTGTGCAAGAAAAACAGCTAGTTGTTCAACAACCGAAGGAACTTCTACACAAAGCTTGGGAATGTATGAGTAAAACTGCTAATGCTCATACAAATGAATGAGTATGATGTTGGTGACTACTATCTTATAAACAGAAATCAAATCAATGAAAATTCTGCTTCTTTTCTCAATACCACATAGCCGCTCCTCGCTTATTCCGCTCGAGAGTTACATCGGACAAAGTTTTATTGTGAAAAAATCTATAGATCAATTGAATAGGTGCGTAATATTGATCAAACATGCAAGACAAGTTTTAATGAGAGATCAAAATTAGACAATTTGTGAAATATATCCTACCACTCATTTCACTTCATTTTCCAAATACTTTCATAATTTGGCTGAAAAAAAAACCTAACTATGAAAACGGGAGCAAATTCATCACAGAGAGAAGAAGGTTACATTATTATGGAGCCAGAAAGCGTAAGTTGGCGGAGATTTGAGTGTGAAACCGGAGTGGAAGGACTGAAGGCAGTACACGCCATCGTCAGTTTTGATCGGGCTAAAACTTCTCCCAAAGCTAATGCTTGAGAAGTGCAGAATTTGTGGTTTTGTGGTGGCTGAGTGAAATTCATGTATTCGCTGCTGCGATCCGCCATTTCTGTGAAAGTGCAGCAGCTGAGAATTTAATTACAAACATATCTTAATAATGAAAAATAATTCAACCTTGGTGAGAAAAAAGAAGACAAAAGGGTAACAAATTAAATGCCCTTATTACCGCAATTCCACGTTCACATCGCTTTACACGAAAACACTGCCTAACCGTTTCTCAGCTGCTGCACTTTCACAGAAATGGCGGATCGCAGCAGCGAATACATGAATTTCACTCAGCCACCACAAAACCGCAATTCTCCGTCAAATTTATCCTCTCTCTTCAACTGGTACCGCAAATTCTACACTTCTCAAGCATTAACTGGTCACCGGAATCCGCTCAGGCGGGAGAGCCCCCTTTGGGAGAAGCTTTAGCCCGATCAAACCGATGACGGCGTATACTGCCTCCAGTCCCTCCCCTCCGGTTTCTTAGTTAGGTTTTCTTTTTTCAGCTCGCAGTAAAATGAAGTGAAATGAGTGAAATAAGTGGTAGATTTAATTTCAATTTTATGTCGATTTTAATTTTAATTTCTTATTGTAAATTTAAAGAGTCCCACTATTCAAACCTCAAAATTCTCTAAACAAACACCATAATTTTAAAAACAAAAATGGGCATAAATAAAATAACTAAGTTATCCTAATATATATATATATATATATATATATATATATATATATATATAATGAATTATACTCTAAATTTATGTTGATTTTGACTTTAGTCATTTAAGTCATTTAATATCAAAATTAGTATTTTAACTTTTAATTGATCAATTGTTTTTCTTAAAAAAATTTAAACCCTAAAAATAATGTTTAAAAATGTATTAAATATTTAAATAATCAAATTAAATGAAATTAAAAAATCCTTAAAAATTTGGAAAATAAATCAACTAAATCTTCAAAATAATTTTTTTTTAAAATAAACTAAAAAATAGTTAAAAAAATCAATTAAATCTTAAAAAATTAACTAAATCAAGAAAATTATTTTAAAAAATCTTGAAAATTCAATTGAAGCTAAATAAAAATAAAATTTTAATTAATTATTTCGTTTAATTATTTGAGACAATTTAATTAATATTTACAAAATATTTTTCTGATTTTATTCATCTTTAGTCTTTTCCCTTTTGAATATTTTTTATTTTTTTTTTAAATTTAATTTGTTTAGATTTAGATATTCTTCTTATATTTATGTAGTTATTCTATTTTTCAAATTTTCATTTTAATTGATTATTTATTTATTTTTTTAGATTTTTTTATTATTTAATTTTTGTCAAATTTTATTTAGGTTTAAATTATTTAAAAAAAATTAACTAGACTTTTTTTTAAATTATTTTATTTTCTGAATTATTTAAAATAATTGTCAAATTTACTTTTAATATTTTATTTAAATATATTATATAATTTAATTGATTATTAAAATATCTTTATATTTTTTTTTTTTATAAATACTTATTTGGAAGAGTTAGTTAATTATTTATAAAAAAATCAAAATATATTTAATTTTTAATTTTTTTTTAAAATTTGATTAAAACCAAAGAATATGAAAAAATAAAAGAAATAAAAGAAAGATTTTAATGAGAATATGGAATTGTGAGAATTTTTAGTAAGTTATGTAGATTTAATTGAATTGTGATAATATTAATGGAGGAAGGATATTATAGGAATGAAATGGTGTATGTTTAGTAATATATGTTGATTTTTAAATTTTAATGGGGTATGTTTAGTAGGTGGGGTAGATTTAGAGGATTTTGGGGTTTGAATAGTGGTACTCAGAATTTAAATCACTGTTAGAAATACTAGGACGGCATTGCCTTTGCAGGCACATCTACCTTTTATTTTGTTTGCATTTTAATTGTAAGAATGACAATTTTATCTATCAATTCATTTCAGTGTTCGTGTTATTTTATTCTTTCTTAGACATGGTAAAAATTGGAAAATTAATATAGTAAGAGGGGATGAATTTTGTGTTCATATTTTGAAGTCGGTGAAATTCCTATTTACTTGTCATGTCGTGACATGGAGTACAGTCGTATTCCCAATTGGAAGTTTTTATCAGTCGTATACATATCCATTGTATGATTTTATGTTTGAGAAATTCGTGGTTTGTATGCTGATAACATTTTAGAAAAATTTGTGCCAAATTTGATCTTCTATGGACCATTCACTTATTTTGTTCTATTGGTTGTGATCTAGTCCATTTTTAATTGTATAAACCAATGTTTTGTTCTATTATTTAAATCTTATTATTTGCATATTAATTTTATTATATAATGTGGGTAACTAATTAATTTTTTCTTTTATTTTTCCATTAGTAATATAATGTGGTAACTCCGAATTTATAGTTGAAGTTGTGTTTCTATTACGCAAACATAAAGAAGCAAAATGTTATTTAGTTGGTTGTTGAAGAATATTATAATGAATTACTTATTTAGTCACCATTCTACTTTATTCGCAGCTGGGGGAAAGTGCTTATTCTACTGTTGACAGAGAAGTCCTGCGGGAGGTAAACGCCCAAAGAGCTAAGAATGAGGCAAGACAAAGTATAGAGAATCTGGAGAATGAAAAACAGATTACAGATGAAAAGTTATGAAACAGTTAGACGACTTCTGCTTTTGGTGCCCTCACCATCAACAATAAAACATGGCTTAGATATTGTTGAAACTTCTTTTCTATACTGAATGTGGTTCATGACCATTTGATAAACAAACAATCAATCCAAGAAGTGAATAAATCTTAGTTGAGTTTGGATATAGTCATCTGAAATAGAAAGAATTTTAGATTCCATAAGTTTGAAATTCTGATGAATTTGGATAATCCCAGAAACATAAGACAATTCGTAGATTGTCTAGTAATCAGCTTTAATGTGCTCTAATAACACTCAAAGGTATCAAATTTCAGCTTTTTCTCTAGACTAGACTTTATACCAATGTCTTCTACAACGAAAAGGAAACTTCATGATTATTCTCCAATTAGTCTTCCCATTTGATGTAGGTCATCTCTGGTATTATTCTCCAATTAACTAGCCTTCTGAAAATCTCCTTGATCCCTCTTCTCTCTTGAATAGACTTTATTTAGTGGTGCATTATTTCCTGATTTCTATTTGTGATTGTGGTCTCATCAAATCCATTGTTTGGATTTATCATTGATTTATTAAAGGACTTTCAAGTACATTTGTTGGCTTTGTTGAATTCAATTCAGGGACTAATTAGTGTGATAATTGCTCGAAATTCATGCAATTTATTTACTCATTTTATTGGATTTTGGGTGATTATTTACATTAATTTGATTAAATATGTTTAATTGTCGAGAAATGTATTTTGTGTTTATTTTGCAGAAAATTAATATTTTTGGATACAAATATATGCAATTTGAGATCGATTGAGAAAGTGGGCTAGAGAAGAATTAAAATCGAAAGTAGAAAGAGTGGAGAATTGGGCTTGAGGAATTAATTTCAGCTTTTAATGGTCCATTTACCATAAGTTGCAGCAGCCCATTTGAAATTAACAAAAGGCCCAAACGGGCGGCCCAAATTGAAGAAATAATGTCAAAGGCCCACTTCCTATTTTATTTGAGATGATAGAATTGCTATATGAGTGCGTGAATTGAAATTGGAAATAGGAAA
Source organism: Ballota nigra (assembly GCA_947034835.1). Taxonomy (NCBI): domain Eukaryota; kingdom Viridiplantae; phylum Streptophyta; class Magnoliopsida; order Lamiales; family Lamiaceae; genus Ballota; species Ballota nigra. Next base: position 42,113,329 of record OX344723.1, on the reverse strand, counting down.
GGAAAGCAGCCAAGCTGCGGGTCCCACCACTTTAGAAAGAAGAATGGTCAAAGTCTAAAAAAAAAAAACTGCTTTGCCATTTCTCATTCGCGGAGAGAGAAGGCAGTTCTCATGGAGAAAATTTGTCGGAAAATTGAGGAAAAGCAGAGGTAATTGCCGAGAGCTTCGAACCAGAAAGCTTGACACCGACCGGAAATATTAGAGCCAGCTCGCATTGAAGAAGCAGCTCACGCCATTGGCCGGAATTCGAAGCCGTAAAAGATTCGAAGCTGTCGGACTCCATGGAAAGTTTCTCTCCACCGCCTGCACCGGAGAGAAGAAGCCATGCACGCCAAAAATGGATTAATAACGCCCACATGCCGGACTCACCTGGAAGATTCGCCGGGAATGCTACGTCGCTGAGGAACTCCCGCCGGAAAAGCTTAGAGCCGGAGAATCGAGGCCACATTTGGCCGGAGACAGAGAAGCTGCAAGTTGCCGGAATTAATGGAGGCTCGCCTGCATTTCACCGCCGGAAAGCTTCGCCAAATCACGCCGCCGTGCACTGGAAATTAAGCAACGGGCCCACCTCATTGAATCCCACGTCAATTTTCAGCTGGGAGAGAGATGGAAACTGGGTCCGGAAAAGTGAAAAACCAAGAAGCGAATGATTCAGCAACTTTATTAAAATGGGAAAGCGTGTTTTCTCTACTCGTGCCAACCAACTCGACCATAATTAGCCAAAGTCTCATATTTTCCCAGCTATGCAAAATCAACGAAGGCACACGGTCGTGCAGATATGCACGACCACACAGGGTCGTGCAAGGTCCGAATCTTGTTCTATTTTCGTATTTTCAATCCATTTTCGACCCACTTTTCTAGGTTTTAGGGGCACTTATTATTTCTAGGGCATTCTATTGGGGAGAGCCCCTTTCCCCCCACACACACACCTCGCACACTAGATTAGTTTAATTTCACATTTGTTTCTAGGTTTTTATTTTCTTTGAATCATTAAAGTAATTTAGCTTAGGTTTTGAAGATTTAAGTTCTATTTCAAGCTTGTAAACCCAAGAGGTGATTTATTTCCTTATTATTGCAATTTCATTTTCATTTAGCTATGTGTTTAATATTTTGTTCTTGTTTAGCTATGGTTTTTGCTTGTAAAACCATGAGCTAATTGTTTTGATGTTTGGGATGTTAGATACCATGTGAAATCTTGAGTTGAGATTGCTCTTTGCCTATTCTATGTTGATATTTGGATTTTGCTTCTAATGATGGATTTGTATTGAGCTTTGATTGTTGATCTCTTGTAGCTTGTTTGTCGAGGTATGTTTAGCGTAGACGAGAGTTACATGAACATGATTAGATGAATATATGAGTGTGAGATTTATGAGTGAATGCGTCTATTTTGCGTTTGATTCATCGAGAGAGAGTTAATCGCAAAGAACCACATCATTAGACATCAATTGCTTGGATGATTGTTTAGGTAATTGGTGAGGTCTCCTAGTAAATCCAAATTGACACATAGAATTGGTTTGACAATCCTACTCGAGTTTCACTAGGTTGAAGATATCCTAAGCATTACAACCTTCTTATGCCTTGAATAGTGGAAGTTATGTGAGAATTAGGTTTGTGTTGTTGATTTATGCCTAATTTTGATTATTTGTGGAATTATAACTTTATTGATTGGAATTTAGTTTTGCTATAAGCATGAATTGTTCATATTGATGTGTGAATTCATCTTAGTGTAGACGAGAGTTACATTGATCTGATGAAACATTTGTGTATGAGCAAAGAGTGCTTAGATGCGTGTATCTCGTGCTAACTCGTCGAGAGAGAGTTAGAACGTAGGATACCGTCAATAAGCCTTAAACGTTTGATAGTTCGTTGAATGTTTAGGTGAAGTAATACTTGTTATAATCCATGAACAATTAAGATTTTGGCATAAGTCAATGTTTGAACCTAAGGATTACATAATGGAAACCATTTGAGGCATTCAAATCCCCTTGCACTTCGTCTCGAAGTTAGATAGATTTTCTTTATTGCTTGTTAGTTTGCTCGTTTTTAATATCCTTGTTTAGTAGCGTAATCAACCCGATCTTGTCCTTTAATTTTTATTGCATGCCAACGTGAATCGACTTAGCTAATCACTTGCTTTCTTTGGATTCGATAATTTTATTACTTGGTCAATTGTCTTACTATAACAACGATCTCGTATACTTGCGAGTGAGTTCGAATTTGTGCTTAACAAAATTACAAAGTTTAGCATCAAGTAAAGTTGAAGTAACCAAACAATTATTGACATAAATTCGGCCTGTGGTTTGTGTTTATGTTTCCTTTTATCCTATAAAAATTCAAAGCAATCACATAACCTGATGATGTTTGTTATACAATCTTCCCAATGTCTAGTGTAACATGAAATATATAATCTGCACTTGAAATGATTATGTTAGTTATAATAGTGTTTGGTTTGATTTTGTTTGAAATATTATGTTGGATAGCTGATGCTGGCACTCCCATTAATGTGGAAAATGCTGTGAGAATTAAACAACTGAAAGATGAAATTGCAAGATGAGGAGACGTAAGTGAGCATACTATTTGTAATATTCTATAACTTTTAGTTTCAACGTGAAACTTAAACCATGGTTGATAAACAGATACAAAACAATTTTCAGAAGGGGGTGTTGTGGACTCTTTGGTTACAAGGTATCTTAAACCGAAATTTATATGTTGTAAACTCTGTATAGCTAGCGGTTTTAGATATTTAATGATCTTGTTATCTTTACAATGTGCTTCAGATTGCAAGGGATGACTATGTGCGATCAGGTGGGGTCGTTGTCCCCAGATTTGTTCTCCATTCTATTTATGCCACGAGGGAAGATGAGAAACTTATATTTGATTAAGACTCTGGGAAGTTGTATCTTGTGGTAAGATGGTCAATGCCAATTGTAAACATATGAATGGCATTATCCCCTAGATGCATATTAATATGATATTCAACTTGGAAAATGTACTTAATCTCCTTATTTTTCTTTTGTTTTCATTAAAGGCAGGAAAACGATTACACTACAAGTCCCGGGATATCTGGAGAGGTATGATTTAAGAGTTTATTGAGCTTGTTGATTTGTTTGTTTCTGATTTATTGTGCAAATATTTTAATAATAATTGCCTAATATGGGAGCAGTTTCTATATGAAGAGTAAAAACCTAAAGTGATTCAACAAGTATATGCATTCAGTAATTAATATGCTTGTATCTTATCTCATTTTAGTTTGAACTAAATTTCTAGATTAACAACTTATGTTCTGCTTGGTAGCAGTTTTGTGAGCTTTAACATTTATGATGAAAGAGTTGATTATAGATCAGCATTTGGAAGTAGATCACATATCTATTTTGAAAACTGGAACAGAAAGCGGAAGCTCTCAAATGATTTTATCTACTAATAAGACAAACTTTTGATCATTGATGGTTTGAGTTGTTATTCTAAGCCGAGTGTCGGGATATTATTGCATATAACTTATCAGCATATGAGTGTGAATTTGATAATTTGTGTTTCTGCAATCCCACGGGTCAAGAACTTCTTGCAGATCTTTTATTAGCAGATATTATAAAAATTTAGAATGGATTATAAGAGAAGAACTCTCTATTATGGTAAAGATACCTGAGAGAATAGACATCTAAATAGAGTCAATTTGTTTCCTTGATACAAAAAGCAATCGTATGTGACCTGCAAAATCATGTATGGTTGTTGTGCATGCACACTTGCTATAATAAATGATGGATATTGTTGGTCCCTTGGCCTTTCTGCAGCAGATAGATAAACTAAGCAGCACTCAACATAGCAAGCCTACTCCTGTCAAACTTATGACTTAAAACAATGTTAAAATACTTAGAAAGGCAGCTGGAAAGCTTGGCCAAAATTGTTGACAGCGATTTCGTTAGGAACTCGCCGTCCGACTCCTAGCGGGTAGGATTTATGGATTATATAAACTCAGAGTAATAAATGCAAGAGTAGATGTGCTCTCAAGTGGAGTCTTTGTAATTATTAATGTCTTGTGTCCTTACAATGGGCATTTAAGGCCCTATTTATAGTGTACATGGTGGGTTTCACCATCTTGAGCTGGTATGCCCGCGGACCCCACTGAATCCTAGCTGGATAGCCATGAGTGGCTATAGCCCCCTCTATGGGCCAATGAGGGGGCGCCACCTGGCACTGTTGACTCATATTGATGAGATTCCTCCTGCTGGACCTACTCGGACCTTGTCACATCCGCACGTCTGATGGGACTGGACGTGTTAGGTTGCTGTCATCGCTTGAGAATGGGTAGCCGGGTACACGGGTACCCGGGTAGCGAATAGGTGGCGGGCACCCTGGGGGTCATGTCCTCGGGAGTCGGGCAGAGAGCATCCGGGGCTGCCTGACGCTCGCTGCCGGTCGATTGGCTTTAGTCCCCTGACTAAGAATTTTACTCGCTATCCTCTCGGTAGTTGTCGACATAGCACCTCTGGCTTTCTCCCCGACGGCTTGGTCGGGCTCGCTGACCGGCTCCCTCCGCTCTTGACCTGGAACGGTTTAACTTGGCTGACCGATGGGTCGGGTAGCAATATCGGGTGTAACAGGTCTGTAGTGGGCAATTGTTTCCCCCAGCACCTCATCAACTGTAGTATTGGCAGGTTTCGGTTGACATCTCATAGTATTGATCTTATTAAATATCAACTTTTGCCTTTCAGATGCATACTCGTCCTAGTTAAAAGCAGAGTGAGGAAATTTTGATATCTTAATTATTGTATTTCTCTAAGATGTAAAACATTTCAGGGAGCGCTTGGTTAGAAATTCTTCAATGGCAATGAGAATGAATATTTATTTTCATTTATGCCCTCATAAGAAAAATGATATGTTAGGGGAAGATGTGTTTCAATGGTGACACAATTGCTAGTGTCATGCCCCAATTTTGAAATAGAAGTTGACACCAAATGGTTGTTGGTGAAGGAATGGGGGGGTGATTGAGGAGGAGGATTGTAGGGATATAATAGGGTAATCAAAGTGGAGTAGTGATTACCTTATTTAGGCGGAGAGATAGTGATTTTGTTCTTATGAACCATGCTAACTACACTAATTTTCAATCTCATTTCTATTACCATTGAAGAGTTGTTAACTAAGCGCCCCCTCAGTCTCATTTTAGCGAATCTCCAATGGATTTGTGCTACAAGTTGACATCTTTATCAGGAAAATGAATTCAATTCCTTTGAATTCTATTCCTTTCTTCATGGCAAATCGGACTCAGACATATGTTAACCAACAGTCATAGTGCAAATATGATAATAGCAAAATACGTTTTCTACTCAGGTTTCCATTCACCAAGCCTACTATTCTCTATGCAAGTATGATAGTAATAGTTATTTCCATATGTTGTCAGTTACTCAAGCTTTCATTCACCTGTCAGTTTCTGTTACAAATGTTAATCTCAAACACAGTGTATGATTCAGATTTTTTTACCACATTTTGTAGGGGTACTGTTTGCATGTTGCCAGTGTTTTTATATTTTTCTTAGATAATATTATTAAGGCTTGTTTAAGTATCGTTTGGAGATCAGGGTCACTCCTAGCAATTGAGAGACCCGAGTCGAGACTAAAACTAGGGTTCTCGTAATTTTTTCAATTATATAAATTTACAAACAATACAATTTTAAATGATATGACACAACATAAATTTTACCAAAAAAATATTTTTATCCTTACAACAATAAAATGTATTATGTGACAACCTCTATGTGACTAGATTAATTAAAAAAAGTAGAGCGCAAGGCTCTTAACCTTGTGGGCGTCCTGTCGGGCCAGGGGGTGGGGGCCCTGGGGGCGAGGGTTTCACCTTTTGCTACAAGATTAATTAGAAAAAGGTAAGTATGTAAGCCAGTTTTATTACGCAATTCAAAATAATATTAGTTATTTTAATTATACAATATTAATATTAAATTAATAAGTTTTATTGAAACAATTAATATTTTTAACAATATATACAAATGAAAGAAGTTTTAGGATAAAACTAGTTATTATGATATTACAAAATTTTAAGAATCATTAAAATTTAAGAATTTACATAAGTTAATAAATATATATAACAGTAACGACTCTCAACATAATAACTAAAAATAAGATTATGTATGCGATGATAACTTATTAATGTAAGTATACTAGTGCGTACCCCGTCGAATTTCGCAGATTGAAAAAAATTGTTATTATTATTTCAAATTTTAAATTATATATTTTTTAAATATTTTGTAATTTTAATATAAAATTGTAATTATAATTCACATGTACATATATTTTGCAAAAAAAAAAAGGTTAAAAATAATCCATATTGTTAAAAAAAAATCGAAATTCTACTTTTACAAAACTATATCTATATTTTACAGTTTCAAATTCTATTTTACAGGTAGAATTTAATAAAAAAAAAAGTATTACAATCTATAATTGATGGTATGATATTATATTTGGTAAGACTATTTTTTGGGAATCATATGTTATCTATGTGTCAATATCTTTTCCGAAATATTTTAATTATCTCCTACGAATTTCACATCTATCAATATTTTGCAAAAATAAATTTAAAAAATATCTAAGAAAAAAATTGTTCAACCGTGAAAAAAATTCTGCTTGCATTAATTTAATATTTATAATAATATTCTATATTATACGTAAATATTTTATTTTCATTGATTAAAATATATTCAGATTTATTGTATGAGTAAGATACTTTTTATAAGTTATAATACTTAAATTGTTTTTTTTTTTTTTTTGAGAAGATACTTAAATTGTTAATGTCCTTTTTTTCTTTTTCTTTTTGGCCAACACTATAAATTTTTAACCATTAAAAATTTATTCTACATATTTAAAAATAAATTATATATATACATTAGTTATATAACATATAATAACCCTTTACTTATTTATCATTTACAATACTATTTTAGTATTTTTATGTTAAAGAAATATAAAAGAAAAATTAAAATCTCAGTCTAGAACATAGTACATGTACTTTACAGTTTAATAATCTATTTTGGCGGCATAATTTTATCCAATAATAAAATTTTGTATTATAATTAATTATTGAAGACAAGATATTATATTTGGTGACAAAATTTTTTTGGTATCATACACTATTTTGGTGACAGTATTTTTTCAAAATATTTCAATTCTCTCCTACAAAAATTTCACATCTTTCAATATTTTGCAACAAATAACTTCTAAAATATCTAAGAAGAGAAATCGTTCAACCGTGAAAAAAGATCTGCTTGCATTAATATAATATTTAAAATAATATTTCATATTATACGTAAATATTTAATTTTTATTGATTAAAATATATTCAGATTTATTGTATTTTAAAGTAAAATACTTTTTAAAGTTATGTTATTTAAATTGTTAGTGGAGAAACTTAATGTCTTTTTTTTTTCTTTTTTGCCAACACTATAATTTATAATCCATAAAAAATTTCTTTCACATATTTTAAGAAAAAGTATATAAATTTATTATATAAGATATTACAAACTTTTATTTATTTATCAATTGCAATACTCTTTTAATATTTGTATGTTAAAAAATATAAAAGAAAAATCGAAATCCTAGTCTAGAAAAGAATATATGTATTTTGCAGTTTAATAGTCTATTTTGGATGCATAATTTTATTAAAAATAAACTTTTGTATTACAATCTATTGTTGAAGGCAAGATTGGTTGCAAGATTTTTTTTTTTGGTATTATACACTATTTCGGTAAAATATCTTTTCCAAAATATTTTAAATTCTCTCCTACAATTTTCACATATATCAATATGTTGCAAAAAAATAAAAATAAAATTCTATTCAACAGCGAAAAAATAAATTTTTGCATTAAATTATTGTTTAAAAGAATATTTCATATTATACGTAAATATTTTGTTTCCATTGATTAAATTTTATTCATATTAATAGTATATTATAGAGAAATAACAACTATGTATTTTATAAATAAATAATTCCTAAAAAAATTAAAATAAAAAAATCCATACGTCGATTTCCAAATTATCCCGATAAACTGGGGCCTTGAGACCGTCTATAGTACGGTGTGCTGGGGAAATTGGGGTGCCCAAATCTACTCGGGATGAAATTTATATACGAATTTAAATACAATTATTATTAGCATGAATTAATCCTAAATTAATTTAAATAATAATTATTCCAACAACAAAATAACATACATATGAATATTCTCACATAAAATTCTACGGCAGAAAAATTAAGAATTTATGTGAATACGTACCTCTTGAAGCTACATCCAACCGAGATAAATGGAACAAGCGTAACGATCCTATCAACCGCAAAAACTTTCTCAAGTATTCTCTCTTCGCCTTATTCATTCGCCGGTGGGAAGCGCACACGAACAATTTAAAATAACAAGGAAGAAAGAAAATATTTTTTGCTCTTGATTTTTTCAACTCATGGAATTTTGTACTTGACGATGAAATAATCATCCCCTATTTATAATAGGTGGTGGACGTGTTGGTGATCGATTCTAATCGCGTGGATTTGTGGCTGTTTTTAACTGGTTTTAGGATCACCCAACAAGAACGTGTGATTGATTACCACCGTAAATGGTAAATTCAATAGTTCGGGTTATAAAATTGTAAATACAAGAGTTGAATCCATATTTATTTCGTATGTGTGTACGTTTAGGTGTACGAGTGTGTGTATTTGAACTTATTTTTATAGCTGGAGAACAACTTATTTATACTAACCACCAAGTAGGAGGTGTACATGACTCTTGGACTACCAAGCTTGCATTCTTGACATGTGTCCTTGGACTACATTTGACCTTATCTAAGTTGAAATTTAATTACAAAGTCTTGTATTTGGTCTTATCACGGATTCAACGTTGCTCGTTGTTATTTGCTTGGGGACTTCACTTGTCTCTGTTGCATTTGTTGCTCGCTCCTTGATCATATGATTCAGAAGTTGTTCACTTGAATGTTCAATGTTGATGTGCCTCTGTATCTTTAATTCTTGTTCGTCAATGCGGTAATTGACTTAAAAAGGCTGGTGGGTGACATACACTCTATGAGCGGGTAGGTGAGCCACCTTTTAGTAATGTTGCTCGTCACCTCGGACTTAGCATAGGAATCATACCCTAGCCCCGGGTCTTGAACCTGTTCGTCAATAAGTTGTTCGTCAAGAGGGGTATTTGTCAAGGTAGTTGCTCGTCACGGTAATTGCTCGTCATTTGATATACTTGTATGATTGGTTTATGCACTCCCATTTTGATTACTCTTCATAATCACCATTTACGCCTCAATTTATGTTTACCTAACAACATTAATTGTTGTCTATCAACAGGACGAATTTTTGAGGAGGAATAAGGGGAGAGAAAATCTTTTCCTGGCCTCGAAGAAATCTTGAATATATCTCATATATTCTTTTCTCCGTAATGAAATATTCCACAAAAATATCACCCTCCGAATTATAAGCTTATTTTCGAAAATTATGGCTAGAGAATACAAGATTTGGATTTTCTTGAATTTATGAGATAATCTTGTATTCCAAAAATACATATCTTCCATAATATCTTTTCAAGAAAATCAAAAAAATCTTTTCTCTCTCCAAGAATCATATTTTAAAAAATTTTAGGAATAAAATCAGCAATAATAAATTTTATTTTATTTTAATCACCTTATTATTATCGGGCTACTTATTGGGCTACTTGAGGGGCCTTTAGGAGAATTAAGATTGGACCTCCAATGGACTACTGAATTACAATATTGAGCCCCAATATTATTCAGCTGATTAGGCGTGAAATTGTCGGAATTTATAGCTCGAAATGCCCGTATTTTGATTGATTTATATGAGTATTAGAGTCATTTGTGTATCATTTTTCATAAACTAATGAATTTGTATCTTTGATGCTTATAGATGGATAGAGGGCGAAAAGAGGAGTTCGTAGGACTTTGAATCGACTCAAACGGATGCCCGAATGAGAAGATATCTAAGAAATACGAAAAGTATTAGTTCGAGGAAGCAAAAGCATCATTGGAGTGCACAAGCTAGAAGAACTCGAGCACTAAGTGCTCGAGTGGTCGTGCATAGCGCACGAGTGGATGCGGGTCGTGCACCTAGTGCATGAGTACTCGTGCACAATGCTCGAGCTGATTCAAGTCATGCACCTAGTGCACGAGCTCGAGCACTCATGCATTTTTTGCATTCTGTATGTTTTGGGGTGCTTGAGTGGATGTGCTCGTGCACCTAGTGCACGAGCAGTGCTCGAGCATGCGTGGTTTCGGCCCATGAGTTCCCAATTCGACCCGTTGCCTATTTATACCCCTTCTGAATACATTTTTACACACCACGACATACCACTTGATACCATATCGCTTTTAGAGTTAGTTTTTGGAGAGAGGAAGAGAAGAAGAGATGAGCAAGTTTTAGTTTTACGTTTTCGAGGTTTTTATTTACGAATTCATAGTTCGGTTTTTTATTTTTTCTTTCTTTTAGACCTTTGTTCTTGAATACTTGAGACTTCGATTTATTAATTTAATTTGAGTTCTTTGCATTTATTTCTTTAAACCCTAGTTAATGTTTGATAATTTATTCATTAAAATCATTATGTTCATGTTCGTTACTTCTTCGATTGTTTTCGTTTCCGTAAAAAACCATGTCTAGCTAAAACCCTTGCATGCTTGGGGTAGGATGAACTCGTAGAAGTAGGATGTGGGTATATAATTAGGGTAATTTGTGACGTTTAGTTTTAATTCTCTTAATTAATGAATTCTTAAAATCAATCTTAACTTTACCTTTGAATTTAGTTCGAAAAGTATTCAAGAGAGGACGACCTTATCACTCTTTAACAACTAGTAGACTTAATGAGAGGGTTTAGAAAGGGTTAATTAATCTATCGGTTTATCTACGGAGGACGACCGCATCATCTTAATTTAAATTAGGGTCTTGTTAATTAAGCACAATCTATTAACTTGTTAGTGGATTAGTGAAGTCGATTGCTAGGATAAAGTATTGGGGTTTTAATTCTTGAGCTTTTATCTTACAATCTTTTACTTAGGTTATTTCTTGTGCGTCACGATTATCTTGATTATGTACCTGCTCCGTTAGTATACGTAGGAATTCCTATCCTGAGCATCATAATCTCATATATGAAAACACACTTTTACATTCTTAGTTTAATTTTCCTTTTTGCATTAATAGAGTAATTTAGTTTAGATTATATTTTATTTTCTTCTAAAAAACAAAAAACATACACTCATATTAACTACGATGTGTAGATCTTCAGGGATCTGTGCATACTTACCTTCCCTTGGGTTCGATACTACTTGGTCTCTATACTTGTCCATACTACAGTGAACCCGTACTCTTGCGGGGAAACTACTAGTAGAAAGCTAGTATTTTCGGCTCCAAGTCATCAGCCCATTAATATTAATTAATACCACTAATAAATTAATATTTCACTATCCATCTTAATCCATATTACGATAATATGAGCTCCCGACTATTATTTCCCGTGTTTAAGATATTTTAGTCCATTAATTAATTGAGATTCTGAATAGCTCTAAATTAATTAATATTTTTTACCTTGGAGTAAAGACAACTCAAAATTATTATTCGTACCGAAGAAACTAATTCTTCACTTGCATGATTTGGTACGATAAAACTTCTGAGCCCACCAAGGAGACAAATCACATGAGCCGTACTCGCAAACGTTTCTCCATATTAAACCTTAACAACTGTCGTATGATTAATATTACTGCCTAAAACACACTAGTTAAACTGAACTTGAAGTTTAAAAGATAAGTAACTTGCAATATATAGCAAGTAATCTGCTAGATGTGTTTACTGACCACAAAGGTGTAGAGGTCCCAATGAAAACGAGTATACATGCCCCAAACGCCAGAAGCGTAAAGGACCTATAAAAGAAACATACACACCTAAAATGAAAGCTAGCAAAATTGGTCAGTCAAACTTGAAATCTCCAGAAGAGATACATCCAGAAGACCCGAAATCTCCAGAAGAGATACGTCCAGAAGACTTGAAATCTCTAGAAGAGATTCGTCCTGAAGACGAAGAATCCTAATAACAAAGCACGTGCACAAAATGATCTAATACTAGGATTGCGGAACGACCAGATCAAATACATAAGGGAAATTATGTGAATTTGGTTAACATGAGATCAATAGATAAATATCGGAGAAACAATATAAATTTATTGTCGACAACGTATCTGTATCCACAATTGCTCTTTCTAAAATCTGGATCCAGTACCTAAGTTGAGTGTTCAAAGCACTTTGATTTAGGTAGCAATAAGGAAGAAGCAAAAATGTGGCAGAGCTAAACTCGCTAAAAATAAAGTTTGGTTCTATCGTACGTACACTTGAAAAGTTATCCCTGTAGGATAATGAGTGTTTACACGAAAACCAAAATTGAAAATATGGTGGTAAGCGAAATTAATAGTTTTAGGCTTTTCGCAGAAACCCATGATTTCACTAAGACCCATGATTGTTTGTGATCAAACATATTCTCCTGGCATGAACTAACAAAGTTTCGCTAATCACTGACAGCTAAAATAGAATGCAGTTAATGGACCCTGTAAACCGTATATTTTATATGGTTATTACATGCCAATATTTATATCCCTGATGGATTTAAAATTCCCAAGAAGAGGAATTACACCGCAGAATGTATAGTACAAAACTGTGAAGGTCATTACATGATCTAAAAATAGTCAGATCTAATATGGTACGATCGACTTAGTGAATTCCTCCCGAAGAAGGAATATACAAACAATATAGCTTTCCCTTGCGTATTTATAAAAAAATCGCTAAGTGGTTTTTTCATCATATTTGTCTATGTTGATGGCCTAAACATAATCGGAACATGCAAAGAGAATGAAGAGGTCAGTTCAATCTTGAAAGTTGAATTCGAAATGAAAATCTTGGATAAAACCAAGTATAGTCTCGACCTGCTGATTCGAGAATTTCCCTGAAGGAAAAATGAATTCAAGTACTTCCCTGAAGAAAAATTAAATTTAAGTATTTCCAGGAAGGAAAATTAATTCGAGCATTTCCCTGAAGGAAAAATGAATATGATATCTCCCTGAAGGACGGATGAATTTTATACACCAGTCAACCTACTTGAAAAGGTTATTTGAGAGATCCTACATGGATAAATCTCATCCACTTAGTACACCTATGGTAGTTCGATCCTTTGAAGTGGATAAGAACCCATTTAGGCCCAAATAAGATACAATGGATATTCTAGGACTGGAAGTTTCTCATCTAAGCGCTATTTGATGCATACTCTATCTCGCAAACTGCACCAGTCCGGACAACACATTTGCGTTAAATTTGCTTGCGAGATTTAGCGCTTCTCCCAGAAGGAGACATTGGAATGATGTTAAACACATTCTATAATAACTCAGACTGGTTATGTTTTTCTTTGTGATGATATTGTGATCTCATGGAGATCCATTAAACAATACATTCCTCACTGTAATAGATGAAGACAATGCAATTTGTGTTGCACAAACGAACAATGGGTACCTTAAGTGGAACTCCTGGCTTTGTACACCCCCAGACGTAGTCGTTATCAGCGAACTGGGTAAACAAACCGGTGTCTCTATTTTGCGTTTATATTTTACAATAGTTTCCAACGGATATATATATTTGCACCCGCTGAGAATTTTAATTCTTATCGAGGGTTATTTGGGCTTCTTTTGCCAAGTTAGAGGCCCACGTTATTTGGACCTCAATTTTTAGGCTTTGTTTGGTTAAGGGTTAGGCATTCGGATGGGACAGACTACCTTCCATGCTATACGATTTTGGATAGCCACATTTTATTTCCCGTTTAAATATTTATCCACTCTTATTATATACATATATATTTATTTTATTACTTTATACAATTACAAAATTTTTATGTTACTCACTTATCTTATCTTCTATTTTTCTCTTACTCACTTATTTTATCTCTTATTTTTCTTTCACTCACTTATTGGGTGTGTTTTGGAAAGATTATAAGTGATTATATTCATTACGAATTGTGTATAGAAATAATTTTGAGTGTTTTCAAATTTATTGATTCTATTTAAATTAATAAGCTATAATCTATAATCTAAAAGCTGCAAAGAGTATGCTTTTACCTGTTATAGCTTCTCACTAATAATTTATTCTATTCAAATCACTCAACATTTACTTTTTACAAATTTTGCAAACACTCATCACTTTCCCCATTAAGCAACTTTTTCTCACAATCACTATATTAAATTACTCTCTCAACACATAATTTTTGCAAACACACCCATTATCTCTCCTATATTTCCTTACAAATTCATTCTCTCCCCTACTTTTTGTTATTATTTATTCTACTTTTCTCTCATTTAATCGTTACATCACTAATTAACAATAATAATAATATATTATAACATCAATTTTGATTTGACATAACTTCATTCAATTCTATTTCTCCACCCCTAACCAAACACAAATTAACTATTAATTGAATTACCTTCATTCTCATTTTTCCATCTTTATCTCCATCTCATTCACATCTATCCCTAACCAACACGATTTTAGGAAGTACACCCCACAGATTAGAATATTCCTTTGTTGAATAATAAATCTCACATGAATTTTTTAATATACTTCCTCCGCTGTTACTTGGACAAATGCAAGCTCTGGATTTTTATTTATTTTTCATATTTTTGAAGAAAAAAATTGAAAAAATGTTACGGAACATAAGTCGACAGTAGTTGAATTATACTCTCCAAAAAAAAAAAAAATTTGTGTCATGTCTTCGAAAAAAATTCAAATTTAAATCAATTTTCTAGAATTTTTTTTTGAAATATTGATCAAGGTAAACTCTCGAAAAAAATATATTCTAAACAATTATCACATTTCCAATATTTTCTTTCAAAACCATGTCAAATTCTTGAATTATAAACCAAAGACTAAAGAAGCGTGATATAAAAAAAAAAAAACAAAAAAAAACAAGTGATACCTTTTACGTTGTAACATCATCCTACCTAAACTAGTTTATTAACCCAAAATTCAACAATATTCATAAGGAAAAGCAATTAACAACATTATCTTAAAAGGTTTTAACTCTAACCTAGTATTTTCTAAAAGAACGTAAAAAAATTTACATATACATTTTCATCATCACTCTTATACTCCATCTTTTCAATACTTCTGTATTGAGTGCACAAGCTACTTACTCTTTTACATATTATATCTATTTTTTTAATAATTGTGCAAAAGTTAAAATGTTAATTTTTCATGGACGGAGGGAACATATATATATATATAAAAGTCTTGCGTGTATATTATATGCAAAGAAAGATAAAATGGGTTCATAGTTTAAGACCAGACTTTTTTTTTTTTTTTTAAATATGAGACCATTGACTTTGATATAGCAGTGTTTCCATTCTCTCCGAAGGCACCTGCGACTACTCTAATTTCTCTTCTCAAACTCCGTTGACTTTATCAGGTAACCTCTTTCACTCTTTCTCTGCCTTCAATTCGATTCATGTGGATTTGGATCCTGCGCATTAAAATCATACAATTTTATTGTACATTTTTTTTTTTAACTAGGCAGCATAATATATGGTACATTGCATTGAATCCAAATATACATATAAAATTGTATGATTTTATTGCACAGAATGATACTGTATATTACAAGATCCAAATTGGATTCATGTATTTAAATTACGTTAACTTATTATTTGGGGAATGTAGCAGTAGATGTGCAATCCTATGGTCAAATTTCTAAGATGCATATAATATTTCTCGTAGCAATTTGTAATTGATTGGCATCGAGATAAAAAAAATGATTGGCATCAGATTTTTTTTTCAAGTTTAATTTTGTAGCAAAATTCTGCTTATGTGATTACAGTCTTTAATTTACATCAATTGATATTTCAGATTTAATATATGTAGCATTGAAATGTAGTTTTTTGGAAATTGGAAATTTATATTGTGGCTAAGAGGTATGTGCAGGTGGAGATAGCAGATGGGTTTGTCGTGGACAAAGCTGTTTGGGAAAAAAGAGGTGAAAATTGCTTTAGTGGGTCTTGATGGCGTTGGTAAAACTACTATTCTCTATAAACTGAAGCTTGGACAAATTGTGTCTACCACTCCTACAATTGGTAACTAAACTGACTACTTCACCCTTCTAATACCAACATTTTGATGTCCCTTGTGTGTTTGGGTGCCTACCTAACAAGTACTACCTTAGTCTTTTAAAAATGATGATGTTTCTTTATTTGTGATATGTCCAAGGATATTATAAAATATTATAAAATTTATGTATGAATAATACAATACACATATTATTTATAAATAATTAATTTTTTTTAGAAATGAATCTCACAGTATTGCATAATACCTTTCCATATATTGCAAAAATCAATTGAGAAATGAAACAAAACTAATTTTCAATAATGAAGTGAATAACTAGCTATTCTAGAATTTCAACTTTTTCCTTTCTTTACTTGTCCAAGGGAGCACCACATCTCTCACTGCTTTTACATGTAGTGTGGAACGATGCTCCAATAGAACACTAGCAAATCTCACTACACTAAGGAGATGAATAGTGCACCACTCAATGTGGTAGATACTATTGCACCACACAATATTTTTTCAAATACAATTTTAATTTCAAATTTTATTATTTATACAATTTGCATTCCATTTTCTTATGTTTTTTAATATTTATGATCGTAGTATTTTATTTCGTTCGTTTTAGAGGAATTTGCATTTTCTTTATTTGGACGTCTCACATCAATTTGCACACTATTTAAAAAGGAAATATTGATTTACGTGCACACTCACATAAATATACACATATTTACACACGCGTCACTACTTTCCTTTTTTTAATCCACGCGCAATCCAAATGATGCAAATTCCCCTGAGACAGAGGGAGTTTCATGTAATTTAATTTAATATTGTTTTATAGTTTGTCTTTTTATGTGCACATTATTTTAATATAACTAATAAAAAACAATTATTTTCAATAGTTAATATAAAGCAAAAATTAAAAGATAATGTAATTATTAAATTTAAATTTGTATAGATTTTAATACAATAAATAAGAATAAAAAAGGTAAGTGTTGTAAATGGTTGGAGATGGTTTTACCAAGAAAATAAAAAACAATTTGGCACATTGGATTTTGGCTCAGTTTAGATGCAAAATGAGAGTGAAACTGATTTATATATAAATCAATTTGAAGGGTATGGATTATTTTATTATAAAGTATTAATTATTTTAATTAAAAATATAAATTATTTTATTTAAAAGTATTGAAAAATATTTAGTTTAAAGTGGGTCTCATTTTCACGAATTGAAATAAATTGATTTGGTTTACTGGGCCAACTGGACTCTGGTCAATTTTAGCTTGGTTATTTGGGTTTTTATAAGCTCGGCAGTTTCTTTTATATATATTTTTATTATATATTCCTTTCATTTCTACATAATTTTTTTTTTGTTTTTTGTTTTTTTTAAGAAATTGCATTGTTTATTAATATATAGTGATCACATGTTGATTTTTATTGTACAGTAATAGAGAATTGTGAAAAAGTAAATAGTAGATAGTTGTTTAAGAAAATATTTATTTATATAGAGTATTGTTTTTATTTTTTATGAAATAGAAAATTTATAATGGAACATCTAAATAAAGAAAATTGAAAATTTATAGTGAATGGAGAGAGTAATAAATTAACACTTGACACTTAAGTTTAAAGGTCTGTCCAAGCTCAATTCAATTATCCAAAACCCACCAAACTTAAAGTTTGAAGTCCCACCAAAAACATAAAAAATTGTATAACTTGCAGACATGAGTTCTTGAATAATCAAAACTATACCTTGATGCTGAGCAAATCTTGTATGAATTCGTGAACTTGATATTTTTACAAGATTTTGCAATATTCAAAATTTAAAATTATTTAAAAACTTGCAAATGTATCACATGTCATACAAAATTTTGTGACTCGGGTGGGATACACGTACATTAATTAGGAATACAAGCATGCTTGGTCTTATTAATAATTCTATTTTTGGCCTCCTAATTTCAACATTTGTTGTCCAAGAGTGAAAGTATTTGACACTCAATTCATAAACTAGAACTCAATCCAAGTTGACAACTTACATAACATGTTTATAATTTTTATCTGGATAGTTTATATAGCTCGAAATTCAACATAATTCAATTATAATTGTTTAACAATTGAGATATTAAGGTAAAATTGTAAAGCTACTTAAACTTATTGAATCTAGTATATATTACTAAACTTGTCCATCAAATATAAAAAAGTATTATTAAGATTGACTCGCTTAAATTCAATTTTTTTTTTTCATTTACACAGGAATATACATAATACCACATTTTTAACTCAACAAAGTCTTGTATGCACCAAGTGAACCATACAATTACTTCAAAATAATAATGATTGTTATCACGAAAAAATATAAGTTAAAACAACAATACTTTTTTTAGTAATAAATAACTGTACATTTTGATGAAAATAACTTATACAGGTTAAAAATCCACTTGAATTGCTTGGTGCATCCGATGTATAAGAGATTTATTATCTTCTAACTCTGAGACTTATTGATATATGGTATAGATTTCAATGTGGAGACACTGGAATACAACAACATTAGCTTCATCGTACTGGATTTTACTGGCCAATATAGGTATAAGGTATGGGGGTAGTAATATAAATTCATTCGGTACATTATTTCATTGCAATATTAATTATTACCACTTTTTCATATTCATCAATGTTAAATATTAGATCATTATATTGATAAAAATTAAATGATAAATTTATGTGATCAAGATTCGACCTTTGTGGAAGCATTATTTCTACGATATTCAAGGGTTGGTCTACGTGGTTGATAGTTCTGATCGAGATCGTGTTGATGAGGCCAGGGATTATCTGCATGAGGTGTTAAATCGGGTACACTAACTCATCTAAAAAAAAACTTTTAAAAATCAGTTTATTTACTTCTTCTGTCCCGTATAGATCGACATACCTTGAATTTTATATGGATCAATAAATCATTATTAATTGTGCTCGGATATTTTGAATTTTACATACAGAGTGTCAGGATTCGAGAGCTAGAATACACTCTTGAATAGGGTTGAATTAAACAAGATCAGCAGACTTAGGATTCAGTGGACCTTAAGATCAGTAGACCTTAAGAGCTATCAGACGAGTTCGAAACCGAAAGCAACTCAACTGATGAGAATTTCAGTAGAGTTCAAAGCACAAGACTCAGAAATTTATAGTGGTTCGATCCAATAGATCTACATCCACTTTGTGAGGCCTTTCACTATGTTGAAGAAGAGATTACAGAACTACAATGATATCCTCCAGAGTATAAGCTAAGAAAGTAGAATCTAGCACTCAAAATATCACTCTAGCTAACAAGTTGAAATCTTCTCTTTACCTAACAATGAGCTAGTTTATATATCAGCAACTGAGACACCCTTGAGCAGTTATGAGTTGAGAGTGATAGCCTGCCACGTGCTCTTCATCTTGCAACTCGAGTCAGTTATAACCTCCAAGCAGTTAGGAAGTTATGACCTCTTGAAGTTGGCACCAGATAACACTTATAACTGTAACAGCTTTGCGTAACTACCATTCGTAACCAAATAACTGTCAACTCTCTTGGCTTTTCCAGCTGTTAGGGTTCAAGAACGGATCTTCAAACTTCACACTTTCATATGACTTGAAAGATATTTACCAGATTTAGAGATAACACCTCTCAAATCTCCACCTTTAGCTCTAAATCAACAATAACACTTTTAACAAAAGACCCTCACCACTGCTCCCTCAAGAGCAGCACCAACCAATGCTTTAATGCATTCCAATAAGCCTGAGACAAAGTTCAAACTTTGCCTTAGGCAATGCCTTTGTAAATCCATCTGCAGGATTGTCTTCAGTAGCTATTTTAGCTACATGCACCATCTCTTTCTCTACCATATCCCGTACAAAGTAGTACTTTACATCAATGTGTTTTGTTCTTTCATGGTAGCCTTGATGTTTTGCCAAATGTATGGCACTCTGATTGTCACAATACACTGTGACCTTTCTCTGATAAAGTCCCAATTCCTTCAGAATCCCTTTTAACCAAAGACTTTCTTTAACAGCCTCTGTAAGTGCTACAAACTCAGCTTCCGTAGTGGATAGAGCAACATTTGACTGGTGTGTTGATCTCCAAGACACTGCTGTTCCAAACAAAGTGAACACATATCCAGTTAAGGACTTCCTAGTATCAACATTAGCTGCATAATCTGAGTCAACATATCCAACTAATGCTTCTACATTTCCTGTGCACTTCTGAAACTTCAATCCCTTTTCAACAGAGCTAACAATGTACCTCATAATCCACTTCACAGCTTCCCAGTGTCCTATTCCAGGATCACTCATGTATCTACTAACTACACTCATAGAGTGAGTAAGATCAGGTCTGCAGCATACCATGGAATACATTAGGCTTCCCACTGAGTTTGCATAAGGAACCTTACTCATATGAGATCTTTCTTTGATATCCTTCGGACTTTGCTGAATTGACAGCTTTATATGCTGTCCAAGGGGAGTTGTTACTGGTTTAGCTTGATTCATTCTGAACCTGTCAAGCACCTTCTTTAAGTATGAGCTTTGACTGAGATGAATGGTATTCATGTCCCTCTTTATTTCCATCCCCAGAATCATCTTTGCTATCCCAAGGTCTTTCATTTCAAACTCTGATTTGAGCAGTTCCTTAACCTTGTTAATTCCTTTTTCATCTTCACTTGCTATAAGCATATCATCCACATAGAGCAGTAAGTAAGTCTTCAATCTGAGACCATCCTTGAAATAAACACAGCTGTCATACTTGCTCCTTGTGAACCCTACCGATGTGATAAACTCATCAAACCTGAGATACCACTGTCTTGGACTTTGCTTAAGTCCATATAGTGACTTCTTAATCAAACAAACCTTGTTAGCAGAATCAGGTATGTTCACTCCCTCAGGAATTTTCATATGGATGGGTTTATCTATCTTTCCATGAAGAAAGGCTGTGGTGACATCCATCTGGTGTAACTCCAGATTGTATTGAGCTACTAAGGCCAGAAGAATCCTTATGCTGCAATGCTTCACTACTGGGGAGAATATCTCATTAAAATCCACCCCTTCTCTCTGAGTAAAGCCCTTTGCTACAAGCCTTGCTTTGTATCTTATGGATCCCCCTTTCATAGCTTCCACTTTCTTTCTGTATATCCATTTGCACCCAACTAGTTTCTTATTCACAGGTTTATCCACTATCTCCCAAGTTTGGTTCTTCTCAAGAGAAAGTAACTCCTGCTCCATAGCTACAATCCATTTATCTCTTTCACTGCAGCTAATAGCCTGTGTATAAGTCTTAGGTTCCTGTTGCTCCACATCTTGAGCAACATACAGTGCATATGAGATTACATCAGCATGTCCAAATCTCTGTGGTGGGTGAGTCTGTCTCCTGACTCTGTCCCTTGCTAATTGATAATCCTGGTATTCAGTCTCACTGCCTTGATCACTCTCATGATCACCTTGATTCTCATGAGCATAGTTTCTTATATCCTGTGGCTCCACCTCAAGATGTGTAGTACTATCTTGATTCTCTCCAGAGCCTACATTTTCAGTCACCTTGAGAGGTAAGCAGTTTTCATCAAATGTTACATCTCTGCTTATGATACACCTTTCACTTCCCTTCTCAATGCACCACAATTTGTATCCCTTTACCCCTGTTGGATATCCAATCAGTACACACTTGAGAGCTCTTGGTTCCAGCTTGTCTTGCCTTATATGAGCAAAGGCCTTGCATCCATAGACTCTTAAGTTGGAGAAGTCAGGTTTGTGTCCTGACCAGGCTTCCTCTGGTGTTTTGAACTTCAGTGGAGTTGATGGACTTCTATTTATGAGATAAGCTGCTGTAGTTACCACTTCTCCCCAGAAAGACTTGGGTAATCCAGAGCTACTCAACATACACCTCACTCTTTCTAGCAAGGTTTGATTCATCCTTTCAGCAACTCCATTTTGTTGAGGAGTTCCAGGTACAGTTCTGTGCCTTACAATGCCTCTCTCCTTGCAGAAAGTTGTGAATTCTTCAGATAGATACTCCAACCCGTTGTCAGTTCTTAGAACTTTTAACTTCTTTCCACTGATGTTCTCCACCTCAGCTAACCAATTCTTGAAACTACTGAATGCTTCAGATTTAGTTTTCAATACAGATATCCATACCTTCCTTGAGTAATCATCTATGAAGGTAATGAAGTATCTTCCTCCATTCCTTGTGGGATTCTTTGAGGGTCCCCACAAGTCTGAGTGTACATAGTCAAGGATTCCTTTTGTGGTATGAGAAGCAGTGCTGAATTTCATCCTCTTAGACTTCCCATATATGCAGTGTTCACATATATTTATCTTTGAGATTCTGTCTCCACCTAGGAGATCTTGTTTGGCTAACTCTTGCAAGCCCTTTTCACTCACATGAGCTAGCCTGTTGTGCCACAACAGTGTGTTGTCCTTTTCATTTACAGAATTAGTACCACCAGTAACAGTCTTTCCCAGTAAGAAATAGAGATCATTCCTTCTAGTTCCTTTCATAACAGTATGATCATCTCTGGTAACTACTAATTCCCCATTTTCAGAAGTAAACTTGTACCCCATGTTATCTAACATGCCAAGAGATATGAGATTCCTTCTAAGATCAGGTACATACCTCACATTTCTCAGAGTTCTGACAGCTCCATCAAACATCTTCAAGTTTACAGAGCCAGTTCCTCTTACTTTACAGGTGTGGTCATTTCCAAGCAAGACTGATCCACCATTCTGGTGTTTGAACTCAGTGAACCATTCCTTCACAGGGCACATGTGAAATGAACAACCTGAATCCAGAATCCACTCATTCTTCTCCTCTGATGTGGTGATGGAAAGTACTTCAGCTAGTTCAAAGCTTGTGGAGTCTTCAGTTTCTACTGCTTGATTTGCTTGTTTCTTGTCCTTCCCCGATTCAGCAACTCCTTTAAACTTTGATGACTTCTTCCACTTAGGGCAGTTTCTCTTGAAATGTCCTGTCTCATGGCAGTGATAACACTTCCTGCCTTCTCCATCATTAGAGGTTTCTGATGATTTCTTCTCAGGTTTCTTGCCTTTATCTTTAGGCCATTTCTTGAAGTTCTTCTTTGAATGGTTTTCCTTCACTGTCAGACTCTCATTCACCTTGGAACTGCTACTAGCTTCAGATGTTTTCTGCAGTTCCTTAGACTTAAGGGCCAACTGCACATCTTCAAGGCTAATTGTATCTTGCCTTCCAAATAGTATAGTGTCCTTCAGGTTTTCATAAGACTTTGGTAAAGCACTTAACAGGATAAGGGCCTTATCCTCCTTTTCCAGCATGATTTCAATATTCTCTAAGTCATCCAGAATTTTATTGAAATCATCCAACTGCTCCAGGATGGGTTTGTCATCTGCCATCTTGAATGCATAGAGTTTCTGCTTCATGTACAACCTGTTAGCCAAGGTCTTCACCATGTACAAGCTTGAAAGCTTGTCCCAGACCTCCTTTGCAGTTTTCTCCTTAGCAACCTCCCTCAGAACTTTATCACCAAGGCACAGAATGATAGTACTGTGTGCCTTTTCTCTGATCTTGGCCCTTTCTGCCACTTTCTTACTCGTTTCTTCTTCCTCGGGTTTTCCAGGTTCTTCAATGGCTTCAGCCAATCCTTGCTGAACCAGAAGGGCCTTCATCTTGATTCTCCAAAGCCCAAAGTCAGATTTCCCAGAGAACTTTTCAATGTCAAACTTTGTGGAGCTACTCATCCTTGCTTCTTGCCTTGTTTAGCTTCTTCCCACAGACGGCGCCAATTTGTCAGGATTCGAGAGCTAGAATACACTCTTGAATAGGGTTGAATTAAACAAGATCAGCAGACTTAGGATTCAGTGGACCTTAAGATCAGTAGACCTTAAGAGCTATCAGACGAGTTCGAAACCGAAAGCAACTCAACTGATGAGAATTTCAGTAGAGTTCAAAGCACAAGACTCAGAAATTTATAGTGGTTCGATCCAATAGATCTACATCCACTTTGTGAGGCCTTTCACTATGTTGAAGAAGAGATTACAGAACTACAATGATATCCTCCAGAGTATAAGCTAAGAAAGTAGAATCTAGCACTCAAAATATCACTCTAGCTAACAAGTTGAAATCTTCTCTTTACCTAACAATGAGCTAGTTTATATATCAGCAACTGAGACACCCTTGAGCAGTTATGAGTTGAGAGTGATAGCCTGCCACGTGCTCTTCATCTTGCAACTCGAGTCAGTTATAACCTCCAAGCAGTTAGGAAGTTATGACCTCTTGAAGTTGGCACCAGATAACACTTATAACTGTAACAGCTTTGCGTAACTACCATTCGTAACCAAATAACTGTCAACTCTCTTGGCTTTTCCAGCTGTTAGGGTTCAAGAACGGATCTTCAAACTTCACACTTTCATATGACTTGAAAGATATTTACCAGATTTAGAGATAACACCTCTCACAGAGTTCTATTGAATAAAAATAAAAAAAATAACTAAGGCCTAAAAGTGATAATTTCGCACATGACATGATAAGATGATACAAACACGATAAGTAAATTGGGGATTCAACCTTATCGTGTTTGTGTCGACACGATAGGCATGCAAATTTTCAGATTTGTGTCAACTTGTTAAATTGGGAATTGTATTTTTATTTAGTACATAATGTGGTGTATTAAATATTATAATATAAACTATAACTATAAATTTATTTAGATTTTTTATTGTGTCATGCAGTGTCGTGCCAACATACAAAAATTCATATTTTTGTTATGTCAGTGTATATTCTTATCTTATCGTGTTTATTTTTATTGTGTTACTATCACGTCAACACGAAACACGATATGAAAAACACGAATTAAAACTCCTAATAATGACAACAAAAATAATATTGGATTTTTTTTCCAGAGATTATAATAATGGCTTCATTTAAAATGAATAACTTGTTTAATCTCAATATACATTAACTAGGGTTTCTTTTAACAATTTTCACAGTTATAATAAAAAAATGACTATAATTTGAAATAAATATAAAAAAATATGATTATTTATGGAGTAAATTTCTTATAAACCAGTTTTACAATACATTTTAAAATGTAATTAGTTGTTTTCATCAGTATAACTATAAGACTCAGGTTGCATTTGGATATAGTTATTTGAAATGTAATAGATTTGAAAATAAATTGATTTAAAAATTTATTGATTTCAAATGACATAATTTTGCTAGGTATTTAAAATTCCTCCATTTGAACTAAAATCAAAACAAAAAATTTAAATATCTTATCCAAATTAAACAAGTGGAGTAGATTTAGATTATGGATTTAAAATTCATAGCTCAAATTCCTCCTTCCAAACACAATCTAATAAATTTTAATGTAACAATTAATACTGTAAAAAATTACACACAAAATACAAATAAGTTTCATGGTGATACTAATTCACAATATACTCTGTTTTGTTTAATTTTGTGGGACTTGGGAGTATAAAAATTGGAATTAACAATGGTAAAACACTAAAACTTATACTATAATTTTGTAAAAATTGGAATTTAATGATACTTTTGTAGGACGAGCTAAGGGATGCAATGGTACTTGTTCTTGCAAATAAACAAGATTGTCCAAATGCTATGAATGCTGATGAGATAACCCAGAAGCTTGAACTACACACAATCTCTCAACCTCACTGGTATAGTCTCCTCTCCTTCTCAAGTCTACAAGTATAATTATGTTAGGGAATTAGATAAATGAATTTATTTTATAAATTAAAATTTTCAGATCTATGGATATTGAATTTAATTTCCGTTGAAAGTAATTTTATTTATATTAAATTGTCCCACTCATTGGGTCTCTCCCAGAAAAATTTGAAAATTCAGCTCATGAGTGAGGAAGAATGTTTGGAAATTAAATATATGAATTGATTTCACACCTCCCTAAAAATTCAGCCTTTTAAATGAAGAGTAATTCTTTCACACACACTGTGCTTCGCAGGCATATCCAGAACACTTGTGTGACCACTGGAGAAGGATTAGAGGAGGGGCTGGATTGGCTATACAACACAACTGTTAACAAGAACAGGTGATCATCAATTCATCATCATGACCTTTGAATAAGCTTGATCACGGATCACCTAATTAAGCCTAGTTGTAATTAATTTGTTCATTCTTCTGTCGACATCTTTTATAAGCATATATTGCTGCTGCCACTGCTTCTTCTTTTTTCAAGTATTCGTTCACATGAATAATGTAATCTTCTAACTTGTTACTCTTTTTATATTTAGACAGAGTGATTAATTTCTATCGTTTAGAAACTATATATACCTCTCTATTATTTTCCATTTTTTAAAGAATGTTAGTGGTGTTTACGAGCTATAAAAACAGTTTCTGAAGTATTTTTATTTAAAATAACGAGGAACTGCAATTAAGATTACCTATTCTACTTTAATGTTTTATTTCGTAGTTTAATTTGTTTTTTCTTATGTCTTACCCAAATAATATTATATGTGTCATTTTTTATATTTCACTTTATATTCTATTATCAGGATATTGGAATATTAAGCAATATCTAATGTACTATCATAATTTTTGGATTTAATATAAAGGATCTTGGATGTGAAATACGTATTGGACCTTAAAATTGGCCTAGAGGAATGAAATTATAGCTATATAGTTTTTTTTTAAATGCGTGACTTGAACAAAGTGTGATCAAGAATAGAAATAATCCACTATGAGAACCCTGATTATTTTTATTTATCACTCGCCAACAAAGACTTTACAAAAGTGAAACCAAGAGTTGTAGCAAGAACCCCCCTCACACCCTCAGAAACATTCAAAACTTTAATGTTATATTTCGTGACTTTTCCCACATTAAATCGCAATATCACGAGTCACTCGTATATGTAAAAAATAAATAAAATTGTGGATTAATTATTAATTAAAGAGTAGGACTTGTCTGAGTCCGTCTAGTGACGAAATATAAATTGACATGATACATTAACACTTTGAAAAAAATGTGTGTTAATTTGTGCTAGTTTGTGAATCGTCTCATCGTACGACCATCTCACACAAGTTTTTCCCCTAAAATTTGTTGGGTATTTTACAAGTAACTAACGAAATAGTAAAAGAAAAATACAAGACGAAATTACAATGAAATAATTTCTTTAATTTCTTCAATTATATCTCCAACAGAACGAATGCTGGGACTTGGCATTCACCGTTAAAATGCCACGAGCACACGTACGGGATAACTCATTTATAAAACAATGAACAATCGAATAGGAAAACTTCAATCCTCAAATACAGGTACAGGAAGCACCAGAAACATACACGATCACAAACAC
Organism: Ballota nigra; assembly: GCA_947034835.1. Lineage (NCBI taxonomy): Eukaryota > Viridiplantae > Streptophyta > Magnoliopsida > Lamiales > Lamiaceae > Ballota > Ballota nigra. Next base: position 42,085,886 of record OX344723.1, on the reverse strand, counting down.
CTGGACGACTCAAGGAACTAGGGTAAGTCGAGTCAAGAAAAACCCTTTTCCCGCAAAATTAATAAATCCCAGCTAGTGTTATTGGTCTATGATGTAATGTTTTAAAAGGTAAATCGATTTTCGTCCCTTATTGTGTAGCACCACACGAATAAAGGCTCCGGCGAACTGAAAGAACGCGAGGAGATGATAACATTACTACATGAAATGCATGAGTATGCAAAATGTTTTTTCGATGTTTTTTCGTACACGAAATGCAAAGATATATGCATGTCTATATATAGGCCTCCAAAATCCACGCATGCATGGAAGGTGGAGAGGATTGCGAGTCAAACTACGAACCTGGACGTTTCTGCATTCCGGTCCGTTTCAGCCAAAAGGAGGGAGACGTAAGTCACTCTCAATTAAACGAAAATCAGAAAATTGTTAACTATCAAATTTCGTCACATGTTTTGCATTTTTATCATACTCTTTCATGTCAATTTAGCCTTTCATTCAACAAATTTGGACACTCTAGATTTTCGGGCTAAGTCCAAATTTTACACTCAACAAACATAGAAGCTCTTCTAAGGTTTAGATACAACTCAAAGTTCAATTGTCAAGGACCAATAACCAAGATTCAAAGTCTTCAGCTCAGTCTCGATTAAATTTCCTTTTAATTTTCACTCGGTACACACCAATAATTCTAACAAACTTTTATTAAAAATCAAAATGTGTTAATATAAACATTTAGACCGACTGAAAAATATTTATGTTTTTAAATTTACAATAAGAAAACGAAACTATAAATGAATAAGGAAAAATTAATAGTATTTTTTTCCATCTATAGTTTCCCTGTTGACTTTTAGGAATTAGGAAGTCCACCTATTCTCCCCTTGGCTAAAAAATGTATATATGCGTGGGCTGCTGCCTGCTGGTATTTTTTTTAATATGATTTCGTGTCTAAAGTGATGTGTTTGTGTAATTTTCATATGTATTTTTTATTCTCAATCAGTTAATCTTGTTATATGTGTAGATAATATATATGAAAAAAGTTTCATATATGGTTTACGAGTTAAGACCATAGACAGCAATATTTCCGGTCTCTCAGAAGGGATTCTAAACTCCGTTGACTTTCTCACGTAAGTCCTTTCATGAATCATACTGTTTGGAAAATGTAGATGTGGGATCCGACGGTGAAGTTTCATATATTTAATTTTGTAGAAATGTGCAAATTGTTTGGCATCAGATTTGTTCTATTTCATATTTATTATATGTAGTATTCAAATATTTTTGAAAAGTGGAAAATAAATTATGTTGGAAATTCAAATTGTGCAGGATGGGTTTGTCCTGGAGTGGGGTGTTTGGAAAGAGAGAGGTGCGGATTGTTTTGGTGGGTCTTGATGGTGTTGGTAAAACCACTATTTTGTATAAACTCAAGCTCGGAAAATTAGTGTCTACCACCCCTACAATTGGTAAGTAGATACACTAGCCTTCTAATTCAATATTTTGGGATTTGAATTCTGTGATATATAATACTTTTTCGTGTAGTTGAAAAAGGACAAAAACTTAAAGTTGAAGAGTAGTTCTATATTCCCCTTTTTTTAACTACAAAAAATAGTACTCCCTCCGTCCACCAAATTTTTACCCGCTTTCCTTTTTGGTCCGTCCACCAAATTTTTACCCATTCCTCTTTTGGAAATAAACTACACTCACAAACAAAAAATGGGTCCCACAATACCCACCACAATACTCTTACTTTATCTACTTTATTCACTTTTTCAATAAAATACTAATTTTCATTAAAAACTGTGCTCTACAATAACCGGGTAAAATTTTCGTGGACGGATGGAGTACAAGACAGTGTTGTACAATATCACATTCAATTTTTACCTGAGCATCTAGTTTGTTTGCGGGCTTAACTAGCACTTATTGAATTCCAATTACACTAAAATAATTCGACACATTTGATTTTGGATAGAGGTGCAAAATGAGACTCTAGAACGGGATTTAGGTTAAAATGGAACTACTTTTAATGGCCGAGGATTTTATTTTTTATTGCAATGTATTTTCTTTTATATATTTTTATTATAATATGTATTTTCTTTTATATATTTTTATTTTATTATATAAGTAATAGGTAATATTTAAGTTTAAAAGACGGGCCAAACCCAATGCAATTATCAAAGTCCACAATTTTAAATTTGAAGTCAACAAATGATTTAAAAAAAAAATTACATGAATGATATTTATAGTAATTATTATTATGAACGACAAATTATAATCAATATTAGTAATATCATGACCCAAGTATATTACACATTGTGGATCCAAATTATGTAAATAGACATGATAACACATTTCTAACTCTGAAACTTATTCTTATACCATGTAGTACACAATGTGGAGACATTGGAATACAACAACATTAGCTTCAATGTTATGGATTTTACTGGTCAATGTAGGTATAAGGTGCGTGCACTCTACTATAATTTCGTTTGATGCATTTGTTCATCGCAAAATTATGACCGCATTTTTCATATTCATCATTGTTAAAAATTTGGTCATTATATTGATATAGATTATAATTAAAAAAATGTGATCTAGATTCGAGATATGTGGAGGATATATTTTTACAATATTCACGGGTTGGTCTACGTGGTTGATAGTACCGATCAAGAGCGTGTTGATGAGGCTAGAGATGAACTGCGTGACATGTTAAATCAGGTATACTAACTCTATTTTTAAATTTTCTTTAAAAGAACAAATTATTTATACAATTGGAAATAAGGTCCCATTATTATTTGCATTTTTTTTTTGACTTCCCTATTATTATTTACACAACAAAAATAGGAAAATCTTGCATAAATTTCACCCTTATAATATTTATTTAAAATTTTATTATTTTTGCGTCATCCATAGACATGCTCAATATAATCGGAACCAGACGGTTCAAAGGTTAAAACTCAAAAATCAAACCTAAACCTTCTTTTTGGGTTTTAAAAATTTGGATTTGGATTTTGAAATCCAAAACCCATTCTAGTTTGGATTTTAAAATTAGTTTTTTGAAATCCTAATCCTACAACCCTATAAATAACCTATACAACACTCCTTTACTTTTTACATAATAAAGTTAAAACCTACCCTATTCAAAACCCAAAAAGAACAAGAATTTTAAAAACTCCATGGATTACAAAAACTATTGGTTTTCAAAAACCGGTTTTTAAAAACCACTTAAAACTAAAAAGAACATTGATAAGGTATGATTGTAGTTAGGGGTATTTAAAACTAGCGATTCCATCTCCTTTTGAAATAAAATCAAATTATGTTCAGGCTACCTAAATCAAGTGTCTGTTGGAGATCTATGGCTAAGATTATTTAGTGGTTAACTTTTTATTATCTTTTGATTAATGGCTAAAATCTAGAATTAGAATTGACGGTTCAAAAAAAAAAAAAAAAACGAGACCATCTATACCCTGGCATGGTTCAAATGTTGCTTGTAGAGCTAGGAAAATAGGCCCGGCCCGGCCAATCCGAGATATGGGCTGGGGTGGGCCAGAAATATAGTCGCCCAAAAAAAATTGGGCCGATTTGACACAACGGGCCACTGGCTAGTTGGGCCATATTAATTTTTTTTTTAACCTGCGACTGTTGTGCTCCCTAATCCCTATATTATTTATAAAAAAAAATTAACTAATTGAATTATGGAAGAAAAGAACAACTCCACCCAGAAAGAATAGAAGTTGCGTTATCCTCCTATTGTTACTTGTTAGTAGGGATGTAAACGAATCGAATCGAGTCGAATATAACTGTATTTGAATTTGTATTTGTGAAATTATTTCGAATATCAAATACGAATCGAATATTTTTCGAATAGTAAATGTGATTTATATTTGATTTGAAACTCATATCGAATTATTAAAACATGCACAAATACTTGAGTCAAATATTCGAATCGATTTTTTCTCAAGCATGTTCCTAACAAATAATATTCAAGAGAAAGTATTATGTGAACAATATTCACAATGAAACTTCTTTGAAGGGTATTAGTAAATTAAACTAAAAGTGTCAATGAATTTAACTAAAGTTATCAGCTCCAAAGGGCATTTAGTTGTTTTTATTAAATGTATTAGTTGAAGTGGTATTAGTTATTCTCACTAAAGATATTAGTTGTTTCAACATAAAGTTTAGTATTTTTTTATCAATAAAGTTTTGACTCTAACATATGACATTTGTATCATAGGTAGTGAGATTTTAACCACTTGAGTTATACCACTTCGTCAGATATTAGTAATTTGTTGTTCACGGTAATAGTTACCGTGAGTATTATTCACATAATACTTTGTCAATATTCAAATATTCATTTCAAAATTGTCATTATTTGAATTCACAAACAAGCTATAAACTTAAAAATTTGCATAACATAATCAAGTAAGTAAATGGAAAAAAAAATTAATTATCAAATTCATGAAAAACCCCTTTAATAATCAAATTAAGAGTGTTGACCTGCAATTCTTTTTTAATTTGTTAAGTTTATTAATAAATAAATTACATTAAATATTTTTTAATTAAAATATTTAATTAAGAATTGCCTAAAAGCCCACTTGTTGGATGAAGTTATAAAGATTAATATCCTTAAAATAATAATAATGGACTTAAATTTATAAATAATTATATTTATTATTACTATTATTATATAATTATATATTTAACTGAATATTTAATCGAATATTTACAAATATCGAATCGAATATCATAGTTTTTATATTTGTATTTGATAACTAATTGAATCAAAAAAATTATTTGTACTTAAATTAGAATTATAAAATTTCGAATACAAATATCAAATCGAACCAAAATTGTTTGATTCGTTTACAACCCTACTTATTAGTTTACTAACTTAAGTTTATTTATTCATTTGTTCATTTTCAATTTACCCACTCCCAGTCTATCTGCATGGTATTCATAATAAGCCCATTAACCCATGAGCTCACCATTATTTTACATAGAACTATAAATTAAAAAATAAATATTAAACGGGTCGGGCCGTTAGCCTGTGGGCTAAAGTGGACTGGGCTGGGCTCAGTTTTTAAAGGCCCAACATGCAAATGGGCTGGGTCGGGCCGTGAACAGTGTTTGGCCCGACGGGTCGGGCTGGGTTGCCCGTTTTGCCAGCTCTAATTGCTTGTAGAAATATTGGAATCGAAAATTTCGAAACCATGATCACCTATATCCATGCTCAAAAGTTTATGAAATTATCCCTTAAACTCCTACTCATTATTCATTTTATCATTTGGTGTGCCACACATGGTGTGCAAATACACGTGTAAGGGTAGTTCAATTTTAAAAGTAACACTTGTATGCAACAATTGCACCGTGCAACTGGTACACCAATGATATTGTTAAATAGAAGCTACCAATATTGTTCAACCAAATAATAATGTTGATCAACTAAAACAAACTAATTTTCCAATGAAAACAATTAATACCGATCAATAAAAATATACACCAGCTACACGGTGTATATATAAGAATTTGACTAAGAGGGTGTTTGGTTGAATTTATAAGCTCCTTAAAACAACTTATAAAGTTTTAAAAGCTTATGAGCATCATCAATGTGTTTGATAAAATAAAATGTTTAAGGTCTTATAAGATCATAAAATAAGCTCGTAACAGCTTATAAACTGTAAAAATTTAAGTTGAGATTTCTCAACTTAATTATTTTTCTAACCACCCCCAACCACCCCAGCCCTTCCCTGCCCATCTCTATTCCAATATAAAAAAATAAAAAACTTATTTTATATTAAAACTAAAAATTTAAAATATTTATTATAAATTCTCTAAGATCTTATTAGTTGTATTAGTAAAATACTTTAGCAACTTATAAGCTATTTAAAAATTATATCTTATAAGTTCTTAAAACAACTTATAAGATATTAGAGCTTATAAGATGTTTCATATAAGTTTAGTCAAACGGTCTCTGAATTTAATGATACTTTTGTAGGATGAACTAAGGGATGCAATGGTACTAGTTCTTGCAAACAAACAAGATCTTCCAAATGCTATGAATGCAGATGAGATAACCCAGAAGCTTGAACTACACACACTCTCTCAACCCCATTGGTATACATACACACATTCTCTCTCCTCTCACTCTCACTCTCACTCTCACCCTCCTCTAACTCTTATCTCTACATCTCAGGCATATCCAGAGCACATCTGCGATCACTGGAGAAGGATTGTACGAGGGGCTGGATTGGTTATCCAACCTCACTATTTACAAGAACGTATCACCATGAAACCGTTTAATCAATTGGTTGATCACCTAATTGAACCTTGAAATTAATTTGTTATTCTTTTGTCAACTTTTTTTATACATGCCCTTTTTTTTATAATTTTGTTCAAATCAAATTATGTAATCTTATGATTTCAAAATCAAATATGGAATGAATTTCATGTCAATATCGACGCAGATAAGTATTCATATCACTAAAAAAAAATAAAGAATTGTTTACGGAGTATGTTTACGAATTGCCTACAAAAATTCTTAAATATATAGATATCTTCTCTCCCCACCTACAATCTTTACCAACGAAAATTCTATAAACAAATTGCATTGTAGATAGTTTTTTGTAAAAAAAAAAAAAAGACTTGCAGGTAATAATTACCTAGAAATTTTATTTTGTAGGCAAATTATTCCTAAGTTGAGAAGTGAAGATGCTTACATTATTCGAAAATTCTGTAAGTAAGTCGTAGGGAATTCTTATTACGAAATTCTTTGTTGAAAAATTTTGCAGACAGTTTTTTTTTTTTTTTTAGCATAGGATGTTCAATATTAATTATCTATCGAGTTCGATAGTTTTACATGTAATTTACATAGAAACTAGGGTAGGAACACACAATTCAACTACAGATATCTAAGTTACCATGTATATGCTGATACTTAGGTGAATCCAATGTTCGTTCTTTTTTAATTTGGTCTCTAGATAAAGAGTATGTATAGAGTGAATTGGTTTATTATATAAATCATTGAAAGATATTAGTTGTTTTCACCGAAGAGTATTACTGGTTTACACTGAAGAGTCTTAGTTTATTTTCACTGAACAACTAAGACTCTTTAGTGTAAATCAGTAATACTCTTCAGTAAATACAACTAATACTCTTTAAGGAAAACAATTAATATCCTTCAATAATTTATGTATAAACCAGTTTCACTCTATACTTCGTCCTAGATAAATTGTTACACTATTAATTATTATGAAGTACAAATTATTTGACCAAGAATTGCAATTAAGATTAATATATTCCATTATAGTGCTTCATCTTATACTTTATTGTGTTTAAAACATGATGTCTGGATGCATATATACAAACATTATTGAACATAATATAATGGATTACATATATTCATAAAAATAAAGAAATAGTATCGTTATATATGTTTCAGACGTCTCTGGCCCCCTATTGATTCACTAAAAAAATCGAGGATTTGCGACTGATTTTTTTGTCACAAAATAAGATTAGCGATTGATTTCTAATCGACAAATGTAGATCGCTAAAATGTGGGTAGCTAATATTAGCGACCGCCTTAAATCGTTCGTCGATCCGTGACCGCCTAGGCGATCACTAAGATTTAGAGACCGCCACCGATCAGTCGCTAATTCGACCGGGTCTAACCCAGTTGGATCAGGGTTTTGCGACCGCTCAGCTGGCGGTCGCTAATTTAATTCTTAATAAAAATAATTGATAAATTTAAAGTTTATTATTAGCGATTGAACTGAGGGCGGTCGCTAATCACAGAACCTGTGGAAAAAAATATGGCTTAGTGGGTTCAAACCCGCGCTCATTAGAGTCCGGACGGGGCGTGAACTCCGGGTTATCTGGAGGAGACTTGGATCACTTGGACACTTGTTATTATTATTCGTTCTTATGCATTTAATTGTATATAACTTCAAATTGACTCACGTTTTTTTTTTAAATTCATCAAATTAATTCCTTTTTTAATTCTAATTCATATATATATATATATATATATATATATATATATATATATATATATATATATATATATATATATATATTACTAACTCTTTTTATTTTGTAAATTTAATATTTTAGACTAATATAAATTATTAATTTATTCCTTTTTATGCATATAATTGTATATAACTTCAAATTGAGTTTTTTTTTTTTAATTTATCAAATTAATTACTTTATGTTTCTAATTTATTTCTATATATGTATATTCACTAATATTTTTTTATTTTGTAAATATAATATTTTAGACTATAATAAATTATTAATTTATTCGTTTTTATGCATTTAAATGTAAATAACTCAAAATTGAGTCCCCATTTTTTTTTTAAATTCTTCAAATTAATTCCTTCTTGTTTCTAATTCATTTATATATATCACTAATTTTTTATTTTGTAAATTCAATATTTTAGACTATTATAAATTATTAATTTATTCGTTTTGTATGCATTTAATTGTAAATAACTCCAAATTGAGTCTCGTTTTTTTTAATTCATCAAATTAATTCTTGTTACGAACTACAAAATAATTAAATAATTTTAATCATCATCCTCTTCATCTCCGTCTTCCTCTTCCTCTTCTTCCTCTTCCTCTTCTTCCTCTTCTATATTATCTTGTTCGTTCCCCTCATTGCTCTCAACCATTATCATTTCTGGATTTGCAGCTATCAAGTCCACAATGGGATTGACACCTTCTTCAAGGACAACTGTTTGAGCTTCTTGGACCTCAGTTTGAAATGTGTTTTCAGGTTGTGCAGGGTCTTCCTTGGATGAATTAGAAAGTTCAATCAAAGACTTTGCCTTGACTTTGCAAACTGTCCTTAAGTAAGGTCTACCTGACTCCAGTATTTGCAATAATATACATGAGATGCTTGAATTGCAAAGATGTAGGGTTCGTATGCGGCAACATACTTCATGTTGACATGAATATCAATAATCTTGTAATTTGGGTCGACTCATTTTCTGCAGGCCCTGGATTAAACCACACACACAAGAACAAAACTATTTTCCTCGATGGTCACCCCGGATATTCTACTTCAACCACTTTCTACATCACTCTATAGTAATCAATTGGTGGTTCATTGTAGTTTCCACTTGAAACACAAATACCGCTATTTGTAGTTCTTTTCATTGAAGCATATGCATCTTATGGAATTTGTATCCATTTACGTAATACCCTTTGTATGATGTCAACTGTCGTAGTGGTTATTTGCTCAGAGCTTCCAAATGTGGATTGTGAAGTTGGTTATTTAGACCCTGTAAATATAAAATCATTTTTATATAATGAGTTGTATTAAAATAATAGTCGTATAATTAAGCGTTACTCACGTAAGACTGGAACCAATATAGGAATTGTTTGGAAACCAACTGATAGACTTCTTCATCCGTGATGCATGGTACTTATTGTCGAGTGTGGTCACAAAACATCCTTACATGTAAAAAAATAAACAATTATACAAAGCATTAAGTATAACAACACATATCTAAAAATAAATTACTTACTGGATGTGGGGTTGAACTTCAGGTGTATTCATCAAAACGTATGATTGTATTGTCTCCTCTTCCAAGTTGTTCTTAAACCACCGTTTGACTCTCTTACCCAGTGGTCGACCTGCGTGCAAGAATACGGATAACATATCTTCAAACTTACGAAGGGGATGTTCTACTCTGCGACCATCGTAGGTACGAGGCTCATTTATGATCTTAATTTGAACTTGGTCACCACAGTAATAAGAACAGAATATTCCAACCTCTTCGGTAAGATATACATTCACAATGGATGCTTCAATGTGGGTCGTATTTCCAATATTTTGTTTCAAATTGTGTAGATGCCTAAATGTAAAAGCATTCAAAATTAAATATATGGTTTCAAGATAAGCAGACAAATTTTAGATATTTAAATATAAAAGGGAAATACACACCATACTACAATCCTAACCTCTTAAATGCAAGATACAACATGAGAAACCCCACGACACAAATTACTACAATCTATTATTGTTTAGCAATTTTAAAAGTAGGCCCCACCACTTTCGCTCTCTCCTTTAATTTAATTCTGCCACACAATTCAAAAATAATTCAAAACATTCAGATTTCTCTCTCCCCCTCTCAAGTTCCTCTTTCTCTCTCTAGGCCGACGGATGATTCCATGGCCGTCACCGCCCCAACAAAAAGCACCGTCGGTCAGCCTCTCAGATCTGTGAGAGCATGGTTGTGCGGAAACAACTGCGCCTCCAGATTGAAGAGCAGCTCCGCCGCCCAGGAAGTGGCGCAACCTTGCGACGAGAAGAGCTCCACCAAGACGGGAAGTGCGGAAATCAACGGCGTTATCATGATTGGGGGTAGCCACGACCAATCACCACCACCGGTAGAATTTTTTGTCATATGGATATTAGATCAGATTCAAAAGTCTCCCATTTCAGATCTATGTATTTCCACAAAATTTATGTTGTTTGTTGAAAAGTTTGAGTGTGTATGTGAATGTGGAGATTTGGTGCAAATTGTTTGTTCGTGGGGGATTGGGTGGGGTGTAGGTGCAGGTGGGTGGGTGGGTGGGTGGGTGCGTGGGGGGTGGGGGGTTTAGTGCGTGGGGTTGGGGTGGAGGGGTTAGTGCGTGGGGTTGGGGTGGGTTTGTGTGCTGATTGTGCATATACGTGGGGAGAGGAAAGAGTAAGGTATAGTGCAGGTTTTTGTTTTATTGTATGTTTCTGATGATTTTCAGGTATCAAATATGGAAGGAATTAAAAGCTTCTGGAGAAAAAGATGAAAACCCCTCTGTTCATAATATAGTGACATTTGTTCATAATTGTAGAGCATTTGTTCATAATTTATGTGCGTCTATGCATATTTTTTTAGCTGTTTGTTCATAAATTTTAGGTTGTCAGTATCTAAATTTGTATATGTATTATTTTGGAATTTTTTATATGTAATTCTCAAATTAATAATGAAGGAAGTATTTTTTAATTTGAATTTGCTTGAGTTCTCAAATATTTATATTTTATGTTCAAAATATTTTATACTACTTGTGTTCATAAAATTTATATTTATGTTCAAAATTTATAACACCCAAAAATAAAATATTTTTCTGGTCAGAATTTTATCTCGGAAAATGCGCAAAAGAGTGTCAGTCACTCAATTACATGTCAAATTTTGTAAGAAGCTGAATTTGAACACGGCCCCACCAAATTGTATGAGTATGTAGTTTTGGTTAAGTGGTGGGGACCACTAAATGTAGCAAAGAGTATCATGGGATTTATTGCACCCCATTTTGTATTTTAGGCTTTAGGATTGTAGTATACAATAACTACCCCAATATAAAATATGTTTACCTCTCAAAGGGATACATCCATCTGTACTGCACTAGTCCACCATTTAAGGCTGCATACGCTAAGTGAACGGGTAAGTGCTCCATCGAGTCAAAGAAGTTGGGTGGAAAAACCCGCTCGAGTTTGCACAGTATAACAGAGACATCTCTATCCAAACGTTGCATGTCTTCGACTGTAATCATTGAAGCGGTTAAATCTTTGAAAAAAAAGACTTAACTCGATGATGGCACTCCATGCAGTCTTCAAAAGTGAATACCGAAAGGTAATCAGTAACAACCGATGCATGATCACATGACAGCCATGACTCTTTATCTCATTGACCTTCTCTGTTTCTGGCTCAAACAACCGACCCAAATTTGATATGTAATTATCTGAAAAGCTCAACTCTGTCACCCACTTAAATAATGTCTTCTTCTCTGCTTATGTGATTGTGTAACTGGCTTGTGGATACTTATTTGTCCGTGGATCCTTAGACAGGCCAGCACGAGAACAGAACATACACAACTCTTCTCTGGATTTTGAAGTGTCTTTGATCTTGCCTTATGTATTCAAGATCTTGTGGAACAAGTTATTAAACACATCCTTCTCTATATGCATCACGTCCAAGTTGTGTCGAATCAACAATTTGCTCCATTAAGGCAAGTCCCAAAATATACTCCTTTTTTTCAATCCACCTTGGATACGTTTATTGTGCTCCATTGCACCCTCCTCAGTTGTCTTCATCAAATCAGTGATTGTAACCTCATACAACAATGACTCACCTGAAATAATTTTTATATGGTTAAATTATTTATATGAGACACATAGATAACATAAGTAGTAATTCAGACGCATACCTTGTCGAATCTGTGGTCTTGGGCGACCTACTGCATGTTTACCTTTAAGGAAGTGTACTTTATCCTTTCAGAAGGGATGATCAGCAGGTAGAAACTTTCGATGGTTATCGAACCATGACACCTTCCTACTTAACAGAAGATAGAACACATCAGATCCATCCATACAGTACGACCATGCATGTTTTCCAGCAGTTGATCAACCAGACAACATAGAAAATGTTGGAAGGTCGCTAATGGTCCACAAAACAGCAACACGCAATCTGATGTTCTGCTTCCTATGCACATCATACGTCTCCACTCCCATATGCCACAGAGATAATAACTCTTTAATGAGTGGCTGAAGATAGACATTCACCTTATGTTTAGGGTTGTGTGGACCAGGCACCAAGATAGTCAGAAAGATATGTTGTGGCTTCATGCACAACCAAGGCGGTATTGTACAGAGTCAATAGCACATGCCACAACGAATACTCCATTCTGTACATTCCAAATGGAGCAAAATCGTCCGTGCACAAACCCAGCCTCACATTTCTCTTCTCACTCGCAAAATCTGGAAACTCTCTGTTAAAATGTCTTCATGCCTCTGAGTCTGCCGGATGTCGCATCTCTCCAAATTCTAGATCAGAACACTCTTCAGCGTGCCATGTCATGTCTTTAGCAGTGGCACTAGGCTGATACAATCTCTCCAAATAAGGAGTGATGGAAGGTAATACATCGACTTTAATGGCTTCTGCTTTTGTTTTTTCTTATCCTTCTTACGACTAGATGGTTTGTACCGGGGTTGACCGAACATTCTGCACTGATCAATACTCTCATCCTGGTCCCAAAACAACATGCAACCGCTTGTACAACAATCAATCTTCTAAAATGGTAGACCCATAACCTTCAACAACCTTTTGCTTTGATAGAAATTTTCAGGCGTTGTGTTCTCTTTAGGTAGGGCATTTTTTAACAATTTTACAAATTGATTGAAGACTTTTTTATTGACTTTGCATTTGGCTTTGATGGACAACATTTGCGCATTGAATGACAACTGTGTCTCAGTATCACAGTCGGGAAACAACTTTTGATCAACGGTTTTTAGCATCTCAAAAAATTTCTTTGACCGAGGATTTGGTTCCTCCTCCATAGCTGTGTGACCACCCAACACAGATTCATTATCCATCATGTGGTACCTATAGGCTTCATCCACCTCCTCCATAGGTGGTTCAAACTGAGTGAATGGAACACGGGTCTCCTCCATGGGTGATTCCTTCTGAGTATACGGAACATTACTTGAATCACCAATCTCAAATCGTTCACCTTCACCAATGCTCCACTGAGTATAAAAGTTTTCAAGTATATCGATATCAATATTCCACTGCTCTTCACCATGACTGGTCCAATTGTAGTAGCGGAAAACAAAACCAACCCTAAAAAGATGAGTTTTAACCTCATCAATGCTCAAGTATCTCATATTCCTGTATTTTCTTCCTTTACATGGACATCTAAGCTGATTGAAACGATCAAGATAGTGTGAATGACAATATGCAAACTCAATAAATTCTTCAATTTTACGATAAAATTGATAGTTGATGTCCCCACCTATCATACGAGGCATTGAGTACATCCAACCACGATCTGGAAATTCCATTTGTTTCAAATTAATAGTAAATAACAAGTTAATTAAAGAAAACAGAATTTCGACTGTAAACAGACATATCCATCAAACATAATAAACTAATCAAATACATCATATTAATTAATTCAAAAAAATTGGGCAGAGTTTTGACTATAAATAGACATATTCATATTTATTTTTCACATAAATCCAACATAACAATCATATATACTAAATCACTAGTATACATTTAAGCATGCATACTAAAAACTTACCAAAAACTAAAATATATACAGCAAAAGAATTAAACGGTAGAAGTGTGAACACGTACGGTGAAGTTGAAGCAATGTGCACAATGTGATATAGAACCAGTCGATTGCTACCACCACTTTAAAAAGACCATCGTCGTAGATTAAATGGACGAAAAACGAGCTTAAAAGTGTTTTTTTCATAAAAAAATGACAGAAGAACAAAATTTGTTCTGTAATAGATATATAGCGAACGTCTTAAGAGTATTAGCGACCGTCAAGGGCGATCGCTGAACAGCAGACCGAAACCATGTTATTATTGCCCACCTGCCATCTTCGGGATTTGGGATTTGTGTGGTGGTCGCTAAACAGGCAACCGAGTTTATGACCAATATCGGTCGTTAATCAGAAGAATGCAACGTCGTCTGACCTCAACGGTTAGGACGGTCGCTAATTTCAGTCTCAGATTAGCGACCGATATGTCTGGCGGTCGTTAATCCCCAACCTTTTGACCATTCCAGACTGCCGGTAGTAAATCGGTCGCTAATCACCCTATTTAGAGATCAATATTTCAGGGGTCGCAAAAATTGGTCGCAAAAATGCATCTTTTTTGTAGTGATTTTAGGATGACAACTGTGTCTTCTCCTCTTGCTTTCGATTAGAATACATGGAATAGGGGAATTATTGTCAATGGGAAAAGATAATTAAAACGAAAAAGTGATTACCTTATTTAGAAATAAAGATAATAAATTTATTTTTATAAATCATTATAATCACACTAACTTCTAATCTTATTTTTATTACTATCGAGTTAAAGCACCCTCTTATATTAATTTTGGTAATGCCACTTTGTACATCATTGTTTACATGTGAATGAGTAACTAATTATCGATATGTCATATTTATAATGTCAATACTTATTAATTATACAGAAAATACAACATATGAAAATATACAAATAATTAGGAATGGCAAAACGGCCCGTCCCGAGGCTGCCTCGCCCTGCCTCGCTCCGGTTGGGCCAGGTCAGCCCCGCCCCGTCCTGAAAATGGGGCAGGTCAGCCCCGCCCCGCACGTGGGGCAGATCGGGTATGGGTATGTATATTGTCCTGCCCCGTTCCGCCCCGACCCACCCTGCCCCGCAATCTATTTAATATATACATATAAATATATCTCTATTAAATATTATATATATATAGTATGTATATAAAAAGATCTCTCATAAATATATCAACAAACGTGCATATTAATTATTGACTCAATTGATTTAATTCTATTATTCAAATTAACATAATCACACCCATAAATTAATATATTTTTTATTAATATATATTAAACCCTAGGCTTACAATTAATTATGTCATTCACATATATTTTTTGTTAGTTTTGAACTCGTAATTATCTTGAATTTGTTGATTAGATTTATTGTAATTTTTTACATGAGATTTTGATGAATTTGTAGTTTGATGGTTATGTTTATTATTTAATTTAATTGTGAATTTAATTTTATATATATTTACATGTACTTATATTTTAAAATATGTATATTTTTCTTGGGATAAGAATGGGACGGGGCGGGGCAGACCTTCCCCGTGCAGGGCGGGCATAGGGCACAAGATGCCGCCCCGCAGCGAGGCGATGGGCGGGACGAGTCGACTGGGGATAGGTGCGGGGCGGGTCTGGGTACTTAGGTACCCGCCCTGCCATAGAGGAGTATGTATAGAGTGAAATTAATTTATATATTAATTATTGAAGAGTATTAGTTATTTTCACAAAAGAGTATTAGTGGCTTTCACTGAAGGGTACTAGTCGTTTTCACTGAAGAGTCTTAGTTTGTTTTTGTAAACAACTAATACTCTTCAATGAAAACATCTAATACCTTTCAGTGAAAACAACTAATACTCTTTAGTGAAAATAACGAGAGAATTGCACTTTTGGTCCCATGGGACATGGGCCCATTGCAAAATTGTCCCAAGTATTTCAGATATGGTCCCTTAGCTTTTATTTTACTTGCATAATTGGTCCCAAAGTTACACTTCTGTTAGTAGTCTGTTAGTTTTTATTGCAGATATTATCACATAGGACACAGACACAAATATTTACACTAATGGTCCCAAAATAGGCGGAAAAAACTTAAAATTAGTGGGAACAATGTCGAAGTACCTTTCTTTCTCTATACATATTAACGATATCTTTCATATTTGTCTCCATTTACCTTTCTAGATAGTTGTTTCTTTGTTGTCCAACCTCATTTTCCTTTATCCTTCAGGATAGCAACATTCATTCATCACCAGCGTAATATCAATAACCAATGATTCAACCTCCAAAAGGAAGTGAACAGTTACCGTAAACCCGAATACACAAGGTTCGAGAAGAAAATTACAACTGCCTCAGTATGTGTAAGGTGTTTAGCATCTTCATTCCTCTATGTCTAATAAGTAATATCACTTCCTCACTCTCATCAATACTTGAACTTAATGTAGTTTAAGCTACCTATTTTCCTCAAGGTTTAGAGAGACACTTATAAGTAACTTATCAACACTTTGCATATGTGACCATTCTATTTTGAACACCATAGTCGAACAAGCAACATGGGGCAAAGAAAAAGATTGAAATGGAAAAATATTGTTGTTCTTTACATAGATTGCAAAAATAGAACATTGGGAGAGAAAATGCAACATTCCACCTCAAAACAACATATAACTTTTAAGGAGAAAAGTAAAACAGAAAAGCACAATTCACAACCTCCAAAGCCTGACTTCAAAACCAGTTATATTCGATGCACTAAAAATCCATATGTTTGAGAAAGATTGAAAGAAGCTCAAGAAGATATGGTCATCACTCAACCAATAAGTCTTTAAAATAATAAAACACAATAATCTACACGCTAGTTTCTTTTAACAAACCTGCCAAAGAACATCCATGGTGCTCTATCCACCACTCTCTGCCCCGTTCCCCGAGCCCCACACAGCTCACTACTAACCTTGTAAGCATAATCCCCTTTGTTATTACTGTTCGTCAAAATATATATGTTAATGATGAACAATTTTTTGGCACTTGTACATTTTCTTGATGTAAATATAGTTGTTCATTCAAAGAAGAAGTCTAAGCTCGAGGTATAAATCCTGCTTCAAAGATCCAGGTCATTAAAAGGTTGTTCATTTTTTAAGACGAGCATAACCTAAGGCTAAGCCCTTATTCTATTTAAAGGCAAAGTTCAAATTCACAAATACTCCAATACACAACCGATCACCAACCAATTACCATAGCCACTGTCATTTCGATATTCAGTGAAGCTGCTTTCTGCTCGCTTGCCATACAATTCCACCCCCAAGTCTGACATGCTCCGACCCTAATTCACATCGTGATTATCGTATTGAGCAGATGAGTAAATCGACGAGTAATACGAATTAGGGGAAATGGGATTAGGGTTGGGGTTTGAGGCGTAATTAGGCGCCGTCTAATCGTATAAAGGGTAGGACGACAATTGGGGATGCGATGGGGTTTGATAGGTTCCATGGGCTCCGAATTGGGGAAAATAACACAATGATTGAGGCTGCAAATATGACATCGGTGTTAAGAGAGGATCTGGGGTTTGCAGCAACGATGAGTACAAAGCGAAATTGTGTTGGTACAAGGAGTAGTTAGTGGATAACGATAGAGAAGAAGTGTAAGTATTGGGGGAGAAAGGCAGGGTGAAGGCGTACGGCGGCAGAGAGGGGTAATTAGGTTCGATAAGATACTGATTTGAATTAGGATTTTTGGAATTAGGGTTTTTTCTATCCCCAGCCCCCCCCCCCCCCCCCCCCCCCCCCCCCCCACAAATGATTTTTTGCATCTTTTTTGTTCACCTTTGATTGGAATGGAGTGCACATGCTTGGCACGTGTTTTCTGTTAGATCTCAAACGGCGTGAGACAACGTGAGATGAGTGTTGCATTTTCAGTTGTTCGGGACCAAGTATACAAGAAAAATAGTTGTGGGACCATTTTGCAACAGACATGTGTCCTGTGGGACCAAAAGTGCACTTCCCTCTGAAAATAATTATTCAGTTGTTCATGTATGAACCATTTTCACTCTATACTTTGTCATGATAGAGTAATTGAATTGTAGCCGACCAATGAATAATTTTCTCTACTCAATTTCCATTGACTTTAGTCGCGTGAATCTAGATTTTTCAAAATTTTATTTAAGATGGTCTTATATATGAAATGTGATATTTTATAAAATTTTTGTAATACTTTTGAAATTTAAGTACTAAAAAATGACAAAAATTTGTGCGAACCCACTGTTATGTATATTCACGACATTTATTTTGCATACGGTGATAGTACATATACATAATATGAATATACATATACATTAATTATCAAGTTGGCCTAATACAAGACGTGCTACTTGAGCGAAATTTTATGAATTTAATTTTACAGCGATCTGCTTCAATTCTGGGCCGAGCCTGTTTGGAGAAGAACAATGGTAAGGTAAGGGCCCAACTTTTTAAAGCTCCACTTCTTTTTTTATTAATTGATTTTAAGAAGGCATGTGTTATTTGCACTAGCCTTTATGTTAATCAGATAAATACACTACTTCGTGTTCGAAAAAAAAAATTGAAATTTTTTCACTTTTTCGGAAAAAAAATTCGAACCTGTAATTAAAAAAACTGGAATTTTTTTCTGAAAATTTTACACATTTTCAAAAAAAAAAAAGTCGAAGGTAGTGTATTTAACAGAAAGGTTAGTACAAATAACCGTGGTCTTTTAAGAATTCTCCTACAGTCCTACTCATAAAATTAGGGCCCATTACAACTGATTTTAAACTACAACATTAGTCTAGAAATATAGGATAAATACTCCTTCCCAAATTTATTTCGGGGCGAATCTAGATCCAAATTTGAGAAGTGTTTGAATTTGTCGAAGGCGGATCTAGGTCTCCTCCTCTTCAACTGTCGCCGGTGTCAGATTCACTATCGTCACGGAAATAGTTATCACTAAAGTTGGACTCATTCGTCTGATTTTTCCAATTTTCGTCCAATTCTTACCAAAATTTTATTTGTCGGAGTCTTCCTCCGATTTTTCATCATCAAGTTCGTAACGGGACAAGAATTCAGGTTAAGCCCTTAGACATGCACCCAAAACCTGAGTCTGATATATCTTATATGCACATGGTACGATGTCAATTGTTGAATCAGTGCATCATATGCATGAGAGACTTACTCTTAAATTTTATTACAAATTTGTTGGTACGTGCAATTTTTTTTTTTTAAAAGAATTTGAGGAACCCGTTCAAATCAAACCATCAAAGATTAAAAAGAATACGTAAATTAAATTCACGAAAGTTTGACGGTGAATTAAAAAATATATGTTAGCATATGCAAGTGCTATCATATTTTGATAACTTTGAGAAGAATAATCCCTACACTCGAATATATTTAAAAAAAATATGAAATTTCATATGCTACATATAGTACTTTTCGAAAAATTCACGTAAACCTAATCCATAAAAAAAGGACCCAAGAAACTAAGAGGGATGTATTGGTTATAGAGTCTGAATGAATTTTTTGGACTTTTAAAGTTTTGGGTATTCAATTTGGATTTTTAAAAGTCTTTAAAAATCCTGAGGTATTCAATACGGATTTTAAAAAGTCTTAAAAAAATTTCAGGTATTCAGTAGTCTATGAATTTTAAGACTCCATGGATTTTCTTTGATTCTCTTCCAAAATATAAATATATTTCACTCTCTAAAATCTCTTCTAATAACAAGAGATTTCTACGAATTTTAAAAAGTTTTAAAAAAATTTGTAGGTATTCAACAGTTTATGGACTTTCTTTAATTCTCTTCCATTGGGATGTCAACGGGATGGGGCGGGGATGGGGGTCATTCCCCGCCCCGCGAAATAAATGAGGAAAAATTTCCCCCCATCCCGCTTTGCCGGGGATCCCCGCGTAATTTTTTTTTTATCTCATTTTTAAAATATAAAAAAAATATTTAAATTAAAAAAATATAATCATACACAACAATTACTTTAAGTTGATGTTAAAAAAAATTAGTTTAAACAATTTGAAGAACCTCTAATTCTAATATTTTTAATTAACATATACTAAAGTGAAAATTATATAATTTGGAACTAATAACATAATATTAATTAAAATATAGATGTAATTTTTAATAAATAGTTAATTGAGTAGGAAATTATGAAATATTTATTTGTAATTTACTTTTAAATTTATATTTTATATATATATATATATATATATATATATATATATATATATATATATATTAATTATATAAAAAATAATGTGGCTCTCCGCGGGAACGAGACGGGATCCCCCGGGGCTGGGAATACTATCCCGGTCCCCGCCTATGGGGCAAAAAAATTCTCCGTCCCCATTTGCTTTGGGGATTCCCCGCCCCGTTCGGGGCAGATCCCCACGGGGATCGGGATTTCCCGCCCCGCTGCCAAGTTTACTCTTCAAAAGATATAAAAAAAATTTACTCTCCAAAATCTTTTCTAACAACCAGAAACTTCTAATGAGGGCGAGGTATAACGGTGATGGAAATGAAGATGAGAATAATAATGTATTTTTATTTTTTTTTCTAGACAATTTGGATAAAAAAAAATTATATATACAAATGTGTTTTATATACATTTGCATCAATGGTTCCAGCGCCGGAGTCTATGGAAATCCATGTAAATCAATAAAAAAAAAGTGTTCCACAATTCTATAAAGTCTATGAAAATCCAAGTAAATCAATAAAAAAAAATCAGTTAAACTCTGCATGGAGTCTATAAATTTTCTAAATCTAAAGACTTTTTAAAGTAAAAAAATATCCAATAGAATACAAATTAAATATACCACGCTAAGAAGAGTAAAACAAATTTAAACGTCCCCACAGCATGTTACTAGGTCACATGCCCACTAAACATCAATTAATTATGCTTCTACACAACTGAAAAATTAATGGTTTTTTAAGGTTGCACTATCACTAAGCAATCCCTCTTTTTTTGGTAGACAATATCTTACCTTAAAACCATGATTTGGATGTACAAGAGAAACATTACAGATGATTGAAGTACGAAATCGAAACATATCCTCTAACTCATTATTCTAAACATCGTTATGTGCAAGCCAGTGTTTCCTAGTCTAATGAATGATCGAATACACAACCTTCTCTCCCATTGGACGTCCATTAAATTTCAAAATCTTATCATGATTACTCCAATTTTCAGTTTGTGATAACTACAAAATCTTACGTGAAAAAAATTATAAAAAACTAAATTTTAGTATTACCTGAGTATACACTGTACTAGAAAATAGTTGGAGTTGTTTATATAGAAAAGTATAGGTTGATTACACTGAAAACTTTTCAAAGTATTCAACTCACGCTTTTTAGTGTAATCAGTTTATACTTTTCAGTGTAATCAATCCACATTTTTTAATGTAAACAATCTCATTTGTTGAGTGAGTGCACCATACACTAGGTGTATATGAGATCTTGACGCGAAGAAAATGTGTAAATACTTGCACATAAAAGGATTTCATCTCTAAACTGACTTGTACTCCCTCCGTCCATGAAAAATATGATCACTTATTTGCACGTGGTTTAATTCAATATGTTGAGGATATTATGAGGCATTGTGAGGTCCGTTTATGAATAGAGTGATTGTTTATGAAAAATATGTGGGACATCTATAAACAACCACTCTATTCATAAACGGACTTAAAAATACCCCATAATACCTTCGACATATTACATTAAACCACGTGCAAACAAGTGAACATACTTTTTCGTGGACCCGGAGTAAGTTTTTTATGTCTCCAATTTATTATTTTTTTTATCAGTTGTTTTCACTAAAAAATATTAGTAGTTTATTGTTAAAACTATATTATTGATATCATTTAGTGAAAATAATTAATATTATTCAATGATTCATATATGCACCACTTACACTTTATACATATTCTTAATTTTTTTATCAACCAGTCAAAATAAATAATATGCAAGGATTAATGAACAAATAAAAATATACTTAATTTAAAATTGTTTCATAAATAGTTTTGCACAACGGAATCATCTCAAACAAGAATATATATGTCTCAAGTCAAAGTTTTGTACACTATTTTCACCATGCATTTTTTTTAATAGCATTACTGTTTTCGTTTAATAGTATTATTCGTCTCGGTAAATGATATACTAAAAAAAAACATAATTACACATACACACTAATTGAATAGTATTACTCGTTTTGCTGTATAGTATTTCTCATTCAGTTCCGGTTGCATGTTCACACAAGCGTTACTTGTGTCTCAAATTAAAGACCAAAATCATTGGAAGTAATATGGTGCGTAAGAGCTAAGTAAGGTACATCCTGGATTTTAGGAAACTCAATCTAGACATAATCATCTACCAAGTTAGAAAAAATTAACACACACATTAACTTTTTTTATATTTCTTAAAATTAAAACAAAAGATTTACCGTACCACAGGAAACATTGGTTGCTTGTGATTGCTGTTTTTGCAACAAAAAATCGTGTTTGTTATCATTCATAACCCATCTGATTGTGTGTGGATTATGCAAGAAGAAAAAGTAGAAAACTTGAGAGAGAGAAATTGATTGTACTGACAATAAGAGTAATAATAACTGGACCACTGTCTTTTGACCATAATAAAAGCGCTCCATAATAAATCAGCAATTTACGGCACAATTTAATCCTACTGTAACTCTGTCACTGTACGTGTGGGATTTTTACAGCTAAGAGAAACCGAAGAAAAATGAAATTAAAATAAGATTGATTTCATTGATTCTTAATAAAAGCTGAGTTTTTGTTTCTGCAGTTTGCCCTTTTTCCTTCCTCCCTACTAATGACACATTTGACCATAGCTGTTTATTCATTAAATGCTACTAATGTCATCCAATTTTTTTATTGGATTCAATCGTTAAAACCAATTCTTGCCGGAAACTTTTGTTGGGATGAATTTAAATTAAAGAATTTTTGTGTATAAAGATTAATTTTTATACAGAGTGTCGATTTAAATTTTAATTTGAAGCTCAATTTTTTTTTTCTATTTCCGATTTAAGGGCTTGGTTTAATATTTTTTTTTTTTCAATTCATTATATAGGGAAAAAAATCATTTTTCTCAATTCAAGTCCATTCACACACACATATATATGATCACTAAGGGTGCACATTGTTCAGAAAGAAGTATGAAAGTTCGAATTTATAAAAGGATATTAAATTGATTTATTTGTATGATTCTCTAGTTTTTTGGGTTTGTCAAGTCCATCATGTGGAGTAGAAGACTGAGGTAGATCTTAAATTAATGTTTAATACTTTTTTTTTTATGGTCAACAAGGTTTGAATTTATGATGTGAGCGAACATAAGCTCTAATATTATGAATGCATTCATTTTATTTGAAAATTCGAACTTTTAGAAAAATTTGAAATTAATTAATTTATATTATTTTCTTTACAATTTTTCTATTTCTCGTCTTGTATAATTTGAATTGAAGAAAATAATAATATCAACCTTCGAATTTAGAAAAAAAAGTAAAAAAATGTTTATGAACTGAGGGGGAAAAAGCTAGGCCCTGGATTGAGATATTTATGAATTGAGACCTAATCTGAAAAAATCAAGTCTTGTTTTGAAATCTGTTTCTATAGTATGTGTATTCTTATGTATTCAATCATTGATTCCTACAAATTTTTAACTATTTAAGGAATTTTGACCGTAGGGGAGTTTCTCATCATTTCATACTCTTTTAATTTATTTATGATGCAATAATATCGATCTAGTCATTGAGAAATCAGAGAGGAATTCTAGTGTAAGTATGTGGAGACATCTCACATCAAATTGTGATAAGGGTGTTAATCACGATTTTGGATTCACAAGAAAACTTGTTTCTGGGAATCGGAATCAAATGCAATAAGAACAGAATTGAAAATCACACAAGAACACCAGAATTTTACGTGGTTCGGAGATGAATACTCCTACGTCCACGGGATCCGAGATGATAGACTTTTCACTAAGCAAGAAATGGAAGTTACAAGTTACAGAGCACTCAATCTCACAGTGTTTTCTCTCAAAGATGATCTCACTCTAAGTTATGTTTCTCTCAGCTAAGAAACTCATTTTATAGTTACAGAGATTGAGATGAATCTGGACTCGATTCAGTTGTAACTAACTCATAAGTAAAGTAGTTATCCAGCTGGCTAACAAACTCCAATAACCGCTTCAGTTGATTCAGTTAGAACCGCCTTCAGTTAGCTTCAACTTGGTGTTTCGCGTCTTTGTACTTTATATCAGATGACTTGACCTCAGCTGACTTGATCACTTAACATCAGATGACTTCCGGTCTAGACCTCCTCTGATAGGACTCCACTGTTAGACCTCATCTGATGAACCTCATCTGATATAACTCTACTGATACCCCAAATAGACTAACTCCCACGGCTAACACTTCATCAACATAGCTCCTTATTGAATTAAGCTCAGTAGACTTCATACTTCACATATGACACTTCACAATTCTCCACCTCAGATGAGAAGTATCAATCCTCTCCTCCTCTCCTCCATGCTCCAGCTTGGGCCTAAGGAACATCCCATACACTCATCTTTACCAATTCAACACAGAATTTGAATTTCGTACCTGGTAAAGACTTTGTACACATATCTGCAGCATTGTCATCTGTAGATATTTTCTGGATGAGAACCACTCCTTTATCAATGATTTCCCTCACAAAATGCAACCTTACATCAATGTGCTTTGATCTCTCATGGAACACTTGATGTTTAACCAGATGTACTGCACTCTGATTATCACAATGAACGACCACAACCCTTTGGTTTATGCCAAAATCCTTGATTATGCCTTTCAACCACAAAGCCTCCTTAACAGCCTCTGACACTGCAACAAACTCTGCTTCTGTAGTAGATAAAGTAACTCCACTCTGCAGAACAGATCTCCAGCTCACGGCAGTATTGTAAAGTGTAAAGATATACCCTGTTAAAGATCTTCTGGTATCCAGATTAGCAGCAAAATCAGAATCTACAAAACCTTCCAGTGGACTCTTCTGGTCAGTCATCCTCTCAAACATCAGACCCAGATCAGATGACCCCTTAAGGTATCTGAATATCCATTTCAAAGCTTCCCAATGTAATCTCCCAGGATTAGCCATGTATCTGCTCACCATACTCAATGCATAAGCTAAATCTGGTCTGCTGCAGACCAGAGCATACATCAGGCTTCCAACCCCACTTGCATAAGGTACTTTCATCATAGTCTTCTTCTCTTCATCAGACATTGGTTCCATTTCCTTAGATAATTTGAACTGTTGTCCCAGAGGAGTTGACACAGCTCTACTCTCATGCATGTTAAAACTCTTCAGGACCTTCTCAATGTAACTCTTCTGGGATAAGAATAGTCTTCCAGCTTTTCTGTCCCTAAGAATATCCATTCCAAGAATCCTTTTAGCATTTCCCAAGTCCTTCATATCAAATCTAGCACTTAGCTTCCTTTTGATACTCTGAATCTTCAGAAGACTTTTACTGGCAATAAGCATGTCATCCACATAAATCAGAAGATAAGCTATCACATCATTACCTTGTCTTTCCAGGTATACACAAGTGTCATACTTGCTTCTTACAAAACCAATGGATAGCATAACTTCATTGAACTTCTTGTGCCATTGTCTTGGACTTTGCTTGAGGCCATACAAAGATTTCTTGAGCAGGCACACCTTTCCTTCACTCACTGGTTCAACAAACCCTTCTGGTTGGTGCATGTACAGATCCTCAATAAGATCACCATGCAGAAAAGCTGTCTTTACATCTAGTTGTTGTAGCTCCAGATCCTCTTGGACAACTCTACTGAGAAGTAGCCTGATTGAACAATGCTTAACAACAGGTGAGAAAACCTCATTGTAATCAATTCCTTCCCTCTGAGTGAATCCTCTGGCAACTAGCCTGGCTTTAAACCTCACCTGATCTTTCAAACCAGATTCAAGCTTCCTTTTAAACAGCCATTTACAACTGATTAGCTTCTGCCTAGGTGGCTTATCAACAAGAATCCAAGTTTGATTCTTCTTAAGAGACTCCATCTCTTTTGTCATGGCTGTAATCCATGACTCCCTATCATCACACTCAAGGGCTTCCTTGTAGTTCTTAGGTTCTTGGTACTCTATGGCTTCTGCTGTAACAAGTGCATAAGAGACCAGATCCACACGGCCAAACCTTGCTGGAGGATGTATTTGTCTTCTGGATCTGTCTCTTGTCAAACTATAATTTCTCAAGTCTGCTTCTGGCACTTCTTCCTCCTCTTCTGCAGGTGCACTATCCTCATCTGATGACTCATTCTCCCCTGGTGCTTGCTCTGGTTCAGAACCAGATGAGCTATCATGCTTGTCATGATCAGGCTCAACCTCAACTTGAGTAATTGGCTCAGAAATAACCCCATCCATCTCCTCAGCTGATGGCTCCCTATCACCTCCACCTGACTTGTATCCCATCTGAGATTCATTAAACACAACATCTCTACTGGTAATACACTTCTGGTTTCCAGGCTCCAGACACCACAACTTATACCCCTTAACACCTTTTGGATACCCAATGAAAACACATTTTAAAGCTCTAGGTTCAAGTTTGTCTTGCCTCACATGAACATAAGCTAGGCACCCAAAAACTTTCAACTTTGAGTAATCTGATATCTTTCCATACCAAACCTCATCTGGGGTTTTAAACTCAATGGCAGATGATGGCACTTTATTAATGAGATACACAGCTGTGTTAACAGCTTCCTCCCAAAAACTCTTAGGTAAATGAGCATCAGATAACATACACCTAACCCTTTCCAGAATAGTTCTATTCATCCTCTCTGCTAGACCATTCTGCTGGGGGTTTGAAGGAACAGTTTTATGCCTAGTAATACCCTTCTCCCTACAGAATTGTTGAAACTCCTCTGATAGGAATTCAAGCCCATTATCAGTCCTTAAGTGTTTGATAGTCCTGCCCCTCTTATTCTCAAGTTCAATCAACCATTCTTTGAACTTAGAGAAGGCATCACTCTTCTGTTTAAGAATGTAAACTCAAACCTTTCTGGAATAATCATCAATAAGGGTAAGGAAGTACCTGCCTCCACCATGAGTGGATACCCTTGCTGGGCCCCATACATCAGAGTGTATGTAATCCATCACCTCCTTGGTGGTATGTTTCCCTTTCTGGTATGCTTGCTTCTTTGATTTACCAAGAACACACTTCTCACAGAAATCCAGCTTGCATATCCTCTTCCCAGGGATTGCTCCCTTCTTGGATAACTCCACCAGGCCCTTCTCACCAACATGTGCCAATCTCTTGTGCCACAAATTTACCTCAGAAGACCCCATGGTAACATCAGCTGATCCTGTAACAGTTCTTCCAATCAAAGTATACAAACCATTCTTGATAGCCCCCTTCATGACAATCCTTCCAGATTTGGTTATTGACAGACTTCCCTTGTCTGTCTTGAATTCAAACCCCTTTGAATTCAAGGTACCAAGAGAAACAAGATTTCTCTTTAACTCAGGAACAAACCTGACATCAGATAAGATCCTATCAACTCCATCAAACATCTTGATCTTGATAGAACCAGATCCTTGCACTCTACAGCTCTCATCATTACCCAAAAGAACAAGACCTCCATCAATTTTCTCAAGATCCAGAAACCAGTCTTCATGTGGACACATATGAAAAGTACACCCTGAGTCCAGGACCCACTCTTGACTTAGTCTCTCATGACTAACCATCAAGACCTCTGCACTATCATATCCTTCAACCTCCACAACAGCTGCATCTCCATCTTGATCACCTTGATTGTCTTTCTTCTTTCTTTCAGGGCAATTCTTTCTCAGATGACCTTCCTTATGGCAAGTGAAACACTTCCTCTTCTCAACAAAATCAGATTTCTTCCCACCCTTATTCCCTTTTCCACCATCCTTCTTCTTGGACTGAAACCCCTTCTTCTTCTTGGATTGAACATTCAATCCTTCAGCAGGCTTCTTCCCATCAGCTTGGATCTGTAGAAACTTGGTTTTCAGGGCAGTTTGAACATCATCAAACATCACCTGATCTTGCCTACCAAACAACAAGACATCTTTGAAATTTTCCAGAGACTTAGGTAGGGCATTCAACAACATCAATGACTTATCTTCATCATCAATTGTAACATCCAAACTCTCCAGATCATCCACCAATCTGTTGAACTCGTCCAACTGATCACCAAGATTCTTATCTTCACTCATTTTGAAGACTTGAAGCTTCTGTTTCATGTATAACTTGTTCGTAACAGACTTGGTCTGGTATAACTGCTCCAGCTTATTCCAGATGCCAAGAGCGGTTTCCTCCTTCGATACTTCCCTCAATGGCTTGTCCCCAAGACACAAGATAAGGGCACTATGCGCCTTCCTCTTGTTCTCCTCCACCTTCGCCGGATTAGATCTAGAAGCCACCTGAGCCGGTGGCAACAAGGCTTCGTACAACCCATTGTGTACCAGGAGTGCCTTCATCTTGATCTTCCATAAGCTGAAATCGTTCTTCCCCGTGAACTTCTCAATATCGAACTTAGTTGCAGCCATGATTGCTTCCCACAGACGGCGCCACTTGTTAATCACGATTTTGGATTCACAAGAAAACTTGTTTTCGGGAATCAGAATCAAATGCAATAAGAACAGAATTGAAAATCACACAAGAACACCAGAATTTTACGTGGTTCGGAGATGAATACTCCTACGTCCACGGGATCCGAGAGGATAGACTTTTCACTAAGCAAGAAATGGAAGTTACAAGTTACAGAGCACTCAATCTCACAGCGTTTTCTCTCAAAGATGATCTCACTCTAAGTTATGTTTCTCTCAGCTAAGAAACTCATTTTATAGTTACAGAGATTGAGATGAATCTGGACTCGATTCAGTTGTAACTAACTCATAAGTAAAGTAGTTATCCAGCTGGCTAACAAACTCCAATAACCGCTTCAGTTGATTCAGTTAGAACCACCTTCAGTTAGCTTCAACTTGGTGTTTCGCGTCTTTGTACTTTATATCAGATGACTTGACCTCAGCTGATTTGATCACTTAATATCAGATGACTTCCGGTCTAGACCTCCTCTGATAGGACTCCACTGTTAGACCTCATCTGATGAACCTCATCTGATATAACTCTACTGATACCCCAAATAGACTAACTCCCACGGCTAACACTTCATCAACATAGCTCCTTATTGAATTAAGCTCAGTAGACTTCATACTTCACATATGACACTTCACAAAGGGGTTACTAGTTGTTATTTCCTATAATCCAAAATTGCAATACATCGAAATTACCATTTTAATTGGGCAAAGTATTATATAAAAATAGTATATGAAAAATTTATCATGAAACAATTTTAAAGTACCATTAATTTTATTAAGAGTATCAATAATTTTGGTTAGTGATTATATTGTACTTGTTATAAAAAATATTGGACCCAAATTAATTATACTCCTAATGAGATTAATGATACTTCTATCAAATATGGTGTGGAGAGCTCTTGAAGAGGGAGATAGGTTGTGGGTTAGAGTTTTGAAGTCTAAATATGGTGAGGATTTGTTTAGTCAGGGGGGTAACACGTTAGCGGGTGGGGTCAGAGGGAGGAGGGGGAATTCATACTTTTCGGGGTGGTGGAAAGATATTTGTGAGATATACTGGGGAAGGGAGGGAGGGGGGCTGAGAGGGGATATTGTGAGATCAGTGGGTAAAGGAGATAAAACTCATTTTTGGGAGGACTGGTGGATTGGGGAGAGAGCCTTAAAAGAAGAATTCCCGAGGCTATTCAGGGTGAGCGATCAAAAGGAGAAGAAAATCGGGGAGATGGGTAGATGGGAGGGGGAGAGTTGGATTTGGGATCTAAAATGGAAAAGGGTCCTGAGGGCTAGAGAGAGGGATTGGGTAAACACAATTTTGTCTTGTCTTGACAGGTTCAAAATGAACAAGGTTGAAGGCGATTATTGGAAATGGAAGCATTCGTCTAAAGGCGTCTATACTACAACCGAGGAATACAAAAGGAAAACGCAGAATGGCGAGCCGAGGAGTCTAGAAATGAAGGCAAGCTCAAGAATTTGGAAAAGCCTAGCGCCAAGAAAAGCTCAAGCAATTGTGTGGAAGGTGCTAAAGCAACGTCTACCAATAAGACCAAGCCTAAGAGCACGAGGACTTATTCCATTGAATGGAGACGTAAGCTGCGGAATTTGTGGAAAGGAAGAAGAAACCATCCATCATCTTTTTTTCTCATGCGACCTTGCAAAGAAGTTGTGGAACAATTGTTTTGAGTGGACGAAAATGCCTATGGCCGCTCACATCGAACCAGCCCGGAATTTTCTGCAAATGGGAGATTTACTTAGTACGAAAAGAAAAGGAATTGCCTCTTCAACTTTGTGGACAACAGTAATTTGGGTTATTTGGAACGCTAGAAATGAAGCCGTCTTTAATGGAGTAGAGCCGAACGCAGAAAAAGCCTTCACATAAATCAAGGCGAGAACTTGGTCGTGGATAGGAGCAAAGGTAGCAAGCTTTAGGAGTTGTACGTTTTCGGATTGGAACAGGAATCCTAGGCAATGTTGTCAAGAGCTGTAGGGGAGTAGAAAAAGTTCAAAACTTTATCTTTTATTGTAAGGGTTGGAGGACCCCTTGTTCTCCAATTGTTATAATAAAATTCTCTTTCATCGTTCAAAAAAAAAAAAATGATACTTCTATCAAATATTCAAATCTTTAAAACAGTTTCATGAACAATATATAATATATAAAGCGCCCTACTTCTCTTAGTTTGGTTTTGGGCGGGAGATTGTAACAACTGTTTGATCTGTTTTTATGTTGCCATCTTCGCCGTTCACTATATTGCCTATTTTTCGGTGCTTATTAACTGGTGGTTTATTGTTGACTTTGGTCTTTTTTTTATGTTGAATGGCATTTTTCCGGTAATTAGCTTTTGTTTAGGACCGATTTGTGGAATTAATTCGTGCATTTAATTTTTTGTGTGTGTATATATATGCTCGGATTGCTCTATGTTTCCTCCCTTCCAATGTCATAATTTGCAGAGTACGCCGTTGATTTTGCGTCATCTCTTGGCGTCGGATGCAGGCGTTTAATTTGGGTATGCACATTAGCCTAAATTGCCTGTATTTTTTCCGGTCCCCGGGCTGTTGCATAAATACGATATCCGAACAGTCTGAATCTGGGTTATTTTGGTGGTTGCCGTGTTTCGATTAGTTCGACTTCGATTTCGATATCTATTCAATCTATGATTTTGATTTTCTTTAGTTGTGTATTGATGTATAATCAAATAAAAATTGGTACTGTATTGGAGTTGGTTGTTTTGGGATTTAGAATTTATTATTGGTGGTGGTCGTCCGTATGAAATGTATTGTTGCGGTGGACTTTGAAATTGTTTCACTGGCTTAGTGCACTTAATATAAAGAAGAGGTGGTTCGTGCCGGTTAGGAAGCACTACAGACGCAATCTTGGGCTTATTATTAGCCAAATCACAAGATTGGGGATGCAATTAAATTGTTTAGCTGTTAAAAAGACTTCGAATATTTTGCAGGCCCTAAATGTATTTAAATTAGAGCGACGAACTACTGCTAGAGTCACTAAATTACAAAGACAATGTTGTCAAAAAAGAAAAAAATTGTTGAAAAATCCTGAAAATTTAGTGCTTCTCTCTCTCTATCACACCCACGCACAAGTGTGTTTCTGTGTGTATACATACACAATATATATATATATGTGTGTAATTAGTTTTAATTATTGTGGGACACTAAAGTATGTCTCCGAATTACAGTGAAAACAGATCTTCAAGAGGGAGCAAACCATGGATATGAAGTAATAATTAATTAACAATTTTTCTAATTTTTCATTTATAATATCTCATCTCTTATTTCATGATATATATGTATGTATATGCAGCTACTGTTTATCAGGTTGATATTTGTCTGATAATTCAATCACTTGTGGCTAACTTTGGAGTTAGCACTGGTGGGTACATATAATTAAATATATGACATTTAATTTTTTAATATCTTATTATTGAAACAACTAATATCTCATTGCAAAATATCTAATATTTGGTCGATTAATATTTTATGTGAACCAAAATAATACATTGTATAGTTGTTAATTCAATTGTGTTAGTTGATCAAATCTAATTAATCCCGGTTGCTAAAAATGAGACGAATTGATTAATTTGTTAGTATATACTCCAAAAACATTTTATAATTTTTTTAAATTTTATCAATTTCTGAATTGTGTAGCAGGGATTTGTTTATTATCGTAGTTCTTGATTAGTTTATATTTTTAGTATTATAAATAGATCAATTTATTAATATATATTCCAAGAAGATTTTGTAATTTGTTTAAATTTTTTGTAATTTTATCAATTTGTGAATTGTGTAGTAGGGATTTGTTTACGATCGTGTATTTACAAAACTGGGAGAGTTCTTGATTAGTTTTTATTTTTAGTATTATAAATAGATCAATTTAATATATATTCCAAGAAGATTTTGTAATATTGATTTTAAACTATTGATAATTACTAACATTGTGCCTAATTTGGGTGATGTTATTTATGGTAATTAATATGGCTAAATATTTTCTATAGATTTGTGGCTATTCCCGTCTGTTACTTGGTCGAGGATGAGGCAGGATTTAAATGACTGATTCAAAGTGTGCTTAATTGCATGCTTATAGGATTGTTCATAAAAGATTCTTTTTAAATAAAGTGTTGATTGTAAATTTATACATAGAAGATGTC
Source organism: Ballota nigra (assembly GCA_947034835.1). Taxonomy (NCBI): domain Eukaryota; kingdom Viridiplantae; phylum Streptophyta; class Magnoliopsida; order Lamiales; family Lamiaceae; genus Ballota; species Ballota nigra. The sequence goes on along the minus strand of OX344723.1, from coordinate 42,053,055 downwards.
TCTGTTAAAGTAAAATGTGGAAAATAATATTATATGGATGATCTTTTAATTATTAATTTTTTTTTAATTTTTTTATATTTAAACATATAAATGTGAAATTATGGATCAAAATTCCTTTCCCAACCTTAATAAATTATTTGTATGGGGGTATTTAAATAATCGGCATAATATTCAAAGGTTCATGTTCTTTGATAATTTAATCGTGTGATTTATTAATTAACTGGTGGATTTTAGAGATAATGGATGTTGGTCGTTTGAGTCACTTGAATACCGTGTGTGTGGGTGTTGACCAAATCAATATATCATATAGATGCAAAGGATTTAGTAAATTGTTTAAATTTAATCAACTAATCCCTGTAAATGCCGAAATTAATTATGTGAATCGTGGTAACTTGTGTTGCGATAGTGTTGTGACCAATTATTTATGTGTAATAATCAATTATATTGTGTGCATGTGGATCGCGTAATTTTTACGAGATTGTGCTTATATTTTAATTTTATAATTTGAATTTGGATTTTCTTATGGAATCTTTTGAGATTTTAAATATTCGAAAAAAATGTAATCAGTCCAAATCTCATCAGTTTCATACGAAATTCATAAAAAAACCCCAACTTGAAGGTCAATTATCCAGAAGAGTTTTAAAATTAAGAGTAAGAACCAGCTGATCCATTAATTATTACTCAAGCTCGGTACAAGTATTCATAATTTCATAAATTTGTAGAATCGGAGACGCTGGCTATATAAGTCTTATATATATGACGGAAGTGCTAAAAATTAATTTGTGTGTCTTCGACATTTTTCTTTTTAATCCGCGGATGGTATATGATGCTTTAATATATTATTAATTAGTGTTATCTATTCCTATTTTGGTATTGAATTCTTATTAGTGTTTAAGAAATTATTATTTCATCAAGTATAAAACTTAGATCATCTCAAGTTTATTAATATAATATACAAATTATCTATTTTACCCAACAAAAAAAATTAGTGTTTTCGTAAAAAACAATTTCCAAATAAATCATTTGATTAGAATTAAAAGTTATAATAATTAAATATATTTATTTAGTAAATATTTATCATTTATCAGAATTTGAAGCACAAAATTAGTAATAATTATTTTTGTTAATATAATATTTATATGTATTCTCTCATTCGGGTAATTTTGATTAATTGTGTAAGGTAATTTTTTTTTAGGATTATGGGTGAGAAGATAAGGTCCGTAACTTTTTGGACTGACAGAATAAAAACTGCAATTTTTTGGGCTAACAATTTGAATAACATAATTTTTAAACATCATGTTATACTCTCTTTATTTCACAATAAACTTCACACTTTCCTTTTTCGTTCATTTCACAATATTTTTCACACTTCTAAAATAAAAATAACACGCTCTCACAATATCATTTTATATTCATATAAAACCCTTATAAAACTACTTTTCAACATTCTTTCTTAAAAAAATGTGTCCAACTACATATGAAGATTAATAGGGGACGGAGGGAGTAACTTTTACAATTTGGTCGAATCCAGTGGCAAACTTTACATTTTTTTTCCCTTGAGTAAGTCTCTTATGCATCAAATGCATCATGTAATCCAAGTGTATTTTAAAATAATTAAGGGGGTGTGTATTGGATTAGGATTTTAAAGGACTATTTTAACTAAAAAAAGTCATGCAGATTTAAAAGACTTTGCAGGATTTTTATGAATTTTAAGATTTTGCAAGATTCTGTAAAACTTTATAAATCAGGATTTTAATGGATTATGTATGACTTTGTGGACTTTGCAGGATTTCATGGATTTGTGACATACAAAAAGTTCAAGATTTTTTTCATACATTTGAATTTATTTTAGGATAAAAAATTTCATAAATTTGAAATGTTATAGTCCACAATATATATATTTTATGATATATATACGTATATATATGTGTGTGTGTGTGTGTGTGTGTGTTAATATGTAATTGATGCTATATTAAACTTTTAATTCTCAATAAAAATTATGGGGGATAAATTGTGTGTAAAATTTTATTTCAACTACTCAAACCACTAAGTCACAAATTATCAATTGTAAAAAATTATAATCCTTTTTCTTAATTGAGGAAAATGAACCGATTATTGGATATGATTTTGGTGGATTTGGATTCAATTCGTTAAAAATGAATAGAAACAGAGGAACGATAATGCAAAAAATAAGTGAACAAATTAGGGATGACAATGGGGCGGGTGGGGGCGACCCGACCCGCATGGGTCACGGGGCGGTGCACGGGGTGAGCGGGGCGACCTATTTTAAATATAATATTTGTTATTTTAAAAATAATACATAATAAATTCCAAATATATTATATATAAAATATCTATAAATTTGAATTATATACTATTTATATATTAATAGATGTGAAAAATATATTATATATATATATATATATATATATATATATATTCAAACTTAATTAATATATAAAGTGGGGCACGGGTTTTGAGTGATACCCAGACCCTCCCCATTTTCCCACAACGCATGAGGCGGGGAGATCCAAATGGTTCCGGCCAGTGCGGGTCAGGTCAAGTTGGGTTAGTATTGATATTCTCTAATGAATATCAATGGATTTGAATGGACTCTTTCAAAAATCCTGAATATCCAAATTGAATAACAATTTATTGTTTTTTAAGTAACATAAAATCTTGATTGAATACCAGCTGACCTTTTTATAATTTTTTTTTTTTAAATTCCTGTGAAATCCTAAACTAATACATCCTCCTTAGAGTCATTTACATTGAAGGTTCTACCATAACCGTTCAGTGTAAACAATCATAAATGTTTAATGAAAATAACCCTAATTGTTTACAAGTACATTTCCACCTGATATATACAAGCCTCTGGTTTTTTTTCCCTTTTTTTAATCTCGCCAGAAAACGTCTTCTCTTTATTCTTTTTTTTTTTTACTTTTTTTTTTCTTTAAAAATCTCTATATTAGTTGTTTTTTTTCAATTTTATGCTATTATTTTTCAACTAATACAAAAATTGTTTACTATTTTTTTCCTTCTAATCAAATGATATTATCACGATGAATTAATTGATTATGATATTTTTCAGTGTACGCAACTGTTCAGTGGGTGCACCATACACCAAGTTCACAAAAAAAATTGCTCATTAAATATAGATACGAATAAATCTATTTAATATTTCGCTTTTTTTTAAGCATTATCGTTCCTCTGTTTCTGATTCTAGGCTTTTTTTCACAAACACAAATAAATTAATGGATATCATCATTTACACTATTTTGGTTTTTTTTTTTTTTTTTTGTACCAATTGGAAAATTTCAGATTTTCAATATAAATTAAATAATCAACAACTTCTTTGATTTGGATACATAAACTTTCATTTAAAAAAGGAATGTGGTTGATAAGTGAAGATAATTGATACATCTAGATTTAGTATATACCTTTGGTATTTTTTTGTGTTGTCGATGAAAAAGTCGGATCGGTGTTTTATTTTTTGTCCGTTCCGGCGATCGGTTTCACCTTTGGTGATGTTGCTCCAGATATCTTTTCAATTGTGCGTGAACCGTCGGAATCTTCCAAATTAGTACACAGGTTTCTGATATTCGAAAGGATGAAGAATTAATTTTGAGGTATAAAACATACAGATTGAGGAATGATAGTTTATAATAGGATTGTATTCTCTGTCTATCACTTATCTTTTGTAGTAGACATAATTTTTTTCCTTTGCTGCTTTTTTCCCCTCTTCAGGTATTGAAGGTTTTGTTGTTTGTGTTTTGGTATATTTTAGTTATTCAGAGAGTATAAATGCTAAATGGAGAGTGAATTGAGTTTTTGGGAAAGATAATCGTGTATACAGTGATGAGAACAAGTATTCTTGGAACTTGGGATGCATATTTTATTAGATGATGGGGTTTAGTGGAACATTCTAGAAAACTCAGTTTCATTTATGAATTAATCTTTTTTTTAAATGTCCTTCTCTTATAATTCAGTATTAATCTTTTGTTTTGTATCATAGCTCCTTCAATGATAATAAAAAATTGAATTTAATTTGAGTTTAATAGTCACTTAGTTATTATGTATTTAATTATCGAATACCTCCGTTTCAAAATAGTTATCGTTCTAATAGTTTTATGTAAAAAGTAAAAATTATAAATTTTGGCGTTTATTTTTTTAGCCTTATTCTCCAAGAGATTTATTGATATTTCATTGATCTATAAAACATCAATTATATTTTAATAATCTCTAAAAGCTCTCTTATAATTTAATTAAATTTAAATTCGGGGTTAATTGGAAAATAAAATTTAAGTTGCAAAATACAGTCTATTTTATAATGGATAGAGTATTATTTTATTATGATGATATTCGACTTTTAGATTGGTTAACAATAGTTGAATTTTGTTTACTTTTTCAACCGAAATTATTAGATATGGTTGTTAATTTGGCCGTTTTTTTCTAGAGTATAGGTATAAAAAAATATATGTATCTTTTTTACTCTTACAATCCATTACTTTCTTTTACAGATCCAGGACCAATGTTGTTTGTTTCGTGTATGGCTTCATTTCTATGTTGTGATTTTTTTTAATATTTTTAATATTTATATGACCTTCCATAAAAAAAAAATTGTTAAACAAAATGTAATTTTGTTCTAACTGGTTTTGTATTTTAATTATTCGGTATATATTACAGATAGTTTGACAGAAAATAGTTTGTGCTAAAATTGAATAAACAGTTTTACAAGCACAGAGTATACTCGAAGTGTACAATCTATTCCAGATTTGGATTTTCATTTGTTAAAGAGATCAATCTGAATTTTATTTGTTTATTTTTCTAAATAGAAAAAATTTATGTTCCTTTTTATAAATTTACATTTAAAAGAACTATTTTGTTCGTTTAAATACTACAATTCAACTTTTGTATCACACTCCATGTAAAATTCAACGGGAAAATAACACTCGAATGGACAGAGTAGTAGATTTTAATGTCTAAAATGTAGAACATGTAATATAAAAATCATTGTATTAAATTTTAGTGGTTAAAATGACTGTCGTGCAACGCACGGGTGGGTTTCGTACTAGTTTTCATATAAAACCTACTCTTTTAATTGTTCAATCGATATTTTCATAAATGAGAATAAAATAACATTATTTTTTTCCTACACAAGTATACTTACATCTCATATTATTATTTTACACATATTAATTTACATTTATTAATTAAATTTAATTTAATTTAATGTGACAAATAATAAAGTAGAAATTAATTTTGAGACAAAGGGAATACATAACATGAAAAGGCGAAAGGAATCAGATTAAACATTTTGTCAGGGTTTAAATCCAGGACGTGTTGTCAGTGTGAACCTATTAAGCGTGAACCTATTAACTCTGATACTACGATAAATTTCATTTTATCTAAAAATCTGAATGTATAAAGAAGGGTATAATCCACTCATTTATTTAATTTACCTCCCCACTATTTTCATTTCACAAAATAAATGTTTTTTAGTCAGAATCGGGAACGAATAGTAAATTTGTAATACACACACTTTAATAATCAACATGATACTCCCATAAGATTTTTTTGGAGCGTGTGATTTTTTTATGAATAAAAAAAATGATAATTGAAGTCAAATTGACCTTTTAACACCGCATTTTTCGTGTTACTGAGTATACATTTCATCAATACAAACATAACCAAAATAAAAAATAAATAAACTCCCTCCATTCCAGAGGAACTTGCACACATCCGAAGGCACACTTTTTAAGAAAAAATCATCTTTTGAATAAAGTAGTGGCATATGGGTAAATATGTATATATTTTTGTGAGTGTGAACGTAAATCAATGTTTCATTTTTAAGGGTGTACAAGTTCCTTTGGGACGGACTAAAAAGAGAAGTGTGCATGTTCCTCCGAAACGGAGAGAGTATATACTAGTATGTAAAAAAAGACAATTGTATAAAAATTTATGTGAGACCGTCTCATTGTGATACTATTGTCACTTTTTAATAATAATATTATCACCTTTTAACATTAAGTGTATCACTTTTCAATATTTTCTCTTAAAAGGGTCATTTACATATATATTTTTAAAAGTGGTACAATTTATTTATTACTTTTCAAAAAATTATCTTAAAATGATATGAAAGAATGCTAAATCATCTAAAAATCTGAACTTAAAGAGAGACAGTGGATTAATTCATTTATATTGTTCTATAATATTCTCACTCACTTGTAGGTTATATTGACCTTCCAGCTTGTTAACTTCATTATGTATAGGATTACAGAGAGCTACCAAGTGTTTAATTTAATGTGGGTGACTGTCAGTAGGGGTTTGAATCCATGATATGAGCATGAATCAGAGGCTCTGATATCATGGAAGAAATTCAACTCATCTTAAATTTTGAACTTATTACATCACATCATAAAAATCTGAATCTGTAGATAGATATTGAATTAATTCATTTATATAGTTCCTAATGTAATACACTTACCTGCATTTAAAAAAGTGATACTCAATTCATCTTAAAAGTGATAATGTTTACATCTAAAAGTGATACCGATCTCCCGGTAAGATGGTCTTACATTTTAAGACACAATTGCGTTCATTTCTTTTATTTAAAAAGAAAAAAAAAAAACAAACTCAATTTTAACCGTTCTTAATTAATTGAAGTCATGCAATTTTAATTTTGCCGTTTTCGTATAATTTGCAGTAATCTCATCCGCTTGAGCATGGAGGGCCTCTTTCGGACACGACCTCGGAATCAAAATTCAAGACCCATCATTTCCGTAGAGTTAATTAATCTATTAAACTTTTTTAAAAAATTAAATTTTGTTGTCCTTTTCTTTCCAAATTTTGGTGTTTTTCTTAGAATTTAGATTCTAGATGGTCCTGTGCAGTGCACCCAGTCTAATACAGTAATACTCCTGCACCTGCCACCAACTTCACGAGATCCCTTAATTGTGAAGAAGCTACGTGACAATTAAATAGTTTTATATTATAAATTAAGTAGGTTTATATAAATAAAAAAATAACACATTATTGGTCGAGAGCTCGTTGGAACTTAAGGATGTCACATACATGTTTTGGCTGCGTTGCACCTATTGAAAAGGAGTGGTGTACCTATCATTTGATTTTTTTTTTTTATTATTTGTAAGGAATAGTTTATACTAAATTCCACTCATTTGGAAGTTATATGAACGTGACGAAAAATGTTTTGCAGGCATGGGCCTGATGGGTTTATATATAAAATAATGCATGTAAAATGTTGCTTGGATCCACATATAAAAATAGAGTTTCCTAACACAATATTTCATACAAATAAGAATTAGCTAAATTGAACATTACAATATCCAACCAGGTGGATTAGTTCACCTGATCACTGAATTTCTCACTTTAGTGAGTGACCCAACATGAGATTATCAGAGTCCCGTAAAAAAAAAAAAAAAACATGAGATTATCAGAGATTATAAAGACAATTTCTCAAACCAAACGATCTCTTGAAGTACTTGGGTGTTTGGTAAACTAACTTGGGTTTTTCTACAGTTAAGAAGGGACTTCGCCCTACCTGACGTCAGACGCCAATAAAAAATTGACATGTCATATATCTTCGTTATTAGCGATTTAGTTTCGCTATGAAATAAAATAATTAATTATTTATCTTAAAATTATAAAATTACCATAATACTATTGCAACTATTTTTACAAATACATGTCATAAAATTTATATTTTTACAAAATCCTATTTTATCAAATTTAATGATTAATCAATTAAAATACTGCGTACAAACACGCAAGATGAATCTTGTTTTTTATTCAATATAATCTCTAGAAGACTTTTCTTCTTCTTCTTTTTTTTTTTTTTTTTTTACAATTTTCTTTTCATGAAATCGATTTTCTCCTTCGGTGTCTCTTTGCAATTTATTCTTTATACAATTTAGATTTCTTAATCCATATAAAAAATCCTGTGAGTAAGTAATCTTAACTGTTTTTTTTTTCAATTGCTTTATTTTACCCCTATCTACAATCAAATTTAAATCTGTTTAAAATAGAAGAAGTGGTGGGAAGAGTACTGGGTTTGGGAATTTGGAGATGTATCCTGCCGTTTTGAAGAAGAAGAGGTGATATGTTTTTGGGGGGTGTTGTGGTGGGGGGTTTGGAAATTGGGGGATGTATGTGTGGGGGCGGGTGCAGGGTTGAACTATCGAAGAGAAGGACGAATGGCCGGGCGGGATACGTATAGTGTATTTGTGTGTTGGGGCCCTTGTGGATAATTCAATTTATTAATAATATATTTTATTTTTTTACATATTAATTATACAATTTTTATTTATTTTTGTGTATTAAAAATAGAAATATATGAAAATGTCATTCAATATCAAGAACATAAATCCTTGATTTTTATTGGCTTCGTTTAACGGCGAAAATTGGGACGAATTGGACATCAATTAAATTATAAGATAAAATTGAATTAGTTTAATTATTTTGGGGTGAAAAACAGAGACTTGATAAGTTATGAGACCAAAAGGAAATTCATGATAATAGTATAACTTTATAAATAATTTTATATAAAAAGGATATTTTTGTCAATTTATTTTTATAAATTTTATTTTATTGTATGGCGATGCAGTGCGATTGCATTATGCACAGTGCAAATGTTTTAATGCAAAGTGCAATCACGTGCAAAAAATAATATACGTTGGATAAAAATTCAATGGTATTTAATAGGTTTTCTAATGTTAGGAAGGGTGAAACCTTCCTGAAAAACTCAACTAACTTTTAACTATTAAAAGAAATAGATTAAAAAACACAATAACACACATATTTTTAGTCTAATTAATATGTATCAACACTTATATATTAATATAATTATACACATACACAAATAAATATAAACAAAAATGATAAATATATACAAATATAATTATATTAATATACATACATATATATATATATATATATATATATATATATATATATATATATATATATATTTTCAAAATCAACACTTGTCTCACTGGATCCGCCGTTGCCTCTATTTACTTTATGTTTTTTTTTTAAGTAAAATACAATTATATATTCCTATACTTTACTTCTATTTACCATTTATTTATACTTTATCTATATAATATCAAATATTTTTATTTATTTTCATCACATCGCTTGTACTATATCTATTACTAGTGATCGTAAATCCCGTGCTTCGCACGGCCAGAATTCGTTATATTATTTAAACTATAATAATTACCATATTTTAATTATAAAACTAAAAATCTACAACTTTTCAAAAAATATATATATAACTAAAAAAATTCTTGAACTCAAATTAACGATACTTCTCATTAAATTTTTTATATTTTATTTATAATATTCAATAATCAATACTTTAAAATAGTTTCATTATAAGTTTATTATTAATCATTTTCATATGAAATTTACTCCTGGGATAGGATATAAATTGGACCTATCACACTAACATTTCAACATAGGTGTATTTAAATTTGTATTATCTAGTTACACAAGACTATTTCACACAATTTTAAGCTATAGTTAAAATACATTAAACAATAATCTACAATATAACAATTTTTTAAATAATACCTTTTCTTTTAAAAAGAAAAAGAAATATCGAAATCAAATACATAATAGTAATTTATGACTTATTAAATATTTGTAAAAATTAATTTTATGGGTTAAAAGAGTGAGATGACACTCTACAAATAATTAAAAAATGGTAATCAAATCAAACCAATTATAACACCTCTTTTGTAAGGATTGCAGTCATTACAGGGTATGAACAAATTTATGCCTCAATAAGAACATAACGTAAAATATTTGTGACATGAACCTTTATGATCTAGTTATATCAAACTTTAGTGAGACGAAACATGCAAACATGTATTACCGTTGAACATGGATTCGTAATAACTTGGGGACAATTCTTCTTCAATATAATAAAGCACAATTCTCTACAAAATAATTTACACTCAACACTGGTATATCCTAAATAAAGATTAAAAACATATTATATTTTCAATTTCAGTAAGGAATTAAAAATAAAATTGCATCCAAAAGAAATATAAACCTCATAAAACAACAGTTAAGTTCAATATTATTGCATTTCACATAAAGTTTAATGATTTCACCAATATCCAGTGGTTATAATTTTCCTCAACATCATCTTTAAAATGATCAATTAGACTTTTAACCTAAATATTTGACAGAAAACTTAAATTGCACATGCATGGTCCTTTACCATTTTCCATCATTGTTCTAACATAAAATAATAAATTTATAATATAATACAAAAAAAAAAAAACCAAAAAACTATCACAGTGCAATTTAAATCACAACATTTTCTAAATTTACATTTTAAGCTAAACTTTAGAATTTTGTTAAAAATAAAATTCAATTATCATTATTATTATTATTATTTTTTTTTTTTTTTTTTTTTGCAATTTAGAATTATGGGCAAACTTGCCTCTGCCCATAAACTTCTTAAAAATGATCCAATACCATTTTTCATTAATGTCCAAATATAAATTAACAAAAAAAATATACTCCAAAGCAAAAAAAAAAAAAAAACTATCATTGACAATAAAAGACATATTTACATATCAATAAATTACCTTTTTTTTCTCTTTCACATCTAATTTTATGTCCTTCTCTGCCTAATAGACACTTTTGCACGAAGATGCTAATTATACTATTTGCAATTTGATTAGAGAGATGTGGGAGTGGGTATATTTGATTATTGTAGTGAAATTGAATAAGATTGGTGGGTGAATTTTTAAAAGATATGTGAGTATTATATATTGGATAAAATTGTAATTTTATAATGAATATATTTAGTAAAAATTAATCTTTTTCCCTAAAAAATATGCTCGTTTATTTTGGACATGTTTTTTTTTTTAAATGTAGATAAAGTAGATAAAATAAATATATTTTGGGGTATTGTGTGGTCCATTTATGAATTAAGTGGTTATTTGTAAACGTAAAGTTAATGACATGTGAGGTAATTAAATGATGGTTGGATTGTTAAGAAAAAAGATTTTTGAAAAAATAGTCTAACCATACTTTTTGGGATGGAGAAAGTATAAAATATTGAAATTAGCTGCGTGAACTTAATAAAACAGTGTGCATTGATAATTACGCCTATAATAAGTTTATCTATAAACAATGTCATATTTAATCTGATTGAGAAGTAGTAATTTTCAGAATATCAACTTTATTTTAATAAAGTAGCAAACACACAAACAATTAAATAACAAATTATTTAATATATAAATATAAACAAAATAAGTACCTCAAGTATAAAAATTATAAAATTGAATCTATGTAACCAAAACAGTGAACTTTTTATAAACTTTAACATCCACATTAATTAATTTATAAATATTCGATAAAATAACAAAATATTATTCTGTTATAGAAATTGAGCAATACAAATAAAGGAATCAACAAAGTGACTCAATTAAAAAGATCAATATCATGTACTCAAGTTTGATACACAAAAAAAAAAAAAAAAAAACCGAAAAAACAAACGGAAATCATTCTTCCTCCAACATCAATACTACTAAAATTCTTTAAAGTAATTTTATCATTTGAATTTACACAATCCAACATTCCCAATAAATTTATATCAAGTTTAGTGAGACGAAGCATATGACAATCCGTGTTACCAATAAAATTGGATTCATAATAAACCAGGAATAAATATTCAAATATGACATACTTTAATATAAAAAAAATCCGATTATTCTCCAAAAATATTTTCCCCCGACAATATTATGTAACAAAAGAATAAAATAAAAAACATATGACGTCAGCAAGAAATTAAAAAAAATAGATATATATCCAAATAAATATAAATCTCACCATACGACGTTTAAATTTAGCATAGTTGTATTTCAAGGAAGCACAATAATTTTATCAACGGGTATTAGTTATCTTCACTAACAGGTATTAGTTATTTTTTATTGAAGGATATTAGTTGTTTTCACTTAAGAGTATTAGTTAAAGGATACAAAGAGTATTATTGTCCAACTATAAAGGATATTAGTTAGTGACACTAAAGTGTATTAGTTGATTACACTAAAAAGTATTGCATAGTGGTTCATATATGGACCATTTTCACTCTATACATACTTCTCTTTAATTACTTAATTAATGCAATAAATTAAAATCTAAAAATCTGAAAAAATGCCAAATTAACTTGATAATAAAAAAGAAACTTCGCATATTATGTGAATTAATTATGTTAGGTAATTTTAGCAACTTACTATATTTTATAATTATATTTATATTTAAGATTGTGTGTATGTATTTATGAGGTTAAAGTGTAATGATCCAGAATTAATATTTATTTAATTTATTTAGTTACTTAATTAATGCAATTAAATGATAAAATAAAGTTAATATCATGAAATGTAAGAATTTTAACTAATATAGTTATACACAAATATTGACTATGTATACACAAAATAATCCATAAAAATCCATAAAAGTGTTTATACAAATAATTTTTTTTTAAAGTATACACAAACATGAGTAGAATTTTGCTGTGACTAACATAAATTTTATCCAATTTTTTTTTTTTTTTAAAGCTGAATGTTTAACTTTAATATGTTACTAAAAAGCTTGAAGTTTATACTATTAGTTTAAAATAACCCAAGTAAAAATCTTAAAAATATTTGACAGTATAGATATCTCACATAATTTCCCATAAAATCTGGTAACAACTCTATTAAAAAAATTCACAATAATTGGTCAATAAATTATGTAAATATATCAAATTCATAAATTTAATTGATGATTGAATTCAAAATATAACTTGAAAACATAGAATATTTAATAGTTTTTATCTCTTTAGCACCTTCTGCCCAAACACGCTATAAGTATTGATGCATGAATTATTAGACACTTGATTTAAAATATTTAAAAATCATAATATATTTGGAGACATAAAAATCTAAAGCTAGCTGAAATGGCCGGTTATATTGGTAGTGAAAATGAACACATGTATTTTAAACAATATATTTAGCAATAATTCAAGTATTAAAAAGAATAAATTAATCCAAATTAATTTTAAGGTAACCACATTCATTTATCACTCAGATACAACTGGAAGACTAAATCAAATCTCCTTAAGGCAAGGAAATATCTAAACTATACTGTAGAATTCCGTAACATATATACACCACACATTTATCATCCTCATTATTTCCAATCAATTATATATATTTGGTATAAATAAAAATTGCAAATTCATCTCCTATAATCTTCATATACTTATTAATTTAAATAATTCTCTTCCGATCAAATATTGCCAATATATAAAATATTATTTATTTTAGAATAAATTATAATTCTGACGTGAATTTTGATGATTAAGTTGTTAACAGTAAACTACTATACATAATTACATGAATGGAATAGAAAAATAATTAGAATTTTTTTCCAGATATAATAAAGATTTTGAATAATAAACAATATCAAGAGAAATATAATATATGTACTTAGCTTTAGATTTGTTGTGTAGAATTTTTTGGATTGTATATTAATAAAACATTATATGAATTTATTCAAAAGTGCACGATGGAAGTATAACCTAAATTACTCATATAGGTTTTTACCGTTACATAAAATTAGGAGACTTGTGGGACGTGATTTATAATTAGTTCCTATAATTTTGCTATTAATATAAATTATTTCAGTTACAATTAACTATTGATGATAAAAATCTCATCCACCAAGAATCAATACTTTAATTTTTTTTTTTTTGTGGACTACAATAATATGTGTGGACATTATGCTTAATAAAACGTATGAGATTAAGATAAAAAAAAAATGAATCACACATTACATAAGTGAAGAAATTTACGTTCTTAAAATTTTAGATACAATAACACTCATATTATACACTTCAAATCTCAAATGAATATCTTTAATAATCTTCAATGTCTATAAATCTTTGAAGAAGCCTTCAAAGTCAGAAGAATATACATGTTCAAAATTTGATTCAATTAAAAAAAATGTCTTAAACACGTGCAAACCTTTGACAAATATTTCAAAAAATCTACAAACCCCTGAAATCTTCCCCATGTGTGTATGGTCGAAGAGAGCTATTCCTCATGCGTGTGTGATCTAATTTTGGATATGGAAGGATGCGATGGTTCAAAATGAAGTTATGCGCACTGAGAAATCTAGTATTGATGGCTGCAATCTTTCTGTCCAAACATTTCATAGTGTCGGCACTGTTCATAGGAAATGTGTTGTTACACATACCAATATAGAGTAACATGAGATTCTTTCTTGGAAGAGATTCATACAAAATGGAGAGATAAAAAAAATATGAAATGATTCATACAACATAGACAAATAAATTCCTACAGAAGAGCGAATATAAATACAATGACTTTTTGAAGAAGAGTAGTAGAACGATTCAATTACATTATAATGATGAATTTATAAATCTACAAATTTTGAAAAAAAATAAACAAATCTGCGTGGTTAAGAAATGGAGGTTCTAGGAGTATAAATAGACCAAATATCATAACCGCCCCTAATTATTAGCAATCAAAGACTTAATTATAATTTAATCTACCATAATTACTAAATAACTAAAGATGAACGGTGATGATGAAGTGCAGAATTATTGATCAACGGTCACAAAGCTTTCCCGCCCAAATCTATAAAAGGCAAAAGTCTTTGTATTATATATTTATAGATTATAGATACTATTTTTTTTAATATTTACGTTCAACACAAAAATGAAGTAAATATTTATCCCAACTTTCTCTTCAATTTTTTTTTAAATTGTAAGAAAAATTTCACAAAATTGTGAATATAGTATTAAGACGAAGGAAACAATATTAATTGCTTTCATTACACAATGTCATTAATTTCTTAATTATTTTAATAAAATAACTAATATTATAAAGTAGTTAATGCTTATTAGGATGTAAAACAAATCTATATAATGAAAAATTTTAAAATGAAAAAAAATTTGATTATTTTTGGACGAATGGTGGGAGTATTAAGTTAAAACAATTTACTTGAAATAGAGAGTGTTTGACTGAGTTTATAAACACTATTAATGTGTTTGACAAAATAAGATGTTTAGCAACTTATAAGATCATAAAATAAACTCCTAACAGTTTATAAGCTATAAAAACATAAGTTGGAATTTTCCAACTTATTTTCCTAACCACTCCACCCCTTCCCTCCCCCAATATTAAGAAAACTATATATGTTTTTTATTAAAAATAAAATTTAAAAAATACTATTTATTATAAATTTTGAAAGATTTTATAAATTGTATTAACCAAACATTTTATCGATTTATAAGCTATTTAAAAATTATATCTTATAAATTTTTAAAATAACTTATAAAATTTGTTAATAGAGAATTCTACAACTGAAATAACGTGCCCGTGCAAAACGACAACCTTTGGAAGCAAGATGGGTTAATTGTTTCTTTGAATTGAGGTTGTAGAAAGTTTAATGAAAGAACATAATTGGTTCAAATGGGTGACAAAAAGAATCTTTGACATATATACATGTTTAAACATTATATTAATTTTTCGAATTTCCTTAGGTCACCCTGTCTTGTTCTTTGAACCTACAGCATGACTCTCATTTCCAAGGATTATATTACTCCCTAATACTCTAATTCTGCATTAGTCTTGATACTTAACGTGGCACATTATTTTTTAAGAAAATGGTTGAAAAATAATATTTTGAGTGTTTTGTTTGAATATAAAATAGTATTGTGAAGGTATTATAATTTAGTATTATATTATTTAAAAGTGTGAAGAGTATTATGGAACAAATGAAAATGAAAAGTGTAAAGTTTATTGTTTAATAGTTAGAGTGTAATTTTATTCTGATCGATAGATTAGTGTTTATTTTGCACCTCTTTAAATTGCGAGCAATATTCAAAGAATATGGGTTCAAGCATCAAATGATTAATCAACTAATAACCAAATTATAGTATTTTGCATTGTTCAAGTAGGTTTTTTTGTTTAATCAAGATTTTTCTTTTTCTTTTTTAAAGCCAAGAGTTTACAAACGTACAAATTAGGGGACGCTTGATTAACAACTCTTCAATGATAATGGAAATAAGATTGAAAATTAGTGTAATTAGCATGGTTAATGAGAACAAAATCACTACCTCTCCTCCTAAATAAGGTAATCATTACTCCATTTTGATTACCCTATTCTCTTCCTACAATCATTCTCCTCAATCACTCCCCCATTCAACCACCAACAACCATTTGTTGTCAACTTCTATTCCAAAATTGGGGCATGACACTAGCAATGATGTCACCATTGGAACACTTCTTCCCCTAACATATCATTTTTCTTATGAGGGTATAGATGGAAATAAATTTTCATTCCCATTACCATTGAAGAATTGCTAACCAAGCGCCCCCTAAGGTGTGAGTTGCACCTCAAAGCTACACATAATCTTCAAACTTACAAACATAACTAGAAATTCACCCTTTGACAAAATTACAACATTGAATATGGATTCACACTCCACTCCAAGAAACTCAAATCATGCTTCCAATCCGCATAATACTTCATCCAGTTTCAACAATAGACTTTGAGTAATCAAACATTTTTTCTATTCGAAATTGATCTTTTCTAAATAAGCATTCATTTCTAGCCCTTCATAACAACCATACTCCACATTCTCAAATGCATAATGATACACGTTTCTATAAGTGGTGGACATGTGAAAGTTTTTTTTACCTCCTCCACCCAATCCTGTTGAGCCAGTGGGTGGGGGCCCTGGGGGCGAGGGCTTCGGCTTTTGCTACAAGGACATGTGAAAGTTTGAAATATTTTTTTTAGTTACATTAACCATTACAATTTGTAATTCGATTTCAGATAAAATAATAAATTGATTTATTGCAAATGTGTAACTCTCTCTAAAAATTAGGCTCCACTTGGTAGGGAGTATTAATTTTAGTAAGAGGTAAAATTTAATATGGAAATGTCATATAAAATTGTTTGGTAGGACATATAAAAAAGATTCTACTAATTTATGCAAAATTCTTATACTTACTTGGTAGAAAGTAATAAAAAAGGTAAAAATTAGGAATAGTGGTGGTCCGAACCGAATTAATTTTATAAAGGTAAATAGTGTTTTGGAGGTATTACGCCTTACTATTTTACAGGGTCAGACATATAAGAAACGAGTCGATATTATTTTAGTATGTCCTACCAAACAGAATATTAATTATACAATACCTCATAATATGAGCTTATACGCCCTACCAAGTGGAGCCTTAGCATCTTGTGTTATATAGGAAGGTGGTATTGTTATTCCTGATCTTTGAATTACGCACTCATACAGAATCTTTTCCACCCTTTGGAGTAGCAACTCCTTAGAGCAACAGAGTATGCATTATATAATAATTGAGTCTCAATTAAATTATTTTGATAAAATATAGAGTGAAACTAGTTTTTATATAAATCCGTAAAGGATATTAGTTGTTTTCACTGAAGAGTATTAGGTGTTTTTACTGAAGAGTGTTATTAATTTACACTAAAGAGTCTCAGTTGTTCGGTGAAAATGAACTAATACTCTTCAGTGCAAATCAGTAATACTCTTCAGTAAAAACAATTAATACTCTTCAGTGAAAACAATTAATACCCTTCAATGATTCATATATAAACAAATTTCACTCTATACATACTCAATTATTTTAGATGAAAAATAATTATAGCAGCACAGGGTATATATGAATTGTAAAGTCAAAGAAATATATATATATATATATAATAACACTAATCGACCTACATTTGAAAATCATTGAATTTTTCCGCCAAAATTATTATTAAATTAAGTATTTTTTTTTTAAATCTTTGGTGTATATCTTTAAAATATATTTTATTATAAATATTGATAAATAATTAATTACAAAATATATTAGATATACTTTTGAAATATATTGATCATAAAATATGTTAGATATACTTTTGAAATATAATTTATAATAGAAATTGAGAAATAATATAAAAATATGTTGAATATATTTTTGAGATATATATTATGATAAATTTCTCTATTTTGTGGTATAAGATATTTCTATTATTTTAAAGTAATAATTATTAAATATTTTTGTGAATGATGAATGTATAGAAATAATTTGATATATAGTTTGTAGAATTTTTTTTTAGAAGTTATTAAAATAAATATTTATTAATCTAAAAAAAAGAAAAAGATCACTTTTTATTTTTTAGGCAAAGTATAGAGTGAAACTGATTTATATATGAACCATTTGAAGTGTATTAGTTATATTCACTAAAGTATTGTTTTCAATGAAACGTGTTAGTTTTGGAATGTATTAGTTGTTTTCACTAAATGATATTAGTTTTAGAGGGTATTTGTTGTTTTCACTTAAGGGTAATAGTTGAAGGGTACAAAGAATACTAGTTGTTTAACTAAAGGGTATTAGTTGGTTATACTAAAAATTACTGCAGAGTGGTTCATGTATGAACCAATTTCACTTTATTACCTACTCTAAATTTTTTGTAGAAGAAAGAAATTATCTAAATTAATAGCAAGATTATAGTAGACATATAACAATTAATTTATCAATATATTCTATTGTGCGAATCATCAAATACAAATGAGCATATCTATTATATTGGAATAAGTTTGAGAAATATCTTTGAATTAATTAATTAACAGACAAAATTACAAACAATACATAAGTCGATACACTTTGTCGTCTAAAAAGCAAGGAAAGAGTATGATCTCCAACAAACTCTGTATTTCTTTTGCCTCTAGATTCAGAATAATTTCACAGGATAATTGTTGACGATCAGTTCTAATCTTGAAGATTAATGGCTGTTTTAGATGGTTAATTGATCATCAAACAATTACGTGTGATTGATCACTAACATAATTAGTGAATACGGATTTTCGGGTTTAGATGGATTAGAATCGTATGAAAGCTTACGTGTTTAAGTTCGATTGTAAGTTAATCGAGCTGCTTTAGATTCGTAATCGAAGTTTGGACGTGTATATTAATTTGTGCTTGTTTTATTTGCTGAAAAAATCTAAGTATTTATAGACTTTTGCCCAGCAGGAGGTGGCACGACCTTTGGCCGACCAAGTCTGCATGCTCGACACCTGTCCTTTGACTAATTTGACCTTATATTGACTAAATTCTATCCTTATCTACTGGACTTGCTCGTAGTCAAGAGCTGTTCGTCACTTTGGACTTGTCCTTGAGGAGTCTTTAGTCTGATTCTGATGGTCTTTCATCTTGTTTAATTGTTATTTTGGCGCTGTGGTTGGATCTGATCGGCAGGATGCCGTTTGAGCTCGTCATGTGGCTTTTGATCTGGTTTTGTTCGCCTATGTGTCTTGATCGCATGTAGGTTTTGCTCGCCGGATGTCTTGTGTAAATCATGTGTTAATTCCAGTTTAAATTTTGTGTGATTTGGGCTTACAGCCTTTTCTTGATTGAATACATATAATAAGCTTATATCCTTTTTATTCTATTTGGCCAATATTTTGAACCCTTCTTGTCAAGAAGTTTGAATAAAATGCATGTGCCAATAGTGAACTATAATTGTGATTGGAGAATGGGGGTTTAAAAAAAGTGTGAAAAGAAAAAAAATGTGGCAGAAAAGAAAGAAAAGAAAAAAAAAAGAGCCAATGTGGGAAGAGTTGAAAAAAAATGAAAAAAAGTGTTGTTATTTTGTTGGGGAAAGCTAATAGGGTGATTACTTGGTACATTAATTTTTGATGCATTTGAAAATTGCCAAGTAAAGTGAAAAAAAAATGAGTAGGGTTGATATGTATTGAAAAGTGTAATGAATGAGGATAAATTCCTTATGCGTGCTTTGAATTTACAATTTCTTGACTTGATATAACCCACATTCTACTCCTTATCCTACCCTTGACCAAAGCCCCATTACAACCTTTTTAAAGACCCTTTGACTTTTGCATGATATTCTTGAAATAGTGGTGGAGATTTGATATATAAGCAAGCTTATGGTAATGGCATGTTGTGTTTTGATATTGAGTGATGTTTTTTGTTCCCTTGCAAACATTTGAGGGAATTGAGTGACATTCTCGTGAGGTATTGAATCTTTGCACGTTCGACTTTGTGATATTATTGGGTATTGATGAGGTGCACTTATTTTGTCCAGAAAATAATGTCATGATCACTTTACTTTTTGGATTGTTCTTGACTCAATTTTTCACGGTTTGATATTTTGATTTTGGGTCTTGAAAATAAATAGTGTTTTTGAAGTGCCTTTTGATTTTGTCTAGTACATACTTGAGGACAAGCATGATTTAGTTGTGGGGGAATTTGATAAGTCAAGTTTAGCATGTAAATTTGGTGCTCATTGTCATTATATTATGTAATTTACTTTGCTATTCTCTTCGTATTTTCCGACTTATTTTATTTTTGGTCCGTTTGCTTTGATTTGGTGTTTTTGTTTATTTGTAGGTTGGATTGGACCATTTTTAATTAAGGAAGAGTCGAGCCAATTTAAGAGCAGCCGATTTTGGGGATTCTAATATTAAAGCTAGCAAATTCTGTGTGCATTAATTTATTAGCTCTTTTAATTGGGACATTATGATAATTTATGTGGTGCTTTTATGAGGGAAGAAAAGGGGGGATTACAATGAATGTTAGTCCTTATATATGGAGGAGATGAATATGGACATAGAGGAAGTCTTGAGGAGTTTTGGAGAGTAAAAAATTCTTGAGAGGGAGAACGTACTCACACACACATACACATGAGAGTTCGTGACATTTCATAGACATGTTTGGCTAATTGTTATTCTAGTTCGAGGATATGCGGAACCTTTGATGATTTGAGACTCCTTAATAATTGACGGTTTTTCTTACTCTATCTTAATTTCTTCGTTATTTGGTTAATGATATGCATGGAATATTTATTAATTTTGTAAGCTTGATCACCTTGCTTGATTAATTTAGTATTTATAGCTAGATTACATGATATAATCCGTAATTGTTATATGCATGTGGTCATAGTAGCAAATAGGGCAGAACACCCTAGGGATAACGAAGTCTAGGTTGTATGATTCGGACGTTCCGCTTTCGTAGCCTAGTTTGCTCTATTGTTTTGATTCGTTAATGCATTCAATAAATTGAATCTCGAATACATGTTTTGGGATTATTTATTTGGATAGGTTAATTGGGGGTCGTACCTTCTAATTAATTACACTTAAGAAACAATTCGGACTAGTTTGGTCGTACCACTGGTCTAGGGGCAAGATTTGAGTAGAGTGGAAAAATACCGTTACTTTTTAATTGAGTTGAGAATTATTTATGGAGAAGCTATCCGAGAACTAGAACATTTTTTTATTTATTGATTTCCTTTTATTATGCATTCTAGTAGTTATAGAATTTCAAACCAAAACACCCCCCATTTTATTTGTTTTCTAACACGATTTATTTAATTAAATTACACTATTCCTCGTGGGTTCGACCCCTTGCTTACCCTACTACATTAGTGGGTTAGTTTAGGTGATTTATTTTTGGGTGCCTGCGACAGCACACCAAATTTTGGCGTCGTTGCCGGGGAATAGTCGTTTATTTAATTGAATTTTTCGTGTTTTATTTTTCTGTCAAAAAATTCTAAAAAAATAAAAAAATATTGTGTTCACATTTTGCTCTACAGGAGTACACTAACACTGACCCCATCAGTGTCTGTTCTGGTTTAAGGGGATTTGAGATATCACAGGCTTATTGACTCTATTATTATTTTTGCTATGTATGATCCTTCTTTGTCTTCGCAGGATAGGTTCCTCAATGTTTTCAAGGAATTTTTGGCTTACCTTATCCAATCTGAGACAAATAAGAGAACCAATCATCAGTATGAGATTCATCATGGCACTTACTCCGGAGATAATTATTGGCAACAATATCATGATCAAAGGCCTTAATTATTTAGAAATTATGAGAGGACTTATGATAATGGTGGACAAATCAGCTATGAGCAAAATTCTGGACCTTCACTTGAAGACTTGGTGAAAACTATGGCGTTGAGCACGTTGAATTTTCAACAAGCAACCCAAACGAGTCTTAAGAACTTGGCGGATAGACAAAGAAACTTGCAGGTTCAGCTTAGCCAAATGATGATTGCCGTGAGCGAATTGCAAACACAAATGAGTGATATTCAAGTGGAAGATGATGTAGAGCCTTACCAGGGTTGGACAATTGAGAGGGAAATTGAAGTAGAGGAGGGGGAACATCTTGATGTGTCTAGTGATCAGATTGAGGTGCGAGACGAGCTAATGGAGACTGAAAAATCAGCATTGAAAAATCTGGACACAGAGGCAGACACTGACCCCATCAGTGTCAATGTACCAGCGCAGAAAATTGAGGTAAAATCTCGTGAATTGACTCCTATTGTTACTAATGCATTACCCTTTCCTTCCAGGATCCAAGAGGTCGAGAAAAGTGTCAAGGAGCAGGAACTTAGTACCTTTCGAAGAGTTGAGATCAACATACCATTAGTTGAGTCAACCAAGAAAATCCCAAGATATGTCAAATTATTGAACGAGCTTTACACCGACGAACAATGGCTATCTTGGAATGAAAAGATTTTGATGGGATCTTGCACTGTTTCTCAATGTAAAATGCCCCTAACAAGAGAGAATTATCCTACTCCTATTACGTGAAAGGGAAGTTGATCGTCGAGCCAACGACGTTAAGAAAAGGCGCTGATTGGGAGGCAACCCAATATTTTAAATTTTATTTTATTTTATCTTTTTCGTTATCTTTTAATAATAAATGTGTGATGCTCTTGTTTTTTTATGTGTTCCCAGGATTCAAGCTGCAACAACCTCAACATGATCGTCATATTGGGTAACCCCGCTCCACTCTATTTATATTCCCCCCTACGTGTTTTGGCTATTTTTGTACCTTGTACATCTATGCTAGGAACTATCACTTGTTTAGGTGTGGGGGAGATATTTTGGTGGTTGATTTTTGAATTCAAAATTCCATGCTCAGTTGAGTTGAGTCTAATAACTTGAAGAAGGTTAGGTGTGATTGATAATTTTTTTTAGGATAAAGTGAAGTATTTTGTTGATTTTGATAATTGAATGAATGAAAATGTGCAAGATTCGATACAATAGCCGTTTTATGTGAGCTTTTGAGCCTTTATGAGCAATACATCTATGTCATGCTCTATTTTTTTTTCGTGCTATGAGTGATCAAACATGATTTGTACGTTCTAGAACTTGCTTTGTTATGCATTTTGAGACCACATAGTGAATTCATGCATTAGAATGATAAGGGCGCTTAGGATTAACCGTGTTGATAGCCTTTTCTTTGAAACTCTACCCTTGTTAATTTTCCACTAGTTTGCCTCTTTGAGCTTACGGCCTTTTCTTGATTGAATACATATAATAAGCTTATATACTTTTTATTCTATTTGGCCAATATTTTGAACCCTTCTTGTCAAGAAGTTTGAATAAAATGCATGTGCCAATAGTGAACTATAATTGTGATTGGAGAATGGGGGTTTAAAAAAAGTGTGAAAAGAAAAAAAATGTGGCAGAAAAGAAAGAAAAGAAAAAAAAAGAGCCAATGTGGGAAGAGTTGAAAAAAAATGAAAAAAGTGTTGTTATTTTGTTGGGAAAAGCTAATAGGGTGATTACTTGGTACATTAATTCTTGATGCATTTGAAAATTGCCAAGTAAAGTGAAAAAAAAATGAGTAGGGTTGATATGTATTGAAAAGTGTAATGAATGAGGATAAATTCCTTATGCGTGCTTTGAATTTACAATTTCTTGACTTGATATAGCCCACATTCTACTCCTTATCCTACCCTTGACCAAAGCCCCATTACAACCTTTTTAAAGACCCTTTGACTTTTGCATGATATTCTTGAAATAGTGGTGGAGATTTGATATATAAGCAAGCTTATGGTAATGACATGTTGTGTTTTGATATTGAGTGATGTTTTTTGTTCCCTTGCAAACATTTGAGGGAATTGAGTGACATTCTCGTGAGGTATTGAATCTTTGCACGTTCGACTTTGTGATATTATTGGGTATTGATGAGGTGCACTTATTTTGTCCAGAAAATAATGTCATGATCACTTTACTTTTTGAATTGTTCTTGACTCAATTTTTCACGGTTTGATATTTTGATTTTGGGTCTTAAAAATAAATAGTGTTTTTGAAGTGCCTTTTGATTTTGTCTAGTACATACTTGAGGACAAGCATGATTTAGTTGTGGGGGAATTTGATAAGTCAAGTTTAGCATGTAAATTTGGTGCTCATTGTCATTATATTATGTAATTTACTTTGCTATTCTCTTCGTATTTTCCGACTTATTTTATTTTTGGTCCGTTTGCTTTGATTTGGTGTTTTTGTTTATTTGTAGGTTGGATTGGACCATTTTTAATTAAGGAAGAGTCGAGCCAATTTAAGAGCAGCCGATTTTGGGGATTCTAATATTAAAGCTAGCAAATTCTGTGTGCATTAATTTATTAGCTCTTTTAATTGGGACATTATGATAATTTATGTGGTGCTTTTATGAGGGAAGAAAAGGGGGGATTACAATGAATGTTAGTCCTTATATATGGAGGAGATGAATATGGACATAGAGGAAGTCTTGAGGAGTCTTGGAGAGTAAAAAATTCTTGAGAGGGAGAACGTACTCACACACACATACACATGAGAGTTCGTGACATTTCATAGCCATGTTTGGCTAATTGTTATTCTAGTTCGAGGATATGCGGAACCTTTGATGATTTGAGACTCCTTAATAATTGACGGTTTTTCTTACTCTATCTTAATTTCTTCGTTATTTGGTTAATGATATGCATGGAATATTTATTAATTTTGTAAGCTTGATCACCTTGCTTGATTAATTTAGTATTTATAGCTAGATTACATGATATAATCCGTAATTGTTATATGCATGTGGTCATAGTAGCAAATAGGGCAGAACACCCTAGGGATAACGAAGTCTAGGTTGTATGATTCGGACGTTCCGCTTTCGTAGCCTAGTTTGCTCTATTGTTTTGATTCGTTAATGCATTCAATAAATTGAATCTCGAATACATGTTTTGGGATTATTTATTTGGATAGGTTAATTGGGGGTCGTACCTTCTAATTAATTACACTTAAGAAACAATTCGGACTAGTTTGGTCGTACCACTGGTCTAGGGGCAAGATTTGAGTAGAGTGGAAAAATACCGTTAGTTTTTAATTGAGTTGAGAATTATTTATGGAGAAGCTATCCGAGAACTAGTACATTTTTTTATTTATTGATTTCCTTTTATTATGCATTCTAGTAGTTATAGAATTTCAAACCAAAACACCCCCCATTTTATTTGTTTTCTAACACGATTTATTTAATTAAATTACACTATTCCTCGTGGGTTCGACCCCTTGCTTACCCTACTACATTAGTGGGTTAGTTTAGGTGATTTATTTTTGGGTGCCTGCGACAGCACACCATGTGACGTGGGCGGAATGATTGCTGCCGCCCACGCGCACACAATCCCGAGGTGACGCGCCTTCCCGTTTTGTCGGACAGGTGTTGCACGCGCCCAGAATTTGCAATTTGGTCCTTCCACTTTCAAATTTGTTCGCCCGGTACCCCGTCTTTCCAGAAGTATTTAAGGAAATTTTTCTTCATTTTCTTCATTTTCACACTGTTTCTTAAGCGCGAATTCCTCTTTCTCCTTTCTTTCAAATTTCCGGCGACCGTTTCCAGCTTCCGGCGATCTTCAAACAACGTCAAGGTAGTTTTTTCTTTGCTTATTTTCTTCTCTTTCTTCTCTTCTTGCGTCGTGTGCGTTCTAGATTCACCGAGAATTCCTACTCCGCCGTGGAAAATTCCGAGCCGCCGTGTTCTTCCCTTGCCGGAATCTGCAAAATCCTAACATCTCTCCTTAACTTACTCGATGGCGTCGCACTCTGAGACCGGTTCTTTTCCTCCCCGGAATCCTGAAAAACGGCCCGTCGAAGAAGATCCTCCTATAGTTAATTTGGAATCTGATCCCGAGGCAGCTTCGGTTGCTCGTTCGGTCAATTCTGGAGCCCATCCCTCCGGGGAAAAAGAGGAGCGAGCAAATCCTGCTCGCCAGCTCTTAGAAGAGACGAGCTCGGACCTCCACGAAGACGAGGACGAAGAAGTCGAGGTACTTCAGCCGGTGAACCTTGACGAACTGACCTAGGCCTATCTCAAAGATATCAACTTCCCTGCGCCCAGATTGATCGAACATCGGGTTCCAGTCGCGGTTGCTCACCGTGTCGACTGGAATGAGTACGAAAAGGAGCACTCCAATCGCTTCGTCATTCCTGCTCGCGGAGTACGGAAACTTAAAGCGACCGAGTTCGCAGCGAGCTGTATCGTATCCGCCATCACCGAGGAGAACTTGATCGAGGTTCGAAGGGATTACAAGATTCCCTTTGATATCCCAATGTATGCTCCTTTGGTGGACGACAGAGCTGATCACCCACCACGCGGGTTGACGGCGATCAACCTTGCCACCCTAAATGCTGGAGTTTCTTTGCCATTGCACCCTTTGGTCGGCCAATTTCTACGTGATGTGAACTTGGCTATCACCCAACTTACTCCCGTTGGGTGGATAAATCTGATGGCCCTGATGGTAATGTTCGCCCTGGAGGGGTATCCCAACAGGCTGTCCGCCGAGGAGGTTGGCTACCTGATGACGATGACCGGCTGCACTGGGGAAGAGGCGGGCTGGTACTATCTGAAGGCGCGACCAGGCCAAAAACTTGTCGAGGATATTCCTGGGAAAGTGCGAGATTGGAAGCATGACTGGTTCTGGATCGGAGGCGACTGGCGTGCTTCTGCTCGCTCTTCAGGGGGTTCTGAACGAATCGAGACCCCGGCGGAGTTTAGGGAATTAAAGCGTGAGTCTTACCTCTTCTATATCTTTGAAGTGGTTGGACTAATTTTAATTCTCTTTTTCTTTTGTTTCAGGTCCCAAGAACTTGGGGTGGCGAACTGTGAAGAATAGCATAAGCGATCAATTCCTGTTCGTTGCGTGTTTGATCGCCCTTCGTCGCCGAGAGGATCGAAGTATTGGTCATCTCTTCTCCGAGGATACACTGCGAGTTGCTCATCTCACGACCTACCCTCACCATCTCGAGGCTCTAGCTCGTATCCCGGAGGGTAAGTATCTTCATGTTGGGCGAATAGATCTGGTCGGTCTTATACTTTGGTATTAATTTATTTTTTATGTCCTTTACAGATCAGCTCGCCTCAATTACGCTTCACCCTTCCTTCTTAGAGCTCGATAACCGTGTCTGGGAGATGCCGACCAAAAAAGGACGCAAGAAGTCGGATCCCCTCTCAAAGATCATCGCCCTCGCGGCTAAGGGTGGAAAAGGAGACCCTCGGCAAGCCGGAGGGTCGAGCTCGGCACAGCCTCCTGCCCCCGTGGCGAGTTCGCCCAAGACACTGATTCCGAGGGCGAAGAGGCTTCTTCGTGGAGACGGCACTCCCGTCACCGATACCGAGAAGGCTGCCAAACGAGCAAAGGCGGCTCAAGAGAAAGTGACGGTGGCTGTCCGACCATCCGAAGGCGACAGCGAACAAACTCCTTCTGTGGAGCGCCCCGGCGAGCAGGCTCTGGTCGTCACCACCCGTGAAGGTTCCGGCCCATCATCCGACCCCACCTACCTCGGCTGGGATAAAGGTCGTCTTGACAGGTACAACCCTGTTCGCCCAGGGCACTTAGTCACTTTTTCTCATCTTACTTTTATTAACTGACAAATTTCTTTTCAGCTACTCGCCCGAGCAGTACCCAGGGCGATCTAACTTGGTACATCGCTTTGCCTGCTCGAAGGTGCCGACCAACCTTCGTGAGATCCCGGACTCTTTTGTCCGCCGTGCCTCTGAGGTCGTTGCTCTCAGCTGGACCAAGGAGCTAAACGAAACCGTCAAGACACAGGCGCCTCGTGATAATGGCCGTCTGTGTCTTGTTGAGGCAGGCAATACCCTGGCGGCCGTGCAGCGTTTGGTCGACCAAGTTAAGGATCTTGAGAAGGACTCACGCCAGCATGCGGCCACCGTCAGCCGTATTGCCAAGGAGCGCGATGACGCTAAGGCTGAGGCGAAGAAGATTATCGCCGATCTTGAAAATAAAGCCAAAGCTCATCAGGTTAGCGAGCAGCGTGCCTTGGACCTGCATGTCAAAGTCTCCGAGGAGCTGAAGGTCAAGATGGCCGAGGTCGAGCACATGCGGGCAGAACTTGCTCGCGCTCAGCAGCAGAAGGAGGTCGCCGAGAAATTCGCGACTGAGGCTACGGCTAAAATTGCGGACCTTGAAATCCAGCTCGCCAACTCCATTACCCAAGAGGAACTTATTCCTAAGATGGAGGTGAGCTCGATTCTTGGTTACGTAACTGGTTATGCGGAGAGCATCCGTATTGCCCATGAATTCAAGGCTGCCACAGTTGTTGAAGAGATCGGCAAGGAGTTGTGCAACTTCATCGAATCGAACCCTCCAGCCCCAGGCACAACTCTCCAAATTGGCGACCTGCCTGATTATGGAGTCAAACTTGACTTCCTTGGTCCTGAAATAATTATCACAAATCCTTCCGAGGACGAGGAAGAAGATGAGGGCGATGCTGTGGAGGGCGAGCAAATCCTTCTTGCCGATCAAAGTGAAAGAGCTCTAAAGGAGCGTGCTGATGCTGAGGGATTGATTGCTGAGCTAACCGAGGTGGTCCCAGTTGATCCTGCCCTTGAAGGTTCTCCTCTTGAAGACCCCAAAGATGACAACATATCTCCTCCTGCCGGGCAAGGATCTTAGCGGACAGGATTAGCTAGGAACTTATTCTTCTTTTTTTTGAGTTGTTCGTCTTTTTTGTAATTTTTGGGCGATCAAGCCTTGTGCTTAATGAATATATTTTGCTTAATTGCTCGTCTTTTACCTTACATTAATTGTTCTTTGCATCTTTATCTGTGCTTCAACAATCTTAATGTAATTGGGCCTTGTTCCTTAAGAACTTTTTTTTTTGGCCTTAGGATTTAACGGGCTTTTGGCCTTAGGCTATGTTCATTTAAAAACGAACAGCCTTCAAAGGGCTTGGTTGTATAATCAACTTGCGCCTTGAGCTTACATTTTTGCTTATACGAACAACTTAATATTGAAAAGATCTTAGAAAATTACAAGTGTTGAAAGCGACCAAAAAAGTAATCCTGTACTAGCTAGGTTGGATCTGCTCGACCAAGACAATGTTAAGCCTCCAACCAATAAAAAACATTACTTACACCAAGAGTCAAAGTTGCTCGACTACTATACAATTTGTCAAGGCATCCTTTAGATTTCTTAAAAAGAAATAAAATCATACAAGATACTGGCATACTAGCCCGCGGTCAGACTTGACCCAATTCAACTCTGTTCGACCACCTATACTCGGTGAAAATTTTCCAAAAAATTTAGGCAAGTTTTTGGACTCATCTTGTATCTCTGCCATTCCAGTGCCATTTCAGTTCGCCCAGTAGACTTAGTAGTTCGCCCATCTTAACTTCACTCTCTCATGAAGCAGAACTGGTCGCCTACTGAAAGTATTTCCTTAGATTAGCTGTATTCCAGGAATATTGGGCCGAGTTGCCATCTAAGTCCTCTATGTCATATGCTTCATTGGGTAACCTATCTGTTACCCTGTACGGGCCCTCCCAAGTCGGGCCAAATATGCCTGGAGGTGGGGCAAGCTTCTTTCTTAGAACGAGGTCACCAACTTCAAATTTTCTTATCTTGACTTGAGAATTATAGTAACGCTCCGCTCTTTGCTTGTACGTGGCATTCTTCAGCTCAGCGTGTAATCTTCTTTCTTCGAGCAAATCTGCCTCTGTGGCTAAGGCATAATGATTTGTTTGTTCATCAAAGCTGGTTGTCCTGACTGTGTCAGTCTTTAATTCAATTGGTATTACCGCCTCTGTCCCGAAAGCCATTGCAAAAGGTGTTTCTCCGGTGCTTGACCTGGGAGAAACCCTATATGCCCACAGGACTTCTGGGAGTTTTTCTGACCAGCTACTTTTACTTTCTGCCAGACGTATTTTCAATGTACGCTTGATGATCTTATTTACAGCTTCAACTTGTCCGTTTGACTGGGGATGATAGGGAGTCGAATAGTGTTTCCTGATCCCCCATTTTGTACAGAAATCTCGCAATTCCTTTCCGTCAAACTGCGGGCCATTATCTGTCACGATTGTTCGTGGAATTCCAAAGCGACGGATGATGTTCTGCCATATGAAGTTGATCATGTTTTGCTGTGTAATTTTTACCATGGCCTTCGCTTCTGCCCACTTTGTATAATAGTCGACTGCTATGACGGCAAATCGAACATTTCCCACTCCTGCCGGGAAAGGACCAATAATGTCAATCCCCCATCTTGCAAATGGCCATGGGCTGTAAACAGATACAAGCTTCTGGGCTGGGGCATGGATGCTTGGAGCAAAAACCTGACACTGGTGGCAAGCCTTGGCTAATTGGATTGCATCTTTCCGTAAGGTTGGCCAATAGTAACCTTGCCTTACAGTTTTGTAGGCCAAAGCTTGCCCCCCAGTGTGATTTCCACAAACTCCAGAATGTATATCCTCCAGGACTGTCCTTCCTTGCCTCCTAGACAAACACTTGAGTAGCGGGAGTGAGAAGCCTCTTTTGTAAAGCTGTTCGTCTACCAGAGTATATCTGGTCGCCTGTTTTTTAATTCTTTCAGCTTCAAACGAGTTGTTTGGCAACTCCCCGTCTTTCAAGTATTTGGCTATAGGAGATCTCCAATCATCATCGTTGTTGTACTCGACTACTTGATTTACTTCGTAGTCCATTGTTGATGGTTGGACCTTCCTTGTAATGACAATGTCCGTCAGATTTGCCGGCCCATCACTTGTTGCTAATCTTGCTAGGGCGTCAGCTTGTGTGTTGCTTGTTCGTGGTATCTCCTGGATAAACACCTGGTCTAATTGAGATACCAAGTGCACAACTATTCATTGATACTCGATCATTTGCTCGTCTATGGCCTCATACTCACCTCGTACTTGGCTTACAATGAGCTGGGAGTCCCCGAAAATTTGGAGTTGTCTAACTCCAACTGCTAGTGACAAGTGAAGACCTGCAATGAGGGCCTCGTACGCTGCCTCATTGTTAGTGGCCATGAATTCAAATCTGACTGCTGAAGTGAATACTTGCCGGTCGGGACTGATGAGCACTATTCCTGTCCCCGAGGCCAGACTTGTTGACGAACCGTCTACATAAAGATGCCATGGGTGATCCAGCCCCCTCGTTGGATTTTGAGGGAAGGTTAACTCAACTATAAAGTCGGCTAACGCTTGTCCCTTAATCGCGGTTCGAGGTGCATAAGTCACGCCAAACTGGCTTATCTCTATGGACCATTTCAAAAGACGGCCAGCGGTGTCGGGTCGGTGTAATATTTGTCTGAGTGGGAAAGTTGTCAGTACTTCGACTTGATGATCGAAAAAGTATGGTCTTAACTTCCTGACACTCATGACAAGAGCATATGCCAGCTTTTCAGTTGGTGAGTACTTTATCTCAGCATCATGCAGGGCCTGGCTGACATAGTAGATTGGCAGGTGAAACTTGCCATCTGCCCGAACTAACACCGAACTTATGGCTGTGTCAGATGCTGCCAAGTATAAATATAGCTTCTCACCGGGAATTGGTTTTGACAGAATTTTTACATCTCCCAGATATTCTTTCAATTGATCAAAGGCTTTCTGGCAGTTTTCTGTCCAAGCAAAGTTGCCCTTTTTGATGGCTTCAAAGAATGGACGACACTTGTCTCCTGATCGTGATATGAACCTGTTTAAAGCTGCTAGGCATCCGGTTAATCTTTGCACCTCTTTAACAGAACGTGGTGGCTCCATATCAAAGATCGTCTTTACTTTTGCTGGATTAGCTTCGATTCCGCGTTTGCTGACCAGATGGCCCAAGAATTTCCCAGAATGTACTCCAAAGCTACTTTTCTTTGGATTTAACTTCATATTGTATTTTCGGAGTATGTCGAATACTTGGGAAAGATGATGGAGGTGATCTTCCTTATGGGGACTTTTGACTACGATGTCATCAACGTAGACTTCTACTGTATCTCCAATTTGTTGGTCGAACATTTTGTTCACCAGCCTCTGGTAAGTTGCTCCAGCATTGATTAGACCAAACGGCATCCTCTTCCAGCATAACAGATTTTTATTTGTATAAAAGGCCGTATTTTCTTGGTCGTCCGGGTGCATTGGAATCTGGTGGTATCCCGCGAAAGCATCCATGAATGTGAACATTTCGTGACCGGCAGTACTGTCCACCAGTTGATCGATGTGTGGGAGCGGAAAGTTATCCTTCGGGCATGCTGCATTAAGATCTGTAAAATCTATGCATAACCTCCAGGTTCCGTTCGGCTTCCGTACCAGGACAGGATTCGCAACCCATTGTGGACATAACGCTTGTTTAATTAGATCGTTGTCCAGCAGCTTTTTGACTTCTTCGTTTAAAGCTTGATACTTGTCTGGTCCATATTTTCGCCGTTTCTAGTGGACAGGTTTTCGGGCTGGGTTGATATTCAACCTGTGACAGGCATCCTTCGGGATGATTCCCACCATATCAGCATGAGACCACGCAAAGACGTCCAAGTTAGCCTTCAGAAAGTCTGTCATGCGCGTTCTGTAAGGCTCAGTGAGTTCAGATCCGATGTAAAGTTCAAGACTGTTGTTGATGAACGTATTTAATCGGATGTATTAATGGCTGTTTAAATCTGTATTACGTCACCAATCAATACGTGTGATTGATTACCACCGTAATTGGTAAATCGAGGTGTGAATTTATCGAATTAGTAAATTCGATAGTCGAAATTGAACTGATTTCGTATGTGTGGGCGTTTTAGGTGTATTTGTGTGTGTTTTGGAATTGTTTATGCATTTTAACTTTTTTTTTGAACTTGTATTTCACAGCTGGAGAACAACTATTTATAGAGACTAACAAGCATGAGGTGTCTAAGACTCTTGGTCTCCCTAGCCTGCATGCTTGACATGTGTCCCTTTGATCTTATCAAAGCTGAATCTTAGCTACAAAGTTTTCTTTGGTCTTATCTCGGACTCATTGTTGTTCGCCTAGGTCGGCTTGATTGATCTTGTTGATTCTTCAACTCAAAGTTGTTCGCCTCTTGAGGTTGTGCTTTAGAAGTTGTTCGTCACTGATGACTTCACATTTGGCTCATTCTTGGTCTCGGGTCCTAATACCTGTTCGCTCATTAGTTGTTCGTCGAGGGAGTTGTTCGTCACTTTATACACCTCTCAGATTGGTAGATGCACCCCAATGTTGACTATCTTTGTTTAAGCCTGTTACTTTTGTTCGCTTCATCTTGGATGATGTTCGCCTATCAACAACTGTCACGCTCAGGATTAATCTTGATGGCCTCCAACTCTTCAACGGGAGTTGCCCGTCGTTTTTGCCCTTTCCATCGAGGGTCAACTATTGGTCCTTCCGGACTTAGCTCATCCTCAATGTCCATGGGTTCAGCACCCAATCGAGGGTCAAAATCATCTGAGGGCTTTGGGTGAGACTCGGCCACCGAAGTTGGACTTCCCTGGTTATCGTTTGGGCACGAACGGTCGGCTACAGGGGGTAACACTGCTTTTGGCTGGTTTTGCCCGTCGCCCTGCTGTGCCTGATCGCTCGTAGGCGAAGGTTGGTCGTCAATGTCCATCTTATTGTTTTGGGCTCCAAGGATGTCCTCCAAAATTGAGGGTTCATTTTCAAGTTAACTAGTTGACGCTTCCATCATTGATACTTGTCCCTGTCTTGACTGAATTTGCAGAAGACATTCCCGAGCTTTTCTTTGGTCTCCTTTTACCGTGTCAACTCCACTTGTTGTTGGGAATATGACGAACAACTTTGAGCACAAACTAAAAACTTGCTCGCTTATAGATTTTTGCCGAGCAACTCTACTCAAAAATAAAAGACGCAGCACCAGACTATACAATGTGGCGAGCAACTTTTTAATCTATACTTAGCCAAATTTTCAAAAAATTATGCAAGTTTTTGATCCTTGATCCATTCCATTTGCTTGATTCACTTCATTCGCCATACTTGCCCCCAAGATAATTGTTCTCCCATTTATTGATAGTACTTCTTGAGATGTACGACATTCCAGGAGTATGGAGTCGGCTTGCCTTCCATATCTTCGAGATCGTATACGCCATTTACGAATTTTTTCGTTATACGATTTGGGCCCTCCCAAGTTGGTCCCAGTACTCCTGAAGGTTGGGCGAGGAGTTTTCTCAGAACCAAATCTCCAACTCTGAATTCCCGGACTTTTACACGGGAATTATAATAACGCTCCGCTCTTTGCTTGTATGTTGCATTTTTTTAACTCAGCATTGAGTCTTTTTTCTTCGAGCAAATCCATTTCAGCACTTAGAGCAGAATTATTTGCTTGTTCATCAAAGTTGGTCGTCCTAATCGTACTGGTCCTTAACTCAATAGGTATTACTGCTTCTGTTCCGAAAGCCATAGCAAAGGGTGTTTCTCCGGTGCTAGACCTGGGAGAAACTCTGTATGCCCACAAGACTTCCGGGAGTTCGATAGACCAACCACTTTTGCTCTCCGCCAGTCTTACTTTTAATGTATGCTTGATTATCTTGTTCACAGCTTCAACTTGTCCGTTTGACTGGGGATGATAAGGTGTGGAGTAATACTTTTTGATCCCCCACTTCGCACATAATTCTCTCAACTCTTGTCCATCAAACTGTGGACCATTGTCTGTCACAATTGCCTGTGGAACTCCGAAACGACAGACAATGTTCTTCCAAATAAAGTTGATCATCTTCTGCTGCGTGATGTTCACCATGGCCTCTGCTTCTGCCCATTTAGTATAATAATCGACTGCTACAACGGCAAATCGAACATTTCCGACTCCAGCTGGGAAAGGACCAATGATGTCCATCCCCCATTTTGCAAAAGGCCATGGGCTGTAAACTGACACGAGCTCCTGGGCCGGGGTATGAATATTCGGGGCAAAAATCTGACACTGATGGCAAGTTTTTGCTTTCTTGATCGCATCCTGACGTAATGTCGGCCAATAATACCCTTGCCTGATGGTTTTGTACGCCAAGGCTTGCCCCCCAGTGTGATTTCCACATACTCCGGCGTGAATTTCTTCGAGGACTGCTCGTCCTTGCCCCCTAGGCAAACACTTGAGAAGTGGGATTGATATTCCCCTTTTGTAAAGCTGTTCTCCCACCAGAGTATATCTGGCGGCTCGCTTCACCAGCTTGGCAGCTTCAAAAGGGTTGTTTGGTTTCTCCCCATTTCTCAAGTATTTGACTATGTTTGCTCTCCAGTCGTTCTCATCGGCAGTTTGATCGTCAAATTGGTTGACATTATAGCTTACTGTTGATGGATCTTTCATCTTTGTAATTATAATGTCTGCCAACTCTGCTGGCCCTTCACTTGTTGCTAGTCGGGCCAGAGCATCTGCCTGAGTGTTGCTTGTCCGTGGGATTTGTTCGATGAAGACTTGATCCAACATGGACATAAGGTGAGCAACAATCTGTTGATAACCAATCATATGATCATCTCTTGCCTCGTATTCACCTCGAACTTGGTTCACAATCAGTTGTGAGTCTCCGAAAATTTGTAACCGTCTAACACATACGGCAAGGGATAGGTGAAGACCAGCAATGAGAGCTTCATACTCTGCTTCGTTGTTGGTTGCCATAAAACCGAATTTGATTGCCGAGGTGAATACTTGTCTTTCAGGGCTAATTAGTACCACTCCTGCACCTGACGCCACATTTGTCGAGGATCCATCAACATAGAGATGCCAGGGGTGATCTAGTCCTCTCGTTGGATCTGGTGGGAAAGTTAGTTCGACTATAAAGTCAGCTAATGCTTGCCCTTTGATCGCTGTTTGAGGAGCATAGGTCACCCCAAATTGGCTAATCTTTAGTGACCATTTTAGAAGACGTCCAGCAGTGTCAGGGCGATGGATGATCTGTCTGAGCGGGAAAGTTGTTAGTACTTCGACTTGATGATCGAAAAAGTATGGTCTTAACTTTCGCACACTCATGACCAGGGCATACGCCAGCTTCTCAGTTGGGGAGTATTTGATCTCTGCTTCATGCAAGGCTTGGCTGACGTAGTATATAGGTTGGTGGAATTTGCCGTCTTCGCGCACCAGAACAGAGCTGATGGCAACTTCTGATGCGGCTAAGTATAGGAATAACTTCTCTCTTGGGACTGGTTTTGATAGGATTTTAACATCTCCCAGGTAGTCTTTGAGTTGATCAAAGGCCCTTTGACAGTTGTTAGTCCATGAGAAGCTTCCTTTTTTGATTGCCTCAAAGAATGGACGGCACTTGTCCCCAGATCTGGATATGAACCGATTCAAAGCTGCTAGGCATCCTGTGAGCCTTTGCACCTCTTTTACTGATCGTGGAGGTTGCATATCCATAATGGCTTTAACTTTTGCTGGGTTGGCCTCAATTCCCCGCTGGCTAACAAGATGTCCCAAGAATTTCCCCGAATGGACACCAAAGCTGCTCTTCTTCGGATTTAGCTTCATGTTATAATGCCGAAGAATCTCGAACACTTGGGTCAAATGTTGGAGATGATCTCCTCTCTTGGGGCTTTTGACCACGATGTCGTCTACATAGACTTCCACCGTGTCTCTGATTTGTTGGTCAAACATCTTGTTCACCAGCCTTTGATAAGTTGCCCCGGCATTGATGAGGCCAAAGGGCATTCTCTTCCAGCACAACAAGTTTTTGTTAGTGTAAAAAGCTGTGCTTTCTTGATCGTCAGGATGCATTGGGATTTGATGATACCCTGCAAAAGCATCCATGAATGTTAGCATTTCGTGACCCGCAGTGCTGTCCACCAATTGATCGATGTGCGGGAGAGGAAAGTTATCCTTCGGGCATGCTGCATTCAGATCTGTAAAGTCTATGCATAGCCTCCAGGTTCTGTTTGGCTTCCTCACCAGCACAGCGTTTGCTACCCATTGTGGACAAAGTGTTTGACGGATCAGATCGTTGTCTAACAGCTTTTTAACTTCTTCATTCAACGCTTGATATTTGTCTGGGCCGTACTTCCTTCGTTTTTGATGGACTGGCCTCTTGGCTTGATTAATGTTGAGCCTGTGGCAAGCATGCTTTGGATCTATCCCCACCATGTCTGCATGAGACCATGCAAAAACATCTAGATTCTTGAGGAGGAATTCTTTCATCCGGGATCTGTATGGCTCAGGGAGCTCAGATCCTATGTAAAGCTCAAGATCCTCGTTGTCAGGGTTAACTCTGAACGTCTCTAGTTCTTCGACTGGAGTTGCTCGTCGTTTTTGTCCTTTCCAACGGGGATCAAGTATTGGCCCCTCAAGATTTGTATCATTTTCGATGTCCATGGGCTCTGCCCCCAGACGGGGATCTAGATCATTCGTCGGCTCTGATCCATTGTTGTTAGCCAGTACCCGGCCCTCCAAGTTGCTTGATGAAGGTTGCTCGTCACCACCACTTCTTTGTTCGTCAGCTGGAAGTTCTTCAATGGTGGTGGTGGTGAGTTGCTCGTCCAACACTTGCTCGTCCAAGTGTTGTTCGTCAGTGTCCATGTGGTCGTCCATGTTCATCATGTTCTCCAGTACTGACGGCTCATCGTCAGGATAGCTTGTGGTAGCCTCCATCATGGACACTTGAGTAAACTTTGCTTTTAATTGTAGGAGACACTCCCGAGCTCTTCTTTGGTCTCCTCTCACTGTGCCTGTCCCACTTGCTGTTGGAAATTTCATACAATAGTGGTAAGTGGAACATGCAGCTTTGAATTCATTTAAAAAGGGGCGACCAAGAAACCCGTTGTAAGTTGATTCCTGGTCTACGACCAAAAAATCAACCATTCGTGTAATATTCTTTTTGGGTTCATTGGCCGTTACAAGTTGTACAGATAGTCTGATTTCCCCTACTGGAGTGGTTACATCATTTCCAAAGCCTACAATTCTATGAGTTGTACTTTGAATGTAGCCCGAACAATCTTCCAGTTGGTCGAGCGTCTTCTTGAATATGATATTGGTATAGGCTCCGGTATCCACCAAAAGTCTGTGGACTCTTGTTCCCATAATTTTGACACAGACTACGAGCGCATCGTTATGTGGGGTCGAGATTCCTTCCAAATCTTCTTCGGTAAAGGTCAACTTTTCCATTTGCATGATGGTTGGTTTGATCCCCATTTCCTGAACTTGGCCCATAGCTCGTAACTCTGCCTTCTTCTTTCTGTTCGATATTGGTGGACGTCCATCAGAACAACCTCCGGCAGAGCCGGAAGGCTCCATCATGAAAATATCCTCCAATGGGCGTGCAGCTGCAGCGGGAACTGGTCGTCCGGGGCGATTATTCCGTTGAGGCTGTTCATCGCTTTCTTCCCCCGGGCTGCTCTTCCGGCCTCTCTTGCCGGGCTGTCTGTTAACAAATTCGGAGAGCTTTCCCTCCTCATAAAATCGCCAGAGTTGCTTGAGCAAATCTCTACACTCACTTGTAAAATGCCCCACGCTTTGATGGTAGGCACAGTACTTGTTGGGGTTGAGTTTGCCGGTGTCCTGACGGATTCTTCGCGGAGGGGAGAGCAACTCCTTGCCTTTTACATTATCATAAACAGTGTCAACTGACACAGTTAGCACCTGGTTGAGCTTTTCTTTGAGTTCTGTCCCTTCGTTGAATGCTTTCATGTTCTTCGGGACTCTGTATCCTGTTCCACCAGGCTTTTTGTTGTTCTCCTTGGGGTCTACTTTGTTCTCCCCCAAGTTTGCTTCTAGTGCCTCATGCATGGAGATGAACACGCCGGCCTAATTTCTAAACTCGGCGTAATTCTTTGGGCACTTCAAACGTACCTCTTTCCATAGTTCGGACCCTTTTTTCAGTCCTGCCATGACAGCGACAATTTTAGTATCCTCGCTGACCGGTTCTCCTTCCAACAACACTTTATCGAATCTTTCCATGAATGCTCTGTCAGATTCGTCGTCATTTTGTCTTAAATCTGACAGTCGATGTTTCTGGGAAAGATACGAGCCAGCTGTTGAAAAGTGCGAAAGAAACTCCCGACCCAGTTGGGTAAACGAGTTGATTGATGCCGGTGGCATTGCTGAAAACCATTTGTGAACCCGGTCGCCCAACGTTAATGGAAAGTTCCGGCACTGGGTGGCGTCACTGGCCCCCACGGAAACCATGTAGTCCGTATATTTGGTAAGGTGGACTCGAGGGTCTGCCAGGCCTTCGTACTGGATGCTTGCCGGAAATTGAACCTTCTTTTGAATTGGGGCTTTTAAAATGTGGGGGGCTAATGGGGATAATGGCATGCTGGTTGTCCCCATACCTCTCTGTTGTTCCAATTGCCCCTGCATGCTTTCCACTGCCCTTCTTAAACTGGCCAACTCATCCAAAGGTGCCCCCTGACTTGGAGGCTGTTCGGCGAACAAAGGCGCATGCCTTTCTGTTCGTCGCAGTCCCTCACTCGGGGTGGGCTCCTCCTGGAGTTGCTTCCTAGGGTTGTTCGCCGCATTCAGCCCTAGGCGTCTGAAGGCGGACTGAGATAATCTTTCA
Source organism: Ballota nigra (assembly GCA_947034835.1). Classification (NCBI taxonomy): domain Eukaryota; kingdom Viridiplantae; phylum Streptophyta; class Magnoliopsida; order Lamiales; family Lamiaceae; genus Ballota; species Ballota nigra. The sequence continues at coordinate 42,013,462 of OX344723.1, read as the reverse complement.
TGCACTGTTGGGCGAGGCTGTTCAAGAGTTGTTCGCCCACCACCTGCTCTCTGGCGAGCAGCTTCCATGATATGTTGTGGTTGACCAAGTCTGTCCTGGGCACTGGAACGAGTAGTCCCATGGCTTGACAAAGTTGTTCGCCCACGGGCAGACTCAGCCTGCTCTTCTCTTAGGTCAGCCATTTTGGCCTTGCCCTTGTCCTGCCTAACTTGAGCGTTGTTCACCTCATGTTGTTCGCCCCTAACATTCTTAGCCCTCACAACTTCCAGAGACTTATCCCTAGGCCTTGCTTGGGAAGGTCTAGCTTGTTCTTGTTGTTTCTGGAGGGCTTGGAGAGCTGCTATGGTCTTAGCCAACTCGTTAGGGTTGTTCGCCAGAGCCTCCATTTCAGGTGGGAGGTTATGTGTTATGGCTGTATGCTGTGATCTGTTCGCGTGCTTAGGATCACGATCTCGATGGTCTGCTGTTGAGGCCCGAGTAGGAGATGCTCTCCTTGACAGGCGTGATCCTTGTGTTTGCTTGGATTGAGGCATTCTAATGTTGGATTAGTTTCTTAATCTTTGAATCTTCAAATTGTTATTGAAGAACACCAAGAACACCAAGAACACTTTTGCTTGTATCTTCAAGAATTTCTTGAGGATTTCTTTGAATCTTCAAGTTTCAAACTCAAAGTTCTTGAGCAATCACACTGAATCGGAGGTTCGAACCCCCTTCCTCTAGCGCCAAATTGTTGATGAACGTATTTAATCGGATGTATTAATGGCTGTTTAAATCTGTATTACGTCACCAATCAATACGTGTGATTGATTACCACCGTAATTGGTAAATCGAGGTGTGAATTTATCGAATTAGTAAATTCGATAGTCAAAATTGAACTGATTTCGTATGTGTGGGCGTTTTAGGTGTATTTGTATGTGTTTTGGAATTGTTTATGCATTTTAACTTTTTTTTTGAACTTGTATTTCACAGCTGGAGAACAACTATTTATAGAGACTAACAAGCATGAGGTGTCTAAGACTTTTGGTCTCCCTAGCCTGCATGCTTGACATGTGTCCCTTTGATCTTATCAAAGCTGAATCTTAGCTACAAAGTTTTCTTTGGTCTTATCTCGGACTCATTGTTGTTCGCCTAGGTCGGCTTGATTGATCTTGTTGATTCTTCAACTCAAAGTTGTTCGCCTCTTGAGGTTGTGCTTTAGAAGTTGTTCGTCACTGATGACTTCACAGTTGGCTCATTCTTGGTCTCGGGTCCTAATACCTGTTCGCTCATTAGTTGTTCGTCGGGGGAGTTGTTCGTCACTTTATACACCTCTCAGATTGGTAGATGCACCCCAATGTTGACTATCTTTGTTTAAGCCTGTTACTTTTGTTCGCTTCATCTTGGATGATGTTCGCCTATCAACAACTGTCACGCTCAGGATTAATCTTGATGGCTTCCAACTCTTCAACGGGAGTTGCCCGTCGTTTTTGCCCTTTCCATCGAGGGTCAACTATTGGTCCTTTCGGACTTAGCTCATTCTCAATGTCCATGGGTTCAGCACCCAATCGAGGGTCAAAATCATCTGAGGGCTTTGGGTGAGACTCGGCCACCGAAGTTGGACTTCCCTGGTTATCGTTTGGGCACGAACGGTCGGCTACAGGGGGTAACACTGCTTTTGGCTGGTTTTGCCCGTCGCCCTGCTGTGCCTGATCGCCCGTAGGCGAAGGTTGGTCGTCAATGTCCATCTTATTGTTTTGGGCTCCAAGGATGTCCTCCAAAATTGAGGGTTCATTTTCAAGTTGACTAGTTGACGCTTCCATCATTGATACTTGTCCCTGTCTTGACTGAATTTGCAGAAGACATTCCCGAGCTTTTCTTTGGTCTCCTTTTACCGTGTCAACTCCACTTGCTGTTGGGAATTTTACGCAGTAATGGTAAGTTGAACACGCGGCCCTGAATTCGTTTAAGAAAGGTCGACCCAGGAATCCATTGTATGACGATTCTTGATCGACGACCAGGAAATCCACCATTCTTGCAATATTCTTCTCAGGCTCTTTGACCGTCACAAGTTGCATAGCGAAAGTTACTATTCCCAACGGGATTGTCACGGCATTTCCGAATCCCAGGATACGGTGATTTGTGTCTCTGATGTAGCCTGCATAATCTCCCATTTGATCAAGTGTCTTTTTGAAAAGGACATTAGTGTAGGCTCCAGTATCCACCAGTAATCTATGCACCCTTGTTTCCATAATCTTGGCACATATCAGAGGCGAATCGTTGTGTGGGGTCAGTACTCCTTCCAAATCTCCGTCGGTGAAAATTAATTCCGGTGTTTGCATGGTAGGTGGAATGACCCCCATTTCCTGTACATGTCCAATCGCTCGTAATTCTGCCTTTCTTTTCCGATTAGAAATTGGCGATCGTCCATCGGAATAACCGCCTATGGGTCCTGCAGGTTCCATCATCTGAATGTCTGGAACTGATCCCCCGGCAGGCGCCTGAACTGGTCGCCCAGCTCGATTCCGATGAGGTGTCTGGTCCTGGTCTCCTTCATCAGAATCTTCGTCTCTAGTTCTTTTGCCGGGCTGTCTCTTCACGAACTCTGATTGCTTTCCCTCTTCGTAAAAATGCCACAACTGCTTTAGCAAGTCACGATATTCGCTCGTAAAGTGTCCTACACTCTGGTGGTAGGCACAATATTTATTCTGGTTCAACTTGCTCGTTTTCTGACGTATCTTACGGGGAGGTGTTAGCAATTCTTTGTCTCGGACACTATTATAAACTGTATCGATTGATACGGTAAGAATGTGGTTCAGTTTGTCTTTCAGCTCCGTTCCTTCGGTAAATGCCTTCATGTTTTTGGGAGCTCGATAACCTGTTCCAGGCTTCTTCGCACCCTCTTTCTGCTCTCCTTTGTCTCTCATATCCTTCTGCAGGGCTTCATGCATGGAGACAAAAACACCCGCCCGATCCCGAAACTCGGCGTATGTCTTCGGGCATCTTAAGTGCACATCTTTCCAAAGTTCAGTGCCTTTCTTGAGTCCAGCTAGGACGACTACAATCTTTGTATCTTCACTGACAGATTCTCCCTCTAACAAGACCTTGTCGAATCTTTCCAAATATGATCGGTCCGACTCGTCGTCAGTTTGTTTCAAGTTGGATAACCGATGTCTTTGGGATAGATAAGACCCGGCTGTAGAGAAATGGGATAAGAATTCTTTACCCAGCTGGGCAAATGAATGAATTGAAGCTGGTGGCGGGGCCGAAAACCACTTATGGACACGATCCCCGAGAGTTAAAGGAAAGTTTCGACATTGCGTTGCGTCACTTGCCCCCATTGATACCATATAATTGGTATACTTCATTAAATGCACTCGGGGATCCGCCGTGCCCTCATACTGGATACTTGCTGGAAACTAGATCTTTTGTTGAATTGGAGCCTTCAGAATTACCACTGACAAGGGTGAGACCGGAAGAGTCGTGTTCCCATATCCTCTCTGTTGATCCAGCTGGCCCTGCATGCTTTCGATGGCCTTTCTCATGGAGGCGAGCTCCTCTAAGGATCCCCCCTGACTCTGTGGTTGTTCGGCGAGCAGAGGCGCACAGCCGTCTGTTCGCTCCAGTCCCACATTGGGAGTGGGAACCCCCTGGATTGGCCTCCTGGGATTGGGCTCTGCATTCGGGCCAAGGCGACCAAAAGCTGACCTAGTCAGCCGGTCAAGGACCGATTGGCGAGCAGGTATTGCAGCTGGGCGAGCTGCTCCAGCAGGGGGATGAACCTCCAGGACTCCCCGGCCACGTCGACCCAATCTTTCCAGAGCACTTTGGCGTGTACCCTGACTTGCCGCCATGGCCGGGTTCTGAGTCGAACCTCCCTAACTGGCGGCCTCAATGTTTAATTTTTCTTTGCCTTTGGCCTTACGAGCTTGGGCGCTGTCAGCCTCATTCAACTGATCCCCTCTAGCCTTATCATGTTCGCGAGTCTTTGTGGGGCTACCCCTTGCTCGCACATATGATGGGCCAGGTTGGGTTTGTTGTCTTTGTAAAGCTTGGAGCATGGCAATTGTACGCGCCAGTTCGTCGGGGTTGCGGGCAATGGCGTCCAACTCTGGTGGAATTAACTGGCGAGCAACATTAGTTTGATTTTCTTGGTTGTTTCTGCTCGCCCACCAGCTTGGGACATTCGGGAGTGTGAATCCCGGGTTATATGTTGAGAACGTTGTGTCTCCCTTGATTGAGGCATTTTCACAGAAGATATCAAGTGTTGTTCTTGGTGTTCTTGAGTTTTTTCTTCAAAAACTCAAACTTGTTCTTCAATTCTGGAATAATCTTCTCGTATTCAATGACCCGAAGGTTCGAATCCTCCTTCTAGCGCCAATTTATTGACGATCAGTTCTAATCTTGAAGATTAATGGCTGTTTTAGATGGTTAATTGATCATCAAACAATTACGTGTGATTGATCACTAACATAATTAGTGAATACGGATTTTCGGGTTTAGATGGATTAGAATTGTATGAAAGCTTACGTGTTTAAGTTCGATTGTAAGTTAATCGAGCTGCTTTAGATTCGTAATCGAAGTTTGGGCGTGTATATTAATTTGTGCTTGTTTTATTTGCTGAAAAAATCTAAGTATTTATAGACTTTTGCCCAGCAGGAGGTGGCACGACCTTTGGCCGACCAAGTCTGCATGCTCGACACCTGTCCTTTGACTAATTTGACCTTATCTTGACTAAATTCAATCCTTATCTACTGGACTTGCTCGTAGTCTAGAGCTGTTCGTCACTTTGGACTTGTCCTTGAGGAGTCTTTAGTCTGATTCTGATGGTCTTTCATCTTGTTTAATTGTTATTTCGGCGCTGTGGTTGGATCTGATCGGCAGGATGCCATTTGAGCTCGTCATGTGGCTTTTGATCTGATTTTTTCGCCTATGTGTCTTGATCGCATGTAGGTTTTGCTCGCCGGATGTCTTGGGTAAATCATGTGTTAATTCCAGTTTAAATTTTGTGTGATTTGCGCTAATCCTGGTCGCCCAAATGATGCTCCTGCTCGCCTATCAACAATAATGATATGAAAAATTAATGCATTCCAATTGAAAATAGAGCAAAGCTCTGCATGGACTGATCCAACACAAAAATAGATAAAAATTGAAGATTTTTGATGTAGCGAGTGTGTATCTTGAGGGAGAAAGTGTCTTCTATCTATGTTGATTCACTGGAATGTCGTAAGATATAAACAGGGAAAATCCTAATTATCATTAGACATGCTCACGGTTCCGGAACCGCCGGTTCCGGTTCCGAACCGGCGGTTCCAAAGGTCCAATATGCGGAACCGGAACGAAACCGTGGTAAAACCGGTGGTTCCGGTTCCGAACCACCGATTCCGGCAGTTTTTCTATTTTTATTTTTTTTAGTTTTTAATTGTATTTTTTGAGTTTTTAATCTAAATGTAGATGACATATTAAAGGGAAAAAGATTTCATTAGTAATTGAACTATTACAAATTAGTAATTCTAATTTAAAATAAGTGTCTAATAATTATTATTACAAACTAATTGAAATATTGCAAATTTACAAATTAAATATTGAACTATTCCAAATTACTAATTACAAGTTTACAACTTAAAATTTTAAATTATACAAAATAAATTTGGGGTGATGGGTTAAAGAAACTGGACTTGAACTTAATTTTAAGAAATAAACTTAAAAATTCTAAGTTTGAGACTCAAAATTAAGAAATAAACTCAAAATTCTAAGTGTTTTTTTTAGTTTATTTAGGGGTTTTACTTGTATTTTTTTTTCTTAATCTAAATGTAGATGGCAAATTAAATGGAAAAAATTTCATTAGTAATTGAACTATTACAAATTAGTAATTCTATTTTAAAATAAGTGTCTAATATCTATTATTACAAACTAATTGAAATATTAGAAATTTACAAATTAAACATTGAACTATTCCAAATTACTAATTACAAGTTTTCAACTTAAAATCTTAAATTATACAAAATAAATTTGGGGTGAGGGTTAAAGAAATTGGACTTGAACTTAATTTTAAGAAATAAACTTAGAAATTCTAAGTTTGAGACTCAAAATTCTAAGTGTTCTTTTTAGTTTATTTAGGGGTTTTACTTGTATTTTTTGGTTTCTTAATCTAAATGTAGATGATAAATTAAATGGAAAAACGATTTCATTAGTAATTGAACTATTACAAAATAATTGAACTATTATAAATTAGTAATTCTAATTTAAAAAAGTATCTAATATCTTTTATTACATACTAATTGAAATATTACAAATTTACATATTAAATATTGAACTATTTCAAATTACTAATACTAACTTACAACTTAAAATCTTAAATTTTACAAAATAAAATTAGGGGGGGGGGGGGGGGGGGGGGAGGGGGGAGAGGTTAAAGAAATTGGACTTGTGCTTAATTTTAAGAAATAAACTTAAAAATTCTAAGTTTACAACTCAAAATATAAAAAAAAAAACAAAAAAATTTAAGTGTGGAACCGCCTAGGAACCGTTAGTTCCGGTTCGAACCGGCGGTTTCGGTTTTGATTTTTCCGAAACCGGAACCGAAACCGTAGAACCGTGGAACCGGCGGTTCCGATTATTTTTTAGCATGTCTAATTATCATAATCAATAAACTGAGGGGGCGCTTGGTTAGAATCTCTTCAATGGTAATGAGAATAAGATTGAAAATTAGTGTAATTATGATGGTTAATGAGAATAAAATCACCACTTTCTCTCCTAAATAAGATAATCACTACTCCATTTTGATTACCCTATTCTCTTCCTACAATCATCCTCCTCAATCACTCCCTCATTCCTCTACCAACAACCATTTGTTGTCAACTTCTATTCCAAAATTAGGGCATGACACTAGCAATGGAGACACTATTGTAACAATTCTTCCCCCAATATCATCTTTATTACGGGGGCATAGATGGAAAATAATTTTTATTCTCATTATCATTGAAGAGTTGCCAACCAAACGTCTCCTGAGTTCTCAAAATTTGCGGTAACAACTAAAATTTCAAAGCTAAAGGCCTAAAACATATTGCCTTAATATTAATATTAAAGTCTCAAACTCAAAATAAACAATTTCAAATATAGATAAACAGACTTCAATGTAAATTGAGGATCCATAAATTAATGGTATAGTTATGATCGTACATTGCACGAGTTTAATAACTAGTTATTTTTTAAAAGTCGAATAATAATTTTGGATTAAATCTCGGTGAAGAAAACATTAATTGATTATTCAAGTTAAGTGAAATGTGCTCTGCCATAAATTTTTTGTCTGAAGGGAAAATTTATCATAGGAAAAACAAAATTTTAAGACACTACAAGTAAATATAGAATTGCCTACGAAAATTGTCAATATGGCTATAAAATTTCCAACAACAAAAAAATCATAGTGGGGATACCCTACGGATTGCCTACAATTTTTTTTAATTGTATAGACATCTTCCTTCCCCATCTATAAAAAATATTTGTCTATAGAAATTTCATAGGCAAATTGTGTTGTAGGTAAAATTTTATAGGCAAATGACTTGTAGGTAATTATACCTAGAAATTTTATTTGGTAGGTAAATTAATTTCATATTCAAGTTGTTTCTAGGTTGAGAAATGTAGAAGCTTTTATAATTAGAAAATTTCGTAGGCAAATTTTACTAGAGTATGTATAGAGTGAAATTGCTTCATATATTAATTATTGAAGGGTATTAGTTGTTTTCACTAAAGGGTATAGTTATTTTCACCGAAGTGTATTAGTTGTTTTCACTGAAATTTTTTAGTTTGTTTTCACTGAACAACTTATCAGACTCTTCAGTATAAATAAGTAATATATTTAAGTGAAAACAACTAATACCCTTTAGTAATTCATTAATGAACCAATTTCACTCTATACAGTAAAACCTCTATATATTAATAATGTTGGGACCGGGGGATTTTATTAATTTATAAAGATATTATTATATCGATAAATTAATAATTTATTAATTTAAAGAGGTTTTAACGTATATGCACAGTTGACCTTCAAAGTTCCAAATTCTTTGAATAACTTTAAGTATACATGCATAGTTATTGATGAAAATTAAGTTAAAATACAAATGTACTAGTAGAATTCCATGAACACAAACTCACGTGGAAGTTGGAATGACTTGTTTAAATTAATTGGTTTTGGAAAATACAAAAATATGGTTCATTGGACTAATATTTATGCATTGAATCATGGATATAAGTCAACACTCTATATTTATCCATTGGAATCTTGGTAAATCACACACAAAAATGGCCACTCGTCTAAAAGGAATTCAAAAATCAACCATGACCAACCAACAACGAAAGATGTTATGTGAGTATAAGAGAGATCAACCTGGATGCACTCAGAATGATTTGGTGAAATGGGTTGAAAATCTTTCAATTTGAAAGTTAGCCAAGCAACAATTTCGAACACTCTTAAGAGATCTGCAGAATTCCTATCATCCGACTTTGAGAAATGTGGGTCGTCTAAACGTCAGAAATCAGCTAAGTATCCGGACCTTGAGAAGGTTGTTTATGAGTGGTTTCTCCAACATCAAGAGCGTGTGAATATAACCGGGGAGCTAATCTTAGAGAAGGCGAATGAGGCGCTTAAGCTTTTACATCCAAAGGATCCCGCAGATCATCGTCTTTCACAAGGTTGGCTTGAGAAATTCAAATCAAGGCATGGTATCAAATTATATCGCCATTTCGGAGAGAGTGGATCAGTCAACATGCATGATATGGAGAATAAATTGGAGTCCATTAGGGAAAAATTGATCAATTTCCAAGGAAAGATGTTTTTAATATGGATGAAACTGGTTTGTTTTACAGGTTACAGGCTGATCATTCACTTGCAACAAAGCAACTTGAAGGTAGATAACAAGATAAGGAGAGGTTGACAATTGTTATTTGTTGCAATGAAGATGACTCTGAAAAAATTCCTCTATGGATTATTGGTAAGTATGCAAAGCCCTGTTGTTTTAAGAATGTCAATATGAATAGCTTGAACTGTCAATACCGTGCCAACAAGAGAGCTTGGATGACTGGAGTGCTTTTTGAAGAATATGTTTGTTGGCTGGATGAACAAATGCATGGAAGAAAAATTCTTTTGGTAGTCGATAACTGTCTAGCTCATTCAAACAATATTCAAGGTTTACGAAACATCGAGTTATTTTTCCTACCCCCAAACATGACCTAAAAAATTCAACTGTGTGATGCCGACATAATAAGAGCCTTCAAAATGTATTACCGCAAAAGATTTTACCGTAAGATTTTGGAAGGCTATGAGTTAGACATATCATCTCCAGAAAAGATCAATGTTTTACATGCTATCAATATGACAGTGTCAGCTTGGACCGAAAATATTCATCAAGAAGCAATAGCAAATTGCTTTCGACACTGCAAAATTCGCTCGGAAAATCAAAGCGACTCAAGTGCAAATGATGCAACTCTTGGAGAAGACATTCGTGAGCTTGAGAATTTGATCACCGGTATGCAATATCACCACAAAATGGATGTGAATCAGTTGCTCGACTTTCCGGGTGAAAATAATCAATGTCACGAAGTTCAAAGTCTAGAAGAGATAGTGGCCGATGTCATTCATAATCCGAAAGATGATGAAGCAGAGGATGATTCAATAGCTTTGCAACCGATCACTCTAAAAGAAGCATTGCAAGCATCAACAACTCTTCATAACTTTTTGTTGCAGTACGAGAAGACAACGCCACAACTATTGGGTGCAATAAGGAGATTTAAAGATGAGATCAACATAGATTTGAAGTTCAAGAAAAAGCAAGTTACAGTAGATTCTTATTTTTACTAAGTTGTCTTAAGAATATTCAAGTGCATCATATATATATATGAATTATTTTTAATAATCATTAATTTATAGTTTCGTCGGGACCAATATATATACACTGGGATCTCAAAAAAATTATTATCTTATAATTTTATTGATTGGGGCCCAAATTTGTACTGGTCCCAACTTGAGACCGGACAAATTATTAGTTCTAGCGAGGTTATTAATTTATCGAGTATTAATTTAACGAGGTTTTACTGTACTTTGTCATTTTACTAAGGATTTTTATGTTGAATTTTTTTTTTTTTTAGACAATTCTAATTTTATAAGTATGATTTTCTTTTTTTCACAGTGAGAGTCGAATGTAAAATTTGAATTCGAATATTTAGAGAGCAAATATAATTGACTATTGACATCAAGTGACAATATGTTCTTCCGCTCAAAATTTATTTGAAGAGTAAATCAAAGAAAAATATCACCATTTTTTAAGGATCGGAGTACCAAGACGAATATATTAACTATGAAAATTTAATACCTCATTTTCTCAAACACTTTGCACAGTTCACTATTCATTCTCTACAAAAAAATCATAAATTACATTTCATTCCACTAATAATTACACATAATAATATTTTTCTTTTGTTTCATTCACTTAAAGTGAACAATATACTCTTATAAAAAAACTATTTTATCTATTTAAATATTACGAATCAACTCTCATACTAAAATCCTAATAAGTTCATTGTGCAAAATGTTTGGACACAGAGTAATATTACTTTTTTTATAAATAAAGTGAAAAGGATAGGTGTTGAACACTACAAGAAAGACGGAGTTTAGCGACGGAATATTTGTGACGTCCAAATATCCGTCGCAAATTTCGTGAATTTGCGACGGATTTTGGTAAGCCGTCGAAAAAGATGACACTTTGCGATGACTTAGGAAGACCGTCGCAAAAGTTAGTAATTTGCGACGGAAAAGTCTGTCGCAACAACTAGGGCCCACCACCTTCGTCTTAAACCGACTACATTTGCAACGGATAGGTCATCACAAATTTCAATTTTGATTTTGCGACGGTCTCTTCCGTCGCAAAACATACCCGTTTAAAGGTGACCGTTCGGGAAGTGACCCATTTGACTGATTTGCGACGGAACAGACCGTCGCAAATTTAAATTTTGTATTTGCGACGGACGAAAGCCATCGCAAATCTTACATTTATATTCGCGACCTTTCGGAAAACGGTCCATTGACTGATTTGCGACGGACTATCCATCGCAAATCCGAACCGTTTTTACGCGTCTTCTCGGGAAACGGTGCGTTGACTGATTTTCGACGGAAAAGTCATCGCAAATCAGTAAAAACAACGTCGTTTTTGCTTTGACAGGAAAAATTTGCAATGGATAGACGTCCGTCGCAAATTTTTTTACACTTATAAAACTCTCCTCGCGAAATAGACGGAGAGTGCGAGAAAAAAAAGAAGAAGAAGAGGAAAACGAAAGGAAAAGGAAGGAGAAGTCGAGTTTAGTTGATTGTAGAGCCGTCCGTCCCCACCGAGTTCTCGTTTCGATATTTTCTACAAATAAACCGTAAGTTTTCTTCATTTTTACCGCTTAAAATTTAATTTTAAAGCATGTTTAGAGAATTGATTTTAGTTGAATTATCTGAATTATATTAGTAATGAATTGATTTTAGTTGATCGAATTTTAATTTAAAGCATGTTTAATTTTTGTTAAGTTTAGAATTGAATTAGTTGAATTGTTTGAATTATATTAGAAATGAATTGATTTTAGTTGAATTATAATTTAATTAGTTGATCGAATTTTAATTTAATTTTAAAGCATGTTTATAATTTCTTAAGCTTATAATTGAATTAGTTGAATTGTTTGAATTATATTAGAAATGAATTGATTTTAGTTGAATTAGCTTAGTTGATCGAATTTTAATTTAATTTTAAAGCATGTTTAGAAATAATTGAATTAGTTGATCGAATTTTAATTTAAAGCATGTTTAATTTTTGTTAAGTTTAGAATTGAATTAGTTGAATTGTTTGAATTATATTAGAAATGAATTGATTTTGTTGAATTGTTTGAATTATAATTTAATTTTAAAGCATGTTTAGAATTTGTTAAGTTTAGAATTGATTTTAGTTGAATTAGATTAGTTGATCGAATTTTAATTTAATTTTAAAGCATGTTTAGAAATAGTTGAATTTGTTAAGTTTAGAATTGATTTTAGTTGAATTGTTTGAATTATAATTTAATTTTAAAGCATGTTTAGAATTTTTTTTCGAATTATGTTATAGATTTTTAAAGCATGTTTAATTTCATTGATTTTAATCTAATATTTCGAATTTTGTTATAAATGAGCGGACAAGGCAGTGACAGTGGCAGTGGCAGTCAGCAGCCTCCCAGGGAAGAGGAGGCGAGTCGAGGAGGGCGAGGAGGGAGGATACGACGGGCCTCACTGAGACCCGTGGTTCCACCTATTTTCAGATCGAGGTCTCAATCAGAGACCTCTTCACACCCTGACTCCTCCTCACAGCAGACTGCTGAGAGCTCATCCTCCTCCCGACAGCATCCGGTTGTTAAAGCACGGATGACTGTTCAGCCACATGGTTTAACGTAAGTTTTAATATTTTATACTCAATTTTTTTATTAATTAAAACCTAATTATTTTACTAACTTTGAAGTTTTAATTTTACAGTTGGATTCCTGGTCATGAGGCTAGTAATCAGGTATCCCAGTCCATCCTTGGATGTGGATTCGAGCCCACCGCTTACAGTTGGGGGCTAGTGTCCGATGCAATGAAAAAGACATACTTCGAGGAGTTTAAGGTATTAATTTAATTTATTAATTCATTGTTTATTAATATCAAATATATAAACAGATATTTACATTTAAATTGTAATTGCAGAAAGAATGTGTCTGGACACCGGAGCACGATGACCAGATGTGGAAGAATTTCGAAAAATATGCGGCGGAAAGGTACAGAGACCTCCTTTTTAGAATGAGGGAGAAGTGGTACAAGCATGGAGTGGCCACCGACATGGGGACTGACAGTGAAAGACGGCCGATTTGGGACCAATTCCTCCGGTACTGGGATTCTCCTGAATTCAAAGAGAAGTCGGCAAAAAACAAGGTGAATCGGCGTAGTGACCCTGATGGAGAAGGGATGGCGAGACATCGGGCCGGTTCTCGGTCCATTTATGAGCACGGGTTGAGATTTGTAAGTTCCGTCTTTAATTTTATAGTTTTTGAATTTATATTATTTTTTTCCTAATTTTTATGAGTGGTATTAATTTTTACTATCTTTTTTTCTAATTAGGCGGTGGAGCAAGGACGCGAGCCCTCTCATTTTGAGAGATTGCAGCTCGCCCACCCACTCGTCGAAGAGACTGGAAAGTCTACCTACGGCCGTACCACCGAGATCCACGTAAGTATTATTTCAATATTAATAGTATTATTTCAATTTTTAATATTAAAAGTATTAGTTTATATTTTGTGTTCAATTTATTTAATTTTTTGTATAATTAATTTGCAGAGAAAGATGCTCGAGGACCTTGCCTCTCAGCCTCAGCCTGAGGAAACGACAAAGGGGTCGGGGTCGATGCCCCCCCACACAGCCTTCTGTTGACGTTCAAAATGAATTGTACTTCAAAAACGTCAAGGCTAAAAAGGGGCGGTTCGCTGGATTGGGCAGCTTCGGAAAGAACTTTTTCCGACCTCGTGGCTCGGGCTCATCCTCCTCTCAGTCTTCCATCGACTCTCATCCCAGTGAGGTCGAGAGGCAGCTTGCCACGGCGGTGGAGCAGATGAAGAACATGCAGAGGCAGCAGCGAAAGAAGAAAGAGTATGAGAGGCAGCAGCGAGAGGCGCACGACCGGTATATAGCCAAGATGGAGCGGTATCGGGTCGAGGTGCAGGAGTATACAGCCGCCATGCAGGCGTGGTGGCAGATATTCGCCTCTGATTCAGTGCCACGAGCGCAAATGCCTGCGCCACCAATGCCGCTGATCCCGCCGACCCAGCCATCGATGCCGCCGATTGTTAACCTGGGCGAGGATAAGGTGGAAGAGGAAGACGGATTTAATTCCGACGGTTAAAAAAATTTGATTTTTAATAAATATGAAGTACAGTTTTTTTTAGTTTGAATTGTTACTTTAATTTATAATTTTGTGAATTTATTTTAGTTTGAATTTACTTTTATTTAATGTCAAAATAAATAATTTTAGCAAAAAAATAAAAATAAAATGGACACAACATTTATAAAAACAAGTGAGAAACGAAAATGAATTAATTTGGTGAATTATGAAAAAAAAAAGAATCAATTTGGATACATATACAATTAATTGCGTACAAATGAACGAATTATAAAATTATGCATTGTCGAAATAAATAATTTTACAAAATAAAAAAAATAGCTGGGCAAAATATTTTAATAAACAACTTAGATACGAAAAGAAATTAATTTGGTGAATTACGGAAAAAAAATGAATCAATTTGGATACATATACAATTAATTGCATACAAATGAACGAATTATAAATTTAAGCGGGAGTCGAAATAAATAATTTTACCAAACTAATAAAAATTAAATGACCACAACATTTATAAAAAAAATAAGTGAGAAACGAAAATGAATTAATTTGGTGAATTATAGAAAAAAAAATGAGTCAATTTGGATACATATACAATTAATTGCATACAAATGAACGAATTATAAAATTATGCATTGTCGAAATAAATAATTTTACAAAAAAAAAAAAAATAGTTGGGCAAAATATTTTAATAAACAACTTAGATACGAAAAGAAATTAATTTGGTGTCTTATTAAAAAATGACTTAATTTGAATACATATACAATTAATTGCATAAAAATGAATGAAAGTAGCTTGTGCCCTAGTGGCGCGTGTTGGAGTTATATGTGAAAGTATGCTTTTACTTTGTATAACTCGTGTATCAAACACTCGTTTTATGAGAATAATTCTTTTATCACATTTGCTTTAGTTATGATTGAATGTTGAATTTCTATTGCAAACCGTTCAATATATAGTACATGTTACATTGTAGTTAATGTGGTGATACCCGATCACGGAAGACAACATTAACAATTTACTTGTAACTAAACGTACATTTTCACGACCTAGGTGGAATTGAACAATTCGCCGTGAAAGGTCGATGTGTAAGGCTCAGATTGGTCTGTCTTGACTAAGAGATTGCACTAGCACATTTAGTATGTGTTGAAGAGGTCCTACAGCGAGGAGAAATTCTTCTGTTCTGAAAGGTGAAGAATTAGACCTCAATGGTTGTTGATTTCTTAATCTCCGTCACTTAAATAGGACCGTGTGTGCTTAATAGTTACTGCTTTGATTCATGTTGGGTGAGAATCATTGCGACTATGAACTTTGTGTCTTGGGCAGTAATATTAATCATACGACGGTTGCTAATATTTAATACGGAGAAACGCGTGCGAGTACGGCTCGTGTGATTAGTCCCCTTGGTGGGCTCAGAAGTTTTATTGTACCAAATCTTGCAAGTGAAGAATTAGTTTCTTCGGTACGAATAATAATGTTGAGCTGTCTTTACTCCAAGGTGAAATATATTAATTAATTTAGAGCTATTCAGAAGCTTAATTAATTAATGGACTTGATAATCTTAAACGCGGGAAATAATAACCGGGAGCCCATGTTATCGTAATATGGATTAAGATGGATAGTGCAATATTAATTTATTAGTGGTAATAATTAATATTAATGAGCTGAATTATATTGGGGCTCAATATTGAAATTCAGAAGTCCATTAGGAGGTCCAATCTTAATTCTCCTTAAGGCCCCTCAAGTAGCCCATTAAGTAGCCCAATAATGATAAGGTGATTAAAATAAAAAGATAATATCATGCTGATTTTTATTGATATTTTCGAAAATATGGCCTATTTAGGAGAGAAAAGATTTTGTTGATTTTCTTGGAAAGATATTATGGAAGATATGTATTTTTGAAATACAAGAATATCTCATATATTCAAGAAGATCCAAATCTTTGGATTTCTTCTATAGTTTTCGAAAACATCATGAATAAAATAGGAGAGTGAGATTTTTGTGGAATATTTTATTATGGAGAAAAGAATATATGAGATATATTCAAGATTTCTTAGAGTCTAAGAAAAGATTTTCTCAAGGCCCAAAATACCCACAAAAATACGGTCACCCTTATTATAAATAGGGGATGATTATTTCATCCCCAAGTACATAATTCCATGTGTTGGAAAAATCAAGAAGCATATATATTTTTCTTTTTCCTTAGTTTATTAAATTACTTGAAAGCGTCTCCCACCGGCGATCAAGTGAGGTGAAAAGGGAAATACTTGAGAAGGCTTTGGGTTGATAAAGCGAGATTACAATTGTCCCGTATATCCAAAGGCCAATACTACAAGAGGTACGTTAATCGCATATTTACTTGTTTATTCCGCCTAGTTAATATGTGAAATTAATTTAACATGCATGATGATAATTAGTTGTTGGAATTATTATTTGAATTAATTAGGATTAATTCATGCTAGTAATAATTGTATTTAAATTCGTATTTAAATTTCATTCCGAATAGATTCCGGGCACCCCTATTTTCCCAACAACTGGTATCAGAGCCACGGTTTCGGGCTCTGAATTTTAAATTGGAATTTAAATTGTTAAACATTAAATTGAAATTGGATAGTAGAATTGTTAGATCTTTTTTGCAGGTATCCAATTGTCATGGTTTTAATGTTGTTAATTTTGTGCGTGTAAATTAATTGTTTTTTAATTCGATTCGTTCGAATTCGTTTTTCTCGTGAGAAAATCCACGAGTAGATTAGTTGTTTTTATTTTGATTCGATCATTGTAATAGACTAGTCTAGATCTAGTATTTATTTTTTTTTGTAAAAATAAATTGTAACCGGATCGTGACGAAGAACGAAGAATTAAAAATGGCGTACCCGGACGACGCATACAAGCGTGGTGCGTGTATGGACGTAAAATCATGCAAGGGGTGAAGAAAACGAGGACGAACGACGAAAAAAAATGGCGCACGGGGGTGCACGGCGCACGCCGTGCGCAACGGGTGCACGGCGCCGCGCGCACGCGTGCTCGCGCCTCGGGGCGCCTCGGGTGTGCCTCGGGTGCGCCTCGGGGCTGCGCCTCGGCGCGCTTCGGGCACTGCTTCGGCTCCTTTTGGGCCGAGAGGCGCGCGGGCACACTTCGTGGGCCGACGCGCGCCGTATCTCGGGCCGTGGAATTTTTTCGGTTCGTGTTTTTTTTCCGTGTGATTTTAAACGTCGTCCCGAACCCCAAACGATGTTGTTTTTGAAGAAGTGTTGCTGTTCGAGTGGGAGCACGTCGAGACGAACGTCGGAAAGCAACAAGGACGATTTTTCGCATCAAGACGTAAAGAAATTAAACCGTGACAATTGGATTTGAGTGCTCCAATGTGTTTAATTTTGTTTTGATGGATGTTTTATTTTGTGCACCTATTATTATTTGTTAATATGTGTTTGCATGAATTTAATTGTCCAAGAAAAACCTTACTTTCGAAAATTACTAAGTATGTTTTTATAATCGCAATTTTATTCCGGATATTAAAATTGGATTATTTTGACCTCCATAATTTATTTATTTGTGAAGTTCTTTTGGAATACATTTCCCCCTCGGATCGGCCAAAAGAACGGATTTCACATGAATAAATTCCGAAAGGATGATTGTGGATTATTACTAGTGGCGGTATTGACCCTCACCACGAGTGGCTTACTCAAAGCGAAATAATAATCCTGTATTTAATTATGGTTATTACTTAGGCATAGGAAATTGATATTAACTTACTCCCCTCGGAGTCCCTGTCAGTTTCTATGTGGTCAAAGTGGGAGTCAACTATTAATTTTGAATTAAGGATTTGTAGCTTTTAAGTTTGTAATCCGCTTGAATGTGTTTAAATGTATAGACCACCCCTCGTGGCGCATTTAAATTGTTTCGAGATGTTGGCTGATGCATGATTATATTGTTTTAAGGTTTCAATATAATTGATGTGATCGAATTATGTGATAATTTCGTATTTTTCTAGATATTAATATGAATGTATGTTTTATTCTCATTTCATCATGTCGCAACCTTTTAATCCACTGTTTAATATACTTAAAGTTAATAAACTTTTTGGAGAGAATTATATCGATTGGAAATATTTATTTTAAAATTTGTCCTTACTGCACGAAAACACAATTGGGTTATTTACGTTAATATACCCGGCAAGCCTAATGATAAGTCAAGCAATGGGAAAAGGCAGTTTATGATTGGAAGCGTGACAATGAACACATGAAGTGCATCATCTTGACATCTCTGTCTGAGGATTTGAGGCTTGTCCATGGAGACATTGTATCCGCTGTTGAAATCATGGAACACCTTGAAGAGATGTCTTCACATCAAACCCATGACTAATCAGTTCACCAAACATGACTCGGTCAAGTTGAAAATGGTGGAGGGAACGCCCGTGAGGGAGCACGTTCTCAAGATAATGGCATACCTTAACAAGTTGGAAGTACTTGGTGCGGATTTTGATTGATTTCATATACCATTCTCTACCGAGAAGCTTTGAGCAGTTTTTGTCTGAACTGTCAGATGAATGAACGGACAAATCGTTTGCCCGAGCTCTTGCAAGCTTTAGTTTCGGTGGAGGTGAAAATGGAGCACCAGTCTAGTGCTATGGTGGCTAATGGTCCGTCTACCTCTTTTGGTCCCAAGGGAGGGAAAAAGAGGAAGAGAACCAAAGGTCGGATCCAAACAAATCTAATTGTTGCGAAAGACAAATGCAAAGGCTAGCATCGAAGGGGAAGTGTTTTAGTTGCGGTGAGAGAGAACAATGGACGTCTGCCTGTTCCAAGCCTAAGAGGCTAGGAAAGTTAGGTAATTCACACACCTTAGTCGTCGAAACTTGTGAAGTGGCGTATGCTGTCTATTCGTAGATAGTGGATACGAGAGCTACTGATCACATTTGTTTCATGGGTTTAAGCTAACCCGACGACTTAATGAAAGTGAGATCCCCATCACATCGGGCAATGCTACGAGAGTGGCAGCTGAAGCAGTGGGAGAAGTGCGCCTATCTTGTGAAGATAGAGTTATGGTCTTGAGAGATGTTCCTCATGTTCCTAGTTTAGAAAGAACTCAACCTTCAGTTTCTAAACTGTTTGAATAGATACTTAGTTTCTTTTAATAAGGATGTTATTATTGCTTGAAACGATGAGTTTATCTGTTCCGGAACTTCAATGGATGATCTTTATACCATTATTTGGGCACACCACTCACAAAATTGAATCTAATAACACATCGATTATTTCGAGTAATAAAAGAAAGCGTTCTTCGGAGATGAACGAAACACTTCTATGGCATCTTAGACTAGGTCATGTTAATCTAAAGCGGATAGAGAGATTGGTGAAAGACGGATCCTTGGAATCATTCCAAGTTGAACCATTTTCCAACTTGTGAATCCTGTTTAGAGGGTAAAATGACCAAGAGGGCATTTGGAGCCAAGGGGAATAGAACCACGGAAGTGTTAGAACTCGTTCATACCAATATGTGTGGTTCAATGACGATCATAGCAAGAAGGGGTATGAGTAAATTGTCTTTTTCAATGATTACTCGAGATATGGATACATCTACCTTATGATGCATAGGGAAAGAAGTATCAAGTTTCTACGATTTGATCGTAGAGGCGAATACCTTAGCGATGAATTCTTGAACTAGCTATCAGACGAAGGGATTGTATCCCTGTTGACCGCACCGGGAACCCCTCAATAGAATGGTGTGGCGGAACGAAGGAGCCAGACTCTTTTAGAAATAGTCAGATCCATGATGAGTTATTCGGATTTACCCAAGTCGTTTTGGGGTAACGCCTTGGAAACAATGACTTACATTCTAAACTTGGTGCCATCCAAATTGGTTCCTAAAACCCAAATGGAATTGTGGACCGGGCGCAAGCCCAGTCTAAGACACTTGCGGATTTGGGGTTGTCCGGCATACGTGCTAGACGAGGAAGCCGGTAAATTGGATCCACGTTCGGAATTAAGGTTGTTTATAGGATATCCCATGGGAACGAAAGGGTGTATGTTCTATAGTCTCAAGGATTAAAAGACCGTGATTAGTTCGCACTTTAAATTCTTGGAGGAAGACTATATGAACAAAAGAAAGCCCAGAAGTGAGATTACCTTAGACGAGTTAAGAGGGCGAACTCCAATACCAAGTATACAAGATGATATACCACACATCATACCTTCACAACTGGAACCCCGTCGTAGTGGGAGGATTGCAAGGCAACCCGAGAGATTCATGGGAATTGGAGAATCTTCGGATTTGATTCCCGGCGATGAATCAGACCCATGAACGTACGACGAGGCAATCCAAGACAAAGACGCGGAGGCGTGGCAAACCGCAATGGAAACCGAGGTGGGTTCGATGGATTATAATCAAGTGTGGGAGTTGGTTGATCCACCTAGTGGGGTAGAGCCCATTGGATGCAAGTGGGTGTACAAGAGGAAAAGAGGACCGGACGGAAGGGTAGAGACCTTCAAAGCAAGGCTTGTGACCTGTGGCCTGTAGCTATGCTTAATTCCATCCGTATTCTCTTGTCGATCGCTGCGCACTTAGATTACGAGATCTGGCAAATGGATGTCAAGACAGCTTTCCTTAATGAAAGTCTTGATGGGATCTATATGCAACAGCCCAAAAGGTTTAGTTGAAAAAGGCCAAGAGCACCTCGTATGCAAGCTTAAGAGATCCATTTATGGACTTAAGCAAGCGTCGCGTACTTGGAACCAGTGTTTTGATCAAGTTATTGAGTCTTATGGGTTTGTGATCAAAACAAGTTCGAAAGTTGTGTGTATAAAAGGTGTGACGGAACTGCGGTGGTATTCTTAGTATTATACGTAGACGATATTCGGCTCATTGGAAACAATGTAAAGGTATTGTCAGACGTAAGGGTATGGCTGTCAAATCAGTTTGATATGAAGGACTTAGGGAAAGCCGGTCACATCCTTGGGATCAAGTTCACTCAAGATCGCAAGATGAAGATGTTGGGTTTATCGCAAGTTTCATACAAAGTCACTGTTTTGAAGCATTTCAGCATGCAAGATTCCAAGAAAGATTTTGTACCTTTTAGGCACAGAATCCATCTATCTAAAGAAATATGCCCTAAGACGCAAGTGGAGATAGATGACATGAAAGACGTTCCGTACGTTTCGGACGTAGGAAGTCTTATGTATGCAATGTCGTGTACGAGACCGGATATCTGCTTTGCCGTGGGCATGATGGCAAGATATCAAAGTAACCCCGGGAAAGCACATTAGATTGCAATTAAATGCGTTCTTTAGTTTCTGAAAAGAACTTGGTATGGAATGCTGATTTAACAATCAGACAATCTAATTCTCATGGGATACACGGACTCAAATTTCCAATCAGACATAGACTCCAAAATAACTACCTCGGGTAGTGTGTTTTGCATGGGAGAAGGAGCCATGACATGGAGAAGCGATTTGCAGAAATGCATCGCCGATTCGACCATGGAAGCCGAATAAGTAGTTGCTTGTGAAGTAGCGAAAGAAGCGGTTTGGCTCAAGTACTTCTTAGTGGACTTGGACGTTGTTCCGAATTTGCCCGACAAGATAACTGTCTTTTGTGACAATGCCGGAGCAGTTGCAAATTCAAGGGAACCGAGAGCCCACAAGGCCAGCAAACACATTGAAAGAAAACACCATCTTATACGAGAAATCGTTAAGAGAGGAGATAAAGAGATGGCAATGATAAATGTCGAAGGACAACCTAGTACATCCATTCACAAAGGGTCTGCCTATGAGTACATTCGAGAGACATATGGATGGAATGGGAGTCAAGACTATTGCCAATCTGCTTTAAGTATAAGTGGGAGGAATTATTAGGTTAGTGTAGGTTGACATGAGATGTCACGGAGAGCTACTACACTAAGACATGCGTGATGTATACTAAAAATAGACTTTAAGTATAAGTGGGAGATTGTTGGAGTTATACGTGAAAGTATGCTTTTACTTTGTATAACTCGTGTATCAAACACTCGTTTTATGAGAATAATTCTATTATCACATTTGCTTTAGTTATGATTGAATGTTTAATTTCTATTGCAAACCGTTCAATATATAGTACATGTTACATTGTAGTTAATGTGGTGATACCCGATCACGGAAGACAACATTAACAGTTTACTTGTAACTAAACGTACATTTTCACGACCTAGGTGGAATTGAACAATTCGCCGTGAAAGGTCGATGTGTAAGACTCAGATTGGTCTGTCTTGACTAAGAGATTGCACTAGCACATTTAGTATGTGTTGAAGAGGTCCTACAGCGAGGATAAATTCTTCTGTTCTGAAAGGTGAAGAATTAGACCTCAGTGGTTGTTGATTTCTTAATCTCCGTCACTTAAATATGAACGTGTGTGCTTAATAGTTACTGCTTTGATTCATGTTGGGTGAGAATCATTGCGACTTCGAACTTTGTGTCTTGGGCAGTAATATTAATCATACGACGGTTGCTAAGATTTAATACGGAGAAATGCGTGCGAGTACGGCTCGTGTGATTAGTCCCCTTGGTGGGCTCAGAAGTTTTATTGTACCAAATCTTGCAAGTGAAGAATTAGTTTCTTCGGTACGAATAATAATGTTGAGCTGTCTTTACTCCAAGGTGAAATATATTAATTAATTTAGAGCTATTCAGAAGCTTAATTAATTAATGGACTTGATAATCTTAAACGCGGGAAATAATAACCGGGAGCCCATGTTATCGTAATATGGATTAAGATGGATAGTGCAATATTAATTTATTAGTGGTAATAATTAATATTAATGGGCTGAATTATATTGGGGCTCAATATTGAAATTCAGAAGTCCATTAGGAGGTCCAATCTTAATTCTCCTTAAGGCCCCTCAAGTAGCCCATTAAGTAGCCCAATAATGATAAGGTGATTAAAATAAAAAGATAATATCATGCTGATTTTTATTGATATTTTCGAAAATATGGCCTATTTAGGAGAGAAAAGATTTTGTTGATTTTCTTGGAAAGATATTATGGAAGATATGTATTTTTGAAATACAAGAATATCTCATATATTCAAGAAGATCCAAATCTTTGGATTTCTTCTATAGTTTTCGAAAACATCATGAATAAAATAGGAGAGTGAGATTTTTGTGGAATATTTTATTATGGAGAAAAGAATATATGAGATATATTCAAGATTTCTTAGAGTCTAAGAAAAAAAATTTCTCAAGGCCCAAAATACCCACAAAAATTCGGCCACCCTTATTATAAATAGGGGATGATTATTTCATCCCCAAGTACATAATTCCATGTGTTGGAAAAATCAAGAAGCATAGATATTTTTCTTTTTCCTTAGTTTATTAAATTACTTGAAAGCGTCTCCCACCGGCGATCAAGTGAGGTGAAAAGGGAAATACTTGAGAAGGTTTTGGGTTGATAAAACGAGATTACAATTGTCCCGTATATCCAAAGGCCAATACTACAAGAGGTACGTTAATCGCATATTTACTTGTTTATTCCGCCTAGTTAATATGTGAAATTAATTTAACATGCATGATGATAATTAGTTGTTGGAATTATTATTTGAATTAATTAGGATTAATTCATGCTAGTAATAATTGTATTTAAATTCGTATTTAAATTTCATCCCGAATAGATTCCGGGCATCCTTATTTTCCCAACAGCGCGCGCCTCCTCCTCCTCTTGCACAAGAGGTCCCGTGTTCGATTCCCCTTGGGCGCAAAATTGAATTAATTGTTCAAGGCCTAATAAGACTAATATAGAAGGTGGGCCGCATATAATAAGCAATGGACCGGGTGGCCCAGTGGTCCGCGCCCGCCCCGGGCTCGAACCACGCGAGCCACTTTTTTTTTTTTTGTATAGACTCGGTAATTTGCTACGGCCAATTCCATCGCAAATTTTGAATTTTGCGACGGAAAACAGCCCGTCGCAAATTATAACAGAAAAAAATAAAAAATATATATATAACAGAATGTGGTCGTCGCAAATGTTGTTGACCCGATCGGGTCTAACCCGAAAGATTTGCGACGTCGCAAATTCTGTGCGACCCGGCCGGGTCTGACCCGCCAATTTTGCGACGGATTTATCCTTCGTTAATTTGCGACGGACGGCAGAATCCGTCACAAAAATTAGCTACGGCTGTTTTAGGAACGGACACGTGTTTGTCGCAAATTTCATCGCAAAACAGTGTTTTTTTTAGTGGAATTTAGAAAAAATATACAAATTGAGGAGAGCTAACAAAAAAAAAGGTGTGATGATTCCGTCTAAGGAACAAGTATAATATTAGGTGGGGATTAATGCTGATTAAGTTCTTTCCTTCGCTTGGTTGAAGATGCCAATGAATATAAGCAAAGTAGCAACATGTGCAGATGCCATTAACCACCATTTATTATTATTATTATTATTTATTTTCATTTTTATTATTTTTCTCGTGTTTCTTGTGGTCACACATATTAAGGGATCTTCAAAAATAATGTTTTTTGCCTTTTCTAAAGCTAAATTTATACTCCATCCAAGTACATTATATTTATGCACGTTTAGAAAATAATTAAATGAATTAATTCTACAACTTTTTATAAATTCAAATTTTTAAATGAATATAATTTTTTATGGTAGTAGAGCTAAAATGCTCACGTCCGAACAAAAATTATGTAACTTCACTCATATTAAATTGTAAATTTATTGGGTCTCCAAAAAA
Organism: Ballota nigra; assembly: GCA_947034835.1. Classification (NCBI taxonomy): domain Eukaryota; kingdom Viridiplantae; phylum Streptophyta; class Magnoliopsida; order Lamiales; family Lamiaceae; genus Ballota; species Ballota nigra. The sequence continues at coordinate 41,988,866 of OX344723.1, read as the reverse complement.
AAAAAAAAAAATTTGAAAGTTCGGCCCATAAATGAAAGGGAGTATTAGAAAAACAATTAAATTAATTAATTCTACAATTCTCTATGAATTCGAACTTTTAGATTAGATGAAATTCTTTCAATACATAATAAACTATTTGTTTACCAATTATTAATAATTTGTACAATTTCAATGAAACCATGTCTAACATGCATGTACTTGACTACAAAATATTATACAAAGTCATTAAGTTGTAATTAACTTTTGCTATAACTAAGGTAATGTTCATCATGCAATTATAGTGAACTCAGATCACCTCGTATCATTCAAAAGTTTGTTTTAAAAAAATCTCAAAATCATATCAATTTAAACCACAATAAATAATTTGCTATTATGAATATGACCATATATGCTTATTCCAACCAAATTGTCATACGAAATAATCAAGACAAAAATTTATATTAGAAGAGTTTCACTATATTAATTAACTTACTCCGGTTCAACTGTGCTATGGATAATCAAGACACAAATTTATACTCCCTCCGTCCCAATTTTGTTTTCCTATTTGCCAAAAAGGTTCGTTCCAATTTTGTTTTCTCATCCCTAAAATGAAAACTATTTTAAATAATATTTTATTCTCCATTCATCATTCACAATACTATTTTAATAATTTAAACACTACTTTATTCACCATTCATCATTCACAATACTACTTTATTCATTGAAATACTAAAATTCAACTCTCGCATTAAACTCCGCGCACAGTCAAACGGGAAAACAAAATTGGGACGGAGGGAGTATGATTTTGTCTCAAATATGATATTACACTAAGTGAATTTATGACTCATTTGAGTCATGTTTTTTTAATTGAAGTAATGTCTAAATACTAGGATGTGTTTGATTTCATGCATGAGATTATCTTACACAAAATTTTCTCAATAATTAATTGTTGGAAATTAATTAAAGAAAAAACTTACTTTTTAATCTTTTTATTAGAAATTAGAAGATATTATGTAAACCTTGTGCATTGTGCACTGGTAAAAATATTAATTTGTGAATGCACCACCAATAAAAATATTAGTTTTGTAAACAATAATATTAAATTTTACCAGTAATAGTGCATATGGTAGAATATTTGAAACTCTAGAAACTCCAACAGTTTGGGTTCCGGTGACATTTTCCAACTAGTTTATATCAGTTATGATACCAAAATATATATATATATATACTCCCATAGTGGAAATACATCGAGCGTATCATACAATACAATCATCGGATGCCTCATCTTTTTCCTCCCTTTTTTCTTGTAAAAAAACCAATTGCCTTTTTTCAATAAGATAAACGTCAGAATCTGGCAATAATAAGGGTTCTGCTTTTTTTTTTTTTTTTTTGTTAAATGATTGTTTTGATCAAAACTTATGCCACCTTTCTCTAATGTAAAAGTTCGGCCAAAAAATCTATGGTTCTCATGTTAGCATATAACCTAAAGATAATATAGAGCATCATCTTTATTTTATGAGTCACCTGTCAAACGTATTCATAATATAAAATTGATAATATTACACTCATTTAGGGATATTATTGTTTTTATAAACTAATACCTCTAACATTTTATATTATAATATTAGTTTATAGATGTAATGGTTTAATATTAGTTTTTATGATATCATTAAATATAATAATTATATAAATTTTATATTATAAACAAATTTCTTAGAAAAATGTGTTTTATTCTACTAGTATGCCAACTCAATTTTTCGATATAAATATTTGTAACTAAATACACTAAGATGAAACCCAAACATAATTCAAATTGAATTAGTTCCTCAATTTTTTCTCTTTGTAGTTAGGGAATTATCAAATGAATATGTGATATACACCTTTCTACAAGTTCATCAAATGTATCAGTGATATACCTTTCTACGAGTTCAAACTTTAAAATAAAATAAATTAATCTCTCTTATCCTAATTTGTGTGTTTTTACTCATATATATCTAAATCCCAAAAATAATTTAATGAGAACCATATTTTCAATAGTTCTAGTTTAGTCTTGTCTTGCATGTATCAAATACACAATAAATTAACTCTTTTTAATATTAATTTATTTTCGAGACTAATACACAAGCTGAAATTTAAATGAATTCGCTCATTTTGGTCTCTCTTAAATAGATCTAAACCCAAGAAACCATATAATGAAAATGGTTCATAATAAATTTATCATAAATTTATTTTAAAATATCAAATATTTAATAAGAAGTATTAAAAATTTCATTTGGAGTATCAAAAGTTGGAATAAAAAAATAACAATAATTATAATATAATATCAATAAACCAGATTTTTAATACTCCTAATCAAATATTTAAAGTTTAAAAAAGTTTCACCATAAAAATTTGTGTATAATGATTACCATATTTTTCGTTGAAATGGAAATTAACATCAAGAACAGAGCGCGGACGTTTTGTGGATTATTTGCAAGATATGAACCCTTAATTAGAGGATGTTACTGAATTATTCCAACGTTTGAAATTTCATTATTGCAGGAAAATTTTCCGAAAATATCCGACACGTGAAACTCAATTTTTCATCAATGAGTACTAAATGGAGTATCATTTTCCACCAAATGATCAACTCAGTTGTGCATTTTTGAGCAGGAATCGAGAGAGAAGAAAATACAAGTCTAATTTTTTTTCTTTTCTTGCAAAAGTTATACATGTCATGCCGATCTTCTTCGGGACAAATTCCGAAGTAACACGTAAACAGTGAATAAATTCCATCAAGTCACTCATACCCTTGCTTTCCTAAATTAGGATAATCAGCTAAAACTACAAACTACGGCTACTCGCTTCTTCATCTAAGTCGTCATTACAAGAAACCTCGGTGACCTCACTGGAACACGAACATGGTGAAGCCCGAACCTCGTTTTCACCTCCAATCTTGGACGAATTCCTAAATTTCTTGGTTTTACCTAATTTATTAATCATCCCTTGATTTCTTCCTCCTTTCTTCTTCCTTTGATACAACCGGCAAACAACCCAATCTCCCACTTGCATCATTAATCTCTGCAAAACAAAACATACATAATTAGCTCAAAATTTTCAAATTAAAACAACATAATTTTATGCTCAATTCACACCTTAGTTAAGCATGGTGAGTTGAGAGAGCCCACAAGGCAAAATTCATGCATAACCCACTGAGTTTTCAGTTTTCTCCCTTGATAGAAAACAAATGATTTCTTGATTCCAACCACCAAATTACTTCCTGGAATCATGATGTGTTTGTCTTTTCCAGTAGCTTTCCAGTACCCACAATCACTACCCAAATTGCTGCTATTTTTCAAGAAATTGGACCTTCTTTTGCAGAAGAAGTATCTCTTCTCCTTCAAGTCACCTTTACCAAACCAAAAAGTAGGCAAAATTTAACACCAAAATTATAATAAAAGAAGAAAGCCCAGATTCTTATTCTCTCACAAAGTTGAGACTTGTTTGTTACATTTTCAAGATTCTTTTTATTTTTTTTTATTTTTTTTATGATCGGTACATTTCAAGATTCTAAACAAGAATGCACCAAGTAAGATTACTAATAAAAGCCTTTTTTTTTCTAATAAAATTTGAGACTAGCTAGTTACAACTTACAACCACTAGAATTTCAAGAGTCAGACAAATGAAATCAAGAATCCACCATATATGGTTTTAAACAAATAAACACAAATCCAAAAAAGCCCCCATTTTTTTTTTCCTAATAAAATTAGAGACTAGTTACAGCCACTAAATTTTCAAGATTCCAAACAAATGAAATCAAGAAAGCACCAAATGTGGTTTTAAACAAATAAACAAACATCCAAGAAAACCCCCTTTTTTAAGGAAAACAAAAAATTGAGACCAGTTACAAGTTACAACCACTAAATTTTCAAGATTTTAAACAAATGAAAAATCAAGAATGCAGCAAATACGGTTTTAAACAAATAAACACACATCCAAGAAAACCTCAATTTCTTTTTCCCTCATAAATTATGAGACTAGTGAGAACCACTAAATTTTCAAGATTCAAAACAAATGAAAACAAGAATGCACCAAAGATGCTTTTCCAAAAAACAAATTGAAAACATTTCGGCGACAAAAACAGAGGAAGAAGTAACTAACCAGGTAAATCCCATGGATTTGAGTGAAAAACCTCCAATTCAGGGATAACAGTAGCAGGCAAGGGCAGAGCAAAGGCCTTCCTCTTCAAATAATGGAGAACCAATTCCTCATCCGTCGGATGAAATCTGAACCCTATCGGAAGATTATTTCCATCCTCAGATTTCGCCCTCCCAATTTCCATTTTTGAAAAAACAGAGGAAAAAAAAGAAGCCTTTTTTTATCTCACTCTGTTAAATGGAATTGGGGGGAGGGTGTGTGGGCTGCGAAGATAGAAATTATGGCGTTTTTTATATAGGCGAGGCCGAGGCCGAGGCGGGGGAGGAGAGAGGAGAGAGGAGAGAGGAGAGAGAAAGTGGAGTAGAGGTTCTGTTTGGGAATCGGACGCTTCGCTGACCTTTTTTGGAGTCTTCCTTCCTTCCACCTTGTCTCTTTTTTTTTTCTTACTCGGCTTCGGTACGAACTCCTTCAATGACCGTAATTTCTAGTGTTTGACTAACGCTATTCAGAAAAAGTTAACTAACGCCGTCACTTTAACGTTTTTGTACCCACTCTCTCTTTGTAATTTATTGAATGTTCATACAAAAGTTTTTGCTCGTATACATACCCAAGTGCACGGTGCACTATAGTACAATTTAATTACATTGTTAAAAATTATTTGTGCACCAAATGTAGGGGAGTGTATATAATAAAATTTATTTATATATAAAATATTTTATATTACTCTTCAGTAGAATAATTGAGTCTTTAGTATAAATAATTCATAATTTTTAATGAAACAACTCATATCATTTGTAACCAGTAAAAATAATTTGTACTCTCCCAAACAAATATCTTTTAATGAAAATAATTAATCTATAAATAAATATATAATAGCACTAGCCTTTCTATAATTAGTTTTGGAGGGAGATTTTTTTGGCCCTTGATCATATTTTTATAGATTGATCATAACCGTCAATTTTATTTTCCTAATGATTATGGTAGATCATAGCTAATTTGTTCTTGATTTGCTACTAATTAGGAATCGTTATAATTATTTGTGGCCTATTTATACTCTTGAACCATGAATTTCACAATCAAAGTAATTCAGTTTTTTTCCCCTCGAAATGTATAGAGTGATTTATCTATCTTAAGTATTAGACAAAATAGTCAGTGAATCTGCATTTGTTATTCTGTAGAATTTTTTTGTCGAAAGGATGTAATATGTTTAATTAAATTTGTAATTGTTGTAAATTTGTTGAGGATATTGGTCGAAGATTTCAAGACTTTTATCAGAGAATTATTCTTTTGAATTTTGAAGAATTACTCGAAGATTCGGGTTTTACATTCATCCGAAATTTGAAGAGCTACAGTTCCTAGAAAAAGATTTGAAGTTCTAGATAAAAATGTGCAAATTTCATTGAATTGTAATTGTTGTACATGTATTCTATTGTGTTTGTTGTTTTTCAAATTTTCTGGATCTTATCATTGTATTTATTTATTTATTAGTTGTAACAGTAATATAACAAGTTTATTCTTCCAAATTTGTAGAATTCATTGAAGATTTTAAAAAAATATTAGAGATATTCATTCAAGATTTGAAGTCCAAATATTGTTTTTATTTGTGTACGTGGTATTTGCGTTTTATTCTTTCACATTTGAATAACTAAATTTCTAATTACAAAAAATATTAGAGATATTCATTCAAGATTTGAAGTCCAGATATTATTTTTATATGTGTACGTGGGATTTGCGTTTTCTTCGTTTAAATTTAAATAACTAGATTTCTAATTACAAAGGTTGAATTTTTTATGTTAAAATATATAATTGCATGATTTATGCAAATATAACCACCGTAATCAAATATAATAATTACAAAAGAATTGCTAAAAATATGTTCTTCTAATATTGTGTATCTCTCAGAATCTTCATTTTATTTTGAAAATGCTTCTAACTATTTTTCTGTAGCTATTACGTAAGAGTATATATATTAACAAGTTAACCATTTAAAGTTCATATCAATGAATAATACTATTGTATTGTCCAATTTTAATTGGAAGAAAGTTATTTAAAGTAATATATATATATAGGAGACAAATTTGCATTTTTAATTTGTAACATTTTTTTCTTTAATATTTTGAATTCAAAATTCTTTGTTTGAGTCTTAATTTTTTTAATTCAGGTTTTATGCATCCTCCAAATCATTATTCGGATATTCATTTTGTAATTAATGTGTCCAAATTGAGAAGTTTGATACTAAGTTAAAATCCCTGAAAATTTTAATCTCCCAATTAATGTGTAATTATTAGATATCAGATCATTTTATATTGTATTTTTATTTGTGTTAATGGAATGTTTGATTATCAAATTGTAATTAAATGAATTAAAACATAGACCCTAATTATATGGAAAGTGTGATTATCCGTTGCTACATTATAGGAATTAAAATCTGATCTTTTTAACTCTAGCCATAAATCGGTAGCCCTTGAATTTAAACATTAAAATCTAATCGTACTTCTATATTTATTTTAATGAATTAATTAAATAACATAATCATTAAATAATGTTAATCTTCTCTGATTTCACGTTCGATAAAATAGGCAGTTAAATATTCTAATCTGACAATTCAACTTTGTTATTATAATACCAACCAATTATCATAATAATCAATTTTTTTTATAAAATTGGTCTTTGGATCATCAATATAAATTTATTTAAATGATTTTGTCTTATTTCATGTAAACTTTCTCAATATAAAAAACATATACCATATGTAAACTATTTAAATTATTATTTTTTAATTAAATTAAATATAAAATTATAAATAGATAAATTTATTATTTGGCGTAGCTCTACACCCACAATTTTTATTATGTTCACCCACCTTATATTATATTTTACTAAATATATTCACTATTAAAGTATAATTTTGTCTAAAAGATGATGCTTATTTTTTATAAGTACGTATAGAGTGAAACTTGTTCATACATGAACCATTAAAATGTATTAGTTGTTTTCACTAAAGATTATTAGTTGTCATCACTGTAGGGTATTAGTTGTTTTCACTAAAGAGTCTTAGTTTGTATTTATTAAACAATTATTACTCTTCAGTGAAAACAACTAATACCCTTGAGTGAAAACAAATAATACCCTTTAGTGAAAATAACTAATACCCTTCAATGGTTTATGTATGAACCATTTTCACTGTATACTTTTTATTTGATATAAATATAAAGATATATATATATATATATATATTTATATATATTATTATTTGTATTATATTATATTTTGGTAAAGTACAGAGTGAAAATAGTTTATACATTAATCATTTGCAGGGTCTTAGTTTTTTTATTTTATTTACACTGAAGGGTAATAGTTGAATGGTACGAATAGTATTAATTATTTTAATTAAAGGGCATTAGTTGAATACACTAAAGTGTATTAGTTGGTTACACTTAAAAATATTTCAAAGTGGTTATGTATGAAACAATTTCACTCTATACATACTCTTGTGTCTTTTTAATAATTTTTTGTTTGAATAGTGATAAAAAAAAATTTCTAATTGACCATATATAAACAAAGTTTTCCCCCAATGTTAACCAACCATGTGTAAACAAGTTAGGTTTTAAATTTGATTATATTTATAAGGAAAGTCATATAATTATTTACACCCTAAATACTTTTTTTTAGCACACAATAGTGTTTGATGTAAAAAAAATTTGGAGAAGAATCATATTTAAAGTATTTCAGAAAAAAAGTAATTTCTCTGATTTATTGTGAATACAAGTTTATTGGTGGCATAGATCGTCGCATAATTCATCTCACTAAAGCTTAATTTAAATTTGTTATAATTGTTGTATTGCATAAAAATAATTAATCTTTTTAAGAAGTATAATGGTATTCATGTCAGAGCAAGAATGATTTTGTAAGGATAAATTATTGGTGATAGGAAAATTAGGACTTTCAATCTATGGGTGGATATTTTAAGGAATGTTACTATAAAAAAAATCGAGATTTGAGGCCAATTCAGTTTGAATCAAAGCAAATCGGACTATTTAGCCGAAGTTGGCTTGAAATTCAGGTTTTTTTGTGTGATTTGGCTTGAATTCTGGTTGAATCTGGACCCAATTTTAACTGATTTGGGCTAATATGACATAGATAAGGTACTTTTAAGTTATTATCCTTAAATTATCAGCTCGAGGAGTTACAATCCTCATTTTTCTAGCTTAAAGAGTTACAATTCTCATTTTGCAGTTAGACAATTGGTCAGGAATTTCACTTGATATTTATCTGAATATACATGTTACTAATTATAACCAAATATTGAGTTTGAGTATCCATTATTTGTTAGTTCAAATTGCATGAGAATACAACATTTAATTGTAACAAGAGATTATTTGTTAGTTCAAATTGTAACCAAATATTAAGTTTGAGCTTTGTTTGCAAAAATTCAAGTTTTGTATTATATTGCAATTAAAAAAAAAATTGTGACTTATCTATACTCTTATCATATGCGTAGGAACATTTACACAAATGTGATCTATTTTACTCCTAAATAGTTAACATCTTAACCCACTATTTGCAAATTTTCAACAAAATATGGGACAATTGCAAATTGTGGGACTGATTTTTTAGTTATATGGAAATTTATTACTATTAGAGAATGAAAATGTTGAAATTGTAGGAGCTTTTTAAAAAAAAATTAATGCATATATGTTTGTGTGTGTGTCTTATCTTATGCGTATACATTTATAATTATTATAATACAAAAATTTATTAATGTGTATCAAATAAATTAATCTGTTTAAGTATCCATTATTTATAAACTTTTGGAATATTATAAAAGAATTGTAATTTAAATTTGATAACATAAATACAAATTTGATCTCCAAATTTAATACAAAACTGTAACTTAAATTTAATACACATTAATACATACCATTACACCAAATTATTCGTTTAATTTCTATATACCTCCAAAGTTTTCTAATTTTATATATTTGTGTATTATTTTTTCCCCTTAAAATTTCATTAAACAATCAATTGTCGGGGTTATAAAAACCCACATACAATCTAAAGTTTATAAATTGTGTGCATAAACTGATCATAATAAGTTATTTTTATTGGCAAAGTATAGTGAAAATGTGTTGTACATGAATCATTTGAAGAATATTAGTTGTTTCCACTAAAAAGTGGTAGTATTAATTATTTTCACTTAAGAGTATTATTTATTTCCACTAAGGATATTAGTTGAAGGATACGAAAAATATTAACTAAAGCGTATTATTTGGTTACACTAAAGTGTATTAGTTGTTACACTGAAAAGTATTGCAAAGTGGTTCGTGTAAACACAGAACCATAATAATATAAATATTAAATAAATAAATAAAAATTTTGCTTATGTATCAAGGATGAGTACTTGATATTTCTCTTTTTAGCTATGTCATTCTATTGATTATTTTATTTGTACAGCCAAATTTCAATGAAAATATAATATTTTGTTGTTGTATCGAAAATTTATTATTTTATGTGAATGTTAAACAATTCGCTGTTGGATAACCTATATTTGAGTTTTGTGATTTTAATTATAACCACAACTATTTATTTTTGTTATATTTGTCTTAAACCATTTGTTATTTAATTTTTTGTGTGTTTATACCATTATTAATATAAATTTTATTTTTGAAAAGTTTAAAAATAACATTAACTTTATTACTATCAACCTGTTTTAAAAATAAACAATTTTATTTTTAATTAAAAACCTAATATTTAAATTATTAGGTTTTAATCAAATTAAATATGAATATTTTAAAATAAATTTATTATAAGCAGAGCTATCTACACTTTCTATTTTACTAAGTTCACCCACTTTAAATAATTTTATAACTTTTAGTAGATATATCCACTATAAAATAATAATTTTATCCAACATGTAATACTTGCATCCACATCCTTAAAAATACTTCCTCGCTATAAATTAATAAGTTTATCCAACATGTAATGCATGTACCCACACCCCTAAAAATTATCTACCATTTATCTCATTCAATTTCAATACCAAACATATTCAGTCCCCCACCTTTCTAATACTAAGTGAAAACCATATTAGTGTTACACATGTGTGTCTATTAGGCAGAAGGACTAAAAATTAGATGTGAATGAAACCAACAAAATAAGGTAATATGCTGTTATGTATTATGTTTTTTTTAATTAATAGAATGATCCTTTTTTGTATTATTTTATACTCTTTTCGTCCCCTCTTAATCTTCACACTTTTCAATTTGGATGTCTCACAATAATTTTCACACCCCAAATAATTAAAAAAATAACTCACAATCTAAATACCCTTACAAGGTCCATTTAATTTTAAAATTGCCATTGTGGTTGGCCCACTTTATGTTTGAATAGTGATGAAAAATGTTACTTAATCATGTATAGACAATTTAATTTTTTTTCAAAATATTTTGACTGAAAGTTAAATTGATCATTTTGAAGATAATATTGAAAGAACATAGAACTAGTGGATGTTGGTGAAATCATTGAGCTTTCAATCGAATGAAAAATATTGAATTTAAATGTCATTTGGTGAAATTTATATTTCTTTAGAGAGAATGTATAGACTAAAATTAGTTCATGTATGAATCATTGAAGAGTATTAATTGTTTCATTAAAGAATATTAGTTATTTTCACTGAAGAGTATTATTTGTTTTCACTAAAAAGTTTTAGTTTGTTTTCAGTAAACAATTAATACTCTTCAGTGAAACTAACTAATACCCTTTAGTGAAAACAACTAATACTTTTCAATGAAAACAACTAATACCTTTCAATGATTCATGTATGAACCATTTTCACTCTACGCTTTGTCTTCTTTAGATGCATATATCTGTATATTTTTTAATTTTTATTGAAATTATAAGTTTAACATGTTTTTCATCTTTTTTTTAGCACATATCAGCGTTGGGTGTAAATTCTTTGGAGAAAAATAGATGTTTAATATTGAAGTATGTCAAAACAGAAGAATTATTAATGGTTTATTGGTGACACAAATCATTGCATTATTCGTTTCACTAAAGTTTGATATAAATTTATTAGAAATATTGAATTGCGTACAAATGATAAAATTATTTTTAAAAGTATAATGGTACTGTATTGATGTTGGAATAATAATGATTTTCATTGTTTGAGTGTTAAGGTTGAGTAATTTATATTTTTCTTTTAATTAAGTCTCTTTTTTTATTCTTTCATTTGTATTTTTAATTTAAATGTCGAAAAAAAAAGTATGTATTGGATCAGAGATTTATTATCTTACGTGCATGCTAAGAATTAGAAATTGTTCACTGTCTGGTAATAGAGATATGAGTTTAGTGAATTTTATTATGAAGATACTCATTTTTATTATATTTTTGTGTATGTTATTATAATTAATATAAAGTTGATATTTTCACAAGTAAAAAACTTTTTTGACTTTATTATGATGTGTCTATTTTGAAAATAAACAAGTTTGCTTTTGTTTTGGTATTAAAATTCAAATATGAAAATTAATCATTTTTAATAAAATTGATATTAAACTTTTATAGATAAATTTATCATGTGGCACATATATCTATACCATTATTAGAATAAGTTCACTAACCTATGAATTCACACACCTCAATGTATAATTTTAATTGAATATACTCGCTATAAAATATTTAATGAACAAAATATGATATATAATTTGATAGTGGGTCACGCTTATAGTTACTTTTGGGGTAGGATGAATGAAACTTTTTAGGTTACACACATGTGGCATATATGTGGCAAACTCCTTCCCCAAAATTGCTCACTTGCATTGGTGATGCTCTTAAGCACTGAAATTTAAAATTTAGAGTGAAAGAAACCAACAAAAAACAAGATAATTTGTGTATATGTATTATGTTTTTTAATCTTAGTGCAATAATCTTTATTTTTTTTCTTTATGTTTTATATAACCACTAAACATACCCACTCCCTCACCTCTCTAATTATGCAGCAAAAATCATGATTAACGTCTTTGCAAAAAGTCATATGTTAGGTAGATGGTCGGAGAATTATGTGAGAAAATAATCAACAAAGTAAGATAATTTATTGATAATATTTTTTACTGCCTTGGGGAATTTAGGTCTTCCTCAAAATGTTTCGGTTAAAAGTCAAATTGATCATATTTAAGATGATATTAAGGAAAATCAGAACCAGTAAATATTGACGAAATCATTTAACTTTGTATGAAATGCAAAAATGTTGAATCTAAGCGTTGTTTGGTGAAATCTATATTATTTGGATGCATATCTTTTTTTTCTATCGAATCTATAAATTGAACATTTTTTCATCTTTCTTTTAGTCTTTACCAGTGTCGGGTGTAATTTTTTATTGAGAAGAATCGACTTTATAATAAGTAATGTGTTAGAACTAAAGAATTGTTCCCGGTTTATTAAGAATATAGGTTTATTGGTGACACATATCGTTGTATGCATCGTCTTGCTAAAACTTGATATATATTTGCTAAAAGTATTGCATTTAGTAAAAAATAATGATAAATTTATTTGACTTAATTGCATATAAAACCACCATTTTCCCGCAAATTGCAATATAAACTAAACTTTTGAATTTTGGAAAAAAAAAAAAAAAAATATATATATATATATATATATATATATATATCACCACATTCATATCTGTTTGCAATTTAAACTTCGGACAGTTTTATCCTTGTCCCAAAGCTGACGTGTACAAATATATACACAATCATCATCTCAGTATGCATCCACATTATTAATTATTTATAAAATAATAAATAAAATTTAAATTAAAAATTAATATTATAAAACTATAAATAAATTTACAATACATATAAATAAAAAATGGTTAGTCATATTTAAAAAAAAATTGATTATATTTATATTATTCAAGAGTTTATAATATATTTAAAATAAATAAAATTTAAAAATTAACCAATTTAAAATATAGTCAAATAAAAATTTAAAATTTAAAAGCTAAACACTTTCTTAAAAGAATAAAAGAACTCTCGATCTTCTTCAATTACCAAATTCGATCATAAAACCATTATTCATCCCCATTTCTTATCTTCACCATCCAACCGTGCCGCTCCACCTTTTCAATGCTGACACAACATCATCATACATGAATTAAATTATTTTCTCTTGAATAATTACAATTTCAATCTACCCAGAAATCGAACAAATTTTTCTTCACACTATTTTTAAGATTGATATCTTCAATATTGCATATATTTGTCCTTTACATCGAACCAGTATCTTGAGCTCGAGATTTGCAATGAAGGGGTAGAGAATGGAGATAGGTATGGGGAATACTATTTGTAGAGTTGTTGGATATACTGTATGCTTGTGGATGAAGAACTGGAAGGGATTGAAGATTAATTTAATTTATTTTCTTCAATTAATTATAAGATATTCTAATTGAAGTTGAGATATTTTAAACGTGTATTGTGGGTTGGAGTTAGGACATTTTGATTTTTTTTTTATATTGGAATTTGATTATTAAAATTATTTCAAACGTATTCAAATTATTCATTTTAAAAAATATTAATAAAATTTTAAAGTTTCAAAGCACAAATAAGCATTTTAATTTTAAGAAATATAATTAGTTCTTTTATGTTTAAACTTATTTATAATATAATTTTTTTAATTTTTTTTAATATTTAATGATGTGGTTGCTTACTAAGATGATGATTGTGTATTTATTTGTACACATCAACTTTTGGACAAGGGACAAACTGCCTGAAGGTTAAATTGCAAACAAATATGAAACTGATATTATTTTTGCCAAAATTCAAAAGTTTAGTTTATATTTCAATTTGTGGGAAAATGGAGATTTTATTTGCAATTAAGCCAATTTATTTTTTTATAAGTATGATGACATTGATGTAGGAGCAAGATCGATTGTCGTATTGATGTAAATCTTTTTAACTTAGTTACTTTGTTGATTCTTTTATTTGTATTGCTCAATTTAAATAATAATATAATATTTTCTTATTTTATTTTAAATTTATTATTTTATATGGATGTTATAGTTTAGAAACAGTTCACTGTGTGATTAAAATAAAATTTAGTTTGGTAGTTTCTATTATAACCTGAGGTTTTTTTTTATCTATCTTAAATAATTTGTCATTTAATTTCATTTGTGTGTTTGTTATCATTACTAATACTCCATCCATCCCAACTCTAACTTCACTTTTTTTTTTTTTTTTTTTAAATTGTAAGGGGAATTTTACTAAAGTGTGAAGATAGAATTGAGACGGATGTAGTATAAAACTATTATTTTAAAAAGTTTTAAAATACCACTTATTTTAAAATTGCCAAAGTTAGCCATTTGGTAATGCACATATTATTTTTTTATCTACAAAGTTCCGCGTGCGGCTCCACTATTCGCTCCATTCTCAGTGATGCTATGGTTCCATTATTCCATTCATCTTCTCTAATCAACATCACCATCGATCTCCTCTTTCCATCTTTTTTTCGCTTGCACAGGGAACCAAATAGGAAACCAGCACTAACAATCGCAATAGAAATTTATAGCCATTGATGTCGCCTAAAGGGCAGAACCCTAGATCTACGAAGGATGGACGATCGATAACCCACAACCTTTTAAACTGCAAACTGAGTAGTAAAAAGGACCAGCCACAAACAGATCGAGAATCCGATCGTCATCTAGCTTCATGAATCTCGATAATTGTCTAGCTTTGTGGGTATTTTTGGTTTCTTCTAACAATCACAGTAGAGACCCGATGTGATTTTTCTCTAACTTCTTCCTTGCATTTTTTTGGGGGAAATTGCACTTTCTGTACCATAAGAATATTTCCATGCAAAATTGGTTCTTTTTATGCACTTTAGGTCCCATGCTAATTTTTAACGGTGGAAAATTGCAGTTTTTGTCCCATAAGAATATTTCCATGCAAAATTGGTCCTTTTTATGCAATTTTGATCCCATACTAATTTACCATCATTGGCGTGAATACCATTTTTTTTTCAATTTTTAAGATTGTGTAATGCGTACAATACTTTTGACATTATGGTAATGAAATTATGGTATTTTAATTCATCAAGTAGGAGTTTCATTACATTCCACAACTTTACAATAGCCATTCTTTTTCTTTTCTTTTTTGGTTGCAAATCTGCATTCTTGAGAGATTTTAGGTTTGGGGTCAGATATGGGGAATATTTATTGGATAAATAAGTCATTTATCTCCATAAAATTCTGCCCTATAAGTGTTTTCCCTCCAATTTTACTAAATAACGGACCATTTAAGTACTTAACGGCTTGGGACCATTTATGCACAAAGAAGGGCTAAAACTGAACTATGAGACCAAAAGTGTTTTGACAATATTCTTATGAGACCAAAAGTGTAATTTTCTCCATTTTTTGGGTGACGTTTGCATTGGTGGATCTGAATGGAGCATGGGGGAAAAACTTCGAAGCAAGGGAAAACACCGGAGAGTGAGGAAGATAGATGAAAGATGAAGAACAATACATTTGGAGAAAAACACGAATGGAACGAACATGTTAATTCAGGGGTATATTTGTCTTAAATGGCTAAAAAGAATGATTTGATCAACATGGAAGAAAGTATGACCATTGCAAAATTGCCGAAAATGAATTTCTCCCTTATTATTATGTTATTGTTTTAATAAAAATAAACACGTTTTTTGTTCTTAAAAAATTGAATATTAAAATTCTTAATTCTAAATAAAATTATATATAAATTATTTATATATAAAACTATACTAGGGTGCAAGTGCAACTAGCTACACCCATTATTTTCCAAAGTTAGCCCACCTCATTCATAATTTTTATTAAATACATTCACTTAAAATACTATTGATGTTATAATAAAAATGAACACATGTTCACCGATGGACACAAACTTATAAGTCCACCACCAATGTAATAATAACATATAAGTAGATGAATCACTATTATTTTAATTGATTATAGTAGAGACGTGTTATAATGCTTTCAGTAGTAATGCAATATTATATTGTAAATGATTTTTTATTGAACAAATTTATATTTACGATTAGAATGAGTTGACGGTAAAAATTACTTTCCCTATCTACTAAAAGTATGCTCGGACTGTATTTTACAACACTCTTCTTTCCTTTACCATTCAATCATCACTTAATTATTTCATATGTTGTTCATTTAAATTCACAAACAACCACTTAATTCGTAAATGGACCACACAATACACTAAAATATTTTGGGAAAATATAGGGGTGCCCGGAATCTATTCGGGATGAATTTTAAATACGAATTTAAATACAATTATTACTATCATGAATTAATCCTAATTAATTCAAATAATAATTCCAACAACTAATTATCATCATGCATGCTAAATTAATTTCACATATTTAACTAGGCAGAATTAAACAAGTAAATATGCGATTAACGTACCTCTCGTAGTAATGGCCTTTGGATATACGGGACACTTGAAATCACGTTCTATCAACCCAAAGCCTTCTCAAGTATTTCCCTTTTCACCTCACTTGATCGCCGGTGGGAGACGCTTTCAAGCAATTTAATAATTAAGGAAAAAGAAAAATATCTATGCTTCTTGATTTTTCCAACACATGGAATTATGTACTTGGAGATGAAATAATCATCTCCTATTTATAATAAGAGGTGATCGAATTTTTGGGTATATTTGGGCCTTGAGAAAATCTTTTCTTAGACTCTAAGAAATCTTGAATATATCCCATATATTCTTTTCTCCATAATAAAATATTCCACAAAAATCTCACTCTCCTATTATTCATGAAGTTTTCGAAAAAATATAGAAGAAATCCAAAGATTTGGATCTTCTTGAATATATGAGATATTCTTGTACTTCTAGAATACATATCTTCCATAATATCTTTCCAAGAAAATCAACAAAATCTTATTTCTCCTAAATAGGCCTTATTTTCGAAATTATCAATAAAAAATCAGCATGATATAATCTTTTTATTTTAATCACCTTATCATTATTGGGCTACTTAATGGGCTACTTGAGGGGCCTTAAGGAGAATTAAGATTGGACCTCCTAATGGACTTCTGAATTTCAATATTGAGCCCCAATATAATTCAGCCCATTAATATTAATTATTACCACTAATAAATTAATATTGCACTATCCATCTTAATCCATATTACGATAATATGGGCTCCCGGTTATTATTTCCCGCGTTTAAGATTATCAAGTCCATTGATTAATTAAGCTTCTGAATAGCTCTAAATTAATTAATATATTTCACCTTGGAGTAAAGACAGCTCAACATTATTATTCGTACCGAAGAAACTAATTCTTCACTTGCAAGATTTGGTACAATAAAACTTCTGAGCCCACCAAGGGGACTAATCACACGAGCCGTACTCGCACGCGTTTCTCCGTATTAAATCTTAGCAACCGTCGTATGATTAATATTACTGCCCAAGACACAAAGTTCGAAGTCGCAATGATTCTCACCCAACATGAATCAAAGCAGTAACTACTAAGCACACACGGTCCTATTTAAGGGACGGAGATTAAGAAATCAACAACCACTGAGGTCTAATTCTTCACCTTTCAGAACAGAAGAATTTCTCCTCGCTGTAGGACCTCTTCAACACATACTAAATGTGCTAGTGCAATCTCTTGGTCAAGACAGACCAATCTGAGCCTTACACATCGACCTTTCACGGTGGATTGTTCAATTCCACCTAGGCCGTGAAAATGTACGTTTAGTTACAAGTAAACTGTTAATGTCGTCTTCCGTGATCGGGTATCACCACATTAACTACTATGTAACACGTACTATATATTGAACGGTTTGCAATAGAAATTCAACATTCAATCATAACTAAAGCAAATGCGATAAAAGAATTATTCTCATAAACGAGTGTTTGATACACGAGTTATACAAAGTAAAAGCATACTTTCACGTATAACTCCAACAATCTCCCACTTATACTTAAAGTCTGCTTTTAGTATACATCACGCATGTCTTAGTGTAGTAGCTCTACGTGACATCTCATGTCAACCTACACTAACCTAATAATTCCTCCCACTTATACTTAAAGCAGATTGGCAATAGTCTTGACTCCCATTCCATCCACATGTCTCTCGAATGTACTCAGAGGCAGACCCTTTGTGAATGGATATACTAGGTTGTCCTCCGACGTTTATCTTTGCCACCTCTTTATCTCCTCTCTTAACGATTTCTCGCATAAGATGGTGTTTTCTTTCAATGTGTTTGCTGGCCTTGTGGGCTCTCGGTTCCCTTGAATTTGCAACTGCTCCGGCATTGTCACAAAAGACAGTTATCTTGTCGGGCAAATTCGGAACAACGTCCAAGTCCACTAAGAAGTACTTGAGCCAAACCGCTTCTTTCGCTGCTTCACAAGCAGTTACTTATTCGGCTTTCATGGTCGAATCGGCGATGCATTTCTGCAAATTGCTTCTCCATATCATGGCTCCTTCTCCCATGTAAAACACACTACCCGAGGTAGATATTTTGGAGTCTATGTCTGATTGGAAATCCGAGTCCGTGTATCCTACGGGAACTAGACTATCCGACTTGTAAATCAGCATCCGCTCTCGAGTTCTTTTCAGATACCTCAAGATGCACTTTACGGCAGTCCAATGGTCTTTCCCGGGATTACTTTGATATCTTGCCACCATGCCCACGGCAAAGCAGATATCCGACCTCGTACACAGCATTGCATACATAAGGCTTCCTACGGCCGAAGCGTACGGAACACCTTTCATGTCATCTATCGCCACTTGCGTCTTAGGGCTCATTTCTTTCGATAGATGGATTCCGTGCCTACAAGGTACAAAACCTTTCTTGGAATCATGCACGCTGATATGCTTCAAAACAGTGGCTTTGTATGAAACTTGCGATAAGCCCAACATCTTCCTCTTGCGATCTCGAGTGAAGTTGACCCCAAGGATGTGACTGGCTTTTCCCTAAGTCCTTCATATCAAACTGATTTGACAGCCATACCCTTACGTCTGACAATACCTTTACATTGTTTCCAATGAGCAGAATACCGTCTACGTATAATACTAAGAATACCACCGCAGTTCCGTCACATTTTTTGTACACACAACTTTCGAACTTGTTTTGATCACAAACCCATAAGACTTAATTAATTGATCAAACACTAGTTCCAAGTACGCGATGCTTGCTTAAGTCCATAAATGGATCTCTTAAGCTTGCATACGAGGTGCTCTTGGCCTTTTTCAACGAAACCTTTGGGCTGTTGCATATAGATCCCATCAAGACTTCCGTTAAGGAAAGCTGTCTTGACATCCATTTGCCAGATCTCGTAATCTAAGTGCACAGCGATCGACAAGAGAATACGGATGGACTTAAGCATAGCTACAGACCACAAGCCACAAGCCTTGCTTTGAAGGTCTCTACCCTTCCGTCCGGTCCTCTTTTCCTCTTGTACACCCACTTGCATCCAATGGGCTCTACCCATTAGGTGGATCAACCAACTCCCACACTTGATTATAATCCATCGAACCCACCTCGGTTTCCATTGCGGTTTGCCACACTTCCGCGTCTTTGTCTTGGATTGCCCCGTCGTACGTTCATGGGTCTGATTCATCGCCGGGAATCAAATCCGAAGATTCTCCAATTCCCATGAATCTCTCGGGTTGCCTTGCAATCCTCCCACTACGACGGGGTTCCGGTTGTGAAGGTATGACGTGTGGTATATCATCTTGTATACTTGGTATAGGAGTTTGCCCTCTTAAGTCGTCTAAGGTAATCTCACTTCTGGGCTTTCTTTTGTTCATATAGTCTTTCTCCAAGAATTTAAAGTGCGAACTAATCACGGTCTTTTAATCCTTGAGACTATAGAACATACACCCTTTCGTTCCCATGTGATATCCTATAAACAACCTTAATTCCGAACATGGATCCAATTTACCGGCTTCCTTGTCTAGCACGTATGCCGGACAACCCCAAATCTGCAAGTGTCTTAGACTGGGCTTGCGCCCCGGTCCACAATTCCATTGGGGTTTTAGGAACCGATTTAGATGGCACCAAGTTCAGAATATAAGTCATTGTTTCCAAGGCGTTACCCCATAACGACTTGGGTAAATCTGAATAACTCATCATGGATCTGACTATTTCTAAAAGAGTCTGGCTCCTTCGTTCCGCCACACCGTTCTATTGAGGGGTTCCCGATGTGGTCAACAGGGATACAATCCCTTCTTCCGATAGGTAGTTCAAGAATTCATTGCTAAGGTATTCGCCTCCACGAACAAATCGTAGAGACTTGATACTTCTTACCCTATGCATCATAAGGTAGATGTATCCGTATCTTGAGTAATCATCAAATTACTCATACCTCTTCTTGCTATGATCGTCATTGAACCACACATATCGGTATGAACGAGTTCTAACACTTCCGTAGTTCTATTCCCCTTGGCTCCAAATGCCCTCTTGGTCATTTTACCCTCTAAACAGGATTCACAAGTTGGAAACGGTTCGACTTGGAATAATTCCAAGGATCCGTCTTTCACCAATCTCTCTATCCACTTTAGATTAATATGACCTAGTCTAAGATGCCATAGAAGTATTTCGTTCATCTCCGAAGAACGCTTTCTTTTATTACTCGAAATAATCGATGTGTTATTAGATTCAATTTTGTGAGTGGTGTGCCCAAAAAATGGTATAAAGATCATCCATTAAAGTTCCGGAACGGATAAACTCATCGTTTCAAGCAATAATAACATCCTTATTAAAAGAAACTGAGTATCTATTCAAACAGTTTAGAAACTGAAGGTTGAGTTCTTTCTAAACTAGGAACATGAGGAATGTCTCTCAAGACCATAACTCTATCTTCACAAGATAGGCGCACTTCTCCCACTGCTTCAGCTGCCACTCTCGTAGCATTGCCCGATGTGATGGGGATCTCACTTCCGTTAAGTCGTCGGGTTAGCTTAAACCCATGAAACAAATGTGATCAGTAACTCTCGTATCCACTATCCACGAATAGACAGCATACGCCACTTCACAAGTTTCGACGACTAAGGTGTGTGAATTACCTAACTTTCCTAGCCTCTTAGGCTTGGAACAGGCAGACCTCCATTGTCCTCTCTCACCGCAACTAAAATACTTCCCCTTCGATGCTTGCCTTTGCATTTGCCTTTCGCAACAATTGGATTCGCTTGGATCCGGCCTTTGGTTCTCTTCCTCTTTTCCCTCCCTTGGGACCAAAAAAGGTAGACGAACCATTAGCCACCATAGCACTAGACTGGTGCTCCATTATCACCTCCACCGAAACTAAAGCTTGCAAGAGCTCGGGCAAACGACTTGTCCGTTCATTCATCTGACAGTTCAGATGAAACTACTCAAAGCTTCTCGGTAGGGAATGGTATATGAAATCAATCAAAATCCGCACCAAGTACTTCCAACTTGTTAAGGTATGCCATTATCTCGAGAACGTGCTCCCTCACGGGCGTTCCTTCCACCATTTCCAACTTGACCGAGTCATGTTTGGTGAACTGATTAGTCATGGGATTCTGATGTGAAAAACATCTCTTCAAGGCGTTTCATGATTTCAACAGCGGATACAATGTCTTCATGAACGCGCCTCAAATCCTCAGACAGAAATGTCAAGATGATGCACTTCATTCATTATCACGATTCCGATCATAAACTGCCTCTTCCCATTGCTTGACTTATCATTAGGCTTGCCGGGTATATTAACATAAATAACCCAATTGTATTTTCGTGCAGTAAGGACAAATTAAAAAAACATTTCCAATCGATATAATTCTCTCCAAAAAGTTTATTAACTTTAAGTATATTAAACAGTGGATTAAAAGGTTACGACATGATGAAATGAGAATAAAACATACATTCATATCAATATCTAGAAAAATATGAAATTATCACATAATTCGATCACATCAATTATATTGAAACCTTAAAACAATATAATCATGCATCAGCCAACATCTCGAAACAATTTAAATGCGCCACGAGGGGTGGTCTATACATTTAAATACATTCAAGCGGATCACAAACTTAAACGTTACAAATCCTTAATTCAAAATTAATAGTTGGCTCCCACTTTGACCACATAGAAATTGACAGGGACTCCGAGGGGAGTAAGTTAATGTCAATTTCCTATGCCTAAGTAATAACCATAATTAAATACAGGATTATTATTTCGCTTTGAGCAAGCCACTCGTGGTGAGGGTCAATACCGCCACTAGTAATAATCCACAATCATCCTTTCGGAATTTATTCATGTGAAATCCGTTCTTTTGGCCGATCCGAGGGGGAAATGTATTCCAAAAGAACTTCACAAATAAATAAATTATGGAGGCCAAAATAATCCAATTTTAATATCCGGAATAAAATTGCGATTATAAAAAACATACTTAGTAATTTTCGAAAGTAAGATTTTTCTTGGACAATTAAATTCATGCAAACACATATTAACAAATAATAATAAGTGCACGAAATAAAACATCCATCAAAACAAAATTAAACACATTGGAGCACTCGAATCCAATTGTCACGGTTTAATTTCTTCACGTCTTGATGCGAAAAAATCGTCCTTGTTGCTTTCCGACGTTCGTCTCGACGTGCTCCCACTCGAACAGCAACACTTCTTCAAAAACAGCATTGTTTGGGGTTTGGGACGACGTTTAAAATCACACGGAAAAAAACACGAACCGAAAAAATTCCACGGCCTGAGATACAGCGCGCGTCGGCCCACGAAGTGGGCCCGCGCGCTTCCCGGCCCGAGAAGCGCCGGAAAAAACGCCCGAGGCGCGCCGAAGCGCAGCCCCGAGGCGCGCCCGAGGCGCTGCACAGAAGCGCGCCGAGGCGCACCCGAGGCGATGCAGCCCCTCGCCGAGGCGCGCGCGCGCGGCGCCGTGCGCCCGTTGCGCACGGCGTGCGCCGTGCACCCCCGTGCGCCGTTTTTTTTCGCCGTTCGTCCTCGTTTTCTTCACCCCTTGCATGATTTTACCTCCATACACGCGCCACGCTTGTATGCGTCGTCCGGGTACGCCGTTTTTAATTCTTCGTTCTTCGTCACGATCCGGTTACAATTTATTTTTACAAAAAAATAAATACTAGATCTAGACTAGTCTATTACAATGATCGAATCAAAATAAAACAACTAATCTACTCGTGGATTTTCTCACGAGAAAAACGAATTCGAACGAATCGAATTAAAAACCAAATTAATTCACACGCATGAAATTAACAACATTAAAAACCATGACAATTGGATACCTGCAAAAAGATCTAACAATTCTACTATCCAATTTCAATTTAATGTTCAACAATTTAAATTCCAATTTAAAATTCAGAGCCCGAAACCGTGGCTCTGATACCAGTTTTTGGGAAAATATAGGGGTGCCCGGAATCTATTCGGGATGAATTTTAAATACGAATTTAAATACAATTATTACTATCATGAATTAATCCTAATTAATTCAAATAATAATTCCAACAACTAATTATCATCATGCATGCTAAATTAATTTCACATATTTAACTAGGCGGAATTAAACAAGTAAATATGCGATTAACGTACCTCTCGTAGTAATGGCCTTTGGATATACGGGACACTTGAAATCACGTTCTATCAATCCAAAGCCTTCTCAAGTATTTCCCTTTTCACCTCACTTGATCGCCGGTGGGAGACGCTTTCAAGCAATTTAATAATTAAGGAAAAAGAAAAATATCTATGCTTCTTGATTTTTCCAACACATGGAATTATGTACTTGGAGATGAAATAATCATCTCCTATTTATAATAAGAGGTGATCGAATTTTTGGGTATATTTGGGCCTTGAGAAAATCTTTTCTTAGACTCTAAGAAATCTTGAATATATCCCATATATTCTTTTCTCCATAATAAAATATTCCACAAAAATCTCACTCTCCTATTATTCATGAAGTTTTCGAAAAAATATAGAAGAAATCCAAAGATTTGGATCTTCTTGAATATATGAGATATTCTTGTACTTCTAGAATACATATCTTCCATAATATCTTTCCAAGAAAATCAACAAAATCTTATTTCTCCTAAATAGGCCTTATTTTCGAAATTATCAATAAAAAATCAGCATGATATAAT
The DNA here is from genome assembly GCA_947034835.1 of Ballota nigra. Lineage (NCBI taxonomy): Eukaryota > Viridiplantae > Streptophyta > Magnoliopsida > Lamiales > Lamiaceae > Ballota > Ballota nigra. The sequence continues at coordinate 41,964,629 of OX344723.1, read as the reverse complement.
CTTTTTATTTTAATCACCTTATCATTATTGGGCTACTTAATGGGCTACTTGAGGGGCCTTAAGGAGAATTAAGATTGGACCTCCTAATGGACTTCTGAATTTCAATATTGAGCCCCAATATAATTCAGCCCATTAATATTAATTATTACCACTAATAAATTAATATTGCACTATCCATCTTAATCCATATTACGATAATATGGGCTCCCGGTTATTATTTCCCGCGTTTAAGATTATCAAGTCCATTGATTAATTAAGCTTCTGAATAGCTCTAAATTAATTAATATATTTCACCTTGGAGTAAAGACAGCTCAACATTATTATTCGTACCGAAGAAACTAATTCTTCACTTGCAAGATTTGGTACAATAAAACTTCTGAGCCCACCAAGGGGACTAATCACACGAGCCGTACTCGCACGCGTTTCTCCGTATTAAATCTTAGCAACCGTCGTATGATTAATATTACTGCCCAAGACACAAAGTTCGAAGTCGCAATGATTCTCACCCAACATGAATCAAAGCAGTAACTACTAAGCACACACGGTCCTATTTAAGGGACGGAGATTAAGAAATCAACAACCACTGAGGTCTAATTCTTCACCTTTCAGAACAGAAGAATTTCTCCTCGCTGTAGGACCTCTTCAACACATACTAAATGTGCTAGTGCAATCTCTTGGTCAAGACAGACCAATTTGAGCCTTACACATCGACCTTTCACGGTGGATTGTTCAATTCCACCTAGGCCGTGAAAATGTACGTTTAGTTACAAGTAAACTGTTAATGTCGTCTTCCGTGATCGGGTATCACCACATTAACTACTATGTAACACGTACTATATATTGAACGGTTTGCAATAGAAATTCAACATTCAATCATAACTAAAGCAAATGCGATAAAAGAATTATTCTCATAAACGAGTGTTTGATACACGAGTTATACAAAGTAAAAGCATACTTTCACGTATAACTCCAACAAAATATCCTTACTTTAAATGTTTTATCTACGTTTTGTTAAAAACTATAAAAAATCAATGAGCATACCTTTAGTTGACGGAGGGAGTATAAAATAATTATTTATTTTATAATAAAAATATAAAATTTCCATGTTATATCTACGTATAATTAAAAAATGTTGTATTAATTTTTTTATGTTAAATTGATATTGGGAGAAATTGTGACATTTGTAAAACATAAAATATATAAAATTTTAGTAAAAAATTGTAAATATCTATCTTCCGTGCGAAGCACGGGTAGGCAAAACACTAGTACCCTTTAATGAAGGTAAAAACTTGCGTGAGACCGTCTCATGGCATGAGACAGTCTCACACAAGACCTGCTCTTTAATAAACAACACATACTTTTCAAAGTGGTTCATATATAAAATACTTTCAGTTTATACTTTGTCAAAGTAAAGTAGGTCTCTTTGAAACTTGTTTATAATATGAAACTAATATCATATATGCATTTGTTGATACAATTAAAAACATTATCTGATATCATTTTGTGATTTAAGATTACAAGTCTAATAATATTAGTAAATCCATTTAATGATATCAGTGAGTGCATCTCTAACGCTATCGATTTCTAGTTTGAAACTTATACATATGAGACTTCGTTTCAACAGTATGTTCACCTATTTTATTTATCTGTCCACCAAAAGCATGCACATTACTTTTACGAAAGTCATCACTTTATCATCACATGACTCGCAAATAAAAACTTTATTCATAAATTGATCCTACTATATCTTTATTTTATGTGCATAGTTTTAATGAATAAGGAGAAAATTTGATGTTAATACAAAATTACTTGTGTTATTATTGAAAGTGTACTATTAAAAATTAATTTCTCAATAATAATATGTATAACTTTATAAAATTATATTTGAAGTGACAAGACAATTTCATGAATGTGGTGACCTTTCACTTTACTATTTATCACACTTTGTTTTAAAATATAAATTGGGTAGGATTGTAAATTCACATAATATACATGTATGTGATGAGAACTTATTTTATATATAAAAACGTTTCATATAAATTTTTTGTCTTTATTTTTAGTGGTTAATAAAAATAGGTAATAATTTAAAATTTGGAAGTGATTGCTAGGTTCTAGCAAAGTTCGCCGCTTCTTCAAAATTGGGTTATTCAATCCGTGGTTAATGAGTCGAGCCCCGACCATGATAGAAAGTCTTAGGGATATTATTTGTTGAGATTCTCATTGATTAATGTCTTGCTGCTCTTTCTTTTCAAAAAAAAAAAAAAATTTAAATTGAGTTATCAAAAAAAAAATATATATATATATTTAGGTTTAAAAAAAATTAAAGAGAATATTGTGTGAAATAGTTTTACACATGGAGGGAACCTTCATTGTTATATTTGAGTCATATTTAGTATGATCAAGATGAAGCTCTATAAACGCACATTTCGTAAAATATATGTAAAAGAAATGTGTCTCCATCTCTTACCTATCATATAAATTAGAGTAGGTCTTATGTAAAACTTGTCCATAGTATAAAATTTAGGGAACACTTGGTTAGCAATTCTTCAATGATAATGAAAATGAAATTTTATTTTCATTTATGCCCTCATAATATATATGATATGTTAGGGAAATAAATGTTTCAATGGTGACTCCATTGCTAGTGTCATGCCCCAATTTTGGAATAGAAGCAGATAACAAATGGTTGTTGGTGGAAGAATAGGTGAGTGATTGAGGAGGATGATTGTAGCAAGAGAATAGGGCAATCAAAATGGAGTAGTGATTACCTTATTTAGGAGGAGAGGTAGTGATTTTATTCTCATGAACCATACTAATTACACTAATTTATTAGTCTAATGATATCAATAAATATGTACAATAATATAAATGTCATATTATTAAACTTGTTTACGTGAGATTGGTGTATAAGTTATAATTGTTGAAAGGATAAGATTGGTGTGTAAGATATGTATAAGTTATAATTGCCAGGATGGAATTGTTTCATGGGCTTTTTTATGGTTAGTAAAGATGTTCGCCCTGCCTGATGTCAGTAAATCAATAAAAAATTGACACATCATTTATTTTCGCCCTAGGCGACATAGCTTCGCCATGAATGAATTAATTTTTTAAAATAATATATAGTAAATTACCAAAATATCCTTAATATTTTTTTATAAAAATACAATCATTTTTAGTTAAATTTTTTAAATTTCAACTATGCCTTAGTTTATTTAAATATACAACATAAAATTTAAACAATTTTCGTCACATAATTTAAATGATTCATTAATTATTTATTTGAAATTAAAATCCCCAACCACTCGTGTATCTTCTCCAATCTCCAAAAAACACCCCCACCCCTAACCCAGCCCAACCCCCTCCTATCTTCTCCATTGATTATTCCATATGTATTTACCCATTCAATTATATGTATTATTTATAAAAAAAATATCATTAGAAACTTGAAAATTTTGTGGTGAATTTAATTCGTTTTAAATATCATTGTCTCTCTCCATTAGAAAACCTTAATCACAACTCAGTAATTGCAGACAACATCTCATTAGAGGACTCCTCCTCCAATGGGGATAACTTTGAGTCTCTATTGTGCCGCAACAATCTATTTTAAACATGTACAAAGAATCAAGAATACATCACTTTGGAGGTTGAATACGCTGCAGACACCCATTAATATCCAATAAATCCAAATCCCAGTACTGAAATTGAAATCTCCCATGAAAATAACAATCAAACATTGGGAAACCAATTCGAAAATTTGAGATTGAAGTCGGATATTAAATCTCAATTAAAATCAATTCGTCGACAATTCAAAATTAGTCTAGCCTTGCTATGCTCGTCAAAGTTATGCAATTTTGCTGATGGGAGGAAAAGGGAGAATAATTCTTGCATAAATATTTATTGAAATTTTTTGGGAAGACAATACTGAAAACTTTATTTAAAGAATTTTTTTTTAAAATCAGTATATAAGGGATGTCTTGCAAGGTAGAAGAAGGGCCGGGGTATTGGGACTTGGGGATGTATCTTGCGCGAAGGAGAGGGTGGGAGGTTTGGAAGGGGCATTGAGATTTGGGAATGTATCTTGCAGTGAAGAAGAAGGGGTTGGGTGGGGAAGGGATAATTTAATCATATTATATTTATAATAAATGTAATTTTTTATATTTTAATAATATTATTAATAATGCAATATTTATTTTTTATGTGTATTGAAATTTGAATTAAAAAAACATTCACGTCAGCTACCAAATGAAAAGGCCGTGATTTTTCACGGTTTCAAATATATATTATCGACAAAAATCAAGTTAAAATTAAACAATTAATTAAATAATGAAATAAAATTTAATTAGTTTAATTTTTTGGGACGAAAAGGAGATGCCCGATAAGTTATAGGACCAAAAAATGATCTTGTTATTTGTGTAATTTTATAAATAATTTTAAATTAAAAATGATATTTTTGTCATTTTATATTTATTTATTTAATTTTATTGTAGGGCGATGCAGTGCAATTGCAATATGCACAGTGCAAATGCTCAAATGCAAAGTGTAATCACTTAAAAAATATTATACATTGGATCGAGAATCCAATGGTATTTAAAGGGTTTCTGACGTCAGGAAGGAACCGTAGAAAAACCCTTGTTTCAAATCTTATATTCAAACTTAATTTTACATTCCAAAATTAATTTAACTTAAAAAAAATTAAGGTTTTGAATTCCTACTTAAAAAGGAAAAATCTCATTTTAAACGCTTATAACCTCCTCGAATAGCTTTTTGTGACAGTTTATCTGTCAATATAATATGAACAGATTCTGTTATTGTTGTTGTTGTTTTTTTTTTTTTTTCCCTCCTGTGAGGATTGGCATACCCCAATACTCCAAATTCTATTTTCCTAATTAAAAAAATCAACGGTAAAAACATAATTTTCATGCAAATTGCATGTAGCTCTTCTTTTGAACTAAATCAGCAACTTAAATATTTTTCACTCGTAAAGCTCGACTAGCTAGAACTTTTTCCATATGTTTGTTATCATTATAATTTCTTCTTCTTCTCCTCCTAATTAGGCTACTTCAATAAGAACAAAACATGATCGGTTTTCTATGACTTCATTATCAAGAACTGATGAAGAACACATCATTAATTAGGCGAACTTTGTTTTATATATCTACTGACAGAACATTTTGAGAACCCAACACCTATATGTGCGTGCATTGGGTTGGTTTGGACACATTTAATTTAATTAATTTAGTAAGTGCATGTTTAAGCAATTAGAGTCAAAGACACAACATTGTATCATGCTATTAAATTGTGTTTTGCATTAATATAACCTCGAAATTACCACAATGTTCCACAAAGGAGGCAAAGTCTCATCAAGAAAATCGAAAAATGTGCGTTTGATATTGTTTCATAACAAGTTAAAAATATGGGGGGGGGGGGGGGGGGGGGGGGGGGGGGGGGGGGGGTTGGTTGGAGAATTAATAAAAAAGAAAAGTGGAAGACTAATCAAGAATAAAGATGGCAAAATTTTCTATATGCATGTGCACTCGTCTCGACCTGATTTAAAATAATTATTTTGATTTTTTATATTGTATTTTTTCAGCTTTTTTCTTTCTTTTCTATGTTAGTGTTGTAACTTCTCTCATTTCTCCCCCACAATCAAATTGTCTTTTCTTTTTTACGACTCTTCATATATCCTCATCAAAATTTCTGCATATTTTTGGATCATCTATTCGAATAATTAATTCATTTATTTAATCTTCTAAAACAAATTCATTGATTATAATAGTAGAGCTTAAAGATGGAAATTAGGGGTTTCAACGTTTATTGGGCTTTAATTAGGTTCTTAACTACTCCCTTCGTCCCTTATAATCTGTCTCATTTTATCCATTCACACAAATCAATTTTTTATTTATTAGAGTATCAAAAGACATTTATACTCTTATTTATTATTTTTATTTATTACTCACCCAGTCCACGAAAATTTTACCTGTTTACTGTTGGACACAGTTTTTAATGAAAATTAATATTTTATTGAAAAAATTGATAAAGTAAGAGTAATGTGGTGGATATTGTGAGATCTGTTTATTTGTTTGTTAGTGTAGTTTATTTCCAAAAGATGAATGAATAAAAATTTGATGGACGGACAAAAAAGAAAAACGGGTAAAAATTTGGTGGACGGAGAGAATATAAAATAATGATTAACTTTACAATTTATTAGGGGTATTCTTAAAAAAAGTAGGTAAAAGATACTATGATATCAGTGAAGTGATAATTAAAAAACAACATTATTAATTTATCGAACACCATTTATATTTATTCTCATAACTTAATAATTATCAAGATCCGTGCTTTTGTCCATACAAGAGTTAAATAAAGTAAAAATAATTATCAAAATTTGAGTGGAGTAAACCGGACGCCAAGTGCACGTATATCACTCTTGAAATTGGAGGACACTAAAAAAAACACGTAATTTCATGTGGTTCTATCTCACAATATGAACAGATTATGTACGACAGTTAATTTTAAAAGAAACACTTCCATGGTTAAAATAAAATATTAGTAATTCTTTTCTCGTGTAAAGTTTTATACACTTTTGTTACTTTTCCTTTTTAAAATATTTTACTGTTATTTTTATACCTAAAAAATAAATATTTTCACAACGTGCATCCTCAAAATCTTTGCACAAAGAATATGTATATAATAAAATTGGTTTATACATAAATTATTAAAGGATATTAGTTGTTTTTACTAAATAATATTAGTTGGTTTTAATAAAGAGTATTAAGAGGCGCTTGGTTAGTAATTCATCAATGGTAATGAGAATGAGATTAATAATTAGAGTAATTATAATGGTTTATGAGAACAAAATTATTATCTTCCCTCCTAAATAAGGTAATACAACCACTAGCAATACAACCATAATTGGAATAATCCATCCTCCAACATATTATTTTATTATACGAATACAGATGTAAAATAAATTTGCATTCTCATTACCATTGAAGTTGTGTTAATCAAACGTCTCTTTAGTTATTTTCACTGAAGAGTCTTAGTTTGTTTTTACTGAACAACTAATACTCTTCAGTGACAATAACTAACATCCTTCAGTAAAAACAACAAATACTCTTTAATGATTCATGTATGAACCATTTTCACTTTATACTTTGTCTTGCACAATTTTGTTGTTTCATATTATACTCAATCCAACCAATTTTTTAACTTTATGTATAAAAATTTACCAAATTAACCCCAAACATCCACTCATTACACTTTATTCATGTGCCACTATTTGCTTACAAATATTTGAGGGACGAGTATTGTATTCTTTTGCCTTCAAAATAAAATTTTGTGATTGTAGTTTGAAATACTTTTTTTTTTTTTTTGAACGGTAAAATAAATTTTACTAGTATTACAAAATCGAGTACAGGGATACTCAACTCGTACAAGAACATCAAAGAAAAAAACAACTTACACCGGAAAAAAAAAACAGAGCATCAATTCCATTTCTTAACAAAAGTTCATATACTACATTCGAGCATCAAAATTCCAAGACTATTTCTCAACTAAATTTTCAATGCCCCTCCTCTTACAACAAACATGCCCCAGGATCTTTAATCCAATTCGAGGCTCGCCGACAACCAAGATGAAGTTCTTATCACCACTTGTTCAAATAATTTCTTTTCATCTGGTTTAATTCCCTCGAATATTATTAGTTCTTGCATATTCTCCATTTCACCCCGATCCAAATAGTTGTCGTGTCGCCACCCTATGTTTCTCTTTTTCGTCGCCAAGAAGATTAATAAATTGAAAAAAAAGATCCGAATGTAAAGCAGAAGCGACTCCCAACCAGATTTTGATTTTCGTCCACACCACACAGCTTGTGTTACCTTGCATTCCGAAAGTAGATGAATCACTGATTCCGTATCTTTTCTGCACAATCACTGATTTTCCTATCACGCAATTTTTTTAACACTGCAATTGTACAGTCTGTTTAAGCCATTCACCAGGGATCATTCCAAAAGGAAAACTCATCTCCATCTCCAATTCATCATTCACCCCCTTCCTATTTTCATCGTAGAATAATTTTTTTAAATCTTTCCACCACCCGCAGATGTTTATGCAAACTCTTCCATTTCGATTTCTTCGCTCTTTCTCTCCCAATCCACCCTACATTTTTCATTTAACAGTCTCCATATCTATTTGCAATGAAGCACCCTATTGAATAATTTAATGTCTTCAAAACCCAGACTACCACAATTATTTTCTTTCCAGCTGATCCATGGAATTTTCTGTGTACCATCATTGCCGCCCCACATAAATTCTTTTCATTTACTGCACAGAAAATACTTTACTACACAATTCTACATAAGATTTGTCCGATCACAATAGACGCTACTCATCTAGGGTTGTAAACCAAATGAATCGATTCGAATATTATTGTTTTGAATTCGTATTTGTAAAATTATTCCGAATATCGAATTCGAATCGAATATTTTTCAAATAAATAATATGATTTAATTTGATTTGATACTCATATCAAATTATTAGAAATATACAGATACTCCAATCGAATATTTGAATCGTTGTTTTCCTCAAAGATGTTTCAAATAAATAATATTCAAATATTTCTTTCAAAATTGATTTCATCGTTTGAATTTATGAACAAGCCATAGACTTAAAAATTTTATATAACATAATCAAGTACCAAATACAAATATACAATCAAATCAAAATTGCTTGATTTCTTTCAACCATATGCTCATCTGCATCTTGTAATATTTGTATCTTATTCTTTAGCGACAATCTATAATAGAATACATCATATCACCATTAACATTTTATATATTACACTTTGTTTTTCATTATCCAGATGAAAATTTTCATTATAATAAAATTTCTTTGTTTCACAATAAATTTTACGTTTTTCTATTTCAACCTTCCTACAATAATTTTTCACACATCTAAATGAAAATAACACTCCATTATAATATTATTTTATATTCAAACAAAATATTTTTTTTATAAAACATACATTTACGTATTCATCACACTTTCCTTTTTTGTGTGTTCTACAATAATTTTCACACTTCTAAAATGAAAATAACATTCCATCACAATATTATTTTATATTTAAATAAAATCTTTTTTTTAAACAATCATTCAACCACAAGAACAAGAAATCATGGGGAGTTCGACCACAATGCTCGGTGAATCAACCCAGCGATAAGCCCTAGCAAAAGCGTGAACCATAACGTTAGCTTCCCGCTTGACAAATGAAACCAAACAGCTATTAAGATCAGCTAACACAATTTTACAAACTAAGATTATATCTACAAACTTTGATCCTTTTGAATGATCACCTTTTATACCATTAATTACTATTTTTGAATCTCCCTCAATGATGGTATTATTGAGTTTCAAATTCAACACCCAGGAAAGACTAAAGAGCCACCAATTTCCATTGCTTCTCCAATGCCAACCTCCATACACCCTCAATGACTATCTTTTAAAAATTATTTTTCAGCAAATTATTTTTGGAAAAAAGGTATGTTCAACGAGTTTAACAGGGGACGAGGGAAGTAATCAATTATGAACAAGATTAGGATGCCGTAAGTTATCTCATGCAATGCAAATCGTGCAAGTTTTCCACATTTTGCCTTTCCAAGTGTGGAAATCTTTTTTTTTTTTTTTTAATTGGCATAATCGTTTAGGGTATGTTTGTTTTGAGATTTAGGTGTGCGGGGGAAGTCATGACTTTGAAATCGTAGGATGTGAAAATCTTGATGAATAATATAAGTGTATGTTTGTTTTGAGATTTTAGTAGGGTGAAATTTTGCTTTATGTCAAATCAATAATTTTAGTGATAGATGTTGTATTATTTTATTATATTGTGTAAGAGAAAAGTAGAAGAGAGATTGAGTGGATGATAAAAAAGTAATGATGTGATTGTATTTAATTATAGAAAAATAGTAATAGGTTTATAAGTATGGATTGAGTTTGAGATTTGAAAACTCGATTTTAAATCCCAAACTAGAACAGAGCGTGGATCGCAAAGTCCATCCGTGTGAATCCCAAAACAAACATACCCTTAGGTTATCTATCCAATAACATTATACGTAGATTAATACCATCTTGTTTGCTTCTTTTATACGTAGTTTATTTTAATTAAAACTAATAAGCTCACGATTTGTAAACATATGAAATACTTATATACAACTAGCACCATATATAATATTTTCTTGGTCTAAAAATAAATAAAAAATTCTTTGAAAACCCAAGTCAAGACTATTGAAATTCAATGCATTTGGTTTATCATTAAGCTTTCGTAAATATGGAATGATCCAATAAGACTATGGGCCGGAAGGGAACGACATAACTTGGGCCTACTCTTACTGACAGCCATAATTCTTTTGCCCCAGTTAAACGCACTGAACAAATTATGTGTTTATTTATGTATTTACTTTTACATATATACGTCTTTTAGTCTCAATTATTGTTGATTATAATAGCAATTTCTAACAATATATACATCCCCTTTTCAATCTATACAACTATTTTTAGTTAGTTTCTCTATTTTTATATTTTGCTTCTTCTTCTTTTTTTCTTTTTTCGAAAGGGAATATATTGTTTCTTTATGTACACAAAGTAAGTGTGGAAATAGGTCGAGCTGAGTTAGATTTCTCGTTGGATGGTCTGAGTCTGTTATTTAATTTTTGGGCTTAAACCTGACCTGTTAACTATTATATGTTTTTCAGAGTCTTGGTATGACCTTTTTAATAAATAGGTTTGACTCGAAAGACTTTTAGAGGTCTTTTTAGTAACGTTTACAAATTATATTCGATAATTATATTATCATTAAATAATAGTAACAATTAATTTTTTAAATCTTAAAATGATTAACAAAAGCAATTTGTCAAAGGATTGTCAAATAATAGCATAATAACAAATCTAAATAATATTTTAATTTACATTTAGTAATATTCTTATATATATATATATATTGAATATTTATTATAGATATGTGTATTGTATTACTATACATCATATATTATATAATATACATTAAATATTTATTAATATAATTAAATAGATCGGCATGATAGGCTTAAAAGACTTAAAAAAAAAACTTAAATTTGGCTATTTAGATAAATAAACTTTTAAAAAGTCTAAGCATATCTCGTTTATTAAGTGAGTCGAGTTGAACTGGGCTTTAATAGGCCTATTCTCACCCCTAACACAAAGTAATAGCCAATAATATCCTTTAATACTTGGAATATATGCATTGATAAAAAAAAATTAAAAAAGAAAAAAACAAAACAAAAAAAACTGAATAGTTCAATTACTTAATATTATTTGTTAAAAAACAGCACATCATTCAAGAGTAAATTAGTGATTTAAAACTACAAAATCAAATATTGCTACCATTTTAATCATAACTCTCTTTGTAATTCATTTTTTATATTTCCATTATCATATTCATTTTGAACCAAAACCTTTTTAATTCAATTAAATTTTCAAATCAGCACACAAGAAATAGAAATGCAAACAACAGATCAGAAAAGGCAATTACAGTTGAAATGGTATTACAATTTCCTCACAAAATCCAACAAGAGATATCATATCTGCGGTAATACAAATGACGATGACGATGACGATCCAAACATCAGATTTCGAATGCTAATCTAGAAAAAAAAAATGTAAGAAAAGAAAAAAGAATATGTGCAGATATGGATCGCCACATTCAAACCCCAGATGGTGTATTATTGCTGTATTAATTCAGGAATGAGCTTCATCAAGAATTCGAGTTCCCTTTGCGAAAATTGAGGCCGGCTTCCTTCCACCTTCACTCGTTCGTCGCCTTCCATTAGAACATCCTCCCCAACATTCGAAGACATAGGTTTCATCATATTCGACACAGATTCCGTTATATCACTAACCAAATCAACGATCACCCCATCGACTCCCATCAAATGTTGCACGTACACAGCTTCGGCCACATTACTGAAATTAACCAAAACAACAACCCCTCCTCATTAGTTTTATTTTCAAATATTACATTTAATTAGGAATATAATATTGATAACAAGAATTGCTTACTTCAATCTGCCATATGTGAGAAGAGATAGCTTCAATTCTTTGATTTTGTTCACTGCCCCTGGATTCCTAAAGATGCCCCTCACTTCAGAAACAATCCCTTGCAAACCACCCTCCAGACATAATTTGATTGCTTCCTCTAAAGTATTCCTTCTCACATCATAGTAGATCTCATTGCCTCCATTTGTGAGGAAAAACACCTGATCAAAACAAAACAAGCAATATTAGAACATTATAATCTTCTCATTAACATTTTCAAGAATCGAATCTAGGAAACATACGGGGTAGGTGTTCTGAAGCTTTCGAGCAAGCAGGGCAGCATCGGGTTGGAAGCTGGAAAATATGACAGGCCTCTCTTTGGCATGATCAACAACAACTTGCAATATAGCTTGCAATATGTTGCTGAGATGTTCTTGCTGGTAAACGACGTAATCATCGAACTTCAATTCGATATTGAACCCGAGCGAAGGGTTAACTTTCTGGAATGCTTCTTCAAGAGTGCATGCGGGTTCATCAGATTCAACAGTCCACTTTACAATTTTGCCTTCCTTTGTTTTTCTCAACAAAGTTTTACCCTCCAAATCAGCTTCTCTTTGAGGACCATAGCTAAGAAACTCAGATAGAGACAATTCTGTGACTCTCTTCTCATAGATTGTCCCCTGAATTGAACACACTCATCAGCAATAGCAATAGCAATGGCTCAATCCTTTTGGGATCCATTCATTCAAGTTTAAATTTAAACCCAGAGAAACAACTTACGTTATCTTCAGAGTAGATGAAGTTGTCATGAAAAATGATGGGGCATCCATCTTTTGTCACCTACAAAAACCAGAGTTGTTTTGTTTATTCCTCTGTCTAATACTCTTGTCTCAAAAGTACAGAGTACTTTTTAATTCAAGAGCAAGACAATAAACAAAGAATTCCATCCACGCAATAAAGAGAAAAAACAAAACCAGAAAATAATCTAATCAGTATCTTGACCAATTATGATTAAAATTTAGAGTAGGGGAGGGGTATAGAGAGAGAAAGGGATTCTCAAATTAACCTAATCTAGACTATTTCCATATACATCAATCATTAATTTTCTTTTTGTAAAACCATTCAACCGAAAAAGGATAATTAATGACTTCTTTTGAGGATAAATCTACTCGTTTTTCACCAATAAGGACGAAGACGTAATTAACGCGGTGAAGAAACAAACAATAAACCTTTTTATGTAAAAACCAAGAAGCTGTAATTCAGAAATAGAGAATCACAGATGCCAAAAATAAATTACTCCTATTGATCAGGTGTCGATTTAATGCTGAAAAAACTTTTGAGATTTAACGCAGGACGAACATTAATGATTTTCCTTGACATTTTTTTTTCGAAAACGTACGCGGCGAGGAAACGCCGCCGCTTTAACAACAGTAAAGAAAAAAATAGAGGGAAAAATTTTCCAAAACACAAATTACATAAAACACCACCTCAAAACAAAAAACTCACAAAATGCAACCGGAAAAATCAAAATGTATACCTGCACGTCAAATTCAATGAAATCAACGGGGTATTTTCCGGCAGTATTGAACGAAAGGACCGTATTCTCTTTAACTGCCTTCATCCTCAAATCCGACGACTGCAACATGTTCATCCCATTCCCCCTATGCCCGATCACCAGAAATTTCGGCACCTTAAACGACGCCAGCCTCTCCACGCCTACAGATTCACGCAATTAAACCACCATTAGCACTCAATTTCCAAAAACCGCCAAAAAAATCGAAAATAACCAAAAACAAAAACTAATTGACAAATTTTTCCGTCCGTTTACCTTTGGAGCAACGCGTGGAGTAGAGAGAGAGAGATGCATTATCGGGCACATGATCGAGATTGGGAACGTCTGAAACGTGAACGGCTTTGAGGGCCATTGTAGAGAGAGAGAGAGGAGAGGTTAGAGAGATGGAGAGGATATAATCGGAATTGTTGAATTTGTTTTGGGGGATTGAGATTGTAGGGGTATTTAAGGACCCTATGGGACCGGAATCGCCGAGCTGGAATATTCGATGCCTAAACCCGTATTATGCGTTTGGATATTCTTTTATATTCTTATTTTCCATTTTACTATTGGGTATTAAATTTATATTTATGTGATTACTCTTTTTAAAATAATAGAGCTTTGAAAATTGAAAATTGAAATAATGTTATGAATCATTGACTTGCTATTTCACTGCAACAGTCTAATTTGAGTTAGTAAAATACTTTAAAAAGACATCAAAAAATGGGTGGAAACATAATAGTTTATTTTGACAAAATTTTGTGCAAATAATGTTCAGCACAAAGACAAATATTATTATTCTCCAGAAGCTCCGTCCAAAAAATTATCTATTCGAGGCCTCTATAAAATTAAGTTAGTATTCATGTGTTTGACATTTTATAATTCATGGTTCTTCAATTATATTTTTATAAATCACAACTACAAAAAAAAAAAAAAAAAATTAAAAAAAATTATATATATATATCAATTTTTCGTGATTGGAAGAAACATTAATAAATAATAATGAATATAAGTAAATAAGAATAAATTATAAGTGACAAACATGATTTTAATAGTTTTGAGTCCTAAATTTGTAGCTTCTATCTTTTAAATCCTGAATCGATTAAAAGTTAAGCCATAAATTTACAATTTTACTATTCACAGCATTATATACAAACGATTTTGCAAAATTAAAAATTGTGCATCACCAAAAAAAATTCATAATTTTCAATTATGTTTTTACTAAATATATAGATTTCTTTACCGTGAAGATAACTTTATTTTAAAATTAGATTATAATATTGCATATCCAATTTGATTAAATATGTTTTACTCCCTCCGTCCTGCTATTACGTTCCCCTCACTTTTGGGCACAATATTTAAGATGGATGTTAAAATATAGATATACGGATTTGATCATATGTCCACTGGTGGGCACAATATTATATATCCACCGCGAATGTGTTAATGACACATAAGCAATTATAATATATCAACTAAAATGATAGTGGACCCCTGCTTATGTGTCATTAATACATTCGCTGTGGGTATATAATATTGTGTCCACCGTGGGCATGTGATCATTTCCGTATAGATATAGTACAAGTGATGTGATGGAGAGCGAAGAGAATAAAGTGGAATGTGGTTAAATGAGTGGATGTGAATAAAGTAAATGAATATAATATTATTATTTGATTTCCAAATAAGGTATGAAAAGTTTATAGTGGGACAGATTAAAATGGCAAAAGGGGAACATAATAGCGGGACGGAGGGAGTATTTAATATTTGAAATTTTTATCAAGACTGTGTAATTCAAACAAAATAAATTTAAAAAATTCAGCTATATTTTTTTAATTAAAAGATATTGTCTTACAAATGTAATTTAGCAATTTATTTAATTAACTATTTTTAAAACTTTATTTAATAAAAATTGATATATTATTTAAAATTTGCGAAAATTCTTATGATGGAAAGATTCACAATTTTAATAAAAAAAAAAATTAGATCAACAAAAATTATTTCTATGATTTTTTTTAAGTGAAGTAAATTAATTCACAAGATTTCTTTTACATAATATTATTACATTAGAAAATGTATATGCATCGTTGTAGCAAGGTTTACCTGTTGTATTGGTTGAAGGTTGAGGATTGGATTGTTCCATTGTAAGGAGAACCTGAACTATATTTTGTAATGGGGAGGACCCTTGTCCTCCAAAAAGCTTTTATAATATATTTTTTTCCATCAAAAATAAAAACTGGAATTGTGAAATAAATAAATATCATTCAATAATTTTATTTGAGTTAGTAAAATACTTTTAAAAGACAAAAAAAAAAAAAAAATGGGTGGAAAAATATTAGTTTATTTTGACAAAAATATGAAAAGTACAAATAATATTCATAAAGACAAATATTATTATTCTATAGAAGTTTTGTAAAGAAAATTATCCATTCGAGATTTGGATAAAATTATTAATATAGTACTCATCCATTCTAAAAGATCACAAATTTTTGTATGTACTAGAATTTTGAGTTTAATTTCAAATTAATTTTAAATTTTTATTGTTTATTAAGTAAATTGAATTTAAAAAGGCAAAATTGATTAGAAATTGAACTTAAAATCCAAGTGTGTACTTTGCACTTGAGTACACACAAAAATCACTCTTGTAAGATAAATCACAACAAAAAAAATAAAAATAAAAAATATTAATTTTATGTAATTTGGAAAAAAAAAGTATATAAATAAATAAGACTATAAATTAGGAGTGACAAACATGATTTTAATTGTTTTGGGTCCTAAATTTATAGGTTGTATCTTTCAAATTTTGAATCGTTGAATTTTTTAAGTCCTAAATTGACATTTTTACTATTCTTAGCATTATATACAAACCAATACATTTCTATATAATGCCAATAATATCGCTTATAAAAGACCAATTTTACGGGATATTATATTACTCTTATATGGTACACAATGTATTGTGTATATAATACTCATTTTATTCCAAAAAAATGGTTCACGTTGTTTCATTATATATTTTGTACATAAAAGATTATTTTGTCTCTAAAATGGCAATAATTATATTTATTGTTAGTGAACCTTACACTCAATATTTTAAAATAATTTAATTTATATTTAATTTGACTATAATATTTTTTTACCCATAATATCTATTTTTCTTATAATTCATAGTATTTATTGTGATCGGAGTTCAACTTTTTCTAAAAGGTTTGAGTGAAACAATGATGGAAATGAAGGATAAGGTAGCAACGCTGGATATGACATTATATTTTTTCTGCGTAAAATAAACGACATGACTAGTCATATTATAATAATGAACGTTGCTTAGTTAGATCTAGGATGTAATTAAATACACGCCAAATGTAGCTATGTATTTATTGTAGTATGCATTGCATCAATAAGATCAACACATTTAAATTGGATAAAATCAGGTGTTTTGAAATATGGATAAAAAATCACTAATCAAAGATTTTTCTTTTTTAGCCCCATGACTTTTAAAATAAACTACTCCCTCCTTACCCTAAAAACTTTTACAATTTTCTTTTTGAGATGTTCAACAATCACTTTCACACTCCAAATATAAAAATAAGACACTATTACATTACTTACTTAAATTCAGAATACTCTTAATTTATTAATTAAAAAAATTAATAAAACAATTTTTCTTAAAATCTGTGTCACCTTACCTCTAAAAGTTAAGAAGGGACGGAGGGAGTACAACTAAAAAAAAAAAATTATGTAAAAAGAAAGGAACTTAGGGTATGTTTGTTTTGGGACTCACACGGATGGACTTTGGACTTTGCAATCCACGCCCCATACGAGTTCGGGATTTAAAATCGGGTTTTCAAATTCCAAACTCAATCCCTACCTATAAACCTATTACTATTTTTCATATAATTAAATACAATCACATCATCACTTTTTTATCATCCACTCAACCTCTCTCCTACTTTTCTCTTACACAATATAATAAAATAATACAACATCAATCACTAATAAACATTGATTTGACATAAAGTAAAATCTCACCCTACTAAAATCCCAAAACAAACACATACTCATATTATTCATCAAGATTTTCACATCCTAAGATTTCAAAGTCATGACTTCCCCCGCACACTTAAATCCCAAAACAAACGTACCCTTATTGTTTTGAGTAGGTTTTATATGAAAATAGTTCATCGTAAACTTATAATGAAACTATTTTAAGTATAATTAATCTCATCAGAAATATCATTAATTTCATCGGAGTATCATTAATTTGTGTCCAAGAAAATTTATAATAATTACAATATAATATTTCTGACTCAAATTAATGATACTCCTAATGATATTAATAAAATTCCTGATAAAACTAATAATACTCCTAAAATTAATAATACTTTAAAACTATTTTATCATAAACTATTTTTCATATAATATTTTACCTCTACTAAAACTTTGTTGTTTTTCTTGCAACGTAATAAACGGGACGCGGTCACTTTTGGTGGATTTGAATAAATTGGGCGTATTAAAGTTGACCAGGAAACGTGAGCAAAAGAAAGCAGGCGTTTTCGTAACAAGCAAAAAGAAGATAATTAGAGTCAAAAAACAAAAAAAGAATCAAGGACAAATATGATCAGCAAGTGGTTTATTCTAGAATATTTAAGGAATATGCCGTGGAATATTTTGTATTTATTAAACGTAATTCCTATGTGTTTCACTCATGTTCGGAATTGGGGATATAATAATAAAAAATTATTCGAAGATTCGCTTCAAAAATAATATTCGTTGATCTCGTTTAGTAATTAGTTTACATATAAACAAATGCAAATTAATATTCTGTTGACCTCGTTCAGTAATTCGTTTACATATTTATTAAATGCAAATTTGATGGCATTCTATTTGTAAACTCGTGAGATAGTTCGTAGAGTGAATATATTCATAACGTTGATTTTAATATAAAATTGATTTGAAATTTTTAATTGATATGCAATAAGTAGAACTAGATTAGGTTCTATTTATCCACATAACTATAAATTCTTATTCGACAATACATTACATACGCTCCATTTTAAATTCATGCCCAAAGAGATTAATGTTAGATATTGACTAGTCGAATATATTGCGTTGTAGTACATAGAAATTGAAACTATATATAATCCCGTAAGTTCCTTTTTTTTTTTTTTCCCTCGAGCTATTCCTCAATAAACTTCTCATTTCATAAATAATAATAACAATATTCTACTACATATAGCTTTTAACCTCATACATAATACATAATATTATAAAAAAAAATATCACTCATTTCATTTACTTTTTAGCATTATTCATTATTTTATACAAAAGTTAACAAGTGGCTCGTCATATATTAATACAAACACAAATTTTAGCATGCACTTGTTAAGCTTAATTTTCACTTCAATTTTGATTTTTTTTAAAACACACACAAACACACTGAGTTGTGTATTTTTTTTTCAAGTAGAGGTATTACTGATTAGTTCTTGGAGTGTTACTAATTTTTCTTGGGGTATCACTGATTATTTTTTGAGGTATTATTGATTTATAGTAAAATATCTTTTTCAAAATTTAATTAAATGCATATCATGCACTCAAGTGCACGCTAAAGTTACTCGTAAACAAACACATGTTCTTAAATAAAATAACAAAAAAATATAGGAAACCCTAAACCCTTATATAAGAAAAAACAAATTGATTTATTTTTTAAATATACTTTTTGGTTTAGATATCTAGACTCTAGTATTCTCTATCCACCAAACTTATTCTCATTCTTGTTCTTTGGATTGTCCACATATTTATTTTCATTTTTTTAAAAATAAATAATAACACTCATAAACAAATAAATTAGTTTTACAATATTTTTCAATACTCTTATTTTATCTTTATTTTAATAATAATATTTTTGTTCTTTTTTACTAGATGTCATTTTAGTTTTTACACTATTTATTTAATGCATGTCATTTTGATGATTTTTCATCAAATATTTAAATTTTATCTCTATTAATCTCTAATCATTTTCTTTTTTACACAAATCTTTCCCTTTTTTTTTCATAATGTAGGTATTTTAAGGGTAATATTGATAAAATTTTATAACCTTTATTTCAAAAAGACATCTGATAAAAGTAAAAAAGAGTATTCTCTCTGTCCCCTAAAAACTTTTACACTTTTTTTTAAACAACCCACAATAACTTTCATACTCTAAATATAAAAATAAAACATTTTCACAATACATATTTTAAATCAAAATACTCTTTATTTATTGATTTAAAAAGTTAATAAAATAATTTTATTTTTTAAATCTATACCACCCAACCTCTAAAAATTAAAAGGGAACAAGAGAGTTTATTAAGGGCCCGCTTGGTTGGGGGTAATGAGTATAAGGTAATGGGAATGAATCCATTAGTAGTGTTTAGTATTATTAATACTCCCTCCGTCCATGAGTAAACTTCCCACTTTTCTTTTCGGGCCGTCCACGAGTAAGTTTCACATTCCATAAATGGAAATAACAACACTCTATTATATATAAATTTTAACCTTCAAACTCACACAATATTACCAAAAATGTCACTCATTCACTTTACTTTTCAACACTATTCATTACTTTATTCCAAAAGTCAACATGTGGCCCACCATATATTAATAAACAAATACACTTTCTTAAACCATTCAACAAAAAGAAGTGAGAAACTTACTCGTGGACGGAGAGAGTATATTGTAATAAAATTGAAAACGAGTTATAATTTACCTATTAAATGACTCCCCATTCATTACTCCCTACTTGAATGACTCCTCAATCACTTTAATTCTTATTACCCTATAATCACTACCCAACCAAGCGGGCCCTAATTTTTATTTAACAGTTGTGAAGTGTAAACAAAATCAAGGTGGACCTTGTTGTCTAGGAAATAATGGGATGGATAAGAATGGTTGATGATGTGTAGCCACGATAAAATGCGTAGGCTGTCTATATTTAGCAAAATGCGTCAGCTGTCTATTTTTAGCAAAATCTCCCTCGGCAAAATACACGGACGCATTACGTGATTCCTCCACCATAATTAAAGCCAAAAATGACAAATTCTATGGTACATTCAACTTTGCATCCAATTTGAAATTGATTTTAAAATCAATTTTAACTAAATTTGTGGGTCGGTTGCGGGATCCAACAAAAAACTCGCGGGTCAGGCACAACCCAACCAAAATTCGTGGATCTGGCAACAAATCGAGTCGCAAATGGGTCGCGCGCACTTCGTACCAATACCTGAAGTTATATCACCAAATACTCGAAGTTATAATCATCAATACCCAAAATCAGCAATACCCGAAGTTATATCACCAATACCCGAAGTTATAATCACCAATACCCGAAGTTATATGACCAATACCCGAAGTTATAATCATCAATACCTCAAGTTATAATCACCCCGGGTTATAATTACCAATACCCTAAGTTATAATTATCTACCACAAGTTATAATCATTAATACCTTAAGTTATATCCCTAAAAAATTATTTACCAATATTCCAAGACTTAATCACCAATACCCCAAGTTATAATCACCAATACCCTAAGTTATATTCTCCAATAATCTAAGTTATAATCACTAATACCCTAAGAATTACTCAATAATAATATATCAAATAATTATTCAGTATTACCCCAAGACTTAATTACCAATACCCCAAGTTATAATTACCAATACCCCAAGATTTGATCACCAATACCCGAAGTTATAATCATCAATACCCCTGTTGATAGGCGAACATCATCCAGCATAAAGCGAACAAGAGTTACGGGCTTAAACAAAGAAAATCAACATTGGGGTGCATCTACCAATCTGAGAGGTGTATAAAGTGACGAACAACTCCCCCGACGAACAACTGATGGGCGAACAGGTATTAAGACTCGAGACCAAGAATGAGCCAACTGTGAAGTCATCAATGACGAACAACTTGGTTAAACTATGATACAACAAACAGCCAAAGAAGTGTGTACAAGTGAACAAAGGACAAAGATCCCAAAGCCATAAGGCGAACAACTTCCAAGGTACACCCTCAAGAGGCGAACAACTTTCAGTTGAAGGGTCATCAAGATCATACAAGCCGACCTAGGCGAACAACAATGAGTCCGAGATAAGACCCAAAAGAAGACTTTGTAACTAAGATTCAGCTTAGATAAGGTCAAACTAAGGTCAAAGGACATATGTCAGACATGCAAGCTAGGGAGACCAAGAGTCAGTAGCACCTCATGCTTGCTAGCCTCTATAAATAGTTGTTCTCCAGCTTATTTATATAATTTTCGAATTTCAGACAAAAAATACACACAAACACACCCAAACTCACACATACACGAAATAAGTCCAGTTTCGACTACCGAACTTACAAATTCGATAAACTCATATCCCGATTTATCATTTACGGTGGTAATCAATCACACGTTATTGATTGGTGACGTAAAAATGGATTAAAACAGCCACTAATCCTTACGATTAGATTCGTTCACCAACAACCCCAAATTGTAATAACCAATACCCCAATTTATAATAATCAATACCCCAAGATATAATCACCAATACCCCAAGTTGTAATCACCAATACCCCAAGATTTGATCACCAATACCCGAAGTTATAATCATCAATACCCCAAGTTGTAATAACCAATACCCCAAGATATAGTAACCAATACCCCAAGATATAATCACCAATACCCCAAGTTGTAATCACCAATACCCCAAAATTTGATCACCAATACCCGAAGTTATAATCACCAATACCCCAAATTGTAATAACCAATACCCCAAGATATAATCATCAATACCCCAAGTTGTAATAAGTATAAAACAGAAAAAGTAGGCCCAACACTGTCAAACATTGGAATTTGGGCCCAGGCAGTGAGTTCAACTCGAATCGTCGACCCGCTTCCAAAAAGGTATCACAATAGAAATTCTGAGCCTGACTCCAAAAGTTACGTCTGTTTTGATTTCTGCCGACGAGCACCAGGAACGAGACGGAGGTCAATTTGGTGCAATAAGAGATGAATCGTGATTTAGATCTGAGGAGAAAAACTCCACTGCATCACCGAAAAACAGGTAGTCGCACCGGAAAGGGAAAGTGCACTAGAGGGAAAACCACCAGTATGAATTATTGTGGCGACCACCGCATCACCATTAATGGCGGAAGAAGCAGAAGACCGTCAAATCGCTGAAAGGAAGAAGAGATGACCCATTTCTGAGAGGAAGAAGAGATGACCCACAAGTTTTAATCGGGTCGACCGACCCGCGAATTTTTTAAATTAGTCAAAACTGATTTTAAATTAGGATGCAAAATTCAAGTGCATAGTATGCACTTGGATGCACCCTAGAACCACTCTCTGCTAATATATGAGATCAACATTAATTTATTATACTACTCCTAACCAAAATAATTGTGTTTAATTGCAAATAATGTCACCTATCTCTTCACAAGTTTCATTCTAATTTAAACGCTATCTTTTTTCAAATTTCATTCTAATCTAAAATCTATATTTTCACAAATTTCATTCTAATCTAAACTCTTAGCATCTACAATGGTGGAGGGGTTATAACCCTTCCCCCCCCCCCCCCCACCCACCTCGTTGCCACCTCACCGTTCGTGTATGAGTAACCAAATCACCCTAACTTCCACAATGGTAAAAAAGTTATAACTCACTTTTAAGGGACCCACCATTCATCCATATTATTTTTATTGCTATGTTATACAAAATTATTACTACCTCCGTCCTCAAACACTCTTCACAGTTGACTTTTTCTCGTATTTTAGCGAATAAGTTTTTTATTAGTATTTAAAATGATAAAATAATTTTGAAGTTATTTTATAATAGAAGAGAGAGAGATTTATCATACTCTACCTTAAAAATTACTTTATTATTTCAAATATTAATAAACAACTTGTTCGCTAAAACACGAGAAAAAGTCAACAGTGAAAAGTGTTTGAGGACGGAGGTAGTACATTTTATTTGTTATTTTGAGTATTTTTCAGTACATATCAAGTACTCTATAAATATTTATGGACCAATGAAATCAATTATTTTCAAAAATATTAATTATTATTTAAGGTTAACTTTGATAAAAAAAAAAAGTATCTTAATACGTGTGAAGAAATTTAAAATGATATTTATTTAAAATTAAAGGTAGTATATGATTTTTCTTGTACTATTTATCAATATGTCTAATTATATCACCATAAACAAAAATTGTTCATATTTTCAATAAATTATTACATTTTTTATTTAATTTACAAACAAGAGAAAAGTCACGGCAGAATCTTGAAATATGAATGTAAATAAACTAAAATGCAAAATAAAAGGAAAGAAAAAAGAAAGTGGCCCACTTTCAGCCCAATTTTTGTGTTTTTCTTTCATTACTACAGAGTAACCAAATAGTAAAGAGAAGGTTATAACTAGGTGTTGTAATTAGAGATGTTAAACGGGCTAGCCCTAACCCTATAGGGCTGGCCCTAACAGGCTTCGAGCTAAACAGGTTAGGGCCTTATCCGGTTCACTCTTAACGAGCCTCTAATAATTAAGACCTAACCCTAACCCTAGCGGGCCTCGGGCTAAACGGCCACAAACGGGTTATGTCGAAAAAATTAAAATTCAACGCGAAATTTAAAATAGTGACAAAATGTTAATGAATTTAAAATAGTGGCATATACATTCAAAACACATAATCTTAGAACATATACTAATTAGTGCATTTATATATAATATATTATTTGATAATGAATGAAGTATTATTCAATTTCTATTAAAGGCTAGGTTAAACAATTTCTACTTTCAAATTGAATGTTTTTATACCCTAAAAAACCATCTCATTCCACTTTTAAATTGAATGTTCTGTAACAGTTAAACAAAAGAAGACAATGAGGCATATCTTCCAAATTATATCATTTTTGCCATTATTTTCAGGGACTTTGTTCAGCGCCAAAGAAAAAACCACTGCAATTTTATGACATGCTGAAAGGGAATTGAGAGTGCTTAGTTAGATGTCCATTTTAGTTGAGATCCAAGTCTATCTCGAACTAATTAATATTTGTTCCAAACATGTTTGTCCCTACAATATATTTGTTTTATTTTTGTTTTGGATACCTTACATTTTAATGAGTGGACTTGCTACCGAGCAAAAAACACAACAAATTTTCTTCCTACTATACGTGCATTTTAATGATGGGCGCCGTTTGCAGACTGTTGTCCTGCTACGTACATTCTAAATAGATTTAGGTCTCTACGTGAATTCAAAATTAGATTTAGGGCTTACTGCTTAGATATTGAAAACTTATTATACAATATAACTTATAAATTATTATATAATATAAATAATAAAAAAAATAGTCCGGGCTGGCGGCCTAGCCCGTTTAGCCCGCGGGCTAATAGGGTCGGGCCAAAAAGACCCGGATTTAAATGGGCCTCTTAAACCATGGTCCTAACCCTGCATTTTTTTGGGTTAACCGGGCCGGCCCGTTTAACCCGGCCCGGATTAACATCTCTAGTTGTAATGGTACTAACCAATATCTTGGAGTTATAACTTCAACAATAACCATTGTTGTGGATGTTCTAGTCTACGTTCTTTATGAATTTTAAAAATTTAAATGAATTTTAAATTTATTCTAATTTAAATTTGAATTTTAAATTTATTCTAATTTAAATTTTATCACTATTATTATATTCTAACTCTACCCACTGTCAATCTATCAATTAATTATTATATTTTTCATCATTTAATAATACAATATAAAGTTAAAATCTATCCTACAAAAATAAAAAAAGTACACAGATTTTAAAATTCATTAGATTTAAAAACCATAGAGTAAGTCGTTGTGAGGTCGTCTTATTTCATGAGACGATGAGATAAAATATAAATTGTGCATGACGCATTAACATTTTGATAGGAGTGAGTGTTAATTTGTAATGTTTTATGTCATGAGATGGTTTCACGCAAGTATTTGCCAAACTCTTAAATATTGTTAAAAAAAATAATTTAGATTTACTTTTGTCCATTGCTTACGTGTTACCTACGTGGCTGATTTTATCAGATGACACGTAAAAAGTGGACTAGAGCAATACCTGCCCAGAAGTTCGAATCGCAAAAAATAATAAAATTTAAATTGGAGTTTTTCTTTAAAAGATTTAAAAATTTAGATTATTATTAAATTTTAAAGATGTGATGATTTTATTTATAAATAAGCTAATTAATTAACATTTTAGACTTTCAAATTACTCAATTATTCCTTTTGTCTCAATTACATAGACTAGTTTTCCTTTTATAAATGTTCCAATTGACAAAGTATGTTGTGGACAAGTTTCACTGTAACACTTGTTTGCATTTTATGTGTCTAATAATGTTATTTATTTCATTATAATGTATTAATTTGGTAGTAATACATTTTAATGAAAGCTATTGGGAAATTGATTTACAAGAGACTCATCTCAATCATATATGTTTGTTTACATATAGAGCAATTTCTTTAAATCCATTTACTAGTACAGCCTTATGTTTAATTATGTTAGAATGTACTCCATATTACTTTTTTTTACTTCAAAAGTATGCTCACTTGCTTTATTTGTCCGTCCAATAAAATTGTGTTCATTATCTTTACGAAAACAATTACTTTATTATCACCCTTCAACCATCAATTAATTATATACATTTTTTTTTATCAGTAAATGTTAATTGTTAGAAGTTAGTTCACCAAAGCCTCCAAGTACTCTAAAAATTCTCCAAGCCACCTTATAACGCCCTTGATTCGTTTCCAAAGGGAATCGAACTTGGGTCACTCACTAAAGTGAGGAACCCAATGGTCAGGTGGGCTAAACCACTTGTTTAATTAATTATACATATGTCCATTCTTATTTTATCTTCTATTTTTAAAATATGTGCTCAACCATTTGAGAACTTTTCTCATGAAATGAGGGGGTATTCAATAAACAGAGTTTTAACAGAATTTACTTGTTCAATTTAAATTTTAAAAAAAATCTTTACTCAAAGTCCAATCAACTTATATAATTGATTTACAAAATTTATCCATAATTTACCTGTTACTTTCATTAATTCATACAACAATCAATAAAACATTAATGTCAATAATTTGGGAATGGCATAATTGAGCTTATTTAAAAAAAAAATTAGGAAGAATGTTATTTTTTGATTGTTATGGCATAATTGAGCTTATTTAAAAAAAATTAGGAAGAATGTTATTCATCTACTTTTTACACTATTAAAAATAATAATTTCTTCTTAATTAAAAAAATCAATTTTTGAATGTTTAACATTATACACTAAGCATTGTTAGGAAAGTGGGTGTGGAGATTTTATAACGAGAGGGGGAGTCTATGGGCAAGGGTGATTGAGTCGAGATGGGGTACGTCTTGGGGAGTAGGGTTATGGGGTGGGGGGCCGGAAAGAAGGATTAGGCCTTTAGGGTGGTGGGGGGAAATTCTAAAGGCAGTAGGAGATGATGAAAATGGATGGTTCTTTGAAAATATGGGGAAGGTAGTAGGGGATGGGAGGGAAACGTTTTTTTGGGAGGAGTGTTGGGATGGGAATGTGTCTCTTAGAGTGAGTTTTAACAGATTGTATAATTTGAGTCTTGATAAGTTTAGTAAAATTGGTGAAATGGGGGAGTGGAGGGAGGGAGAGTGGGTGTGGAGATGGAAGTGGAGACGAAATTTACTTGAAAGAGAAATTTGTATGCTTGATGATTTGATTGTAATCTTGAACAGGGTTCTATTAATCAAAGACAAGGCGGACAGCTGGGAATGGAAAGCGAGCAGTAACGGACTTTACACAACCAAAGGAGTCGGACAGTTGTTGCAGCAGAAAGAATATAGAGGAGAGGAGACCTAGAGAGAAGATTTCAAAGAAATATGGAATAAGTTCGCGCCAACCAAAGTTCGAGTTCATGCATGGAGGGTGTTACACCCTGTATTGCTACCCGACCCATCGGTCAGCCGGGTCAACTGTTCCAAGCCAAGAGCGGAGGGAGCCGGCCGGCAAGCCCGACCGAGCCGTCGGGGAGAAGGCCAGAGGTGTCATGTCGACGACCACCGAGAGGATAGCTAGGTAAAAGCCTTAGCCAGGGGACTAAAGCTGGTCGACCAGCGGCAAGCATCAGGTCGCCCCCAGACGCTCTCTGCCCGACTCCCGAGGACATGACCCCCAGGGTGCCCGCCACCTATTCGATACCCGGGTACCCGTCTACCCGTTCTCAGGCGTTGACAGCAACCTAACGCGTCCATTCCCATCAGACATCCGGCATCCGGATGTGATAGTGTCAGAGTAGGGCCAACAGGAGGAATCCCATCAATAGGGGTCAACAGTGCCAGGTGGCACCCCCCTCCCCCCCCCCCCATTGACCCGTAGAGGGGGCTATAGCCACTCATGGCTATCCAACTAGAATTAGGTGGGGCCCGCAGGCATATCAGCTCAAGTGGGTGAGTCCACCTTGAGCACTATAAATAGAGCCTTAAATGCTCCATGTAAGGGACAACACATTTATTACCAAGACCCCACTTGAGAGCACATTTACTCTTGCATTTATCACTCTTAGTTTATATAATTCATAAATCCTATCTGCTAGGAGTCGGACGACGAGTTCCTCACGAAATCGCTGTCAACAGAGGGTTCTATGGGAGAGGATTCCAACGCGTGTGGAGCTCCAGAGATGCGGAATTATTTCAAACCAGACTGAAGTACTGTGCACTTTTTGCAATGAAGTAAACGAAACGGTTAGACATGTTCTGTTTGAATGCTCTTTTTCTTATCAATTCTGGATGAAATGTATTGAGTGGGTCGGCATGTATACGGCATTATCTTCAACACCGTCGACAAACTTAATGTAATTTAGCAGATTATTGAAAGGAAAGAAAGGCAAAAGTGTGGCAGTGTGTATTTGAGAGTGTATTATATGGTTGATTTGGAAGGCAAGAAATGCGGAGATTTTCCTTGAGATCCAACCCCATATAGAAAAGATTGTAGAGGAAGTAAAGAAACGCTCGTGGGCCTGGATATCAACAAGAGAAGAAGGAAAGGAATGCAGTAATTATTCGGACTGGGTTAGTAATCTAAGAGGAGTTGTAACAAGTAAGCCTGGGTAGAGTTGATTATTGTGTACTGGGATAGTGATGCCCCTGATTATGCTACTGTAAGATGATTTGTAAAACTTTTTATGTGTTCTTATGATGGGTATCCCTTATGCCCAAAGATGAATTAAAGTTTTTGCCTTTTCAAAAAAAAAAAAAACACTAAAAAGATGTATTTCTAAATGTTAATAACGAAGTTATTATATCATAAATTCAAAGTATAAAAAAGACAAATTTTAGGGTGCATCCAGGTGCATGACATGCACTTGGATTTTAAACTCAATTTTGACTTCAATTTTAATTTTTTTCAAAATAAACACAAACACACCGAACTTTGTGTTTTTTTACAGTTGTGGTATTACTGATACCTTCTTGGGGTATTGCTAATGTTTTCTTGGAGTATTACTGATTACTTCTTGGGGTATTGCTGATTTCTACTTGAGATATTTTTTTCAAAATCCAAATGCATACCATACACTCAAGTGCACACTAGAACTACTCATAAAAAAAAAGAATAAATTGTTTTATTTGAAACATATTTAAGAGCGTGTATAAAGTGAAATTGGTTTTAAATATGGATTATTGAAAAGTGTTTGTTGTTTTCACTAAATAGTATAAGTTGTTTTCACTGAACAATTTTTTATTTTTTTTAGTTTGTTTTCAGTAAACAAAATTTTCAGTGAAAATAACTAATATTTTAATTAAAACAACTAAATTAATGGTTCATGTATGAACCATTTTCACCCTTTACTTTGTCCATATTTAAATATTTATTTTTAATATTGTAATTTATAATGTAATATTTTGATTTATTTAAATTGAAATTATTATTTTTTCTTTATTAGAATTGTTGTGTATTATAATTCTTATTTCTGGGCCCATCCAAGGATCCTACGTCCATCACTGTTCGGCCATTGTCCGCTAAAGATGCATAGATGGATCAAATTCATTTTACTTGCTATTCTTGTGTGAGATGAATGAAGTCTGCAGAAATATGCAAAAGATGTCTTCACATGACTTTGAATAATCCAATAATCCATATTCAATTTCCCTTATTTTCCCTTAATTTTTTTTTTACTTAATTATTAAGAGTAAAAATTGTGTGTAATAATTGTACAAATTATACACATCTAATATTGCTCAATATAAATAATTAATAATGACTGTGAAAACAACTTATTTTAACCAGCAATTTTGTTTTCAATTAAAACAATTAATTTTTGTTAATGATTGTTTAATGATAACAAGTAATGCTATTAAGTGAAAATAAACATCACCACTCTAAAGTACACATCAATTATAAAGTACCGCAAAATCAAAAGTGCGGAGTTTTTTTTAATTAAATTGATTTTACATTTAAGAAGTGTTGCAAAAAAAAAAAAAAAAAAACTAAATTAATAATAATTTATAAAAGTATTCATGGACCCACGTGAAAAATCAATTCCTAGAATTCAATCAGGTTTTTGCTGTTTCTCCAAAATGATTCTAAGTTTTTAAATTTATAATTGCAAATATTTTAGAATTGATTTTTTTTTTTAAAAACAAATTAATTCTACATACAGTTAGTTTGTAAACAATCACTAAATATATAAGACTTGGATGACGTGATGTACAACAAAAACATGATAGGTGAATTGGATCTATAATGTATTTGATTGTGTGAATGGTAGAAAAAATTGAATTTATGGGTATTTGTGTTGTATATGACGGTGAATTAAAATCCAAATATATACACACGTATGATCCCATCACGAGGTTCTTGCTTATTTATGGGCGCATGATGTGGATCCACGATTTTTAGTGATATTATAAGTAGGAAACTGGCTGGCATACCAACCCACCACTCACCAGTCACCACCTACATATTAATCTTAAGTATTTAATCCACACTTGAAGATTAAGTAAGAAAATAAAATTACTATTAGGTGGTCTAATTTTTCATTCCATGTCATAAAATGAAAATGAAAAAAAGCAGCAGCTGATGAATCCCACCTGCACCGCATCTTACACTATATTATTATAATTATAAACACGCTCCTGAGATTATGTCATGTGGCATGAATCTACATTAATTCGTTAATTTATAATACAATATTAATATTTTGTTAAAGTTCGAAAAGTATATTAGTAAAAATCATTAATTTACATTTTGAAAGATTTTTTTATATCAATTCAAAATTAAAAAAATATTGATTCGAAATGTGGAAGATAGAAACTATTAATTTAGAACTAAAATTTTTTATAATGATATTTGTAATTGTACAATTTATATCCATATTTATTAATATAAATAATTATTTATTCATTTCTACTTTCTTTGTAGTTCCGTCACTTGCATGTAGGGGTGTGCATTCGGTTAACCGAAACCGAACCGAATTACAAATAACGAAATAACCAAATTAATTTTAGTCTTAACCGAAACCGAACTAGATAAGCATAAAACCAAATGAAACTTCGGTTCGGTTTCGGTTAATAAACCGAAAAAATCGAATTTTTAATAAATATATGTATATTATTTTAATTATTATATTAATTAGGGTTACCTTATTAAGGGTGTGTAAAATGGTACTCCCTCCGTCCACAAAATATAGTCCTGGTTGCCTTATTGGGCCGTCCACGAAAAATAGTCATGTTGCCTAAAATGGTAAAAATAAACTTTATCTACTTTTTCAACACACACACATAACATTTTTAAAATAATTTATTTTGTACTTGATTTGACACAATATTCTTACTTTTTACATATTATATCAACTTTCTTAATAACCGTGATAAAAGTAACAAGCCCATTTTTTATGGACAGAGGGAGTATATTATTATATTTATAATGTAAATTATTATATTTATAATTATAATTATATATGTATATATATTATATTTTATTAATGAATACTATTTTGGTTTCGGTTTTCGGTTTTCGGTAATTTTATTTTAAAAACCGAAACCGAAAATAAAAAATTTCAAAATCTAAAACTAAAAAATCGAACCGAATGCCAAATTAACCTATTTC
Source organism: Ballota nigra (assembly GCA_947034835.1). Classification (NCBI taxonomy): domain Eukaryota; kingdom Viridiplantae; phylum Streptophyta; class Magnoliopsida; order Lamiales; family Lamiaceae; genus Ballota; species Ballota nigra. The sequence goes on along the minus strand of OX344723.1, from coordinate 41,932,895 downwards.
GGTTTGGTTCAGTTCGGTTTTCGGTTAATGCTAAATAGTGCTCACCCCTACTTGCATGAAATTAATATACTACCTCTCTTTTTTTTTGGAATGTTTGATTTATTAAAATATAATTGGCTAATTAGAAATTGCAAGATGCCAAAATTAACATGTGTGCGTTTTAAAACAATAGTTTCTATCTTTTAAATTTGGGGTTAATAATTTTTTTTATTTAGCTTCCATTTTATCGAAATCGTTTGGGTATTTTGTTCTTCGAGTGTTGGTTAAACTTTGCTCGACATTGCCATCGAACATTATTTTCCCCTTAATTGATTTTTTCCATCCAATAAAACCTGGACCACCCTCCAAATTTAGGTATATTTGTCCCAACAAAATAAAATATGAGACCATTAAGATCAAGAAACGGCACCCCAAATCAAATTTTTATCATAATCATTTGATTCATCTCAATTTTAATAAATTAAAATAATAATAATGCATTTTCTCTCGAAATTTGTTACGCTGTCTTATCCAAAAAATAAATAAAATGATAAGAAACTAGCCTTATTCTAGTTGGAACGTGTATACATAAAAGTTCTAATGATTATTAGTTAAAATGAGATATTCCTATATAATTAGTTGTGAGTTGAAATTGTTCATATGTCAGATACCAGGTGCATTGATGCAAAGAAAGTGTATTCTTAGTTTAATTTTATGTGTCCTTTTCTTAGTTGAATTTGACTATTTTGATGAAAAATATTTTAAGGTGTTTAAATTTTATTGGTTGATTGATTATACATGTCATGGAATTTGGAGAAACATCCATTTAATCAACACTTGGTTAGTTTAAAAGGATGTCTCTTAACGTAATTCTAGAATTCACTAATTCTTTCTAAAATAAAATATGTATATCTCTTAATATATTTTGTTGAATTGTAAATTTAGTTTGTATATATTATTAAAAATTTATACAAATAAATTGATTAATATAAACTTATATGAGAAAAAAGTTAATCTTTAAAAAAAAGTTGTTTCAAAAAGTAGTTAAAAAAATATATTATTTTTAAATTTAATCAATATGTTCTAGACATATATTAGTAGAATGAGTGGTTTCAGCCTTTTAGGGTGCATCCAAATGCATAATATGCACTTGAATTTTTAAATCTATCTTTGACTTAATTTGCCCATTACAAAAACGGGTCAAATTCTTAATTTCGCGGATCCTTCTTAATAATATGATGACTAAAATTGGCGGTAAAGCGGTCGTATCTTTTTTACTGGCTTGACACAGCACACATCCATCATTATTCATTATTCATTTTATACATATGCCACGTCACCTTGTGCATAACCATTAACCTCTTATCTACCACTTTCCAGATTTTAAATTTTAAATTTCTTTTTTATATTTTACATTCACCTCAATATATATTTATAAATAAATTCTACTGCTTCTTAAAAATAAAATAATTTTTAAAATTTTACACTTCTTTAATTGAGAATTTATTTTCAACATTTGACACTTTTTTTTTATATAAGTGATTCTAGAGTGCATGCATACTATAATCACCATTACCCCGAGTTATACTCACCAGTATCCAAATTATAATTATCAATACCCTAATATATAATGACCAATACCTCAAGAAATACTCAACAATACCTCAAGTTATAATCACCAATAACCTAAGTTATAATCAACAATATCCAAGTTATAATCACCAATAACCTAAGTTATAATCAACAATATCCAAGTTATAATTACAAATACCCAAGTTATAATCACTACCCAAATTATAATCATCAATACCCAAAAAATTACTGAACAACACATTGAACAACCAATACTTCAAATTATTCCTAAAATGAATTATTCCTCACTAGGTAAAGATTAAGAGAAGAGATAAAAACTGATTTCTATCTACCTACATTTTGTTCTTATGTAACTAATTTCAAATTAAACCCGTCAATGATGAACTCCCTATTCCAAGATAAAGAATGACAAACATAACAAGATTTAGAAAAAAATAATATAATATAGAATTAGATTATTGGAACATTTGCCTCTAATTACTTTTCTTGGAAATGGTACATTCCTCTATTGTGAACAAGAATACGAGCATTTGCCTTTGATTTTATGCATGCACAGTTGCAGTTGAATTTGTCCTTTTTTTGGAATCTTAACTGCTAGTTTTCCTCCTTGTTTTCTGGCGTAAAAAAAACGAAACAATCCTCCCCTTCACTATTACTCTGCAGTAGCAAATCGCGGATCTTCTACCACTTCGACGAAGATCTGGTAGCCGACGCCTGATCCGCTGCTTTTGGCAGCCAGACACAGTAGCTACCTGCCGGAATATTCTACAATTCCTCGACTTCTAACGAAGAACATAACAGAACTACGACGATGCACATTGAGGAAAAAGATGAGCGAGAGAAAGAAGGGGAAAACCCGACCCCTAATTAATCTTACGCCTAATCCAATTTTGTTGTGGGCATTGAAAAATTCAAAATTAATTTTAAATTGCACCCTACAATTTGTCTAGTAGAATATATATTTGAGTCACTATTTTGTCTTGTGAGACTATTTTGAATGTATGGTCTCAATTCATTAAACAATTAATTAAAAAAATTGAGTACAAATTAGCAGATAAGTGGGGTTGATACCACAAACACTTAATTTTGAATCATCAATATCCCATTTCAACACAAGAATTTGTCTACCTACCTACAAATCTCAGGACATCCCAATTCCCAAATATAGATTGTATTTTTGGTTTAACACATAAAAGCTAGTTTGGCAGGAAGACGGGTAGGGTAAAAGAGCGTCCGCTCTCCAAATTTTATGAATACTTTTCCAAAATACATACACATTTTCTAATATATGGATATTTCATTTTTTTTATAAAGTAAATCTAGATATTAATCAACGTAAAATATTAAGAATAAATATAATCAAATAATCTGGGAACAATGCACTATTTACCCCTCAAACTTTCAATTTTTGTTACTTTTGCCACCCTGTACTTAGTTTCTAAGTTTTACCGCCATTATATTTTTATTTTTCTTACTTTTCTCCTTACTAACGATAGAAATAAAAATACCAGAGGTAAAATTTAGAAACTAAGTACTAAAGTGCGGTGAAAAAATAAATTGAAAATACCGAGGACAAATTAATAATGCGTTATGTGAGAAGAGTACTACGCTTTTTTCTAAAGAATAAACACAATCAATTAATTTATTTTTCACTCAAATCTTGTGCTTTAAAAAAGCATAGTTATAAGGGTGTGTTTTATATGAAAATGGTTCATGATAAACTTATTATGAAATAGTTTTAAAGTATCGAATATTCAATTAGGAGTATCAATAATCTCATTTAAAGTATCACTAATCTGGTCAATAGTATTATATTGTAATTGTTGTAATTTTTCTTTAAAAAAACTGATAAATATTTAAACCAAACGTATCCAATAAATTATTTCTTTCAATTCACCACTAAAGTCTCGTTAGGAAAGGTAGTGTATTTCCGCAACATAGCCCAGCCCAATAAGGCGTACACTTTAAAGCCCAATGGTCTTTTATCTTACAGGTCAAAATAATAATAACTATTAATATTATTAATAGTTACAACGTGACATAAATTTTATTATAGTAATAAAGTAATAATTGCTTACTAATTAAAATCTTTAAGAAGGATTGCATTTTTTTAATGTTCAGTTGATGCCTGATTTGCCAGTAATGTAGTCTGGCCCGTGAAATTAATGGGCCATTGAAGCCCATTTATTATGAATTTAAGAGCTGAACCATTTTATTAAATACCATTTATTTAGTCCTGATGTGACAGGATTTACTACGGTATGTAAGTGGTTGGGCTTCATCAAAGTCGTCATTAATATTTAATGTGGCCGTGCATATGTAGCTCAAAATTAAAGAATAAACCATAAATATGTTATTATTAAAAAAAATACTATATGGTCAGTTTGAGGAGATAGGGTTGCTCAAGTCAGTTTAAAGTAGCATGCGGCATCTTCCTGAAAAAATCAAGAATGCGTGAAAGAAAACTAAAAAGACACTCTAGAGAGAGTTTAGTCTTGTATGCACATTTTTCAGTAAAAACTGGTACAATATTTTAAATTTTACTTGAATTATTTACACCATGCATACAAAACTTACTTTCAAATTATATTTTAAAGAAATGAATGGGTATTTATACTTTTTCTTGTACGAGGTATAAATTAGTAAACTTATTGCACACAATTAAGTTGTCAAACACTAGACATGTCATCTTGAAGACTACTAAATCTCAAATGGGACACACACATAACGACTTTAGTCATCTTCTCAGTTCTCATAAAAAGCTCCACCATAAAATACACTCGAAACTTTGTTGAATACATATATTTTATAGTTATGTAAAATGGTAAAAAGGGTTAAGAGTGAGTCTCTGCAATTTTAAAAGATATTAATTATTTTATTAAAAAAAATTACTAAAATAAATACATAAAATATAAATAAGTTTCACAGTTAAACTTGTCCACAGTTACTTTGTCTGTGTTAAAATGTTTTGTACATACGAATATTTACTCATTTTCATTCATTGAATTATCAATATATATATATTTGTTATTAGAGTCCAGTCGAGTACTTGAAGTTCGAGCTCAACTCGAGCACTTAGATAAGCAGAGACTCGAACAACTGACATCCGTCGCATGGTAAACAACCGCCTCTCATGTCCCCGGCTGCAATCAAACCGACTCATGCGAGTGATTTTGCTTGGTTTCATAATGTAGAATATATATTGATCATCATTTAACGAGGCTATGAGGACATGGTTCTCTCTCTTGGGCGGGCATCAAGTACAGTGCTCTGGAGAAGCGGTCGAAGCACGTCCAGTGTGCTTCTTTCACGACATGCTCTATCCATAACGAATCGAACCGAGCTCATAAATTTTTTTTTAAGTAAAAGAAAAGATTAATTGCCAGAATGACTTGAAAACACCATCAACAAAGCTATAAATATATGTTTTCGGTGTGTAGGTGTTATCTCTCAGAGTCTATAATACCATCCTAAAAAAAATTAATCATGTAAAATTATCTTAAGAGACGATAGGTAAAATCAAGGGTGCAGAAGTTGGAAATCGCTAGTTGGACGGATTTGCCTAGCACCTAAACTGCCTAGGCGGGGACTATTCGGGGACTAGTCGATAGGAGTTTTTTTTTTTTTTTTACCCTCCATATCTCAATAATATAGCAAAAAATTATTTGTTAACATTTTAAATATGACTAATTTTATTTTAGTATATATAATTGTATAAATCAAGGATTCAACGAATAATAATCTATATATATACACACACAAAAAAATATATATATATATATATAAAACTACAAATTAATATAAATTAAATGACAAAAAAATATATAACAAGTAAACAACATAATTTCAACTTTCAAATACAAATAGTCCAACTAGACAATCACACACATTAATAAAATCAATTGAAATTCATTAAACGGTGTCGTTTCAAGGTGGAAAAAAATAAAGCAATGAATACTTTGTCTGTCTAGGCGAATTATACTAAAATCGATCGGCTAATGACTACCTAGCGCTTAGACGGCTGTTTAGAGAAATTTTTGCATCACGGTAAAATAAATCAGAGAAAGTGACATTCATACATCATACTCATTTATGCACAAGGGTGTTGTGCAATTGCTAAAGCCGAAACAATTGCACTACACCATTTTGTAAAACACCTTGGATCAAATTTCCATTTATGCAACTAAATTCTCTTGGAAATAGTATATACACTGATGTTCTCTCCGGAATAATATTTATTGATGTTCAACACAGCTATATGATATAATTTCAACAAATGAATGAGATTAAGCAATATTATGTGATGTTAACCTATTTAAAAATTAGTGATTTCCCAAGCATCAAATATTTTACCAAGTTGTCATATTAAAAGAAAAAAGAAATGAAAACGATAATTCAGTGCGTGCAAGTTCCAAGGTTGAAAATATCGGTATCGATGGATATATCGGGACCTTCAATTTGTGGAATTATCGATGAATATATCGGTATCGAATATCGATATCGGTAAGTTTAAAAAACTATAAAATTTTAATAACAAACTTTTAACATAAAATTTACAATAGAATTTGACCATATTTTACATTTTTGATATTTAATAAAATTATGGATATTTTCTCTATACTTTTTCGATATTTACCGATATATTTCGATATTTACCGATATTTTACCGGTTTTATGCTCAATTTGCACAAAAATATAATCAAAATTGATTTTATATACTGATATTTATCGATCTTTTTACTGATACTATGGAAATATCGTTATCTCCCAATATCGATATCGGTGATCACAAAAAATGGATATATCGGGGATATATCGTGGAAATTTCCGGATATTTTCATCCTTGCGTGCAACCACATGAAACCAAAATCTGCACACAAATCATGAAAGTCAGGGACAGACATATGATCCATAGTTTTGGTACCATTCTGTCATTTGAACCTTTTTCATACTTCCCTACCGATTGTGAAACCCCACCCCTCCCCCTTTCACTGAAATTATATACAAGTGAACCCAAATTCTGAACTCAGACTTTTCAAATATATATACTTTAAAAAATTAAATATTTTAATATAGTAATTGTTAATATAAATAATGATGATAATTAATGTGTATATATAATAATAATTAAAGAAATGCACGCAAACTCGAATGCACAAATCACAAAAGGTCTACTATATATTTTGCATAGGTAGTTTGTGTTATGTATAATTGAGTTATTTTACTTTGTCGAAATAGTTAGCACGGCCACAGCTTACTATCCGCATGTGAACTCGATTTTTTGAATCCAACATTTCTCTGTAATATTTAACAGATCATATTATATTTAGTACTCCCTTCATCTATTTTATTTATTTTTTAGCTAATAGTTTTATTCCAAAATAATAATTCTTTTACTTATTGTTAATTAATAATTTTTTTCTTAATTCGTATCAAATATTTTTAAACTGCAAACAAAATGAATACAATGAATCCAAGGGAGTGTACTTTAAAATGTAGTAAAAATATTATGTGAATGATATTGACGGTAAAACTTGTATAAAAGGTATTAATAAATTACATTAAAAGTGTCAGTAAATTGCATTAAAAATATTAGTTCCAAAGGGTATTTTTTGTTTTCATTAAAAATATTAATTGAAGTGGTATTGGTTATTTTCCCTAAGAGTATTAATTGTTTCAACATAAAGTATCAATAAGTTATTATTCACAGTAATAATTATCGTGATTATTATTCATATAATAGTTTGCCCAAAAATTATACACATATATGATTACACAACCACGTTTTCTGATTTATACACCTTTTAAATCCATATGCATGTATGTGCTGTGGGCATAAAAATTCTTGTATACATATGAATTTTGAGTTTAATTTAATTTTTAAACTTATTAAGTAAAATAGATTTTGAGAAATTAATTGATTTGAAATTGAATTCAAATTCAGATGTATATTATATATTTAAATGCACACAAAAATCACTAGTTTGTTTATTTGGAAGACGATATTTTGAATAGTAGATTATGATTGTGGTACACTTAGAGCCCCCTGCCCTGCTCTGACCGTCCCACCCCAACCCAATCCCCCATTCCCTCCTAAAACTTCCACATAATTTGAAAAAGGTCAACCCCCACTCACCCGAAATACCCATTCCACCCACCCCCAACGGCTACTAGAAACTCACAAAAAGCAAGGAGTAAATGGTCATTAATTAAGTTCTTGCCAGGGATGAAAATTGGACAAGAAATATATATATTCTCCATTGCAGTGGTCAAGATGGCATTTAAAGAAGAGAGAGAGAGAAACCTAATTCCAAACCTTGTTCCTAGAGGGAGAGAGAGAGAGAGTGTGTGTGTATTAATTGATGAAGACAGAAACCATAAATTTCCCTGACGCCCAAATTAAATAGGGGGTTGTGTTTATCGCTGCAATTGTCTCTGCTTTTCCTCATTATCTCTGCAACCTACCCCCCACATCTCATTTAATTCCCCCCAGTAAAATTAATGCCTTATTTTGCAACAGTAAATATTACACATGCATGAAACAAGAAAAAACCCAAAAATCTCGCTTGATTAACAAAAAAGAGGGGGTTTAATCACTTGGACTTACAACTGATGTTTGAATTTTTATTGTATTTCTCACAACTTTAGCTTGCCTAAAGTGGAAGCTACCTCCGCCGCCGCCGGGTTCGCGTCTCTCGGTGGTGGGGGAGCTGCACAAACCGGAATCACTGACCTAATTTGAACCGCCGGCGCAAACCTCTGGCCTCCATTGAAAGCAGACATTCCCATTTGATTACTGCAGCTTGATTGAAACTTAACAGGGGACAACATTGATGATTTTGCGTTTCCTCCTGTTTGATTGTGGAAAACTGATTTTCCATCATTGGGTTTCTTGATTGCCTCGGAGATCTTGTTGATCCACCCATTATCATCTTGTGATTTTCCTGTTTGATTGTATGCAACTGATTTCCCTCTATTTGAAGCTGCTGGTTTCTTGATTGCCTCTGAAATCTTGTTAATCCATTCATTATCATCCTCAAAAACCATTTTCAAGGGCCCACTTCCTGTTTGATTGTAGTGAAGTGATTTTCCATCAACAGGTTTCTTGATGGCCTCTGAGATCTTGTTAATCCACTCGTTGTCATCATCGCTTCCCATCGTTTTAACCCCTGTTTTCGAGGGGTATAGATTTGGGGGCAGGATTCTGGGCATTGTTCTAGGAGGGGGAGGGGGGAGTAGAGACAGAAAATTGTTGTGATTCTGAACACAATTCTCTAAACTAGGATCAGAGAATGAATCCATAACCTTCCATGGCCGTTTCGGCCTCTGCATTCTCCCCCTCTGATAATACTGATGATCCCTTCTTCTAATCACTCTGTTTTCATCTCTGCGGTCCAATTCCTTGCTATTCTGCGACAACGGACCCAGATTCGGCACTGCACAGAAACGGAGAATCAAAATTGAGCATACAAAACGTGAAATTAGGGCTGAAACTAGGGTATTACTTCTTTTCAACGAAGACCAAGCGGAAATAGCAGCATTCTTCTCCGCTTGCTTCTTCGTCTTGGCCGATTCGCCGGAGAAGCTCATTCCGGCGATCTCCACCGAGCTGGTGAAAACCGGCACGTGGCCCGGTCCAGATCGGACGGTGGTGTAAACCGGCAGTTTTAAACCGGCTCTGTGAGCGGTTTCCTGGAGAAGATTCTTATACACGCCGGTTTCATCCTAAAATCAAAATTAAACACATTCATTATACTAATGTTTTTAAGATGAAGATTCGTGTAGTGGAAGCTTACGAGGACTCTGGCGGTTAGGGATTTGGAAGGGCCTCGGGCGGAGAGAGAGTTGAGGGCGGCCTCGGCGGCGGCGTGCTCCGCCTGGCGCAGGGTGGAGGAATAGACGGGGCTTTCGAAGATTTCGCCGTTGAAATTGACAGAGGCTTTGAATCGGGGGGCGTGATCGGGGCCTTCTCTGATGCAGGCGTAGGAAGGGAGATTGAAACAGCTTCGTTGAGCGAGTTCCTGCAGCTGGTTTTTGAACATCTTTCTAGTTTATCTGCGGAATTCGAATTCGAAATGGAGATGAATGAAATTGGGGAATAATAATGGCATTGGGGGAGGGAAATTCAAGAAGACGACGAAGAAAAAGTTCAGAAAGAAAGAAAGAGAGAATGGAATTCACTCTCTCTCTCACCTACTTCAACTGATTTCTCTCTCCAACATAACTACTTCTTAAATCTTTGATCCTTCTCAAACATTTTTTCTTTTTGGGGGGGGGGGGGGGGGGGGGGGGGCTTCCCAACCCCCAAATTCATTCCATTTTTTTTTATAAAGGTAAGTTTTTGTGCACATTAATGTGAATTCACTCCAAATACCATTGACGTGTATATAAATTATTATTATTATTATTATTATTATTATGTATATTAATTATTATTGTTCAAAAAAATACTTGACTTTTAAGAAAATGATGGTAAATATATACTTCCTCTGTCCCATACTTGTTATATTGCCAAAAATATCTGTCTCATACTCGTTTGCTACATACTACCTCCGTTGTTGATGGGCGAACATAAATTAATAAAAGGCGAACAAGAATTAAAGCCTTATCAAGGATTATGAAGAGCCAACCTTAAATTAAGGATGATCAACAAAGAAAATCAAGTCGGGGTGCATAAACCAATCTGGGGAGTACATAAACTGACGAACAACTATTCAACGAACAAGATATTGGCAAACAGGTTTGAAGGCCCAAGACCAGAGATGAACATTCTGCTAAGTCACTAATGACGAGCAACATTGATAAAAGGTGGTGAATCTACCAGCCTAAGAGGTGTATGCCGACGAACAAAGGACCAAGATCACAAAGTCAATCTGTGCAAGACACAAAGGCGAACAACTCCTGAGCCATACACCCAAACGGCGAACAACTTCTATGAAAGAGCTATCCTGGATCGATTTAAACCGACATGGACGAACAACAATGAAGTCCGAGATAAGACCAAAGAAGACTTTGTAACTAAGATTCAGCTTAGATAAGGTCAAACTAGAGTCAAAAGACACATGTCAAGCATGCAGGCTAGGGAGACCAAGAGTCAGGGGCACCTCATGCTTGCTAGTCTCTATAAATAGTTGTTCTCCAGCTATGAAATACAAGTTCAAATTCATAAACACTCCCAAAACACACACTAACACACCTAAACGTGCACACATACGAAATTATTTCGATTTCGACTTTCGTATATCCGATTTCATAACCCGAACCTCGATTTATCATTTACGGTGGTAACCAATTGTTGACAGGCATTTTCGTACGGGTAGATTTATGTGGCTATTTGGGTTATGCCCGATAAACAATCAATAATAAACGAACACGAACGATGGGGGAAGAACTTTCGTTCTTCCCTCGAATGAGAGTTTTCTTGCATATATGAGAAATGAGGAAAATGAGTCCCTTTACAATGAGGGGGTGACCCCCTATTTATAGAGGTTCACCCCCAAAGGCCCAAAAGTGACCCTAAATTCGTCTCAACCCTTTATTTAGGGATTTATTACAATTATTAATATAAAGATCAACAGTAGACCTATAATACATTAAATACTCTTTTCTGATGTAGACTCTCGATCTTGTCGGGTCAGTGTATCTTCAGGGATCTGACCTTCTGTCAGGCGAGGATATTTCCTGCTGTAACAATTGCCCCCAAGATTGGGCTCTGATTGCGGCCAGAGTTCGATCTTGATTTGCGCTTCAAATAGGTTTTGCCCCCGAGCCTGACAATAGGATAGCTCGGATGCCCCGAGGGAATCTTCAACGACAGGGTCCGTGACGGACGAATCTTTTGAGTCATCTTCGAATTTTCAAACTTTCGAAACTGGTCGGGTTAGGTGGGGTACGATCTTCAGTCATGCCCCCGAGACGAGAACCGTGACGTTCAATTAATAAAGAGTTCTTGCCGCTGGCCGACATTGATTTTAGTAATAGGGCGGTAAGGACCGCGATGATAAATTAATGAAGTGCTTAGGCCGCTTGCGGGTAGCGACTTCACGGACGACAGATTGACTTAACGATCAATTAAAAGATAAATCAACAGATTAATGAGTGAAGTGCTTTAGCCGATAGACGGACAGCGACTTCACGAATACATGATTGAATTAACAATCGATTAAAAGATTAACCAACAGGTTAATGAGTGAAGTGTTTTAACCGATGATCGGGCAGCGACTTCACGAAGATGGGATTGAGTTAACAACCGCTTAAAAGATTAACCAACAGGTTAATGAGTGAAGTGCTTTAGCCGATGATCGGGCAGCGACTTCACGAAGATGGGATTGAGTTAACAACCGCTTAAAAGATTAACCAACAGGTTAATGAGTGAAGTGCTTTAGCCGATGATCGGGCAGCGACTTCACGAAGATGGGATTGAGTTAACAACCGCTTAAAAGATTAACCAACAGGTTAATGAGTGAAGTGCTTTAGCCGATGATCGGGCAGCGACTTCACGAAGATGGGATTGAGTTAACAACCGCTTAAAAGATTAACCAACAGGTTAATGAGTGAAGTGCTTTAGCCGATTGACGGGCAGCGACTTCACGATGATGATTGAATTAACAATCAATTTGTTGTTTGAACAAAGCGTCCGAGACGCGTTATATTACGGCCGCAAGTGGGCAAAAATGATGCGGGTCAGTCGATGCCGGTGAAGGCGGACTGGTCGATGCCATTAACATGGATAAACCAAAGCAGAGAATAGATTAGTTAACGCCGGTGAAGACGAACTAAACAACACCTCGCCCATTAAGGCGGAAAGTCAACGCTTAAAATGCGGACTGGATCCACGCCGAGAGGCGGATTAGTTGACACCGGTGAAGGCGGACTAATCAAGGCCGAGTGACGGATCGGCTTGAGAGGCAGATTAGTTGACGCCGGTGAAGGCGAACTAATCAATATGTCAACGCATAAAAGGCGGACTAATCAACGCCGAGAAAGCGGATTAACTCGAGAAAGAGGTTAGTTGACGCCGGTGAAGGCGAACTAATCGATACGTCAACGCCTGAAAGGGCGGACTAATCGACGTCGAGAAGACGGATTACTTCGCCAATCTAGGCGGAATGTCGACGCCTAAAAGGCGGATTAACTCGAGTAGATTAGTTGATGCCTGTGAAGGCGAACTAATCAATACGTCTACGCCTGAGAGGGCGGACTAATCGACGTCGAGAAGACGGATTACTTCGCCAATCTAGGCGGAATGTCGACGCCTAAAAGGCGGATTAACTCGAGTAGATTAGTTGACGCCTGTGAAGGCGAACTAATCAATACGTCTACGCCTGAAAGGCGGACTAATCAACGTCGAGGAGACGGATTACTCCGCCACTCTAGACGGATCGTCGACGCCTAAAAGGCGGATTAACTCGAGTAGATTAGTTGACGCCTGTGAAGACGAACTAATCAATACGTCTACGCCTGAAAGGCGGACTAATCAACGTCGAGGAGACGGATTACTTCGCCACTCTAGACGGAATGTCGACGCCGAGAAGGCGGATTAGCTCGAGTAGATTAGTTGACGCCGGTGAAGGCGAACTAATCAGTACGTCAACGCCTGAGAGGGCGGACTAATCGACGTCGAGAAGACGGATTACTTCGCCAATCTAGGCGGAATGTCGACGCCGATAAGGCGGATTAATCGACGCCGATCGGGCGGATTACTTCGCCAATCTAGGCGGAATGTCGACGCCTAAAAGGCGGATTAATCAACGCCGATCGGGCGGATTACTTCGCCAATCTAGGCGGAATGTCGACGCCGAGAAGGCGGATTAATCAACGCCGATCGGGCGGATTACTTCGCCAATCTAGGCGGAATGTCGACGCCTAAAAGGCGGATTAATCAACGCCGATCGGGCGGATTACTTCGCCAATCTAGGTGGAATGTCGACGCCGAGAAGACGGATTAATCAACGCCGATCGGGCGGATTACTTCGCCAATCTAGGCGGAATATCGACGCCGAGAAGGTGGATTAATCAACGCCGATCGGGCGGATTACTTCGCCAATCTAGGCGGAATGTCGACGCCGAGAAGGCGGATTAGCTTGAGTAGATTAGTTGACGCCGGTGAAGGCGAACTAATCAGTACGTCAACGCCTGAGAGGGCGGACTAATCGACGTCGAGAAGACGGATTACTTCGCCAATCTAGGCGGAATGTCGACGCCGAGAAGGCGGATTAATCGACGCCGATCGGGCGGATTACTTCGCCAATCTAGGCGGAATGTCGACGCCTAAAAGGCGGATTAATCAACGCCGATCGGGCGGATTACTTCGCCAATCTAGGCGGAATGTCGACGCCGAGAAGGCGGATTAATCAACGCCGATCGGGCGGATTACTTCGCCAATCTAGGCGGAATGTCGACGCCTAAAAGACGGATTAATCAACGCCGATCGGGCGGATTACTTCGCCAATCTAGGCGGAATGTCGACGCCGAGAAGGTGGATTAATCAACGCCGATCGGGCGGATTACTTCGCCAATCTAGGCGGAATGTCGACGCCGAGAAGGCGGATTAATCAATGCCGATCGGGCGGATTACTTTGCCAATCTAGGCGGAATGTCGACGCCTAAGAGGCGGATTAATCAACGCCGATCGGGCGGATTACTTCGCCAATCTAGGCGGAATGTCGACGCCTAAGAGGCGGATTAGCTCGAGTAGATTAGTTGACGCCGGTGAAGGCGAACTAATCAGTACGTCAACGCCTGAGAGGGCGGACTAATCGACGTCGAGAAGACGGATTACTTCGCCAATCTAGGCGGAATGTCGACGCCTAAAAGGCGGATTAATCAACGCCGATCGGGCGGATTACTTCGCCAATCTAGGCGGAATGTCGACGCCGAGAAGGCGGATTAATCAACGCCGATCGGGTGGATTACTTCGCCAATCTAGGCGGAATGTCGACGCCGAGAAGGCGGATTAACTCGAGAAGTAGATTAGTTGACGCCGGTGAAGGCGAACTAATCGATACGTCAACGCCTGAAAGGGCGGACTAATCGACGTCGAGAAGACGGATTACTTCGCCAATCTAGGCGGAATGTCGACGCCTAGAAGGCGGACCGGTCAACGCCTATGAAGGCGGACGAATGTTTGTAGTCGAAAGGTGTGACCATGTTTTAAATATTGAGTTATTTATTCGGTGAGCAACCTCAATGATTTTTCGAAATTGTATTCGAAGTTTTAAATAACTGACTGTATTTAATAATACTCAGAGTCAAATAATTTATTTTTGATATCACAAAATGATCTTAGGATATGTATATCCATGCCCCCGCTTTTAATATATATGAAAACTAATGAGTTACAATATATATTAAAAGGAAGTTACCAGATGAAAATTGAATTTCAAAATTTGACCCCGCTTTGATTTTTCGAAATATGAATATATGCCCCCGCTTTTAATATATAAGAAAACTGACGAGTTACAATATATATTAAAAGGAAGTATCAAATAAAAATTGTATTTTAAAAAATTGCCCCCGATTTGAATTTTCGAAATACGAATATATGCCCCCACTTTTAATTTATATGAAAACTAATGAGTTACAATATAAATTCAAAGGAAATTGTCGAAATAAACCTGATGTGAGTGGGCAAAGGACTGCCCATAGAATTTTCCGTTGATGAAGATGTCCCGGATGCTCGTCTCTCAAACTGCTGACTTTTTTTTTTTTTTTGGTTTGGGCAGCAGGCCCTATTTTGGATAGTGGCCAAATCCTTTACTTTACTTTACTGGCAGCCCAATTAATAAGGCCCCATACAGGCCCACCAGAATAAAATAATGAAGGCCCAAACCTCCAAATAAAACAAACCCAATAACTAACAATACAAGCCTACCCCAAATTTTAAATTCGTTGGTCCAATCTAGAAATTTGCTTTGACCAGATCGGGGAGCTATCCTGCGAGGAAGTCTTGGCAATCGGCGGTGACAGGGACTGGAGGCGGCCGGACTGCATACGATCGGAGGTTGGTGGCCGCGCCAATCGGTGCGGGGAGGTCGAGCAGTGGCGGTGCTGGGCGGCCGTACGTGACGGCGACGCCGAGAAGGCTGGACGCTGGGGCGGCGACGTGGGTGCGCGGGTAGGCTGCGGGAGACGACGCGGGTAGGATCGGGGAGGAGTCTACGCGATGTGTGTCGAGGCGGGAAGGAACCCGCGATGGTCGGCGGCGCGGGGTGCGGGGAGAAAGCAGCGAGCGGCGGTGATGCGGCCAAGGAAGGCGGCGATGTGAGGCTGGGCGAGATCGGAGGCCGGAGGTGCGACGGGGGGCTCCAGACGAGCTCGGCTGACCGCGGCGGCGCGGGAATTTGGAGGCGCGGCGCGGGGCTGTTAGTCGCGGGCAGAGACGGCGGGTTGCCGGGAGGCTTGCGGCGTGGCTGGAGAGCGGAGCCCATCGGGTGGCGGAAGCTAATTGGAGAGGCGACGAGGCGAGCAGCGAGTGCCGGGCTGCGGGGCGGAGGCTTGCGCTGTGGGGAGACACGCTGGGCTGCGGGGATCCGGAGGTGCGCGTTGCGGGGAGAATGCTAGGCGGCCGCGGGAAGCGGGGCGACCACGGGTCGCGGGCAGCGGGACGGTGGCGATAGCCGACGCGGGTAGCGTGAAGAGGCGACACTGTCGGACTGAGGCCGCTTCTCGACGGCGGGGAGGCAGCGAGGCGGTTGCGCATGGGAGACAGGCGGCGGGTAGGTTGCCGCTGCGGGGAGACCATTACGGGCAACCAACGGCGTAGGCGGCTCAACGGACGGGGGGCCGCGACAAGCGGCGACGGTGGCTGTCGACTGTGGGTAGACACCAGTCTCGGTTGGCGACACCGACTTCGCACGGATCGAGGCAAGGAGTCCTTGACTTTTCCGCGTGCCTTGAGAAACGTGCCAAAAGCACACTGACAAAGCTGTGGAAAAGTGGGCACACCAAACAAGGCACCCATTCAAAGCAGCAAACAGTATTTTTTCTTGAAAATAGCAGCGATTTTGCTTGAATAGAGTAACCACATGGGTGCTCTTTCCGGTGGGCGACGGATGTGAACGGTGGAGCGCCGGAGTGGCGGCAGCCTTGACGGAGTCTGGTGGACGATGGGGAGTCGACGACGTATTTGTAGAGGTGATTCCGGCGGCCGAGCTTCGTGGCGGTAGGAAGCTCCGCGAGTCCCGCAACCTGCTCTTTTCTTCTTTCTTTTTTTTGGTTAGCTGCTGGTTCGTAATGGAGTAAGGAAATGGGTTTATAGAATTTTTTGGGATGAGTTTGATTCAACAGGGTTGTGAGTTTTGGTTCTTTTTGGAAAGTTGTTTGGATGCATTTGTTTTTGGTAGTCAATGTATAGTTGTTGCCGGTTGCGGTATAAGCTTGAGAGTGTAAAGCGCGTATTATGCAAATCTGGGCTTTGAACTGATGAATTTAAGGTGTAGTAGCACCATTGTTGTCCGAGAAAAGCTTTGTAAAAAGAACACTTAGCTTAATTTTTGTTGAATCTCCTAATGAATTTTCTGGTTTGGATCTTCGTGTCCACACATGGATGAGCGAAATTGTTGAGGATCACCCTCCTTCTAGCGCCAAATTGTTGACAGGCATTTTAGTACGGGTAGATTTATGTGGCTATTTGGGTTATGCCCGACAAACAATCAATAATAAACGAACACGAACGATGGGGGAAGAACTTTCGTTCTTCCCTCGAATGAGAGCTTTCTTGCATATATGAGAAATGAGGAAAATGAGTCCCTTTACAATGAGGGGGTGACCCCCTATTTATAGAGGTTCACCCCCAAAGGCCCAAAAGTGACCCTAAATTCGTCTCAACCCTTTATTTAGGGATTTATTACAATTATTAATATAAAGATCAACAGTAGACTTATAATACATTAAATACTCTTTTCTGATGTAGACTCTCGATCTTGTCGGGTCAGTGTATCTTCAGGGATCTGACCTTCTGTCAGGCGAGGATATTTCCTGCTGTAACACCAATCACACGTAATTGATTGATAATCTTTAAACCGAAATTAAACAGTCACTAATCCACTGATAATTATTGATCACCAACAATTTTGGCGCTAGAAGGAGGGTTCGAACCTCCGGTTTAGTGTGATTACTCAAGAACTTCAAGCTGAAAACTTGAAGATTCAAAGAAAACCTCAAGAAATACTTGAAGATTCAAACAAAAGTGTTCTTGGTGTTCTTGGTGTTCTTCAATATAAGTATTAAAGAACAATCTAATTCAAATGCCTCAATCAAAGGAAACCCAAGCATCACGTTTGTCAAGGAGAGCTTCTCCCACCCGAGCCTCATCAGCCGACCACCAGGATCGAAATCCTAGACATGTGAACAGGTCGCAACATACAACCATAACACATAATCTCCCCCCTGAAATGGAGGCCCTGGCGAACAACCCTAACGAATTATCTAGAACCATTGCTGCTCTCCAAGCTCTCCAGAGACAGCAAGAACAAAATAAGCCTTCACAAGCAAGGCCTAAGGATAGACCCTTGGAGGTTGTTAGGGCCAGGTCAACAAGGGGCGAACAACGTGAGGTGAGTAGCGCCCAGGTCAGGCGGGACAAGGGCAAGGCTAAGATGGTCGAGCCAAGGGAAGGCCAAGCAGAGTCTGCTCGCGGGCGAACAACAATGTCGAGCCACAGAACAACCCGTTCCAGTGCCCAGGACAGACTTGGCCAACCCCAGCAACAGGAGAAAGTTGCTCGCCAGGAAGAAGGACATGGGCGAGCAACTTTTGAACAGCCTCGCCCTTCGGTCCATGAAAGACTCTCTCAATCTGCCTTCAGGCGTTTGGGACCTAATGCAGCGAGCAACCCTAAAAAGCAGCTCCAGGATTTACCTTCTCCAAGCGAGGGACTGCGACGAACAGAAAGGTTTGTACCTTTGTTCGCCGAACAGCCTCCAAGTCAGCAGCATGTTTGAGCATTCCTTTCATTCCCAGGTGCGATTCAGGTATCATTCTTGAGCAATTGAATTCATCTTTTTTTTCAGTGCTTCTCCATTTATTTACCGTGTTCTTGAATATCTCATAAAATTCTGTCAAATTTGTCTGCTTGTTTGCTCTGAAACCTATTGCATGATTTGTGCTTTCACTTCTTTGGGATGATCTTATTCCAGCAGAAAATATGTCCTTGCTTAACGTTGTACACCATTTTTCTTTTAAACTGTATAGTCTAATAAACCAAGCATTTTTTTCGAGTCCATATGTTGATATCATGTTCTTCCAATTTCTTTCGAAGTCATTCTCATCCATGCATCCAGATTGACATTTGTTGAAAACATCTTTAAAAGGACCGTCTTTCTTTAATTCTCCAAATCTTGCAATTGCGTTTTGGTGTAGGTGCCATAGACACAACCTGTGTCTTGCTTCAGGGAATTCCTGTAAAAGAACATTCAATAAGCAATATCCAAAAAAAAAATATCAGCAATACCCGAAGAAGTAAATTCAAATACCCGAAGCACTAAATACTAATACCCGAAGTATTAAATACCAATACCCGAAGCAGAAAATACCAATACCCGAAGCATTATATAACAATACTCAATTCTATAAATATCAATAACAGAACTTAACCAAATATAAAACACAACTCTTTCTCAAGTATTAAATAATGTATACAATATTAAAAGAAATTTACCTTCCCTATCGCATTAGCTATTGCTAAGTCTTGGTCTGTGAACACTGTCTTTAGTACTTTCTCCCCCATTGAGTTTTTGAACATCTGGAAAAGCCATTCGAACGTTTCTGTTTTCTCATCAGATATGAATGCATAACCGAACATTACGTTCTTCCAGTGGTTGTTTATCCCAACAAAAGGTGCACATATCAAGTTGTACTTGTTTGTTCTGTATGTTGTATCAAAAACCATTACATCTCCATAGATTTCATAATCTTCCATCATCAAAGAATCCCTCCAAAAGATACTTGATAATCTCCCATCTTCATTGAGCCTAATCTTGTAAAAGAAATTTTTATCTCTTGTTTTTTCTGCTTCCATCATGTTGATCAGGTTGTTTGCATCACCCCCTTTAACTGCTTCCATTTTAAACTTGTTTACCAAGTTGTAATGGTCCTTTATTGTGTGTCCTAAGTTTTCCTCCCCTCCAACTTCATTTGTCATATAGCGATATGAGTCTATTGTTCTCATCCCTGAAGACACCATATCCTCTATCACTCTACTCTTGTCCATAGTGATTTGTCTTTCCGAACGGTGCATATGGTTCCATTCTGTTCTAGTTAGCTCATGATTGTGCTCTGTCTCATGTTGCACAACTGAATAATTGCCCTCTTTAGTCTTCTTGACCAACATTCTTGCCTTGCAGTCTGTTCTTGTTATACCAATTCTCTTTTTTTTGACAGATGTTACAGGAGTTGAATTACTGTCCTTTTTCGTTCTTATTCCAGTACAGGAGCACACAAACAACTTGTTCAAAAGTATAGATTTATCAGTTGCAGAAAATCTGTTTGTTGATTTACGAACACTGAATCCCAAACAACGTGCATGCTTACAATATAAGGAATACATCTTTTCTACTGTGTCTTTTTCTACACCGATCAAAGAACCTCTTATATCGACATGTTTTGTATTGTCATCTGTTTTAAACAAACATATATTTTTAATATTATTAGTACTATATAATAGAACATTTAATTAGCAATATTCCAAGTTAGTAATCAGCAATACGCCAAGAACAAAGTAGTAATACCCCAATAATAATACAGCAATACCCGAAGGTATTAATTAGCAATACCCTAAGAACAAATCTGCAATACCCGAAGGTATTAATAAGCAATACCCCAAGAACAAAGCAACAATTTCCCAAGACTAAATTAACAATACTCGAAGGTATTAATCAGCAATACCCCAAGAACAAAGTAGCAATTTCACAAGATTTAATTAACAATACCCGAAGGTATTAATTAGCAATACCCCAAGAACAAAACATCAATACCCCAAGAATAAATTAACAATACCCGAAGGTATTAATAAGCAATACCCCAAGGACAAAACAGTAGTACCTTAAGCTATTAATGAGTAATAACCTAAGATCAAAATAGTAATACCCGAAGAATGTTTTTCTACCTTTGTTTACTATCACGGAAAGTTCTTCAGCTGTTACTGGTTTTAATATCTCATCATCCTTTTGAAGACTTTGTCCACCAATTATTGTGCAATCATATATTTCTTCTTCTCCTTCAGCCGGTAGTATTTGAATCGAGTGTAGATTTTCACCTATTTCATTCCTTTCGTATAGTTATAAAATGCTTCTCATAAATCTGTTAAATTACAGTAAAAAATTAGCAAATTAGGTCAAATACCTGATTCATCGTATTCTTCAGCATATTCCATGTTTTATCTGATATTTGTGCGCGTCTAATTCGCAATGAGTTTTGCAATGTGTTTTTGCTTTCGATTTCGACCTTCTCTTTCTTCACAGTAGTACGATTTTACTGCTATTTTCTGAATTCGATTTGGTTTCGTTTTGCTATGTTTGATTTCAAATCTCTTATGTACGTGTTTTGTTGTGGGTTATTGGTTTGGGTTTTTTTCTCCGGGTTCTGGACCTGAGACCTGCGAGCTTAGTATTCGGGTCGGCTGACCCGCGAGTCTTAGTCGGGTCGGCCGACCCGCGAAATTCTATAATTGGTCAAAATCAATTTGAAATTAGGGTGCAAAATCCAAGTGCATAGTATGCACTTGGATGCACCCTAGAACTACTCGTAAGTATTACAATTGTCACTGTACCATTTTATTTATGCTCTTTCTTAATGCTGCATGGATTCGAGGGTACGAGTACAAGATCAATACAATTGAGTTTTAGGGATACAAGTTTAAAAAAAATTAAAGTGTGTTTCATTAAAAATAAATTTGTTTATTTATATTTTATGAGTATGTATAGAGTGAAATTGATTTATATATAAATCACTGAAGGGTATTAGTTGTTTTCACTGAAGAATATTAGTTGTTTTCACTGAACAGTATTACTGATTTACACTGAACAATCTTAGTTCATTTTCACTGAACAACTAAGACTTTTTAGTGTAAATCAGTAATACTTTTCAGTAAATATAATTAATATTTTCAATGAAAACAACTAATACCCTTCAGTGATTCATGTATAAACCAGTTTCACTCTATACTTAGCCATATTTTATTAAATATAACACCTAAAAATATATAAATCTTTAAAACTTATAAATCAAATTTATGTAAATCATATTTTTCTCTAACCAAAAATTTAAACATATCCAATAACAAAATTTAATTAAGTGGCAGTTGAATTTGCAAATCAAGATGGGCTGCGGATTCAATACTGCGCCATGGCTTTTTTTTTTTTTTAAATAATCTGCATAATAGATTTTTATTATATTTCACTTTCATATTTTATATGTCATCTACACTTTTTTTTCCGTAAAATCTTATTTTCTGCCTTTTATCAATTTCAAATTTATTCCCAAATTCTCGTGCATTCCATGGCAAACGCAGACAGTCAACCAAAGCAAATAGTGTTTTTTCTGTTTTTATCCAAACACCATGATACATATTACATTAATGGTGCTGAAAATTAAATTAAAAAAATAAAACCCAATTTACATCGACACAAGACCAGTGAAATTAACTTACCAATGTTGACCCTATTTAGCTAGGGGCACCCTCGTCCATTCAGAAATACTCCCATCCATTCACAAGTACCATTGACTTTGACTAAAGGTTTGATAAACTATACTAAGAAGCCCAATGTCCCAAACAACCTTGTCTGTAGGCAACATTGATGAACCACAAAACATCCAAATCTTGGCCATCCCACAAGACAATTCCACAACAAACTTAGTAGCTTTGAATCAATTTTTTTTTTTTTTTTTCTGGAATATTTTGTTGGCTTTGAAAACAGGCACTTAATATGGCGCAACGATTATCTGGGTGTAACTGCACCAATTTACCATTCACCCATATGTTAACACACATAAAAATAAAATAGGCGATGAATAGTAATTGGTGCTCACTCTTGGGCAAAGCAAAACATCAAATTTGATGAACTAAACCAATTCTTGAATTGAACATGACATTATACACAAATAGGACAACTTTCAGCAATTAAGTATAGTCCCATAAGAAGATGAGAGAGAGAGAGAGAGAGAGAGAGAGAGAGAGAGAGAGAATAAACTATAGCTAATTCAACAATTACAACACAGGACTAGGGAACCAACCCCAAATACCACAGCACAGCACACTTGTTATCCTAAGTAAAACCCCACACCAAACTTCTGCACAACACGTAAAACCCGAGTCCAAACAAGGCACAAAATCACAGCAAGTTTAATCACCACAATAAGAACCAACATACCAAAGATCATAGGTTTGTCTGTTATAACTTGGGCTCATTTGATCGAACGGTGCTGCTGCTTCCACCCGTTCGATTTGGTTCTCCCATTCTAGAAGCCAAAGCAAGGACTTCAGGCGACATTTCCCAGCTCCCACTTTTCCTTCCCCAACTCGAACGCCTAGGATGAATCCCCGCGCGATCATTCTCATCTACCGTGGTCCTTATCTCGGGGGACATTTGCCCTAACCGGTTATCCTTAGTGTTTAGGCCTTCATTGTCACTCAATTGACCTTCGGGGTGATCTAATACAGAACCAACATCTCCCCATACTGCTTTCCTTCCCATTTCGATGTCCTCCACAGCTTTACCCATGTTTGGGCTAACAAAACCGCCAGCTACGGGTCGACCCGGTAAAGCAGGCTCTCTTTGTACCTTAGCTCTGAAATTGTTCTTTGATGGTGGCGAAGGACCATAAAATATCTCTTTGAAGTTGTCCAATACTCCTTTGTTATAGGGATTGGCACGGCGGTCATATCTGTATCTGAAATTCTCGTAAGTAGTCTGCAAAAAAGCACAGAAAAGTGTTACTCCAAACGAGCCCAATTTAGGGGGTGTTTGGTTCAAAAATCATCAATGAGAATGGTAATGAGAGTGAGCATGGATAATTGTGATGGTACTGAAAGATGATCAATTCACCCTATATTCCCCAACCAACAATCATTTTGTATCCCTAGTTATTCCACTATTACAGCAAAACACTAGCAATGTGACCATCATTTTCATTGTAATTCAATGTTCAATGATTCTCATTAATTGAAGAATTTGAACCAAACGCACCTTGGAGAATAGCTAGAGATCATAGCAACTTAATATGGGAAAAACCTTTTTTGCTCAAGGAATACAGGTTCTTACCTGATTAGTACTGATAAGATACAAATGGAAGGCTGTGAGACCACCGACAAACCAAACGGCTATAAAGGTGTAGACGATTAAAACAATGGAAGCTGGGGTCTTGAGCATTGCTCTCCATATTGATGACTGCTCGGTGTCCATGATCCTTTTAATGTAAACCCAGCAGAAACCGAAAACAAATAAACAAAGTAGAGTTGTTGAGAAGACAAACATGAAGAAGAACCGGTAGTTTCTCTGCAATCAAAATAAAAATTCACAACACAATTCAATGTTAACAATGTTAAACGTGATAAGAAATAGGTGTGCGTGAATCAGAATAAAGTGAACACAATCAATTACCTATGGAGCAAGCAAAACTATATACACAACGGGGAATATATATACACACACACACACACACACACACACTACAAGGGGTGTGAGTGAGTCAAGTCGGCTCATGAGTTACTCATACTCGACTCGGAAAAAAATTGAAATCACCTTGATTTTAATTGAGTTGAGCTTCAAGTTTCTTAATCGAGTTGAGTCAGCTCACGAGGTACTCGTGCTCACTCGGAAAACAATTGAAATCACCTTGAATTTAATTGAGTTAAGCTTCAAGTTTCTTAATCGAGTCAAGTTCAAGGTTGACACTACTCGACTCGACTCGACCAACTCGGCTTATGTACTGTCCTAACTTCAGGAGTTCCACTAAGAAACAACAAATGCTGAACCCAACTTTGATGAATGATACTTGAGATCAATAAGTTTTAGGAGTTTCAGAAATGGTGAAACTACAAAAACAGGCATGTGATGTTTTGCATCATATCTCTAGAAACGGGGTTGATATCACAGGCATTGAGGTAGGAGAAATATTTATTTATATTTAAAGAAACTAGAATGTCTCACCAGTCCTATGCACTGCCCAACCCAAGGGCAATGATGGTCAAATCGTTCGACACAGTTATTGCAAATGGAACAGTGTGAGCAACGTGGAGGTCGATAAAGCATGCAGGTGTCACAATACTTAATCTTCACTGTGGTGCCATTGACCTCAACTTCCTTAATGCGGGGCAAGCGCAACTGTGGTGTTTGGGCTCCTTCTACATTCCCATCAAAGCCTTCAGGTTCTGGTGGATGTGCATTTCGAGGAATTATACCAGGATCTCTTCCAGATGTTAGCAATAGAAGAATTAAATCCTGCAGGTTAAAGGAAAAGATATTACAAAATCACCTAGTAAAACTCAACAACAGACTTTCAGCCAGGTGCTTTTGAACACCACTATATACATCTAGGTTCTTTAGATGTAATGTCTCGGAAAGGAAAACGCTATAGCATGGTACTAACTGAGAATGAAACGAGCTTCTTATTCGAAAACCTCATATACAATCAGCATCGTAGATAAATGGCCAATTGTTCTTCCATGGCCCCTCAAGCTACAATGCCCCACTACCATTGCACATTCCAGTTTTACACAAAGACAGTTCAATAAGTGGACTGCCATTAGTAGCTGTGAGAAAATAATATTAGCATAATGCATCACAAGGTGTCTAAACTATCAACTTTTGTTTTGATAGGTACCTAAACTATTTTTCATTCTAAAATGCCCTTTTAAGTATAGAAATTTTAATCCACAAGCTCTCTCGAGACAAAAACTGACAAAATTTCCCAATTCACCATAATGGCCCAGTTAAATAGTACACATATCAGCCTTTTAATTTTAATTACGTACAAAGTATTTATCACAAGTCATTTTAAGTACCAATCACCTGATGAACGGAGGTTAAAATGACTTGTACAAAACACATCTTGATATTAGTAAAAATAACATATATATTATCTAATGGGACTATTAAGATAAATCGAGAATTTCTATCATCTTTCGTCAGGAGGGAGCTCGTGAAATACAATTTCAATACTTGAAGGGCTCTATACAACAAAAATATTGTTTAGGAACCGATCAAAAAAGGTTGATAGTTTAGGGTTCCATTGATGCATTATGCCAATAATATATGACACTCATTCCTCCATATCTCCAGGGTACTAGGATTTTATTCTAACCCTCATACTCATCTCTTGAGACACTAAGTTATGCTATAGAGCCAAAAACTTTGCATTCTTATCAGTTGTTTGGTTTCCGGTAATTTTAACAATAAGATAATTATTCGCAGAACATAGAAATTATTAGAGCCAGGGAGCTAACATAGCTTGCCCATATAGATTGACGTCATGGGCCAGCCTCCAAGCAGCTTTTCGTCTAAACAAGAGGAATATCGAAAACTACAAGCATGTCATTCAGTGAATAAAGACTAGGTATGTGTGTGTGTGTGTGTGTGTGAGAGAGAGAGAGAGAGCATACATAAAATGTGAAAACAACGGCAATAACCATTATTGATACTCCCCAGTGACCAGTAAAATCGTCCATCAGCTTTCGAGCTACAAAGACGCAGAAGACAGCGACAGGAGCCACAATAAGGAATATAGTAAGAGCCAGCGACCTTACATCTGGTCCAAAAATAAACCTTCCTTGAAGGAAAAATTTCTGCAACAAGGAAAACAAGTTAACAATCAGAAATATACCAAATGTACATAACGACTATAAAAGACCTTCCTTTCATTAGTACATATACCAGCACGCGATAAACAGAGGTGTAAATAATTTCAAGAAAATCTGAACTAAAGAAGAATTAAATGGCTAATGACCATAACACAATATCCTCATCTCAAGTCTTGAAAATTTCTATAAGTTTGAATATATAATAACTAAGGGCTTCCACGGATTCGAAACAGAGATGTAAAGTTTGCAGTTTTAACAAGCTGGATACAGATTCACTAAAAATAGATGTTCTCATATGAACTAATGCCAACTCCATGCTATATACTTCATTTAATTATCTTAGCACAACCCAACTCAACGCAATCAAAAAGTAACAGAAAAGGGGAGAATCTACTCAGATAATCCTGAAAAGACAGAACAAAATTAACACCAAAACTAAACCCAAAATTTTGTTGTTTCTTCATTTTTTCTCTTTGGAGAACTCAAATCAGAATCTAAAAATGAGAGAATCTAATAAAAATTTCACCGTAGTTTCAAACAAGCTAACGAAAGCAATAAACTCAAGAAAATCAGAAAATTTACTTTCAAACAAAGTAATCAGCTCAAAGGATTTACTCTAGCAAACTACAAGCACCAATATCAACTTCAAAAAATAAGAAACCAGTAAAGCAAAACTCACATTGCTTCCTTTCCAAGCCTGGTAAACCATGAGCTCATCCGACCCATTTGTGGATCCGGATAACGGATCCGCCCGATTGGGAGGAGGAACAACATACATTCTTACAAATTTCCCCAACTCAAGCTGAAATCTCCACCACCAAAACCCTACTACACACAATAATTTAACACACAACACCCAATAATGCGTGCCTTTTGAAACCTCAACTGCTCATTGAAGCAGCAATCCAATAAACTGAGCAGAATACGCCGGCGGACAGGCCATGGTGGAGGGGTAAGGGCGTGTTTGGGAGAGGAGGGATTTTTGTGTGTTCTTTTTCTGCTTTTTGCTCGGCGAGAGTACAGTGAGATTCGATGCGAGGGTTCACGCTTTACAGGAAGGTCAAGCCACGTGGCGGAATGTTATTGGTGGAGGGAGTGGAGGGTCCCACAGAGAGTTGTTTTGTGGACCGTTTTGCCATTTCTTCTTTTTCAGAGTCGCTCGATTTGCCTCCAATTGTCGGAATCAGAGTCGCTAGAGCTAGATACGCTTTTACGGTACTTCATCGCTGTAGATATCGGGATACATTTGAGAAGTTAAAAAAAGTCATTAGTTGCTTGCCTTGCGTAATTCACGTACGAATAATTTTGGAAGTTAAATTATTGCTGAAAGTTTTGAAAGATCTAAAATGGGTTTGGAGGGATGAAAACGTTATTTAATTAAAGATATAACAATCTAATATCTTGATAATAATTCATGAAGAATGTTATAGATGGATTTTTGAATATTAGAATGATAAATGATAAATATGTAGTATTAATAACAAAGTCATGAATTTATAATTTTTTTATTAATTATCAATGATTGTATCTTTCAAGAATAGTTAACCTATTGTCTAGTCATTAAATCGGTAAAAGTCAAATGGTTTTAAAATGCTAATTTTTACTTTAGTGTGTGCACTCTTGTTAAATGCCAAAACATTTTGAGTTGCCTGACTTTACCATTTTATTCTTATTTTTGTTTATTTTTGGGTTCATCTCAATCTGTCCGAAATTATTCGGGCTATATTTAAAAGGTTTATCAAAATTGAACAACCTCCTTCTCATTATCGGTATAGTCATTCAATTTTATACTACCTTAAATTTCAAGAGAGACTTGATACTTTTGACCCTCAAAACTAATGGAATGAAGTTGTGGGAGTTAGTGAGTATCACACTCACTCTCACAAAAATGTACAATGTTAGCGCTGTTGGTGATCAATTTTTATCGGATGGATTAGTGACTGTTTAAGTTCGGTTTAAAGATCATCAATCAATTACGTGTGATCGGTTACCACCGTAAATGGTAAATCGAGGGTTCGGGTTATGAACTTGTAAGTGTGAAAGTCGAAATCGTAATAATTTCGTATGTGTGCACGTCTAGGTGTTTAAGTATGTGTTTTTGGAGCATTTGTGAATTTGAACTTATATTTCTTAAGCTGGAGAACAACTATTTATAGTGACTAGCAAGCATGAGGTGCCTATGACTCTTGGTCTCCCTAGCCTGCATGCTTGACAAGTGTCCTTTGACCTTAGTTTGACCTTATCTAAGCTGAATCTTAGTTACAAAGTCTTATTTGGTCTTATCTCGGACTTCATTGTTGTTCGCCCAGGTCGGCTTAGCTGATCCAGGATGGTTTTTTCATAAAAGTTGTTCGCCTTTTGAGTACATGGCTCAGAAGTTGTTCGCCTTTGTGTTTTACACAGAGTGGCGTTGGGATCTTGATCCTTTGTTCGTCGACATGCACCTCTTAAGTTGGTAGATGCACCACCTTTTGTCAATGTTGCTCGTCATCAGTGACTTAGCAGAATGTTCATCTCCGGTCTTGGGCCTTAAAACCTGTTCACCGATAAGCTATTCGTCTTTGTAGTTGTTTGCCATTTTATACACTCCCTGGATTAGTTTATGCACCCCAGCTTGATTTTCTTTGTTGATCATCTTTGATTTGGGGTTGATTTCTCGTAATCCTTATTAAGGCTTTAATCTCTGTTCGCCAATCATCGACTTATGTTCACCTATCAACAATTGCCCCCTATCCCGACTAGATGTTGCTTTAGACGAGCAACTGTAGTTAGGATACTTTCCTGGTATGGATCTGGACGAACATCATTACTTTTGGCGAGCAGCTCCGAATTCACCGTTTCGTCTTCCCATGATCTGGGGGGCGTACGAGGATGACGTGAGCGTCATGATTGTGCGCCGTCCACGCGCGATCAATCCCGAGGCGACGCGCCCCTATAATTGCGCATAGGTCCTTCGATTTTCAAACTTGTTCGAAATTGACCTTGTTTTTCTTCAATTTAGTCCATATTTTGTTGGAAAATTACACTCCATACCCCGTTTTTTTCTCAGGGTATAAATAAGAAAGGAACTGAAATTTTTTCCCACTTCTTTCATTCGTGCTACAGTGCTCCGGTGATTTTTCTCGTTTCCGGCAATCTCAAGCTTTCCGGCGTCCGTTTTTCTAGTATTTGGCTTCAAATCTTGTTTCCCAGGTAGTTACTTTTCTTTCTTCATCTCATTCTTTTGTTTTTCTTCAAAAACCTCCATCGCCACCGTGTGGGGCTTTGCGCCGCTGTCTTCTCCGAAGGATCGCCGCCGTCTGTAATTTCCATAACCGCCGTCTGGTTCTCTTCTTCCTTTTCCTCCTATGTCTTCGCATTCGAGCAACAAATCCGAGAAAACTCTTGATCCCATCTTCCCTATTGTGGCACAGGAAAATCGACCCCCTTTCGAAGTCTCTTCGGCCTCGGATCCCCACGTGGACTCTGTTGTTCGATCGGTAGAAGATACGGGTGCTCGCCCGTCAGGGAGGGAGGTGGTGGTCGCTGCGAACAGAGATTCCGACGAGGGCTCCTCGACCAGTACTGAATCGGAAGATCCCCAATTTGACGAATTGACCCGCAAATTTCTAGAAGGGATAGGGTTCCCATCTCCGAAAATGATGGAAAACGAGATCCCAGTCGGAGTTGCTCGGTCTTTCGAATGGCGAGCATATGCCGAGGAATACGCGAACCACTTTGCTCGTCCGAAAAGACAAAAAATGGATTTGATAAGAAATGAATTCCAGGCGATCAGAATCAAGAGCGTCGTCCTCGAGGAGGATCTTGATTCGATCCGAGAGACATACAAGATCCCTTATGACATTCATATGTGGGCCCCCAAGAGAAAGGGAAGAGCTGATCGCCCACCCCCAGGATGCACGGCGATCAACATTCATACTTTGATGGCCGGCCTGAAGCTGCCGCTGCCTCCAGTTGTTGGTCGTTTTCTTGAGGCGACCAACCTTGCTATTACACAGATTACGCCGATTGGATGGATGAATCTGCTCGGCGCAATGTGCCTGTTCGCCCTCGAAGGATACGTTGATCGCCTTACTGCAGAAGAGATCAACTATCTCATGACAATTACTAAGTGTCCCATAGGCGAAGAAGGCTACTACTACCTCAAGGCCAGAACTGGGCTCAAGATGGTAGAAGGGGTGTCGAACAAGATCAAGGACTGGAAACAGCACTTCTTTTTCATAGGGGGTGACTGGCGAGCATCTTCCGATCCACACGGGGGCATTGGACGAATAAACTCTCTCGTTGCTTATGGAATAATTAAGCGTAAGTTTATCTTTGTTCGTTCTTGAACTGTAGTGTTCTAATTTAACTTTTCTTGTTTGCTCGCAGGTCCTCGACTACCAAAGTGGAATTCGGAAGAAGAGGAGATTGGTGCGGAGTTCCTGTTCACTTCCTGTTTGGTCGGCTTGCGCAATAAAGCGGACAGGACCATCCAATATCTAAGCGACGAGAAGCGTCAAAGAGCTGCTCGTTTGTTTACCTATCCCCACCACTTGGAAGCACAAGCTGAGGTGCCCCCATGTATATAAAAAATTTCTAACTTTCCATTGAAAACTTGCTTGTCTTTTTTATTCTGAACTTGTTCGTCTAACTTCTTCTTTTCTTTTTCTTTTTAGCCGAACAAGTCACTGTCGCTGTCCCTCCCAGCTTTGCTCTCCTCGAATAAAGGGTGTTTGAAATGGCACCACCAAAGGGTAGGAAAAAGAAGGGTGACCCGCCAACCAAAGTTCTGGCGATGACGAACAAGGCTGAAGGAGCCAAAGTTCCTCAGTCCGTGGCACCTTCTGGCCATGCTCGGCCAGCTTCTCCAGTTTCTCCCCCTCATGGGGGGAAACGTTTAAAGAAAGCCGATGGGACCCCATTGGCCCAAGATGTCCCCTGTGGTGGCAAGGGGAAAGAAAAGGTGGGCACAAATCTTGCTCGCCCAGAAGAAATAGCTGCCCGTCGCCTCTCCTCTGAGCCTGCTGATCGGTCGGGCAAAGCCAGTAAAGATGTGACCCCAACCCGTGGCCCCGAGGACATCACTATACTGGGTTGGGATGAACGAAAGTTCCATGAGTAAGCATATCTAGCTTTGTGGCCGGCGAACAACTTTTAAGAACATTTTGTAACTTGGGTTTTTATTCGCAGGTATCGGCCTAACGATCATCCTGGGCGAGCAGCCGCGGTCCACCAATACGCCTGCTCAAAAACCCCGGTGAACATTCGAGAGATCCCGGGCGAACATGTTCGCCGGGCAACTGAATTGATCGCCCGATCGTGGACCCGGCCTCTGGAGATGACCGTTTCTGCTCAAAGCATTGCGGATAACTTCCACTTTTCTATGATGCATCACGCAAACGGCCTTACTATTGCCCAGAAAGGAATGGTCCAGCTCGCCGAGCTCGAAGATGCTGTTCGTCGCTATGTCGGTACAACTCGGCAACTGACCGAAGAGAAAGACGGCCTGGTCAGCCAGTATGAGGCCAAAGTTGCCCGTCTCAACAATCAAATCAATGTTTACATTGATTCTGAAAAGAAATACCTTGAAGAAATTCAAGGTTTGTCTAGTGAATTGAGAGGCAAAGATGTCATGCTCGGCGAGGGGGAGAAGAAGTTGTTCGCGGCTGAACAAGAGATCGCCGAGCTCAAAGCGGAAATTGCTCGTCTTCGGGAGACGGAAGCCAACCTCTTCACACGCGAGCAACTTGAAGACGAAGTTCAAGCTCGAACTGGCCCCATTTCTAACCTTGGGTATATTTGCGCCTACGCGGATAGCATCCGCACGGCCGATGCTTATGATTACAAGGACCTGGTAGAAGAAATAGGTAAAGACTTGTCCGAGTTTATTGAACATTATCCGCCGCCGAACAACATTGAGATCCAGCTGGCGGACGTGGCTGAGTTGGGGGTCAAGATTGATAAACTTGACCCTAGCATCGTTGTTACCCACCCTCCTCCCCAAGTTAATGAGGACGAGCTGTTGGGAAAATAGGGGTGCCCGGAATCTATTCGGGATGAAATTTAAATACAAATTTAAATACAATTATTACTAGCATGAATTAATCCTAATTAATTCAAATAATAATTCCAACAACAAATTTTCATCATGCATGTTGAATTAATTCACATATTAACTATGGCGGAATAAACAAGTAAATATGTGATTAACGTACCTCTTGTAGAATTGGCCTTTGGATATACGGGACAATCACGATCTCGCTCTATCGACCCAAAAACCTTCTCAAGTATTTCCCTTTCACCTCACTTGATCACCGGTGGGAGATGCTTTCAAGTAATTTAATAAACTAAGGAAAAAGAAAAATATCTATGCTCTTGATTTTTCCAACACATGGAATTATGTACTTGTGGATGAAATAATCACCCCTATTTATAATAGTGAAGTGGCCGAATTTTTGGGCTTATTTAGGCTTGGAAAAAATCTTTTCTTAGACTCTAAGAAATCTTGAATATATCTCATATATTCTTTTCTCCACAATAAAATATTCCACAAAAATCTCACTCTCCTATTAAACTTAAAGTTTTCGAAAATTTCAATAAGAATTCACAAGATATGGATCTTCTTGAATATATGAGATATTCTTGTATTCCAATAATACATATCTTCCATAATATCTTTCCAAGAAAATCAACAAAATCTTCTTTCTTCTTGATCCTCTTATTTTCGAAAAACACTTGAAAAATCAGCATGATATTATCTTTTTATTTTAATCACCTTATCATTATTGGGCTACTTAATGGGCTACTTGAGGGGCCTTTAAGGAGAATTAAGATTGGACCTCCTAATGGACTTCTGAATTTCAATATTTAGCCCCAATATAATTCAGCCCATTAATATTAATTATTACCACTAATAAATTAATATTGCACTATCCATCTTAATCCATATTACGATAATATGGGCTCCCGGTTATTATTTCCCGCGTTTAAGATTATCAAGTCCATTAATTAATCAAGCTTCTGAATAGCTCTAAATTAATTAATATATTTCACCTTGGAGTAAAGACAGCTCAATATTATTATTCGTACCGAAGAAACTGATTCTTCACTTGCAAGATTTGGTACAATAAAACTTCTGAGCCCACCAAGGGGACTAATCACACGAGCCGTACTCTTACGCGTTTCTCCGTATTAATTCTTAGCAACCGTTGTATGATTAATATTACTGTCCAAGACACAAAGTTCGAAGTCACAATGATTCTCACCCAACATGAATCAAAGCAGTAACCATTAAGCACACACGGTCCTATTTAAGTGACGGAGATTAAGAAATCAACAACCACTGAGGTCTAATTCTTCACCTTTCAGAACAGAAGAATTTATCCTCGCTGTAGGTCCTCTTCAACACATACTAAATGTGCTAGTGCAATCTCTTAGTCAAGACAGACCAATCTGAGCCTTACACATCGACCTTTCACGGCGGTTTGTTCAATTCCACCTAGGTCGTGAAAATGTACGTTTAGTTACAAGTAAACTGTTAATGTTGTCTTCCGTGATCGGGTATCACCACATTAACTACAATGTAACTAGTACCATGTATTGAACGATTTGCAATAGAAATTCAACATTCAATCATAACTAAAGCAAATGTGATAAAAGAATTATTCTCATAAACAAGTGTTTGATACAAGAGTTATACAAAGTAAAAGCATACTTTCACGTATAACTCCAACAATCTCCCACTTATACTTAAAGTCTGCTTTTTAGTATACATCATGCA
This sequence comes from Ballota nigra, assembly GCA_947034835.1. Lineage (NCBI taxonomy): Eukaryota > Viridiplantae > Streptophyta > Magnoliopsida > Lamiales > Lamiaceae > Ballota > Ballota nigra. Next base: position 41,898,765 of record OX344723.1, on the reverse strand, counting down.
TGTCTTAGTGTAGTAGCTCTACGTGGCATCTCATGTCAAGCTACACTAACCTAATAATTCCTCCCACTTATACTTAAAGCAGATTGGCAATAGTCTTGACTCCCATTCCATCCACATGTCTCTCGAATGTATTCAGAGGCAGACCCTTTGTGAATGGATTTACTAGGTTATCCCCGACGCATATCTTTGCCACCTCTATATCTCCTCTCTTAACGATTTCTTGTATAAGATGGTATTTTCTTTCTATGTGTTTGCTAGTCTTGTGGGCTCTCGGTTCCTTTGAATTTGCAACTGCTCCGGCATTGTCACAAAAGACAGTTATCTTGTCGGACAAATTCGGAACAACGTCCAAGTCCACTAAGAAGTACTTGAGCCAAACCGCTTCTTTCGCTGCTTCACAAGCAGTTACTTATTCGGCTTTCATGGTCGAATCGGCGATGCATTTCTGCAAATCGCTTCTCCATGTCATGGCTCCTTCTCCCATGCAAAACACACTACCCGAGGTAGTTATTTTGGAATCTATGTCTGATTGGAAATTTGAGTCTGTGTATCCCATGGGAATTAGATTGTCTGATTGTTAAATCATCATTCCATACCAAGTTCTTTTCAGAAACTAAAGAACGCATTTAATTGCAATCTAATGTGCTTTCCCGGGGTTACTTTGATATCTTGCCATCATGCCCACGGCAAAGCAGATATCCGGTCTCGTACACAACATTGCATACATAAGACTTCCTACGTCCGAAACGTACGGAATGTCTTTCATGTCATCTATCTCCACTTGCGTCTTTGGGCATATTTCTTTAGATAGATGGATTCCGTGCCTAAAAGGTACAAAACCTTTCTTGGAATCTTGCATGCTGATATGCTTCAAAACAGTGGCTTTGTATGAAACTTGCGATAAGCCTAACATCCTCCTCTTGCGATCTCGAGTGAACTTGATCCCAAGGATGTGACCGGCTTTCCCTAAGTCCTTCATATCAAACTGATTTGACAGCCATACCCTTACGTCTGACAATACCTTTACATTGTTTCCAATGAACCGAATATCATTTACGTATAATACTAAGAATACCACCGTAGTTCCGTTACACCTTTTATATACACAACTTTCGAACTTGTTTTGATCACAAACCCATAAGACTTAATTACTTGATCAAAACACTGGTTCCAAGTACGCGATGCTTGCTTAAGTCCATAAATGGATCTCTTAAGTTAGCATACGAGGTCCTCTTGGTCTTTTTCAACGAAACCTTTGGGCTGTTGCATATAGATCCTATCAAGACTTCCGTTAAGGAAAGCTGTCTTGACATCCATTTGCCAGATCTCGTAATCTAAGTGCGCAGCGATCGACAAGAGAATACGGATGGACTTAAGCATAGCTACAGGCCACAGGCCACAAGCCTTGCTTTGAAGGTCTCTACCCTTCCGTCCGGTCCTCTTTTCCTCTTGTACACCCACTTGCATCCAATGGGTTCTACCCCATTGGGTGAATCGACCAACTCCCACACTTGATTATGATCCATCGAACCCATCTCGGTTTCCATTGGGTTTGCCACGCCTCCGCGTCTTTATCTTGGATTGCCTCATCGTACGTCCATGGGTCTGATTCATCGCCGGGAATCAAATCCGAAGATTCTCCAATTCCCATGAATCTCTCGGGTTGCCTTGCAATCCTCCCACTACGACGGGGTTCCGGTTGTGAAGGTGTGACGTGTGGTACATCATCTTGTATACTTGGTATCGAGGTTTGACCTCTCAATTCTTCTAAGGTAATTTCACTTTTAGGTTTCCGATTGTTCATATAGCCTTCCTCCAAGAAATTAAAGTGTGTACTAATCACGGTCTTTTGATCCTTGGGACTATAGAACATACACCCTTTCGTTCCCGCAGGGTATCCTATAAACAACCTTAATTCCGAACGTGGATCCAACTTACCGGCTTCCTTGTCTAGCACGTATGCCGGACAACCCCAAATCCGCAAATGTCTTAGACTGGGCTTGCGCCCGGTCCACAATTCCATTGGGGTTTTAGGAACCGATTTGGATGGCACCAAGTTTAGAATATAAGCCGCCGTTTCCAAGGCATTACCCCAAAACGACTTGGGTAAATCCGAATAACTCATCATGGATCTGACCATCTCTAAAAGAGTCCAGTTCCTTCGTTCCGCCACACTGTTCTGTTGAGGGGTTCCCGGTGCGGTCAACTGGGATACGATCCCTTCGTCCGATAGGTAGTTCAAGAATTCATCGCTGAGGTATTCGCCTCCACGATCTGATCGTAGAAACTTGATACTCTTTTCCCTATGTTTCTCGGCTTCGGCCTTAAACTCTTTGAACTTATCAAAAGTTTCAGACTTATGCCGCATAAGGTAAATGTACCCATATCTTGAGTAATCGTCAATGGAGGTGACGAAATACTCATACCCCATTCTCGCTTTGATCGTCATTGGACCACACACATCGGTATGTACGAGTTCTAACACTTCCGTGACTCTATTCCCCTTGGCTCCAAATGCCCTCTTGGTCATCTTACCCTCTAAACAGGATTCACAAGTTGGAAACGGCTCGACTTGGAGTGATTCCAGGGATCCGTCTTTCACCAATCTCTCTATCCGCTTTAGATTAATATGACCTAGTCTTAGATGCCATAGAAGTGTTTCGTTCATCTCCGAAGAACGCTTTCTTTTATTACTCGAAATGATCGATGTGTTATTAGATTCATTTTTTGAGTGGTGTGCACACTTAATCGTATAGAGATTGTTTACCAACGTTCCATGACAGATAACATCATTCTTAAAAGAAACAGTAACAACTTTATTAAAAGTAACTGAATATCCATAAAAAAAACAACTTAGAAACCGAAATTAAATTCTTCCTAAAGTTCGGAACGTATAAAACATCTCTTAAAATTAAAACTCTATCTTCAAAAGATAGGTGCACGACTCCCACTGCTTCGGCCGCCACTCTCGTAGCATCGCCCAAAGTGATTGTGATCTCATTCTTGCTAAGTCGCCGGGTTAGCTGGAACCCCTGAAGAGTGAAACAAATATGATCAGTTGCCCCGGTATCCACTACCCAAACGTGGGCAGCATACGCCGCAACATATGTTTCAACGACTAAAGCATGAGACTTACCTTTCTTTCCCGCCTTCTTAGGCTTAGAACAGGTCGCCCTCCAATGTCCCTTCTCACCACAATTGAAGCACTTACCCTTAGCAGCTTTCTTTCCACCTCCTTCTCCCTTTGCCTTGGGTTTCGCAACAGTTGGATTTGCTTGGGTCTGGCCTTTCGTCCTCTTCCTCTTCTTCCCTCCCTTGGAACCCGAAGAGGAAGATGGACCGTTTGCCACCATAGCAACGGTTTGGTGATCCATTAGAGTCTCCGCCGATACCAAAGCTTACAAGAGCTCGGGCAAACTATTTGCCCGGTCATTCATTTGATAGTTCAACTGAAACTGCTCAAAGCTCTTTGGCAGAGAATGGAGAACGAAATCGACCTTAGTAGGGAGGTCAAATTCCGCACCAAGTACGTCCAACTTGTTGAGATAACCCATCATCTCGATTACGTGATCCCTTACGGGCGTACCTTCCACCATTTTCAATGAAAGCATCTTTCGCATGGTGATTTGCCTAGCCGTACGGTTCTGATGTTGAAACATCGCTTCAAGATTTTGCATTATCTCAGAGGCGGTCTCCATGTGTTGGTGTTGGTGTTGCAACACATCTGACAATGAAGCTAGAATAGTACACCTAGCCATCTCATCGGAGTCAAACCAACTCTTATGCTCTTTCTTGACCGCTTTCGTGGCATCTTCGGCAGGCTCTTGGGGCTTAGGAGTAGTAAGTACCCACTTGTGGTGTTGAGCGGTTAGGACAATATCAAGGTTACGTTTCCAATCAACATAGTTCTCACCAACAAGTTTGTTATCTTTAAGTATACTAAACAGTGGATTAAAAGGTTGCGACATGATGAATTGAGAATAAAACATACATTCATATCAATATCTAGAAAAAATACGAAATTATCACATAATTCGATCACATCAATTATATTGAAACCTCAAAACAATATAATCATGCATCAGCCAACATCTCGAAATAATTTAAATGCGCCACGAGGGGTGGTCTATACATTTAAATACATTCAAGCGGATTACAAACTCGAAAGTTACAAATCCTTAATTCAAAATTAATAGTTGGCTCCCACTTTGACCACATAGAAATTGACAGGGACTCCGAGGGGAGTAAGTTAATATCAATTTCCTATGCCTAAGTAATAACCATAATTAAATACAGGATTATTATTTCGCTTTGAGCAAGCCACTCGTGGTGAGGGTCAATACCGCCACTAGTAATAATCCACAATCATCCTTTCAGAATTTATTCATGTGAAATCCGTTCTTTTGGCCGATCCGAGGGGGAAATGTATTCCAAAAGAACTTCACAAATAAATAAATTATGGAGGCCAAAATAATCCAATTTTAATATCCGGAATAAAATTGCGATTATAAAACATACTTAGTAATTTTCGAAAGTAAGGTTTTTCTTGGACAATTAAATTCATGCAAACACATATTAACAAATAATAATAAGTGCACGAAATAAAACATCCATCAAAATAAAATTAAACACATTGGAGCACTCGAATCCAATTGTCACGGTTTAATTTCTTCACGTCTTGATGCGAAAAATCGTCCTTGTTGCTTTCCGTCGTTCGTCTCGACACGCTCCCACTCGAACAACAACACTTCATCAAAACAACATCGTTTGGGGTTCGGGACGACGTTTAAAGTCACACGAAAAAAAACACGAACCAAAAAATTCCACGGCCCGAGATACGGCGCGCGTTGGCCCACGAAGTGGGCCCGCGCACCTCTCGGCCAGAAGCGCTGAAGCGTTGCACGGAGGCGCACCGAGGCGCTGCACGGAGCACCCCGAGGTGCCGTAGGCCGCGCCCGAGGCGCACGCGAGCGTGCGCGCGGCGCCGGCCTCCCGTCGCGCGCGGGTCGTGCGCCGGTTTTCGCCGTTCGTTCTCGTTTTCTTCACCCCTTGCATGATTTTACGTCCATACACGCTCCACGCTTGTATGCGTCGTCCGGGTACACCGTTTTTAATTCTTCGTTCTTCGTCACGATCCGGTTACAATTTATTTTTCAAAAAAAATAAATACTAGATCTAGACTAGTCTATTACAATGATCGAATCAAAATAAAAACAACTAATCTACTCGTGGATTTTCTCACGAGGAAAATGAATTCGAACGAATCGAATTAAAAACAATTAATTCACACGCATGAAATTAACAACATTAAAACCATGACAATTGGATACCTGCAAAAAAGATCTAGCAATTCTACTATCTTATTTCAATTTAATGTTTAACAATTTAAATTCCAATTTAAAGATCAGAGCCCGAAACCGTGGCTCTGATACCAGTTGTTGGGAAAATAGGGGTGCCCAGAATCTATTCGGGATGAAATTTAAATACGAATTTAAATACAATTATTACTAGCATGAATTAATCCTAATTAATTCAAATAATAATTCCAACAACAAATTTTCATCATGCATGTTGAATTAATTCACATATTAACTATGGCGGAATAAACAAGTAAATATGTGATTAACGTACCTCTTGTAGAATTGGCCTTTGGATATACGGGACAATCACGATCTCTCTCTATCAACCCAAAAACCTTCTCAAGTATTTCCCTTTCACCTCACTTGATCACCGGTGGGAGATGCTTTCAAGTAATTTAATAAACTAAGGAAAAATAAAAATATCTATGCTCTTGATTTTTCCAACACATGGAATTATGTACTTGTGGATGAAATAATCACCCCTATTTATAATAGTGAAGTGGCCGAATTTTTTGGCTTATTTAGGCTTGGAAAAAATCTTTTCTTAGACTCTAAGAAATCTTGAATATATCTCATATATTCTTTTCTCCACAATAAAATATTCCACAAAAATCTCACTCTCCTATTAAACTTAAAGTTTTCGAAAATTTCAATAAGAATTCACAAGATATGGATCTTCTTGAATATATGAGATATTCTTGTATTCCAATAATACATATCTTCCATAATATCTTTCCAAGAAAATCAGCAAAATCTTCTTTCTTCTTGATCCTCTTATTTTCGAAAAACACTTGAAAAATTAGCATGATATTATCTTTTTTATTTTAATCGCCTTATCATTATTGGGCTACTTGAGGGGCCTTTAAGGAGAATTAAGATTGGACCTCCTAATGGACTTCTGAATTTCAATATTGAGCCCTGTTGATGGGCGAACAATGGAGTGATTAATAAACGAAACAGTTATCATTAAACTTGATAACAGGATAATAAATGAAAGAAGCTAACAGCTTTGTGGAGCTAGCAGCTTTGTAAAGCGAACAGCTTTGCAAAACAGCGCTAATGTGGTAAGCAAGATATTTATGCGAGAAGCCTTGCAAAGAACAGCTGTGCAAGCGGCTCAAACCAAGATCAATTCGGGCGAACAACTTCGTAATGGAGCGAGCAACATTGTAAAACAATCCCAAGCAAGGAGCGAACAACTCGGAATGCCAAGGACCATGACATCCAACGAAGACGTGCAAGCGAGCAACCGGTCACCGTCGAGAGCATCTCAGCAGTGTCAAAGACCAAGTACAACATTGGGAACTCCAAGAGTCACTAGCTTAGATATGGTCCAAGTGTCTTAACACTTGGCACCCATCCAATGAGCAATAGTGTAGATGTTGTACAAGTGTCCTAACACTTGGCAAAGATCCAATGGTTAAGCCACCAAGATGGTGACACATGGCCTCTTTGTATGTCTATAAATACTCCCTTCATATACATGAAAAAAGGGAGAACAATTCAATAATATAGCAAAACTCTTGCAAAATAATTTCTTGAACATTACTTAGCCAAATTCCATGATCTTAGTTCTTGTTTGATGATCTTCCTTAGCAAAAACAGCCACTAATCACCTTGATCATAAAAAGGTCATCAACAATTGGCGCTAGAAGAAGGGTGTCGAACCTCCGTTTATGAAAAATTCGAAGAAAGGTTGAAGACTCCCACCGGAATCTGCAAAATCTCGCCGGAATCCGAGAAGAGATCGCCGGAGTTAAAATATTCACACCTTTTGGTGCAAGGCTGCTTGTATAGATACCATTCTGAGGGTTTAAATGCATGAGTATATGAACTAGGGTTTGTGAACCTTCATAATCATACACTCAAGGCTAGTAACTCTTAAGAAAAACATTTGTTACGAGTTGGATTACACCATTCCTCTGCTTCACTCATATCTTGGTAACCAAAATGATAAGATCACAAGAAGATCGAACCTCGAGTGCATCTCCGAATCCTAGGTCAAGGACTAGGGTTTCTTCCACCGAAGGACATGCCCGAACGGTGAGAGCAACTTCACAAAGAAACATTCAGGTCACCATTGATACAATCCCACCAGAAGTAGAAGCACTTGCTCAAAACCCGGAGGAGTTAGCAAAGACGATCGCTGTCCTTCAATTATTACAAAATCGACAAGCAGCAGGACCGTCAAGGGCACCTGTGACAACCAATCGAGCAGGCGAGCAGGAACGAGCGGGCGAACAAAGAAGTAAAATGAGAGAGGATGCACGTCGGAATGAGGCCGACAGCGAGGAAGTCCGTAGAAGTAAAGGAAAAGCTCCATTGAGCGAGAGTCTGGGGAGCAAAGGAGAATCATCACCAAGTCGAGCAGATGAGTCAAGCAAAAGTACTTCCCGAACAAGTGCTTTGGAGAGACTAGGTACAAGGAATGTAAATAGGAGGGAACCATCCCGAAAGAACGAGGAGCGATCACGGCATCCTGCTCGCCCATCGGTGCATGACCGAATCAGGAGGTCAGCTTTTGGCCGACTAGGGCCAAATGGAGCTAGCAACGCTGCTAGGAAGACGACTCAGGAGAAACCTCCTGTTTGCAGATGACTGCATCGTGAAGAAGTTGTTGAACTCAATCACGATGAACAGCCTTCCAACGGGAGAACTCCCCCAGATGAGTTGCAGGAAATGAGAAAAGCAATCGAGGAATTGCAGAAACAGTTGGAATCTCAGAGAGGTGTCGGATCAACCGTTCTCCCATCCTCACCATTATCTCCGTCTGTCCTCAATGCACCAATCCAGAAGAAGATACAATTTCCGGCCATCAGCCTGTATGAAGGAACGTCGGACCCTCGCATTCATGCGACGAAATATTCGGATTTCATGATTTCGATGGGGGCAACCGACGCCACGCAATGCCGAAATTTTCCACTCACCCTTGGAGACGGCCCGCACAGATGGTTTTCAGCACTGGCTCCTGGCTCCATCAACTCTTTTGCCCAACTAAGCAAAGAGTTTCTGTCCCACTTCTCAACTGCCGGGTCCTACTTGACCCACAGACACCGCCTGGCAGATATTAGGCAGGGAGACGAGGAGTCTGATAAGCAATTTCTGGAAAGATTTGATAAAGTCTTACTGGAGGGCGAGATGGTGAGTGAGGACACGAAGATAGTGGCAGTGATGGCTGGTTTAAAGAAAGGAACTGATCTGTGGAAGGAGATGCACTTGACTTGTCCGAAAATATACGCAGAATTCAGACACAAAGCAGGGATCCATGTGTCAATGCAAGAGGCGTTACACAGAGAAATGGGAGACAAAGCTGACCCAAAAAAGTTTGGCAAGAAATCTGGTGGAAACGATTACAAAGCTCCGAAGAACATGAAGTCATTCAATGAGGGAGCTGAGTTGAAGGAAAAGTTGAATCAAGTCCTTACCATGTCCGTGGACGCTGTGTACGACAACGTTAAAGACAAGGAGATGTTGTCAGAGCCGCGGAAGATAAGGCAAGAGAGAGGAAAACTGAACCCGAACAAATACTGCGCATATCATCAGAACATCGGCCACTTCACAAGCGAGTGCCGAGATTTGTTGAAGCAGTTGTGGAGGTTCTATGAGGAAGGAAAGATGTCCGAGTTCGTAAAAAGGGAACCAGGTAAAAGACCAAGGGTACCAGTACCATCCAGTTCGGATGATGGAGACAGTGATGACCAACCAAGCAAAGCTGGTAAGAGAGGAAGGAAGGTCCCAACAGCCCCAGCAAGGCATATCCCGGAGATCTTAATGTTGGAACCCACTGGACCAGTAGGTGGTTGTTCCGATGGGAGACCACCTATGTCAAAAAGAAAGAGGAAAGCGGAACTGAGAGCAGTGGATCAAGTGATGGAAGTGGGTGTGAATCCATCGACCAGACGAACAGGGGACCTGACTTTCTCAGAAAAAGACTTAGACGGGGTACTCACTCCTCACAATGACTCGTTGGTTATTTGTGCCAATATTATGGGGACAAAAGTGCACCGTCTACTTGTCGATACTGGTTCCTATACGAACATCCTGTTCAAAAGCACGGTGGACCAGCTAGGAGATTGCGCTGAGTACATCAAGGACTGTGATCACAAAATTGTAGGATTCGGGAATGCTGTGACCACCCCGCTAGGAATGGTTACGTTGGCAGTCGAGCTTGTATCGGTCGAGGACCCGGAAAGGAAACTGAATAGGATGGTAGACTTTCTAGTTGTAGACCAACAGTCCACCTATAACGGGTTCCTCGGCCGTCCTTTCTTGCATGAATTCAAAGCAGCTGTTTCAACGTACTATTATTGTTTAAAATTCCCAACAAGGAAAGGTGCAGGTACAGTCAAGGGAGACCAAAAGAAGGCTCGTGCGTGTCTTTTGCAAATACAACTGGAGGACCACCAGGTCAACATGGTAGACAGGTGCCCAGGCAAAGACGAAGGCGATAGCGAGGCCATGACTTCTATCGACACTGAAGTAATGGAAGTCGACGAGAAGTTATGCACAGACGAACAGCCACGCATCGACGAGCAGCTATGCGCAGACGAACAGCCGCGCAGCGACGAGCAGCTGTGCACAGATGAACAGCCGCGCATTGACGAACAGCTGTGTTGGTGAACGAATCTAATCGTAAGGATTAGTGGCTGTTTTAATGTTTTTACGTCACCAATCAATAACGTGTGATTGATTACCACCGTAAATGGTAAATCGGGGTATGAATCTATCGAATTTGTAAATTCGGTAGTCAAAATTGGACTTATTTCGTGTATGTGTGAGTTTGGGTGTGTTTGTGTGTATTTTTTGTCTGAAATTCGAAAATTATATAAATAAGCTGGAGAACAACTATTTATAGAGGCTAGCAAGCATGAGGTGCCACTGACTCTTGGTCTCCCTAGCTTGCATGCCTGACATATGTCATTTGACCTTAGTTTGACCTTATCTAAGCTGAATCTTAGTTACAAAGTCTTCTTTTGGGTCTTATCTCGGACTCATTGTTGTTCGCCTAGGTCGGCTTGAATGATCTTGATGACCCTTCAACTGAAAGTTGTTCGCCTCTTGAGGGTGTACTTTGGAAGTTGTTCGCCTTATGGCTTTGGGATCTTTGTCCTTTGTTCACTTGTACACACTTCTTTGGCTGTTTGTTGTATCATAGTTTGACCAAGTTGTTCGTCATTGATGACTTCACAGTTGGCTCATTCTTGGTCTCGAGTCTTAATACCTGTTCGCCCATCAGTTGTTCGTCGGGGGAGTTGTTCGTCACTTTATACACCTCCCAGATTGGTTAATGCACCCGAATCGTGATTTTCTTTGTTTAGACTTCAATAATCGTTCGCTCCATATTTAGATGATGTTCGCCTATCAACAATTGCCCCCTCCTGACTAGATGTTGCATCAGACGAGCAACTTTGTGGCGAGCAACTGTAGTTAGGATATCGTCTTGGCCAAGATTTGGACGAACAGCATCTTTGTGGCGAGCAACATTGGTATAACCGTTCCGTCTTCCCATGGTCTGGGGAGATCACGAAGATGACGCCAGCGCAATGATTGCGCGCCGTTCACGCGCGAGCAACCCCGAGGCCACGCGCTCCTATAATTATTTATAGACCCTTCAATTTGTGGTTTAGCTAAGAATTAACCCCGTTTTCTCTCCATTCGGCCCCTGAGTTTTCGAGAAATTATATCTGGGACCCCGTTTTTGTTTGGGGTATAAATAGTGGGAAAACTGAAATTTTCCCACTTTTCCCCCTCTTGCAACAGTGCTCCGGCGAATCCTTCCCTCCTCCGGCGATTTCGAGCTTTCCGGCATCCGTTCCACAGTATTTGGCCTCAAATTTCAACTCCCAGGTAGTTACTCTTCTTCTCCTATCTTCTTCTTTACTTTTTCTCTCGAAAACGCCATCGCCGCCGTGTGGGTTCGAGCTCCACCGTCTTCTCCGGGATAGCGCCGCCGTCTGCAACTCTTTCTACCACCGCTCGGATTTTTCTTCCTCTTCCATGTCTTCGCACTCGAGCAATAAGACTGAAGAGACCTTAGATCCACTTTTTCCAGTTGCGGTCCCCGTCGATCAACCTCCCTTCGAGATTTCTTCGGCGTCGGATCTTCACGTGGATTCAGTTGTTCGCTCTGTGGAGGACACCGGTGCGGGCCCATCTGGGAGAGAATTAATAGTTGCGGCGAACAACAATTTGGGCGTAAGCTCTTCGCCTTCTGCCGAATCTAGAGATCCAGGCCTTAACGAACTCACTCGCGAGTTCCTGGAGAGTATTAACTTCCCATCCCCAAGGATGCGGGAAAATGAGATCCCAGCTGGGGTTGCTCGATTATTTGAATGGCGAGCATACGCTGAAAGGTATGCGAACAGCTTTCCCCGTCCCCAGAGGGAAATAATGGATAAGGTGAAAACTGAGTACCAGGCGAGCAAGATAAAAAGCGTTGTTCGCGAAGATGAACTGGACTCTATCCGGAAGGACTACAAAATCCCATACGATATTCACCTGTGGGCTCCCCGGAGAAAGGAAAGAGCTGATCGCCCACCCCCAGGATGTACGGCGATCAACCTTCACACCTTGATTGCCGGATTAAAGCTGCCTCTTCCACCCGTTGTTGGTCGATTCCTGGAGGCGACCAACTTGGCCATCACCCAAATTACTCCAATTGGGTGGATGAACCTTCTAGGCTCTATGTGCCTGTTAGCCTTAGAGGGGTATGTTGATCGGATCACTGCGGAAGAGATCAACTACTTGATGACTATTACAAGCTGCCCCTTGGGAGAAGAAGGCTATCACTATCTCAAGGCAAGAACTGGGTTGAAAATGGTGGAAGAGGTGCCGAACAAGGTTCGTGACTGGAAGCAACACTTCTTCTGGATTGGGGGTGATTGGCGAGCATCTTCCGGTCCACACGGCGGCCCTGGACGAATAAATTCTCCAGCAGCCTATGGAAAACTGAAACGTAAGTTTGTTTCTTGCTCGCCTTTGGGCTAAGTAGTTCTAATTTAACTTTTCTTGTTTGTTCGCAGGCCCTCGTCTACCCAAGTGGAATTCGAAAGAGGAGGAGTTGAGCTCCGAGTTCTTGTTTACTTCGTGCTTGGTCGGCCTCCGCAATAAAGCAGATAGAACTATTGACTATCTCTGCCGAACAAGGTGTCAAAAAGCTGCTCGCCTTTTGACTTACCCACACCATCTGGAGGCTCAAGCTGAGGTGCCCCCAGGTATGAAAATTTCTAACTCCTTGCTCAAGTCTTGTTCGTCGTTAACTTGTTTAACTTGCTCGTCTAATTTTAACTTCTTTTTTTTTTAGCCGAACAAGTTACAGTTGCCATTCCTCCCTCATATACCCTCCTAGAGCAAAGGGTTCTCGTAATGGGGCCGCCAAAAGGGAAGAAAAGGAGAGGAGACCCTCCTCAAGCGGTGCTCGCCATGTCGAACAAGCCTGAGGGGGCTAGAGTTCCGAGATAGGCTGCCCCCCCAGTCCAAATCCGGTCCCCTCCCGTTTCCCCTCCTCATGGGGGGAAACGTTTAAAGAAAGCTGACGGGACTCCCTTGTCCCACGATGTCCCTAGCAAGGGAAAGGAGAAAGTGGGTTCGAGCCATGCTCGCCCAGAAGGGGACGTTGTTCGCCGTTCATCTGTCGAGCTCACGGAGAGGTCCGGCAAGGCGAGCAAAGATATAGGTTCCCCCAGAGGCCCCGAGGACACCACATACTTAGGCCGCGATGAGCGAAAATTTTCTGAGTAAGTTTTTACTTTCTTGCCGAACAAGTTTTTTATTTGCCAAATCTTTCAAGTGTTGACCTTCTTTTTGTTCGCAAATACCGGCCCAACGATTATCCAGGGCGAGCAGATCTGATTCACCAGTTTGCCTGCTCTAGGACGCCGACGAGCTTCCGTGATATTACGGACGACCATGTTCGCCGAGCAACTAAAATTGTTGCTCGTGTCTGGTCACGGCCGTTGAACAAAGCGGTCCTCGCCCAGGGCCCCATTGATAATTTTCACTTATCAATGGTCCAAGATGCAAACTCCCTTGTCTCAGCTCAAAGGGGAATGACTCAAGTAGCCGAGCTAGAGGAGACTGCTCGTCATCATGCCGCCTCTATTCGCCAGCTCACTGAGGAAAAAGATAAAATGGCGAACAACTTTAATGGCCAGATTGCTCGCCTAAAGGATCAATTGAAGTTGGCTAATGACTTGGAGAAGAAGCGCATTGAGGACTATCAGCTTGTCTCCGACGAGCTTAAGGATACAAAGGCCGAGCTGCTCTCCTCTAAGACTGCGCTGGATGAAGAGAGGAAGATGAGAGAAGGAGCAGAAGAAGAAATTGCTCGGCTAAAGAAGCAAATGTCTGAGATGCTCTCAAGGGAAGAAGCCGAGCAAGAATTTCAAGCTCGGAGTGGGCCCATCTCAAACTTGGGTTATATATGCGCCTATGCGGACAGCATTCGCACGGCGGATGCTTATGACTTCAAGGATTTAGTTGAAGAGATGTGCAAGGATCTGAATGAATTTCTAGAGAGCTATCCTCCGCCGAACAATATCGAGATTCAGCTGGCGGATTTGGCAGTATTAGGGGTCAAACTTGACAAACTCGACCCTAGTATTTCCATCACTCATCCTCCTCTTCCAGTTGATGAAGGCGAAGAAGAGGAAGGGGTGGCCGCGGCTAACGAGCAGAATGCAAAAGAGGCCGAGGATAAAGCTGCTGAAGATCTGGCCCGTGAAATGATTGTTGAACCCCCTGTTGAGCAGGCTCAAGATCCTCCACCCGCCGAGCAACAATAGGCCTTAGACTTAATTTTTTTTTTTGTAATAGTTGTTCGCTCCCTTTTGTAGTACTTGTAATGGCTGCTTCCAGCTTGTACTATTTTTTAGGCTTAATGCCTTTGATTAATGGAACGTCTTTCTCATGTTCGCTCATTTTCTTATATATGTTAATTGCCTTTACATTTCTATCAATGCCTTTACAATTATAACATATAGTGTTGGGCTTTTGTTCGAATTGAACTTGCCTTTAGTGGAATCAGGGTTCAGCCTTAGGTTCTGTTCATTTTAAAAAACGAACAACCTTCAAGTGGCTTTGGTCCTTAGGTTCTGTTCATTTGTAAAACGAACAACCTTTGAATGGACTTGTACCTCGAGCTTTTGGACTTTTCCTTTTTTTGACGAACAACTATTATATTTACATTGCAAAATAATTACAAGTGTTGTAAGACTGTCCATCACTATCATATACAACCTGACGAACAGCTTTAAACACAAACTAAAACTTGCTCGCTTATAATATTTTTTGCCGAGCAACTCTATCTATAAAACCAAAAGCACTAGCACCAGACTATACAATGTGCCGAGCAACTTTTGAATCTACACTTAAGAAAATTTTTAAAAAATTAGGCAAGTTTTTAGCCCTTTATAGCCTTCCTTCAGCTCATACGCATGCCCCCCAAGACAATTGTTCGCCCATTTATTGATAGTACTTCTTGAGATGTACGGCATTCCAGGAGTATGAGGCCGGCTTGCCTTCCATATCTTCGAGATCGTATACGTTATTTACGAATTTTTCCGTTATACGATATGGGCCCTCCCAAGCTGGTCCCAGTACTCCTGAAGATTGGGCGAGCAGTTTTCTTAGAACCAAATCTCCAACTCTGAATTCCCGGACTTTTACACGGGAATTATAATAACGCTCCGCTCGTTGCTTGTATGTTGCATTTTTTAACTCAGCATTTAATCTTTTTTCTTCGAGTAAATCTATTTCAGCACTTAGAGCAGAATTGTTTGCTTGTTCATCAAAGTTGGTCGTCCTAATCGTACTGGTCCTTAACTCAATAGGTATTACTGCTTCTGTTCCGAAAGCCATAGCAAAGGGTGTTTCTCCGGTGCTAGACCTGGGAGAAACTCTGTATGCCCACAAGACTTCCGGGAGTTCGATAGACCAACCACTTTTGCTCTCCGACAGTCTTACTTTTAATGTATGCTTGATTATCTTGTTCACAACTTCAACTTGTCCGTTTGACTGGGGATGATAAGGTGTGGAGTAATGTTTTTTGATCCCCCACTTCGCACAGAATTCTCTCAACTCTTGTCCATCAAACTGTGGACCATTGTCTGTCACAATTGCCTGTGGAACTCCGAAACGACAGACAATGTTCTTCCAAATAAAGTTGATCATCTTCTGCTGCGTGATGTTCACCATGGCCTCTGCTTCTGCCCATTTAGTGTAATAATCGACTGCCACAACGGCAAATCGAACATTTCCTACTCCAGCCGGGAAAGGACCAATGATGTCCATCCCCCATTTTGCAAAAGGCCATGGGCTGTATACTGACACGAGCTCCTGGGCCGGGGTATGAATATTCGGGGCAAAAATCTGACAATGATGGCAAGTTTTTGCTTTCTTGATCGCATCCTGACGTAATGTCGGCCAATAATACCCTTGCCTGATGGTTTTGTATGCCAAGGCTTGCCCCCCAGTGTGATTTCCACATACTCCGGCGTGAATTTCTTCGAGTACTGCTTGCCCTTGCCCCCTAGGCAAACACTTGAGAAGTGGGACTGATATTCCCCTTTTGAAGAGTTGCTCGCCCACCAGAGTATATCTGGCGGCTCGCTTTACTAGCTTGGCGGCTTCAAAAGGATTGTTTGGTTTTTCCCCACTTTTCAAGTATTTGACTATACTTGTTCTCCAGTCTTCTTCACTGGTTTGATCGTCGAGTTGGTTGACATTATAGCTTACTGTTGATGGATCTTTCATCTTTGTAACTATAATATCTGCCAACTCTACGGGGCCTTCACTTGTTGCCAATCGAGCAAGCGCATCTGCCTGGGTGTTGCTCGTCCTTGGAATTTGCTGTATGAAAACTTGCTGCAACATGGACATTAGGTGAGCAACAATCCGTTGATACTCGATCATGTGATCATCCTTTGCCTCATATTCACCTCGGACTTGGTTCACGATCAATTGTGAATCGCCAAATATTTGTAAGCGTCTGACACCAACTGCGAGAGATAAGTGGAGACCAGCAATAAGAGCTTCATACTCAGCTTCGTTGTTGGTTGCCATGAAACCAAATCTGATTGCCGAGGTGAATACTTGTCTATCTGGGCTGATTAAAACTACTCCTGCCCCCGAGGCTATATTGGTTGATGATCCGTCCACATAGAGATGCCAAGGATGATCAAGTCCTCTTGTTGGATCTGGTGGGAAAGTTAGTTCGACTATAAAGTCGGCTAATGCTTGCCCTTTGATCGCTGTTCGAGGAGCATAGGTCATCCCGAATTGGCTAATCTCCAGTGACCATCTTAAGAGACGACCTGCAGTGTCGGGGCGATGGAGAATTTGCCTGAGCGGGAAAGTTGTTAGAACTTCGACTTGATGGTCAAAGAAGTATGGTCGTAACTTTCTCACGCTCATAACCAAAGCATACGCCAGCTTTTCGGTTGGAGCATATTTGATCTCTGCTTCATGCAAAGCCTGGCTGACGTAATATATAGGTTGGTGGAATTTGCCGTCTTCGCGCACCAAGACAGAGCTGATGGCAACTTCTGATGCGGCTAAGTATAGAAAGAGCTTTTCTCCCGGGATTGGTTTTGATAGGATTTTGACATCTCCCAGGTAATCTTTAAGTTGATCGAAGGCCGCTTGGCAGTTGTTAGTCCACGCAAACTTTCCTTTTTTGACGGCCTCGAAGAATGGACGGCACTTGTCCCCCGACCTGGATATGAACCGGTTCAATGCTGCTAGGCACCCGGTGAGTCTTTGCACTTCTTTCACCGAACGTGGTGGTTGCATATCCATGATGGCTTTAACTTTTGAAGGGTTGGCCTCAATTCCCCGCTGGCTAACAAGATGACCCAAGAATTTTCCTGAGTGAACTCCAAAGCTGCTTTTCTTTGGATTCAACTTCATGTTATAGTGTCGAAGAATTTCGAACACTTGAGTCAGATGTTGAAGATGGTCTTCCTTCTTGGGACTTTTGACTACGATATCGTCTACATAGACTTCAACCGTGTCTCCAATTTGTTGATCAAACATCTTGTTCACCAGTCTTTGATATGTTGCTCCTGCATTTATGAGGCCAAACGGCATTCTCTTCCAGCACAACAAGTTTTTGTTAGTATAAAAAGCTGTGCTTTCTTGATCGTCAGGATGCATTGGGATTTGATGATACCCTGCAAAAGCATCCATGAATGTTAGTATTTCGTGACCCGCAGTGCTGTCCACCAATTGATCGATGTGCGGGAGAGGAAAGTTGTCCTTCGGGCATGCTGCATTCAGATCTGTAAAGTCTATGCATAGCCTCCAGGTTCCGTTCGATTTTCTCACCAGCACAGGGTTTGCTACCCATTGTGGACAAAGTGCTTGACGGATCAGATCGTTGTCTAACAGCTTTTTAACTTCTTCATTCAACGCTTGATATTTGTCTGGGCCGTACTTCCTTCGTTTTTGATGGACGGGCTTTCTTGCTTGATTTATGTTCAGCTTATGACAAGCATGTTTCGGGTCTATCCCCACCATATCTGCGTGAGACCAAGCGAAGACATCTAGATTCTTGGTGAGGAACTCTTTCATTCGGGATCTGTAAGGCTCTGGGAGCTCAGATCCTATGAATAGTTCAAGATCTTCGTTGTCGGGATTAACTTTGAATGCCTCCAGCTCTTCGACTGGAGTTGCTCGTCGTTTTTGTCCCTTCCAACGGGGATCAAGTATGGGTTCCTCAGGGTTGAAATCATTTTTGATGTCCATGGGCTCTGCCCCCAGGCGGGGTTCTAGATCATCAGTTGGCTCCGTCCCATTGTTGTTCGTTTGTACTTGGCCCTCCAAGTCCCCCACTGAGGGTTGTTCGTCATCACCCCTTTGTTGTTCGTCAGATGGAGGTTCCTCGCGAGTGGTAACGAGTTGCTCGTCCAACACTTGCTCGTCCAAGTGTTGTTCGTCCGTATCCATGTGGTCTTCCATGTCCATCATATTGTTCATTATTGATGGTTCGTTGACGGGATAACTTGTTGCTTCCATCATGGATATTTGTACAAATTTTGCTCGTAGCTGTTGAATGCATTCTCGTGCTCTCCGTTGGTCTCCTTTAATTGTGCCTGTTCCACTAGCTGTTGGAAATTTCAAACAATAATGGTAAGTGGAACACGCAGCTTTGAATTCATTGAGAAAAGGTCGGCCAAGAAACCCGTTATAGGTCGACTCCTGGTCTACAACCAAGAAATCTACCATTCTTGTTATATTTCTTTCGGGTTCATTGGCCGTTACAAGTTGTACGGCTAATGTTACAATTCCCAACGGTGTTGTCACAGCATTCCCGAAGCCTATGATTCTATGTGTTGTATTCCGAACATAACCCGAATAATCTCCCAGATTATCGAGGGTCTTCTTGAATAAGATGTTGGTGTAGGCTCCGGTGTCCACCAACAGTCTGTGGACTCTGGTCCCCATAATCTTTGCGCAGATTACGAGCGAATCATTGTGTGGAGTTAAGACGCCTTCAAGGTCTTTTTCGGTGAAGGTCAATTCCGCCGTTTGCATGATGGACGGCTTAACTCCCATTTCTTGTACTTGGCCAATCGCTCGTAGCTCCGCTTTCCTCTTCCGATTAGAGTCGGGTGGTTGTCCATCAAAACACCCTCCCGCGGGACCTGCGGGTTCCATCATGAAAAGATCTTCTAAAGGTTGAGCTGGAATACTGGGAACTGGTCGCCCGGGTCTGTTGTTTCTCTGAGGTTGACCATCCTCTTCGTCTTCTGAGTTGTTTTCCCGGGTTCTCTTCCCAGGTTGCCTTTTAACGAAATCGGAGAGCTTTCCCTCCTCATAAAATCGCCAGAGTTGCTTAAGTAAATCTCTACACTCACTTGTAAAATGCCCCACACTTTGATGGTAGGCACAATACTTGTTTGGGTTGAGTTTGCCAGTATCCTGGCGGATTTTATGTGGTGGGGAAAGCAACTCTTTCTCCTTTACGCTCTCATACACAGTATCAACTGATACTGTCAATACTTGGTTCAATTTTTCCTTCAAATCCGATCCTTCAGTGAATGCTTTCATGTTTTTCGGGACCCTGTAGCTTGTCCCGACGGGCTTTTTGTTATTCTCCTTAGGATCAGCTTTGTTCTCCCCTAAATTTGTTTGTAGGGCCTCGTGCATGGAAACGAAAATGCCAGCTTGGTTTCTGAACTCGGCATAAGTCTTTGGGCACTTCAGACGTACCTCCTTCCATAACTTCGACCCTTTTTTCAATCCGGCCATCACAGCGACGATCTTTGTATCTTCGCTCACCGGTTCTCCTTCTAGCAAAACTCTATCGAATCTTTCCATAAACGCCCAGTCAGTTTCATCATCATTTTGCCTCAAATCTGACAGCCGGTATTTTTGGGAAAGATACGACCCCGCCGTTGAAAAGTGAGAAAGAAATTCTCGACTTAGTTGGACGAACGAGTGGATTGATGCCGACGGCATTGATGAAAACCACTTATGAACCCGATCGCCCAATGTTAACGGAAAATTCCGGCATTGGGTGGCATCGCTGGCCCCCACGGAGACCATGTAGTTCGTATACTTCGTTAAGTGGACCCGGGGGTCGGCGATGCCTTCATATTGAATGCTAGCCGGAAATTGAATCTTTTTCTGTATCGGGGCCTTCAAAATGTGAGCTGCCAAAGGCGAGGATGGCATGCTGGTCGTTCCCATCCCCCTCTGTTGGTCTAGTTGCCCCTACATGTTCTCCACAGCCCTCCTTAGGCTTGATAATTCATCAAGAGGTGCCCCCTGACTTGGAGGCTGTTCGGCGAGCAAAGGCATTAACCTTTCTGCTCGTCGCAGTCCCTCGCTTGGAGTGGGCACTTCCTGGGCTTGCCTCCTAATGTTGTTCGCCGCATTTGGCCCTAGGCGCCTGAAGGCTGACTGGGAGAGTCTTTCATGGACTGATGGGCGAGGCTGTTCAAAAGTTGCTCGCCCATCTTCTGCTCCCCGGCGAGCAGCTTCCCGTTGGGGTTGGCTAAGCCTGTCTTGGGCACTGGAACGTGTTGTTCCATGGCTAGACATAGTTGTTCGTCCGCGACCAGACTCAGCCTGTACTTCTCCTTGGTCGACCACCTTGGCCTTTCCCTTATTTCGTCTGACTTGGGCACTATCAACCTCTCGCTGTTCGCCCCTGGTAGTCCTGGGCCTAACAACCTCTAGGGACTTGTCCCTTGGCCTTGCTTGTGTTGGCCTGACCTGCTCTTGTTGCCTCTGGAGGGCCTGGAGAGCAGCTATGGTTTTAGCCAACTCGTTGGGGTTGTTCGCCAAAGCCTCCATCTCAGGGGGGAGGTTATGTGTTATGGCTGTATGTTGCGACCTGTTCACATGTCTCGGGTCACGGTCTTGGTGGTCGGCCGACGTGGCCCGGGTCTGAGATGGTCTTTTTGACAAACGTGATCCTTGGGTCTCTTTAGATTGAGGCATTTCAATTTAAATTACTTCTTAATTTATAAATTGAAGAACACCAAGAACACCAAGAACACTTTTGTTTGTATCTTCAAATATTTCTTGAGATTTCTTATGAATCTTCAAGTTTTCAACTTGAAGTTCTTGTGTAATCACACTAAACCGAAGGTTCGAACCCTCCTTCTAGCGCCAAATTGTTGGTGAACGAATCTAATCGTAAGGATTAGTGGTTGTTTTAATGTTTTTACGTCACCAATCAATAACGTGTGATTGATTACCACCGTAAATGGTAAATCGGGGTATGAATCTATCGAATTTGTAAATTCGGTAGTCGAAATTGGACTTATTTCGTGTATGTGTGAGTTTGAGTGTGTTTGTGTGTATTTTTTGTCTGAAATTCGAAAATTATATAAATAAGCTGGAGAACAACTATTTATAGAGGCTAGCAAGCATGAGGTGCCACTGACTCTTGGTCTCCCTAGCTTGCATGCCTGACATATGTCCTTTGACCTTAGTTTGACCTTATCTAAGCTGAATCTTAGTTACAAAGTCTTCTTTTGGGTCTTATCTCGGACTCATTGTTGTTCGCCTAGGTCGGCTTGAATGATCTTGATGACCCTTCAACTGAAAGTTGTTCGCCTCTTGAGGGTGTACTTTGGAAGTTGTTCATCTTATGGCTTTGGGATCTTTGTCCTTTGTTCACTTGTACACACTTCTTTGGCTGTTTGTTGTATCATAGTTTGACCAAGTTGTTCGTCATTGATGACTTCACAGTTGGCTCATTCTTGGTCTCGAGTCTTAATACCTGTTCGCCCATCAGTTGTTCGTCGGGGGAGTTGTTCGTCACTTTATACACCTCCCAGATTGGTTAATGCACCCGAATCGTGATTTTCTTTGTTTAGACTTCAATAATCGTTCGCTCCATATTTAGATGATGTTCGCCTATCAACAAGCTGTGCATAGGCGCACAATTAGACGAGGACGAGCAAGAACGCGAAGATGGATAGTCTGTCCAAACGAGAGGTAGAGAAACTGCTACAACCAGCAACGAGGAAGAACAAACAATGGCAATTAACATTGATACAAAGGACATTGAGCCACGATTGGGAGCAGAACCGATGGAAATCGAGGATGAGCTAATGACAGAAGGGACCATTATTGACCCCAGATGGAAAGGCCAGAAACGAAGGGCTACCCCGGTCGAAGAGTTGGAAACTGTAAAAGTCGACCCGAACCAAGAAGGCTTAGAACTCTTCATAGGGTCCGAGCTACCAGAGCCGTACAGGACCAACATGATTGAGTTTCTTAAAGCAAACCTCGATGTGTTCGCATGGTTGCATGCAGACATGGTGGGCATCAGCCCCGAACATGCCTGCCACAGACTCAACATCGACCCGAGGAAGAAGCCAATCCATCAGAAGAGGAGAAAATTTGGGCCCGACAAATACGAGGCGCTCGATGTGGAGGTTAAAAAGCTGCTGGATAACGACTTAATTAAACAAGCGTTATGCCCGCAATGGGTGGCGAATCCAGTATTGGTCAGAAAAGCGACTGGAGCGTGGAGACTTTGCATCGACTTCACAGATCTCAACGCCGCCTACCCAAAAGATAATTTCCCGTTGCCTCACATCGATCAACTAGTTGATGGAACCGCTGGACACGAGCTTCTCACATTTATGGATGCATTCGCGGGATATCATCAAATAGCGATGCATCCCGATGATCAAGAGCATACAACCTTCTACACCAACAAAAACTTGTTGTGCTGGAAGAGAATGCCATTTGGGTTAATCAACGCTGGAGCTACATATCAGAGATTGGTCAATAAGATGTTCGATGATCACATCGGGAAGACGATGGAAGTGTACGTAGATGATATTGTTGTCAAGAGCTCTAAAAAGGAAGATCACTTGCAGCATCTAGCTCAAACGTTTGGGATACTTCGGACATACAACATGAAATTGAACCCTAAGAAAAGCAGTTTTGGGGTCCATTCTGGGAAGTTCTTGGGACATTTAGTCAGTCAAAGAGGAATCGAAGCAAATCCCGTAAAAGTGAAAACGATCATCGAAATACAGCCACCTAGATCGGTTAAAGAAGTCCAAAGGCTAACCGGATGCCTAGCAGCTTTGAACAGATTCGTCTCAAGATCCGGAGATAAATGCAGGCCGTTCTTCGAGGCAATTAAGAAGGGGAAGTTTCAATGGACAAACGTCTGTCAACAAGCGTTCGAGCAGTTGAAAGAATACCTCAGTGATACGAAAATTCTTGCCAAGCCGATCCCAGGGGAGAAGTTATACTTATACCTGGCAGCTTCAGAAGTAGCAATCAGCTCAGTACTCGTTCGAGCAGAAGGAAAGTTCCACCTGCCCATCTACTATGTGAGTCAAGCTTTACACGAAGCAGAACTCAGATACTCACCGACAGAGAAGCTAGCATATGCACTGGTGATGAGCGTCAGAAAACTTCGTCCATATTTTTTCGACCATCAGGTGGAAGTGTTGACAACGTTCCCGCTCAAGCAAATACTGCACAGACCTGATGCGGCTGGTCGCCTTTTAAAATGGTCATTGGAAATCAGTCAGTTCGGGATTTCATATGCTCCTCGAACAGCGATCAAGGGGCAAGCCTTAGCAGACTTTATAGTCGAACTGACTTTCCCCCAGGATCCGACGAGAGGACATAGCCATCCCTGGTACATGTATGTTGACGGATCGTCAACTAATACAGCATCGGGGGCAGGTATAGTCTTGATAAGCCCAGATAGGCAAGTTTTTACTTCAGCAGTCCGGTTCGAGTTCATGGCAACAAATAACGAAGCAGAGTACGAAGCTGTGATCGCTGGATTACGCCTAGCATTAGCAGTTGGAGTAAGAAAGCTACAGATTTTCGGGGATTCACAATTGATTGTCAACCAAGTTCGAGGGGAGTACGAGGCAAAGGACGAGAATATGGCCTTGTATCAAAAGATTGTTGCTCACCTGGCCTCCTTGTTCGAGCAAATATACATCGAACAGATACCAAGAGACAACAATGCTCAAGTAGATGCATTAGCCAGGTTAGCAACTAGCACGGGACCAGCAGAGTTGACAGGAGTTACGCTGACAAAAATGTCCAAGCCATCAACCGAAGACTACAAGATGTATCAAGTCAACGAAGATTTCGAAGAGGACGACTGGAGGATACCAATCATTGAGTATTTACAAAACGACAAAAAACCAGACAATCCGTTTGAGGCTAACAAGTTGGTCAAAAGAGCAGCAAGATACACCATGATGGATGGACAGTTGTATAAAAGAGAAATTTCACTCCCACTTCTGAAATGCTTGACTAGGGGGCAAGGGCAAGCAGTACTGAAGGAAATTCATGAAGGCATATGCGGAAATCACGCTGGAGGACGGGCGCTGGCTTACAAAACTGTAAGACAAGGATATTATTGGCCAACCCTCCTCCAGGATGCAATCAAAGTTGCCCGAACTTGTCACAGGTGTCAGTTATTCGCCCCAAACATCCACAAGCCCCCACACGGACTAATCTCAGTCAATAGTCCATGGCCATTTGCTAAATGGGGAATTGACCTCATCGGACCTTTTCCGCCGGGAAAAGGAAATGTTCGATTCGCAGTGGTGGCAGTGGACTATTACACGAAGTGGGCTGAGGCAGAAGCGCTTGTGCGAATCACACAGGAGAAAATGATTAACGTCATATGGAGAAACATTGTTTGCCGCTTCGGGGTGCCTCAAGCGATCGTGACGGATAACGGAAAACAGTTTGAAGGAAAAAAAATAAGAGATTTTTGTGAAAAGTGGGGAATGAAGAAACATTTTTCAACACCGTACCACCCCCAGTCGAATGGTCAAGTGGAAGCAGTGAACAAAATAATCAAACATATTTTGAAGATCCGCTTAGCAGACAAACAGGGGAAATGGTCTGAGGAGCTGCCGGAGGTGTTGTGGGCATACCGAGTATCACACAGAACAAGTACAGGCGAAACACCTTTCACAATGGCGTTCGGGATAGAAGCAGTAATACCAATTGAGCTACAAATCCCGACAGGTCGAACAACTGCGTTTGACGAAGAAGAAAATAACTCCACATTGGCAGCAGAGTCGGACTTGCTTGAAGAAAAAAGAATAACAGCAGAATTGAAAAATGCAATTTATAAGAAAAGAGCGGCGAAGTACTACAATTCTCAAGTAAAAGCAAGAGAATTTGAAATTGGGGACTTGGTACTTCGAAAAGTTTTAACACCACCAGGAGTATTCGGCCCGACTTGGGAGGGCCCATACAAGGTGACGAATAAGTGGCACAACGGCACATACGACCTTGAAGACATGGAAGGCAAGTCGTCCCAATATTCCTGGAATACTACTTTACTCAAGAAGTACTATCAATAAAGTCCTGTAAGTCTTAGAAGTTTTACAAGTAGCTTCTTGTAATTTTGAAACTTTTTTGCAAGAAT
This sequence comes from Ballota nigra, assembly GCA_947034835.1. Classification (NCBI taxonomy): domain Eukaryota; kingdom Viridiplantae; phylum Streptophyta; class Magnoliopsida; order Lamiales; family Lamiaceae; genus Ballota; species Ballota nigra. Next base: position 41,873,514 of record OX344723.1, on the reverse strand, counting down.
TTATATAAAAGCGAGCAGTTGTGCAGTTACTAGGCGAGCATGATTGTATTTATCTTTTGATTTACTTTCTTTTAAATTGAGCCTTAAGTCCAGAATACTTGGTTGCTCGCCCAAAAAAAAAAAAAAAATTTGCAAAGTACAAGTCTGTTATAAGACGAACAATAGAGCTTATTAAATGCAAAATAAGGCTAAGTCCCTAATGGACCAATAGCCCACATTAATGCAAGGCCGAGTCCACAAGCGACCAAAAAGGCCCAAACTATTAAAGGTCAAGTTCTGTAAGAACCGTGTGACCAACTTAAAATTTGACTAAGTGTTTACCTTAAGAAAAAAGGAACACTTAGAAACTGAGTCATAAGCCAAAAGCAATAGGCGAGCAACTAAGTAAGACAAACAAAGAGGCGTAAATTAGTAGATAGCAAAATTTTCATTTCATTGTCAAAATATGTTTACAATAGGAATGATCAGATAAGTACAAAAAGAGACATCCTATTGTAAGTAAAAAACTAAATCCTTCAAGAAGGAGGAGCATCTGCAGCGCTGGTCGCCTGAGCACTAGGCTGCTCGCCCGGGGCACTTGTACCAGCCCCATCTATAGGAGTTAAGGGAAGCGAAGGTAACCCCTAAAAAACTTCATCAGTGGCCGCTGCGTTGGTCGCCGCTGAGGTGGGATCAGGCTGGGCCGCTGAGCTGGTCGCCGCTGGGGTGGGATCAGGCTGGCCGCCATAGGTTGGAGCAGCGATGTCGACCTCCTCGCCGAAGACGTCTAGAGGGAAGCCGAGATCGGCTAAATCAGAGACGAACAAGGTTGAACCAGGAGCAGGAGGGTAATTCTTCACGTACTCGATGAAGTCCGCCTTCACCGCACCACGAATATCTTGATTATGATCGTGGGCGAAGTGGACAGACCTCAAGCATTCGGCAAAGGCACAGATGTACCCAAAGTTGGTCTTGTCCAACACCTCTTGCTCGTGGACTTCAAAGTCGATCATGCCTTTGCGCTCCTCCTCCAACCTCTTGATATGCTCCTCGGCAGCTAGCAGGCGAGCAGCTAAGTCTGCTCGCTCCTTTTCAGCCCTTTCAGCTCTCAGATCTGAAGACTTCACCTCCAGCATCATCTTTTCAGCCTTGTCCAAGGCACTCTTTTCGCCAACCAAAGAGGCCTCCATCTTCCTCTCCATTAAGGCCAGCTCCTTAGCATGCTCGGCCTTGCACTCCTTAATGGCAACAGCTCTTTCCTCGTCCATCCTCTCCACGCGACGACCCAAATCACGGTTTGTCCGCTCGAGCCCCATGACTTGGTCGAGCAGTATCTGGGACTGGATCAATTGATGGCTAGCATTGTACGCCACCAAGCGAACATTGTCACTAGCAGATTGGCTAGCAACAATGGTGTTCGCCGATTTCGTCCAGGCTCTTGGAACTGTCTCGGCTGCTCGGCGAACAGGGATGTCAGGGATCTCGGAGAATGAGGAAGGTGCATTCTTCACCACAGAGAAATGGTGGAGAGTAGTCCCGCGGCCAGGATAATGCGCTGGGTTATACCTAAAACAGAAACACAGTAGTTAGTAAGCGAGCAGCACTGCACCAAGTGGCGAACAACAAACAAATTAAAGACAATTAACTTACTCCTTGATCTTAACGGGGTCCCAACCCAAATAAGAAGTATCTTTGGGATTGTCCCTTCTCTTGGTCGCTACCAGGCCAGCGACCACTTGTTGTTCGTCCACAACTTCCAAGGAGGTGGACTTAGACGCAGGAGATCTGGGAGCAATGCTGCTCGCCTCCCCCACAGTTTTTTATCGCTTCGAGGCACGATCATCACTGCGAACATCGTCGCCCCGGGGCGCTTTCTTCTTCTCCCTCTCCCGTTCCCTCTCCTTTTCCTTCCTCGCGTCCCGTGGAGAGGAGGTAGTTTTAGCCGCAGGCTTGCGGCGACCAGCTCCGGCGGCTGGGCGACCAGTGGGGTTCTCCCCTGCTCGGAGGCGAATGATGGCAAGGGGAGGGTCCATCTTCCTTCTTGAGGCTTCGGTCATCTGTTTAACTCGTCTGGCGAGCAAGTAGTAGGATTCCGGCACAGACGGGATGGCAACGGTAACTCGTTGATCTAACAAATACAAGAAGTTTAGGCGAGCAGGAAAGGATAGGCGAACAAAAAGAATAAGAATAAAGAAGACTTACCTTCAGGGATAGCAGCCTGAGCTTCAAGATGGTGGGGACTCGTAATCAAACCAGCAAGCTTGCGGCAGTGAGCTTTTGAAAGATGTTCCAAATCGCGACTAGCAGCGTCGCGAAGAGAAATGACGGCTAACGTGAAGAGGTATTCGTCGCTGAGATCGGGATGCCCCCACTTCAAGATTCTTGGACCTGCAAAACAACGAAGAGGATTAAAATTAGTCCTACTTATGAATTAGCAAGACAAAATCAGCCATACGTTTGATTTTTCCAAAGCCTTCAGGTGACATGATGCGCGCCTGCCCGCCAGTGAACCCCTCAGTTGCTCGCCAATCTCCACCAATATAGAAGAATTGACAATGCCAGCCCTTAATTTTATTGGGGACACCTTCAACAAGCTTCACTCCGGTCTTCGCCTTAACATAATACCAGCCAACACCGTCCTCAGAAATAGTTAAGGCATAAAGAAGCTCCGCAGTTGTTATTTTATTCTTGTAACCCTCAAGACCAAAAAGAGTCATGAAGGCTAGAAGAGTACTCCAACCATTTGGGGTGATTTGAGTGATCGCCAGATTCATGTCAGACAAGAAACGACCAATGAGCGGATGAACGGGGAGCGGGAAACCCGTATTGAGCACATCCAAGTTGATCGCCGTGCAACCAGGAGGAGGGCGATCAGCAGTCTCTCCTTTCGTAGACACATACATAAAAATGTCATAAGGAATCTTGTATGTTGCACGAATGCTCGCCAGATCGTCCTCAATAACAACACTAGCAACCTTGCTCGCCGCAAACTCGCTCTCGCGTGCCTCCATTATCTCCCTTGATTGAACGGCAAAGGTCTTCGAGTAACGAGCAGAATAGTCCGCCCACTCGTCATCACGAACAATTCCTTCCGGGATCCGAGATTCTGGAGTAGTTTGAGAGATGGGAAAATTGATCTCCCTTAAAAACTCCCAGGTGAGAGTAGGACCTCTCTGCTCGCCAGCAGTGTCAGCTTGATCGCCCTCAAGATCAATCGAACCCTCTATCTCCGCGGCCACTTCCGCAGAATCTTCTCCCAGATCAGAAGATGTTTCAGGATCGCGAGCAACCGGGTGGACCTCCTCTTGATCGCCTGAGCGATCAACAGCAAACATCTCGATTGAGCGAACAACGGAGCTCGCATCTGAGTCCGTGCCTTCATCCACCAATAATGTGCGCGGGTTGTTCGCCAGCGCTTGGCGAACAGATCTGCGTGGAGGAGATGGATTTACGGGTCGTTTTTCCGGGTTTCGCCCGGGTCCAGATTGAGAGGAACTTGAGGGGGAAAACTCCATTTAAAATAAGTAATGGAGGAATTTGGCCAATTATGGGGTTGTATACGGATAATGACTCCAACGGAGGGGTTACGGCGGTGACAGTGTCAATAGGACGGCGGCGCAACGGCGGTCCACGGCCGGAGTTACAGTCACAGTTGCGAGAAGTGCGAAAAAAGAGAAACAATTTACGAAATTAAGAAAAAGAAAAAGGAACGTAAGATAGATTACCTTCAAAGAAATCAAAATCAAGGGCAAATACAGAGGAATCTGGGCGCAAAAATCACAAAGAAAAAAAAGCTTCAAAATGCTTGATAATGGCGGAAGTACGGGAATCGAAAGAAGAAAGGAAGAAATGAAGGAGAAGTCACGTATTTATAAGGATAAAATGGGGCGAAAATGCGATTTTCCTAAAAAACTATAGGCCCCTATATGCAAAATGGGGAAACGCGCGTGACTGACGCGACGCCTCGCATCCTGTGCCTCGGGAACTCAACCGTCGCGATACGAAGAGGCGTTCACTGCTGGTCGCGTGCATGAGTTCACATGCTCGTTTGTTCGCCCAATTGCTCGGATGCTCGCCCGTGTGAACAACCATGTCACCTTTTTGCTCGCCCAGTTTTCAAAGAAATTATAGCTTGGTCCCAATTGATCAATCCATGCCCAACATGAGACCAAGCTAGGGGGCAATTGTTGATGGGCGAACAATGGAGTGATTAATAAACGAAACAGTTATCATTAAACTTGATAACAGGATAATAAATGAAAGAAGCTAACAGCTTTGTGGAGCTAGCAGTTTTGTAAAGCGAACAGCTTTGCAAAACAGCGCTAATATGGTAAGCAAGATATTTAGGCGAGCAGCCTTGCAAAGAACAGCTGTGCAAGCGGCTCAAACCAAGATCAATTCGGGCGAACAACTTCGTAATGGAGCGAGCAACATTGTAAAACAATCCCAAGCAAGGAGCGAACAGCTCGGAATGCCAAGGACCATGACATCCAACGAAGACGTGCAAGCGAGCAACCGGTCACCGTCGAGAGCATCTCAGCAGTGCCAAAGACCAAGTACAACATTGGGAACTCCAAGAGTCACTAGCTTAGATATGGTCCAAGTGTCTTAACACTTGGCACCCATCCAATGAGCAATAGTGTAGATGTTGTACAAGTGTCCTAACACTTGGCAAAGATCCAATGGTTAAGCCACCAAGATGGTGACACATGACCTCTTTGTATGTCTATAAATACTCCCTTCATATACATGAAAAAAGGGAGAACAATTCAATAATATAGCAAAACTCTTGCAAAATAATTTCTTGAACATTACTTAGCCAAATTCCATGATCTTAGTTCTTGTTTGATGATCTTCCTTAGCAAAAACAGCCACTAATCACCTTGATCATAAAAAGGTCATCAACAAGCCCCAATATAATTCAGCCCATTAATATTAATTATTACCACTAATAAATTAATATTGCACTATCCATCTTAATCCATATTACGATAATATGGGCTCCCGGTTATTATTTCCCGCGTTTAAGATTATCAAGTCCATTAATTAATCAAGCTTCTGAATAGCTCTAAATTAATTAATATATTTCACCTTGGAGTAAAGACAGCTCAACATTATTATTCGTACCGAAGAAACTGATTCTTCACTTGCAAGATTTGGTACAATAAAACTTCTGAGCCCACCAAGGGGACTAGTCACACGAGCCGTACTCGCACGCGTTTCTCCGTATTAAATCTTAGCAACCGTCGTATGATTAATATTACTACCCAAGACACAAAGTTCGAAGTCACAATGATTCTCACCCAACATGAATCAAAACAGTAACCATTAAGCACACACGGTCCTATTTAAGTGACAGAGATTAAGAAATCAACAACCACTGAGGTCTAATTCTTCACCTTTCAGAACAGAAGAATTTATCCTCGCTGTAGGTCCTCTTCAACACATACTAAATGTGCTAGTGCAATCTCTTAGTCAAGACAGACCAATCTGAGCCTTACACATCGACCTTTCATGGCGGTTTGTTCAATTCCACTTAGGTCGTGAAAATGTACGTTTAGTTACAAGTAAACTGTTAATGTTGTCTTCCGTGATCGGGTATCACCACATTAACTAAAATGTAACTAGTACCATGTATTGAACGATTTGCAATAGAAATTCAACATTCAATCATAACTAAAGCAAATGTGATAAAAGAATTATTCTCATAAACAAGTGTTTGATACACGAGTTATACAAAGTAAAAACATACTTTCACGTATAACTCCAACACGAGCGAGAGAAGGAGTCAGCCGCTGACGACGAGCAAACTGCTAAAGAGGCGGAGGAGAAAGCAGCTAAAGACCTGGCCCGAGATATGATCGTTGAACCTCCCGTCGATCAAACCCAAGACCCTCCTTCCGCCGAGCAACAATAGATATAGGACTTAGTTTTTTCTTTTCTTCTTCTTTGTAATAGTTGTTCGCTCCTTTTGTAGTACTTGACTTCTAGAATCATTGTACTATTTTTTAGGCTCAATGCCTTTTGTTTAATGGAATGTCTTTCTTATGTTCGCTCATTTTCTTTATATGTTAATTGCCTTTACATTTTTTTCAATGACTTTGCAACTATAACATATAGTGTTGGGCTTTTGTTCGAATTGAACTTTACCTTTAATGGAATCAGGGTTTAGCCTTAGGTTCTGTTCATTTTAAAAACGAACAACCTTTAAGTGGCTTTGGTCCTCAAAATGGACTTGTACCTCGAGCTTTTGGACTTTTCCTTTTGACGAACAACTACTATATTTACATTATGAAAAATTTACAAGTGTTGTAAGACTGCTTGTTACTAACAAATATAATCTGACGAACAACTTTGAACACTAACTAAAACATGCTCGCTTATAATATTTTTGCCGAGCAACTCTGTCTATAATTAAAAGATGAAACAACACTAAACTATACAGTGTGCCGAACAACTTTGAATTCTATACTTAGCAAAATTTTCAAAAAATTAGGCAAGTTTTTGGTTTGCCTTATTTGGTTCACTAGCCCCCCCGAGACATTTGTTCGCCCAATTAAGAACTTGTTCATCTCATTGATAGTGCTTCTTCAGATGTACAGCATTCCAGGAGTATTGGGCCGGCTTGCCTTCCATATCTTCGATATCGTATACACCATTAATGAATTTTTCCGTTATACGATACGGGCCCTCCCAAGTTGGTCCCAATACACCTAGAGGTTGGGCGAGCAACTTTCTTAGAACCATATCTCCAACTCTGAATTCCCTGATTTTAACATGGGAATTATAATAGTGTTCTGCTCGCTGCTTATAGGTAGCATTTTTTAGCTCGGCATTCAGTCTTTTTTCTTCGAGCAAATCCATTTCATTAGCTAGAGCAGAGTTGTTCGCCTGCTCGTCAAAGTTGGTCGTCCGGTATGTGTTGGTCTTTAACTCGATTGGTATTACAGCCTCTGTTCCGAAAGCCATTGCAAAAGGTGTTTCTCCGGTGCTTGACCTGGGAGAAACTCTGTATGCCCATAAGACTTCCGGAAGCTCTGTAGACCAACTGCTTTTGCTCTCTGCTAGCCCTATTTTTAACGTATGTTTGATAATTTTGTTTACGGCTTCGACTTGTCCATTCGACTGGGGATTATAGGGCGTAGAATAATGTTTCTTGATCCCCCACTTTATACAGAAATCTCTCAACTCTTTCCCATCAAACTGCAGACCATTGTCTGTCACGATGGTTTGTGGAACTCCAAAACGACAGACAATGTTCTTCCAAATGAAGTTGATCATTTTCTGTTGCGTGATTTTCAACATGGCCTCTACTTCTGCCCATTTTGTATAATAGTTGACTGCCACAACGGCAAATCGAACTCCTCCAACTCCCGATTGGAAGGGACCAATAATGTCCATCCCCCATCTTGCAAATGGCCACGGGCTATAAACTGATACGAGCTGTTGAGCCGGGGTATGAATGTTTGGTGCAAAAATTTGACATTGATGGCAAGTCTTTGCTTTCTTGATTGCATCCTGTCGCAAAGTCGGCCAATAGTAGCCTTGTATGATAGTTTTGTATGCCAAGGCTTGCCCCTCAGTATGATTTCCGCATACTCCGGCATGTATTTCTTCGAGTATTGCTCGTCCTTGCCCCCTAGGCAAACATTTGAGAAGTGGGATTGATATTCCCCTTTTGTAAAGCTGCTCGCCCACCAGAGTATATCTGGCGGCTTGCTTTGTTAGCTTGGCAGCTTCAAAAGGGTTGTTTGGTTTTTCTCCACTTTTCAAATATTTGACTATATTTGTTCTCCAGTCTTCTTCTTCACTCGCTTGTTCATCAAGTTGATTGACATTATAACTTCTTGTTGATGGATCATTCATCTTTGTAATTATAATGTCTGCCAACTCTGCTGGTCCCTCACTTGTTGCTAGTCGGGCTAACGCATCTACTTGTGTGTTGCTTGACCTTGGAATTTGTTCAATGAAGACTTGTTCTAATAAGGACATCAGGTAAGCAACAATTCGTTGATACTCGATCATGTGATCGTCTTTCGCCTCGTATTTACCTCGGACTTGGTCCACAATCAATTGTGAGTCACCGAATATTTGTAACCGTCTAACACCTACTGCAAGAGATAGGTGGAGACCAGCAATAAGAGCTTCGTACTCAGCTTCGTTGTTGGTTGCCATGAAACCAAATTTGATTGCCGAGGTGAATACTTGTCTGTCCGGACTGATTAAAACCACTCCTGCCCCCGAGGCTATATTGGTTGAAGACCCGCCAACATAAAGATGCCAGGGGTGATCAAGTCCTCTCGTCGGATCTGGTGGGAAGGTTAGTTCGACAATAAAGTCGGCCAACGCTTGCCCTTTGATCACTGTTCGAGGAGCATAGGTTACCCCAAATTGGCTGATCTCTAGTGACCACTTTAATAGGTGACCAGCTGTGTTGGGGCGATGGAGAATTTGTCTAAGGGGGAAAGTTGTTAGTACTTCAACTTGATGATCAAAGAAGTATGGTCGTAACTTCCTCACACTCATGACAAGTGCATACGCCAGTTTCTCAGTTGGAGAGTATTTGATCTCCGCGTCGTGTAAAGCTTGACTGACGTAGTAAATAGATTGATGAAATTTGCCGTCTTCTCGCACTAGAACAGAGCTGATGGCTACTTCTGATGCTGCTAAGTATAAATATAGCTTCTCTCCCGGGACAGGTTTTGATAGGATTTTAACATCTCCCAGATATTCTTTGAGTTGGTCGAACGCCTTCTGACAGTTGTTAGTCCATGTGAACTGTCCTTTCTTGATGGCTTCAAAGAATGGACGACATTTGTCCCCCGATCTGGATATGAACCGATTCAATGCTGCTAGGCATCCCGTAAGCCTTTGCACTTCTTTTATTGAACGCGGAGGTTGCATATCCACGATTGCTTTAACTTTTGTTGGATTGGCTTCAATCCCTCGTTTACTAACAAGATGGCCCAGGAATTTTCCTGAATGAACTCCGAAACTGCTCTTCTTCGGATTCAGCTTCATGTTGTAATGTCGAAGGATTTCGAACACCTGGGTCAAATGTTGAAGATGGTCTTCCCTTCGGGGGCTTTTGACTACGATATCGTCCACATAGACTTCTACCGTATCTCCGATTTGTTCGTCGAACATCTTGTTCACCAACCTCTGGTATGTTGCTCCGGTGTTGATGAGGCCGAAGGGCATTCTTTTCCAACACAACAAGTTTTTGTTTGTATAAAATGCTGTGTTCTCTTGATCGTCTGGATGCATTGGAATTTGACGGTATCCGGAAAAGGCATCCATAAATGTTAGCATTTCATGACCTGCAGTACTGTCCACCAATTGGTCAATGTGAGGGAGTGGAAAGTTGTCCTTCGGACATGCTGCATTCAGGTCTGTAAAGTCTATGCATAGCCTCCAGGTCCCGTTTGGTTTCCTCACAAGGACTGGGTTCGCTACCCATTGTGGACAGAGTGCTTGTCGGATCAAGTCGCTGTCTAACAACTTCTTTACTTCTTCATTCAAAGCCTGGTACTTGTCTGGGCCATACTTTCTTTGTTTTTGATGGATTGGCTTTTTTGCTTGATTGATGTTGAGCTTGTGACAAGCATGTTTTGGATCTATTCCCACCATGTCTGCATGAGACCAAGCAAAAACATCTAGATTTTTGCTGAGGAACTCTTTCATTCGGGATCTGTAAGGCTCAGGGAGCTCAGATCCTATGTATAATTCGAGATCTGGGTTTTCAGGATTAACTTTGAACGCCTCCAGCTCTTCAACTGGAGTTGCTCGTCATTTTTGTCCTTTCCACCGAGGATCAAGTATTGGTCCCTCAGAGTTGAAATCATTTTCGATGTTCATTGGCTCTGCCCCCAGGCGGGGATCTAGATCATCTGTTGGCCCTGATTCGTTGTTGTTAGTCAACACCTGGCCCTCCAAGCCATCAGATGAATGTTGCTCGTCACCACCCCTTTGTTGTTCGTCAGGATGATGTTCCTCCTGGGTGGTAATGAGTTGTTCGTCCAACACCTGCTCGTCAAGATGTTGTTCGTCAGTGTCCATGTGGTCTTCCTCTATGTCCATCATGTTCTCCAGTATTGATGGTTCATCAGCAGGATAGCTAGTTGTGGCTTCCATCATGGATACTGATACATGTTTGGCTTGCAACTGTAAGAGACATTCCCTGGCCTTTCTTTGATCTCCTTTGATAGTACCTGCTCCACTTGCTGTTGGGAATTTCAAACAATAATGATAAGTGGAACATGCAGCTTTGAATTCATTTAAAAAGGAGCGACCAAGAAACCCGTTATAAGTTGAATCCTGGTCTACAACCATGAAGTCAACCATTCTTGTAATATTTTTCTCGGGTTCGTTGGCTGTTACAAGTTGTACTGCTAAAGTAACTATTCCCAATGGGTCCGTTACAACATTCCCGAAACCTATTATTCTGTGAGTTGTATCCCAGATATAGCTTGAATAATCTCCAAGATGATCGAGCGTCTTTTTGAATAAGATGTTGGTGTAGGCTCCGGTGTCCACCAACAATCTGTGGACTCGTGTTCCCATAATCTTTGTGCAGATTACGAGTGAATCGTTGTGCGGAGTTAAGATTCCTTCCAAGTCATTTTCGGTAAAGGTCAATTCTGCTGTCTGCATGATAGATGGTTTAACCCCCATTTCTTGGACTTGATCGATCGCTCGTAATTCAGCCTTTTTTTTGGTTGGAGATTGGTGGTCGTCCATCAGAACATCCTCCTGCGGGACCTGCAGGTTCTATCATATATAAATCTTCCAATGGACGAGTAGGAATGGTAGGAACTGGTCGCGCTGGTTTATTGTTCTTCTGAGGTTGATCATCCTCGTCCTCAGAGTTGTTCTCCCGGACTCTCTTCCCGGGTTGTCTTTTAACAAAGTCAGAGAGCTTTCCGTCCTCGTAGAAACGCCAAAGCTGTTTGAGCAAATCTCTACATTCACTCATAAAGTGCCCCACGCTTTGATGGTAGGCACAATACTTGTTATGGTTGAGTTTGCCAGTATCTTGGCGAATTTTCCGGGGAGGGGAGAGCAACTCTTTATCCTTCACATTTTCATAAACAGTATCAACTGACACTGTTAGCACTTGATTCAACTTTTCCTTGAGCTCCGTCCCTTCAGTAAATGCCTTCATGTTTTTAGGGACTCGATAGTTTGTTACGCCAGGTTTCTTGTTATTCTCCTTGGGATCAGTTTTGTTCTCCCCCAAGTTTGATTGCAAGGCCTCGTGCATGGAAACGAAATATGCCGGCTTGATTTCGAAATTCGGCATAACTTCTTGGGCACTTCAGACATACCTCCTTCCATAGCTTTGATCCTTTTTTCAACCCGGCCATAACAGCAACAGTTTTCGTGTCCTCGCTGACGGGTTCACCTTCCAATAGCACCTTGTCGAACCTTTCCATGAATGCTCGATCTGACTCGTTGTCATTTTGTTTTAGGTCCGACAATCGATATTTCTGAGACAAGTACGACCCCTCCGTTGAGAAGTGAGAAAGGAACTCACGACTTAGTTGAGTAAATGAATGGATAGATGCTGGTGGCATTGCCGAAAACCACTTGTGTACCCGATCCCCTAAAGTTAAGGGAAAGTTTCGGCATTGAGTGGCGTCGCTGGCTCCCACCGAGACCATATAATCTGAATACTTTGTTAGATGAACTCTGGGATCAGCAACACCGTCATATTGTATGCTTGCCGGGAACTGGACCTTCTTCTGAATCGGGGCTTTCAGAATGACAGGTGATAATGGTGAGGATGGCAAACTGGTCGTCCCCACTCCTCTTTGTTGGTCCAACTGTCCCTGCATGCTCTCTACTGCCCTTCTTAAACTTGATAGCTCATCCAAAGATGCCCTCTGACTTGGAGGCTGTTCGGCGAGCAAAGGTACTAACCTTTCTGCTCGTCGCAGTCCCTCACTCGGAGTGGGCAAATCCTGGAGCTGTTTTCTAGGGTTGCTCGCCACATTTGGCCCTAGACGCCTGAAGGCAGATTGAGAGAGTCTCTCATGAACCGATGGGCGTGGTTGCTCAAATGTTGCTCGCCCACGCTCAGCTTCCTGGCGAGCAACTTTCTCTTGCAGTTGGGGTTGGCCAAGTCTGTCCTGGGCACTAGAACGAGTAGTTCCATGGCTCGATATAGTTGTTCGCCTGCGAGCAGATTCAGCCCGACCCTCTCTCGGTTCGACCATCTTTGCTTTGCCTTTATCCCGCCTGACCTGGGCACTGTTCACCTCGTGTTGTTCGCCCCTGGTTGACCTAGCCCTAACAACTTCTACGGCTCTATCTTTAGGCCTCACTTGTGAAGGCCTATTTTGATCTTGCTGTTTCTGTAGTGCCTGGAGAGCAGCAATAGTTTTGGCTAATTCGTTAGGGTTGTTCGCCAGGGCTTCCATTTCAGGTGGGAGATTATGGGTTACGGCCGTATGCTGCGATCTGTTCGCATGTCTTGGATTACAATCTTGGTGGTTGGCCGACGAAGCTCGAGTAGGAGATGGTCTCCTTGACAAGCGTGATCCTTGTGTTTCCTTGGATTGAGGCATTCCGAATTAATTTGTCTTAATTCTTATGATGAAGAACACCAAGAACACCAAGAACACTTTTATTTGAATCTTCAAATATTTCTTGAGGTTTTCTTTGAATCTTCAAGTTTTCAACTTGAAGTTCTTGAGTAATCACACTAAACCGAAGGTTCGAACCCTTCTTCTAGCGCCAAAATTGTTGTTGATCAATTTTTATCGGATGGATTAGTGACTGTTTAAGTTCGGTTTAAAGATCATCAATCAATTACGTGTGATCGGTTACCACCGTAAATGGTAAATCGAGGGTTCGGGTTATGAACTTGTAAGTGTGAAAGTCAAAATCGTAATAATTTCGTATGTGTGCACGTCTAGGTGTTTAAGTATGTGTTTTTGGAGCATTTGTGAATTTGAACTTATATTTCTTAAGCTGGAGAACAACTATTTATAGTGACTAGCAAGCATGAGTTGCCTATGACTCTTGGTCTCCCTAGCCTGCATGCTTGACAAGTGTCATTTGACCTTATCTAAGCTGAATCTTAGTTACAAAGTCTTCTTTGGTCTTATCTCGGACTTCATTGTTGTTCGCTCAGGTCGGCTTAGCTGATCCAGGATGGTTTTTTCATAAAACTTGTTCGCCTTTTGAGTACATGGCTCAGAAGTTGTTCGCCTTTGTGTTTTACACAGATTGGCGTTGGGATCTTGATCCTTTGTTCGTCGACATGCACCTCTTAAGTTGGTAGATGCACCACCTTTTGTCAATGTTGCTCGTCATCAGTGACTTAGCAGAATGTTCATCTCCGGTCTTGGGGCTTAAAACTTGTTCGCCGATAAGCTGTTCGTCTTTGTAGTTGTTCGCCATTTTATACACTCCCTGGATTAGTTTATGCACCCCAACTTGATTTTCTTTGTTGATCATCTTTGATTTGAGGTTGATTTCTCGTAATCCTTATAAGGCTTTAATCTCTGTTCGCCAATCATCGACTTATGTTCGCCTATCAACAAGCGCTAGTGACGGAGGGCTAGGTTTGTTCGGAATCTAGAACGGAAAATTAATGTTTTAATCTTACATATGAGATGATATAAATATTCAAACTTTTAATTTTTTAAAGTAAAACTGTACAATTTTACTATTTCATTGCTATAACTCTAGCAATTTTTGGACTTGAGAGTCAGAGTCTCATCACCGAAATTAGAATCTAGATTCTAGATGACATCATTAAATTCGTGATACTTCTATTAATTATCATAAAATATTGTTAGAAATACAATTAAATCAAAGGTCGTGATTTTATTTTTCACAGGTCAAAACTAATGTCATTTGTGCATTGGGCAAAGTCCAAACTATCTGATGTCTCACTAAAATGTTAAAGTCGTAATATTTTGCATAACTATCCAAGTACTTATTAAAATGCAATTAAATTAAAGATCGTAATTTTTTTTATAATTAAGTAAAAAAAAAAAAAAAATGAAAGTTCATACTTATATTTTCTCATAAAAAATATTTTATAAATAATTTAGGTCGGGAATACTTTGAAAAGTACCTAGTTTAACTTTAAAGAATTACATTTCAAAGATATTTTTCTTTCATCGCATGAAAGTGAAACCTATCATACAAAAGACATTATCACTTGCATTTACCCACAAATGAGCACTAGATATATACATGTCAGGGAATTGGTAGACAACGATGATGGCATGCATCATTCGATGAAATTGTATTCTCGTAATCAATAAAAAATTTAGTTATTTATTACAATATGAAAGATTCTCATACACAACTAGGTTCTATGGTGTAGTGGTTAGCACTCTGGACTTTGAATCCAGCGACCTGGGTTCGACTCCCGGTAGGACCTACTTTTTCTATTTATATTTTATTCTTTTTAAGGAATGATGAAGAAAGAGTTTAGCCAAATGAAATACTACAATACAAACACAACCTATGCCATTATTTCAATGCTTTTCGACGATTAGTTTTCCCTAAACCTCCTCTTTGTTCTCGTTTTAGATTAGTTCCCATTTTCCCTTCTTCATAGCGTTTCGTTCATGTGATATCCTTTTGCTTTTATACTCTGTATCAGTTTGGGACAATTTTTTAGGATTGTTCATGTGACATCCTATGGTATTTCTTTTGTTTTCTATGATATTTTTATCCTATTCTCAATCGAGTTGCATTTGTTCTGCAGGATCACTTTTGATCTTTTCGTTGTTTGATCTTTTTTTTTTTCATTCTCACTTTTTTATCCTTCTTACTTTTCTTTTTATAATACTATTTGTTTGTTTCTAATGGGGTGATATTTTGAAATGTTGATTTCGAGAATTACTCCCTTTGTTTCAATTAAAAATATATTTTTTTGGCGTAAAAATAATTTTTTTTATTAAATTGCTATCCATCTGAGCTTATATAATGTTCTACTTTTAGGTTTCTTGAGGTTGTATTTGGATGTAGGAATTTGAGCCTATAAATTCTAAATTTTCAATCTAAAATTCGTTTAATTTTGGATAAGATATTCAAATTGACGGATTCCAAATACTTCGTCTTGACCTAGTTAAAATTGGGGAAACTTTAAATACTTAGCAGAATATGTCATCTAAAATCCATTCATTTTTAAATATCTTGTATTTCAAATTAAACACAACCTAATATTATTTTGGTTGATCAACTCCATAATTGGAGGTCTAAAGATCAAAGATAAGAATTTGACACCCTCTTTGTTCTAGGGATGGCAACGGGGCGGGTCTGACCCGCCCCGCCTAGTATTTCTTGGACCCGCGACCCGCCCCGCTAAATTTTCGCATGGACCCGCCCCCGCCCTGCGAACCCGGCGGGTCTTACCCGCTGGACCGGCCAAATCCACATGTTGATTTTTTTTTTTTTTAAATTAAATTTTTTTAATTTTTTTTTCTCTTTCTACTCCTATTTTTACATTACAAAATTAACATATCAAATAACTTAAATTCATACACAATATTATTGGATGATGAAGATTGAAAATTCTAGGAATGATAAATAATTTTAATACTATTATTAATAAATATATATATATTATATATTTAAATTATAATTAATTATAGGCGAGGCGGGTCCGGGGAAGGTCCGGCTAATACCAGGACCCGCCCCGGACCCGGCGGATTTTTTGGTCAAACGGGACCCGTTTGACCGGGTTTTTACCCGGCCTGTACGGGGCGGGTTTGTGGCGGGTCCGGGTTTAGACCCGCCCCATTGCCATCCCTATGTGGTTCCCGCTAATGGGTCTTAACACCATTGTTGCAACTTCTCTAAAGTGATCTATTTTGGCAAAGACTGAGATTATTCAGCTCCACTTCTTACTATTGTTTCGTATAACAATTTTGTTTAGAAGTTTGCGGGCTTTCAAAATTGTGAAGCTGGCTCTCCGTGAAAGTCTTCTACTTCTCCATCTTCTTCAGCTACTTCTGTGTTTTTGGGCTTTGCTCTGAATTCGCTCTGAATTCGCCCTAGTGGTAATTTAGTTGAAGATGAGTTGGTTTTTTTAGGTCAATTAATTCAGGACTTCGAGCCCAAAATTTCTCTTTTCAGTCATTAGTGCTCGTTGATTTAATATTTTTTGTTTTATTTAAAACAAAGAATGAAATAAAATGGGTAGCTATTATATTATTTTATTTTTATAGTACATTGCAATTAGTTCCCACAGAAAAATCATGTCGGTCATGGTCGATAGTTACCAAATTCTCGAGTAACTCGACATATTAAAAGAGAGATGGCTTTACTTTGTTAACTTAAAATGTGTGAATTATTTAAAAAAAAAAACACACACACACACATATCTACGATCAAATCGGGTCGAACATCAAGTTAGGTAGTAAGTCATGATCGACTTTAAACCTCTTTTATTAAGCTGTGTAATGCAAGTATGTAAAGCGACATTCACCAAATTTTAATTTTGACTATACATTCACCTAAATTTCAGTGCAATCAAACATGAGTCTTGTACAAAGAAAACTGCGGAACATAACTCACATTCCCTGCCAAAAAAGAAAAAGGAAAAACGCGAAAGGGTCTAGCAACTTCATAAGTTATTGCTATTGGTGCTTCATATTTTTTTTTTTAATGAAAGTGTTGTAAGAATATAGTAGCCTTAGCACTTCTCATGTAACTAAAGGAGTGTTACACATACATACAGAATGCACATTCATTGTACACGCTACAACACGAATGAATCAATAAATGTACACACAGCGAGATGAAAACAAAAATCTAGTCGAGGCTGAAAGAAATCCGATTACCTAAATCAGCTGAAGACTAACAAGCGGAGTTTTCCTTGACTGACAGAAGTCGATCAGGTGGGCATCATCAAACGTTCCGAAACCCGAGAGTTTAATACCGTATGCTTCCATCTTTCGGGCATCACGTGGAAGAGGCGATTGCCAGAGCCCGTCCCACCAAGCAGGTGGCAGAACAGGAGTTAGAGCACATTGGTTCGGCTGCCCGTGGCAACTTAGAGGGCCCGCAAATCTGTTCCACACGTGGCCCCATCCCACCTGATTCCTTAACCCTTCTGAAACCAAATTGCTTTGGAAGCTACTAAGGAATGTAATGCTCGAGTTTGTAGAACTGCTCTCATCTGTGGACAGACAGACGAAGGACATTGTCAGAAAATGTTATTTTAGAAAGACGGGGAACTCTTGTGTGAGACAGTTTTATATATGAGATGTTGCTCCACTTAAGTGTTTGGGTCATAAGCCCCATAAGATCATTGGTCATGTAGTATAGTAAACGGTATTTATCTCATGTATAAGACCGTTTCATATAAGTTTTTGTCTAGAAAGATTAATAGCTGAAGCTATGCAGATTACCGAGTGTGTGGGCTGCTGCAAGTGCTGCGATCAACTGAGCGTAGGTTGTGCCAACACGTCGGTGGGCCCCGGAAATAACACCATGTTTGGCACGTGATGCGAGGAAGAAATCAACAAAGGCTACCCATCTGGGAGCTGGGCCCCAGTCCCTGACTCTGAAATTCAGGGTGATCACCTTGTTTGCGTTGCCAGATATATTTCCGTCATAGTGTTCATAATCAAAGTGTAAAACCTGAAAGTTAGAAACCAGTAAGGACTCCAATATTTGAATCACAAAGCACTTGTTAAAATGTAGGTTCATTGATCATCTTTTATTCTCATTTCCCAACACAATTAGCCTATTCATTTTCATTATCAGTCTCATCGAAAAATTATGATCCAAACATACAACACCATCTTACCAGATGCTATTGAGAAAACTTAAAACAGTAGGCCATGACAATTAAGGTAAGACATATTGAATGATTACCTCAGCAAATTCATCCAGACTTAGTGCAATATCTTTTATCATAGAGGGGGTATCCGAAACCAAAACAACTTTTGGTTTGGATATCATTTGAATATTTTTTATGGCTTTTCTTAGGCAATCCACCACCGCCCGCTTTGCTCTCACAGACCTGCAAACAATGAAAATCTCCAGTGAGAAGTGTGAGAGCCTGGTAGAATGAAAGACGAGTTCATTTATCTCAGAGTTTGCCGACTCTAAAGAAATGGCAGCCATTAAATCTTGGAATCTTGGAATAATTGGTCATATGTTTACTTGGTTCATCCCCACCTTAACTAATGCAGAATGTGACAAGTAATGGTTTGATTCAGTAATCCTAAAACAGTTTAGTCATAAAATGGTAATAATCAATAATGCAAATCATCATAATTTATGGCAAGTATGACCACATAAAAATATCATAGTTTCCTTGTATTTATAAGGAAATATTTATACAAAATAATATAAGAAGCTGAGGCTATATTTGCTGCACTAAGAATACAAGTTTTGCTGAGGTATAATTAGTCAATCTAAGCAAAAGGTGTCACTACATTTGAATTTCGATCACACGAATTCTGGAATTAGTACACAAATTTTAGCTTGCATTACCTATTCATCATCATCCGCATATGCAACGCAATATCAGGGTCTCTCCCACCACTAAGAGCCCAATTTATTGCTTCTTCGACATCTCTAGAAGGAGACATTAGAATCCTCATGAGCTCCCCGAACACATTAGCCCTGTACTGAAGATTTTCTGGCTTTCCAAACAAAGCAGAGGCAGCTTCCCTCATTTCTGGATGCACATTCTTCAAGAAAAACTGGGCAGCCACAGCATCTGTCGCATTCTGGAACCTGAGATAGAAGGAGATATTCAATAACTCCTTGACTGTGTACAGAAGATTCAGATGTATTCGATGTTTTAAATTACCATATAATAGGATGCTCCCATTCTTTCCAATTACTACAGAGAACTTCTGTCCGTGATGGCCTTTGAAAATCATCGATCTTCATTGTTAAATGCCTTCCATATTTTGTCAGACAACGATTCTGTCTCCATAGATGCTTCACTTCTCTTAAGGTAAATGAAATATTGGAATAGGAGATGTAATCTCCGAAAGGGTATCTACCCCTGAAAATCATAATTTACAATGAGAAATAGCTAACAATACACAAAAAAACTTATTTGAAATCTATGAATCATTCCTTAATGATATTTCACAAGCATGGAAGAAACAAACAAATTTGAAGGAAACAACTTAAATGAACAGATAAATTAGATTAAGCAAATTCATAATCCAACTCAAAGAGAAATTTGGAGGTAAATAAAGGCTTGAGAGAGAACCAATATGCCTGGTTTGCCCAATTATCAATGACCGGTTCAGCATCACGCTCAGCGCAGCGGCAGTTAAGATCTTGTATAATTCATTTCCCAAACCAGCTTCTGATGCTTTTCCAATCACAAAACCGTGATTACAGAATTGTTCTGGATGAAATTCACGTACTCGTGATGCACCTGAGATTCAGATTAGTTTCTTTAACACCAAAACGCTATGATTTCAATAGATGTACTAGGGAGAAATTCACAATCAAAATCCAAAGCATAAATTAAGCAGTTAAAATGTGCAATTAATTAACCAAAACAGAAATCAACCAAACAGAAACAGCTTACCGTTAACGACGAAGTGATTACGAATAATCCTTCTCACTCTATGACTTTCCTCCACATAACCTCTTCTGAAGATCTCGCCCATTTCTTCGACCGTTGCGCATTTCTTTCCGAAACCATTCCCTTCCAGCTCAGTATTCGTCGTATTAGGTGAAACAACCTGATTGTGCAGGATTTCTAGGGTTTCGTTCTTGATCGGGAGCTGGGAGGAAGGATGAATAGACCTGAGGTCGGCCATGAATAATCCGAGAATGGTGAACATTGCAATCAAAATTAGGAGAAACGGAAGCCGTACTCGGCGTCGGCGCCGCGGCGTCGACCTCGAGCTCATTTTTCCGGGCGGCGCCCTTCGTTGAATGCGATTTTCAGGCTGAGGATCCAAGCTCGACTAATCGGAGATTGTATTGCATCGGTTAGTTATGCCACCGACGTTGACTGTTCTAGGCCGAGTATATGTATTGGGCCGGGAAATCCGCAGTCCGTTTGTGCATCTTGGGCTCTTGGGCTCTTGGGTTTAGTATTTGATTTTGGGCTGAAATTTTAATAAACAACCACAAAAAATTGAAACATGATATGATCCAAATCCGAAAAAAGAAGGCGTAAAAAGTTTTTTTTTAAAAACCCTATGTTTGACTTTGACGATAAACTCACAAAACGGTGCCCTGTTTCATTAATGGCATAAAATTGTTATGTTTGGTGAGAAAACTCTAACTATATAAAGTTGGAGGTGAATTTATATAATTGTCATATACTTAAAAACACTTGAATAAAAATACACATACAAATTCAGATGGAAACACATAGATACAAAATATATATTTATCAAAAGAGTCAAAAAGTGAACCGTGAGAATTTCTTGCATAGTTTTACCAAATACAGGGAGTTTTATGCATTTAATGAAATATAGATTGAATTTCGTGCATACTCATATTAAACATAATAAATCTTATGCATTTAAAAAAGGGTTAATTACACATCAAATCACCAACTTTTTAGCGATCACAATTTAATCAAAACTTTTGAATCTTTGCAAACAAAACTCCAACTTAACATTTAATTGTAATTTGAACCAACAAACAAAAATTTTATTGTCCATAAATGATATTTTACTTACCTGATAATGTATAATCAATTGTATTAATATATTTAGATTGTTTCGAATGACAATGCATAATTAATTATCATTTTCAGGCAAAATGAAATCTGACTGTTGACTAAGATTCCTAAAAAAATTTAAGTTGAAGTTTTATTTGTAACGACTCAAAAGTTTATATTATATTACAATTTGCGAAAAGATCGTAATTTTATTTGTAATTAATTAATAAAACATGTGGGAGTCACATACCCCTACACTTTGGAAGCCTTATTTACAAAGTCCCACACAAATTTCCCTACATTGCAAACATCTACAAAATGTGGGCCACCCTTTTCTTCTACTTGCACTTTTTGGTCACACAACCTTTATTTTTTGTCATTTTGTGCTCAATCTCCAAGATAGTCTTTTAGCCAAATTCTTTATTTTTTGAATTTTATTTCTCCATCATTTTCAATTTCAGGCATTTTTTTTTATTGAAAATGGGGCAAAAAAAATCGAGTCTTCTATTTTTTTTATTTCCCCAGCCTTTTTAATAGAATAAGGACGATTTTTATTTCCTTTCTTTCCCCAGCTTTTTTGAATTTTCAGAAATTCTCGAATCCTATCTTTTTGCCCTTTTTTAATTAATTACAGATTGTGCTTATTCTTACAGATTCGTGCTTATTCTGTGGGCACTATTTTGAGCTTTTAATTTTCGGGCAATATTCAATTTTAAACGAAAATAGTTTGCATAACAGTAAAAATATGTTTGAATAACAGTAGAAATATGTCGAATAACAGTAGAAATAGGTCGAATAACCGTAGAAATAGGTCGAATAACAGCATTATTTTGCTATTTTGCCCAACTTTAAAAAAAAAAGTTGAATATTGATAAAAATAAATGAATATACTCTATCAATTGTTGAATAACAATGTAAAATATGTTGCATAAACATGTTAATATTTTGCATAACCACTCATTTCATTACTTAATGAGGCACTCATTAAGAGGCATTCAAATCCCACAAATTTAACAAAACACAGTAGGAAGAATTACAAGCAAATCCAAAAATCTCCAAGAATCAGAAACCAAGAATACACAATGTTCAACATATTTTTATAAATAACAAACCCCACAAGAAATCATTCAAAATTTCACAAATCAATTTCATATTATCCAAAAAAAAAAAAAAAGCTCTGCAAAATAAATTCAGGGAAAAACTAGAACGGTGGCCATTGCCACTTTTTTGACCTCTGAATCACCACTTTTTTGGTACAGTGGTGGGGGGAGAGAGTGAGACAGTCACCGTCACTTTTCCGACCTCCGAATCTTCGGAGAAACAGATCCACGTTTAGAGGCGGCGAGCAGATCTTCAATAGATCCGGCGTCTCAAATCATAGAGTCGCTGGTCCCTTCCGCAAACAGAGGCGGCGGCGCGGGAGGAGGCGCGACCGCCTCTTCTTCTCGGTGCGCGTGGGGGTCAAAACTCGCGGCGGTGGCGGATAGATCCGTTCGTTGGGGCTGTGACCGATCCGTCGCCGTTGCAGCCCTTGCGCGAACATGGTGCGGCGGTGGGCTGCGGCAGCAGGCGGTGGGCGGCGACAGGCAATGGGCGGTGGCAGAAGAACGGGAGGGGTGGGGGTGGATTATATACGAGAGAGAAAGAGAGAGTTTAGTGAGAGAGTGAAATGAAAAAAAGAAAAGAAAGTGGCCGATTTAGGGAGAGAGAAAGAGAGTAAGTGGGTTGGGGTGTGAGTGTGGGGCCCATTTTTGTGGGTATTTGTTATGTAGGGGAATTGGTAGGGAAAATTGTAATTAGGGGTTGAATTGTAGGGGGATATGCAATTATTCCATAAAACATGTGGGATGTTTCATGCAAATTTTTACTAAATACAGAAGGATTTATGCAATTAATAAAATACAACAATATTTTGTACATTATTCATTAAACATAGGACTTTTTTGCTTTTTACCTAAACGAAAGAGATCCCCTATCAAAGAAAGTAGCAAAATATATTATATAAATTAGTTGACAATTCCAACAAAACTTAATTCAATATATATAAAACTGAATTATTGTCATGGTAATGTAATGATCCCCATTTTATACTGTGACATTGACTCAATATATAGTTCACGTGGATGTCTAGTATGAATAAAGTGTATGATATACTCATTCAACAGTTGAACTTGTTTATATTTAAAAGTGTAGGTTGATTATATTGAAAAGTATGATTAAATTACATTGAAAAGTTTACATTGAAAATCAATTTTTAATGTAAACTTTTTAGTCCAATCCTATCACACTTTTCAATATATAAAAAGTCACAACTATTGAGTAAGAACAAGAGAGTTACTCACTGTTGATAGATTGAAATGTCAGCATGCATTCAAAAGAATTGTGAAAAAATAATTAAAATACACTCTCTTATAAGCATCTCAGTAATAAAATTTCATCCATTAATTGGAAAGAAAAATTCAAATTCAACCAAATACGTAGATAAAATAAATACTCCCTCTGTCCCCTAATAATATTTACATTTACTGTTTTCTCGTGTTTTAGTGAGCGAGTTTTTTATTAGTATTTGAAATGATAAAATAATTTTTAAAGTATTTTATAATAGAGTAGAGATGGATCTATCGTACCCCTTTCTTGAAATCACTTTATCATTTTAAATATTAATAAATAATTCGCTCGCTAAAACACGAGAATAAAGGCAGTGTGAATATTATTAGGGGACGGAGGGAGTATAATTTTGATCCGTTTGACACTGCAAAATAAATTTGTCAAAGAAAATATCATTTTCATGGATTAGTGTAAGAATCAAGTACAAAATTAGAGTCTCTATATTGCAATAGCCAATAGGACATAAGGAAAATAATCAACTGCTCCTCATGTAACAACAAAGAAGAGCAGCAATCAAGTATTATTACACAAGTTCAAAAAAAAAAAAAAAAAAATTAAATCGAAATTATAAACACAAAGTCCTATATAAACACGAAATATGAAATATCAACATAATCTCCCATCCCTCACGATTCCCACCCACCCGAACTCATCCTCCCCATCTCTGTATAAAAAATCCATCAACACCATTGCCATTGCTACTCCTTTAGCTTCTTCTTCCCTGTGGGTGCCGCAACGCCGCTAAACAGCTCGTCCACCGCGGACTCGATTTCCTCGGGCGAAAGCTTCACGTACTTCTCCGTTTGCCTCCCCGGAGTAAAAGTCTGACTGTACCTCGAAAGGAACGACCTGTAGGCCGGAATCACCATATTCGATATGGAAACACGCAGCTCCGACTGAAGCTGCTCATCCGCAATCACCCAATGGCTCTGCGTCTTCCGGATTTCGTCGAACATCGCATTGAACCCCTTGAACCTCTCCTTCAACACCGGCTTCATCACTTTCCCGTTAACCGTTAACCCCTCGGGGTTGAGGAAACTCAACAATTTCCCCCACGTTTCCCGTTGGTACCCCTTGTGGTAATTCCGCAAATCGGATGACTTTTTCCGGTACCAATTTTCGCCTAACAACGCATTCAGCTCATTCGATCGCTTGATCTTCTTCAGCGTGAATCTTCCATTGTTCATCATGAATATCGAGCTCAACGATATGTCCTTGTACAGCCGCGATTTTGCCTCGATGTTGGCGTCTAATAGATCCATAATCTTCAGCAATTGAGATTGGAATGGGGATGGGGATTGCGATTGCTTCTCATTATCCGACGAATCGCCTTTCTCAACCTTCTGATTCTCGATGAAAACTTGCTCCAATGAATCCTTGTAAAACGATGCGCATTCTAAATAATTCATGATGTATTTCGTCAATGGATGAACAGCACCACCGGTAACAGGATTCTTCGCCGAATCCGCTCGGATCGAATTCTCCAGCTCGTTGAAGATCGCGATCATCGCCTCGCCGAGATGCGATCTGATCTTCGAGGCCTCGTTTTTCAGATCCTCGATCGGTTGCCCCTCTCTTAACAATCCTTCGATCTTCGCAACAACTTCTTTCACAGCTTCGTAAGTATCGAGAAGCTTGATCAATTTCTCCGCCGAACGCTTCGTTAACGCCACGGCTTCCGCGAAATTGAGGAATTGAATCGTTACTCCACGGGAAACGCTGATGAACATTCTCTCAGAGATCGAAGGATGATCGGGAAAAACATGATCGCAGAGCTTTCGCTCCGTTGAAATTTGCGAATTCACGAATTTTTTGAATTTTTTGATGCGGTTATCGATCTCCTTCTCCAGCGATTCCCACGACATTTTATGAACATCATCGTTGCTGTTTTTTTCAAATCCGAGCTTCTGTAAGCTCTCTTCCAGCGCATTTCTTCTAACGACGTAGTAAACCTCGCAGCACTCTGATTCGTACCCTGCATCGAGCATCGCCTTCGATACTCTGATCAAATTGGATAAAATCTCATCCGAATATCCTAAATCGGTCACCTCTACCGGATCAGAATCGTGGATCTTGTAATCCTCGAGGAGCGATTTGAATTCTTCCTCCAAATACGACATCGCGCGCTGAATAACGCCTCCGGTTCGATTGATGGAATAAGCGTACTTGTATTGGGTAGAGAATTTCGAAAGCGCTTTTGAGAGGGAAGAAACGCGATTCAAAGCTTCGAGAAACAACGCTGAATCCTCATCGGTTAATCGGCTCCATTTCACCGGAGAATCGCCGGAATCGTACTCCTCGATTTTATCTTCGAACAGAACCAGAAATTGCTCGATCGAAATCGGCACATCGGGCGGTGTTGACGCTTCGCCTTGTGTGGAAAGCAATGAGGAAATGTAGAGATCGATCTCCGCTGTAATTTTTCCGATATCAGGCGGCAATGGCGATGACTGTTGGAACTTTTTTTCAGCTGGATCGTCTAATTCCGCTTTGATTTCAGGTAATTTTGGATCGGAATGTGGTGATGATGAGGTATCAGCTTCATGATCTATAATACATTGATTAATCTCTTCTGTTTTGTGGTTGATTTCATCTACGGTATTGTCATCATCGGGATTATTTTCAGAAATGGATTTGTCTAGGTCAGATTCCATATTTGATCTAATGAGTTTGTGTATTTACCTTGTTTCTGGAACAAAACTTGGGATGGAGGAGAGAGAGAAGAGAGAGAAAGAGGAGGGAATGATGGGGAATTCGGGAGCAGCGGTAAACATGGAAACCCGAAAGAGGAGGGGAATTATCCATTTGAATATATTTGCTTTTCGAGAAATAATTAATTAATATTAAAAATGATAACTAAGAAGTTGAAATGGTCGTTGTGGTAGTTAGTATTGAGAGATGGAAGTTTTGTTGGGGGAGTAGAGCAACGCTCATGCTCTCCACCACTAAGCATGATCGTGAAGGTTTCAACTTAATTTATGAACATTTGTGTGTTCATAAATTAATACACATTCCTTCTATTAATGTGTTATATTAGATATATGCACCATACAACCCCACGCGATAACTACTTATAATGTAAATTAGCTATCATATTACATAGTTTAATTAGGGATAACAAGGACAAATTTGAATTCTGCGTAAGACCTCTATTAGAGAGGGGTTTGGACACGTCTAAGTGGATTAGAAACTAGTCGCCAATTTATATAGAAGCCACCCGGCAAACCGTCACTAGGGTGATCGTGGTGTGGTTTTGTATTTATTTTACTAAATTCAAATTGTCTTTTTTTTTTTTTTACAAGTAGTTATGTACTTCGTTTAATTGTAAAATTCAAAATCATAGGTGTAACAATTTCGATTGATTATTTGAAATTTGACGGTTTAAATTGTACATGAATGTTAGTAAAAAATTAAACTAATGATAATATATTTAACTGAAATAATGTTCTATAATATAGTTTAAGTTAGGAAAATATATTTAGAACTGAAATTGAATATGAAATAAAATCTCGAGTCATTTACATAGAGGTGCATTTTGTATAGTATTATTGCAAATAAGGGCATATGCCCCAAAAAAGTAATTACATAGAAGGACAAATCATACCCTATACCCACCCACCCTTTTTCCTCCCCACTTGTACACGCCCCCAACCCCCCTCCCCCACCCTTTTCTCTCCCCATACGGTTGATACTCCCATTTTCCATTTCATCTCTCACTCTCTCTCCTTCCCACCTTTTTTTCTCCCCCATTTTCCAGATTCCATTTCAAATCCAACCACCCATTTCTCTCTCACCCCCATTTCAATCCATTTTTTAATAATTTTCCATCGGATTCTTCTTAGATCCGGTGCAATCCGCCGACCCCACCGTGTTTCCACATCCAAAGGCCACCAGCGACCACCTCCTTACTCTCATATAAGAAAGTCACCGTCGTGAGTTTTGCGAACCAATCCCCGTGCACAGCTCGTCTCTTAGAGTCCGACGGCCCCATATGCCGCTTGTCCTATCGTCTTTCATCCCAAATCCTCTTGTCGCCCTTTTTCTTACCCCTCAAGACCAGATCCACCGTAGTCTGCCACCATGTCGACAACGCTCTCCTTTACTTTACCGCACCGCCACCTTCCAGCGTGTGTCCTAATCGGCCGCCACAAGTTCATTCGGCCTCAGTCAGATCCGTCTATGAGTGGCCACCATCCCTCGGCCTCAGATCTGCCGCCGACAAGGTAAGAATAAACGAATTTGTATTTTAAAATCCATTTGAATTAGATTATTTTGGCACAATGCATCAATTCGTTCAATCCTTGTGTAATTGCATGAAGATGGTCATCACAACTGGTTGTTCTCTTTATTTGCAGATTGAAAGAAGGACTTTAACATGAGGAAGTAATGAAAAAGACACCATGGGCATATTTCGCAGTGTGCAATTTTTTTTATTTTTTTGCATCTGGGTAAATAGGCCAAAGGAAGCAATTTTTTCAGCTTTGAATATGTAATTTTTTTTAAATTTTAATTTATATATCTAATTTTAGATATTTAGTTTCAATTTTAGTAATTAAATTGATGTTATTGCATTTTGTTCTTTTATTTGTGACATATGTTTGAGTGCAGAAAATTACTGAAATTACACATCCAATAAACAAATGAAAAGAAGCAATAGTTATGTATAAGCAAAAACACAGTTAATTTGTACACTCAATTAATTCTTGAAAAATTAATTACTTAGCGTGAAAAAAATGATTAAAGTTGCACGATTGATAAAAAAAAAATCTTTAAAATAATCAATAATTATATTTGTTCAAAATGCTATTGAAATTGCACGCTAAAATAATCTGAAAAAAATCCTATAATTATGAGTGAAAAAATACCTGCGTGCAAAATACTGATAAAATTGCACATGAAATATATAATGTAATGTGTGTTTATATATAATGTAATGTTTTTAAGTATCAGATTGATAAATAATTTATTCAAAATAACGCGTTTTAATTTGAATTATAATGTAAAAATATATTTCTTGCGTCCAGGGGTATTTGCTACACATGAAATACGAAAAAGGGTAAAATAATAACAAATTGATGAATATATGTATATTTTTATGAGCTAAATTAAATTTTTTTTTTGGATAGTATGTAAACTGGTGTAAGACATTCGATTCATATAAAATTAATTTCCCTTTTCTTTTAAATTTTCTCATTCCGATTCCAATACATGGTTATCTCAATTGATATATTTGGCCAGACCGTTCACGAAGCACAACTACGACAAAATGGGGAGAGTAGAAAATTTATGAAAATTGTAATGCAGTTGGATTTATTTATATGAAGATTGTAATACACGCGAATTTTAAAGATTGTGCCAAATAACTCGCATTACCCTTACATGTATCAATAACAGTCCTAATATAGAAAATAATATACTAATCAGATTATAAATGAAATTGATCCTTAACCGCGAGCTAACCATTTCTATCGATGTATCCAAATCCTCATTGTTTGAGTTCTAGTTATGACACACTGCAATTAACACGATTCTAATAAAAAATATTATGGTTCAAATATATATTAAATAAAGGCAAAGTCTTGTGAGACAGTCTCACCGTGAGATCATTGTCACTTAATTTTTTTAAAAAATATTATCACTTTTATTGTATATCATTTTTCATAAAATGTATGTAAAGTGTATATCAGTTTAAGAAAAAAGTTTAAAAATTCATATAGTTTATTACATTAATAAAGTTAAATTAAAAATAACATATTTAATACTTAATAGCATGATCATATCTAATCACCAAATTGGAATCGTGCAATGGATTCGCTAAGTGACAATCGGATTCGCGAATCGCACCCCTTTTAGAAAACGGTGCGAATACGATACCGCATAATGGTCATTTTAGTAGAACTCGTGTACCATAGTTTATTTGGTGTTTCAATTTATGTCTCATATAAAGCGTGTCTTTTGTTTTTAAGCTTTACATAAGTAGAGCGTATGACAGGGTTGAGTGACATTTTTCTGGAGGGGGTTATGATTAAATTGGGTCTTGATTGGTCTCTGATTAACAAGATTATGTTGTGTGTGAAGTATGTGTCCTTTTCTGTACTACTACTGATAGTTTATTCCATCTCGATCGGGGGCTATGTCAAGGGACCCTATGTCACCTTATCTTTTCTTATTCTACGCAGAGACACTTTCCGTTTTATTAGGAGGGAGGTGGAGAAGGGTGTGTTACACAAAGACCGAATTTATCGTAGGGCACCCACGCGTATCAAAGTTATTCTTTACTATGATACTTTAATATTTGGTGGGGCTACCGCCATAGAGTTGAGGAGAATTAAGGAAATTTTCGAGATTTATGAGGGGGCTTCAAGTTAGACTATCAACCAAAACAAGTTTGACATTATGTTTATTGTTGGGTTGTCGGTGAAGAGAGGCTTGAAGTTGGCTCAAGAGTTGGGGGTTAGGAGGGTGGATCAGCGTATGCAGTATTTGGGAATCTCAACTAAAATTGGATGTTCTTGGAATGCAATCTTTAGAGCACTGGTAAACAGAGTTGCAAAGAAAATAAAAAATTGGAAGTAGGATATTATCACATGCTCGCAAGCTTATTACTTTGGTGAGACCAGTCGTACAGTCGATTCCTAACTATTTATTTCATGACCTTTTTCAAGATTACCGACATCATCCAGAAAATTGAGTTTGCTATTGCTATTTTATGGGGACAAAAATGGGATGAGAAAAGGTTCATTAGTTTAAATGAGAACTGTTGTATTTTTAAACAATATTCATTGATCCTTTAAAACATGCTCCCTCTGTCTCATTTTCGATTGTCCTTTTACTTTTAACAAAAGTTTTAATGTGAGAAATGTTTATTAAAATTTATAGTGATAAAGTTGTTTTTTTTAGTGATATTGTGTTGATTATTTTTTAAAGGGGAAATCGAAAAAAAGATGTACGTTTCTTATAAAGGGTCAATTGAAAATGGGATCGAGGGATTATTAATTTGGTAAAATTAATTGTTAAGCTTAAAAATATTAGTTGCAATTTTGTTGTAGAATTAGTAGCGAAAACAAACTTACCAAAATGTCTTAAAATTTCACATATTTGCATTGCTTGAATCTCAAGCTCAATGTATGGGAAGAGATATAGTGGATATATTATTAAATATCTTAAGATCGCATTTGATAATTACATTTAGAGGTCAATAAATTTGTTTCTTATATACCCATCAAATACTCTATTCAACATATCTTATTTACGTAAAATAAAAAAAAAAAGTCAAGAAAGCTATTCCATTCTTGCATTCCAGGACTTCATCTTCTTGTTAGAAATCTAAATAATCGAGGATGAAAGTTATCATACTTTATCTTGCTTAATAAATGCAATGGAAAAGCTATTTACTCAAGAATGAATTCGAAATTGAACGGTGTTTTTAAATTATTTCTCTCTATGCAAGATGGTGAATCAGATTATATGAGAAGTAAGCTTAGAGACCTTTTAACCGTAATATTTTATGGGACATTTGATAGATGAGATGAGAGAATTAGGTGAGAAAAAAAAAATGATGGAACCCCAAGATAAGGTGATAAAAGGTATTTAATATAATTATTTAGAATATAATTAAAATAGTTTGTTTGGTAGGAAATATATATATGTAAACTTTAAAAATACTATTGTGCCGTTTAATAATATTATATTTGATTCTTCCAGGTTTTTATTCAATACGGTTTCCGTTGCTTTGCTTGCTCAAGAAGATATATACATATAATGGATATTCTTATACCCATCAAACAAATCAAGTGAAATATATTTCGTTGGGATTTCTACATTAACTTACTCTAAGTTGCTTGAATTCCAAGTTACACAATAAACACAAATATTGGAAGAGATATTAACGGATAGATAGATTAGATATTTTAGGATCACTTTCCTAATTAATCATATTAGGGATTCCAGTCCATCAAATTACGTTCCTTATATATATATATATATATATAACATCAAACGCACTCTATCTATATAACAAGTCTCATACATGGTAAAAAAGTAGCGACACAAATTAACGTGACACACACATCAAAATCGCTGCTCAAGCGATGAACTCGTCGTTGTTGGCGATAAAATTGTGGCTAAATCGCTGAAGCTTCGATTTCTAATTGTCGACGACATTGTCAACAAAATCAACTGTTAATTGATTTTGGATTCACAAGAAAACTTGTTTCCGGGAATCGGAATATGAAAGCAATAAGAACGAAATTGAAAATCAACAAGAACACCAGTTTACGTGGTTCGGAGATAAAGCTCCTACGTCCACGGGATCCGAGAGGATAGCGTATTCCACTAAAAAAAGAATTGGAAGTTACAAGTTACAATTGCGCTCACAGATGATGTTCTCATGTTCTCTCAGCTAAGAACCCCCTTTTATAGGTACAGAGATTGGAAACGAACCCTAAATTCGATTCAGTTGTAACAAACTCAAAGTAAATGTAGTTATCCAGCTGGCTAACAACTTCAATAACCGCCATGGTTGATTCAGTTAGAACCGCCTTCGAATTAACTCCAATTTGGAATACATCGCGAATCACGGACTTCAGGATCAGATGACAAGACCTCCTCTGGCTCTGGTCACTTACACCAGATGACCTCTGGTCCCAGACCTCCTCTGATAGACCTCCTCTGATGTCTCATCTACCAGACTCGTATGACCAGACCTCACCTGACGGACCTCCTCTGATAGCTCTCCTGCCAGACTTCTCTGGTCAGGCTTCTCTGGTCAACCTCATCTGGTCCACCTCTTCTGGTACCCCAAATTCACTAACTGTTGGTGATCAATTTTTATCGAATGGATTAGTGACTGTTTAAGTTCAGTTTAATGATCATCAATCAATTACGTGTGATTGGTTACCACCGTAAATGGTAAATCGAAGGTCGGGTTATGAACTTGTAAATGTGAAAATCAAAATTGTAATAATTTCGTATGTGTGCACGTTTAGGTGTATTAGTGTGTGTTTTGGGAGTGTTTATGAATTTGAACTTGTATTTCTTAAGCTGAAGAACAACCATTTATAGAGACTAGCAAGCATGAGGTGTTCCTGACTCTTGGTCTCCATAGCCTGCATGCTTGACATGTGTCATTTGACTCTAGTTTGACCTTATCTAAGCTAAATCTTAGTTACAAAGTCTTCTTTGGTTTTATCTCGGACTTCATTGTTGTTCGTCCATGTCGGTTTAAATCGATCCAGGATGGTTCTTTTATAAAAGTTGTTCGCCATTTGGGTGTATGGCTCAGAAGTTGTTCGCCTTTGTGTCTTGCACAGATTGGCTTTGGGATCTTGGTCCTTTGTTCGTCAGCATACACCTCTTAGGCTGATAACTGTAACACTTTTACCAATGTTGTTCGTCATTATTGACTTGGTGGTGGGTCCATATTTGGTCTTTGGTCTTTAAACCTGTTCGCCGATAAGCTGTTCGTTGTTATAGTTGTTCGTCACTTTATACACTCCTTGGATTTGTTTATGCACCCCGGCTTGAGTTTCTTTATTGATTTGATTTGATTTGGGGTTGATTTCTCATAATCCCTATTCGGGCCTTAATCCTTGTTCGCTTACCATTGATGGATGTTCGCCTATCAACAATTGCCCCCTATCCTGACTAGATGTTGCCTCTGACAAGCAACTTTGTGGCGAGCAACTGTAGTTAGGATACTATTCTGATGAGGGTTGGGACGAACATCATTGGTCCTGGCGAGCAATAAATGGTCCGTCGTTTTGTCTCCCCAAGGTCTGGGGGCTGTACGAAGATGACGTGGGCGGCATGATTGCGCGCCGCCCACGCGCGAGCAATCCCGAGGCCACGCGCCCCTATATTTACAAATAGGCCCTTCGATTTTCAACCTTGCTCGGATTTGACCCCGTTTTTTGGCAGCTTGGTCCCCATTTTTTGGGGTAATTATGGGTTTTACCCCGTTTTTGCTTGGAGTATATATATGAAGTAAACTGAAAATTTTCCCACTTTTTCCATTTCTGCTACAGTGCTCCGGCGATTTCATCTTTCTCCGACGATTTCGAGCTCTCCGGCGTCCGTTTCTCTTGCATTTGGCCTCAAATTCCATTCCCAAGGTAGTTATTTTCTTATCTCTTCTTCTTTCTCTCTTTTTCTTCCACATTCCTCCATCGCCGCCGTGTGGGATCTTGTGCCACCATCTTCTCCGGTGAAGCGCCGCCGTCTGCAACTTCATCCGCCGCCATCTGGATTTTTCCCTTTTCTCTTCCCATGTCTTCGCATTCGAGTAACAAATCTGAAGAAACTCTCGATCCACTTTTCCTAATTGCGGCCCCCGTCGATCAACCTCCCTTCGAGATTTCCTCGGCGTCAGATCCTCACGTTGATTCGGTGGTTCGTTCAGTTGAGGATACTGGTGCTCGCCCATCTGGGAGGGAAATAATGGTGGTTGCTGCGAACAGAAACTCCGACGAGGGCACCTCGACTAGCACTGAATCGGAAGATCCCCAATTTGACGAGTTGACTCGTGAATTTTTGGAAGGGATAGGGTTCCCATCTCCAAAAATGATGGAAAATGAGATCCCAACTGGAGTTGCTCAGCCCTTCGAATGGCGAGCGTATGCTGAAGAACACGTGAACAACTTTGCTCGCCCACAGAGAGAAGTGTTGGATTTGGTGAAGTCCGAATTCCAGGCGAGCAGGATTAAAAGCGTTGTTCGTGAGGATGAGTTGGACTCGATCCGGGAGACCTATAAGATTCCCTATGACATTCACATGTGGGCTCCCCGGAGGAAAGAAAGAGCTGATCGCCCCCCTCCAGGATGTACGGCGATCAACATTCATACATTGATCGCCGGATTGAAACTGCCTCTCCCACCCATTGTTGGTCGCTTCCTAGAGGCGACCAACCTTGCTATCACCCAAATTACTCCGATTGGGTGGATGAACCTGTTGGGGACAATGTGTTTGTTCGCACTGGAGGGGTATGTTGATCTTATAACAGCAGAAGATATCAACTACCTTATGACGATCACAAGATGTCCCCCTGGAGAGGAAGGTTACTACTACCTCAAGGCCAGGACATGATTGAAGATGGTGGAAGGAGTGCCGAACAAAATCCGTGACTGGAAGCAGCACTTCTTTTTCATTGGGGGTGATTGGCGAGCATCTTCTGGTCCACACGGTGGTGATGGACGAATAAATTCCCCAGCCTCTTATGGGAAATTTAAACGTAAGATTATTTTCTTGCTCGTCCTCGAACTGTACTGTTCTAATTTAACTTTTCTTGTTTGTTCGCAGGCCCTCGTTTGCCCAAGTGGAACTCGGAGGAAGAAGAGATCGGCTCAGAGTTCCTATTTACCTCCTGCTTGGTCGGCCTTCGCAATAGAGCAGAAAGGACCACCGAGTATCTGCGTGAGGGAAAGTGCTTGAGAGCTGCTCGCTTGTTCCCTTATCCTCATCACCTGGAAGCACAAGCTGAGGTGCCCCCAGGTATGAAAAATTTCTGACTCCAAACACCAACTTTGCTCGTCATTTGACTTCCACAACTTGCTCGTCTAACTCTTCTCTTTTTTTATTTATTTTTATTTTTTTAAGTATCCTTTACTTTCTTGTTCGCAGATATCGTGCCGACGATCATCCCGGTCGAGCAAGTGTTGTACATCAATATGATTGCTCGAAGACTCCCGTCAATATAAGGGATATTCCTGGCGAGCACGTTTGTAGGGCGACAAAGTTGGTCGCCCGAGCCTGGACACGCCCACTGGACAAGGCCGTCTTTCAACAGGGGCTGGCTGACAATGCTCATCTTTCCATGATGCTTCACGCCAACGGCCTTGTCACCGCTCAAAGGGTAATAGCCCAGATTGCCGAGCTAGAGGAAGTTTCTCGTCACTACGCGAGCACTGCTCGGCAACTTACAGAGGAGAAAGATGGTTTGGTCGGCCAGTATGAGGCCAAACTTGCTCGCCTTAATAACCAGATCAATGTTTACATTGATGCTGAACAGAAACGCCTTGAAGAAATTCAAGGTTTGTCTAAGGAATTAAAAGACAAGGAGGCCATGCTCGGCGAGGGGGAGAAGAAATTGACTGCGGCTGAACAAGAGATTGCCGAGCTCAAAGCTGAAAATGCTCGTCTTCGGGAGGCGGAATCCAACCTCTTCACCCGCGAGCAACTTGAAGAGGAGGTTCAAGCTCGCACCGGCCCCATCTCCAACCTTGGATATATTTGTGCCTACGCGGATAGCATCCGCACGGCCGATGCCTATGATTACAAGGACTTGGTGGAAGAAATGACCAAGGACTTGAATGAATTCATAGAGAACTATCCACCGCCGAGCAATATTGAAATTCAGCTGGCGGATTTGGCTGTACTAGGGGTTAAACTTGATAAACTTGACCCCAGTATTGTCATCACTCATCCTCCTCCTCCAGTTGATGAAGGCGAACAAGAGGAAGAGGTGGCTGTGGTTGACGAGCAAAATGCTAAAGAGGCGGAGGATAAGGCAGCTGAAGACTTGGCTCGAGATTTGATCGTTGATCCTCCCGCCGGGCAAACTCAAGATCCTCCTCCCGCCGAGCAACAATAGTTATTAGGACAGCTTTTTCTCCTTTCTTCCGTTGTAGTTGTTCGTTCTTTTTGTAATACTTTTGTGATGGTCCCGTTTTCGAAAACCAAAATGGGAATTCAGGAGCACAATTTGTTTTTTTTTTAAAACCTTCGCGTTGCACCCTGAAAGAGTTCAGTGAGGAAACACTCAAGTCACTGCGTTGCTGAGAGTCAGAGCTATCAAGTCAGAGATGAGACTTGAAAGCTCAGGCTCTCAACAAGGCAGTGACTCGAGAGACTGAACTCTCGAGTGCCTAGCCTGATCTGGTCAATGAGATGGAATCTCCCTGACCTGATTGCTTAACCAAAGTTTTCTTATAACAAAGCTTAGTGAGCTGACTTTCGCAATACTTTGGTAAATACTTTAATGAAACAAACGCTCAGTTTAACGTGGTTCAGAGACACAAGCTCTTACATCCACGACCTGATTTAACAGGAAATCCACTCCTTTGGATTCTTGTTTTTAACGTGCCAAGGTGCACTTACAACTGGACTCACGCCACTCCCTGGACTGCCCTTCTCCTTCTAACAACTTACTCCCAACAAGCCTGACTTAGGGTTTTGGTTTCGGTTAGGGTTTTCTCCAACTAGGTGAGGTTTTCCCTTTACAATGTGTTAGCCAATAGCTAAGATAGGGAAAACCTCTCTAAGCCTAGAGTTATAAGCTGAGCACTCTTATGTATATATTTGTGAACTCTCAGTGTATAAGACGTGAGTAGAACCTCCTTATATCTCCCATGCACGTATGCTACTACTCACACTCTCAGCTCGTAGGTGTTGGTTTTCTTACAATGATACAACAACACAACGACTCAACACAACACTCTCTAACAACAAGCTATGAGCTTGTATTTATAATGGGGATTCAAATGTATCCGTTGGAGAGGAAATACATTTGAATCCAGCATTAAATGGTTTCAACCACTTTTCTGGGAATTCGGCCTTTGTCAGTGTCAGAGTTGCTGCCTCGTGCTGATTGGTCCACGTGGCCTGGATTCACGGATCTTTGACTCAGTGGGTTGACTAAGACCCACTGACTTTAGGTAGCTTCCTCCTTCACTGACTGATGATCTTCAGTGGACTGAACGTCTTCAGTGTAGTTGTCCTTCAGAGACCGTTTGAAGATCATTTCCAAGAAGTTTGTCATAAGGCTGAATGACAAACTTCCCTGACCACAGTAGCCTGACTTCTTCAGGGCCTACTTGGTGCAGCACTGATCCACCTGATCAGGCTCTTCACTGAGTGGTCCACCAGACTTGGCTTAGATCAGCCTGACTTACACTCAGTGGGACTTCCTTCAGGCTTCTCTTCAGGTTCAGGTCTTCCTTCAATGGCTTCAGTCAGTTCTCTTGAGATGTCATCTTGACTTCCTCAGGCTTTATCAATGAGTTCCCCCTCACTGAGTTCCCCCTCAGTTGAGTTCCCCCTCAACTGAGTGCTTCCTCAGCTAAGTTCTTCTCACATTACAACCTGTCTAACTGAATACACAAACTATCCTGACCTGAATCTAAAGATACTATCCTGACTGCTTTCAAACCTATTACATGTTGTTTTGGAAAATCATCAAAACTAAAACATATCCCAACAATTTCCCCCTTTTTGATGATTCCAAAACTTCTAACCAAATGATTTTCTATTACAAGAATAATGTCAGAGTACAGGTAGTAGTTTGAAATATGCAGGAATTCCCATAGTTAAAAGCATTTAAGATCTGTTCGGTTGACCATTTTTCTTAACAAAACTGGATCAGTGGTCATGTGAACAACCTGCTCTGATACCAATTGATGGTCCCGTTTTCGAAAACCAAAATGGGAATTCAGGAGCACAATTTGTTTTTTTTTAAAACCTTCGCGTTGCACCCTGAAAGAGTTCAGTGAGGAAACACTCAAGTCACTGCGTTGCTGAGAGTCAGAGCTATCAAGTCAGAGATGAGACTTGAAAGCTCAGGCTCTCAACAAGGCAGTGACTCGAGAGACTGAACTCTCGAGTGCCTAACCTGATCTGGTCAATGAGATGGAATCTCCCTGACCTGATTGCTTAACCAAAGTTTTCTTATAACAAAGCTTAGTGAGCTGACTTTCGCAATACTTTGGTAAATACTTTAATGAAACAAACGCTCAGTTTAACGTGGTTCAGAGACACAAGCTCTTACATCCACGGCCTGATTTAACAGGAAATCCACTCCTTTGGATTCTTGTTTTTAACGTGCCAAGGTGCACTTACAACTGGACTCACGCCACTCCCTGGACAGCCCTTCTCCTTCTAACAACTTACTCCCAACAAGCCTGACTTAGGGTTTTGGTTTCGGTTAGGGTTTTCTCCAACTAGGTGAGGTTTTCCCTTTACAATGTGTTAGCCAATAGCTAAGATAGGGAAAACCTCTCTAAGCCTAGAGTTACAAGCTGAGCACTCTTATGTATATATTTGTGAACTCTCAGTGTATAAGACGTGAGTAGAACCTCCTTATATCTCCCATGCACGTATGCTACTACTCACACTCTCAGCTCGTAGGTGTTGGTTTTCTTACAATGATACAACAACACAACGACTCAACACAACACTCTCTAACAACAAGCTATGAGCTTGTATTTATAATGGAGATTCAAATGTATCCGTTGGAGAGGAAATACATTTGAATCCAGCATTAAATGGTTTCAACCACTTTTCTGGGAATTCGGCCTTTGTCAGTGTCAGAGTTGCTGCCTCGTGCTGATTGGTCCACGTGGCCTGGATTCACGGATCTTTGACTCAGTGGGTTGACTAAGACCCACTGACTTTAGGTAGCTTCCTCCTTCACTGACTGATGATCTTCAGTGGACTGAACGTCTTCAGTGTAGTTGTCCTTCAGAGACCGTTTGAAGATCATTTCCAAGAAGTTTGTCATAAGGCTGAATGACAAACTTCCCTGACCACAGTAGCCTGATTTCTTCAGGGCCTACTTGGTGCAGCACTGATCCACCTGATCAGGCTCTTCACTGAGTGGTCCACCAGACTTGGCTTAGATCAGCCTGACTTACACTCAGTGGGACTTCCTTCAGGCTTCTCTTCAGGTTCAGGTCTTCCTTCAATGGCTTCAGTCAGTTCTCTTGAGATGTCATCTTGACTTCCTCAGGCTTTATCAATGAGTTCCCCCTCAGTTGAGTTCCCCCTCAACTGAGTGCTTCCTCAGCTAAGTTCTTCTCACATTACAACCTGTCTAACTGAATACACAAACTATCCTGACCTGAATCTAAAGATACTATCCTGACTGCTTTCAAACCTATTACATGTTGTTTTGGAAAATCATCAAAACTAAAACATTTCCCAACATTTTGTAATAGCTTTCCATAGCTATACTATTTTTGAGGCTTAATGCCTTTTGATTAATGGAATGTCTTTCTCATGTTCGCTCATTTTCTTGTATATGTTAATTGCCTTTACATTTTTGTCAATGCCTTTGCAATTATAACATATAGTGTTGGGCTTTTGTTCGAATTGAACTTTGCCTTTAGTGGAATCAGGGTTCAGCCTTAGGTTCTGTTCATTTTAAAAAATGAACAACCTTTAAGTGGCTTTGGTCCTTAGGTTCTGTTTATTTAAAAAACAAACAACCTTTAAATGGACTTGTACCTCGAGCTTTTGGACTTTTCCTTTTTTGACGAACAACTACTATATTTACATTATGAAAAATTTACAAGTGTTGTAAGACTGCTCGTCACTAACATATATAAACTGGCGAACAACTTTGAACACTAACAAACATGCTCGCTTATAAGATTTTTGCCGAGCAACTCTGTCTAAAAATAAAAGATGAAACAACACTCAAACTATACAATGTGCCGAACAACTTTAAATTCTATACTTATCAAAATTTTCAAAAAATTAGGCAAGTTTTTGGTTTGCCTTACTTGATTCACTGGCCCCCCAAGACATTTGTTCGCCCAATTAAGAACTTGTTCGTCTCATTGATAGTACTTCTTCAGATGTACAGCATTCCAGGAGTATTGGGCCGGCTTGCCTTCCATATCTTCGATATCGTATACACCGTTAACGAATTTTTCCGTTATACGATACAGACCCTCCCAAGTTGGTCCCAATACACCTGGAGGTTGGGCGAGCAACTTTCTTAGAACCATATCTCCAACTCTGAATTCCCTGATTTTAACATGGGAATTATAATAGCGTTCTGCTCGCTGTTTGTAAGTAGCATTTTTTAGCTCGGCATTTTATCTTTTTTCTTCGAGCAAATCCATTTCAGTAGCTAGAGCAGAGTTGTTCGCCTGCTCATCAAAGTTGGTCGTCCTAAATGTGTTGGTCTTTAGCTCGATTGGTATTACAGCTTCGGTTCCGAAAGCCATTGCAAAAGGTGTTTCTCCGGTGCTTGACCTGGGAGAAACTCTGTATGCCCATAAGACTTTCGGAAGCTCTGTAGACCAACGGCTTTTGCTCTCCGCTAGCCGTACTTTTAACGTATGCTTGATGATTTTGTTTACGGCTTCGACCTGTCCATTCGACTGGGGATGATAGGGCGTAGAATAATGTTTCTTGATCCCTCATTTTGTACAGAAATCTCTCAACTCTTTTCCATCAAACTGCGGACCATTGTCTGTCACGATGGTTTGTGGAACTCCAAAACGACAGACAATGTTCTTCCAAATGAAGTTGATCATTTTCTGTTGCGTGATTTTCAACATGGCCTCTGCTTCTGCCCATTTTGTATAATAGTCGACTGCCACAACGGCAAATCGAACTCCTCCAACTCCCGCTGGGAAGGGACCAATAATATCCATTCCCCATCTTGCAAATGGCCACGGGCTGTAAACCGATACGAGCTGTTGGGTCGGGGTATGAATGTTCGGGGCAAAAATCTGACATTGATGGCAAGTCTTTGCTTTCTTGATTGCGTCTTGACGTAAAGTTGGCCAATAATAGCCTTGTCTGATGGTTTTGTATGCCAAGGCTTGCCCCCCAGTATGATTTCCGCATACTCCGGCATGTATTTCTTCGAGTATTGCTCGTCCTTGCCCCCTAGGCAAACATTTGAGAAGTGGGATTGATATTCCCCTTTTGTAAAGCTGCTCACCTACCAGAGTATATCTGGCGGCTTGCTTAATTAGCCTGGCAGCTTCAAAAGAGTTGTTTGGTTTTTCTCCACTTTTCAAATATTTGACTATATTTGTTCTCCAGTCTTCTTCTTCACTTGCTTGTTCATCAAGTTGATTGACATTATAACTTCTTGTTGATGGATCATTCATCTTTGTAATTATAATGTCTGCCAACTCTGCTGGTCCCTCACTTGTTGCTAGTCGGGCCAGCGCATCTGCTTGTGTGTTGCTTGTTCTTGGAATTTGTTCAATGAAGACTTGTTCTAACAAGGACATCAGGTAAGCAACAATTCGCTGATACTCGATCATGTGATCGTCTTTCGCCTCGTATTCACCTCGAACTTGGTTCACAATCAATTGTGAGTCGCCGAATATTTGTAACCGTCTAACACCTACTGCAAGAGATAGGTGGAGACCAGCAATAAGAGCTTCGTACTCAGCTTCATTGTTGGTTGCCATGAAACCAAATTTGATTACCGAGGTGAATACTTGTCTGTCGGGACTGATTAGAACCACTCCCGCCCCGAGGCTATGTTGGTCGAAGGCCCGTCAACGTAAAGATGCCAGGGGTGATCAAGTCCTCTCGTCGGATCTGGTGGGAAGGTTAGTTCGACAATAAAGTCGGCTAACGCTTGCCCTTTGATCGCAGTTCGAGGAGCATAGGTTACCCCGAATTGGCTAATCTCTAGTGACCACTTTAATAGGCGACTAGCTGTGTCGGGGCGATGGAGAATTTGTCTGAGTGGGAAAGTTGTTAGTACTTCAACTTGATGATAAAAAAAGTATGGTCGTAACTTTCTCACACTCATAACAAGTGCGTACGCCAGTTTCTCGGTTGGAGAGTATTTGATCTCCGCGTCGTGTAAAGCTTGACTGACGTAGTAGATAGGTTGATGAAATTTGCCGTCTTCTCGCACCAGAACAGAGCTAATAGCCACTTCTGACGCTGCTAAGTATAAATATAGCTTCTCTCCTGGGATGGGTTTTGATAGGATTTTTACATCTCCCAGGTAATCTTTGAGTTGGTCGAACGCCTTTTGACAGTTGTTAGTCCATGTGAACTGTCCTTTCTTGATAGCTTCAAAGAATGGACGGCATTTGTCTCCCGATCTGGATATGAACCGATTCAATGCTGCTAGGTATCCCGTAAGCCTTTGCACTTCTTTTATTGAACGTGGAGGTTGCATATCTACGATTGCTTTAACTTTTGTTGGATTGACTTCAATCCCTCGTTGACTAACAAGATGGCCCAGGAATTTTCCTGAATGAACTCCGAAACTGCTCTTCTTCGGGTTTAGCTTCATGTTGTAGTGTCGAAGGATTTCGAACACCTGGGTCAAATGTTGAAGATGGTCTTCCCTTCGGGGGCTTTTGACTACGATATCGTCCACATAGACTTCTACCGTATCTCCGATTTGTTCGTCGAACATCTTGTTCACCAACCTCTGGTATGTTGCTCCGGCGTTGATGAGGCCGAAGGGCATTCTTTTCCAACACAACAGGTTTTTGTTTGTATAAAATACTGTGTTCTCTTGATCGTCTGGATGCATTGGAATTTTATGGTACCCGGCAAAGGCATCCATGAATGTTAGCATTTCATGACCTGTAGTGCTGTCCACCAACTGGTCAATGTGAGGAAGTGGAAAGTTGTCCTTCGGGCATGCTGCATTCAGATCTGGACAGAGTGCTTGTCGGATTAGGTTGTTGTCTAACAACTTCTTTACTTCTTCGTTCAAAGCTTGATATTTGTCTGGACCATACTTTCTTCGTTTTTGATGGATTGGCCTTTTTGCTTGATTGATGTTGAGTTTGTGACAAGCATG
This sequence comes from Ballota nigra, assembly GCA_947034835.1. Lineage (NCBI taxonomy): Eukaryota > Viridiplantae > Streptophyta > Magnoliopsida > Lamiales > Lamiaceae > Ballota > Ballota nigra. Next base: position 41,831,005 of record OX344723.1, on the reverse strand, counting down.
TTTTGGATCAATTCCCACCATGTCTGCATGAGACCAAGCAAAAACATCTAGATTTTTGCTGAGGAACTCTTTCATTCGGGATCTGTAAGGCTCAGGGAGCTCAGATCCTATGTATAATTCGAGATCCGGGTTTTCAGGATTAACTTTGAACGCCTCCAGTTCTTCAACTGGAGTTGCTTGTCGTTTTTGTCCTTTCCACCGAGGATCAAGTATTGGTCCCTCAGAGTTGAAATCATTTTCGATGTTCATCGGCTCTGCCCCCAGGCGGGAATCTAGATCATCTGTTGGCCCTGATTCGTTGTTGTTAGTCAACAACTGGCCCTCCAAGCCATTATATGAATGTTGCTCATCACCACCCCTTTGTTGTTCGTCTGGATGATGTTTCTCATGGGTGGTGAGGAGTTGTTCGTTCAACACCTGCTCGTCAAGATGTTGTTCGTCAGTATCTATGTGGTCTTCTTCTAAGTCCATCATGTTCTCTAATATTGATGGTTCATTAGCTGGATTGCTAGTTGTGGCTTCCATCATGGATACTGATACGTGTTTGGCCTGCAATTATAAGAGACATTCCCTGGCCTTTCTTTGATCTCCTTTGATAGTACCTGCTCCACTCGCTGTTGGGAATTTCAAACAATAATGATAAGTGGAACATGCAGCTTTGAATTCATTTAAAAAGGGTCGACCAAGAAACCCGTTATAAGTTGAATCCTGGTCTACAACCAAGAAGTCAACCATTCTTGTAATATTTTTCTCGGGTTTGTTGGCCGTTACAAGTTGTACTGCTAAAGTAACTATTCCCAATGGGTCCGTTACAACATTTTCGAAGCCTATTATTCTGTGAGTCGTATCCCGAATATAGCCCGAATAATCTCCAAGATGATCGAGCGTCTTTTTGAATAGGATGTTGGTGTAGGCTCCGGTGTCCACCAACAATCTGTGGACTCGTGTTCCCATAATTTTTGCGCATATTACGAGCGAATCGTTATGCGGGGTTAATATTCCTTCCAAGTCATTTTCGGTGAAGGTCAGTTCTGCTGTCTGCATGATAGATGGTTTGACCCCCATTTCCTGGACTTGATCAATCGCTCGTAATTCAGCCTTTCTTTTCCGGTTGGAGATCGGTGGTCGTCCATCAGAACACCCTCTTGCGGGGCCTGCGGTTCCATCATATATAAGTCCTCTAATGGACGAGTAGGAATGGCTGGAACTGGTCGCACTGGTTTATTGTTCTTCTGGGGTTGATCATCTTCGTCCTCAGAGTTGTTCTCCCGGACTCTTTTCCCGGGTTGTCTTTTGACAAAGTCGGAGAGCTTTCCGTCCTCGTAGAAACGCCATAGCTGTCTGAGCAAATCTCTACATTACTTGTAAAGTGCCCCACACTTTGATGGTAGGCACAATATTTGTTAGGGTTGAGTTTGCCAGTGTCTTGGCGAATTTTCCGGGGAGGGGAGAGCAACTCCTTATCCTTCACATTTTCATAAACAGTATCGACTGACACTGTTAGCACTTGATTTAACTTTTCTTTGAGTTCTGTCCCTTCAGTGAATGCCTTCATATTTTTAGGGACTCGATAGCTTGTTGCACCAGGTTTCTTGTTGTTCTCCTTGGGATCAGTTTTGTTCTCCCCCAAGTTTGATTGTAAAGCCTTATGCATGGAAACGAATATGCCGGCTTGATTCCTGAATTCGGCATAACTTCTTGGGCACTTCAGACGTACCTCTTTCCATAGCTTGGATCCTTTTTTCAACCCAGCCATAATGACAACGATTTTCGTGTCTTCACTGACGGGTTCACCTTCTAACAACACCTTGTCAAACCTTTCCATGAATGCCCGATCTGACTCGTCATCATTTTGTTTTAGGTCCGACAACCGATGTTTCTGGGACAAGTATGATCCCGCCGTCGAGAAATGGGAAAGGAATTCTCGACTCAGTTGAGTGAAAGAGTGGATAGATGCTGGCGGCATCGCCGAAAACCACTTGTGCACCCAATCCCCCAAAGTTAAGGGGAAATTTCGGCATTGAGTGGCGTCACTGGCTCCCACCGAGACCATAAAATCTGAATATTTTATAAGATGAACTTTGGGATCAGCAACACCGTCATACTGTATGCCCGCCGGGAACTGGACCTTCTTCTGAATCGGGGCTTTCAGAATGGCAGGTGATAGTGGTGAGGATGGCAAGCTGGTCGTCCCCACTCCTCTTTGTTGGTCCAACTGTCCCTGCATATTCTCCACTGCCCTTCTCAGACTTGACAGCTCATCCAAAGATGCCCCCTGACTTGGAGGCTGTTCGGCGAGCAAAGGTACAAACCTTTCTGCTCGTCGCAGTCCCTCGCTCGGAGCGGGCAAATCCTGGAGCTGCTTTTTAGGGTTGCTCACTGCATTTGGCCCTAAACGCCTGAAGGTAGATTGAGAGAGTCTCTCATGAACTGATGGGCGCGGTTGCTCAAATGTTGCTCGCCCGCGCTCAGCTTCCTGGCGAGCAACTTTCTCTTGTTGATGGGGTTGGCCAAGCCTGTCCTGGGCACTGGAGCGGGTTGTTCCGTGGCTTGACATTGTTGTTCGGCCGCGAGCAGATTCAGCCTGGCCCTCTCTTGGTTCGACCATCTTTGCTTTGCCTTTATCCCGCCTGACCCGGGCACTGTTTACCTCATGTTGTTCGCCCCTGGTTGACCTAGCCCTAACAACTTCCACAGGTCTGTCCTTAGGCCTCACTAGTGAAGGCCTATTCTGATCTTGCTGTCTCTGTAGAGCCTAGAGAGCAGCAATGGTTTTGGCCAGTTCATTAGGGTTGTTCGCCAGGGCTTCCATTTCAGGTGGGAGATTATGAGTTATGGCCGTGTACTGTGATCTATTCACATGTCTAGGATCACGATCCTGGTGGTCAGCCGACGAGGCTCGGGTGGGAGATGCTCTCCTTGACAAACGTGATGCTTGGGTTTCCTTGGATTGAGGCATTTTAATTAGATTGTTCTTTAATTTTTATATTGAAGAACACCAAGAACACCAAGAACACCTTTGCTTGAATCTTCAAGTATTTCTTGAGGTTTTCTTTGAATCTTCAAGTTTTCAACTTGAAGTTCTTGAGTAATCACACTAAATCGAAGGTTTGAACCCTTCTTTTAGCGCCAAAAATTATTGGTGATCAATTTTTATCGAATGGATTAGTGACTGTTTAAGTTCGGTTTAATGATCATCAATCAATTACGTGTGATTGGTTACCACCGTAAATGGTAAATCGAAGGTCGGGTTATGAACTTGTAAATGTGAAAATCGAAATTGTAATAATTTCGTATGTGTGCACGTTTAGGTGTATTAGTGTGTGTTTTGGGAGTGTTTATGAATTTGAACTTGTATTTCTTAAGCTGGAGAACAACCATTTATAGAGACTAGCAAGCATGAGGTGTTCCTGACTCTTGGTCTCCCCAGTCTGCATGTTTGACATGTGTCCTTTGACTCTAGTTTGACCTTATCTAAGCTAAATCTTAGTTACAAAGTCTTCTTTGGTTTTATCTCGGACTTCATTTTTGTTCATCCATGTCGGTTTAAATCGATCCAGGATGGTTCTTTTATAAAAGTTGTTCGCCGTTTGGGTGTATGGCTCAGAAGTTGTTCGCCTTTGTGTCTTGCACAGATTGGCTTTGGGATCTTGGTCCTTTGTTCGTCAGCATACACCTCTTAGGCTGATAACTGTAACACTTTTACCAATGTTGTTCGTCATTATTGACTTGGTGGTGGGTCCATATTTGGTCTTTGGTCTTTAAACCTGTTCGCCGATAAGCTGTTCGTTGTTATAGTTGTTCGTCACTTTATACACTCCTTGGATTTGTTTATGCACTCCGGCTTGAGTTTCTTTATTGATTTGATTTGATTTGGGGTTGATTCCTCATAATCCCTATTCGAGCCTTAATCCTTGTTCGCTTACCATTGATGGATGTTCGCCTATCAACACTAACTCCCACGGCTAACACTTTATCAACTTAGCCTCATATTGAATTAAGCTCAGCAGACTACATACTTCACATTTGATCCTTCACAATTCTCCACCTCAGATGAGAAGTATCAATCCTCTCCTCCTCTCCTCCCTGCTCCAGCTTGGGCCTAAGGAACATCCCATACACTCATCTTTACCAATTCAACACAGAATTTGAATTTCGTACCTGGTAAAGACTTTGTACACATATCTGCAGCATTGTCCTCTGTAGATATCTTCTGGATGAGAACCACTCCTTTGTCAATGATTTCCATTACAAAATGCAACCTTACATCAATATGCTTTGACCTTTCATGGAATACTTGATGTTTCACCAGATGAACTGCACTCTGATTATCACAATGAATGACCACAGCCCTTTGACTTATGCCAAAATCCTTGATTATGCCTTTCAACCACAAAGCCTCCTTAACAGCCTCAGACACTGCAACAAACTCTGCTTCTGTAGTAGACAATGTAACTCCACTCTGCAGAACAGATCTCCAGCTTACAGCAGTATTGTAAAGTGTAAAGATATACCCTGTTAAAGATCTTCTGGTATCCAGATTAGCAGCAAAATCAGAATCTACAAATCCTTCCAATGAACTCTTCTGGTCAGTCATCCTCTCAAACATCAAACCCAGATCAGATGACCCTTTAAGGTATCTGAATATCCATTTCAAAGCTTCCCAATGTAATCCTCCAGGATTAGCCATGTATCTGCTCACCATACTCAATGAATAATCTAAGTCTGGTCTGCTGCAGACCAGAGCATACATCAGGCTTCCAACCCCACTTGCATAAGGTACTTTCATCATAGTCTTCTTCTCTTCATCAGACTTTGGTTCCATTTTCTTAGATAATTTGAACTGTTGTCCCAGAGGAGTTGCCACAGCTCTACTCTCATGCATGTTAAACCTCTTCAGGACCTTCTCAATGTAACTCTTCTGGGATAAGAATAGTCTTCCTGCTTTTCTGTCCCTAAGAATATCCATTCCAAGAATCCTTTTAGCATTTCCCAAGTCCTTCATATCAAATCTAGCACTTAGCTTCCTTTTGATACTCTGAATCTTCAGAAGACTCTTACTGGCAATAAGCATGTCATCTACATAAATCAGAAGATAGGCTATCACATCACTACCTTGCCTTTCCAAGTATACACAAGTATCATACTTGCTCCTTACAAACCCAATGGATATCACAACTTCATTGAACTTCTTGTGCCATTGTCTTGGACTTTGCTTGAGGCCATACAATGATTTCTTGAGCAAGCAAACCTTCCCTTCTCTCCCTGGTTCAACAAACCCTTCTGGCTGGTGCATGTACAGATCCTCAATAAGATCACCATGCAGAAAAGCTGTCTTGACATCAAGTTGCTGTAGCTCCAAATCTTCTTGAACAACTCTACTGAGAAGTAATCTGATTGAGCAATGCTTAACAACAGGTGAGAAAACCTCATTGTAATCAATTCCTTCCCTCTGAGTAAATCCTCTGGCAACTAACCTGGCTTTAAACCTCACCTGATCTTTCACACCAGATTCAAGCTTTCTTTTAAACAACCATTTACAACTGATTAGCTTCTGCCTAGGTGGCTTATCAACAAGAATCCAAGTTTGATTCTTCTTAAGAGACTCCATCTCTTCTGTCATGGCTGTAATCCATGACTCCCTATCACCACACTCAAGGGCTTCCTTGTAGCTCTTAGGTTCTTGGTACTCTATGGCTTCTGCTGTAACAAGTGCATAGGAGACCAGATCCACACGGCCAAACCTTGCTGGAGGATGTATTTGTCTTCTGGATCTGTCTCTTGTCAGACTATAATTTCTCAAGTCTGCTTCTGGCACTTCTTCCTCCTCTTCTGCAGGTGCACTATCCTCATCTGATGACCCATTCTCTCCTGTTTCCTGCTCTGGTTCAGAACCAGATGCACTATCATGTTTATCATGGTCAGGCTCCACCTCAACTTGAGTAATTGGCTCAGAAATAACACCATCCATCTCTTCAGCTGATGGCTCCCTATCACCTCCACCAGACTTGTATCCCATCTGTGATTCATTAAACACAACATCTCTACTGGTAATACACTTCTGGTTCCCAGGCTCCAGACACCACAACTTATACCCCTTAACACCCTTTGGATACCCAATGAAGACACACTTTAAAGCTCTAGGTTCAAGTTTGTCTTGCCTCACATGAACATAAGCTAGGCATCCAAATACTTTCAACTTTGAGTAATCTGATATCTTTCCATACCAGACCTCATCTGGGGTTTTAAACTCAATAGCAGATGATGGCACTTTATTAATGAGATACACAACTGTGTTAACAGCTTCACCCCAAAAACTCTTAGGTAAATGAGCATCATATAACATACACCTAACCCTTTCCAGAATAGTTCTATTCATCCTCTCTGCTAGACCATTCTGCTGGGGGTTTGAGGGAACAGTCTTATGCCTAGTAATACCCTTCTCCCTACAAAATTATTGAAACTCCTCTGATAGGAATTCAAGCCCATTATCAGTCCTTAAGTGCTTGATAGTCCTGCCCCTCTTATTCTCAAGTTCAATCAACCATTCTTTGAACTTAGAGAAGGCATCACTCTTCTGTTTAAGAATGTAAACCCAAACCTTTCTGGAATAATCATCAATAAGGGTAAGGAAATACCTGCCTCCACCATGAGTGGATACCCTTGTTGGTCCCCATACATCAGAATGTATGTAATCCATAACCTCCTTGGTGGTATGCTTCCCCTTCTGGTATGCTTGCTTATTTGATTTCCCAAGAACACACCTCTCACAGAATTCCAGCTTACATATCCTCTTCCCAGGGATTGCTCCCTTCTTGGATAACTCCACCAGACCCTTCTCACCAACATGTGCCAATCTCTTGTGCCACAAATTGACCTCAGAAGACCCCATGGTAACATCAGCTGACCCTGTTACAGTTCTTCCAATCAAAGTATACAAACCATTCTTGATCATACCTCTCATAACAATTCTTCCAGATTTGGTTATTGACAGAATTCCCTTTTCTGTCTTGAATTCAAAACCCTTAGAATTCAATGTACCAAAAGAAACAAGATTTCTCTTCAACTCAGGAACAAACCTGACATCAGATAAGATCCTATCAACTCCATCAAACATCTTGATCTTGATAGAACCAGATCCTTGCACTCTACAGCTCTCATCATTACCCAAAAGAACAAGACCTCCATCAATCTTCTCAAGATCCAGAAACCAGTCTTCATGTGGACACATATGAAAAGTACACCCTGAGTCCAGGACCCACTCTTGACTTAGTCTCTCATGACTAACCATCAAGACCTCTGCACTATCATATCCTTCAACCTCCACCACAGCTGCATCTCCATCTTGATCACCTTGATTGTCTTTCTTCCTTCTTTCAGGACAATTCTTTCTCAGATGACCTTCCTTATGACAAGAGAAACACTTCCTCTTCTCAACAAAATCAGATTTCTTCCCACCCTTATTCCCTTTTCCACCATCCATCTTCTTGGACTGAAACCCCTTCTTCTTCTTGGATTGAACATTCAATCCTTCAGCAGGCTTCTTCCCATCAGTTTGGATCTGTAGAAACTTGGTTTTCAGGGCAGTTTGAACATCATCAAACATCACCTGATCCTGTCTTCCAAATAACAAGGCATCTTTGAAATTTTCCAGAGACTTAGGTAGAGCATTTAACAACATCAATGACTTGTCTTCATCATCAATTGTAACATCCAAACTCTCCAGATCATCCACCAATCTGTTGAACTCGTCCAACTGATCACCAAGATTCTTATCTTCACTCATTTTGAAGACTTGAAGCTTCTGTTTCATTTATAACTTGTTCGTAACAGACTTGGTCTGGTATAACTGCTCCAGCTTATTCCAGATCCCAAGAGCGGTTTCCTCCTTCGATACTTCCCTCAATGGCTTGTCCCCAAGACACAAGATAAGCGCACTGTGTGCCTTCCTCTTGTTCTCCTCCACCTTCGCCTGGTTTGATCCAGAAGCCACCTGAGCCGGTGGCAACAAGGCTTCGTATAACCCATTGTGTACCAGGAGAGCCTTCATCTTGATCTTCCATAAGCTGAAATCGTTCTTCCCCGTGAACTTCTCAATGTCGAACTTAGTTGCAGCCATGATTGCTTCACTTTCCCACAGACGGCGCCACTTGTTAATCGATTTTAGATTCACAAGAAAACTTGTTTTCGGGAATCAAAATATGAAAGCAATAAGAACGAAATTGAAAATCAACAAGAACACCAGTTTACGTGGTTCGGAGATAAAGCTCCTACGTCCACGGGATCCGAGAGGATAGAGTATTCCACTAAGAAAAGAATTGGAAGTTACAAGTTACAATCACACAATCTCTCGTGTTTGCGCTCACAGATGATGTTCTTATGTTCTCTCAGCTAAGAACCCCCTTTTATAGGTACAGAGATTGGAAACAAACCCTAGATTCGATTCAGTTGTAACAAACTCAAAGTAAAGGTAGTTATCCAGCTGGCTAACAACTTCAATAACCGCCATGGTTGATTCAGTTAGAACCGCCTTCGAATTAGCTCCAATTTGGTATACATCGCGAATCACGGACTTCAGGATCAGATGACAAGACCTCCTCTGGCTCTGGTCACTTACACCAGATGACCTCTGGTCCCAAACCTCCTCTGATAGACCTCCTCTGATGTCTCATCTACCAAACTCGTCTAACCAGACCTCACCTGACGGACCTCCTCTGATAGCTCTCCTGCCAGACTTCTCTGGTCAGGCTTATCTGGTCAACCTCATTTGGTCCACCTCTTCTGGTACCCCAAATTCACTAACTCCCACGGCTAACACTTTATCAACTTAGCCTCATATTAAATTAAGCTCAGCAGACTACATACTTCACATTTGATCCTTCACATCAACGAAGTCACTGAAGCTTCAATACGAAATCACCTACAAAATCGATGAAATCGCTGAAGCTTCTATTTCTAATTACCGACGAAATCGATGATAACAAGCTTTGAAACCATAATTATCAACGAAATCACGACGAAATTGGAGAAATTTTATCGATTCTTTCTCACCTTCTTCAGAGGCAAAACGACACTGAGAGATGTAATAAGAATCTAGGGTTATAAGCTTTCACATTTGTAAATTATTTGGTTATAGAGATAATATAGTAATTTTATGTTCAATTTGGAGGACAATTTGGTAAATTTTGGTGTTGAAATAATTGATCCCACCATCCCTGGGATCCAATGGTCCCAATGTGGAGGGACTGAGAAAGATTCGAGACCCGGGCCCAAATTGGGTCCTAGGCCCTAGTCAAGTAAACTAAATACAAAATCACTTGTGGCTAACATGCTAATCCCTGCTAATCATGTAAACAAAATGAGCCCTTAAATTGATAAATTGATACTATATATGAGTCACAAATTTTCATAATCTTCACTTAATTGTTTAGGAGCATTAATATTGTGTATATTATGCATTACTAGTTATATCCTCATGATATTTCGCGGGCATAAATTATTTCTTTATTTAAAACTTACATCACTATTAATCGAATAAGTTTATGTAAAAGATAAACTAAAATGTAACTGCTACAAATGATAAATGAATTTTTTATACCCTCAAAACAATAAAACGAACGCCACATTCATAACTCTATTTCATCAATATCACTACATAACACTTTTAATAATAATATTCCAGAATGTTGCATATTATTTATGAGAGAAATTACAACATAATGGAGTAATTTAACTAACCACTCACACATCTCAACAACAAACAAAACCATACTATGAAATATCAAACTAATATTTTATAAATTTCTAAAAACCTCCCTGTAATTAACATTAGTTGTGTACTTGGAAGTCTTTCCTTCCGAATGAAGATATAAAATCTTCAAGCCATTCCTCCTCTTAACTCTCGAAACTGCCACGTAAAGCTGACCATGAGTAAAGACTGGTTTGAGAAGATATATTTCAATATTGGAAAGAGATTGACCCTGACTCTTGTTAATAGTCGTCTTTGCAAAGCACAGAAAAATAGAAAACTGTCTTCTGGTAAAATTTACAATCATAATTATATCCGAATTACTTAAAGTCATTCTTGGAATGAAAACCTTGTTCGCAATATTCCTACCAGATATAATTTCAGCTTCAATTTTGTGATTTCCAAGCCCAACAAAAATTAATCTTGTACCGTTACATAGAACAGATTTCTGATCAATATCCTGAGTAGAACAATTGGAACACCTTCTTAAAGAACCAAACGATGACACGACATTCCAGAACACTTGAGAGAGTTTAAGAAATCAATTGAAACCAATTCTCCATGATCCCCTGGTCGAAATTATGTCTTACACATGCTATGCGAACTCAAATAAACTTTTGTATCTCTAGGAATCATAAAAATGATCTTATCGTTGATACAATCCACATCCTTGTGTGTAGGTGCAAGAATAGCACTATCATCAAAGTATTTATGTGCTCGTAGATTATGTTCTACCGAAGGATAAATACTTTTAATGATAGTTAAAACATGATCAACTTCATCACAAATCAAATTGTCCAAAGGAATCTCAATTTCAGCAAAACCATCTTTAACTTCTCCAAGTTTGTCATCGCCTATTTTGAGAATCCAATCGGAAAATTCAGCAACCTCCAAGATTCTATTCACATCGTGGACCCCACATTCCAACCACATATTCTTGGTTAACGTGAGTACCTGAAAATTAGCCAAATAATCTTTTTTATCAGCAATGGGCAACAGTAATTCCAACCGCATATTCCTGGTCCTGTAGGTTGCCAAATTTATCAACAATTAGCCAAAAAAAAAAAATAGGTGGGTTATAACAATGGTCCTTCTTTCTATATTTTAGGTCCCGTAGTTTTTTTTTCCATATTTGGTCCCATAAATAGTTAAGTCCCAAAAGCACATATAAGTTGCAATCCTTGGCCCAAAAAATTATAGCTCCAATCTAGAAAATAAATGGATGGAACAAATTTGCAAAAAAAAAAAAAAAAAGGACCAAAATCGAATGTGGACCAAAATTATTATATATTTGTACATATAATTCTATTATAACTCGACCACAATTCTCACAAATTGGTCTCGTATAAAAAAATCACTAACAAAGTACAGATGACACTCAAGTTAGACCACATCACGCGAAATAAAAAATATAAATCTCCAAATATAAAGAGAGACGGATATACGCGTAACATCAAGAAATTAAAATTCTAGTCCTATGAGAATATATGGTTTGCAATAATGCTCCTTCTTTCTATATTTTAGGTCTCGTGGTTTTTTCATATTTGGTTCCATAAACAGTTACAGTTAAGTCCCAAAAGAACGTATAAGTTGCAATCCTGGGCCAAAAAAATTGTAGCTCGAGTCCAAAAAATAAATGGATGGAACAAATTTGCAAAAAAAAAAAAGGACAAAAACGAATGTGGACCAAAATTATTATATATTTATACATATACTTCTATTATAACTCAATCACTATTGCAACAATAGTTTTTTTTTTTTTTAAATTTGGTCTCATAAGTAGTTACAGCTAAATCCTAAAAGAACGTATAAGTTGCAATTCTGGTTCCAAAAGATTGTAGGCCTAGTACAAAAAATTAATGGATGGTAACAAATTTTCAAAAAGAAAGACCAAAAAAGGATGTGAGACGAAAAATAATATATATTTGTACATATACTTCTATTATAACACAACAGACTATGCGCACAAATTTATATAGTTTATTACATTAATAAAGTTCAATTAAAAATAGCATACTTAATACTTAATAACATGATCATATCTCATCACAAAATTAGATTCGTGCAATGGATTCGCCAAGTGACAATCGGATTCGCGAATCGCACCTCTTTTAGGAGACGGGTGCGAATACAATACTACATAATGATATTTTTAGAAGAACTCGTATGCCATAGTTTATTTGGTGTTTCACTACATAAGTAGAGCGTGTGACAGGGTTGTGTGACATTTTTTGGAGGGGGTTACAATTAAATTGGGTCTTGATTGGTCTCTGATTAACACAATTATGTTATGTGTGAAGTATGTGTCCTTTGTTGTACTACTACTGATAATTTATTCCATCTAGATCTGGGGCTATGTCAAGGGACCCTATGTCACCTTATCTTTTCTTATTCTACACAGAGACATTTTCTATTTTTATTAGGAGGGAGGTGGAGAAGGGTGTGTTACACAGAGTCCGAATTAATTTGTCGTAGGGCGCCCACACATATCAAAGTTATTCTTTACATATGATACTTTAATATTTGGTGGGGCTACCGCCATAGAGTTGAGGAGAATTAAGGAAATTTTCGAGATTTATGAGGGAGCTTCTAGTTATACTAATAACCTAAACAAGTTTGTCATTATGTTTATTGTTGGGTTGTCGGTGGAGAGAGGCTTGGAGTTGGCTTGAGAGTTGGGGGTTAGGAGGGGGGATCAGCGTATGTCGTATTTGGGAATCCCAACTAAAATTGGGTGTTATTGGAATGCAATCTTTAGAGCATTGGTAAATAGAGTTGCAAAGGAAATTAAAAATTGGAAGTAGGATATTATCACATGCCCACAAGCTTATTATTTTGGTGAGACCAGTCGATTCCTAGCTACTTATTTGATGACTTGTTTCAAGATTACCGGCAACATCATCCAGAATATTGAGTTCGCTATTGCTAGATTTTTATGTGACAAAAATTGGATGAGAAAAAAGTTTATTGATTTAAATGAGAATTGTTGTATTTTTAAACAATTTTTGTTGATCCTTTAAAACATACTCACCCGTCTCATTTTCGATTGCTCTTTTACTTTTAACACAAGTTTTAATGTGAGAAATATTTATTAGTATTTGTAGTGATAAAATTGTTTTTTTGTGACATTGTGGTAAATAAAAATTGAATTTTTTTTAAAGGGGAAATCGAAAAAAAGATGTACGTTTCTTATAAAGGGTCAATTGAAAATGGGATCGAGGGATTATTAATTTGGTAAAATTAATTGTTAAGCTTAAAAATATTAGTTGCAATTTTGTTGTAGAATTAGTAGCGAAAACAAACTTACCAAAATGTCTTAAAATCTTACATATTTGCGTTGCTTGAATCTCAAGCTTAATGTATGGGAAGAGATATAGTGGATATATTATTTATTATCTTAAGATCGCATTTGATAATTAAATTTAGAGGTCAATAAATTTGTTTCTTATATACCCATGAAATACTCTATTCAACATATCTTATTTACGTAAACAAAAGAAAAAATAAAAAAAATTAAAGTCAAGAAAGCTATTCCATTCTTGCATTCCAGGACTTCATCTTCTTGTTAGAAATCTAAATAATTGAGGATGAAAGTTATCATACTTTATCATGCTTAATAAATGCAATGGAAAAGCTATTTACTGAAGAATGAATTCGAAATTGAACGGTGTTTTTAAATTATTTCTCTCTATGCAAGATGGTGAATCAGATTATATGAGAAGTAAGCTTAGAGACCTTTTAACCGTAATATTTTATGGGACATTTGATAGATGAGATGAGAGAATTAGGTGAGAAAAAAAAATGATGGAAGCCCAAGATAGGGTGATAAAAGGTATTTAATATAATTATTTAGTAGAATATAATTAAAATAGTTTGTTTGGTAGGAAATATATATATGTAAACTTTAAAAATACTATTGTGCCGTTTAATAATATTATTATTTGATTCTTCCAGGTTTTTATTCAATACGGTTTCCGTTGCTTTGCTTGCTCAAGAAGATATATACATATAATGGATATTCTTATACCCATCAAACAAATCAAGTGAAATATATTTCGTTGGGATTTCTACATTAACTTACTCTAAGTTGCTTGAATTCCAAGTTACACAATAAACACAAATATTGGAAGAGATATTAACGGATAGATAGATTAGATATTTTAGGATCACTTTCCTAATTAATCATATTAGGGATTCCAGTCCATCAAATTACGTTCCTTATATATATATATATATAACATCAAACGCACTCTATCTATATAACAAGTCTCATACATGGTAAAAAAGTAGAGAAACCCTGCGTTCCAAGATTTCGTCTTCATTCGGGGAAAAAAGCTAGCAATGCTTCTCCATCCTCACCACAGTTTTTCCAATCCCCAAACACGCCCTGATCCGAGTCCATTTCAATTGTACGAGCCGCTCAACGTCATCAGCCGTGGCGCATACGGCATCGTGTGGAGAGCAAAGGACAAGAAAACCGGGGAAATCGTGGCAATGAAGCACGAATTGCAAGGGCTGTCTCAATCGACAATCAGAGAGATGAAAATTCTGGCGTCCCTCCCTCCCCATCCGTGCATCGTGGGATTCCGAAAAGTAATCCAGGATGATTACAAACGTGTGTTTGTCGTGATGGAGCACATGAGGACGGACCTGCATCGGTTCACGGTCGAAAAGAGGCGGGCGTTCACGCTGGCGGAAGTGAAACTGATCACGAGACAAATACTCAAGGGTGTGAACCATTTGCACGAGAACGGCGTGATGCACAGGGACATCAAGCCCGCCAACGTTCTAATGAACAATATCATCGATGTGAAACTATGCGACTTTGGGCTGTCGCGTCAGTTGGGGAGCGAGTCGGGGTTGTATACCCCGGGAGTGGTCACTCTTTGGTACAGGGCGCCAGAGCTTCTGCTGGGGGAAAAGAAGTACACCAAGGCCATCGATATGTGGTCCGTGGGGTGTATAATGGCGGAGTTGGTGTTGGGTCAAGTGCTTCTTCCCGGGAAGTCCGAGATTCAGCAGATACGCTTCATATATGATCACATCGAGTGGCGAGGCGGGGATGTTCTTCGGCGTAGACTTGCTGCAGCAGTCCCGTTTCTCTCGCCACAGGGGCTCGATTTGCTGCAGAGGCTTTTGGCTTTCGAACCGGGGAAGAGGATATCCGCCGAGGATGCTCTGAGGCACAATTGGTTCAGGGAATAATTATATCTTCAACTAAAATTTTGGCATATTTCTTGTTTGGTTTAGTTTAGTTTAATACTTGTGTCATTTCTTTTGTAACTTGATGACCAATTAATCAAGCCTAGTGATTTGAGTTTGCTCTTTTTTGGGATGAGAAAAACAATATAATAGCATTCAGGATCTTTTTCTTCATCTTGTTGCCCTTTGCCTAGTTTAGTGACACTCCCATTTTCTGTTATGTCAAATTTGTATATTTATAGTCGCTCTCAATTGCTACTCAACTCCATTCAAGCTGCAACCTTTTTATTAATTAATCTTAGTTTCGAAATGATGCTTAACTGCACTACTTTTTATAATCAGATCCTTCTAAGGTGTGTTTGCGTATGTGTACTGTGTATGTATAGGTTGTTCATGTTTGTTTTGTTTTGGGAGGGGAGTAAGATCACTTCGTACATTCGTGGATATAATTAGACATGGATCCTTAATTGGTACATTTTTTTTTTTTTTTTCTTTCTTATGAGTGAGTCCATAACATGTTCAGTATATATTTAGTTTTAGGGAAAATGATTTTTTTCGTCCTGTAATTTTACCTCATTTTGATTTTCGTCCTGCTGACTTTCAAATTTTGATTTTAGTCCTATAACTTTACCTTTTTTTTATTTTCGTCCTGCTAACTTTCAAATTTTGATTTTACTCCTGTAACTTTATCGCTTTTTGATTTCAGTCCTATAAGGGTTAGTAGGTTGTAGGACCAAAATAAAAAAAAAATATAAGTTACAGGACGAAAATCAAAATAATAAAGTCAACAGGACGAAAATAAAAAAGAGGTGAAGTTACAGGACTAAAATCAAAATTTGAAAGTCAGCAGGACGAAAATGTAGAGTGGACGAAAATGCGTCTCAATTCTATTTCAAGGGATTTACTTTAATTACTATGTAGAGTGGACGATGATGTGTGTTTAGAGCTTTTTCATGAATATATTGCAATATATTTCAGAGTAATATATAGTTTGTGACACTTATCCTCTCAACTAGAGTTAGTCGCCTGATTTCTTGTTGGTTTGGTTTTTAATTGCCTTTGTAAATTGATGATCGGTCAAATTAGGGAACGCTTGGTAGCAACTCTTCGATGATAATGAAAATGAACTTAAAAATTAGTGTAATTATGAGAGTTTATAAAACAAAATCATAATCTTTCCTCCTAAATAGGATAATCAATACTCCATTTCGATTACCCTATTTTCCTCCGATAATCATCCTCCTCAATCACTCCTTTATTCCTCCACCAACAACCACCAACAAACATTTGTTGTCTACCTCTATTTCAAAATTAGACATGTCACTATCAACACAACTGCCATTGGAACAATTTTTCCCCCAACATATCATTTTTAATATGGGGACATAGTTGGAAAATAAATTTTCATTCCCATTGCCATTGAAGTGCTCTTAACCAAGTTCCCCTTAATGTATTTCTTAACTCTGATGAGTTTGGCATGTGAATATGTGATTGAACTTTAGCTTCTCATGGTTTTTTTTTTTCTCTAATGTAGCAAGGAACTAAAGTTCTTGCCTTGTTTAGGGACCGTTCCAATTTCTATAATTGTGAAGTTTGCGTGTATATATATACTAGTTATAGACCCGAGATGTTTCGCGAGCTTAAATACCCATTGTTTAAATATATTTTTCTTTAAATTGGTTGTATAATTTGTTATAAATATATTTTATTATACAATAATAAAAATAAATATTACATTAATCAATGAAAATTTGTTTAATAATATTATGATTTAGTAATATAGTTTATTTTATATTATTAATTTAAAAAACAACATATATTGTTTTCCACCAAATTACATGGCAAGGTGTGTAGGTGACTGTGATAAAGTAATTGTGAAGTATTTTCTATTATTGGTAAAACATATAATATCACCAATTTTCAATGATATACTTCTTTTGTTAAGTTATATTATTAGTTAATTTTTTTTTAATTGATGTTATTAATTTATGACCAAGATTAATGTAACTGAAAATAAATTCGAATATTTTTTTATGTATAACTATTAGTTTAGTAATATATAATTTCGTAATCAAAATAGAAAGGAAACCTAAATTAATGTAATATTGTATCACAATTTGTAAATATTCTTTTATTATGTAAAATTTATTTATTTGTAAAATCTATCACAAGTTTCTAAAAATCTCTCTATAAACCACATTTGTTGTATACTTCGATGGTTTTCCTTCAGAATCAATAGCTAATATCTTCAACCCATCCCTTCTCTTAACCCGAGATAATGCCACGTACAATTGCCCGTGTGTGAAAACTGGTTTAGGAAGATAGAGTCCTACACTTGAAAGAGACTACACTTGACTTTTGTTTATGGTCATTGCAAAATAAAATGATATTGGCAACCGTCGCATCGTAAAATTAACAGGCATAGTTACATCTGAATTACTCAATGTCATCCTCGGAATCAAAACCTTATTTCCAATATTTCTTCCAGAAATTATTTCAGCCTCAATTATGTGATTACCAAGCCTCACCACAACCAACCTAGTGCCATTACACAAACCAGACTTTTGATCAATATTTATGAGAAGAACTATTGGAACACCTTCTTTAAGTATCAATCGATGAGATTAATAAAAAAAATATATAAGTTACAGGACGAAAATCAAAATAATAAAGTCAACAGGACGAAAATAAAAAAGAGGTGAAGTTACAGGACTAAGATCAAAATTTGAAAGTCAGCAGGACGAAAATAAAAAAGTGGTAAAGTTATAGGACAAAAAAAAGTAATTTTCCCTTAGTTTTACAAAGCTATGTAAAAGTTGGCCAATTGCGTCTCAATTCTATTTCAAGGGATTTACTTTAATTACTATGTAGAGTGGTTGATGATGTGTGTTTAGAGCTTTTTCATGAATATATTGCAATATATTTCAGAGTAATATATAGTTTGTGACACTTATCCTCTCAACTAGAGTTAGTCGCCTGATTTCTTGTTGGTTTGGTTTTTAATTGCCTTTGTAAATTGATGATCGGTCAAATTAGGGAACGCTTGGTAGCAACTCTTCGATGGTAATGAAAATGAACTTAAAAATTAGTGTAATTATGAGAGTTTATAAAACAAAATCATAATCTTTCCTCCTAAATAGGATAATCAATACTCCATTTCGATTACCCTATTTTCCTCCGACAATTATCCTCCTCAATCACTCCTTTATTCCTCCACCAACAACAACCAACAAACATTTGTTGTCTACCTCTATTCCAAAATTAGGCATGTCACTATCAATACAACTTCCATTGGAACAATCTTTCCCCCAACATATCATTTTTAATATGGGGACATAGATGAGAAATAAATTTTCATTCCCATTACCATTGAAGTGCTCTTAACCAATGTAACGCCCCGAATCCAAAACACATAAATATCTCAGATTCGAAGTATCACTTGTAACTAAAATCCGAACTATAAAATTTTTGATATAAAAATGGATAATAAAATCAGAGATAAGTTTTATGCAGCGGAAGAAATGAGTAGAATAATTTTAATAAGTATCTCACACATGTATATCTATGAATATAAAACTTAGTATTATCATTAACAATTCATTTAAGCGGGGAACTCCGTGTCGTCTCTATTACTGTCCTTGCTCCACGAAATCATAATCTGCAAGGGTTGTAAAAAGGGGGGCGTGAGATTTGAATTCTCACGTATGAGTGATTTGCAACGTTATGGGATTGGTAAATCCGAAATATATTAAATTGTACTCATTGATAAATTATATAATTTATTTAATCAATTGACATAATAATACGAACATCATATATTATAACAAATTCACATAATAATCAGTTGGGCACAATAGGTTTCACATCATATAATTGAAATATCACAAGTTGGTTCACGTTAAGGGGCAAAGTCCACAATCATTTTCACATATAGTAAATCTCTTCCAAAACACCATAAATAATACCAGCGACCATGAATCTGATCTATTATCACTCATGGCCGTACGTGTCATTCCACAAAAATAATTACCAGTGACCATGAATCTGACTTATTGTCACTCATGGCCATACGCGTCATTCCGCAAGAATAATACCAGCTTTCCTTTTCCTCACAAAAACTATCATTTCAAAACATGGGCAGAAATACACATAATTCATACTCAAAAGATTCATGCTCACAAAGTGTCCTTATTACCATGCAGTCATAAAAGATTTATATAATTAGATAAACAAAACAATCCATATAAGGTATATATATAATAATATCATATAGTTCACACACTTATATAATAGGGTGTACATTTATGTTGAATTAGTTGTTTTAGATTGATTTAGTCGAGTTCAGAGTATACCAGCATAACGTATTATAAGCAGATCAATCAACAGATCATCACCCACCTCTTAACTTTAAAGCTAAGTTACAACTGTCTTTGGAATTCCTTTTGGAAGATAACTTGCGTTGTAGAGACGTCCCGAGATTGAATCAACAGACTGTCGGATCCCTCGTGCGTATTCGGATTAGCACAGAGTCCTAATACGAAACCATTTGATTAAAAGTTGGCTCTTGAATTATTGAAAAGGCCTAGAAGTACGTGTTACGAAACGAGGAAGTTGTTGTCTTATAGACTTATTGAAATAGACCTACTTAAAAACACACACTATTTTGGTAAATACACAACTCCTAAAAAGTTGGTGTATTGGAGGAGTGTATTTACTAATATACTTGTTGTACAACTATTTCGACTTTTATAAAAACAATCTTCTAATATTTTGAGAGTTTTATAACTAAAAGCTTTTATACTTAAAAGTATATCCATATAATAGTTTTCTTGAAAATAATTAAAAAAATAAGAAATTTAGTTAAATAATATTAATATAATAAAACTCAATTTAATATTTTACTTCCTAAAATTCTCCTTTCTTATTTTAAAAGAACTTTGAATATAAATTATAATTTATAAATAAAACTCCCTTTATTAATCTTATTTTGTTCAAAGAAATTTATGTAATAAATACTAAAAATAATATAATATATATTTGTTTTATCGTTAGTATCACTAATCAAATTGACTTGTGTCACTTTCAAAACGAAAGAATAATAATATTTTCCCAAAAAACTATTTTCATTTGTTAATAAAATTGGATATAAAAATATACCCTCTTTGTTCTCTTTTCTCATTTTCAACTAATACGACAAAATATTACTTTTGACACCAAAAGTATTCTCTATTTTGAAAAAGGTTTGTACCGATAAATTTATTTCCAACCAAATTAATGCTTAACCCAAGTAAATTAATCAACCATACTAAACAACTAAAACAACAATACTAAACCACTATTCCAATAACACCGGTAAGGAAAATCATCAATAACAAAATCCCATCTGCACTAATCCGAACCAAACTAAATAGTACTCTTTTCCTCTTCATAAAATTTACAAAGTTTAAGCCTCATCCCATATTCCGGAAGCTAGAAGAGAATAGGGAGAAGGAGGCTAGAAATCTTACGAATTCCAGTTCGATTCGTGGTGGTAAATGGACGGCCTAACGGCATCGTTCGATGATTCGTTTGGATAATTTCGGCAGCATGACATCGCGATTCTGGATTTTCCGAAAACAAAACAAGCAGCTATTCGACGTTTCGATCGGAATTGAAAAGAACAAAATTGAATTGTGAGTATTTAATCGAAGGGCCGCTAAATTGAAGGAAACGAGAAACAGAACAAAAGACGGGACTCACCCAAAGGAGGAGAGGGGCATCGGTCGGAGGCGGCGCTGCCGTGAGGAGCGACGGCGGCTCGAAGCAGGGGGCGTCGCGATTGGGGTGCGACTGCGACGCTTGGCTTCGATCGGCGCTGGAAAAAGGGAGAGGCGTCGCGGCTGTTGGCTCCGTGTGGGAGGCGATGCGATGCGATCGTCTGGGCTAGCGGCGGTGCGACGCGGCGTCGCACGACGGCTGGGGAGCGGCGGCTTTCGTCCGCCGGAAAAGGATGGGGAAGGAGGAGGCGGGACGCGTTTTTCTTTTTTGAGGAGAGAGGAAGAAAACGCGTGAAGATTGAGGAGAGGGAGAGAGACGCGTTCTTGTTTTGGGGAAGGAAGAGAGAAATTTGGAAACTGATTATGTGAGAATTGAGGATAGGGACACGGTTATTTTATAAGGAAAAGATCTCCTAATTACTTAATTAATTTTAAAGGGTAAAAAAAAATATCATGTGGATGAGATAAATTAATTAATTAATTTAATTCAAAAAGGAAAGTAATTTATGTGGGTAGGGATTAACCCCCTTTAATTCGGATATTTTCGTTCCCAATTGATACGGTTTAGGGATCGTTAAGTTCACGAGTTTAATCCCGAATTGAAAATTAATACATTTTTAAAATTCGATTAATATTTTATTGTATTTTAATTATTCTCAACAAATTATACGAATCGAAACATAATTTAAAACTTTAATAATTAATTTCTCGTAGTCCCTTATCCGTTTGAAATATTCGATTTCTTTCTTCGAACTTGGAAATTTGAAAATAGAGTATATATTTAAATTACACGTTAGCACACAAAATAATAAAATTAAAAGAAACAAGGATAATAATATAAAATTATATAATTAAGGTTTCTTAGAAAAATAAAAGGTACAAAACGGGACGGGGTATTACAACCAAGCTCCCCTTAATGTATTTCTTAACTCTGATGAGTTTGGCATGTGAATATGTGATTGAACTTTAGCTTCTCATGGTTTTTTTTTTTTTTTTTTTTTTTTCTCTAATGTAGCAAGGAACTAAAGTTCTTGCCTTGTTTATGGACCGTTCCAATTTCTATAATTGTGAAGTTTGCGTGTATATATATACTTAGTTATAGACCCGCGATGTTTCGCGGGCTTAAATACCCATTGTTTAAATATATTTTTCTTTAAATTGGTTGTATAATTTGTTATAAATATATTTTATTATACAATAATAAAAATAAATATTACATTAATCAATGAACATTTGTTTAATAATATTATGATTTAGTAATATAGTTTATTTTATATTATTAATTTAAAAAACAACATATATTGTTTACCACCAAATTACATGGCAAGGTGGGTAGGTGACTGTGATAAAGTAATTGTGAAGTATTTTCTATTATTGGTAAAACATATAATATCACCAATTTTCAATGATATACTTCTTTTGTTAAGTTATATTATTAGTTAATTTTTTTTTAATTGATGTTATTAATTTATGACCAAGATTATTGTAACTGAAAATAAATCCGAATATTTTTTTTATGTATAACTATTAGTTAAGTAATATATAACTTCGTAATCAAAATAGAAAGGAAACCTAAATTAATGTAATATTGTATCACAATTTGTAAATATTCTTTTATTATGTAAAATTTATTTATTTGTAAAATCTATCACAAGTTTCTAAAATTCTCTCTATAAACCACATTTGTTGTATACTTCGATGGTTTTCCTTCAGAATCAATAGCTAATATCTTCAACCCATCCCTTCTCTTAACCCGAGATAATGCCACGTACAATTGCCTGTGTGTGAAAACTGGTTTAGGAAGATAGAGTCCAACACTTGAAAGAGACTGTCTTTGACTTTTGTTTATGGTAATTGCAAAATAAAATGATATTGGAAACGGTCGCCTCGTAAAATTAACAGGCATAGTTACATCTGAATTACTCAATGTCATCCTCGGAATCAAAACCTTATTTCCAATATTTCTTCCAGAAATTATTTCAGCCTCAATTATTTAAATACGAATTTAAATTCAATTATTACTAACATGAATTAATCCTAATTAATTCAAATAATAATTCCAACAACTAATTTATCATCATGCATGTTGAATTAATTCACATAAAATCTAGGCGGAATAAACAAGAATTTATGTGACTTACGTACCTCTTGTAGAATTGACCTTTGAATAAACGGGACAATCACGATCACGCTTTATCAACCCAAAAGCCTTCTCAAGTATTTCCCTTTTGCCTTACTTGATCACCGGTGGGAGATGCTTTCAAGTAATTTAAATAACTAAGGAAAAAGAAAAATATCTATGCTCTTGATTTTTCCAACACATGAAATTATGTACTTGGGGATGAAATAATCACCCCCTATTTATAATTAGGAGTGGCCGAAAATTAGTGGTATATGGGCCTTGGAGAAAATCTTTTCTTAGAATCTAAGAAATCTTGAATATATCTCATATATTCTTTTCTCCAAAATAAAATATTCCACAAAAATCTCACACTCCTTATTATTGGGCAATTTTCGAAAAATATAGGATCAAGGCACAAGATTTGGATCTTCTTGAATATATGAGATAATCTTGTATTCCAACAATACTTATCTTCCATAATATCTTTCCAAGAAAATCAACAAAATCTTTTCTCTCCTAATTTTGCATTTTTAAAAAAATATAAGAAAAAATCAGCATAATATTATCTTTTTATTTTAACCACCTTATCATTATTGGGCTACTTAATGGGCTACTTGAGGGGCCTTTAAGGAGAATTAAGATTGAACCTCCTAATGGACTTCTGAATTTCAATATTGAGCCTCAATATAATTCAATCCATTAATATTAATTATTACCACTAATAAATTAATATTGCACTATCCATCTTAATCCATATTACGATAATATGGGCTTCTGGTTATTATTTCCCGCATTTAAGATTATCAAGTCTATTAATTAATTAAGCTTCTGAATAACTCTAAATTAATTAATATATTTCACCTTGGAGTAAAGACAGCTCAACATTATTATCCGTACCGAAGAAACTAATTCTTCACTTGCAAGATTTGGTACGATAAAACTTCTGAGCCCACCAAGGGGACTAATCACACGAGCCGTACTCGTACGCGTTTTTCCGTATTAAATCTTAGCAATCGTCGTATGATTAATATTA
Source organism: Ballota nigra (assembly GCA_947034835.1). Lineage (NCBI taxonomy): Eukaryota > Viridiplantae > Streptophyta > Magnoliopsida > Lamiales > Lamiaceae > Ballota > Ballota nigra. The sequence goes on along the minus strand of OX344723.1, from coordinate 41,807,144 downwards.
CTGCCCAAAGTACAAGGTTCGAAGTCATGATGATTCTCACCCAACATGAATCAAAGCAGTAACCATTAAGCACACACGGTCCTATTTAAGTGACGGAGATTAAGAAATAAACATCCACTGAGGTCTAATTCTTCACATTTTAGAACAGAAGAATTTATCCTCGCTGTAGATCCTCTTCAACACATACTAAATGTGCTAGTGCAATCTCTAAGTCAAGACAGACCAATCTGAGACTTACACATCGACCTTTCACGACGGATTGTTCAATTCCACCTAGGTCGTGAAAATGTACGTTTAGTTACAAGGAAACTGTTAATGTTGTCTTCCGTGATCGGGTATCACCACATTAACTACAATGTAACTAGTACTATTATGAACTGTTTGCAATAAATATTCAACATTCAATCATATCTAAAGCATATGCGATAAAATAATTATTCTCATAAACAAGTGTTTGATACACGAGTTATACAAAGTAAAAACATACTTTCACGTATAACTCCAACACAATGGAGCACAATAAATGCATCCAGGGTGGTTGGAAGAAGAGAAGTATCTTTTGGGACTTACCTTATTGGAGCAAGTTGTTGATTCGACACAATTTGGATGTGATGCATATAGAGAAGAATATTTTCGACAACTTGTTTCATACGGTCCTGGGTACTGAAGGGAAGACCAAAGACACTTCAAAATCCAGAGATGAGTTGAGGCTCTTCTGTTCTCGTGCTTCCCTACACAAGGATGAGCAGACAAGAACATATCCCCAGACCTCTTACACAATTAGTAAAGCAGAAAGGAAGAATTTGTGTAAGTGGGTGAAAGAGTTGAGCTTCCCTGACAATTATGTGTCAAATTTGGGAGACAAAGTTGACACGGAAACTGGAAAGGTGTCTGAAATGAAGAGTCATGATTGTCATGTGTTCATGCAACGACTCTTACCTATTGCATTTCGGTACTCACTCCCCAAGAATGTATGGAGTGTCATCACGGAATTAAGTCTCTTTTTCAGGCACTTAACGGCATCAACGATTACAGTTGAGGACATGAGGCGTTTGGATGAGGAGATCCCTGTTATTCTATGCAAACTTGAGCGAATTTTTCCACCCAGCTTCTTCGACTCGATGGAGCACTTACCCGTACACTTAGCATATGAAGCCTCAATTGTTGGTCCCGTACAGTATCGATGGATGTACCCTTTTGAGAGGTAATTCTATACCATTTTTAGATCGACTTTTAAGATCAATACTGAATAAATTTTCTATCACTTCTTGTTTTAGGTATTTGCACAACTTAAAGCTCAATATTGGAAATGCGGCCCACATCGAAGCATCAATTGTTAATGCATACCTTACTGAAGAGGTTGGAGCATTTTGTTCTTACTGCTTCGGCGATCAAGTTCAAACCAGAATCAGAAATGTCCCTCGCAACTACGATGGTCGTGGAGTAGACCATCCCCTTCGTGATGTTGAAGATATGTTATCTGTATTTTTGCATCCGGGTCGATCAATGGGTAAGGGCACCAAACGACCGTTCAGGGGCAGTATTGAAGAGGAAACAATACATTCATATGTTTTGATGAATTGTCCTGAAGTCCAACCGTATATAGAGTAAGTAATTTAATTTTATAGTTGAGTTTTTTTACAATATGTATACTATTGATATCTGAAAAGTAATTAATTTCTTTTTTCTGATATATAAGGATGTTCTGTGAGTATAAGCGTCAAGTAGAACCAGACATCACAGATGCAGCAGTTTTTCAATCCATCCGCAATGATTTTATGTTTTGGTTCCAACGTTACGTGAGTATCACATAATTATATGATTTTTACCCTATAACAAATATGTTATTATTTTTATACATGATAATTTAATATTTACAGGGACAAAGTGGCCTACTTAATAACAACCCACATCTTGAAGCTCTGAGCAAAAGACCACTACGTAGTATGGTATCATACCACGGATATTACGCAAATGGATACAAATTTCATACTGAAGCGTATGCTTCAACGAAATCGACTACAAACAGTGGTGTTTGCGTTACCCGGTGGAAACTACAATGAAGAACCCATCGATTACTATGGAGTGCTGCAAGAAGTAGTTGAAATAGAATATCCGGGTTGGCCGAAGAGGACGATAGTGTTGTTCTTGTGTGAATGGTATGATCCAGGGAAACAAGGAACAAGAGTCGACAAAAACTACAAGATTGTTGATATCAACACCGGAAAAAAGTTTCCGGCGGCATACGATCCCTATATTTTTGCAACGCAAGCATCTCAAGTATATTATTGCAAATACCCCGGATCAAGTAAGCCCAACTTGAGGACAATTTGCAAAGTGAAGGCAAGATCATTGGTTGAAGTTTCTAATCCGTCAAAGAAAGACGGTGTAGAACCAACAGATCCATTTCAAATAGAGATACAAGAGGCTAAAACAGAGGTTCATCAAGAAGGTGTGAATATTTTTGTCGACTTACTTGCGCAAATCCAGAAATGGTAATGATTGAAAGTGATCATGAGGATGATGGACAAGAGCGCAGTGAGGAGGATAAAGAAGAAGAGGAAGAGGAAGAGGAAGAGGAAGAGGAAGAAGAGGAAGAGGAAGAGGAAGATGAAGATGATCATGATGATGAAGATGATGAGAATTACTAAATTATTGTATATATAACAAGTTAGAAACGAAAATGAATTAATTTGGTGAATTATGAAAAAAAAAACCGAGTCAATTTGGATATATATACAATTATTTGCGTACAAATGAACGAATTATAAATTTAAGCGGGAGTCGAAATAAATAATTTTACCAAAATAATAAAAATTAAATGACCACAACATTTATAAAAACAAGTGAGAAACAAAAGTGAATTAATTTGGTGAATTATGAAAAAAAATGAATCAATTTGGATACATATACAATTAATTGCATACAAATGAACGAATTATAAATTTAAAGGGGAGTCGAAATAAATAATTTTACCAAAATAATAAAAATTAAATGGCCACAACATTTATAAAAACAAGTGAGAAACGAAAATGAATTAATTTGGATACATATACAATTAATTGCATACAAATGAATGAATTATAAATTTAAGCAGGAGTCGAAATAAATAATTTTAACAAAATAATAAAAATTAAATGGCCCCAACATTTATAAAAACAAGTGAGAAACAAAAATGAATTAATTTGGTGAATTATGGAAAAAATGAGTCAATTTGGATACATATACAATTAATTGCGTACAAATGAACGAATTATAAAATTATGCATTTTCGAAATAAATAATTTTACAAAATAAAAAAAATAGTTGGGCAAAATATTTTAATAAATAACTTAGATACAAAAATAAATTAATTTGATGAATTATATAAAAAAATGACTTAATTTGAATACATATACAATTAATTGCGTAAAAATGAATGAAAGAAGCACATGGCCTAGCGGCCGCCCCTCCTCCCCATGCACAAGAGGTCGTGTGTTCGATTCCTCTTGAGCGCAACCTTGGATTAATTGTTCAAGACCTAATATTGATACATATAGAAGGTGGACCGCATATAATAAGCTATAGGCCGGTGGCCCAGTGGTCCGAGCCCGCCGCAGGTGCCCGGGCTCGAACCATATTTTTTTTGTACAGGTTCGGAATTTGCGACGGCCAAATTCCATCACAAATTGAAATTTTTGCGACAGAATATACCCGTCGCAAATTGTAATCGGAAATATTAAAAAAAACCATTTGCGACGGCAATGATCCGTCGCAAACGTTGTAGACCCGATCGGGTTTGACCCGAATGACTTGCGACGGACTATAGGCCGTCGCAAATTTTGAGCGACCCGGTCGGGTCAAACCTGCCAATTTTGCGACGGTTTTGTCCGTCGTAAATTTGCGATGGGAGGTAAAAGTCCATTGCAAACATTAGCTACGACTGTTTTAACAACGAACACGTGTCCGTCGTAAATTCCGTCGCTAAACCGTGTTTTTTTTGTAGTGGACACACTGCAATTAACACGATTCTAATAAAAAATATTATGGTACAAATATATATTAAATAAAGGCAAAGTCTTGTGAGACAGTCTCACCGTGAGATCATTGTCACTTAATTTTTATTAAAAATATTATCACTTTTATTGTATATCATTTTTCATAAAATGTATGTAAAGTGTATATCAGTTTAAGAAAAAAGTTTAAAAATTGATATAGTTTATTACATTAATAAAGTTAAATTAAAAATAACATATTTAATACTTAATAGCATGATCATATCTAATCACCAAATTGGAATCATGCAATGGATTCACCAAGTGACAATCGGATTCGCGAATCGCACCCCTTTTAGAAAACGGGTGCGAATACGATACTGCATAATGGTATTTTTAGTAGAACTCGTGTACCATAGTTTATGTGGTGTTTCAATTTATGTCTCATAATAAAGCGTGTCTTTTGTTTTTAAGCTTTACATAAGTAGAGCATATGACAGGGTTGAGTGACATTTTTCTAGAGGGGGTTATGATTAAATTGGGTCTTGATTGGTCTCTGATTAACAAGATTATGTTGTGTGTGAAGTATGTGTCCTTTTCTGTACTACTACTGATAGTTTATTCCATCTCGATCGGGGGCTATGTTAAGGGACCCTATGTCACCTTATCTTTTCTTATTCTACGCAGAGACACTTTCCGTTTTATTAGGAGGGAGGTGGAGAAGGGTGTGTTACACAAAGTCCGAATTTGTCGTAGGGCACCCACGCGTATCAAAGTTATTCTTTACTATGATACTTTAATATTTGGTGGGGCTCCAGCCATAGAGTTGAGGAGAATTAAGAAAATTTTCGAGATTTATGAGGGGGTTTCAAGTACAAGTTTGACATTATGTTTATTGTTGGGTTGTCGGTGTAGAGAGGCTTGGAGTTGGCTCAAGAGTTGGGGGTTAGGAGGGTGGATATGCAGCATTTGGGAATCTCAGCATTTCGAAATGATGCTTAACTGCACTACTTTTTATAATCAGATCCTTCTAAGGTATGTTTGCGTATGTGTACTGTGTATGTATAGGTTGTTCATGTTTGTTTTGTTTTGGGAGGGGAGTAAGATCACTTCGTACGTTCGTGGATATGAGTATTATTGAAATGGGTGGACCCTTTCTTTCTTTATTTTTATACTACTTGTAAATTTAGAAAGATACTACATACATACATATGATAAAATAAGTGGAAAAAAAAAAAAAATAGAACTCAGACAATGTGGTTACCTCTCTCTAAATTTACAAAAAAATATATTACATAAAAGAAATGGGGATGATCTATATATCTTTGTTCAATTGTGATTGCAATGGCTACTGTTGTTAAAAGGTTACATTGGCGTACAAGTTAGCTGAGTTACTCTCGAAAGAATTGATAGAGCTCTTAATTAATTGATAATTTTTTGTGGCTCTCAACCATTTGAAAAATAATAAATGAAACAGGGTTTTACCCTTGCTTTATTATTTATATATTTGTGTAATTTCATACTTAACCACTTCACACTTCATGGTTTAAAGAAACAACTTCATATATAGTGCTAGTATGCTAGAAATTGAAGTTTGACCACACTTCATGGTTTAAAAGAGGGTTAATATCAATTTTGGTCACCAAACTTTACCTCAATTTCAGTTTTAGTCATTGAATTTCACTTGTCATAAAAATTGGTCACTAAACTATACTTTTTTAATCACTTTTGGTTAGGGCCTCAGTTGACTGTTAGTCAACTAACGGAATAAGTTAGGGTTAATATCAGTTTTGGTCACCAAACTATACCTCAACTTCAATTTTGATCACTATGTTTTACTAATCATCAAAATTGATCGCTAAACTATACTTTTTTAATTATTTTTCGTCAAGACGTCAGTTGACCGTTAGATAACTAACAAAACAAGTTATTTAAAGTGCAAAATTCAATTTTTTTTAATTTAATAATGTTGGGACCTCACGGATGGACCACGATCTCCTATTTGTATGATATTGTTCGCTTTGAGCTGAACCCGCACAAATTTATTGTTGGGCTTCTTCGAAAGGTCTCGTATCAATAAAGATATTTGTCCATCTTTATTAACCCCATGCTCCTCCCTTGTAAATCTGATGATGGATATTGTTTGCACCCAACAAATAAATAAAACCTAAATTTTAAAAATAGTTTAAACAATAAATATACCAGCTTTAAGATTTTTTTATGTTAATAAATTAAATTATTTTAAAAGTTTCTAATTTTAATAAATTAAATTATTAAATAAATATTGTCTAAAATAAAAAAAATATTTAATATTATAAATGAATCCTAAATTTAAATTTACAAAATTATTATAAAAGAAATACACCAAATACTCACACTGTAAAAAAATAAAATTACTTCAAATACTCCTTTCGTACCATAATTTGTTTGTTAAATTAATATTTATGTTTCAATTATAATTTTAAATATTTTTTGAAATTATTTTTAATATTTGTAGATAACTTAATTATTTAGTAATTATCAAAATATATAATTATAAATGATTTAATTTATTAAAATAAGAAACTTCTAAAATAATTTAATTTATTAAATAAATAATTTCTATTTATTGTTTAAACTATTTTTACAATCTATGTTTTATTAAATAAACAATTTTAAAAATTTAAATTTTGCACCCAAAATGACTTATTATGTTAGTTGGCGAGGTCAACTGATCTCCTAATAAAAAATAATTAGCTTAGTGACCAATTTTGAAGTCTAAGCAAAACTTAATGACCAAAACTGAAATTGAGGTAAAGTTTGGTAACCAAAATTGATTAACCCTACTTTATTCCATTAGTTGACTAACGGTCAACTGACGCCCTAACTAAAAGTGATTAAAAAAGAATAGTTTAGAGACCAATTTTGATGACGAGTGAAATTTAGTGACCAAAACTAAAATTGATGTAAAGTTTGGTGACCAAAGTTGATATTAACCCTTTAAAAGAACTTTCACAGTGCTAGAAATTGAAGTTTGAACATATATATTCCTTTTGGGATATTTTACAATTATATATGTTTGATTATTAAGTTACCAGTAAAAAAAAATCACAATTTGAAGAAAATTTTCAACATGCATGAAAACAACGAATTCTAAGACATGACTTTGATCTAATTGGTTTTCTTGCATAAAAAATGTGGACACCAATATTCCGCTTAAGTTGCAACAACATTCTGAAAAGGATTTAAAATGTAGTATTAGAAAAGAAAATATATATATTAAACGCAGGATCTTTATTCGGGCGTGAGCCTTTTGACTCTGATACCATTAAAGAATTTCGACTCATCTAAAAATTTGAACTTGTAAAAGAGTGTGAAATTAATTAATTTAATTATTTTTTTTACACGAATCCTTAATGAATAATCGAATATAAATATACCGAGGCTTCCATCACTATTAGAAATATCAAATGTCCACGTAACAGTTAGCTGGGTAGTTTCACAATAATCGATAAATTATACTCTCTTCTTCGTTGCGGAATTACTTCTGCACTTGTCTTATTTGAATACTTCTTAAAAAAATTACACTCACAAAAGTCAATAAAATATCATTATTTTATACAACCCCAAATTCACATATTCATTTTTTTTAAATGATGAAAATTGGTTTGGAATTTGAGTGTTGACCCAAGTTTGACCAACTTTATTGTGATGATCCATTGGTGAAAAAATGTAAAAAAAATTGCTAATTCGTAATCTACGTTCGGAGTGGTGAATTTGATGTATTGATTTGCTCAAAAATAATTTTGGATGAATGTGATATTAATACATAGAGATTGACAATTTATCATGGAATTCTTCAATTGAAAAGGGAAATGTGGAGTAAGGATTCCTTACTCCACATTGGAAAATGTCTTCCATATAAGTAGACTTGTAAGGTTAATATGCAATATTTACCAAGGATCGAGTTAAACCAAAGACTATCGACTCGCACTACCCGCACAGTTCATATACAATCAGATGCTTTGAGGTACAATTAGTTTAAGAAAAAATATGTTTGCATTGTAGGATTGAATTTTTTTTTTATATTTTAATGTAAAAAATATTTTTATATTTAAAACCACAATAACCCTCATATTACCTCCCATTTTTCCACCCCCAATCTCACTCAATTCAATTCAGATGAAAAAAAAGTTGTTCAAGCCAAAAGATGAGGGGGGATTGGGGTTACGTGATCTATCGGCTTTTGATAGAGCTTTACTGGCAAAACAAGGGTGGAGATTACTACAGGAACGTGGGTCGCTGTTGGAGTCGGTGTTGCGGGCCAGGTACTATCCTAGGGGCAACTTTAGGACTGCTTTGAAGAGAAATTGAGGCTTTGGTTCCCGATGGTGATGGTTGATCGTATTAGAAGAATTTCATTGGCAAGGAGGAGGGCCTGATGTGCTTGCATGGAGATTTGAAAATTTTAGAATTTATTCAGTATAAGTCTGGGTACGTTGAGGTGTTACGGCCAACTATTCCAACTGTGGAGCCACGAGTGGCAGGGCGGGTTTTGAAATGGGTGTGGACTCTCGATGTAATCCCAAAAGTTCGATTTTTTTTTTTATGGAAATTGGTATATGGGATAATTCCGCCGTCCATCAATTTAGTCAATCGCTTTGTTGATGTGGAGCCTTTTTGCAAGCGTTGTGGGATTGACTTTGAGACATCAGAACATGCTATACGAGATTGTTCACTTATTTCTGGTGTTTGGTTGGTAAATTAATTTGATTTTCCAAAATTGATATATGATAATAACTCAATGGTTTTGCAGGAGTCTTTAGCTGAGTGGTTTGAACGGGTTATGAATGAATTGTCTGATGAGAAGAGGTGTTTGTTTGCTTACCTTGCTGTGGATGGTGTGGAACTCTAGACATCAAGAGGTTTTCCAAAATAAGAGAGTTTGTGTGTAGGAGGTTATTAGGAGGACACCACGTCATGGAGTGGAATTCAAGGCAGCTATGTTACGAAGAGCTGAACGTCCAAGAACTGTTGTTATTGTTTCATGGAGGCCGCCTGAGCAGGGGTATGTGAGTGGTAGAGGCGCAAGGATTGGGGGAGTGGCGCGAGATTCGCTGGGATGGTGTAATGATGTTTTACTGAGAAATGTCGAGCTCTGTGGTCTGTTGACGTCGCTGAGGCTGAAGCAGTCGCACAGGGATGTTGCTGGCGGTGGAGTGCGGTGTTCGTCGAATTGTGGTTGATGCTGATTCACAAGTAATTATTAACGTGTTGCTTCGACCGGTTCAAGATTTATCCTATTTGGGACGTCTAGTTAGGTGAGTTTGCCATCTTAGGATGAGTTTTGATGATGTTATCTTTACTTGGACTAGGCATCAGGGAAATGTTGTTGCTCACAGACTAGTATTATTTGGTTATTCATGTTATATTCCTTACTTTTCGGCTAATATTCCGGCTACAATTGTACATGGGGTTGAAGCTGATTTCAAGGATATTTAATTTATGAAGGTTATTTTCTTGTAAAAAAAAAAATCAGATGAAAAAAAAATTCCCAATTTCTCACGACCTATTTCCGCTGCTCACCATTTTTATACATACACAATACACACAAATTGACGCGATGGGTGCAAATTGCCTGAGAAAAATTAGCGACACAAATTAACGTGACACACACATCAAAATCGCTGCACAAGTGATGAACTCGTCGTTGTTGGCGATAAAATTGTGGCTAAATCGCTGAAGCTTCGATTCTAATTGTCGACGACATTGTCAACAAAATCAACGAAATCACTGAAGCTTCAATACGAAATCGATGAACTCAAGCTTTGAAACCATAATTATCAACGAAATCACGACGAAATTGGAGAAATTTTATCGATTCTTTCTCACCTTCTTCAGAGGCAAAACGACACTGAGAGATGTAATAAGAATCTAGGGTTATAAGCTTTCACATTTGTAAATTATTTGGTTATAAAGATAATATAGTAATTTTATGTTCAATTTGGAGGACAATTTGGTAAATTTTGGTGTTGAAACTAATTGATCCCACCATCCCTGGGATCCAATGGTCCCAATGTGGAGGGACTGAGAAAGATTCGAGACCCGGGCCCAAATTGGGTCCTAGGCCCTAGTCAAGTAAACCAAATACAAAATCACTTGTGGCTAACATGCTAATCCCTGCTAATCATGTGAACCAAATGAGCCCTTAAATTGATAAATTGATACTATATATGAGTCACAAATTTTCATAATCTTCACTTAATTGTTTAGGAGCATTAATATTGTGTGTATTATGCATTACTAGTTATATCCTCATGATATTTCGCGGGCATAAATTATTTCTTTATTTAAAACTTACATCACTATTAATCGAATGAGTTTATGTAAAAGATAAACTAAAATGTAACTGCTACAAATGATAAAGGAATTTTTTATACCCTCAAAACGATAAAATGAACGCCACATTCATAGCTCCATTTCATCAATAGCACTACATAACACTTTTAATAATAATATTCAAAAATGTTGCATATTATTTATGAGAGAAATTACAACATAATGGAGTAATTCAACTGACCACTCACACATCTCAACAACAAACAACACCATACTATGAAATATCAAACTAATATTTTATAAATTTCTAAAAACCTCCCTGTAATTAACATTAGTTGTGTACTTGGAAGTCTTTCCTTCCGAATGAAGATATAAAATCTTCAAGCCATTCCTCCTCTTAACTCTCGAAACTGCCACGTAAAGCTGACCGTGAGTAAAGACTGGTTTGAGAAGATATATTTTAATATTGGAAAGAGATTGACCCTGACTCTTGTTAATAGTCGTCTTTGCAAAGCACAAAAAAATAGGAAACTGTCTTCTGGTAAAATTTACAATCATAATTATATCCGAATTACTTAAAGTCATTCTTGGAATGAAAACCTTGTTCGCAATATTCCTACCAGATATAATTTCAGCTTCGATTTTGTGATTTCCAAGCCCAACAAAAATTAATCTTGTACCGTTACATAGAACAAATTTCTGATCTATATCCTGAGTAGAACAATTGGAACACCTTCTTAAAGAGCCAAACGATGACACGACATTCCAGAACACTTGAGAGAGTTTAAGAAATCAATTGAAACCAATTCTCCATGATCCCCTGGTCGAAATTATGTCTTACACATGCTATGCGAACTCAAATAAACTTTTGTATCTCTAGGAATCATAAAAATGATCTTATCGTTGATACAATCCACATCCTTGTGTGTAGGTGCAAGAATAGCTCTATCATCAAAGTATTTATGTGCTTGTAGATTATGTTCTACCGAAGGATAAATACTTTTAATGATAGTTAAAACATGATCAACTTCATCACAAATCAAATTGTCCAAAGGAATCTCAATTTCAGCAAAACCATCTTTAACTTCTCCAAGTTTGTCATCGCCTATTTTGAGAATCCAATCGGAAAATTCAGCAACCTCCAAGATTCTATTCACATCGTGGACCCCACATTCCAACCACATATTCTTGGTTAACGTGAGTACCTGAAAATTAGCCAAATAATTTTTTTTATCAGCAATGGGCAACAGTAATTCCAACCGCATATTCCTGGTCCTGTAGGTTGCCAAATTTATCAACAATTAGCCAAAAAAAAAAAAAAATAGGTGGGTTATAACAATGGTCCTTCTTTCTATATTTTAGGTCCCGTAGTTTTTTTTCCATATTTGGTCCCATAAATAGTTAAGTCCCAAAAGCACATATAAGTTGCAATCCTTGGCCCAAAAAATTATAGGCCAATCTAGAAAATAAATGGATGGAACAAATTTGCAAAAAAAAAAAAAGGACCAAAATCGAATGTGGACCAAAATTATTATATATTTGTACATATAATTCTATTATAACTCGACCACAATTCTCACAAATTGGTCTCGTATAAAAAAATCACTAACAAAGTACAGATGACACTCAAGTTAGACCACATCACGCGAAATAAAAAATATAAATCTCCAAATATAAAGAGAGACGGATATACGCGTAACATCAAGAAATTAAAATTCTAGTCCTATGAGAATAGATGGTTTGCAATAATGCTCCTTCTTTCTATATTTTAGGTCTCGTGGTTTTTTCATATTTGGTTCCATAAACAGTTACAGTTAAGTCCCAAAAGAACGTATAAGTTGCAATCCTGGGCTAAGAAAATTGTAGCTCGAGTCCAAAAAATAAATGGATGGAACAAATTTGCAAAAATAAAAAAGGACAAAAAACGAATGTGGACCAAAATTATTATATATTTATACATATACTTCTATTATAACTCAATCACTATTGCAACAATAGTTTTTTTAAAATTTGGTCCCATAAGTAATTACAGCTAAATCCTAAAAGAATGTATAAGTTGCAATTCTGGTTCCAAAAGATTGTAGGCCCAGTACAAAAAATTAATGGATGGTAACAAATTTTCAAAAAGAAAGACCAAAAAAGGATGTGAGAAAAAAAATAATATATATTTGTACATATACTTCTATTATAACACGACAGACTATACTATGCGCACAAATTTATATAGTTTATTACATTAATAAAGTTCAATTAAAAATAGCATACTTAATACTTAATAACATGATCATATCTAATCACAAAATTAGATTCGTGCAATGGATTCGCCAAGTGAAAATCGGATTCGCGAATCGCACCTCTTTTAGGAGACGGGTGCAAATACAACTACATAATGATATTTTTAGAAGAACTCGTGTGCCATAGTTTATTTGGTGTCTCACTACATATGTAGAGCGTGTGAGAAGGTTGTGTGACATTTTTTGGAGGGGGTTACAATTAAATTGGGTCTTCATTGGTCTCTGATTAACACAATTATGTTATGTGTGTAGTATGTGTCCTTTGTTGTACTACTACTGATAGTTTATTCCATCTAGATCTGGGGCTATGTCAAGGGACCCTATGTCACCTTATCTTTTCTTATTCTACACAGAGACATTTTCTGTTTTTATTAGGAGGGAGGTGGAGAAGGGTGTGTTACACAGAGTCCGAATTTGTCATAGGGCGCCCGCACATATCAAAGTTATTCTTTACATATGATACTTTAATATTTGGTGGGGCTACCGCCATAGAGTTGAGGAGAATTAAGGAAATTTTCGAGATTTATGAGGGGGCTTCTAGTTATACTATCAACCTAAACAAGATTACCGGTGGAGAGAGACTTGGAGTTGGCTCGAGAGTTTGGGGTTAGGAGGGGGGATCAGCGTATGCCGTATTTGGGAATCCCAACTAAAATTGGGTGTTCTTGGAATGCAATCTTTAGAGCATTGGTAAACAGAGTTGCAAAGGAAATTAAAAATTGGAAGTAGGATATTATCACATGCCCACAAGCTTATTATTTTGGTGAGACCAGTCGATTCCTAGCTACTTATTTGATGACTTGTTTCAAGATTACCGACAACATCATCCAGAATATTGAGTTCGCTATTGCTAGATTTTTATGTGACAAAAATTGGATGAGAAAAAGGTTTATTGATTTAAATGAGAATTGTTGTGTTTTAAAACAATTTTTGTTGATCCTTTAAAACATACTCACCCGTCTCATTTTCGATTGCTCTTTTACTTTTAACATAAGTTTTAATGTGAGAAATATTTATTAGTATTTGTAGTGATAAAATTGTTTTTTTTGACATTGTGGTAAATAAAAATTGAATTTTTTTAAAGGAAAATCGAAAAAAAGATGTATGTTTCTTATAAAGGGTCAATTGAAAATGGGATGGAGGGATTATTAATTTGGTAAAATTAATTGTTAAGCTTAAAAATATTAGTTTCAATCTTGTTGTAGAATTAGTAGCGAAAACAAACTTACCAAAATGTCTTAAAATTTTACATATTTGCGTTGCTTGAATCTCAAGCTCAATGTATGGGAAGAGATATAGTGGATATATTATTAAATATCTTAAGATCGCATTTGATAATTAAATTTAGAGGTCAATAAATTTGTTTCTTATATACCCATGAAATACTCTATTCAACATATCTTATTTACGTAAACAAAAGAAAAAATAAAAAAAATTAAAGTCAAGAAAGCTATTCCATTCTTGCATTCCAGGACTTCATCTTCTTGTTAGAAATCTAAATAATTGAGGATGAAAGTTATCATACTTTATCATGCTTAATAAATGCAATGGAAAAGCTATTTACTGAAGAATGAATTCGAAATTGAACGGTGTTTTTAAATTATTTCTCTCTATGCAAGATGGTGAATCAGATTATATGAGAAGTAAGCTTAGAGACCTTTTAACCGTAATATTTTATGGGACATTTGATAGATGAGATGAGAGAATTAGGTGAGAAAAAAAAATGATGGAAGCCCAAGATAGGGTGATAAAAGGTATTTAATATAATTATTTAGTAGAATATAATTAAAATAGTTTGTTTGGTAGGAAATATATATATGTAAACTTTAAAAATACTATTGTGCCGTTTAATAATATTATTATTTGATTCTTCCAGGTTTTTATTCAATACGGTTTCCGTTGCTTTGCTTGCTCAAGAAGATATATACATATAATGGATATTCTTATACCCATCAAACAAATCAAGTGAAATATATTTCGTTGGGATTTCTACATTAACTTACTCTAAGTTGCTTGAATTCCAAGTTACACAATAAACACAAATATTGGAAGAGATATTAACGGATAGATAGATTAGATATTTTAGGATCACTTTCCTAATTAATCATATTAGGGATTCCAGTCCATCAAATTACGTTCCTTATATATATATATATATAACATCAAACGCACTCTATCTATATAACAAGTCTCATACATGGTAAAAAAGTAGAGAAACCCTGCGTTCCAAGATTTCGTCTTCATTCGGGGAAAAAAGCTAGCAATGCTTCTCCATCCTCACCACAGTTTTTCCAATCCCCAAACACGCCCTGATCCGAGTCCATTTCAATTGTACGAGCCGCTCAACGTCATCAGCCGTGGCGCATACGGCATCGTGTGGAGAGCAAAGGACAAGAAAACCGGGGAAATCGTGGCAATGAAGCACGAATTGCAAGGGCTGTCTCAATCGACAATCAGAGAGATGAAAATTCTGGCGTCCCTCCCTCCCCATCCGTGCATCGTGGGATTCCGAAAAGTAATCCAGGATGATTACAAACGTGTGTTTGTCGTGATGGAGCACATGAGGACGGACCTGCATCGGTTCACGGTCGAAAAGAGGCGGGCGTTCACGCTGGCGGAAGTGAAACTGATCACGAGACAAATACTCAAGGGTGTGAACCATTTGCACGAGAACGGCGTGATGCACAGGGACATCAAGCCCGCCAACGTTCTAATGAACAATATCATCGATGTGAAACTATGCGACTTTGGGCTGTCGCGTCAGTTGGGGAGCGAGTCGGGGTTGTATACCCCGGGAGTGGTCACTCTTTGGTACAGGGCGCCAGAGCTTCTGCTGGGGGAAAAGAAGTACACCAAGGCCATCGATATGTGGTCCGTGGGGTGTATAATGGCGGAGTTGGTGTTGGGTCAAGTGCTTCTTCCCGGGAAGTCCGAGATTCAGCAGATACGCTTCATATATGATCACATCGAGTGGCGAGGCGGGGATGTTCTTCGGCGTAGACTTGCTGCAGCAGTCCCGTTTCTCTCGCCACAGGGGCTCGATTTGCTGCAGAGGCTTTTGGCTTTCGAACCGGGGAAGAGGATATCCGCCGAGGATGCTCTGAGGCACAATTGGTTCAGGGAATAATTATATCTTCAACTAAAATTTTGGCATATTTCTTGTTTGGTTTAGTTTAGTTTAATACTTGTGTCATTTCTTTTGTAACTTGATGACCAATTAATCAAGCCTAGTGATTTGAGTTTGCTCTTTTTTGGGATGAGAAAAACAATATAATAGCATTCAGGATCTTTTTCTTCATCTTGTTGCCCTTTGCCTAGTTTAGTGACACTCCCATTTTCTGTTATGTCAAATTTGTATATTTATAGTCGCTCTCAATTGCTACTCAACTCCATTCAAGCTGCAACCTTTTTATTAATTAATCTTAGTTTCGAAATGATGCTTAACTGCACTACTTTTTATAATCAGATCCTTCTAAGGTGTGTTTGCGTATGTGTACTGTGTATGTATAGGTTGTTCATGTTTGTTTTGTTTTGGGAGGGGAGTAAGATCACTTCGTACATTCGTGGATATAATTAGACATGGATCCTTAATTGGTACATTTTTTTTTTTTTTTTCTTTCTTATGAGTGAGTCCATAACATGTTCAGTATATATTTAGTTTTAGGGAAAATGATTTTTTTCGTCCTGTAATTTTACCTCATTTTGATTTTCGTCCTGCTGACTTTCAAATTTTGATTTTAGTCCTATAACTTTACCTTTTTTTTATTTTCGTCCTGCTAACTTTCAAATTTTGATTTTACTCCTGTAACTTTATCGCTTTTTGATTTCAGTCCTATAAGGGTTAGTAGGTTGTAGGACCAAAATAAAAAAAAAATATAAGTTACAGGACGAAAATCAAAATAATAAAGTCAACAGGACGAAAATAAAAAAGAGGTGAAGTTACAGGACTAAAATCAAAATTTGAAAGTCAGCAGGACGAAAATAAAAAAGTGGTAAAGTTATAGGACAAAAAAAGTAATTTTCCCTTAGTTTTACAAAGCTATGTAAAAGTTGGCCAATTGCGTCTCAATTCTATTTCAAGGGATTTACTTTAATTACTATGTAGAGTGGTTGATGATGTGTGTTTAGAGCTTTTTCATGAATATATTGCAATATATTTCAGAGTAATATATAGTTTGTGACACTTATCCTCTCAACTAGAGTTAGTCGCCTGATTTCTTGTTGGTTTGGTTTTTAATTGCCTTTGTAAATTGATGATCGGTCAAATTAGGGAACGCTTGGTAGCAACTCTTCGATGATAATGAAAATGAACTTAAAAATTAGTGTAATTATGAGAGTTTATAAAACAAAATCATAATCTTTCCTCCTAAATAGGATAATCAATACTCCATTTCGATCACCCTATTTTCCTCCGACAATCATCCTCCTCAATTACTCCTTTATTCCTCCACCAACAACCACCAACAAACATTTGTTGTCTACCTCTATTCCAAAATTAGGCATGTCACTATCAATACAACTGCCATTGGAACAATCTTTCCCCCAACATATCATTTTTAATATGGGGACATAGATGGGAAATAAATTTTCATTCCCATTACCATTGAAGTGCTCTTAATCAAGCTCCCCTTAATGTATTTCTTAACTCTGATGAGTTTGGCATGTGAATATGTGATTGAACTTTAGCTTCTCATGGTTTTTTTTTTTTCCTAATGTAGCAAGGAACTAAAGTTCTTGCCTTGTTTAGGGACCGTTCCAATTTCTATAATTGTGAAGTTTGCGTGTATATATATATATATATAGTTAGAGCCCGCGAATTTCGCGGGTTTAAATTAAAATTTTAAAAATATTTTAAATTAATCTTCAAAAGATTAAATTTTCAAAAGATTTTTAATTAATACAAATAAAAAAATTATACTAATAAAGTATGTAATAGTTTTTTTATTAAAATATTGATTAAATCTATACGTTTATATGTAGGATTCATATATATTATTTAAAAATATCTTAAGTAAAAAATAAATTTATTTTTTGTATAAATAACACTCAATATCACAGTAATTATTATAAGAGTATGTATAGAGTTAAATTGGTTCATACATGAAGTATTGAAGATTATTAGTTCTTTTCACTGAAGAGTTTTAGTTTGTTTTTAATAAATAACTTATACTTTTTAGTGTAAACAATTAATACATTTCATTTAAGACAACTAATAACTCTTTAGTGAAAATAACTAATACCCTTCAATGATTCATGTATTAACCATTTTCTCTATACTTTGTCTTATTATAAATTTTATTATTTGGGTATATAACATGAATCACATGATGCAATTCCTCTATACAGTTGAAGTTGGTTTGTCCAGAAAATATAAATAAAATTATTACATTTAAAATTATCAACAAAGTATAGACGACACTCAACTTAAACCACATCACGTGAATAAAAAAAATATAAATACACAAATATAAAAATAGAGACAGATATACGCAAAAGACCGGGAAAATTTAAATTTTTGGTCATATGAGAACAGTCGGTTGCAACAATGGTGCTTTTTCGATATTTCATGCCCCGTAGGATTTTTCAATTTTGGTCTCATAAATAATTACAGGTTAGTCCCAAAAGAATGCCTAAGCTGCAATTTTGGTCCAAAAAAAATTCTATCTTCAGTCCAATGTCTACAAATTTACAAGGAAAAAAAAAAGAAAGAAAAAAAAGCGGACCAAAAAGGAATGTGGAGCAAAATTATTACATATTTTTACATATACTTCCATTATAACTCGACTACTATCCGCACAAACTGACGCCATACCAAAAAAATCAAAGTATAGACAACACTCAAGTTAGACAACATCACACAAATAAAAAAATTACAAATCTCCAAATATAAAGATAGAGACAGATATACGAATCTTAACGCGAAGAATCTTAAATTTTGGTCTCATGAGAATAGGTGGTTCGCAACAATGGTCCTTCTTTAGATATCTTAGGTCCCATAGTTTTTTTTCCAAATTTGGTCCCATAAATAGTTGTAGTGAAGTCCAAAAAGAATGCATAAGTTGCAATTATGGTCACAAAAAATTGTAGCCTCAATATGTAAATTTTATTTTTGATAACAAATCTGAAAAAAAAAAATACACACTTAGAAAAAAAAGGACAAAAAAGGAGTGTTGACCAAATTTATTACATATTTGTACATATAAGTCCATTATAACTCGACTATTATTTGCACATACTAACCCCATATAAAAAATTAACAGATAGAGTACAGAGGACACTCAAGGTAAACAATATCATGCAATTAAAAAAATATAAATCTCCAAGTATAAAGATAGGGACAGATATATGAATCTTAACCCAATTATAATTTTTATTTTGGTCCCATGAGAAATGGCAGTTTGCAACAATGGTCCTTCTTTAGATATTTTAGGTCCCATAGTTTTTTTAAATTTGGTCCCATAAATAATTATAGTTAAGTACCAGATGAATGCATAAGTTGCATTATTATCCTATAGATATTTTAGAAATATTTCAAAAACATAATGTATGGATTTTTTAAATTATAAAGAATTTAGGACTAATTTCGGAATTTTTAACACAATATTTTTTAAGAATTTTAGTCTTCCGTTTTAAAAATTCGGCGTACATTTGTAGGAGTATCCTATAGGACTAATTTAAAAACTCGGCGCACGTTTTAGGAATATACTATATTTTAGGAATAATCTAGGATTAATTTTGAATTTTTTATAACAATATTTTTTAAGAATTTTAACACAATACCGAAGAGACATTAGCTAAAATAATATAGAAAACAATCGCTAGAAATCCGTAGTTAATATGACTGATATTGGTCCTTCAAGTTTTTTTAATGGATGGAACAAAACTGAAAATATATATATATATATATATATAAAATTAAGGACCAAAAACGAATATGGACCAAAATTATTCTCCTATTTGTACATATACTTGTATTGTAACTTGAATACTACTCTTACAGATTGACATCATACCAAAAAATCATCAACAAAGTATAGACGATACTCAACTTAAACCACATCACGTGAATAAAAAAGTATAAATACACAAATATAAAAATAGAGACATATATACGCAAAAGACCGAGAAATTTAAATTTTTGGTCCTATGAGAACAACTGATTTGCAACAATGGTGCATTTTTCGATATTTCATGTTCCGTAGTTTTTTTCAAATTTGGTCCCATAAATAATTACATGTAAGTCCCGAAAGAATGCATAAAAATTCTATCTTCAGTGCAAAAATATTTGTCAATGTCTACAAACTTGCAAGAAAAAAAAAGAACAAAAAAGAACAAAAAGAAATGTAGAACAAAATTATTACATATTGTACATATACTTCCATTATAACTCAACTACTATCCGTACAAACTAACGTCATACCAAAAAGATCACTAACAAAGTATAGACAACAATCAAGTTAGACAACATCACGTAAATAAAAAAGAAATACAAATCTCCAAATATAAAGATAGAGACGGATATACGAATCTTAATGCGGGAATCTTAAATTTTGGTCCCATGAGAATAGGCGGTTCGCAACAATGGTCCTTCTTTAGATATTTTAGGTCCCATAGTTTTTTCCAAATTTTATCCCATAAATAGTTGTAGTGAAGTCCCAAAAGAAATATTTATTTTAATTGAAATCTAAAATACTCAATGATGTAATTATGTATTATTTATTTTTATTTTTTGACAGGAAATAAAAGATTATATTAGAATAAGATAGGCTCATGTTGGTCCCAAAAAAAGGTTATCCAGCGGAAAGCGTTTTGAAATATTTTAATGAAAACCAAATTATAAAGTAAGTGCTAGAATTGAAATGCAGAAATCTAAAGTGTAGAAAATAAAGAACACCAGATTTATAGTGGCTCGGACCAACTTGTCCTACGTCCACTCTCCATTTCTCCAAAGGAGACTCTCTCTCCAACCAACTTACGAACTTCTGGAATTGGGAAGTACCAGATCCTTCGTACAACTGCTTACAACAACCTTTCTATGTGATGAATAGGTTGAGTAAAGCTCCAACTAAAAATTCCTAAAAAGTGTATATACGTGAATAAACAAGGTAAGTGGGTGGAAGAGTTCGTGTGTTTTAGTGTGCTCTCTTGCCCGACTCTTGTTTGAACTCAACCAAAACACTCCTATTTATAGTTGAGAATTTACTGGCAGTTGGAGTGCTAGCAATTCAAACAACCATAATTTGAGGAATATAATCAATCAAAGATTGATTATATGATTGATTAGTTGACTTCAATCAAGCAATCAATCATATCCTCCATCATTGAACTCCAAGATTTCCTCGTCTCCAGATTACTACGAAGCCTCTGGGTGGGTGAACTAATCCGTCACACTTGTCTGGTCAGCACTCGTCTGGTCTGGTCTGGGTCATCTGGTCAGGACTCATCTTGTCAGGTGATACTTATGCTCTGAACCTCATCTGGGAGAGGTCCTCTAGTCGACTCCTCTGGTCAGACTCCTCTGGTCGACTCCTCTGGTCTGCACAGATTTCTTCCCCCTTAACCAAAGACTTAATCTAGACCTAGACTAATTTGTAGCTGACTAACAGGTTCAGCTAGTCCTATTACAAGTTTTTGTTTTAACATCTTCAAAACATCTAACCTATATCCCAACAGCTCACGCCTTACATCTTTTTGGAAAGCACGAATACAACTTCTAGGAATTTCCTCAAAGTTCTCATGTGTTCCTAAATTTTCTTCAATAATATATAAGTTATATAAAAAAATAATAAAACTACAATATTTATCTTTACTAAAAAAAATACTAATTACAAATTTTGAAAAAATTATTTAAATACAACTTTCGTTGTGTACATGGAAATCGAGAAACTAACTTAATATATGTATCAAGAATCTCACGTCTTAAAAGTAAGTTAACCACACATGAAATAGGTACATTATAAACTCTTAGCTGTAAATTAAAACACTAGTTTTCCATGATAATAAATATAGACTGAAAATCATGATCTAAAATTTTAAACGACATTTGATTTGCAGATCACCACATACTTATAGGAGTAAGTATATCTTTCAAAAGAGTTATATGTCTTGTAGTATCAAAAGCATAGTTAATTAATATATTGGACATTATGGTACCATTCATTTTTTCTTTAAAATAAACTTTCTAATATGTGAAAATTATCTTCAAGTTAATTATCTACGTAATTATAGAAGTTGTTATTTATGACCACATCTTCTGGTTAAATTAAATTTAGTCCAAATTTTATAAAATGTGGGTCAAATAAAGCTCGATTATGATATGCCCAGTTGACCGTATTTTATAAAATTTGACCTAAATTAGCTAAAATTAATATATAGTGTTCTAGTTTTGCAAATTTGTAAAGATTTTGTCATAATTTTGCAAGTCCTTAAAGATATTATCTCAATTTTGCAAGCCTGTAAAGTTAATTTTACAAACACTCAGTAAATGATAACGAAAAGTATTAATTGTTTATTTAAAGAACATTAATTGGTTAAAGTAAAGTGTACCTAAAAATAATTAAAAAATAAGGCCACTTTGTTCTGTCTTTAAAAATAAGGTCATCTTATGTGATTACTATCAAAATCAATGGATGGAACAAAATTAATAGATGGAACAAAAGTTAGAGGACTATAAAATCAATGGATGGAACAAAATTGCAAAAAAGAAAAAAAAAAGGACCAAAAAGTTGCAAAAAATTGCAAAATTTTTTATACCATGATTATGTTATCTAATATATATATATATATATATATATATATATATATATATATGTGTGTGTGTGTGTGTGTGTGTGTGTGTGTGTGTAAGAGTTAGAGGACCATAAAACTAATGGATGGAACAAAACTGAAAAAGAAAAAAAAATATATATATAATTAAGGACCAAAAATTGAATGTGGACCAAAACTATTCTCCTATTTGTACACATACTTTCATTGTAACGCGAATACTATTCTTACATTAATTGCGGCTAAAAAGATGTCATATTTTAATTTCACATACAAACACAATGAGAATGTGTTCCTAATTGTATTTAATTGCGGATAATAAGATGTCATATTTTAATTTCATTTAACTGTATTTTATTGGCTTTTTTTAATTCGAACAATGAATAAATTAATTCTTCTATTCGACAAAATATTTTCTTTGGATAAATACTACGGATTAATCTATATACACATATACTAATAAATCCAACATAATATACCGTTAGATACTAAAGTGATTAGAGATATGATATTTATGGTCGAAAGGTCATGAAATTCGAGTCGCAACTTTATCGCAAAAAAAAAATCTATAAAAATATTTCCTAATAAATCAATTGAGAGTTATTGTTGCTTTATACATCTTTTAAACTGCGATATGTCATTTGGAGGGCTAGTTGAGATAACATCTTGAATTTATAATAAAAATTATGGTTAATTTGTCTAAACTTGCTAAAGTAATTAAGGTTTTTATTTGGACTCCAACATAATAGGGGTAAACAAAATAGTGTCATGTTTACTTTATAAAAGAGCAATTAGATATCAAAATATACTCGGATATAATGCGTATTCCCGCGAATTTCACGGGCTGAGAATAAATTTGTTATTATAAATATTAATGTTTTTTTATTTTAAATATCTTGTAATTTATATATAATATTAATATTACAATTGCAATTTGACAAACAATGAAAATACTAAACATGAATAATTATGAAATTTTGAAAAATTAACTAATTCACACATTAAATATCAAATTAGTAATTACTTCAAATTACGTGTTTCTAAAAAGTTCTCTATAGACAACATTTCTTGTATATTTGCATGGTCTTCCATTAGAACCAAGTCAGTGACTTTTCAATCATCTTTTATTTTTAACTCTCAATACTGCAACATATCATTGTTCATGTTTAAAAACTACCTTGAAAAGATAGACACCCACAGTCGACAAAGATTGACCTTGACTTTTGTTTATAGTCTTGCAAAACACAAAAAACAAAAGAACCGGAGACTATCTTCTCTGAATTCTAAAAGGCAAAATATCTCCCAAATTAGTGAAGGTCATTTGGGGAATGTAAACGTTACTTTCAATATTTCTTCCAAAAATGATTTCAGCTTTCGGAATACAATTTTCAAGTTTTGTAACAACCACTTAAGTCCAAATAAACCATAATATTTTTTCCCAATTTTGGCATATCGTTTGGAGACCCTGGCCTCCGTTGAATTAATCACACTTGTCATGGCAATTTGTGCATCACAATAGTCCTGTGGTAAATTCAAGTAGTGCAAAAATATGTTTTTAAAATTAGAAGAACTTAAAATTAGGGTGATTGGCTAGAGAGTAATAGTTGTCAACTAATTGAGGCTACATAAATAGGATTTAATTTGAATTAAATCCTTTGCCCTATACTATTTAGTCAAATGGTTTATAGTTATGTCTCATAATCATGATTTAATTTGAATTAATACTGCAACTTTATATAAAGGAACATTAATACATGGGATGATAATAAATTGTTTTAGATTCATATAGTTGATTAACTTTCTGACACTTTGAATTTGATCCTACAGTATTGAGAATCTTAAACAGCTTGACCTTTTTAATGTAAAAATTGTATTTTCAGTTCTATTTTGAAAATTTTAAATCTTGGATTATGAATTTCACTATTCATCTCTCTCTAATTCAAGGAGGTAAGGGAATTTACAATCCAAAGTTTAAAATTTTCAAATAAGGTTGAAATAATAATTTCTACATTAAAAAAATAAGATTGCAGGCCCAAATTCATAATGTCGAAAAATTAACGAACTACATAAAATTAAAACCATTTATCATCATCCCATGTATGAACCTTCCTTTATATAAGATTGCAATATTAATTCAAATTAAATTACAAATATGAGATTTAAGTACAAATCATTTAAATTATTTAGTTGTAACTACTATATTTTTCTTAGTACTAATGAAAAAATAATAGCAAAACTTAGACAAATTAGATGGACATGGTACTATCTAAAGTAAAAAATAATGCATAAGAGCTAATACACATATATCCCTAAAACAAAATTAGTAGTGTATAATCCAATGCAAAGAAATAGCAACATGTTGATACTATGCAATAAACCATCAATGTGCATTAACAACAACAAACCACACTTATTAGTCCATGCTTAATCATCCATCATCACCAAAAATTAATTATACCTCAAATAAACAATGAAACCCACGATCCAAAATTTTAAAATTTCGGCAAAGACAGGAAATATAATTTTTACATTAAAAAATTCAAGTTGCTTATTAATCCCAATTGCCTATGTGTTTTGGGATTTAGTCAGCCTTATAGATCAAGTGAAGGTGTCCTATTTGTATACTTGGTTTGAATTAATTACACTTGCCACGGCAACTTGTGTATCACAATATGTATTGATCCTTCATCCTCCTTCGGTAACAACTGTGTTAACATTTTCGACGAATAAAAAAAACAACTTGCCGACGTGTTCCAGGATTTAATTGGCCAAATAGATCAAGTAACGGTGTCCTATTTGTATACTTGTCGTTGAATTAATCACACTTGTCATGACAAATTTGTTCACATTAAATACAATTATGAGATGAGATTTATCTACAAATTCCTTGGCTAAATAGCATGGGTTAAAGGATTTAATTAAAATTAAATTATATTTTATGTAAGCTGCTCACCATGTCAAAAATTGAAGCTCACCATTAATTTTGCAAGTCTCTCCATAACCATCTACCATCACAAAAAATTAATTATATAAAATTTTAAAATTTTGGCAAAATCTGGAAATACAACTTTTACATTAAAAAAACAGGTTGTTTATTACCCAAAGGACTGTAGGACCAAATTCAAAATCTCGAAAAGTTATCCCACTATATAAATTCAACACAATTTATTATAATCAAATGTACAAATCTTACTATATGTAAGATTGCAGCATTAATTCAAATAAAGACACAATTATGAGACCTAAATACAAAGCAATTGACTAAATAGTATGGGACAAATGATTTATTTCAAATTAACTCCTATTTATGTAGCCTGACAACCACTACTATAAAGCAAAACACCCTAATTATTCACAAATCATAAAAAATATAGGGCCAAATTTAAAGACACGATTATGAGATCTAAATAGTATGGTACAAATGATTTATTTTAAATTAACTCCTATTAATGTAGCTTCAATTCATGGACAACCACTACATTAAAGCAAAATACCCTAATTATTCACAAATCATCAGAAATATAGGGCCAAATTTAAAGACACAATTATGAGACCTAAATACAAATCACTTGACTAAATAGTATGGGACAAAGGATTTATTTCAAATTAACTCCTATTTATGTAGCCTCAATTCATGGACAACCACTACTTTAAAACAAAACACCCTAATTATTCACAAATCATCATAAATATAGGGCCAAATTTAAAGACACAATTATGAGATCTAAATAAAAATCACTTGACTAAATTACAATTATGAGATTTAACTACACATCCCTTGACTAAATAGCATGTGTTAAAGGATTTATTAAAATTTAAATAGTATTTACGTAAGCTCAATTAAAGGTTAAGTTGTTATTTCTCATAAATTAATATTGCAACCTTGTATAAAGGAACACTAATACATGGGGTGATAATATATTGTTTTAAATTCACATCACTGTTTAACGACAGAATTGGCGACGGAAAATCCGTCGCAAACAGTGTTTTGCGACGGATTTTACGACGGGCACACGTCCGTTTGTAAAACAGTCGTAGCTAATTTTTGCGATGGATTTTTCTCTTCCGTCGCAAATTAACGACGGACAAAACCATCGCAACATAGTCGGGTCAGACCCGACCGGGTCGCTCAGAATTTGCAACGGACAATGTTCTGTCGCAAATTATTCGGGTCAGACCCGATCAGGTCAACAATATTTGCGACGGATGTTGGGAAAATAGGGGTGCCCGGAATCTATTCGGGATGAAATTTAAATACGAATTTAAATTCAATTATTACTAGCATGAATTAATCCTAATTAATTCAAATAATAATTCCAACAACCAATTTAACATCATGCATGTTGAATTAATTTCACATATTAACTATGGCGGAATAAACAAGTAAATATGTGATTAACGTACCTCTTGTAGAATTGGCCTTTGGATATACGGGACAATTACGATCTCGCTCTATCAACCCAAAAACCTTCTCAAGTATTTCCCTTTCGCCTTACTTGATCACCGGTGGGAGATGCTTTCTGTAACGCCCTGAACCCAATATATATTAATTATATCGGATTCGAAGTGTTATTGTGATCAAAAGTCCGAACTATAAAATTTTTGAAGGAAATATAACGGAAATGAGAGATGATGAGTTTTTATGCAGCGGAAGAAATTAGTAGAATAATTTTAATAAGTATCTTACACACATATATGTGTGCATACAACATAGTATCAACAGTAATATTTTATTTAAGTGGGGAACTCCGTGTCGTCTCTATTACTGTCCTTGCTCCACGAAATCATAATCTGCAAGGGGTTGTAAAATGGGGCGTGAGAATTGAATTCTCACATATGGGTGATTTGCAACATCATGGGATTGGTAAATCCGAAATATATTAAATTATACTCATTAATAAAGTAATTAATTTATTTAAGCAGTTGACATAATAATATAAACATCATATATCATACAAATAACAAGTTCACATAATAATCAGTTGGGCACAACAGGTTTCACATCATATAATTGAAATATCACAAGTTGGTTCACGTTAAGGGGCAAAGCCCACAATTAATTTCACATATAATAAATCTCTTCTCAAAACAATATAAATAATTCCCCGTGACCATGCACCTGATTTATTATCAAACATGGCCACGCACCACTTCCACAAAGTTATCCTTTTCAACTCCAACCATCAACAGCCTTGATTCCGAGGGCGTCCAACGACAGCGTCCCCGGAGACCGGAAAATAATCAACAACCTTGATTCCGAGGGCGTCCAACGACAGCGTCCCCGGAGGTCGGAAATAAATACCCACATCACAACTCCGTACTTACTGACTTTCCATAAAACTGATACAACAAACTTCACTGAGAAAAATACTTGATTGACAACAGAACTGATTCATGCTCACGTAAGGTGTTTACTCATGCAGTGGTAAATCGATTCACAAAACAACAGGCTAAATATATAACATATATAGTTATATCACATAATCCAAACAGCTATATAGATAGGTGTTACATTTATGTTGGATTAGATATTTTTGATTTGATTTAATCGAGTTCAGGAAATACCGGCACGACGTTATTATTAGCAGATCAATCAACAGATCATTACCCACCTGATTGTTTCGAGTCCCGAGAATGATGTGTAGGCAGAGGGTCGAGTCCTCGGTGCGCGTTCCAACTAGTATCGAATCCTAGTAGGAGAACATTTAATTAAAAGTTGACCTTTGAAAACGTTTAGGAAAACTTGAGAGTTTGTGTTACGAGAATCGAGAAAGTTGTGGTCTTATAAACTCAAAAAGGACTTGCTTAAGGGTCACACTCTATTTTGGTAAATACACCACCTCTAAAAAGGTGAGTGTATTGAGGGAGTGTATTTACTAGTATACTTGTGGTATGACTATTTGGATTACTACAAAAATAATCTTTTGATAAGTACACCCCTTTTTAAGAGGAGGTGCATCAGGGGGGTGTATTTACTAATTTCAGTGGTGTAACAGGGGGTGTATTTACTGAATTCAGGGGTGTCCTTAACAAAGGCCCTTTAAGGAAGAAAATATAAGAATTCATATTTTATAAAAACCTCTTATTAAAACTTATTAAAGACTTTGACTTTTCTAAGACAAATTATAAAAAGTACTTTTCTTTTCTAATATTAATAACACTTCTAAAGTTGATTAGTGACACTTTCTAAACAAAAGAATAATACTATTTTCTACCTTTTTCATTTGTTAATAATTTGGAATATTAAACGACTTATCTTTTCGTTCCTAATTCTCTAACAGTCGCACAAGGGGAAGACGAGTTTCCCTTTGTCTCCAAAAACTCAACTAACACTAAAACAAACTAATTTCATCACCATTCAGCTAACCAAACCAAACTAATTCAAAAATACTCTTCAACTAAAACAACAGTACTAAACAGCTAAACCAACAATATTAATCAACAAACCCAATAATACTAAACAACTAACTTAACAATACTAAACGATAAAATACCAACAGTCCATTCAACAAAACTAACCAATTTCTTAAGAGTACTCAACAACCCAACATCTAGTCCAAAATCAACAGCTAACCAAAACAGTAGGAATTAACAACAACAAAGTCCATCAACAAGCTCACGGGCTTCAAAACAAAATAATTATCTCAAACTTACAACGACTCAACTGGGAATCAACTCAAATCCTAATCCACTATTACGAGAATTAGAGAGAAATAAGCAATTCTTACGAGTCCGGTTCGTGGTGGTAAATGGACGGCCTAACGGCGTTCTAAAAGAAATCGGTTATTCGTCGGATTATTTGGACAGCGTAACGGCGTGATTTTGAATTTTCCAAAATCAAAACGGGCAACAGTTCGACTGGGCTTCATCGGAAAAGGGCGAAGATGAAGACGACGTCTCAATTTGATATGAAAAGAAACGAAAACGAATCGTGAGTATTTTATTTTGAGGGAATAATTAAGCAGAATTTTGTTGAATCAAAAGAGAATTAAATCGAACAAGATTTTGTTGAATCAATAAGGGAATCGGAATGAAACAAACGAGGTTTACCTAAAGTACAATCGGACGGAAGGCGTCGTCGGAGGGCGAGACGAGCGGCGGCGGCGTCGCTTCGCGGCGGCGCTGGGGGGAGGCCGAAGGCGGCGCTCGCGAGGCAGGGAGGAGGAAGGGCGACGGCGGCTGGTGATGCTGTGCGAAGAACAGAGGCGCGATTGGCGGCGGCTTTCGTCGCCGTTTCGGAACAGGGGCGGCTTCGAACGGAGGAGGAGCACGGCGGCGCTTCGGTTCCGTGCGGCGGCGCTGGGCGATGGGAAGGGCGGCGCTAGCACGGCGGCGTTGCCGTGGAGGAGAGAGGGAGACGACGCGGTGGCTCGATCGGCGGCGGAGGGCGGCGTTGCTCGCTGGAAAGGAAAAAGAGGCAGCGGCGTCGGAGTTGGGGCGACGGCGAGCGTTGCTCGACGGTGGTCGTGGCTGGAGAGGAGAGCAGAGAGGCGGCGCTTCGCCTGGGTACGGCGGCGACCGTCAATCGGCTAGGAGGAGGATGTGTGCGGCTAGAGGCGGAGGAAGGAGGAAGAAAGGCGGTGGTCGCCGAAAATGAAGAAGAGGGCGAGAGAGAGATAGACGAGAGCAAAATTTGGGAAGTTTTGGGAGAGTTGTACGCATCTTCTGTTTTGATAGGAAAGAGAAAAATATTTATTTCTTAATTACTTAATTTTAAAGGATGGAAAAGAATATGTGGATGGAAATTAATTTCTTTATTAATTATTTTAAAAGGAGGAATTAATATGTGGTTGAGGTTAATTCTCTAATTAATTAAATTCTAAAAGGAAAGGTATATTATGTGGATGAAAATTAATCTACTCTAATACATGATATTTTCGATCCCACTTGATACGGTTCAGGGATCGTTTGGTTCACGAGATAAATTCCGATTTCAAAATTAATACAGTTTTAAAACTCAATTAATATTTTAAAGTATTTTTAATTATAAACGTATATTTTTATCAATAAATTATACGGATCGAAATCCTTAATTTAATTTGAATATTTAATTTCTCGTAATCCCTTATTCGCTTTGAAAGATTCGATTCTTTCTACGAATTTAGGAATTTGTAAAAAGGGTATATATTTAAATTACACAAAAGCAAACAAAATAATAAAATAAAAAGAAACAAAGATAAGAAAATAAAATAAGGGTTCTAGGAAATTTAAAAGGTATAAAACGGGACGGGGTATTACACTTTCAAGTAATTTAATAAACTAAGGAAAAAGAAAAATATATATGCTCTTGATTTTTCCAACACATGGAATTACATACTTGGGGATGAAATAATCATCCCCTATTTATAATATAGAGTGGCCGAAAATAATGTGGTTTATGGGCTTGGAAAAAATCTTTTCTTAGACTCTAAGAAATCTTGAATATATCTCATATATTTTTTTCTCCAAAATAAAATATTCCACAAAAATCTCACACTCCTAATTATAGGGGAGTATTTTCGAAAATTCATAAGTGGGGAATCCAAGATTTGGATCTTCTTGAATATATGAGATAATCTTGTATTCCTAGAATACTTATCCTCCATAATATCTTTTCAAGAAAATCAACAAAATCTTTTCTCCTCTTAATCCCTTATTTTCGAAAATAACAAGAAAAAATCAGCAAGATATTATCTTTTATTTTAATCACCTTATCATTATTGGGCTACTTAATGGTCTACTTGAGGGGCCTTAAGGAGAATTAAGATTGGACCTCCTAATGGACTTCTGAATTTCAATATTGAGCCCCAATATAATTCAGCCCATTAATATTAATTATTACCACTAATAAATTAATATTGCACTATCCATCTTAATCCATATTACGATAATATGGGCCCCCGATTATTATTTCCCGCGTTTAAGATTATCAAGTCCATTAATTAATTAAGCTTCTGAATAGCTCTAAATTAATTAATATCTTTCACCTGGGAGTAAAGACAGCTCAACATTATTATTCGTACCGAAAAAACTAATTCTTCACTTGCAAGATTTGGTACAATAAAACTTCTGAGCCCACCAAGGGGACTAATCACACGAGCCGTACTCGCATGCGTTTCTCCATATTAAATCTTAGCAACCGTCGTATGATTAATAATACTGCCCAAGACACAAAGTTCGAAGTCGCAATGATTCTCACCCAACATGAATCAAAGCAGTAACCATTAAGCACACACGGTCCTATTTAAGTGACGGAGATTAAGAAATCAACAACCACTGAGGTCTAATTCTTCACCTTTCAGAACAGAAGAATTTATCCTCGCTGTAGGTCCTCTTCAACACATACTAAATGTGCTAGTGCAATCTCTTAGTCAAGACAGACCAATCTGAGCCTTACACATCGACCTTTCACGGCGGATTGTTCAATTCCACCTAGGTCGTGAAAATGTACGTTTAGTTACAAGTAAACTGTTAATGTTGTCTTCCGTGATCGGGTATCACCACATTAACTACATTGTAACATGTACTATATATTGAACGGTTTGCAATAGAAATTCAACATTCAATCATAACTAAAGCAAATGTGATAAAAGATTTATTCTCATAAAACGAGTGTTTGATACACGAGTTATACAAAGTAAAAGCATACTTTCACGTATAACTCCAACAACGGAACTATTCTGTCGCAAATATTTATTAATGTTTTTTTATTTTTTTCGAATATTATTTGCGACGGACATTTTTCTGTCACAAATAAAAAATTTGCGACGAAATTTGGCCGTCGCAGATACCGAGCCTATACAAAAAAAATGTGGCTCGTGTGGTTTGAGCCCGGGACCCGGGGCGGGCGGGGCGGGCGCGGACCACTGGGCCACCGGCCCATAGCTTATTATAGGCGGCCCACCTTCTATATTACCTTTATTAGGCCTTGAACAATTAATCCAAATTTGCGCCCAAGGAGAATCGAACACGCGACCTCTTGTGCATGGGAAGGAGGCGCGCACCGCTAGGCCATGAGCTTCTTTCGTTCATTTTTACGCAATTAATTGTATATGTATTCAAATTAAGTCTTTTTTTTATAATTCACCAAATTAATTTCTTTTCGAATCTAACTTGTTTATAAAAATATTTTGCCCAACTATTTCTTTTATTTTGTAAAATTATTTATTTCGACAATGCGTAATTTTATAATTCGTTCATTTGTACACAATTAATTGTATATGTATCCAAATTGATTTATTTATTTTTCCATAATTCACCAAATTAATTCATTTTCGTTTCTCACTTGTTTTTATAAATGTTGTGCCCAACTATTTTTTTTATTTTGTAAAATTATTTATTTCGACAACGCATAATTTTTTTATAATTCGTTCATTTGTATGCAATTAATTGTATATGTATCCAAATTGACTTAATTTTTTTTATAATTCACCAAATTAATTCATTTTCGTTTCTCACTTATTTTTATATAAATGTTGTGACCATTTTTTTTTGGTAAAATTATTTATTTCGACTCCCGGTTAAATTTATAATTCGTTCATTTTTACGCAATTAATTGTATATATATCCAAAATTGACTCATTTTTTTCCTATAATTCACCAAATTAATTCATTTTCGTTTCTCACTTGTTTTTATAAATGTTGTGCCCAACTATTTTTTTATTTTGTAAAATTATTTATTTCGACAACGCGTAATTTTATAATTCGTTCATTTGTACACAATTAATTGTATATGTATCCAAATTGACTCTTTTTTTTTAATAATTCACCAAATTAATTCATTTTCGTTTCTAACTTGTTTTTATAAATGTTGTGGCCATTTAAATTTTATTATTTTGGTAAAATTATTTATTTCGAACTAAAAGTAAATAAATTTTACTTCACAAAAAATTAAATAAAAGTAACATCAATTCAAATTGCAAAAAAATTGTACTTCACATTTATTAAAATTCAAAATTTTCTACTCGTCGGAATTAAATCCGACTTCCTCTTCCTCTTCATCCTCGCCCAGGTTAACAATCGGCTGCATCGGCAGCTGGGTCGGCGGCATCGGTGGCGCAGGCATATCCGCTCGTGGCACATCGAGGCGAACAACCGCCACCACTCCTGCATGGCGGCTGTATACTGCTGCATTTTGGCTGTATACTGCTGCATCTCGGCTGTATACTTGTCGTGCGCCTCTCGCTGCTGCCTCTCATACTCTTCCTTCTCTCGCTGTTGCCTCTGCATGTTCTGTATCTGCTTCACCACCGTGGCAAGCTGCCTCTCGACCTCACTGGGATGAGAGTCGATGGAAGACTGAGAGGAGGATGAGCCCGAGCCACGAGTTTGGAAAAAGTTCTTTCCGAAGCTGCCCGATCCAGCAAACCGCCCTTTTTTTAGCCTTGACGTTCTTGAAGTACAATTCATTTTGAACGTCAACAAAAGGCTGTGTGGGGGGCATCGACCCCGACCCCTCTACCGTTTCCTCAGGCTGAGGCTGAGAGGCAAGGTCCTCGAGCATCTTTCTCTGCAAATTAATTATACAAAAAATTAAATAAATTGAACACAAAATACAAAATAATACTTTTAATATTAAAAATTGAAATAATACTATTAATATTGAAATAATACTTACGTGGATCTCGGTGGTACAGCCGTAGGTAGACTTCCCAGTCTCCTCGACAAGTGGGTGGGCGAGCTGTAATCTCTCAAAATGAGAGGGCTAACCAAAATCGGTCAAACGCGATTCAGTCTCCTCGATGAGTGGGTGGACATTCCGTCGCAAATCGGTCAAACGCAACGTTTCCCGAAAAGTCACGCAAAACCGGGTCAGATTTGCAATGACAATTCCATCGCAAACAAGTCAACGCAGCGTTTCCTGAAAAGACGCGTGAGTTCAGGTCAGATTTGCGACAGGCGTGTCCGTCGCAAAATTGAAGTTAAAAATTGCGACGACCTTTTCCGTCGCAAACCAGTCACATGGGTTGTTCCCCGAATGGCCACTTTTAACGTGTTGATTTTTACGACGGAAATAGCCGTCGCAAATGTCAACTTTGACTTTGCGACGACTTATCCGTCGCAAATATAGCCGGTATACAACGAAGGTGGTGGGCCCTAGATTTTGCGACGGACATATCCGTCGCAAAACACTAATTTTTGCGACAGCTTTACAAAACCATCGCAAACTGTCATTTTTTCCGATGGCTAACCAAAATCCGTCGCAAATACACGAAATTTGCGACGGATAGTTGGCCGTCGCAAATTTTCCGTCGTTAAATCCCGTCTTTTTTGTAGTGATAGTAATTTATACATTAAAAAAATCAAGACTGCAGGACCAAATTCAAAATGTCAAAAAATTAAGGAACTGCATAAAATTAAGTTCTCTTTTATTATCATCCTATATATGAATTTTCATTCAAATTAAATTACAATTATGAGATTTAACTACACATCCCTTGACTAAATAGCATGTGTTAAATGATTTAATTAAAATTAAATAGTATTTATGTAAGCTTAATTAAAGGACAAGTAATTTCTCATAATCATGATTTATTGTGAATTAGTCCTGCAATATTAATTTTTCAACCAAGGGTCAGCTCGAAATTAGATTGCAAATCACATCATCTTCTAGCCTTATTTCCTTAAAACAGAGGGATTTAAGTTTCCAGCAATTTATCTTTCTATCTAGCCTTGGAACAATTTTGCAGTCATTCACACGGTCAAGATAAGGGTTTGGGATCCAAGCACCTCAAGTGGTACATAGAATTCTACACTACAGTTGCTCATTTCAACAATGAAATATAGGGCACCCATTTTGTTCGCTTTCACAATTAACTTGAGCGTGATTGTAATTAGAATGTGATAAATATTACACCCATAACCTGAAACTATGAATCCTCGTACTTTCGTATTATTCGGCTGACTTACTATCACACAATGGAAAAGACCGTCGACAAATGGAGGGCAACGTGAAATGATCGATTAATATTGAAACACACCGGCAAGATAGAAAAACATAATAAAAAAACAACCACACCATTATTGAAGAGATGAACGGAAAAAAATTATACAACGCAAAATCGATTAATATTTAAACGTAAAGAACATCAGTACATTGAATTTCGTCGGCGCAAGGCACACGACGAATAATTTAAACCTACATACTAAAAGAAGATAAACAAATAAACCAATTCTACAACGAACAACGACCGCATACCCTCGATCATAGAGTACCCCGATAATGAGCCGCCAGATATTTAATCGTACAAGACACTGAAACACAACGAAGAAGGAAGAGGAAGTTCACGAATGAAAAATCAAGAAGATAAAAGTCCAATTTATAGGAAAAATGGATATCGATCAACGGTCAAGATCAATTGATTGAAATCGAAGGCCAAAATGAAATGTACACCTTGACTCAATGAGGAGCCAAGGCTTGAGGAGTGGGAATACATGGGGTTTGACACATAGACATTTTTTTTTTTTGCAAATATAAGGTACTAGTACTAAACCCGCAAAATTTCGCGGACTTGAAATAAACTTTTTTTTTTAATTTGTCAATCTTAGTTGAATTTTTTGTGTTTAAATATTTTTAGCAACATAAACATTTATTACACACGATACTATTACTTTAAAATTGTAATATGAAAATATAAATTGTAAATGAAAAATATATAAAGCGTTAATGAAATCACAAAATATTACATTTAAAAATAGTAAAAACAACTAAATAGAAAAATAAATTTAAGTATAATGTTTTATCAATGATATTACTCGACTGCATCTATTCTATTCGTGATTTTATTTTTGGTGTCGTAGAAGTATAATTGGGAGAATTTTGGCTTGTTACTCGACTCCAAGTTGAGGCACCAAACTTCTTATTTTATGGTAATTGACTTCATGTTATCTATACACATACGGTGCACTGTCATTGTTTATCGTATCATCAACCTTACCCCACTTGAATGTAAAACTGTCCATCATATCATAGACTTGAATTTACTTGGGATACAAAGTCTACCCAATATTGTATTTTAGTTAAAATAATTATTTATACTTAAAAAAAAAAGATAAAAAATTAATTACGTGGAATCATTATCATCCTGAAATTAATATTTTTTGTTGTATTCTATTTTGTGCAACAATACCTCTCCCACCAAAACATATATATAATATATATGTATATACACGCTTAAAATCACATAATATAAATTATAGTGCTAAACCTGCAAAATGGAAGTAAACTTTTATGTAAAACTGTTGAATTTTAATGTAATATTTTTGTTTAAATTTTTTTAGTAACCTAAACATTTATAATACGCGATACCATTTTTTAAATTGTAATATGAATATGAAAAATAGTACTTGAAAAATATATAAAACGTCCTTGAATTCACAAATTTAATTATTATGTAAAAAAAAAATCTTGCAATCAGGTACATGCATTGATTTGAATTTGTTATTTATCTGCAATAGTTACCTAAACTCAATTAAGGCGCAATTCTTCAACTCCTCGTTGCTTAGACGCAAACCTGAGAAAAAAAAATGTTAGATTTATTTTTAAGAACATCATATAAATATGTTTTTATTAATTTGGTTATCTAATTATTAATTATTTATTTTTGGAAAATGTATTAATTTTTTTTGGCATATCGTAATCAGACTTTATTTGACTCATATTTTATAAAATTTGGCCTAAATTGGACAAAATAAAAAGGAGTGTCCTAGTTTTGCATGTTTGTGAAGATACTGTCCTAATTTTGCAAGTTCATAAAGATATTATCCCAATCTTGTAAGCTCGTAAAAATAGTGTTCTAATTGAACAAATACTTATAAAAATAGTGTCCTAAATAACAATTTTTCCGTTATAGCTAATTTAGTTTATGGTAAAACGAATAGTATTAATTTTAATTTAAAGAACATTAATTGGTTAAAGTAAAGTGTATCTAAAAATAATTATAAAATGGTTCATATATGAAATAATTTAATTCCAAAATATACATTCAATACTAATATTTTAATGTTAAAACACGTAATACCAAGATGAGGTTAATCATGTTTCTATTCTATCGCTAAAATTATCTGAACTATGAATTGAATTGTATACAATAAATCATACCTTATAATTCATAACTAAATTAACTCATATAAGCAAGAAACAATTATTTTTTTGCAAGTTCGTAAATATATATTTTCTCAATTTTACACGCCCGCAAAGATAGTGTCCTATTTTTTTACAAACAATCATAAGATAGTATCCTAAAATAACAAAAGTTTCCGTATAACCAATATATTTTATAAAAGAAAGAATTAGAAATAAAAAAATAGGGTCAATTCGTTTTGTCTTTAAATAAACTTTTTAATATGTGAACACTATCAAAATCAATGAATGGAACAAAAGTTAAAGGACCATAAAATTAATGGATGGAACAAAATTGCAAAAAAGAAAAAGGACCAAAAAAGTTGCAAAAAAATTGCAAAAAGTTTGATACCGTGATTCTGTTATCTAATATATATATATATATATATATATATATATATATATTAATAAAATTAAGGACCAAAAATGAATGTGGACCAAAATTATTCTCTTGTTTGTACATATACTTCTATTGTAACTCGAATATTATTCTTATAGATTGACATCATATAAAAAATATCAACAATGTATAGAACCACTCAACTTGAAATAACATCACGTGAATAAAAAATATAAATACACAAATATAAAAGTAGAGACAAATATATGCCAAAGACAGTGAAAATTTAAATTTTTGGTCCTATGAGAACAGCCGGTTTGCAACAATGGTGCTTTTTTTTTATATTTCATTGCCCGTAGTATTTTTAAGATTTGGTCTCATAAATAATTACAAGTAAGTCTCAAAAGAATGCATAAGCTGCGATTTTGGTCCAAAAAAAATTATATCTTCAGTCCAATGTCTACATATTTGCAAAAAGTGGGTCAGAAGTGGAAATGAGTACAAAATTATTACATATTTGTACATATATTTTTATTATAACTCGACTACTATCCGCACAAACTGATGCCATACCAAAAAAATCACTTACAAAATATAGACGACACTTAAGTTAGATAACATCACGCAAATAAAAAAATACAAATCTCCAAATATAAAGATAGACACAGATATACGAATCTTAACGTGGGAATCTTAAATTTTGATCATATGAGAATAGGCGGTTCGCAACAATGGTACTTCTTTAGATATCTTAGGTCCCATAGTTTTTTTCAAATTTAGTCCCATAAATAGTTGTAGTGAAGTCCCTGAAGAATGCATAAGTTGCAATTATGGTCACAAAAAACTGTAGCCTCAATCAGTAAAATTAATGGATGACAACAAATCTGAAAAAAAAAAATACACACATAGAAAAATAAAAGGACCAAAAAGGAGTGTGCACCAAAATTATTACATATTTGTACATATAAGTCCATTCTAACACCACTACTATTTGCACATACTGACCCCATATAAAAAAATCACAGATAAAGTACAGAGGACACTCAAGGTAAACAGTATCACGCAAATAAAAAATATAAATCTCAAAGTATAAAGATAGAGAAGGATATATGAATCTTAACCCAATTATAATTTTTGTTTTGGTCCCATGAGAACAGGCGGTCTGCAACAATGGTCATTCTTTAGATATTTTAGGTCCTATAGTTTTTCTAAATTTGGTCCCATAAATATTACAGTTAAGTATCAGAAGAATGCATAAGTTGCATTATTATCCTATAGATATATTAGAAATATTTCAAAAAACTTGAGAGAAGTTTTTATATTATAAAGAATTTAGGTCTAATTTTAGAATTTTAACACAACATTTTTTAAGAATTTTAGTCATCCACTTTAAAAACTCGGCGCACATTTTTAAGAATATCATATAGGACTAATTCAGACTAATTTAAAAACTTGGCACATGTTTTAGGAATATCCTATATTTTAGGAATAATCTAGGACTAATTTCGGATTTTTTATAATAATATTTTTTAAGAATTTTAATATAATACCAAAGAGACATTAGCTAAAAAAATAGAAAACAAACGCTAGAAATCCATAGTCAATATGACTGATATTGGTCCTTCAAGTTTTTTTTATTAATTGAAAAAGCTAGAGGACCAAAATGACAACATGTATAGTAATTTCAATGCGGGAGAATCCTAAAAAATATAAATAAATATTTTTAATGTTGGCGAAGATAGTTTGAAAAGATATTTGAAAAATATCTTCCGTACCAAAAAGAAAAAATGAATGTCGCATAATGAAACTTTCAATTCTATCGTGCAATCAAAACCACAACGATTGGTTAATCACACAGTATCAGACATGCCTAGTATATGGCATCAATTATTTCCAAGCATCACATAACATTTAGTCTGAATATATGCAATTGGTTAATTCGTCAGCCCAAAATAAAAAAAGTACTTACGTTGTCATAATATAAAAGTTAATGGCCTAAATTCACATTATTACTCTATTGAAATTACTTTGTTGAAAAGTTACTTATTTTTCTTCTTCTTAATGTTAAGCATAAATGAATAGCAATAATTTTCTAAGACCTTGGATAAAAAGAGAATTTAATTTTTACAGATTGACATTCCTTATCATGTTAACATTGCAAGACAAATCACAACAACAGAACTTAATAGGACCATTTTCAATAATTATAAAAAAAAACAGAGACAAATTAATTTTTTTAAAGGATTAACCATTTTAAACATAAAATATTTTAGGACCCAACCAATACTAATGAGAATTTAATATCAAGGTACACAAAATTAGCAAGACACATTATACTCTATAATTATACATTTGTCATATGGACATTAAATTATATTAAAGGGACAATAAATTATCAAGAGGAATTAAATCATAGTCACAAACTTGTTGCATTCCTAAAATTGTCGACACAGACTAAAACTGTTGCATTCCTAATACAAGTCTACATCCCAAATTTCACAACATTGGTCCAATAAAAATAAATCAATTTAAAAAATAATCCCATTAAACGGCACATCAAGTCCCATAAGCTTCCAAATTTTTTATCAAAAGATAAATGAAATATTTGGCCGAAGAGGAATAATTAAACTTGTACTAAAAATAATTAGCACTAATTAACATTGAAACATGACAACACAAATCACCAAAACAATAGTTAATAGGACCATTTTTGAATTATTTTTAATAAAAATAAAATATACAAAGGAAACGATTATATTTTTGAAAGATTAACATTTTAGACAAAGAATATTCTAGGGCCTAACTAATACCAAGTAGAACTTAATATCAAGGGACACTAAATTAGTAAGAGACATTATAAATTAGCAGAATACATTATATTATAATTATACATTTGTAATATGGACACTAAATTATATTCACACAATTGTCACAGCACCCACCACACTCCTGCCGTCCATGGCATGACCTATTATTGTTGCATCCTTAATACATGGCTAGAGACCTCTTACAAAGTAAGTTATAATTTTACAAAAATGGTCCAATAATTGTCGAAGACCTTTGATAAAAGGAGAATTTATTTTTTAACGATTGGCATTCCTTATCATGGTAACATTGCAACACAAATCACCACAACAGCACTTAGTAGGACCATTTTCGAGATATTTAAATAAAAAAAATGAAAACAAATTATATTTTTTAAAAGATTAACCATTCTAGACATAGAATATTTTAGGGCCTAACCAATACTAAGGAGAATTTAATATCAAGGTACACAAAATTAGCAAGAAACATTATAATATAATTACACATTTGTCATATGGACATTAGATTATATTAAAGAGACAATAAATTATCAAGAGAAATTAAATCATTGTCACACACTTGCTGCATTCCTAAAATTGCCGCCATGGACTTCTCCCTTGCATTCCTAATACACGTCTACATCCCAAATTTCACAACATTAGAGGAATATGGAGTCTAAATTATATTCACACAATTGTCACAGCACCCAATGCGCTCCTGCCATCCATGCCATGACCTAATATTGTTGCATCCTTAATACATGGATAGATACCTCGTACAAAGTCAGATATAATTTTACAAAAAATGGTCCAATAATTTTCGAAAGCCTAGGATAAAAAGAGAATTTAATTTTTACAGATTGGCATTCCTTATCATGGTAACATTGCAAGACAAATCACAACAACATAACTTAGTAGGATCATTTTCAAATTATTAAAAAAAAACAGAAACAATTTTTTTTTTAAAAAGAATTAACCATTTTAGACATAGAATATTTTAGACCTAACCAATAATAATGAGAATTTAATATCAAGGTACACAAAATTAACAAGAAACATTATACTCTATAATTATACATTTGTCATATGGACATTAAATTATATTAAAGGGACAATAAATTAGAACTAAATCATAGTCACACACTTGCTGCATTCCTAAAATTGCCGCCAATAAGGAAATCTAAGCAGGATTAATTGCAACATATAATAAAATTAAATAACATAATTAATTGCCACATTTAATTAAGTTAAATTTATTCAGGATTAATTGCCACATTCAACTAAATTAAAAGAATGTATATTATTATGGAAACGACCACATTCATTCACAAAATATACAGTAAGACCTTCTTATCCATATATGCATATTGTATTATAATATTTTGCAAATAAATACACATTTAATTGAAAATGGGAATGGAAATGCTAATTTGTACGCAATAATAACATAATTTATAATAAATGGAAATGCTATAATATCTTTAATTTATTCAAACTTAACACAATATCTCAAAACACTGGACGTGCTAGTACAATCATCTCTTTCGTTTAATAAAACTAAGTACAAATACCATGACATGTACAATCACATTAATTCCCCACTTCAAACATTCTAGTAAGTTTAGGGTCTTTAAAGTGGTACTTGCAGAAATAAAGGCATGATTTATTTGAGCAACTGCCAATATATTGAAATTGAACATCATAACATGTCTTACGTAAAGAAAGAAGGTGGCCTCAAAAGACATTATTAATCATTAGTTGGTTTACATACAATTTTGTCCGCACATCGTTATATTTAATGAATTAATTTTGTCCGCATAATTACTAAACATAAAAATTATAAATTTGGTCCAGTGAAATTTGACCTTTCCGTTAATTTTTTGGACAATGATACAATTTTTGGGGACTAAAATTCATCAAAAGCTAGCTCAATATCAATATTAACGATCAATTAAAGCATGGAAATTTTCGGACCAATTCCGCAAATATATTTATATTCACGGCACATCTAGACCATTAAGGAAATCTAAACAGGATTAATTGCAACATATAATAAAATTAGATAACATAATTAATTGCCACATTTAATTAAATTAAATTTAATCAGGATTAATTACCACATTTAATTAAATTAAAAGAATGTATATTAATTAGATCATGGATTACTCCGAGCATAAAATCGTTGGCATGAAAACAGTCGCACAAGACCTTGATGCCAAAATGGAAAAATAAAATAGAGGAAATTTTTTGAAAAACATGTAAACGACCACATTCACTCACAAACTATATAGCACATTTAGTCCAATTAAGAGGTTTAAACAAAATTAATTGCATATTTAGTGTATTAAGTATTTACTATTCATTATCATTCATGTTAATTGTAGAATACACTAATGTTAAACACTCTCATGCCTACATAAATAAACAAAGATACACCCCCAACTCATGAATCCAATGAATCTTCATATATACCAAGATTATAGAACCCAAATAATAAAACATCGGAAAGTAGCAATATTTCATTAATTCCAATTTATGTAGCATTCAAATTAAATCGAATTAACACTAACATACACCCCCAACTCATGAATCCCAGCTAATAGAAATGATTAGTAATTATTAGACTTTAAAACAATTTAACTACATTTATATGGCACATTTAATCAAATTAGGAGATTTAAACACAATTAATTGCACAATTAATAAAATTAAACAAAATAATAATTTCGGACGAGACAAACTTCATCTAATCTCAATTTTATAATTCACCCATATTAATCATACTTTAAACGTTATTATGACACAAAATGGATGTTTGTACTACTTAACTAAAAAAAATAAAGGACAAAAAAAAATACAATTGCACATTTAGTTCAATTAGAAGATTGAAACAAAATTAATTACACATTTAGTCCAATTAGGAGATTTAAACACAATTAATTTTTTATACAAGAATGCGGCTGTAGACTTAGATATGACAACAAAATTGATTAAATAGCGATCTTATCATTTGTCTCTTATTCCAGTAAGAAATTTATATCCACGACACATTTAGACCAATAAGGAAATCTAAACAGGGTTAATTGCAACATAGAATAAGATTAAATAACATAATTAATTCCCACATTTAATTAAATTAAATTTAATCAGGATTAAATGCCACATTTAATTAAATTAAAAGAATATTACTTACAGTGCAACACAAGGTATCGAAGGTAGTTCAAATTCTTGCACGTAGTTTCAAATTCAACGTAGTTACGCAGATACAATTCTTATTCTTTTTTTTAACACAATTTGGTAGGTATCGCACGTAGTTTCACATTCTTACTATAAGAAAAGTACAAATAATATGAAACAAATTCATAAATCCGTAGAAATTCAGGCAAAACTTATCCAGGGATTACAAACAATGCAAAGCAAAACCACATTGATGAAAATCTAATTAATACATTTACATCATATTGATTAGGCAAAAAAATTATTGTGATGTACAATT
Organism: Ballota nigra; assembly: GCA_947034835.1. Taxonomy (NCBI): domain Eukaryota; kingdom Viridiplantae; phylum Streptophyta; class Magnoliopsida; order Lamiales; family Lamiaceae; genus Ballota; species Ballota nigra. The sequence goes on along the minus strand of OX344723.1, from coordinate 41,763,053 downwards.
TGGTAAGCGACCGAGGAAATTGTGGGATCGGAAAGAATAATAAACCGGCATCTAAAATTACTTGCTCCTCGTGGCCCTAACAATCTTTCGTATGAAATATTACGATGAAGAAAAGAACCCTATCGATATACCAAATAAAAATGATCGGAAGTCCTGCTCACTGCCACCAACCATATCGACGATGGCATAGCTGCTGCTTCGGTCGAGCCCAGGTCTCTCCCCCACACTTGATAACGTATCCAGTACCTAATGAAAACTGCAAACAACACAGATGGCCGCCGGACATAACTCGGCTAACACATCCTCAAATCGTCGGCACAATAAACGTGACAAAAATCTTATACTACAATCGAAACCGACACCAAATCGGATGATAGAAAAAAAAAGAAAAGGAGAGAACATGGGAGGAGAGAAAAAAAGATGAGAAATGAGATTGACCAATGGACAAATTTATAGGAAAAATACTCAATAACCAACGGTCGAGATTAAACATGAAATGAATCAACGGTTACAATTTTTGGACACTTATATTGAAGGAGAAGCCAAGGATGGTGGAATGGGTGAGAAAGAGTGATGCCACATAGGCAAAAATCGTTTTCCCAATATAAAGGATTTGATTTGATTGATTGATGTCAATGTCAATTGCTACATCAAGGCTATCTTCTTTTTTAATTTTAAGTGGTCTTTAAAAACCAGTTTTTGTAATCCATGAGGTTTTTAAAATTTGTGTTCTTTTTGGGTTTTGAGTAGGGTAGGTTTTAACTTTATTATATAAAAGTAAATGAGTGATGTATAGGTTATATATAGGATTGTAGGGTTAGGATTTCAAAAATCTAATTTTAAAACCCAAACTAGAATGAGTTTTAGATTACAAAATCCAAATTCAGGTTTTTAAAACCCAAAAAGAACATGGCCCAAGTGTAATCTTTCTAACGATCCTAAAGATTTTTTTACTAATACTAGCTTCTTAGCACGTGCGTTGCACGTTGTATGCAAGTAGTATACAAGAAGCGATTGAATTTTGTTTCATTAAACTTTAACGTAAAAAAATTATATTACAAGCTATTTCTATCACAATTTTGTACTTGAAAAATTTGTACTTAAAGAAACAATCTGTATATGTAACTTGAACATGACTTGATTTATAAATTAAATAAATCTAATGGTGCTCGAGATCTATAGTAGTTGAAAGAGAATTATTTTTTAACCCAACATCTTAATAAACATAAATAAACAAAATAAGAAATCCATGCATTAGTGTAAAAAGTGATAACAATGAAATGAGCATTTTAAGTTTTCAGTAAGTGTTCAAGACTATTTTCATCTTTTGTTCATTGCTACCAATGTTATTCTCATATATAGCAATACGAAAATTCTCTCCAATACTCATATCTTAAACCTTTTAAACCCTTGTGCACAATTTCTATTAAACAAAATTATAAAATTAACATGAACAAAGTAAATAATTTAAAATAACAGTTCAAAAAAATCGTTATTGAAAAATTGGAAAAGATACATGGAACTTTCCATGTCTCACTAAACCAAAATCTTTGTATACAGACGTTTAATATTGCTAATACATTTTACCAACTAAAAATGAAAATGCAGAGTAGCATAAGAGGAGGAAATGGTTTGACATCTAGCAATGCATTTGTATCATGTTGTCCACCACCTATAATTAACCAATTAGATTACATTGTTAAGATCAATACATAAGGGTTATATTCTTGCTAGCATCAAATCTAAATTTAATTCCAAAAAATAGTAGAAAAAAAAGAAACATCATAAGTATATGAACTAATAGGATAACGAACAATACCTTGTTCAAATTATAAGGTGAAATTGCTTTGAATATTTTTTCTTCTGTACAACCTGAGATTAGACCTATTAGAAGATAAGATCGGTAAGCTCAAAATCTGCTCAATTTAATAAACTTCCTTTTGGTTCTATTTGGTAATAGTGTATGTATATGAGTATTATACTTTGTCAAATATATTAGTGAGTTCAACAAAGAAAATCAATAGGTTTGGCGGTCCAAAATTTCAAATTAATCATATATGTAAAGTAACACAATAAAATAATAAATGCAGATTTAAATAGTCAAGTCAGTGATATATATATATATGTGGTGTCCTTGAGAATGCCATATTATAAAGCACAGATGAAAAAGCAAACAAAATTGGAGATAACATGTAAGCTTATTCCACAACATCTTCTATATATGTTGCATTCCTTGTTTCTAATGCAATAGTATAACCATCCTGCAACGCATCTCCCCTCTATCCTACCAAGGGATTTACCATAATCTCCTCAAGTTTTAGGGTGTTGGTCGAAGAACAAAATGATAAAAGAGCACCACGACTCTAAACTTTTGATCTCTTATTTCCTATTATCCACCTGATTGTAACTAAGTAATATAGAACATACCAATCTTAAGAAACACAAAATCAATCAGTTGTTTAATGCAAGAAACCAACTGTTAGAATGAAATAAATTATCCTTGCACATTTTTTAAATATGATTATTTGCAACATGCAAAGAATCAAGCTCTACCCGATTGTTTGATTCTAATAGCAGTGCTCTTGCCTATTGAATTTGTAATATGTAAAAAACTTTAACTATCCATATAAGAATCTATAATCACAAAGGATTATTTCAGGTAAATCAAATTGGATAGTAAGAGCTTAGAAATGATTAAAAATAGAAGAAGAATGAAAATGTTTAAGATCACTTATAAAAACCCGACTATGGAAAACCAACATGGACCAACCATCAGATAATAACTGATTGAGCCAACAATTATGATAAATATCATAAATGTAAAATTTATTCAAATTCTATTGATAAATTTATGTATTGAAAGTTTGTTATTAAATTTTTAGTTTTTTTTTTAAATTTACGGATATCAATATTCGACATCGACATGTCCGCAAATTTAAGCTATTGATACCGATATTTTCACTTTGAGAATCTAAAGTCGGATTCCAGTGAAGCAACCAAGGTTCGGGTTTGCTCTACATTCTCAACATCTGGTACAGTATTATCCACCTGATGTGTCTCGTTATCCTGTGGCAAAAACTATCAGTCAAATTTTCCTAATTCTTGGAGGCCTCTTCCACCTCTTCATCTTCAACTCCACTAACTTTACCTGAGACCTCATTATCTGACAGCTGGCTATCTGAATTTTGCAGAGGACAATTTGGTTAGAGCTCATTCAACTTTTTTTTTGTACTGCTCAAGAGTTGCCTCAAAAGAAGCTGCTCTAAGTTGAGTCCAAAAAGGTTGTGCTGCAACATCATGATAAGTAAATTACTCAATGCATCTTCAGCATCCATCAATATCCAATGGTATCCATTGACGAGAATTTGATTGAATTAAGATGAATATCACAATGGAAATGAAAAGTCAATTTGTGAAGAATCGAAGATATCATAGAGAAGGGGAGAAGTCAGAGAATGACTTGATTAATGCCAAAACATAGCAAATGCAAAAGTGGGTGAGAAGAGGAAAAAACATCTTAAGTACTGACGGGCTAAACTGCATAAAGAAACATGTTAGGCAAGGGCTAAACTGCCTAAGGAAGAAAAAGACAAGGGTACAAACGTCCAAACATGTTTCCCATAAGCATGCTTCTTTTTAATGTAGTATAAGTATATAGATTTGGTAAAAAGTAGATTGGTGAAATCTTTCTAACATTAGATTTTTCATCTAACCCTAATCATCTAATACTCTCTTATTTGAGGGGCGTGTAGAAGTCAATGTCGATGATTGTTATATTATATTTCAACTCATTTTCTTTCAGTTCCTAAAATTCTTTAATTGTGTGTTTTAATTACTTTTTCTTGAATAATTTATTATCCACCAAATTTTTTTTTTTTTTTTTTTTTTTTTTTTTTGTGGATGCACAAGTGAGTGTTGGGGGACACTATTTGGACGGTTGGAACTTTGAAGATTGGATTCAGGCGAGCAAGAGATTTCGATATATAATTACATGCTCCTACTGATTCTTAGGTTTGTTTACAATATATAATACCTTAAATCAATCAAACTTTGAAATATGTCTTGCGTAGCAAAGTACAGTAGACCAAACTATTAGCCAATTTTATTATTTATTCTAGCCATCATTTTGAACTATTCATGGAAGAGATATCATTAAAAGGAAGACTTTGAATGAGAAGCCTGAAATATGTTTCCATCATATTTGATTGCCGCTATAGTATTATCCAAAATCAAACCTATTTCTATTTTGGCTGGGTGCATAGACCTAGAATTTTTAGTCCCAACCATTTTTTAGTGGAACGACAATTTTTTGTTATTGTTCAAACATTACAGCCTCAAAATAACTACTTCTTTTTTTCTAGAACCACCACATCTTTTGATTGTTGGGACAATAAATTTTTAGAGATGACTTGGATCTAGAAATGAATATATATTAATCCCTAAATATAAATTAAACTACAAGTGATGGATTTCAACTCGAATTCCATGACAATCTAAACAAATCCCAATATGATAATCCTCCAGTCCGAAGTTTTGAACCCATAAATAAACATAAACACACACTATCTTTAAATAAAAAATTATAATTCAGTACACAACGAAAATTTCGAACCTTTTTCCTATTGATGACATTTAACGTCACATTAGGGGAGCGTTTGATTAGGAACTCTTCAATGGTAATGGAATGCGATTGAAAGTTAGTGTAATTATGATGGTTAATGAGAACAAAATCACTACCCCCTCCTAAATAAGGTAATCACTACTCCATTTTGATTACTCTATTCTCTTCCTACAATCCTCCTCCTCAATCACTCCCCCATTCCTCCACCAACAACTATTTGTTGCTCACTTCTATTCCAAATTTGGGGTATGACACTAGCAATGGAGTCACAATTGTAACAAGTCTTCACCCAATATCCCTTATATTACTAAAAGGGAGTTCCAACCATTCACATGTCATTCTCTCATTCATTTTGCTTACATGTCATTTTATGAATTTTTTAGAGAAAAATAATTTACATGTCATTTCCACCTATGTGGCATAATTATGGAACCTACACATGTGGCTTTAGGAATCTTATGTGTCACTTGTGAAAAAAAAAATACATTTATAAGGATTTGAACTCTACACCTCCTGAGTAGAGTTTAAGATGTTTACCAATTAAGTTATATTATGAATAGATTCAAAGAACAAATTCTATTGTATTTAACTATATTTGATGATATTCTATATTTAAAAAAATTATGTTAATAAATTATATTTAATTCAATGTATTATTAAATTTATAAAGTTCTAATTATGTGAAATTTTAATGTTTAACTGAATTGTTTTTATTATCTCATTATATTTGAGGATTTTCTATTTAGAGAATCTTAATTTGTAAAAATTTAAAAGATAGAATTTAAGTATATTCAATAATTTTGATCTATACTATCAATTAAATAATTAATTAATTATTTTATTTTTAACATTTAATTGGCAAATCTTATTGTTTAGAAAACACAGTAAACCAAAATGATGGTCCCGTTTTTCGAAGGGCAAAATGGGAATTCAGGAGCACAAAACAATTTTTTTTTTTAAAAAAACCTTTTTCCCAGGGAGTTCAGCAAGAGTGAGAAATACTCAAGTCACTGCTCTGCTCAGAGGCTGAGTTGCCAAGTCAGTGAGAAGTCTTGGAGACTCATGCTCTGAGCAAGGACAGTGGCTTGAGATGCTGAACTCTCGAGTGCGTTATCAAATCACAGGTTGCACCCTGAACAAGTTCAGTGACGAAATACTCGAGAGACTGAACTCTCGAGTGCCTAGCCTGATTCAGTCAGTGAGATGAATCTCCCTGACTGAAATGCTTAACTAAAGTTCCTTTTTAAACAATGCTCTCAGTGAGCAGATTTTCGCAATACTTTAGAAGAAAAGACATTCCAGATAATAACACTTGGTTTAACGTGGTTCGGAGACTCAAGCTCTTACATCCACGGCCTGATTTAACAGGAAATCCACTCCTTTGGATTCTTGTTTTTAACGTGCCAAGGTGCACTTACAACTGGACTCACGTCACTCCCTGGGCTGCCCTTCTCCTCACTTACTACCAACAAACCTGACTAGAGGGTTTTGGTTTCAGTTAGGTTTTCTCCAACTAGGTGAGGTTTTCCCTTTACAATGTGTTAGCCAATAGCTAAGATAGGGAAAACCTCTCTAAGCCTAGAGTTACAAGCTGAGCACTCTTATGTATATGTTTGTGAACTCTCAGTGTATAGATATGAGTAGAGCCTCCTTATATCTCCCATGCACGTATGCTACAACTCACACTCTCAGCTCGTAGGTGTTTGTTTTTCTTACAAGATACAACAATACAACTCTTAAATAAAACAACACACTCTAACAACAAGCTATGAGCTTGTATTTATAATGGGGATTCAAATGTATCCGTTGGAGAGGAAATACATTTGAATCCAGCATTAAATGGTTTCAACCACTTTTCTTGGAATGCGGCCTTTGTCAGTGTCAGAGTTGCTGCCTCGTGCTGATTGGTCCACGTGGCCTGGATTCACGGATCTTTGACTCAGTGGGTTTGACTAAGACCCACTGACTTTAGGTAGTTTTCTCCTTCACTGACAAGATGATCTTCAGTTGGACTGACTCGTCCTCAGTGTAGTTGTCCTTCAAGGACTGTTTGAAGATCACTCCAAGAAGTTTGTCATAAGGCTGAATGACAAACTTCCCTGACCACAGTAGCCTGACTCCTTCAGGGCCTACTTGGTGCAGCACTGATCCACCTGATCAGGCTCTTCACTGAGTGGTCCACCAGACTTGGCTTAGATCAGCCTGACTTACACTCAGTGGGACTGCCTTCAGGCTTCTCCATTGGTTCAGGTTGATGGCATGTCTTCAGTCAGCTCTTCTGGCTATCATCTTGATATCTTCAGGCTGTGTTGAGATGTTCCCCCTCGCTGAGTTCCCCCTCAACTGAGCAACCTATTCTACTGAGAGCTAACCTAGTCCGACCTGATCTAAAGGATACTATCCTGACTGCTTTCAAACCTATTACATGCTGTTTTGGAAAATCATCAAAACTAAAGCATATCCCAACACAAAATTATAATTTTTTAAATTTTTATTTATTTGATATATTTTTTTATTGACTTAATTGTGTTTAACATGTGTCATTATGTGTGTGTAATAATATTGTCTCTAATTAAAAGAAATGTAATATTTAAACATTGCACACATTTATAAATATGCACATATTTTGATTCTCTATTTTATTTAACATAATTCTTATATATTTTAAATAGTAAGTCATAAAGCTCCAAATGATTTATATTGTCAACTTTATTTTTTATTCTAAAATGCTTATTATTTTATTTTATATTGTATAATTTAATGATATATATATATGCATGTATGGAAATTACTTATATTGTACATGTACAATAAACGACATATTTATATCGTAGAATATATTATTTAAAAAATTTATGGATTTAATATATTTGAAAAAATAGAGCTTTAAAAATAATATCAAAAAATATTAATAAGTTTAGGGTTAATTCTATATTAATTCACAAGTTTTAGGCTCAATCTCAATTTAATCACAACATTTAAATTCATCACATCTTTAGTTGTTTCAATCCGATATATGAATTGTATTTTTAGCAACAACAAAAAAAAAAATGCATGAGAGTGCATTAGTGCTTGGATGGAAAATCGACCAAGGAAACCATCCAAAAGAGTCAAAGAGAATATTGAAAATCGTAATTAAAATGAAATTGAGCCTAAAGATCGTGAATTAAGAAGAAATTGACTCATAATTTTATACATATATATTATTGGAATACATTCATTATATAATATAATTATATTATTTTACGATGAACAAATATATTTAAGTATATAAAATATATAAACAATTACTTTTTGCGAAAATTCCGCGTAATACGCGGGCACTCATCTAGTATCATTTATATTATGGGGGTGTTGGGATATGTTTTAGTTTTGATAATTTTCCAAAACAACATGTAATAGGTTTGAAAGCAGTCAGGATAGTATCCTTTAGATCAGGTCAGGCTAGGTTAGCTCTCAGTAGAATAGGTTGCTCAGTTGAGGGGGAACTCAGCGAGGGGGAACTTCTCAACACAGCCTGAAGATATCAAGATGACAACCAGAAGAGCTGACTGAAGACATGCCATCAACCTGAACCAATGGAGAAGCCTGGAGGAAGTCCCACTGAGTGTAAGTCAGGCTGTTCTAAGCCAAGTCTGGCGGACCACTCAGTGAAGAGCCTGATCAGGTGGATCAGTGCTGCACCAAGTAGGCCCTGAAGGAGTCAGGCTACTGTGGTCAGAGAAGTTTGTCATTCAGCCTTATGACAAACTTCTTGGAAATGATCTTCAAACAGTCTCTGAAGGACAACTACACTGAAGACGTTCAGTCCACTGAAGATCATCAGTCAGTGAAGGAGGAAGCTACCTAAAGTCAGTAGGTCTTGGTCAACCCACTGAGTCAAAGATCCGTGAATCCAGGCCACGTGGACCAATCAGCACGAGGCAGCAACTCTGACACTGACAAAGGCCGAATTCCAAGAAAAGTGGTTGAAACCATTTAATGCTGGATTCAAATGTATTTCCTCTCCAACTGATACATTTGAATCCCCATTATAAATACAAGCTCATAGCTTGTTGTTAGGGTGTGTTGTTTTTTGTTTGAGAGTTGTATTGTTGTATCTTGTAAGAAAAACAAACACCTACGAGCTGAGAGTGTGAGTAGTAGCATACGTGCATGGGAGATATAAGGAGGTTCTACTCATATCTATACACTAAGAGTTCACAAATATATACATAAGAGTGCTCAGCTTGTAACTCTAGGCTTAGAGAGGTTTTCCCTATCTTAGCTATTGGCTAACACATTGTAAAGGGAAAACCTCACCTAGTTGGAGATAACCATAACTGAAACCAAAACCCTCTTGTCAGGTTTGTAGGGAGTATGTTGTTAGTAAGGAGAAGGGCAGCCCAGGGAGTGGCGTGAGTCCAGTTGTAAGTGCACCTTGGCACGTTAAAAACAAGAATCCAAAGGAGTGAATTTCCTGTTAAATCAGGCCGTGGATGTAAGAGATTGAGTCTCTGAAACCACGTTAAACTGAGTGTTGATTATTATCTAAGCACTTGCTAATTATTTGTAGTGTATGCTCTCTGAGTGTACTTGGAAAGTTTGAAAAGAAGATTAGCTAAGTATTTTAGTCAGGGAGAACCAATCTCACTGACAAGCTTAGGCTAGCACTCGAGAGTTCAGTCTCTCGAGTCACTGCCTTGTTGAGAGCCTGAGCTTTCAAGTCTCATCACTGACTTGATAGCTCTGACTCTCAGCAACGCAGTGACTTGAGTATTCCGTCACTGAACTCAGTCAGGGTGCAAGCTGTATTTTATAACGTACTCGAGAGTTCAGCATCTCAAGCCACTGTCCTTGCTCAGAGCATGAGCCTTCAAGCCTTCTCACTGACTTGGTAGCTCAGCCTCTGAGCAGAGCAGTGACTTGAGTATTTCTCACTCTTGCTGAACTCCCTGAGGAAAAGTTTAAAAAAAAATTGCCCCTGAATTCCCATTTTGCCCTTCGAAAACGGGACCATCAATTGGTATCAAAGCGGGTTGTTCACATGACCACTGATCCAGTTTTGTTAAGAAAAATGGTCTACCGAGCAGATCTTAAACGTTTTAAACTATGGGAATTTCTGCATGTTTCAAACTATTACCTGTACTCTGACATCATTCTTGTAATAGAAAATCATTTGGTTAGAAGTTTTGGAATCATCAAAAAGGGGGAAATTGTTGGGATATGTTTTAGTTTTGATGATTTTCCAAAATAACATGTAATAGGTTTGAAAGCAGTTAGGATAATATCCTTTAGATCAGGTCAGGCTAGGTTAGCTCTCAATAGAATGGGTTGCTCAGTTGAGGGGGAACTCAGCGAGGGGGAACTTCTCAACACAGCCTGAAGATATCAAGATGACAACCAGAAGAGCTGACTGAAGACATGCCATCAACCTGAACCAATGGAGAAGCCTGAAGGAAGTCCCACTGAGTGTAAGTCAGGCTGTTCTAAGCCAAGTCTGGCGGACCACTCAGTGAAGAGCCTGATCAGGTGGATCAGTGCTGCACCAAGTAGGCCCTGAAGGAGTCAGGCTACTGTGGTCAGAGAATTTTGTCATTCAGCCTTATGACAAACTTCTTGGAAATGATCTTCAAATAGTCTCTGAAGGACAACTACACTGAAGACGTTCAGTCCACTGAAGATCATCAGTCAGTGAAGGAGGAAGCTACCTAAAGTCAGTAGGTCTTGGTCAACCCACTGAGTCAAAGATCCGTGAATCCAGGCCACGTGGACCAATCAGCACGAGGCAACAACCCTGACACTGACAAAGGCCGAATTCCAAGAAAAGTGGTTGAAACCATTTAATGCTGGATTCAAATGTATTTCCTCTCCAACGGATACATTTGAATCCCCATTATAAATACAAGCTCATAGCTTGTTGTTAGGGTGTGTTGTTTTTTGTTTGAGAGATGTATTGTTGTATCTTGTAAGAAAAACAAACACCTACGAGCTGAGAGTGTGAGTAGTAGCATACGTGCATGGGAGATATAAGGAGGTTCTACTCATATCTATACACTAAGAGTTCACAAATATATACATAAGAGTGCTCAGCTTGTAACTCTAGGCTTAGAGAGGTTTTCCCTATCTTAGCTATTGGCTAACACATTGTAAAGGGAAAACCTCACCTAATTGGAGATAACCATAACTGAAACCAAAACCCTCTTGTCAGGTTTGTTGGGAGTAAGTTGTTAGTAAGGAGAAGGGCAGCCCAGGGAGTGGCGTGAGTCCAGTTGTAAGTGCACCTTCGCACGTTAAAAACAAGAATCCAAAGGAGTGGATTTCCTGTTAAATCAGGTCGTGGATGTAAGAGCTTGAGTCTCTGAACCACGTTAAACTGAGCGTTGATTATTATCTAAGCACTTGCTAATTATTTGTAGTGTATGCTCTCTGAGTGTACTTGGAAAGTTTGAAAAGAAGATTAGCTAAGTATTTTAGTCAGGGAGAACCAATCTCACTGACAAGCTTAGGCTAGCACTCGAGAGTTCAGTCTCTCGAGTCACTGCCTTGTTGAGAGCCTGAGCTTTCAAGTCTCATCACTGACTTGATAGCTCTGACTCTCAGCAACGCAGTGACTTGAGTATTCCGTCACTGAACTCAGTCAGGGTGCAAGCTGTGTTTTATAACGCACTTGAGAGTTCAGCATCTCAAGCCACTGTCCTTGCTCAGAGCATGAGCCTCCAAGCCTTCTCACTGACTTGGTAGCTCAGCCTCTGAGCAGAGCAGTGACTTGAGTATTTCTCACTCTTGCTGAACTCCCTGAGGAAAAGTTTTAAAAAAAAAAAATTGCCCCTGAATTCCCATTTTGCCCTTCGATAACGGGACCATCAATTGGTATCAGAGCGGGTTGTTCACATGACCACTGATCCAGTTTTGTTAAGAAAAATGGTCTACCGAGCAGATCTTAAACGTTTTAAACTATGGGAATTTCTGCATGTTTCAAACTATTACCTGTACTCTGACATCATTCTTGTAATAGAAAATCATTTGGTTAGAAGTTTTGGAATCATCAAAAAGGGGGAAATTGTTGGGATATGTTTTAGTTTTGATGATTTTCCAAAACAACATGTAATAGGTTTGAAAGGAGTCAGGATAGTATCCTTTAGATCAGGTCAGGCTAGGTTAGCTCTCAGTAGAATAGGTTGCTCAGTTGAGGGGGAACTCAGCGAGGGGGAACTTCTCAACACAGCCTGAAGATATCAAGATGACAACCAGAAGAGCTGACTGAAGACATGCCATCAACCTGAACCAATGGAGAAGCCTGAAGGAAGTCCCACTGAGTGTAAGTCAGGCTGTTCTAAGCCAAGTCTGGCGGACCACTCAGTGAAGAGCCTGATCAGGTGGATCAGTGCTGCACCAAGTAGGCCCTGAAGGAGTCAGGCTACTGTGGTCAGAGAAGTTTGTCATTCAGCCTTATGACAAACTTCTTGGAAATGATCTTCAAACAGTCTCTGAAGGACAACTACACTGAAGACGTTCAGTCCACTGAAGATCATCAGTCAGTGAAGGAGGAAGCTACCTAAAGTCAGTAGGTCTTGGTCAACCCACTGAGTCAAAGATCCGTGAATCCAGGCCACGTGGACCAATCAGCACGAGGCAGCAACTCTGACACTGACAAAGGCCGAATTCCAAGAAAAGTGGTTGAAACCATTTAATGCTGGATTCAAATGTATTTCCTTTCCAACGGATACATTTGAATCCCCATTATAAATACAAGTTCATAGCTTGTTGTTAGGGTGTGTTGTTTTTTGTTTGAGAGTTGTATTGTTGTATCTTGTAAGAAAAACAAACACCTACGAGCTGAGAGTGTGAGTAGTAGCATACGTGCATGGGAGATATAAGGAGGTTCTACTCATATCTATACACTAAGAGTTCACAAATATATACATAAGAGTGCTCAGCTTGTAACTCTAGGCTTAGAGAGGTTTTCCCTATCTTAGCTATTGGCTAACACATTGTAAAGGGAAAACCTCACCTAGTTGGAGATAACCATAACTGAAACCAAAACCCTCTTGTCAGGTTTGTTGGGAGTAAGTTGTTAGTAAGGAGAAGGGCAGCCCAGGGAGTGGCGTGAGTCCAGTTGTAAGTGCACCTTGGCACGTTAAAAACAAGAATCCAAAGGAGTGGATTTCCTGTTAAATCAGGCCGTGGATGTAAGAGCTTGAGTCTCTGAACCACGTTAAACTGAGCGTTGATTATTATCTAAGCACTTGCTAATTATTTGTAGTGTATGCTCTCTGAGTGTACTTGGAAAGTTTGAAAAGAAGATTAGCTAAGTATTTTAGTCAGGGAGAACCAATCTCACTGACAAGCTTAGGCTAGCACTCGAGAGTTCAGTCTCTCGAGTCACTGCCTTGTTGAGAGCCTGGGCTTTCAAGTCTCATCACTGACTTGATAGCTCTGACTCTCAGCAACGCAGTGACTTGAGTATTCCGTCACTGAACTCAGTCAGGGTGCAAGCTGTGTTTTATAATGCACTCGAGAGTTCAGCATCTCAAGCCACTGTCCTTGCTCAGAGCATGAGCCTCCAAGCCTTCTCACTGACTTGGTAGCTCAGCCTCTGAGCAGAGCAGTGACTTGAGTATTTCTCACTCTTGCTGAACTCCCTGAGGAAAAGTTTTAAAAAAAAAATTTGCCCCTGAATTCCCATTTTGCCCTTCGAAAACGGGACCATCAGGGGGTATAAATGAAAAATAAGTTGTATTTCCATTACTATTGAAGAATTGCTAACCAAACGCCCCCTATATTGTCACGTTTGCATCGACTAATTAAAAGAGTTAACTATTCGTCATATTTTAAAATTAAAACATATTTTTAGCACTCAACAAATTTTTTGTTAATCAAAACTGGTGTGGTGTCAAAATGGCGTCTAACTGACAGACGATGACTCTGATTGTTACGTCAACAAAAAAATCATCACAAATTTTTCAATTTGCATCGAATTTAAAATTTGTGATAATAAATTTTTTAAGGGAAATTGAGTGTTTCACAAAAAGAGTTATTGGAAAAGTTCATAAAAATTTAGGAGGGTGCAGTGATTTAGGAATTCACAGGATTTAAAAAAAAAAAATTATAAAAAAGTTAACTGGTATTCAATCAGGATTTTATGTCACTTAAAAACAATCAACTGGTATTTAATCTGGATTTTCAAGACTTTTGAAAGAGTTCATTAAAATCCATTGATATTAATTCGAGAGTTTTTACTATTTAAAAAAAATCTTGGTATTAAAAAATATAAGGTTTTTAAAGGATTGTTTTGTTAGATGGATTTTGAAGGACCTTTTAGTTATTTTTATAAATACCAACAATCTCATCAAAACTCATAAGATTTTAAAGGACTTTTAAAGTAAAATATTAGGTGTGCCGAAATAAACCGAAAATTTGAGATATACCTAAAAATTAAAAATTCAATTTCCCAACACTCTATTCTATGTCCACAAAAGTTTCCTAATCTCATTTGCTTAATTTGTTGTTTTTTGCATACACACATGACCAGTAAATTTGTTCTAGGGATATTAATATTAACCCGACTTGACCTGACCCGCCCGAGCCAATTGGGTCGCCCCACCCCGTGCCCCATAGTGGAATAGGGAGTGTCTGGGTATCACTCAAAACCCATGCCCCGTTTTATATATATATATATATATTACACAAATACCTATGAATATGCATAAGTATTACATAATATATATAAAAATAATATACTTTTCATATCTATTAATATCGGAATTGATCGCATGCCCACCGGTGGACATAATATTATATATCCTCCGTGAATGTGTTAATGACACATAGATAAATATAAATAATTAATTAAAATAATAGTGGTTTCCCTGCTTATGTGTCATTAACACATTCGCGGTGAGTATATAATATTATGCCCACCGGTGGGCATGTGATAATTTCCGCTATTAATATATATAATATATAAATAGCAATAGTTCAATTTTATAGACATTTTTTTATATTATATATTTGAAATTTATTATGTATTATTTTTAAAATAACAAATATTATATTTAAAATAAGTCGTCCCACTCTCCCCGTGAACCATTTAAAGAATGAGACGGATCTGGGTATCTAAGTACCCGTCCTGACCCATTGTCATCCCTAATTTGTTCACTTATCTTTTGCCTTATTGTTCCTCTGTTTCTATTCATTTCCAACAAATTGAAATCCAAATCCAACTTAAATCTACCAAAATCATATCCAATAATCGGTTCATTTCCCTCAATAATGAAAAAGAATTATAGATTTGTGCAACAGATAATTTGTGCATTGGTGGTTTGAGTAGTTGAAATAAAATTTTGCACACAATTTATCCCCCATAATTTTTATTGAGAATTAAAAGTTTAATATAGCATCAATTACATATTAACACACATATATATACGTGTATATATCATAAAATATATATATTGTGGATTATAACATTTCAAATTTATGAAATTTTTTATCCTAAAAAAATTTCGAATGTATGAAAAGAATCCTGTAAAATCTTAAAAGTCATAAAAATCCTATGAAATCTTTTAAATCTGCATGACTTTTTTCACCTAAAAAAAATTCTTTAAAATCATAATCCAATACACCCCCCTTAAATCTATAATATATCTAAAAGTGACTACCAATTGTAAATTATTTTTGGACGATTATGCCCCTCCCTTTTTTAATGTTGTACAATTTCATCCCAATTTCCATTTAAGTTTATTTTATTTTATTTCCATCACACCCGCATTCTCCAAATTCCGGCTGCTCCCCTTCTCACAACACCATTTCTCCGACGACTTCTAGCAACATTATTCCTGGTTCGCCCTCGGCGGTTGGCCTTTCTTTCTCCATCAGATGATCAGGTATGCACTTTATTTATCTGTATTTGATATCATTGCACTTTTAGATTGTACCACTCCCCCGAACCCTTCATCCATCTCTCGATCTACCACACTGGTTTTCTTTTTCTTATGTTGAATGAATGTCTTCTTCTTCTGGTATCATGACTGTATTATTACGAATTGGAGTTTAACTATTTTGTCAAAATTAGGGATTCTATTTTCTGGTGAAGTTTTTCCACCAGGAATTAAAGGACACAATGATATAAAGACATCGTTGAGAGAGTCCCCAAAGGAAATTGGATGAGATATGTATTCAATTTTCTTTGTCGTTTTATTCATACTTTACTCGACGGTCCCCGCTCCGATCTACGGTCGCATGATCTTCTCCTTCGCTTGTGAATAGAGAAGGTTTGCTATGTTTTATTATCATTTCCCTCCATTTTTCTGCTATAGTATGTATTATTTTTTTCCAGAATATTAAATCTATAATCTTTAAATTGTTTAGGAATGTTGATTTTCTGAAGTATGTCACTTGAGTGAAACAGTTGGAGACCTTGGGTTACTGAAATTTCTCTGCAATTGTATATTCAAAGTTCAGTACATACATTAACATTTGTAAAATGGTCCAAAAATGTTTACCAACCCAAGCCTCTTTTTGACATAATATAGATTGTTCTTAGTAAGTTAAGGTTTTGTCTGCTATTGGTTATGTCAAATTGAGGTTCTCATTTTTATATAGTAATTTCTTTTTATAGGATATTCCATGGATCCTGATTGCTTAATTTTTTATCTTGAAGTGATAGGAACCAGGATATGAGTAACTACTTAATTAGCCAAATGTGTACTATTTGCAAACCTTTTATACAGATCTATTTTATTTAATTCTCTTAGATGGATAGATGATGCCTTGCTTCTATGGTTTTTCTTTTATTTTTTGGAAGTAAAATGGTAGTGATTGTCCTCCTGTAAATTTCTTTCTTTGAGAAGTTAAACAAATAGGCGATATGGCTAAGGAGGAAGAAGTTCTCTGCATCACCAAATTTGGATGAGTTGAAAAAAAAAGAACCAGTTTAGATGTTTTCCTCTAATTAGTTTTTGTGTAATCCTAAAGTTACTACAGAAGCATTATTTAAACATCATTATACACATAATTACACAACCTTATTTACACAATAGTATAATTTTTTTTGTTTAGTAACTCTTGTAGATATGCTATTTATCTTTTAGAGGTTCAATGGTTGACTTATTTTTTTCTCTTATTTTAGGTGAATTCAGGAATTTCAGCACGCGTTGCTATTATTTAGAGAATCGTAAAAATGGTATGTTTTTAGTGTGTATTTTCTTTTCTCTTTTATGGTTTTTACGGACATGTTATGAAATTCTTGTTCATTAGACTAACACTATTTATTTTTTTTGTGAAAGTTTATATTTATGTATGGAAGTTTATATTTTCCTGCTCGCAAAAGTAGTAAAGCTGATGACTTGGACCTCACAATAAAATAGTTGTTTTCAGTATATTATGCTTTGTTTAGTAATTATATTATGCTTTAGTTTAGTAATAAAGTTTGCTTCTTTTTATCAGCCTTTACTTAAAAACTCTGGGTATTTCTTTAAATATTTCTCTTTTGCAATGTTAGACCTTGGGTATTTCTTGAAATATTTTGCTCACTGCTTACATTGTGAAGATAATTCTGAACTAACTCTTTGGGAACAAGGTTGAGGCCATATATTAGTGGAAAACTGATTACATTCAGAAGTGGACGAAGGATGGGAGCCAATCAACGCTAAGAATGCTTGTTTGTAAATCCGAGAAGGTGATGTATTTATTGATGATAATATTGCTCTTTGTCCATCTTGCGATTTGTCACTTGGCGTTTTATAATTTATGCAGTTGCTGGTGATGATATCATCATATTAATTTCCAGATCTCATTTTATTTATGAAGAGATAATTAAACCTACTCTCACGACTTCAACCTCCTGGATTTGTGTATACCTAAAATGACGAACCCTTATATTAATGGCCTTGTAAGAAATGCTTCAAGATATTTGGGGGTCTAAAACATAGTTGTAAGTGTAAGGACATTCTTGGTTTGTTACATCAGCTTTTGGGCCATCAGAAATCAGTTGTTTCCCATTTCCAGCATGGGGTTTTTAGTCATCTCGCCTATGAATATAGACGGCGTCCAACATTTTACAGTCGTACCCTCAGTGTTAAAAGAAAATCTTCATTTTCATTATTATAAATCTGATGAATTGTTAAAATTTTAGTCTTGAGATGATCTTAATTGCTATGATGATTTGGTAGGTTGTCGGAGCTACAATAGGTGAGGAAGAAGGCACTATCAACACTGAGTTTTTTAGCTTCACAAGCTGTTGGATTGTAGTTGAAAATGGTGTCTTGAAGGTATCCTCATATTGTGACACTTTATAACTTGCTCTTGTGTTTTTCTTTGTTCTTGATGTTTTTGCTTCGATTTGTTAAATCAATTTATGTCATTGTTTGGATTTCAACAGGCTCTACATGACATAGTACAACTAAAAGATTGGCGTTCCATGCACAATTTTGTTGCTCTTCTATAATCCTATCTTTTATTTTCTTGAGAGATTTCTTAATTAAGAGTTAATAGAAAAAAAATGCCATGTAAATAGTCCAAGCCCATATTCTTGTAAAAATATAAATAATACTGTTATTTCACTGTTACATGATTCTTTTCAAGTGATGTTCATATCTCATTCACATTATATGACACGTCAGGTTCATGAATTGTATAAACTGGTCGAGATTTTAAGTTTTGACTTCACATGCTGCAGCCTACTCCTAACCTCGCCCTTTTGATTTTGAAATTATTTTCTATGGATTCATGTCTATCCTTGTTATTACCTTATCTGTATCTATGAAGTTAATAGTAATTTTAATATCACGATTTCTCTATACTAATTTTGTTTGTACTTGTTTTTTTTAAAGATAATTGCTTGAAAATGGCGAAATGGATAAGTATGGAGAGATTAACTTTGGCTTCTGGAGAGAAACTAACAATTTAGTTGATTACTTAATCCCAGATAACCTTGGTTGGGTTGGATTATCCTGGCATGTGCTTCAGAGAAGAGAAATATATATTTGTGAAAAATATAAAAAAGAATATTGATGGGCGAGCAGCCGAGCAACGGGATTAAGCTAATAAAAAATAAATAGGCAAATGAAAAATAATTAAGGATAAAAAGGGCTAAAGAAGCGAGCAACTGGGTATAGAGATAGGAATCTTGAAAAGACGAGCAGCTGGTCAAGATATCAAAACGTGTCAGGCGAACAACTGGTAAAAAGTCAATAGAAGCTGAGCAAACAGCTCTAGTAAGAGGATCCAGGAATCCACCTCGAAGACGAACAGACGAGCAAGAGAACACCTCGAAGAACAACCAATGATCCCACTAATTAGGCATTGTATTAGAAGCAAACAAGTGTCTTAACACTTGTCATTGTATAAAATACAATAGCTTAGGATTAAACAAATGTCTAAACACTTGTCAATATGTGAATTAGAGTAAATAAGAAAGTGACACCTCATGCTTGCTTGTACTCTATAAATACTCCCTCATGAGAAAGGGAAAATAAGTTGAATTTATTCAAAAATAGACCAAACTCTTGCAATTTAGATTCTCAAAATTATACTCACACAAATCCATCACATAATCCCTTAATCCTAGTTCATAAACCTTATTTAATGATCTTTCTTAGCTTAAACAATCACTAAATATTCATCTTGATCAAAGGTCATTAACAAAGAAAAAGAAAAAAGCGTAATCATAAACTATTCTCATTAAATTTATGTGATGTTAATTATGAGACATTGTTTATGATTTAGTTCGTTTGCAAGTTTAGCTTGGAACACCTGTTTTTTTTTTCTTATACCATTGCAATTTACAACACATTTTAGGGCCACTTTTCGGTTTGGAACATCATATATGTTGTTAATTGTTAAATCTCTTGAGCTTATCAATTGCAATGATGCGAGTGGTTAATTTGTCCATGTACTCTATAATAAAAAAATGAGTAGGTCTTGTATGAGACCGTCTCATGGCATGAGACAATAGGAATGTGTGTAACCAGACTATTGACTTATTAACACTTTGGTAAAGATGAGTGTTAGTTTGTGTTGTCTCATACCATTAGACGGTCCTATACAAATTTTTGCCTAAAAGAAGATATGGAGGGACATGGAGTTGGAAGTTGATAATCTCTAGTATTTGATGGAAATGGTATATGGCATTTGTTAAGGTAGAAGTGAATTTCATTACTATTTATTTAGCAAAATTAATATATTTGTGAGAGGAATTTTATTGACGGGAAGTTTCTTGAAAAAAAAATAAATTGTTCTATCTAAGTGCTTTACACTATCACAAATATTGAATGGCTACTAATCTCTAAATTTTGTGTCATGAAACCAGAGAGTCATTGAGAGGCAAATGAAAGGGGTGTTTTCTAACTACAGAGAGAGAAAAATCAGGACATTACCACACAGATTATACCTACGCAAGTTCATTTACAATTCATGAAATAAAATGTATCATTTTCTTACAAATTTATCGATAATGTGCAACGCACGTGTATGCCAACTAGTCTTTAAAAAAAAAAAATTGCTGAGTAATAATATGATAATTGAAATAGAAAAAATAAAATAACAAGGGATTTTCTCAAAAAATAAAAATAAAATGGTAATAATAGGGGCATTTGGGGAAATTCGACATAAGTTTAACCACGAGCACACGTTCGACACCTGCACTCCAAGTCTTGGCTTGGGAGGTCTTCCTCTCCCCATACCGCTAAAAATCAATCCTTACCCAAATTCATATGCCCCAACCCTAATTTCTAATTATATATTTTTTCCAATTCTCTAAATCGACTGGCAACGAAAATTAGCGCCTCCCTTCACTAAATTTTCATGTGCGAAACCAAGAAATCCGTAATTGGATGTGAAATTGAGAATTAAGCTTTGTCGTTCTCGGAAAAACCAATCTTTGTCGACAAAGACTCGTGCTATCGGTGTGAAAAGGTTAGTTTTTAAGGGAAAAATGTAATTTTCTACTGTTATCTTGTTTCATAGTGTTTAAATTCTTCTTTTCTGCCCTTGTTGCTTCTTCTTTTATGGCGGTTGGGGATGGGTGGGTGTTAATTATCGAAGAAGTCATGCATTATGGATTTTCTGTATTGATTCGAAGAAATGATTGAGTTCCTTTTGTTTTTTCTGTACCCATGATTATTGTCTCTAGTTCTTAATTTGAAAGGTAAATTGAACAGTTTTTTGTGAAAATTAATTGTTGATATCAATGTGTAGTTTCTTGGATTTGCTAAAAAAAACTGTGGCCCATACGACTCTTGTTACATGGTTGTGGGCAAGATGGTGGGTTTATGCGCCTTGGTTGGATACTTTTTCAGTGTTCGAGTATGTTTGCCTCTGTGCTTTGAAATGAGATGGAAAAGAAGACTATTCAATGATGAAATACCTTATATTCATGCATAATGTTGGAAACATAATTTATGTTCATGCCATCCGTTATTGTATGTCAAGAATCAAGATTACGTGCATTAATGATGGAATCTCACTCACTAGTATACGACAACTATTCGAATAGGTAACTGGCTGACATCTGTAGAACTCTGATGTTTTTCAGTGCCAAAGAGTGAGTATTCCTGATTATAAGAATCAAGTTTGTGATATTGATTGAGAGATTTTTAAGCCTTGTGGTTGTGCATTAACTTTAAATACGTTTTTCTTTTCTTTTTTGCTTCAGTGGCGTTTTCCTTATTTTGTAACTACTAGTTTGAGATCATGTAGAGCTGGCTGATACAACATTCTGTTGGCTTGTTTAAAGTCCAGATTCAGACAAGTCACCTTGATTAAAACTATGGTGCAGCCATTAGATGATTTAAAGTTATGTATACAGTATACACATAATTTGGTATACATATATTTACACATAGAATAACACTCGTGTCCCCCCGTTGCACTGTGCAACTGGTGCACAACTATTAATTTTCAGTGAACCAACTAATACTCCCTCCGTCCCAGGGGAATTTGCACCCCTGGGATTGCACGCGGATTAAGAAAGGGAAAAAGTAAAGGCATATGGGTGAATATGTGTATATTTATGTGAGTGTAGGGATGTAAACGAGCTGAGCCGAGCCGAATACTGTCAAGCTCGAGCTCGGCTCGTTTGGATTTTTTTAGGCTCGAGCTCGACTCGAGCTCGGCTCGTGTGTAAATATTTAAGCTCGCGAATAGCTCGAGCTCGGCTCGAAAAAAACTCGTTTTCAAATTAATCAAGCATAATTCGAGCTTGAGCTTGAATAACTCGGCTCGAAAGGTTCGATTCAAAAAGCTCGGCTCGAAAGGCTCGGCTCGAAGAGCTAATTAAAATTTAAAAATTATATAAAAATAACACATCTAAACTATGTCTAATTAAAAATATAGGTGTCCATGATAATAAAAACATCATCCAAACAAAGACCAACAACTAATTCGGAAGCTAAACAAAGACAATTAATGGTTTAAAATAAATTTATCCCAAATAACACACAATAATACTATGTTACATGCTTATGGATATTTTTATAAAAATAAAAAAATAATTAAACGAGCTTGTTCGCGAGCTTATAAACGAGCCTATTCGCGAGCTCCGTTAACGAGCCTGTTCGCGAGCTTTCGAGCCGAATACCACCAGGCTCGAGCTCGGCTCGATAAAATAATCGAGCTCGAAATCGGGCTCGAGCTCGGCACGTGAAACTTAACAAACGAACTTGAACGAATATTTTTTGAGCCGAGACTCGAATAGCTTGCAAGCGGCTTGGTTTGATTACATCCCTATGTGATTGTGCGTGCAAATTAATGTTTCCTTTTTAAATAGTGTGCAAATTGGTTTGGGACATCCAAATAAGGATAGTGTGCAAATTGGTTTGGGACGGAGGGAGTACTTTTTTGTGAAACAAAATTTTGGTACCTTATAAAAATACACATTGTTTCTTTTCATTTGTAGGTTTGTTCGTATGTGTATATATGGTTGCATCGAAGCTGACAATTTGTCTCACTAGTTTTATTCTTCTGCAGAACTGCATTCTCCATACTGTTTTGTTTAGTGGTCAGCTAGGGACTCACTGGCCTGGGGGACTTTGAGCGTGAAACCATGGGAAGCACTTTCAATCCCCAAATTCTGGTTGAAAAGCTGTCGAAGCTCAACAGCTCACAGCAAAGTATTGAGAGTATCCTATTAGTTTCTTAATTGCATAGCTATGATTCTCTTTTATAGGGACAATTGGTTTTCCGTTCTTGTGAAATGATAGATGCTGAAACAGTCAATCACTTTCAAAATTCATCAGTTGTGTCTATAACATCTATTTACTTATTTCTCTTGAAGAGAATGGTTTTCATTTCAATAGGGAAAAGTATATCTTGAACACAATTTTTCTTTTGTATTACACTGAATGACTGAATATTATGTATATCTTAAGGTATGTACTAGTGAAATCGTTGTGTAGATTTCCTCCAAGTTTTCCTTGACAGGATTAAGCTCTATCGCATTGGTGCATTTTTCACATGAACAAGGCAAAACAAGTTGTAGAAACATGGGGTAGACAGTTTCATTGCTCTCCACGCGAGCAGCGATTAGCTTTTCTGTATCTTGCAAATGACATTCTTCAGAATAGCAGACGAAAGGGTGCAGAATTTGTTGCAGAATTTTGGAAGGTTCTTCCAGATACTCTTCGTGATGTAATTGAGAATGGAGATGAATTTGCAAAGAGTGCTGCTTTGCGCTTGGTATGTTCATTTTTTAACATTTTGCACTGGCAAATGTTTGTTTCACTCACAGAAGTGAGTTTGAGTTGATGGTGTGGACAAAGAAAATGTTATTAGTTGTTAATGTTTAAACTTAGGATGCCAAATGTTTGAAAAATGAAGAAAATCTTATAAGGTAAGTGACCTTAGAAAGTGAAAACATAATAAAGCTGATAAATATCTTTTGACAGCTTTCTTGCACTCAATGTAAGTATTATCACAAGGAAAATGATCTTCTCCTCACTTTCTTTTGCCCTTCTCTTTTTCTTCTCTCCATAATAATATTTCACGTTCTTTCAGTTTCGTATCTAATTCCATGCTTTCATACCTTTTTCCATTCACTTAAAGTCTTAATGTTCACGGGAAGGAAAATGCTACTATTATTGGCCTTTTTAAGGTCTTTTGAACTTTATGGCCTACTTTCCTGTCAAAAAAAAAAAAAAAACTTTATGGCCTACTTACCTTCCATGCCTTTTTTGCCTTCTTGAACTTCTATCCATGTTTATCCTTTCCTAATCAACCCTAAGCTAAAAGATATTATTAAATATAATCTAAGAACCTCACTCAGAAATTCTTACGTCCAACTCTTGTGAATAAGTAATCCAAAGAGACCATTAGTTCAGTTGTGAAAATATTATCTTGTTAGACTCATTTCTTCATTATAGATAAATGTAACTGAGAATCATGGATAAGGTTATACTTGTGCATCTATAACATGGATGTTAAGTTGGAAAAATTTCGAGGTTACTATGCATGAATGATTGTCCAGTAAGACAACAACTGTTTTTGTTTTGTTTCTCCAATGTTGTAACTTTCTTTGTATTTTTTCATTTGCAGATAAGTATCTGGGAGGAGCGAAAAGTATTTGGCTCAAGAGGCCAACTCCTCAAGGAAGAGTTTGGCAAAAGGCCATTGGACAACGGCAATAGAAATCGGAAGCCTTCTGGACTCAAACTGGTATATTTGATGGATGTTTTTCATGAATATGTTTTTTGTTCATTATCTTCACTAATTGCCTCCCCCCCCCTCACTCTCGTCACAAACAACAGTCACCTGGTGGAAATCCTTTGGATAAATTAGTTTCTGGTTTCCAAGCTGTCTATAATAGTCAGTTGGATGAGGATGCCATCTTTAGCAAGTGTAAAAATGCCATCAGCTTTGTTGAGAAAGTGGATAAAGATGCGCAGGGTGATTTTAGGTTAGGTAAGATATTCACTTTTTATGCAACTCTGCGTACCAATCCATTGGATTTATTTTTCTTGTATGTTTTAAAAAAAAAATCATGCTTTTATTGTGTGCTCAAACTACAAATATATTTACTTTCCTCTCTGGGGACATGTTTGAGATTGTTTGAATCTAATTGTTCAAAATGAATTTGAAGACATTCATGTATACGGGTTGAATATTTCAGAATGTTGAAATAACTTCAAAGTTATAAATAGGAGAAAAATGTACCTGTTAGATTTTTATTTATTTTTTCCTTCTATTTTTCCTGCAAGCATGATGTTCTGTTTCGACTTTCGAGTAATATATACATGCTATTCAAACTATGCCATCACTGAGTCATGTGAATTTTTTATGAGGATGATAACAGGTAATGAATTAAAAATTCTTGTTAAGTTGATCATCTTGCAATTAAAACTAGCTCTAATTAGCATTTGCTTCGAAATTTTAAAAAATGGCAATTGAAACCGAGTTGATCTCATTGAAATATCAAACAGGCAATGAGCTGAAGGAACAACACACAATCTTGAGGGACTGCATCGACCAACTAACTGTCGTTGAATCTGCTCGAGCAAACCTAGTGTCTCTTTTGCGAGAAGTTCTGCAGGAGCAGGTGCATCTCTTAGAATTAATGTGTTCGTTTCTCTTAATTTTTTTTATCATATTCCTTTATATTCTTTCATCTAAACTAGAATTACTCATTTGTTCATAGGTGTATAAGCTGGACCAAGTCCGAGATCAACTGCAGGTATTCAATGTTATTTCTCTACATCATGACTTTTTTGATGCTCATTTCTGTTGTTAAGTGACGGAATAAATTTATGTTTTAATTGCTAGTTCCATTTTTTTAGAGATATAAGGATGCTTCAAAGTAATTATTCAAAGTCTTGCGTAAACAGGTTTCAACATGTAACTAGTTTAAATTGTGTGTATTCTTAAAGAGTATTAGTTGTGTCATTAAAAGATATTATTTTGTCAGTGTTAGTTGTTTCATTAAAAAATATTGCTTATTATGTTGTGGGTTAATTGCAAAATAAATCATTACCTTTTTCAATTCGATACATAACCTTTCAAATTATTGCAGTTTATTACATGAATAATTTCTGGAAAGTCCCGCTGACGTGGTAATGTATGAAATTGTAATAAGCTTATGATGTAATTCAAAAATCGTGGGAAAGTCATGATTTTTATGCAATTATACCTTCTTATATTATGAAGTAATAGTGGCAAATTAGTTGTATGGTAGTGCTGTTTTATATAAAGACCAACACTGCTAAGAAAAACCATTTCAAGATTCTGTTTTGATTGTCTTAACGAACATTTATTTCCAGGCGGCACAGACACATTCAGAACAGGCCGGAAATTTCTGTCGGCAGCTAACCGGTGCTGAGCAGAGCGGAAATGGGATTGCGGTATCCGAGATTCCACAATCGAATGCTGTGACCTACACGCGGCAGGTACCCTTTGCCGAAAAATCCGGCCACATCGAAGATCCCAAATCTGCCGCTGCTGCAATGGCGGCAAAACTAACGGCATCATCATCTTCGGCCCAAATGCTCACGTATGTCCTCTCATCTCTCGCATCAGAAGGAGTGATCAGAAACCCAGTTAAAGAACCTTGTGGTGAGTATTCAGCCGAGAAGAGGGCTAAAATCGACAACGAACACTACATTCCTCAAAATTCTCAAGCCCCTACCTCCTCCGACGAACCTCCTCCACCACCGTCATCTCCGCCTCCAGTGCCTCCGCCGCTGCCACCACCACCTATGCAGCAATATCCGGTTCCTCAGTTCATGCAAACCGCAATGCCAATACTCAGTGGGCCCTATGTCTACAACCCGAGCCAACCACCACCTGGGGCCCAGCTAGGTTATGCTCCTCCGGTGGCGGGGGTTTCTCCGTTTGGTCCTCCACCTAATGCTTATCAAAGTTACACACCTGAAGGTGGTTTCTATGGCCAGCCATCGTCCTTACCGATGGCCCCCATGAGCCGTCAGTAGAATTATTGTTTTGTTTTTTTGGGCATCACCGTCATATTTGTAGACCTAGTTTGTTAAGCTCCATAAATTAGCATTTGGGAATTGTCTGCAAATTTGTGTGACAATTAGTTGATGTTTTGCATATTGTGTAGTTAGATGATTGTAACCTAAACTTTTCCAATTTAATTGAGTTGTATGGATTTGAGGATAGTTTCTATTTCATTGTTTTGATCGAGCAAAATAATTATGTTCATCTAGAGGTCGAGTCGCATTGTTTTGGGGAAAAAGGAAACATAATTGGATTGGGTCCCTTTATTTTCAACATTTTTTGTAACTGGAATGCTTCATTCTCGTTTGTATATGTTTTTGTTATTAAGAAAATCGTTGTTTGTGGATAAAATAATCGGATGTCATAATATCACAGGAAATGGTGCGTTCAAGCATGAAGATGTCTCCGGTAAAAATTCGAGTTTTATGTAATTTTTTTTTTTTTAAATATAATTGTTATATGTATACACTTTCTGTTTAAAAATATTTTATCATTAAACTTTTTAGACAATGTATATACCAGTGAGACAAAAATTGGGCTAGGCGGTCTCTTCCTGACCCGATTTCTTCAAAATCGTCTATTCTAGACGTTTTTGTCTTAAGCGGTCCGGCTGTAGGCGTACACAGGCGGATTTAGATGGCTCTAGCTGGTTCTAGGCAACCCTATTATAAAAAAGTAAAAAAAATTACAAAAAAAAAAAAACCCCTAGGCGCCTCCCCGCTCAGGTGTTAGGCGGCCACACAACGCCTGATTAGCGATTTTCGATTTCCAACTTTTGCGCT
The DNA here is from genome assembly GCA_947034835.1 of Ballota nigra. Taxonomy (NCBI): domain Eukaryota; kingdom Viridiplantae; phylum Streptophyta; class Magnoliopsida; order Lamiales; family Lamiaceae; genus Ballota; species Ballota nigra. The sequence continues at coordinate 41,735,723 of OX344723.1, read as the reverse complement.
CTTAGTAAACACATAATATAGCAATAAAATTTTAAAAAAATTGAATTCACATAAGTTTACGGTACACAAAATTTTGTCATTAAATATATATACTATCTACAAAACTTGAGGTAAAATTTTCTTAGTTGAATGAAATGTTTGGTGCCTAGAACTACTTTGGTTAAACTAACTGAGCAGTAATCTTCTCCCTTCCTTTTTTTTATTAGATTTTTTTAATTAATAAACAATATTTTGAATTTGAAGTACAAGGGTACTCGAAACTTCCACATTAAGAAGTCACACTACCCCTTTTTCAGAAGGGTACAAGAACTATGGCATATTCATCTCAATTAACCCAGAAACCTCTAGAATTAACTAACAACTCGGAAGATTTTTCACCCTATTTTCTTTCACAATCTTCCACCTTATTGTCCTTCACCGAGAGCCAAGACTAGATTCTTGCTTTGGTTTCTTGCCATGCTTTAGTCATACTAGGAATCGAATCATTAAAAACACATTCATTTCGATGCTTACAAATAGTCCAAACAATTTAAATAAATCTCCTGCAAATTTTGGTAATAATATAAAAGCATCATAATTACATGCATTCATTGATATTATAATATTTTATACTGTAATTTGAATTTATATATATTTAAAAGTATCAATGAATGCATATTAATAAATACATATATATATTTCATATTATAAAATTTGTTTATAAGAGTTTTTTTTTTTCCTAACAATTTTAACCCATAAAGTCATTTCTAGAAAATAAAATTAGTAATTCCGTGTTGTTCTTTTAACTAATGAATAGGTTTACATTTAAGTCAATTTTGAGAAGCAATCCATAAATTAATTTAAGATTAAAATATTTAAAACTTTATATTCAAACATTATTTAAAAGAAAATGTTGATTTTAATACAACTTCTTTAAATACTTGTATGCGCCGGTTATGAAATGAAGCGACAAAAGGATATTTGGGATTTGATGGAAAGCAGAGACAAAGTCCACCGCCTGTCAGATCCCAACATCCCTCCTCAACTTCTCTTTGTAAACATTCGCTCTTATATCGATGCAACACTGTTGGGTTGGGGGAGCATTATTTTCGTAAATCTATATTGCCTAGTCACATAATACTATTAATTTTTTTTTTTTTTGCCTTGAAATATTTCACAATAATTTTATATTCAAAAAAAAAAAAAAAATACATTTACACTATTAACTTTATTTTAAAATATTTTTCTTGACCAAAAAAATTAATAAAACAGTTTTTATTTAGAAGTGGGGCCGGCCAACCCGCGTATGAAAATTAATAAAAAATGGAAGGAGTATATGATTCTATTTTTTATAAAAAAAAAATAATAACGCACTTGTACAATATTTTGAAAGAGTTACTCATATATTCACTAGAAAATCAACTTTATTTTAATAGAAAATTGGGGTAAATTATGATTTAACCATCCTATTTTTCATTGGAACATGTAACTTTAAAATTTTACTTGAATTGTACGGTACACTTAATGCAAGACTCAGGAAAAAAATTCGTTGTGGTTTTATTTTAATTGTCTCTTAAGAGAAAAAGTTTTTTCATAAACTCAAATTTTCAAATTTTTATTTTTACTTTCAGTTACTATTAAATAAAGAGTATATAGTAATTTATGCATGTATTTATTTTTATTAAATGACTTTTTTTATTCAGTAAATCATTTTAAACATCAATTAAAATATTACCGATTGAGTAATAAATACACTCTCTACTCCTTAAAATGCATTTTTATATTCTAAATTTAGTTCCAAATAATTAGTAGTCTTTTTATTTATTTTCACCCATTTTTTCCCAATTTAGTCCATCCAAAAAATTAATTAATAAATAATTTATTTTCCATGTCGCATATCTGTTTTTTAATCATAAATTATTATTTTCCTTAATTCTTAATTGAATAAAAGTAAAATTATATGATTTTAATTCCATTAATATTTTATAAATTGATTTAACGGCATTCATACAAAAAATGGAGGGAGTATATTATTCATTTTCAAAAATGTAATTACCGTGATAATTAATTGGGTAAATAATTAGATAAAAAAATTTAATAAAAACAATTAGGAACAAAAATGACAAATATCGAGAAAATATTCCACAAAATTTGTAGGTTGAACCCAAAAAGAAAATTCTCAAACAGACGAGACGCCCTAATAAAAAAATATGTCAATGAATTGACATTCCGATCGACTTAACCAACTCACGCTGAGAAATGAATTTATACTAAGATCATCTCCAACCAGAAACCCTAAAATGCAGATCTCTATACTTTAAAATACAATACCAATTTGACTAATTTTGTTAATAAATAGTACTTCTTCCGTCTAATATTACTAGATCTATTTTTTTTACCTATTATTTGTTTATGATATGTTGGAGGATATTATGAGGTCTATTTATGAATAAAGTAACTATTTATGAAAAATAATAAATATCACAAAAAATATCATACAATATCCCATAATAACCTTCAACATACCACAAAAAATAATGAATTTTAAAATAGGCCCAATAAAATTGAACGGAGTGAGTGTTTTTTTTTTATATTTCTACATAACTGTACACAAAACAAGTTCTTTGTTACAATTAAAATCAGAGCCGAAATTTGGGTGGTGCAACCGGTGCATTTGCACAGGGCCCACCCATCAGCTAGCACTACAAAATACTGTTGAAATAAAGAGGGATATAGGGAGGGATTTAAAGAGGGGGAGAGGGTTAAAGAAGGGTTTAAAGAGGGGGGGAGACCCTCGACAAACTAGGCCTCGTTAGGGTCCCCCTCGGCTCGCCCCTCTTTAACTAACGAGGGGAGAGAGCCCTCGGCTACTAACGAGGGGGCTGCCCTCGTCTGGTTAAAAAACCGGGCCCTCGTGTAAGCCCTCGTTTGTTCACGAGGGGGAAGCCCTCACCTCAGTTCCCGTGGGCATTGCCCTCGCCTCGCGGTGCTGGAGTTTGGCGAGCACGGCCGCCCTCGCCTGGAAGTGCCCTCGTCTCGCCCCTCGTCCATGCACGAGGGGGCCTGCCCTCGTCTACCAGGGCCCTCGTCTCGCCCCTCGTTTGTTCACGAGGGGGAGACCCTCGTCCAACACAATTTTTAAAAAAAAATTCGCGGGCCGCATCAGCGGGGCGGGCGCAACCCGACCCGCGCGCGACCCGCGAGAGACAAGTTCCAAACCCGTGACCTCCCACGCATGGAAGATCTATTGCCCTTCTCCTTACCGTTTGGGCAAGGCTTATCATTCGAAATGTTTTCTATTGTAATAGTATATATATTATTTCTTATTTTGTTTTCTTTGTTACTTAACACTCCTATTTTATTTATACCTTTAATTAATTAATATTATTATAAATCATTTTATTTACTATAACACCTTAAAAAATTAATTAAATTAATATATCATTTTAAATTACATACATTTAATAATTTCTATTATGATTACACTTTTAATTAATTATTATATATCATTACAATTATGGTAAATAACTTAAAAATGAAATTTATATTATTCTCACATATAAAATGAAATTAACACTTGCAAAATTATATTTTCACTTATGTATATATCTTTTTAAATATAAAAAAGTAACCCCTTTGTGCATATATATATATATATATATATATATATATATATATATATATATATATATATATTATTTTAATTAAAATATTTTGAATATATTATGGTTAAATTAATCAAATATTACTTATAATTAAAGCACATACACAGATTAACCTAAATAATTAATTAAAAATCTTACTAAACACGATATATAGCTCCGAATTTCACAAACATTAATGAAAATAAACATCACAAGCATAATAAAGACGATGTACAATAATTCATACTCTAAGAAACATTCATCAAACATTCATGAAAATAGTTAATTCATACTCCAAGCAATACTCTCAAACATCAGGATCTCGGTCCCTTGCCACGGCTCGAACCCGGTCCTCGGGGTGGGGTATACTCATCGGATGGAGGCGGGGGTGGTGGTCCTCCAGATCCCTGTTGTGATGCCCGCATCCACTCGGTAAACTGGTTTTGGAAGTTCTGGGTCATCTCATCACGCAGTTGCCGTTGTCTCTCTTCCACTTGCTCCAGCAATCGTCGATTCTCATCAGCCGCCTCTCTGCACATTCTCTCACGCTCCTCAGTGAGTAGTCGGTCCACATCAATTTGGCTATAGGCTCCAATATGAGTCCCAGCTGATGTCCCGCCTGGGCCGGAGATTATGCGTCTGGACTTTCCCAATTGTCCGAGCCCACAAACTTTACCGTGCTTTTTCCCCACAGTCTTGACGTACATCTGAGATAACTCTGGAAGACTGGGCTCAGGAGGTTGCTCGTCAGAGTCAGAGGTAGCATGCAGTTGGGAGACTCTCGCTTGTACATCAGCCTGCACATTTTTTTAGAGAATTATTTTTCTAGATATATAAATATTCTTAAATATTCATATTATTTTAAAATGTAACAAGAATACTTACCAATGTATCAGATATAAGGCCGTATGTATACTGTCCTGGACCACGGTAGTGGAAGTGCTCCACAATTTCCCAATCTGTGGCGGGGCGTCCCTTCTTCCTCTCCTATAATTTAGAACATGATGATTAAAACTTAAAATATGTATACATGCATATTATAAAACTTTACCGAATTTGGTATCAACAAATGACTTACAATATCCAGAGCAACCTCGACGGCACCACGGGATCCACCTTTATGGGTGGAGATGCCAGTACCCGGGCCAGCAGGCTCAGATAGTCTGTTCCGTCTACATTGTGCGGATTTGGCTTTCACGTCATCTCTGTCCTAGTACGCGAGCAAGGCCTTCCACACTTTCGTATCCCACTGTGGCTTCTTACCCTTCAACTCCCATTTTCTTTTCACAGAGTTCAAAAGATCTACATATCTTTCAGCAGCCCTTTTCAGGAACAAGTGATGCACATACTGTGTTGAAGTGACAGTAGGATCCCATCTAGCCTCTTTCTGATAAACAAAGATGTTATTATGTCATATAATATCATTATAAATCAAATGAATATATACCTGAAATGTCTCCCAGTACTCCTGCAGCCTTTCTTCGGATATCATCCTGAAGGTGAAGGCGCCCAACTCCATATGTCCAGCCATGATACGTCTGATCAGCTTGGAGACCGGATTCGAAGGCATCAAGCTGCAAAACAAATTTGTAATACATAATTAATATTCACGGATATATATTCCTCAAAATACCTGAAAATAGTAAGTCTAACATACGTATCGTAGGCAATATACACATCTAGTCTCTGTCCGACCATTTGTGAATCCGACTGTTCTTCAGAATCCGAGTCGGTATACTGCTCAGCTTCCTCGTCATCAGTCGTGGGGATCAACGGAACTGGCACTGGTATGTGTGGTATAGGCATTGTGTTCCGCGCCCCACTAGATCGGCCTCGACCCCCGCGACCTGTACTCTGTCGCCGTCCCCCGCTAGAGCTACGATCGGATCCGCTCATCTGTAAAATTTTAAACACCGAGATATAAATGAGCAAATAGTCAAAGTTTAGGTGTACACATTATAATTTATAACACCGAGATATAATTGAGCAAATAGTTAAAGTTTAGGTGTACACGTTCTGTGGAAGAATTTCACGGAAAGCAATCGGGAGTAGCCTCTGCATAAACACATGACAATCATGACTCTTCAACCCAAATATTTTCAATTTTGTCCAGTCAATAGTTCGAGATAGGTTGGACACATAGTTATCAGGAAACTTTAGCTCATCTACCCATCTGCACACAACATCCTTTTGTCTCTTATCAAGTGAATAACAAGCTTTGGGGTACTTTCCTGTACGTGGACATTTCACAAGTGATGGACGACTACAATATTCATTAAGTTCATCTCTGGACTTATTCGTGTCCTTTGTTTTCCCTTCCACATTCATTACAGTGTAGAACAAATTATCAAAGAAGTTTTTTTCAATGTGCATCACGTCCAGATTATGACGGATCAACAAGGTACTCCAATACGGCAAATCCCAGAAAATACTTTTCTTCTTCCAACCAGTTTCCAATCTCTTGTTGTGGGCCTCGGCACCATCTTCTGTCAATTTTCGATATCCCACCCAATTGATTTCATTTAGGAGTGATTCACCTGATCGAATGGGTGGTGGTGGGTCATCCACTATCACATTCTTTCTGAATGCAGTCTTGTTTCTCCGATACGGATGGTGTCTAGGTAAGAATTTACGATGGTTATCGAACCACGACTGTTTACGACTGAGCCTCAGAGTGAAAGCATCAGTGTATTCTCCACAGTAAGGACAAGTTGTCCGTCCAGCAGTGCTCCATCCAGACAACATTGAGTAAGCTGGAAAGTCACTGATGGTCCAAATTAGTGCAGCTCGCATCAGAAAATTTTGCTTTGTAGCAACATCGTACGTTTCCACCCCAATTTCCCACAAATACATCAAATCACGGATCAACGGCTGTAAAAAAATATCCAATTTATCCTTAGGATTTTTAGGACCAGGCACTAATACCGTAAGAAACATGAATTGATCTTTCATACACAACCACGGAGGTAGATTGTACGGTGTCACTATCACTGGCCATGAAGAATATTGTTTCCCAGACTGTCCGAATGGTTGAAAACCATCGGTGCTTAGGCCCAACCTTATGTTCCGAATCTCGGAAGCAAATTCAGGATACGAATTATCCAGGTGTTTCCAAGCCAATGAGTCTGCAGGGTGACGCATAACACCAGAATCATCGTTAGAGCAACTTGCATGCCATGTCATATCTTTTGCAGTAGCAACAGACTGATACAATCTTTGCAGTCGAGGAATGATAGGAAAGTAGAACATCTCCTTGTAAGGTTTTTTCTTTTTCCATTGACCATCAACACCACGCTTACGGGGTTTAAACCGTGGATGACCACAAACCTTACAATGTTCAAGTTCACTATCATTACCACAATATATCATACAATTATGTGCACAACAATCAATCCTCTCTACTGGAAGACCCATCCCACTCATTAGTTGTTTGCTATCAGAAAATTTCCTGGGTACTAGATTTTCAGGAGGAACAATTTCCCGAATCAAGTCAACAACTTGATTATAACCCCTTTCAGACAGTCTATTTTCAGTTTTAATGTTCAACAGTCGGGCGTTGAATGACAATTGTGAGTGTGTTTCGCAACCAGGATACAAATCCTGGTTTGCTGCACGAAGCATGTCATAAAATTGAGCAACATGCTCATTTGGGGGCTCCTCATTAACGGGTTCTTCCACATTTCCAAAATGAAGGTTAGGACCAGTTAGATCTGTGATCATGTCATGGTACGAGGTAGATCCTGCAGTATCATCTACTCCATACAAAGTTGACTGATCATAGTTTTGGTGTGGTAGATGACCCCAATTTTGTTCACCGTGTAAAATCCAATTGTGATAATTGGGCATAAACCCATTTATATACAAATGTGTTTTCACGTCAATTGGTGCTCTAAACCTTTGGTTCCTACATCTAGATTTCGAGCAGGGACACCTAATATCTCCTTCACTCATCCAATCAGGTTTGCTAGTTGCGAATTGTATAAACGATTCAAGACCACTAAGAAAGTCGGGAGCTATCATTCCATTAATTGTTCTTGGACCATACATCCAATTACGACTTGAATAACTCATATTATAATCTGTTTCAAATTAAAGAATATTCAAAATTTAATAAAAAATTAATATATAAATCCATTATAATTATCCTATTGTTAATTTAATATAGTTATTCTAAAATTTTCGGCAGAGTTTCGTTTATTATTATCGCATTCTCCAGTTAACTAAGATCCTATAGTGCATCCATTTCCGACTTAATTAAAATTAATCAAGTCGGAACGCACATTCTACAGCTAGCAAACAACCAACAATATTATTCATCAACCCCCTCCGGCCACTCCAACATAATTAATTAATTATACTTTAAATATATATATAACTATATATACATCATTCATCAAATAAATAATTAATGTAGATAATCGAACACATGAATATTCATCACATATAAAATTAATTAAATATATCATGCAATTAAAATTAAATTTAACACAACAAATATTTATATAATTATTTCTAATTCATATAAATATAATTATATTATCAAATTTATAATTAATTACATATTAATTAAATTAACAAGTTAAACAATACATAATTAGCAACTAATTAACAACTATACACATATATAAATACACATAAATATATATATACACATGAATTTGCATTAATTTTACAAACAATTTAATTAACAAATTAACCGATTAAAATGAAAAATGTTACCGTAGAAATGTTCACGGGGACGAGTAGGCCAAAATCCGACCGGTGGAGTGGCGTTTCCGGCGACGGCGGCGCGGCAGGGATGGGCGGCGGCGGCGGCAGCTAGGGAGCTTGGGGGAGGGTTTGTTTTCTGCTGAAAATGGTGGGTGGGGAGTTTAAATATGTTAGAATTTACCGAGGGGGTTAAAGAGGGTAAACCCCCTCGGTAAAAACCTGGAAATTACCGTGGGCGAGGGGCTAGCCCTCGGCTCGTAGAACGCAAGGACCGGGCGAGGGGGCCGCGCTCGCCAACTCACGAGGGGCCCCGCCCTCGCCTACTCACGAGGGGCCCTGCCCTCGGCTCGTAGAACGCATGGACCGGGTGAGGGGGCCGCGCTCGCCAACTCACGAGGGGCCCTGCCCTCGCCTACTCACGAGGGGCCCTGCCCTCGCCTCGCACAATTTTAAAATTCACGAGGGCCACGCCCCGTCAACTAAAGAGGGGGCCTGTGCCCTCGTGTAGGCCCTCGTCTCGTGCATATTTTAAAGGCCCTCGTCTCGGCCCTCTTTAAGGACGAGGGCTTTATTTGCCCTCTTTAGTAGCCCTCTTTATTTGGGTCTTTTTTTGTAGTGTAGGGCCCCTCTATTTATTTACATATACATACATACCATCATATATATAAAACTGCTATGGTTAAAAATAATTTAGTGACTAACTATAGAATATTTTATAGGTTAAAAAGGACTTAAGTTGGAATTCATCCCACTATGTTTTCTTCTACAATTTTACTTTTGTCACCCCTATCTTTAATATTGTCTTGAAATTTTATTCAGAGTTTTATTTTTCAATATTAATTTAATAATATCAACTTTGTTTTTATATGAATAAAAAGGATATGAGCCAAATCTTGTATTTAAAGATTGCATTGTGTAATTCAAGTGCATTTTTGAATAGCCACTTGTATTTTTATTGAAAAGTCACTCATATTTTCATTGAAAGATTAGGATCAGTTATAATTTAACGATCCTAACTTTTCGGTAAAAACAAAGACAATTTTTCAATAAAAAAGAAGGTATATATTCAAAAATGCACTTGAGTTGCAAGGTATACTTAATGCACAAAAGACTTACTCAAGATTTAAATATTTTTTCACTGGGCCCCACAAAATGTGGGACCGGCACCGATTAAAATGAACTAAAATGTGTTGATACAGATAAAATTACTAAAGGAAAATAGACCAGATCATGAGTTGCACAAATTTATAATACGTATATTTGCACATAAGTCTTATATTCTGCACTTAAAACACTGCTGGAAGCACGAAATCAGCATGGAAAATACAAAACACAAAGAAAGAAAATAGAGTAAAATTTACAAGATAAAATATAATTTTTAAAAATAATAATGTCCTTAATTAATTGTGATACAAGTAATTGAGTTCTCAACTAGCTATAGCATTGAAGTTCTCAATTTCATTTATTTTAGAAGTTAGTGGTGGTTATTTTTGTTTGATAATTGAGATCCCAATATCTGTTATTAGGTGTAATTGTGTAAATGCCTTACTATGATTACAACCTTAATTGTACTATTTATTTTCTCAAATCACAAATTTAATTATAGAGGCATAACCTTGCAAATAATTCAAACTTACTTTCAATTTTTCACCAAATTAACATTAAAGTTGTCAGAGTTTCATTGTTACAAAATGAGATTGCGGGAGTAGGAGATATCATGTATGTGAAACAGGTTTCTATTTTATTGTTTGAGTTTCACTTAATTTTAAAATAATTGTGTTATAATCGTAACTCCACAAGTCATAATATTAATGTGACGGGAGTTCGTCTAATATAATTCTTTGTCAATATATAAAATGGGTAAAATTTTGTGTGAGACGGTTTTACAATGATGTGATTCACAAATTAACACACATTTCTTTAATTGTGTTAATCATGTATCGATCATGTCCAACTTAAATTTCATCTTACCATGAGATGGTCTCTTATTCTATGAATTAGTATAATTATAATTTTGATCATCCTATCATAATAAAATAATTAAACTATTATAAGAGTAGTTTTATTTTGTTTTGTTTCTTTTAGAAAGATATTGAATTTAATAAATAGGTGTATATAATTTATGTTTTTAATATACAGAAAACGAGAATAACGTTATTTATTAATGGTAAGCAAGGAAAAACAATACGTGCTTGTATTTAGAATATTATATTACCTACGGATTGTTAAAAAAATTTATCTAGGAGAGCTTGAAATTTAGGAGTATGTTCCATTTTAAATCTTTGACACATGAGCACGATCACTCCTAAGATGAACTAAATTCACATAAAATTTTGCTCTATGGATCCCCACAAATGGATGGTGTATTATGGATCCTCCGTATTTGTCGGTTCTTAAGTTAGATATTAAGTCATTAAGAAAACCACAAGTTAATACTAAATTTAAATTCATAAATAATTTTTTTAACTTTAGGATCAAGTAATACAACATTAAAAAATTAAATTTAAAAAATATATATAAAACAAAAACAAAAATTTGTATGAGATGATTTCAAGATGAAATTATTCACAAATTAATACAAATTAATAAATTTTTTAATTATTAATACGTCATGTCAAACTTATATATAATCTCAAGCAAGTCCTACTAAAAAAAAGAAATATTCTCTTTATCCCACTATTAACGTCTCTTTGCTTTTTGGCACAAAATCTTAAAGGAATGTATTAAATATAGAGATAGTACACGTGATGTGACATAGAGAAAAAAAATATAGATAAAGTGTAAAAATATAATATTACATTTTTTTTTTCTAAAAAAAAAAAAGAAATGGGAAGTTAATAGTATAACGGAAGAAAATGACAAAAAAGGGAAAGTAATAGCGGGACGGAGGAAATAGGCAAAATCAATTAAAAAAAATATTCTCTCTGTTTAGTAAAAGTATGCACATTTTTCTAAACATGATTATGTCGGAGAGTATTTAGCGATCTTGTGAGATTAATATATGAATAAAATGATTGTTTATGAGTAAATTTACCATAAATAATTACCCTATTAATAAACAGATCATTCAAAATTTCAAAAAATTATTTGATATATAGCATTAAACTAGGTGGAAAAAAAATTGTATGCAAAAGGCAATGGAAATTAAATTAGAACTAAAGAAAGGTTCTTCAGCTATGTTGCACAGATGCGGGTGCGGGAGCGATACGAAACGGGTACAGGGATACTAATTTTCGAAAAACTTAGGGTGCGATTCGTCAAGGATACGTCTGTTTATTTATGTTTTATTATATATAATACCAAAAAAACAAATATATTTTAAAATTTTGTAAATCGAATGTATATAATTCATATTTTCTCTGACTCAAAATTTAAATATATTCAATAATTTAATATAATTAAGTAACCAAAAATCAATTCAAGTTCCATTAACCTAACACATACGCCGTAACAGTGATTTTAATATAAAACAGGTTGCACATATAGAGAATGAAAAGCTTGCGCAAACGTCAGCTTTAAGGTTTTGTGAAAGAGGAAACAAAAAGCTGTGGAAGAAAGCCGTCGTTGTCTCTTACTACTCCTAATTTCTAACTTAATTAATAAACATGTCAGTCACTGTTGCTACAGTTTTGCTATCTCAAACCTACACACACTTGCCCGTGCCCCTGCCCCTGCCCCTGCCCCTGCCCCTGCATCTCGCCCTACCCTCATAGCCTCATTCTTTTTTAATTATTTATTTATAACTTGTGGTCAAACTAGCTAGGGGACCTCCACCTAGCAACACCCGATAATTTATTTAATTATTCTTATTTTTAAAATTGGTGGTAAAAAATGTGGTGATTATTTTGTAAATAATGCGGACCATTTTTCGTGGATTGATGGAGTGATAAAAAAATACCAACTTTTGTCTGATAATCTGATGATAAAGTGTAATTCTCCTAAGTAGTGAGACAATAACAAATCAAATCATTCTCCAAAAATATAATAATAAATCAAATATATAATACAATGTAAAAATAAAGTTGTGTAATTGAAGTGAAAATAGTACTGTACATAGTGCGTCGAAGAATTGATGAAGTGATGGACCCTCCCATTTCACGCATTTTGTAGTTGTGAAGTCTTTGCCAATTCAATTTGGATGTGCTTATGCATATTATTAGGCCAGTCATAGTTGGTTGAACACATTCATTTCTAAATGCTCATTTCCTAGGAAAAAAGTTAGTATAATCCCTCAGACTCGGACCCACCGACCCACTCTATCTTCATATTTATATGGATATACATATTAAGAAAAAATTATTTTATTAAGTATTCAACTAATAAAAGGGGTATTTTTATTTTTTAGTGTATAAAATGGTTAAATATAAATATTATATTGAGTTTTATTTTCTTTTTAAGGATGTGAAGATAGAGTTGGGACGGATACTAACCAGTTGCAATTGGTGAAAATTTGATCTAAATCTGACTCCTTCTAAAATGTTAAAAGTAGAACAAAAAAACAAAAAAAAGAATGAAAAATGCTACTCCCTCTATGACTCCATCCCATACTTAATGGTTACTTATCGAAATTGACCCTCACTTTGTTCAATCGATATTTTTATAAATAACAATAAAAACAACATTATTTTTTTATAATTATATATCTCCTACACTAGTATACTTATGTCTAGTGTTATACTTTACACATATCAATTCACATTTATCAATTAAACTCAATTTAGTTTAGATGACAAATAATAAACTAGCAGTTAACTTTGGGACGAAGGAAGTAGTTCATATAAATACAAGTATTAGTTTGTATGCTAAATAATATTACTCCCTCCGTCACATTTTAGATTGCTAAAAAAAGGACACAAATTATAATGGGAAAATTGTTTATTAGTATATTAATCTTTTCTACTGTATAGAACGGGAGGTTAATCATTAGTGTATTGTTTAAGAGTGTAATGAAAAATATAGTGGCATGAAGTGTAGTAAATAAATGATGTTTGTAAGTGGTTAGTTTGAAATAGTATAATTATTTTTCCTTCTAGTTTTTGGATATTTTGGGTGCGGGAAAAAAAACCCTTCAATTTTTGGATTTTGAACAGTTTAAAATGGAGTTGGAGTAATATCAATCAATACCTTATATTTGCAAAGCACAAAATGTCTATGTGGCATCTCTCTATTTTTCTCATGTCAACCACATTTGCTCCTCATTGAGTAGAGGTGTCCAACCATCTTGTCTGTTGATTAATTTCATTTATTATTTCATGTTTGATCTTGACCATTGATCCGTCTCAATTTTTCCTATAAATTGGTCATTTGTGATACTCATTTTTCATCCTTGGTTGTCTCTTAGTTCTTGGTTTTCTTTTTTTGGCGGACCATTGAGTTGTCGTCTTATAGATTTCGGTGTACCGTGTAGCTAACGTCTTATAATTTCCGGTGTACCGTGTTACTAATTATATTTGTATCCTATTTGTCTTGTGGGTGTCTTTCCGGTGATTTGTCTGCGGATGATAGTTTGATTGGGGATGCCCCGTTTTTTTTTTCAATTTTTTTACTTATTTTTCATTTTTCTTCTTTAGTGTAGAATAATATTGTTCGTCGCGTGTCTTGTGCCGGCAATTTTGGATGTACCAATTTTGTTTATGTTCAAATTGTAATGAAATTTTATTATTTAATATATTGTTTGCTCAATTCCGGCGTCTAATTCAAAGCTATTTCCGGCGACTCTACTTCTCCATTTAATTTCTATTGTCGACAACTTCAATTGTAAAGAAGTTTTATTGTTTAATATATTGTATAAAATTCAAATTTATTTAGACTGCTCGCATTGAGGCCTGTAATTTTTCTACACTATATTGTGGATGTATACTTTTAAATTGACTTTGTTGTTTGATACACAGAATATTTCAGTTGCCCTGATGATCATGGTCGAACAATATTTCTTTCGGTCCGTATTTCTGATAGCTTCAAACTTCTATTTCTCGGCCTAAGCAAAAATTATCGTTCTTTATTCTTAGTATATACATAAGAATGTTGGTGTATTTGTTATTAATATTCTTATGATACATGCTCGACTTCCTTCACATCTAGGAGAATATCAAAGACTAAGATGTTGGGTTGCTTTTCATGCACTAAGATTCAGATACGAGGTCGAAGAACTCGCCACAAAGATCTTACCATCTTTAATAATAAGAGGGACGGAAGTAGTATGATGGATAGGAAGTAATGACACCTTTAAATGTATTTAAGTATTATTAATGACCTTTGACCATTGAATTATAAGTAATCAAAGTAATTGGTCACATGCTATTGAAAGGTATCAAAAATAGCCTTTTGATATGCATGATTATTTATGGTTAACCTTATAAAATTATTAATATTCTTTTTTATTCGAATACAACTAATAATCATCGACACCCTTACTATAATTACTTTATAGTATTTTGGGAGTTCATTACGATTTTTTGAATGATAATAGTATACCTTTCATATGTGTTTGATAACTTTCCGCATTTTTTTTAAAGTCTTAATTAGGATTTTGTCATTAGTATCTTGCCTTCCAGAAAAAATACAAATACATGGATATGAAGTAATGACATTTAAATGTATTTAAATATAATTAATGACCTTTAAATGTATTTAAATATTATTAATGACTTTTGACCATTGATAATTATAAGTAATCAAAGTAATTGTTCACATGTGTTGGGACATTGTCAGTTTTGATTAAGATCCCAAAGCCCCTGAAAAAATGTTTGCATTTGTTTGTCAGGCTAGTCTTGGTTAGGATTTGTACTTAGTCATTTTACAATTCACAGGTACTCAGTAAGAGGAGCACTTACTGATGACAATCAAGACCCAGAGCCTGAAGACGAAGTTTACCATCCTGAACTTATGGCAGTCTCCTAAGCTGGCTGAGTAAGTCTCAGTGATGAAGAGTATGACCCTGAGGTCAGTACTACTCAGTCCTGAAGGGAACAGGATAAAACTGAGTTAATGGGAAAGACTTGGAGTAGAGCCAAGCAATGCAAAAGGAATGTCAGCGTCAGGACAAGACCGGTGAGCTCAAGACAAAATTAACTTAATAAGACAAACCTGAAGCTCAGGAATAAGTTCTGACATTCTCACTAACCTGATGACGTGGACCAATCCGGGAAGGACACGCACGTACTGAACCTGACAAGAAGACTGATTTCAGACTACATATTCAACGGGCAAACATTTAATGTGCAATTAATGCAACTACCAAATCCATGCAAGGACGGCTGCTGCATGAAGAGATGTCCGTTTGAAGCCACTCTACATAGTTGACAAGAAAGGTTATCTCTCCAACGGATAGTTTTTCAAATCACCTATAAATACAGAAGACCTTGAACCCATTCAAGGTTACGGGAAATTTCCAAGCCAGAAATTACTCAAGCTCTCAAGCACTCAAAGCATTCAGTCTTTAGAAGAAGCACTCGAAACCATCTAAATTTCCCAAGTGTTTCTTAGTTACTGAGAGTTATTCTGTATTCCAAGAGCGAACTAGCATTATCTTAAGCTTAGAGAGATTATCCAATCCTTAGCATAGCTTTGCCTTGTAAGGATAATCTCAACCTAGTTGGAATCCAAACTAAAACCAAAACCCTAAGTTAGGTTTGTTGGGAGTAAGTCAGTTAGTGAGTTAGTAAGTGGAGTTGTATAGATCAGTGAGGTTAGCTGGTCTTTGTGCACCTTGGCACGTTAAAAACAAGAATCCCTTGAGTGGATTTCCTGTTAAATCAGGCCGTGTACGTAGGAGCTTGAGTCTCTGAACCACGTTAAACTCCATGTGTTCTTATTGCTTTGATATTGTGCATGCTTGCTTTATTACATATTCATTCATTGCATTCAGTTTATCAGGCTTGAATCAATCAGCCTGATCCTTAAAAAGAGCACTGCCCTACTAATCACTATTCAGTTTTAAGTAAAACAAATTTTTCAGAAAGCAAACTAAACAAGACTTTAAACTATCAGGGCTCACGCATTTCCGCACTGAACTTGAACTGATTGTTGGGAAAATAGGGGTGCCCGAAATCTATTCGGGATGAAATTTAAATACGAATTTAAATACAATTATTACTAGCATGAATTAATCCTAATTAATTCAAATAATAATTCCAACAACTAATTTTCATCATGCATGTTGAATTAATTTCACATATTAACTAGGCGGAATAAACAAGTAAATATGCGATTAACGTACCTCTTGTAGAATTGACCTTTGGATATACGGGACAATTACAATCTCGCTCTATCAACCCAAAGCCTTCTCAAGTATTTCCCTTTTCACCTCACTTGATCACCGGTGGGAGATGCTTTCAAGTAATTTAATAAACTAAGGAAAAAGAAAAATATCTATGCTTCTTGATTTTTCCAACACATGGAATTACGTACTTGGGGATGAAATAATCATCCCCTATTTATAACAAGGGGTGGCCGAAATTTAGTGATTTATTGGGCTTGGAGAAAATCTTTTCTTAGGCTCTAAGAAATCTTGAATATATCTCATATATTCTTTTCTCCAAAATAAAATATCCCACAAAATTTTCACTCTCTTATTATGGCTTAATATTTTCAAAAAATATAAGGATTGAATCCAAGATTTGGATCTTCTTGAATATATGAGATAATCTTGTATTCCAAGAATACTTATCTTCCATAATATCTTTTCAAGAAAATCAACAAAATCTAATCTCTCCTAAATATGTTTTTTTCGAAAATTTCATAGAAAAATCAGCACAATATTATCTTTTTATTTTAATCACCTTATCATTATTGGGCTACTTAATGGGCTACTTGAGGGGCCTTAAGGAGAATTAAGATTGGACCTCCTAATGGACTTCTGAATTTCAATATTGAGCCCCAATATAATTCAGCCCATTAATATTAATTATTACCACTAATAAATTAATATTGCACTATCCATCTTAATCCATATTACGATAATATGGGCTCTCGGTTATTATTTCCCGCGTTTAAGATTATCAAGTCCATTAATTAATTAAGCTTCTGAATAGCTCTAAATTAATTAATATATTTCACCTTGGAGTAAAGACAGCTCAACATTATTATTCGTACCGAAGAAACTAATTCTTCACTTGCAAGATTTGGTACAATAAAACTTCTGAGCCCACCAAGGGGACTAATCACACGAGTCGTACTCGCACGCGTTTCTCCGTATTAAATCTTAGCAACCGTCGTATGATTAATATTACTGCCCAAGACACAAAGTTCGAAGTCGCAATGATTCTCACCCAACATGAATCAAAGCAGCAACTATTAAGCACACACGGTCCTATTTAAGTGACGGAGATTAAGAAATCAACAACCACTGAGGTCTAATTCTTCACCTTTCAGAACAGAAGAATGTATCCTCGCTGTAGGACCTCTTCAACACATACTAAATGTGCTAGTGCAATCTCTTAATCAAGACAGACCAATCTGAGCCTTACACATCGACCTTTCACGGCGGATTGTTCAATTCCACCTAGGTCGTGAAACTGTACGTTTAGTTACAAGTAAACTGTTAATGTTGTCTTCTGTGATCGGGTATCACCACATTAACTACAATGTAACATGTACTATATATTGAACGGTTTGCAATAGAAATTCAACATTCAATCATAACTAAAGCAAATGTGATAAAAGATTTATTCTCATAAAACGAGTGTTTGATACACGAGTTATACAAAGTAAAAGCATACTTTCACGTATAACTCCAACACTGATAGTTAGCCAACTGACCCGCACCAAGTGTAGTCAGTAGGTGTGTTATCAGCTCTTAGTTCTTTACCACTCTGAGTAAAGGGGACTCAGTCAGGTTTTAAGTTTGAAAAATTGGCATACGTGTATTCCCCCCCCCCATACACGTATTCCTCAGTCTTGTGCCGGGACCAACAAGTGGTATGATGATCTAGATGATGGGGCTTGAAGTTTCGTTACCTGAATTCTCTGTATCTAACTTTATCTATTGGAAGTTCAGATTAGAAGCACATCTAGATGCCATCCATGACCAGATGTCGCGAGTTCTAAGGGAAGGACCGATCAAGATCACTGTTCCCAACACCAGAGGAAGAGGATATGATGATCTTGATATTGGTGTACCCATTCCTAAGGAAAGGAAGGATATGACCACTGATGAGATCAAGATGATGGGGCTGGATAATGTGGCCAGAAATATCATCTTGCATACGGTGCCTTTCGAGGAGTCAGCAAGGCTGATGAATTTAAAGACGGCAAAGGAAGTTTGGGATGAGCTGACCAGGATGTGCGAGAGGTCAGAGAAGATAAAGGAGAACAAAAGAAACATTGCCATTCAGAAGTTCGAAGCGTTCGAGATGTTGCCTGATGAGACAATCGATCAGATGGAGTCAAGATTCATCAAGTTGATGAATGAGTTGGTGATGCTGGACAAAGATGTCCCAAAGAGAGATGTTGCTTCAAAGATCCTGAATGCCCTTCCTGAGAGATAGGATAACAGTGTAATTATGCTTAAGAATACTCAGGATATGAGCAATATAACTTTTTCTTTACTTTTTTCAGAGCTAAAGGCACTGGAATTTGATCTTAACAAAAGGAAAAAGAAAGTTCAGCCAGAAGAGGAAGAAAAGGAGAAAACTCCTGAGAAAAGCGTGGCGTTCAAGGCCAGGTCTGAACCTGTTGAGTCTTCATCAAAGTCACTGATGGAGATGAGCAAGGAAGAGCTTGCTGAAGAGTACAGCCTGATGGCCAGACGCTTTGATAAGCTCAATTCCAGGTTTGGTCGTTATAAGAAATTTTATCAGGACTCACGTGACAGGAAACCTGAAGGAACCCACCAAAGCTTAAGGAGATATGAGGAAAGGAGAAACACTGACCAGAGGAGAGATCGTGGCGAAGAAAGAAGATATTCATATCCAAAGCCCGATCATCGAGATGAACAGAGACGTACTCATGATGACAAGCACTCAGGGAAGACTGAAAGCTCATCAAGACAGAGGGAACCTGACTCAAGGAGGAACCCTGAACCAAGCAGAGAAAGAGGAGATGAGCAACCAACATGTTACAACTATAACAAGAGCGGACACTATCAGTATGATTGTCCGAAGCTAGTGCAAGGGAAAGAGAGGACATGAGGGCCAAGAGAGACCAGAGATTTGCTGACCGGAGAGCCATGCTCGCTGAGGATACAACTGACTCTGATGGTCCTGAGGAGAGGTCGCCTGAACTCTTTTCTGATGATGAGTACGATGATGTCTGCCTTATGGCAAGGGAGGAACCTGAGGTAACATCTAACTCTGTATGTGGTTCCTACACTGGTCAAAATCCTGAGCTGAGCTCAGAGTCAGTTAGAGAAATGAACCTTCAGATATGCCTGGATCAATTGATGGTTGATTTCTCCAGACTGCAGGAAACTAACGTCTTCTTGGTAGAGGAGAACAAGAAATTGAGTACTGAGGTTCAAAACCTGAATGAACAACTCACTCAGTCTGGTCTTAAAGAATCAGCTCAGATTGTGAGACTAACTCGGGAGATTAATTTAATCAATGTTGAGCGTCTCCCAAGAGAGAAGATTCTGAAGGAATTGGCTGAGGAAGAGTTGGTCAGGAAGGAAGAACTGAAAGTACTTAAGAGTAAGTTTGATGACCTCTTTACCAGACATGAAATCCTGAAAAAGAGTGAGGACTCACTCAAGCAAAAGGTTGCAGCAATGAATAAATCCTCAGTGGCTAGAGAGGAAATAAATAGCAGCCAGATGCTTGGGAATGAGAAAAAGGGACTTGGATAGGTTCCTAAGAAATTCTCACAAGGTCAGTCTCATGTTGCTTCAGGGAGCGACACTGAGAGGGTATTTGTTCAGGCAGGCCAGAGTGCACCTAAGGTTGTACTCCAGGCCCGTCAAACTGATAAGGGCAAGGAAACTGTTGACACAGTCAGGGTTGCCCCTAAGATAGCTAAGCCAAAACCCAAGGGAAAGGCAAAGCAACCTAGGGAGGCCCCTGAGAGCTCAGGTCAGGGAAAACCTCAGCGAAAGTAGAGGAAGACTCAGGCCAAGAGTTCTCAGACTGGTCAGCGAGGGTACCATCATGCGTGGCAATACCAACAGGGAAGGCCAAACATGATGAGACCCCCATGGTTTTGGCATCCTGAGGCCTTTAACTGTTTTTCATTCCCTCACTTGCCTAGGGGGAATAGAACACAGGGCCCTTATCAAGAACAAGGCCCAAGACCTGCTGCACCTAGACCTAGGAAGAACAGGAAGCCAGCCCAAAAGGCACCCACTCAGGCTCCTGTGAAGCCTAAGTCTAGCACACATACACCATCTTCCTCTCAGGCAAAGAAGAAGAAAGTTGTGTATGTCGATGTTTCAGGGAGACAGATTTACCACTCTGAGGCAATCAGGGTTGTTAAGCAAGTTTGGATCCCAAAGGGTACAACTGACACGATAGGACCCAACACCCAATGGGTACCTAAAGCCTGATTTGCTTGCAGGCGGTTGTGGATCACAACAAGAGGAGAGGAGACTCAATCAAAGCTGTTTGGTACCTAGACAGTGGTTGCTCAAGGCACATGACTGGAATGAAGAGTCTTCTCCAAGAATATCAAGCTAAAGATGGTCCACAGGTAACCTTTGGTGATAACTCAAAAGGTGTTACTAAAGGTTTGGTGTTTTAATAATAGGTACAATCAGAGTGGAAAATGTGTCCTTTGTGGAAGGACTGAAGCATAACCTGTTGTCAGTACGTCAATTCTGTGACAAAGGTTTCAGTGTTGAGTTCTCATCGAATATATGTTCAGTCAAGGACAAATCAACACAAGTGCTTCTATCAGGTATCAGGAAAGGTAACGTTTATCTCGCTGATTGGAGCAGCACTATTCCTAATACTTGTTTTGTTGCTAAAAGCTCTCTAGAGCTCAGTTGGTTATGGCATAAAAGATTAAGCCACCTGAACTTCAAGATTCTTAACAAAATTTCTAGACAGTCACTTGTTGAAGGTCTACCTAATGAAGTTTTTAGCAAAGATCATGTGTGCAAAGCTTGTCAGGAAGAGAAGCAGGTCAGAGCATCATTCAAAGAGAAAGCTTCTCTTTCCACTGACAGGATACTTCAGCTCTTGCATATGGATTTATTTGGTCCCATAACACCTGTGAGTATGAATGGTAGAAAATATACCCTTGTGGTTATTGATGATTATTCTAGATATACTTGGGTTATTTTCTTGTTGAATAAGAAGGAAACACAGGTGAAGCTTCCAGAGTTGCTCAGGAGACTCAGCAATGAGAAGAATCAGTCCATTACTAAGATCGGATCTGGCAAGGGCACTGAATTTATAAATTCATATATTTCTGATTTTTGTAATGAACTTGGTATAACTCATGAGACTTCTGCAGCTAGAACCCCACAACAGAATGGTGTCGCTGAAAGAAGGAACATGACACTGAAGGAAGCTGCAAGGACCATGCTGGCTGAGTCAGGATTGCCCAAGAAATTCTGGGCTGAGGCAATCAACACTGCATGCTACACTCAGAACAGATCCATGCTGAACAAACAACATGCACAGACCCCATATGAGACATGGAATAAAAGGAAACCTCGTATTTCTTACTTTCATGTATTTGGTTGTAAGTGCTTCATCCTCAACAATGGGAAGACCCAACTGAAAGCCTTTGATAGCAAATCTGATGAAGGAATATTCTTAGGATATTCTGAAGTTAGTAAAGCCTTCAGGGTTTACAATTGTAGGACCCTTGTTGTGGAAGAATCACCTCATGTTGTTTTTGATGAATCTGCTAATGAGTCTAGGGTAAAAGTGTTGAATCCTGACACTGAGGAGGTCACAAAGAGAGTGACAAGACTGAGCTTGAAGAATCAACCTGATCCAAAGGTCAAAACTGAGCCAATTCCAAGATGGGACGATGACGATGATCAGGATGATGAATCAAGTGCCACTCCTAAACCCAGCACATCAGGGATTGTTGAGCCTCAGACTGAGGAACAGGCTCAACCTGAGGTAAGTACCGTCTATGAAGATGTTGTCGCAGCTGAGAAGATTCCTGAGTCACCTCATCAAGGGGGAATCAATGTCCCTGACATTGAGCTTGTTAATCCCTTTGGTATAGACTCAGGATCATCCCCTTCTGTTCAATTTCCTGAATTTTATGAGCCTGTAGACACTAACATTGCAGGAACTTCAGGAACAACTCCTGGCAAGAGAACATGGCTAGAGGATCATCCCACTGATCAAATCATTGGTGATCCAACTGAGGGAGTCAGGACCAGACGGTTCCATGGTGAGAGTGCATTGTTCTGTTGCTTTCTCTCTGAGCAAGAGCCTCAGAACATTGAAGAAGCTCTCACTGACTCGAACTGGATCATTGCCATGCAAGAGGAGTTGAATCAGTTCACAAGGAATCAAGTTTGGGAACTGGTAGATAAACCTAGGCATCAAGGAGTAATTGGTACCAAGTGGGTCTTCAAGAATAAGAAGGATGAAAATGGTGTTGTGGTAAGGAACAAGGCTAGACTGGTTGCAAAAGGGTATTGTCAATCTGAGGGAATAGACTATGATGAGACTTTTGCTCCAGTGGCTAGGTTGGAAGCTATCAGGTTGTTCCTTTCATATGCAACATATAAGAAGTTTAAGGTGTATCAAATGGACGTCAAGAGTGCCTTCCTGAATGGTGTACTCAATGAAGAGGTATATGTTGAACAACCTCCCGGGTTTGAGGTTGGAGATAGAGTATACCATTTGAAGAAAGCATTCTATGGACTTAAGCAAGCACCAAGAGCTTGGTATGATACCCTCTCTCAATTCCTGACAGACCATGGGTTCAAGAAGGGAACTGTGGATAGGACATTGTTCAGGATCACTGAAGGTGATGACATTCTCTTGGTCCAGATTTATGTGGATGACATAATATTTGGATCACCAAATCATCAGCTATGTTAGAAATTCTCTAAGTTGATGACTGGTAAATTTGAGATGTCAATGATGGGAGAGATGAACTTCTTCTTAGGATTGCAGGTTAAGCAGACTGATCAAGGTATCTTCATTAATCAGGCTAAGTATACAAGAGACTTGATTCATAAGTTTGGTGTTCAGAACAACAATCCAGCCAGGATCCCTATGAACACAAATTGGAAGATGGATCCTGACACTGAAGGGACTTCAGTAAATCAGACTGAGTATCGAGGGCTGATAGGTTCTTTGTTGTACCTGACTGCAAGCAGGCCTGACATTACGTTTGCAGTTGGCGTGTGTGCTAGGTATCAGTCTGATCCCAAGAGAAGTCATTTGGAGGCTGCTAAGAGGATACTTAAGTATTTGAAAAGGACAGTCAATATGGGACTATGGTATCCTTCAGATGACAACTTAGAACTGACAGGTTATTCAGATGCAGATTATGGAGGTTGTAGGATTGATAGGAAATCAACCTCAGAGACATGTCAGTTTTTTGGGAGTAAGTTGATCTCGTGGTCTAGTAAGAAGCAGAATTCAGTGGCTACATCCACAATTGAGGCTGAGTATATGGCTGCAGGTAGTTGTTGTGCTCAGATTATATGGTTGAGGCAACAGCTGAGGGACTACCAAGTATTTGCTAATGAGGTTTCAATCTATCGTGACAACAATAGTGCAATAGCAATTACTCAGAACCCAGTGCTTCACACAAGGTGCAAGTATGTGGATATTAGGCATCACTTTATTCGAGATCATGTAGAGAAGAAAGATATTAGGATGGAGAAGATTCACACTGACAGGCAAGAGCTGACATTTTGACTAAGCCTCTGGCTGAAGCAAGGTTTATGGAACTGTCAGTGGAGTTAGGACTTTTAGATCCGGGAGAGCAGTCAGTGTAGGGTTCTAGGGGGAACTCAAGCCAGACTCGACTCAGCGAGGTATCAGGGTGCTACAATGTCTCCCTGACAGGTATGAGTTATATCCTGACTCTTGTGAATTCCAAGCGTCTTCCTGAGTCCTTCGTCCTGAAAATCTTTATTAAATGCATTCCGTTTTCATTAAAAGCGCGCCTTTTCATATTTAAACCCACGCGCAATGGAGCATTTAATGCCTCAGTTACTTTTTCATATACGTGTCCGTTTTATACGGAATATGACTGACGTAGGTAATTGATTGACACTGAGATTAATCCTGGCCCTTCATTTAAAAACATTTCGAATTCAGGGATTAATCTCAACCCCACGTCTGAGTAACTGACTTAGTCATATCAATCAAGAATGTCATTCAAGGTTTTTACGCAAACACAAAGAACATCTGCACACTGAGTTTTCTCTTGCTCAAGCAATCTCAGAATTTTAAAAAATATTGGTCCCAAAATGGTTATCCAGCGGAAAGCGTTTTGAGTTTATTTTTAATGAAAACCCAATTTATAAATTAAGTACTAAAATTGAGATGCAGAAATCTAAATTGCAGAAAAGTAAATAACACCGGAATTTATAGTGGTTCGGATATAACGATCCTACGTCCACTCTCTCTTTCTCCAAAGGGGACTTTCTCTCTCTCCAACCAACTAAACCACTGGAATTACGAAGTACCAGCTCCTTCGTACAACTGCTTACAACAAGCTTTCAAGTTGAACAGGTTAATTATAAGATCCAACTGAAACTCCTAAAGAGTATATAAACGTTAATGAACAAGGTGAGTGTTTAGAAGAGTTCGTGTGTTCTTGTTGTGTGCTCTCGCGCGACTCTTATCTCATGAACTAATCTAAGCACTCCTATTTATAGTTGTGAATTAACTAGCCGTTGGAAGCTAGAAATTCAAACAACCATAATTGGAGGAATATAATCAATCAAAGATTGATTATATGATTGATTAGTTGACTTCAATCAATCAATCAAATCCTCCATCAGTTGACTATCCAGATTGCCTTCTTCTCTATCATGATCTCCAAAATCTCCTTGTCTCCAGATTACTACGAAGCTTCCATGCGGGTGAACAAATATGTCTCCCTCATCTGGTCAGCACTCGTCTGGTCTGGGGTCTTCTGGTCTGGTCTCATCTGGTCAGGTAAAACTTCTGCTCTGAACCTCATCTGGTCAGACTCTTCTGGCAGACTCCTCTGGTCAGACTCCTCTGGCAGACTCCTCTGGTCAGGCTCCTCTGGCAGACTCCTCTGGTCAGACTCCTCTGGCAGACTCCTCTGGCAAACTCCTCTGGTCAGACTCATCTGGCAGACTCCTCTGGTCAGACTCATTTGGCAGACTCCTCTGGTAACTCCTTTGGTCTGGTCTGGACACC
Organism: Ballota nigra; assembly: GCA_947034835.1. NCBI lineage: Eukaryota > Viridiplantae > Streptophyta > Magnoliopsida > Lamiales > Lamiaceae > Ballota > Ballota nigra. The sequence continues at coordinate 41,710,135 of OX344723.1, read as the reverse complement.
TCATCTGGTCACCTCTCATCTGGTCACCTTCTCTGGTCAGCACAGATTTCTTCCCCCTTAACCAAAGATCTATTCTAGACCAAGACTAATCTGTAGCTGACTAACAGGTTCAGCTAGTCCTATTACAGGTTCTTGTTTTAACATCTTCAAAACATCTAATCTATATCCTAATAAAAAATCTCTCTTCTTCAAAATCAAATGGCACTTCTTGATTCCAACTGGACAACCGACAAGATCGAGGATGTTGTCAACAACAAGCTAGTACACATGGAGCAAGTCATCTCCATGGAGGGTACCTGTCTTACAGTGGAGGAAATCAAACCCGTTTTCAAATGGATTTCCAAAGCTGGGTTGGAAACATACTTTACCACTCACCCTATCTCCGTGCTTCCAAGAACGGTTGTGGAAGCTTATCTCAACATGTTCTTACGGAGGGATGAACTCTTCACGAAAGTGACCGCGCTCAAGTCGACGGGAGAGAAGGATGGCAACGACGAACCTCTCTACAACTCAGAGGTGGTCACCATCGACATTCGGAGGGCGGTGAGAGAAGTTTTTGGACTGCCATCCTCAGGCATCAACCCAAGGCTCTACAAGGAGAACTCGGAGGGAGAACTCCTGGGTAGATGGACCAAGGAGGGGTCATCTGTGTTCAGGGCTCGTTAGAATAAGAACACGCTGAAGCCTGAATATAGAGCACTTGTGGACCTTGTGTCCAAGATGGTGATGGGATCCACGAGATCTCATGAGCAGTTGAGCCTGCCCAAGCTGAGGCTGATGGGGGCAATTGTAGATGGCGTGGAGGCCAACTGGGAGCAGTTCTTTCTGGACCAACTTCATCAGGCTGGTCTGGACAAGTTGAAGAGGGATGAGGAGAAGAAGCACATCTCCGTTGGTGCTATTCTGCCTTTCGGAACCAGGCTCTCAGTCTTGATCACTCATGCTTGCCATGGGTACACCTCCGACTTTGAGGATAGTCTCTCATCGAAGAAGGTGATGTTTGCCTCACGGAGCGATACCTACTCAGTGCTAGGGCTGACTGATCCCAATGCTCAGGCAAAGGGTCAGGTCAAAAAGCCAGCTGGTAAGGCCAAGAAGATGGCTACCAGTCTCATTGAAAGGGTAGATGACCTCTTTGAGAGGAGCAAGGAGGTGGAGGAGGATGTGGCAGCTGAGAAGGAGGAAGATCAGCCTGCAGTGGAGGAGGCTGAGAAGAAGAAGAAGAAGAAGAAAAAGAAGAAGAAGAAGAAGAAGAAGAAGGTGAAGGTTGTGCTGTCAGGGAAGAGCACTGCGTCTGGGACTGAGTCAGATCCCAAAAGAGCCGTATCTGAGGCTGAGGGAACTGACGGTGGCGTCAGGAAGGAGGGTGATCAGGGTGAGAGGCCCTTAAAGAGACTAGGGAGAGGGGCTAGAAAGTCTCCGGCTAAGAGCCTGCCGACACTGAGTGAGAGGGAGAAGTCAAGCTCTCCTGGAGCCTCTGACTTAGAGGAGGTGAGAAAATCTATCGAGACGGCTGAGTTGCTACAGCCTGAGATAGTACCCCCTAAATCACCCACACATCCTGAACCCCAAACTCAATCCATCCCTGACCCAACACCTCAACCCACCCAAACACCCCAAACCTCAGAGCCAAACTTTCCCACTGAGTTAGTGCCATCCAACTCACCCACAAATGAGCCTGACCAGTCATCTGAGTCAAACCTTCCCGATCCCACATATTTTCCCTCTTACCCCAACCCCAAGGATTGCCCCAAATCCTTCCAAACTGAAGAGGACGATTTCCTTGTAATTCATGAGGAGGAGGAACTGGATGAACATTTGATGGGTGGTGTGATTGAGAACACCCATAGGGGTAATGCCACTGAATGGGCATCTAATTGCTGGCCCGGGCTGAACAGATATAAAGAGCTACTGGCAAATGTAGTTGAGCTCAAAGTCTGGTTGGAATTCAAACAATCAAATATGCAAGAGCAACATTTGTTGTTGGATGCTCGTGGCTGGGAGCACTGGGAAACCGAGGAGGCCAGGTTGTGCTCCTACTTTGGACTGACTAGTTGGCTTCAACTGCTCAACTTCGAAAATTTGAAGAAGCTAGTCAACAGCCTGATGTCCAAGAGCAAGGCTGACATCCTATCTGAGGATGAGGAGGATAAGGAGGATGATGAAGATGCTCAGGGTGGAGCAATGGAGAAGGTTGTGGAGGAGACAGCAAGGGAGGTTGATGGTATGGACTCTGAGCCTCAGGCTCAGGGGAAAGGTGAGAAGGACACTGGTGCCAAGGGTGGACCAGTGGCTGAGGATGTTTTGAACATCTCAGCCGCCGATGAGACATCTGTCGATGAAGGGATTCCCTGCCCTGAGACAAGGGAGAAAGATATTGAGGCGTCTAAGGAGACTCCTAGTTCCGAGGGATAAGTTCCTAAGGTTCGAGATGGCATGGCTGAGCCTGAGCAGGCGGCCTTGACCACTCAACAACTGCCTTCAGTGCACCCTGAAGAGGGGACTGAGGATGAAGGGGCTGACAAGGGAAAGCAGCCAATCACTGACGAGGCTGAAAATGAAGATCCAGATGTTGTTATAACTGGGGTCGGCCGTGCTGAGTTTTCAAGCATTGTGGAGGTCAAGAAGGAGAAAACCACATAAAATCTAGCTGAACTTCAGGAGGAAGTAATGAGGCTATGAACTGAAAAAGAAGAAGACTCCAAGGCCCTGGCGAAACACATCAGGTGGACGAAGTCAGCCTACAACACCCTTACCAACAAGGAGCTGACTTTGTTGAAGAGAACAATGATTGACACGGCCAAGTCAGTGAGGAATGAGCAGAAGAGAACAAAGAAGATGCTAAGGCAGACCTTGAAGCAATTAGCTGAGAAGGATGAGCAAAGGAAGGAGGATCTCAATCAGGCTGTGGAGAAGCTGCAGCTCAGGCTGGAGCACTATTCAATCAGGCCATTTCTGGCTCAGCCTCAAAGTTGGAGCTGGAGTCAGAACGATTTGCTCAGACTTCAAAGGATATTGCTGAGAGGCTAACTCAAGCAGATGAGTGATCTACTCTGGTGGAGGAGAAGATAAAAATGTTGAACAAAGACTCCAACTCTCCATGGAGGTCTTTGAGAAGAAGGTGAACGCTGCAATCAGTTCTGTTTCTTTTTCAGGAATTGGAATCTCGATGGGAGTTGAGTTACTGAAGGAGGGAATCAATGATGTCCATTCCCTAGCCTCCTTCGTAATCAACAGCGGATCTGACGCATTCCCATCCGGGGCCAATGATGATGCCAAAAAGGGGGAAAATAAGAAGAAAAGATCCCGCCCTGAGGCTTCTGAGGCAGTCAACCAAGGCGAAACAGTTCAAGCCAATCCTGAAGCCGATCCTGAAGGAAATGTGCTGAGGGTAAGGAAGTCAGCAAGGTTGGCGGCAGTGGAGAAGGAATGAGAGGAAATTGTTGCCAGGCTGAGGGCGGAGGCAGCAAAGGAAAAGGCTGATGAACCTTCCAAGCAACCTGAGCCAGTTCAGAAGTCTTCTCCCATGAGCTCAAGGAAGAACCCCATCACTTACTCTGGGGAGATGGTGGCGGATTTATGCGCTGAAGCATGGGGAGTTACTTCTGAGAAATCTGAGGCTGTGCGCAGAGCTGAAATTGCTCAAAAGGAGAAGATGCGCATCTTGGAGAAGAAGGTTGAAAAGCTGACTGACATCACTGAGCTTCAACAAAGAGAACTAGATGATGCGGTGATCAGTCTGCTGAGGAGGAAGAAGGCGAAGCCTGAGCCTAGGAAGTACAAAAAGAGGCCAACAGTAAGAAAGTCATCAATTCTTCAAGTCAGTAGGCCAGAATCAGGAATAAGGGAAGCTTATGTCGATGAGTTCATCTCAGAGGCATTGAAGGAGTTTTGGGCTGATGCGAAGGATGAGTTTGTGAAATTGTGGTATGTTGTGAAGAAATGGGGCGACACTGACCATATCAATGCCCACTTCACTGACTACATGATGGAAAATCATCCAGAGTTGTTCCAAAAGATCTTGGAGGAGGCTGATGCAGCTCAAGTCCAAGTGAAGGCTCCTGAGTTCACCATTCGAGCTCCTCCCTTAGTTCCTGGAACTCAAAAGCACAACACGGAGGCCATTATGAAGGAAGTTTTGAAGATTGCCAAGGCTGAAGGGTACGTGAACCAACCTAGAAGACTTGACGAGCTGAAGGCAAGAGTCTATGCTGGATATGGACTCGAACCTGAAATGAGATTAGTCTAGGAGTTCATTACCTCTTTGTAATAGATTAGATTCATTGTAACCACTGTCATATCAATCAATGAAATCTATTACTTTTGCCCACAGACAAAAACTCATTGTCTTTTTGGCTGTTGTTTAAATTCTGTACTTTATCAAGAATTGCTCTAACACTGTCTTATCTTATAGATAGGTCTTTATATTTCCTCTAAGTGTTGTGAGGATCTTTTCAGTATTTTGACATCATCAAAAAGGGGGAAATTGTTGCGACATTGTCAGTTTTGATTAAGATCCCAAAGCCCCTGAAAAGATATTTGCATTTGTTTGTCAGGCTAGTCTTGGTTAGGATTTGTACTTAGTCATTTTACAATTCACAGGTACTCAGTAAGAGGAGCACTTACTGATAACAATCAAGACCCAGAGCCTGAAGACGAAGTTTACCATCCTGAACTTATGGCAGTCTCCTAAGCGGGCTGAGTAAGTCTCAGTGATGAATAGTATGACCCTGAGGTCAGTACTACTCAGTCCTGAAGGGAACAGGATAAAACTGAGTTAATGGGAAAGACTTGGAGTAGAGCCAAGCAATGCAAAAGGAATGTCAGCGTCAGGACAAGACCGGTGAGCTCAAGACAAAATGAACTTAATAAGACAAGCCTGAAGCTCAGGAATAAGTTCTGACATTCTCACCAACCTGATGACGTGGACCAATCCGGGAAGGACACGCACGTACGGAACCTGACAAGAAGACTGATTTCAGACTGCATATTCAACGGGCAAACATTTAATGTGCATTTAATGCAACTACCAAATCCATGCAAGGACGGCTGCTGCATGAAGAGATGTCCGTTTGAAGCCACTCTACATAGTTGACAAGAAAGGTTATCTCTTCAACGGATAGTTTTTCAAATCACTTATAAATACAAAAGACCTTGAACCCATTCATGGTTACGGGAAATTTCCAAGCCAGAAATTACTCAAGCTCTCAAGCACTCAAAGCATTCAGTCTTTAGAAGAAGCACTCGAAACCATCTAAATTTCCCAAGTGTTTCTTAGTTACTGAGAGTTATTTTGTATTCCAAGAGTGAACTAGCATTATCTTAAGCTTAGAGAGATTATCCAATCCTTAGCATAGCTTTGCCTTGTAAGGATAATCTCAACCTAGTTGGAATCCAAACTAAAACCAAAACCCTAAGTTAGGTTTGTTGGGAGTAAGTCAGTTAGTGAGTTAGTAAGTGGAGTTGTATAGATCAGTGAGGTTAGTTGGTCTTGGTGCACCTTGGCACGTTAAAAACAAGAATCCCTTGAGTGGATTTCCTATTAAATCAGGCCGTGGACGTAGGAGCTTGAGTCTCTGAACCACGTTAAACTCCTTGTGTTCTTATTGCTTTGATATTGTGCATGCTTGCTTTATTACATATTCATTCATTGCATTCGGTTTATCAGACTTGAATCAATCAGCCTGATCCTTAAAAAGAGCACTGCCCTACTAATCACTATTCAGTTTTGAGTAAAACAAGTTTTTCAGAAAGCAAACTAAACAAGACTTTAAACTATCAGGGCTCACGCATTTCCGCACTGAACTGATAGTTAGCCAAATGACCTGCACCAAGTGTAGTCAGTAGGTGTGTTATCAGCTCTTAGTTCTTTACCACTCTGAGTAAAGGGGACTCAGTCAGGTTTTAAGTTTGAAAAATTGGCATACGTGTATTCCCCCCCCCCCCCCATATACGTATTCCCCAGTCTTGTGCCGGGACCAACAACATGCTATTGAAAGATATAAAAAATAACCTTTTGATATGCATGATTATTTATGGTTAACCTTATAAAATTATTAATATTTTTTTATTCGAATACAACTAATAATCATCGATACCCTTACCATAATTACTTTATAGTATTTTGGGAGTTCATTACGATTTTGTGAATGATAAAAGTATATCTTACATATGTGTTTGATAACTTTCTGCATTTTTTGAAAATGGTCCTAATTAGGATCTTGCCATTAGTATTTTGCCTTCCTGAAAATATACATATACATATATATTCGTATCTTACCATGTATCCATATATATTAGTAAAATAAAAAATATATTTGTATAATATGATCTTGCCATGTATAAATATATTTACAATTTATTAGATATATTTAAAAATAAGGTTATTAAAAAAGGTGGTCATAATTTTATTGTATCCTAATTAAGTGCACTTGGTGTAGTTATTGTATATTAATAATTTATGACATAGTTTTCACATGGTGCTATTTTTTGGCCTTGAATCGTACACTAATCGTTTTATTTGTTGAGTGGATGGATATTAGCTCTTATGACATTTATTATTTTAAATTTTTATAATGGATATCTTCCTAAAATTTCAAAATTGGACATATACTACATAAAATGTAATAACTAGGTGTCTCTCACCTTTTAGATATTTAAAATCCATTCAACATTTGGCAACTTTGTTGGCTTGAACTTAAAGTTTACTATTCATCTATGACATAGTTTCAACATGTTGCTATTTCTTTACCTTGAATCATACACTATTAATGTTTGTTGAGTGGATTAATATTAGCTCTTATGTAGCATTTATTATTTTAAACTTTTATAATTGGATATCTTCCAAATAAATTCAATACTTGTCCTATAGTGCATAAAATATAATAACTAGGTGTTTGTTACCTTTTAGATATTTAAAATACATGCTACATTTGGCAACTTTGTTGCCTTAGACTTAAAGTTTACTATCAATCTATGACATAGTTTCAACATGTTGTTATTTCTTTGCCTTGAACCATACACTATTAATGTTATTTGTTGAGTGAGTGAATATTAGTTCTTATGTAGCAATTATTATTTTAAATTTATATAATTGGATATCTTCCTAAAAATTATAAATTGGTCCTATAGTACATAAATAATGTAATAAAATTGTGTTTAAGTCTCATGATTATAATTTAATTTGATTTATTGTTACAATCTTTAGTATCAATTCAAAGGTTTTAAATATATATATATAAGACCATTAATTAATTAAAACAAAAAGTAATTTGAAAAATCTTATTCCAAATAAAGAAAATAGTACACAACAAGTCATAGACAGTAAAATTGAAGAAATATTTTATTTTTCTATTTTTAAAATTAAACAAAAGGATTCACAAATAAAAATGCTAATGCTACAAAAATCATGATATTTATGAATTCATATGTATTACGCCCGATATTGCTACCCGACCATTCGGGTATCGGGGTTAACCCATCAAACCAAAATGGCGCACGGACGAGAGAATCTCGTCGCCGAGCCACGCCGAGCAGACGGGTAGGGTATCATGCCTATCCGACGGAGACCTCCAGGTGCTGTCGGGAAGAAGACTTATACCGTGGATTAGAGGACGGCCAGCGGCGAGCTCTGGGGCAAACTCTACCCGCTTCCCGGAGAAAAGATCCCCATAGTACTCGCTACCTACTCGGTACCCGGTTACCCGTATACCCATATTCCCGATCCCAGGCATCGCCAGCTGTGAGAGTACGTCCAGTGCCATCAGTTCAGAGGATTTAACAGTATCAGGGTAGGTAGTTGGGTCAGGTCCCATCAGTAAAAGACAGCAGTGCCAGGTGGCGCCTCCCCATTAGTCTGTAGAGGGAGGTTGTAGCCACTCATGACCTCCCAACTAGGAATAGGGGGGCCCACGGGCATACCAATCCAAGGTGGGGAAACCCATCATGTACACTATAAATAGGGCCTTAAATGCCCAAATGTAACACACGGCTCATTTATTGCAAAATATACTCTTGAGAGCTCATTTACTCTTACATTTACTACTTTCAGTTATAATAAATACGTAAGTCCTACCCGCTAGGAACCCGACGGTGAGTTCCTCACAAAATCGCTGTCAATATATTGGCGCTAGAAGGAGGGTCACTAATAGCGAAGTTCACTCAATTTCATTTTTCTAGTTACCTAAACCGAACCACATCCATCATTTCTAAAAAAAACCCTACTCACCCACATTGAAATGGCCACCTCAAAGGCTACCCGTACCCAGCAGCAGGTTGAAGACGTCGGTGAGGCCGCTACTCCGGCTCCTGCCACGACAGCCACACTCCAGGGGCCATTCGAGTTCTTATCCGCCATAAGGACTCCGGAGGACCTCCAGGCGGCGAAGGTGATGATCGAACGTCGCCAGGCCGAGATCAATGCTGATCATATCTGTACCCATCGGGCCGGAAAGGAGCCGGCCCATACAAGGGCCACCAGCCCCCCACGGCCAGAGCGAGGGGCGGCAGAGAGGGCCACTACTTACGTGGCCCGACCGCAGAACCTGAAAAGGTGCCTCGACGATGAGGCCGACTCCTATCGTGCATCTCACTGACCGGCGGGTTCGGTCTTCTCACGTCTAGGGTCCCAAGTGTTGGGAAAATACACCAAGCTCGGGGAGCTGCCCGACCCTGCGAGTCGAACGCAAGTTCCAAGCCACGGGAACGAGAAAGGGGATGCTCTTCCCGACATCACAATGACGCGGCCCCGAGGCCGTCGGTCCGTGATTGTCTGGGAGACAACCCGCGTCCCCGATCCCCTCCCCCCCCCCCCGCGGCTGACAACGCCATGGCCGCGATCCTAAAGAAGGTGGCGGATCTGGTAGCCAAACTCGAGAAGCGGGACGGGCAACATCAATTTGCCCATATGCCCAACTCGCCACTCGAAGATATCCTGGTGCGAGCTCCCACCCAGCCGAAGATCAACGTGGCCACTGTAGGCCAGTACGACGGGGAAACAGACCCCGTCACTCACTTGAGTAAGTATTCCACTTACATGATCTCCATGGGGGCCATGGACGCCACCCAGTGCCGGATGTTTCCATTGACCCTCGTTGATAGAGCTCACTGTTGGTACTCCTCGCTACCCGCGGGGAAGGTGGTCTCATTCCACCAGTTGGGAGAGCTATTTCTAGAGCATTTCTCCTCGATGGCGCCATGTCTGGCCGGCGTCAATCGTATGGCCAATCTGGCCCAAGGCAAGGATGAGACCGACCGAGCGTACATCGATCGGGTAGACCGAATCATCATGGAGGGTGAGCCCGTCGGAGACGAGGTCAAGCTTGTCAGCATAATATGCGGGCTCCGTCTAAAGACAAAGCTGTGGAAGTCCATGAGCAAGGACTACCCCAAGTCCTACGCTGAGTTCTAGCAGCGAGCCGGGAAAATTATATACAACGTCGACATCCTAGCGCAGCAGTTAGGGGAGAGCGCCCCGGCCAAAAAGGAGAAGCCCCGCGCTCAGACGGGCACCACACCGAGCCGGAGGAACTTTTCCTACCGTGCTCCCCAGCCGTTCAAACCCTTCGACTCCGTCGAAGTGAAGTTGGCCGAAAAATTGTTGGCCATCCCGGAATATGTCTACGTGCAAATCTGGGATAAGAATATGGTGCCCAAGGCACGCCCATGGGTCCACAAGCCGGGGGTGTAACTCAACCCTAACAAATACTACCACTACCACCAGACCGTCGGGCACAACACGAGCGAGTGCCGCGATCTCTTGAAGCAGCTCTGGCGGCTCTTCGAAGAGGGGAAGCTAGAAGAGTTAGTAAAGAGACCGACGGCCAAGTCGGAGACGCAGCCCGCGGCCCACCCCGTGGAATAAAACCGGGAGGCAGCCCTCATCTACCCCCCAATGCTGGAGCATCAGGCTCACCGCGCCGTCAATATGCTCTCCCCGGTGGGAGGATTTACACCCACCACCTCGCTCTCCAGTCGCCGGCAGAAGAGCGAGCTGCGAGCCATGGACAACGTCCACCAGATCATGATGCTGATTTACATAACGGCCAAGAAATGTGATTTCCTCGCTTTCAGAGAGGAGGACCGCACGGGGGTCATCTACCCCAACCACGATGCCCTGGTCGTGTCGGTCAATATCATGGGCATTACCGTCCACCGCATGTTGGTCGACAATGGGGCACACTGCAACATCATCTTCAAAGCCACCTTCGACCAGCTGGACAGCTCCTTCGAGAAATACGTGGAGCCATGTGACCAGGTCATCAAAGGCTTTGGGGACGCCATCGTGAAGCCGTATGGAATAGTTAGGCTAGCTGTAGAGTTAGTTTCTAGCATAGATGTTGAGGTTAAGGCTTCGAAACAGCTCGATTTTATAATAATCGACCAGCCGTCAACCTATAATGGAATTCTCGGCAGGCCGTTCGAGCATGAGTTCGAAGCCGCCGCCTTAGCTTTCTATTATTGTATCAAGTTCCCAACCCCCTCAGGGAAGGTGGGAACTCTTAAGGGTAATAAAAAAATGGCACGCAGATGTTTGTCGTATATCGATTTTGTTTTAAATTCCACAAAACTAGATTTCATTTGTACTATCGGGGAGGGAGACATGGACATAGACGAAGAAAACCCACCCACTGCCCATCCCATGGAAGAAGATTCTCAAACTTTTTTGGATACTCAAATCGAGCTGGAACTAAGGATCGACTTTGAGTCCATGGAAATCGATAACACGCTGACAGGAGAGAGATGATCCTCGCTACGGGAAGCGAGGGGCCAGTCCAATCGAGAAACTAATTTTAGGTACAATGAACAGTCGGCCAGAGGTGAATGTCCAGCTTGGCTCGACGATGTCCGACGAAATGCGAGCAGCTATGACAGCATTTCTGGAAGAAAACTTAGACGTATTCGCATGGTCCCACAAAGACATGGTCAGGATCGATCCAGCAGTATGTTCCCACCAATTGCACATCGACCCAGCCCGCAAGCCGGTCTCGCAGAAGAGAAGGAAGTTCGGCCCAGACAAGTACGCGATCATAGCCACTGAGGTCAAGAAGCTACTCGACAACAAGCTTATCTGAATGGTCGACCCCGACGACAAACCCCAGTGGGTATCCAACATCGTACTCGTCAAAAAGAGAAACAACACCTGGCGGATATATATTGACTTCACAGATCTAAACAAGGCATGCCCTAAGGATCACTTCTCGATGCCACACATCGACCATCTGGTGGATAGCACGGCCGGGCATGAGATGCTCACTTTCATGGATGCATTCGCCGGCTATAACCAGATCCCGATGGCCGCTGATGACCAGAAGCACACCACATTCCTCACGGAGAAAAATATGTATTTCTGGAAGCGAATGTCGTTCGTATTAATGAACGCAGGGGCAACTTATCAAAGGTTGGTCAATCACATGTTCCACGACCAAATCGGGGCGACCATGGAGGTGTATATCGACGACATCGTCGTCAAGAGCGAGAAGAAGGAAGACCACCTCACCCACCTGGTCGAGGCGTTCGAGATTCTGAGGAAATATCGGATGAGTCTCAAACCGAAGAAATGCAACTTCAGCGTCGAGTCGGGTAAGTTCTTGGGACACATGGTCAGCCAATGGGGCATCGAGGCAAATCCGACCAAGGTTCAGGTAATCCTCGACTTGAGTGCTCCCCACACGGTAAAGGAGGTGCAGCGAGTGACGGGCAGCCTAGCCGCTCTCAGTCGTTTCATCTCCCGCATGAAGGACCGGTGCAAACCTCTGTTCGATAGCATGCGGAAGGGGAAACTAAACTAGACACCCCAAATCCAGCTCGCGTTCGATAATTTGAAGGCATATCTCTCGAACCCCCAGATATTAGCCAAGCTCATCCCGGGCGAGAAACTCTACTTGTACCTGGTGGCTTCGGAATCAGCTCTCAGTGCCGTGCTAGTGCAGGCTGAAGGGCAGGCACATCTGCCGATCTACTATGTCAGCCAAATACTCCACGCCGCCGAGCTACGGTACCCACCTCTAGAAAATTGGCTTACGCACTAGTGATGAGCGTGCGCAAGTTGCGCCCATACTTCTTCGACCATCAGGTAGAAGTGCTGACCACAATGCCACTCCGACAAGTGTTACATCGACCAGACACGACGGGCAGATACCTCAAATGGGCAGTAGAGATCGGGCAGTTCGGTGTCACATACGCTCCCCGAACGTCCATCAAAGGCCAGGCGATGGCCGATTTCTTTGTCGAACTTACCTACCCAGAGGCGATGTCCAAGATCGAGTAGCCTCCATGGAAGATGTACATCGACGGGCCCTCCACGACCTTGCAGGCTGGAGCGGGAATTGTACTGCTCAGTCAGTCCGGCCAATCGTCCACAACGGCCATCAGGTTCGGCTTCCACGCAACCAACAATGAGGCCGAATACGAAGCACTAATCAACGGGCTGGAAATGGCCATGGCCATGGGAGTAAAAAGGCTACAAGTCTACAGCGACTCACAGCTCGTGACGTGCCAAATTTCGGGGGAGTACGAGGCGCACAACGATAGAATGTTGGCTTATCAAGGATTAGCCAAGAACCTCATCAGGAAATTCGACCAAGTCCACATAGAGGTGGTACCCCGACTCGACAACACTCAAGCAGACGCCCTTGCCCGCCTTGCTACATTGGAGGGGGCGGCTGACATGTCGCAAATCACGGTCACTTACCTGCCCGCTCCCTCGAGTTTGAACCAATGGGTGACCAATCTGGGATAGGAGGAGGACATCTGGATGACCCCCATTCTGAAGTACCTTTGCAACGGAAAGCTCCCAGACGATCGGGTAGTGGCAGGACAGTTACAACTTCGGGTAGCCCGGTACACGATCGTAGGAGACCTCTTATACAAACAGGGTTTTGCCCTACCTCTCCTAAGATGCATAACGCCGGAGCAGGGAAAGAAGATCCTGGCAGAAATCCACGAGGGATGCTGCGGGAACCATGCCGGCGGCCAGGTACTCACCCAGAAAGTTATCCGCCAGGGATATTTCTAGCCCGTCCTGAAGAAAGATGCGATCAGCTATGCAAGGGCATGCCACAAATGCAAAATTTATTCGCCAGCAATCCATCAAGCTCCAACTGAGCTCACTTCAATCCTAAGCCCTTGGCCGTTTGCAAAGTGGGGGATCGATCTTATTGGTCCTTTGCCCACAGTCCTGGGCAGCGTCAAATACGCAATCATCGTTGTGGATTACTTCATTTGGTCAACATAATTTGCCGATTCGGACTCCCACAAATAATCATCTCGGACAACGGGAAGCAATTCGACGGATTGGAGATGGAGAGATTCTGCCAGAAGCACAAGATCAAGAGGCTATTCTCGACGCCCTACCATCCGCAGTCGAACAGGTAGGTGATTAGGCGTGAAATTATCATGATTCGTCACTCGAAATGCCCTTGTTTTGATTGATTTATATGAGTATTTAGAGTCATTTGAGTATCATTTTCATAAACTAATGAATTTGTCTCTTTGATGCTCATAGATGGATAGAGGGCGAAAAGAGGAGTTCGTAGGACTTTGAATCGACTCAAAGGGACGCCCGGATGAGAAGATATTGAAGAAATATGAAAAGAATTAGTTCGAGGGAGCAAAAGTATCATTGGAGTGCACAAGCGAGGAGCACTCGTGCACTTAGTGCACGAGTACTCGAGTACAGCGCTCGAGAAGGTGCAACTCATGCACCTAGTGCACGAGCACTCGTGCAGTGCGCACGAGTTAACGCGGGTCGTGCACTAGTGCACGAGCGATGGAGGTCGAGCACTTTTTGCCCTCTGGAAGAATTGGAGCGCACGATGGGGATGAGCTCGTGCACCTAGTGCACGAGCAGTGCACGAGCATGTGTGGTTTTGGCCCATACGTTCTCGATTCGACCCGTTGCCTATTTATACCCCGTCGGAACACGTTTTTAGAGACCACTTGATACCATATTACTTTTAGAGTTAGTTTTTTTAGAGGAAGAGACGAGCAAGCTTTAGATTCACGTTTTCGAGGTTTTCTTTACGAATTCATAGTACGATTTTGCTTTTTAATTTTATTTCTTAAGACCTTTGTTCGTTAATACTTTGATACTTTGTTTTCTTAATCTAAATTCAGTTCTTAGCATTGATTCTCTTTCAACCCTAGTTTACGTTTGATAATTTATTCGTTATAATCATTATGTTCATGTTCGTTACTTATTCAATTGTTCTTGTTTACGTAAAAACCATGTCTAGCTAAAACCCTTGCATGCTTAGGGTAGGATGAACTCGTAGAAGTAGGTTGTGGGTACGTAATTAGGGTAATTCGTGACGTTAGGTTTTAATTCTCTTAATTAATGAATTCTTGAAATCAATCTTAACTTTATTCTTGAATTCCGTTCGAAAAGTGTTAGAGAGAGGACGATCTTATCACTCTTTAACAACGAGTAGACTTAATGCGAGGGTTTAGAAATGGTTAATTAATCTACCGGTTTATCTAAGGAGGACGACCGCATCACCTTAGTTTAAATTAGGGTCTCATTAATTAAGCACAATCTATTAACTCGTTAGTGGATTAGTGAAGTCGATTGCTAGGATAAAGTATTAGGGTATTAATTCTTAAGCTTTCATCTTACAATCTTTTACTTAGGTTATTTCTTGTGCGTCACGATTATTTTGATTATGTACCTGCTCCGTTAGTATACGTAGGGATTCCTATACTGAGCATCACCATCACTTATTTGAATACAAATCTTCATTAATTCGTTTCTTTCGTTCTTAGTTTAATTAGTTTATTTTAGCTTAGACTTAATTCTTTGAAAAAATCCAAAAACATACATTCATATTAGCTACGACGCGTAGATCTTTAGGGATCTGTTCGCATACATTCCATCCTGTGGGTTTGATAAACTTGGTCGCTATATTTACTTATACTACAGTGAACCCGTACGCTTGCGGGTAATCTACTAGTAAAAGTTGATATATTCGCTTCAAGTCAGCAGGTCGAAGCAGTGAACAAAATAATTAAGCACACGTTGAAGGCAAGGTTGGAGGAAAGTAAAGGAACATGGGCGAGCAAACTGCCCGAAGTATTATGGTCATACAGAACGACCAGTCGAACGGCCACCGGGGAGATTCCCTTCGCTCTGGCTTTCGGAACTGAAGCGGTCATCCCGGCGGAGGTCGTCATTCCGAGCTTCTGCACCTCACAACTCGTGGGGACCGGGAACGGTGAAGCCATGCTAAACGAGTTGGACCTGCTAGAAGAAAGGAGGCTATCCGCCGAGTAAAGAAACATAGCTTACAAGCGTCGGGCTGAAAAATACTTCAACTCAAAAATTAAGATCAGAGAATTTGAAGCCGGGGACCTGGTCCTACGATGGACGGTCGGGCAGCCCAAAGGGGCATTTGGCCAGAATTGGGAGGGACCCCTAAAGATCTCCAGACGCCTGGCCAACGGGGCCTATGAGTTAGAGAGCCTTGAGGGCAATCCGGCCCAATACCCTTGGAATGCCTCCCTACTCAAAAAGTACTACCAGTAGCGGCTAGATAGTTTAGCTCGCGCCATTCTCTTGCCCGTCGGGGGCCTCAATGTAATCACATCTCAAGCGCAAATTTGTAATCAATAAAATCGATTGGTAATTCAATCATTGTGTTCGTGAAGTCGCTGCCCGTCTATTGGCTAAAGCACTTCACTCATTAATCATTTGGTTAATTCTTAAATCGATTGTTAATTCAATCATTGTGTTCGTGAAGTCGTTGCCCGTCTATCGGCTAAAGAACTTCACTCATTAATCACTTGGTTAATTCTTAAATCGATTGTTAATTCAATCATTGTGTTCGTGAAGTCGCTGCCCGTATATCGATTCAATTAAAACTGGGAAAGCAAAAACAAAAGAAAAAACAACACTGAAGAGAAAAGAATTGTTTCATTGAACGGAAAAAGATAGGAATTACAAAGGCCCGTGGCCAACAAACTTAGGAAAAAAAAGAAAAGACTAATCAAGGGGCCGCCCCGTCCACCACAGATGGCTCCTCGACAAGTCCACCCCGCGATCAGTCAGATCCTTCAGAGTTATATCATAGTCCGCGGAAGGTGGATTGGACTTGGTGTAACTCTGTAGGTCCTCCAAGGGGCCGGTGATGTCGGCCTCAGGGTTTCGACGTAGCAAGGAGCGGATCGAGTCGGCATAAGCATTAATATAGACCATGGAGCCTGCCGACTCGTGCTCCCCCTCGAGGCGGACTCGTTCAGCAGCCAGGCGTTCCTCAGCCTCCGCAGCAAGGGCCTCGCGCACCTTGCGAACCTCCTCGACCGCCTTCGCCTCGGCCTCGGCGTGCACCTTCCTCTCGGTCTCGCAGACGCCCTCCAGCTCGGCGTGACTTTTGCGGGCAGCCTCCAGCTTGTTAGGATAAATATTGTATAGTTTTGATGAGTTATAACAAACCAGGAGATGTAATAGGACCATCTGGACCTGTTAGCCAGATGATGAACTAGATTAGGACTTAGTCTAGGGGGAACTGCCAGACCAGAAGACTTCACCAGAAGACCCCACCAGAGGACTTCACCAGAGGACTCCACCAGAAGACTTCACCAGATGAGATCTGACCAGAGGCAGAGGACATTTCCCCAGACCAGACGAGTCTGGTGGAACAAAAGATGCTCAGTTTGATCCCCTGTTTCTACTGAGTATTCTGGTTGTTAACCAGATCTGGACCAGAAGACACCGAGGTTGCCTGGTGTCTAGTCTTGCCTTCTCTGGAAAGAATCAGAGTTAGGCAGAGGAAGCACTTGACCGTTGGTGATTCAAATCAAGTTAACTAGATCGGATTGGAAAGTTATTGAAGTTAATCAATCCAAGGATCTCACCAACTCAATCAATCAATTAGGGAATTGATTGATTGAAGCTTTCTTAAATAGAGGATCTTATTGGATTAGCTCTCCAACGGCTAACCCTAATCTCCTCTATAAATACAAGAGTGCAATCACAAGAAAAAGCTCTAGAGAGATCCTACGCGCACAAGTCACATTCCAAGCTTTTGATAATCACTCTTAGCACTCTTATTGTTCACATTACATATCTACTCTTAAGGAGTTGTTGGACTTTAACCTGTTCATCTCTAAGATAAGGTTGAAGGTTGATTACTTTAGATTGTGGTTAGATCTAAAGGAGTTGTAAGAAGGAACTGGTACTTCGAAAATTCCAGTACGTGAGTAAGTTGGTTGGTTGATAGTGAGACCCCTTGGATAAATGGGAGAGTGGACGTAGGATATTCAGATCTGAACCACTATATATCTGGTGTTATTTATTGCTTTAGTTTATTTATTCTCTTATTTGTTTTGTGCTCTTATAATAAGAAGTTTGTTAAGACATAATTTCAAAGCTTCCGCAATCAATCTATCTAGTGGGACCAACAAGTGGTATCAGAGCAGTGTGTCCAACGACCACTGCTTTGTAAAGCTTTTGGTGATCACCGGGCAGATCCATTGCTCTTTATTGGTTTTGTTCAAATTCTTGTTAAATCCTTTATTTTAGTAAATATGTCTTCGAAATCTTCTTATAAGAGTCGCAAACTGCCAGAATTCTCATTCGAGGATTATAGCCACTGGAGCTTCATGATGAGTAATCATCTTGGAGCTATCCACCACTGCATGTTAGATGTGGTAGAAAGTGGCTCAATTCAATTTTACTGGACTTCTATTGATAGTGGCAGGTCAGAGTCCAGGGAAGAAACTAGTGAAACTTCCCAGAAAGCTGCAGAGGACAGAGTCCCCAGGCAAAGAATCCTCAGGAAGAGAGATGAGTTAGACAATGATGAAAGAAAGCTCTACAACTTGGACCAGGTAGCAAGAACTGAGATCATCAACACACTTACTAAAGAGGTGATTGAAAAAGTCCGAACTTGTGCCACTGCCAAGGAGATGTGGGACAAACTTGCACTACTCTGTGAGGGAACAGAGAAGATTAAAGATAACAAGCTTCAAGATGTTCAACACTCGTTTGACACTTTCAAGATGAAACCAGACGAGACCATTGACCAGCTGGATATGCGTCTCACAAACCTCCTGAACAAGGCTAGTGCCTTAGGTAAGACCTATTCAGAGAAAGAAATAAATAGTAAAATATTGAGTTCCCTAACCAGCAGGTGGAGAATTAAAGTCACTGTGATCAAGGACAACAAGGATCTCAACACTCTGGATCATCATCTTCTGTTGTCTGATCTCAAAGCTTATGAGTATGATCTTCAAGAGGAGGATCAAACAGAAGAGGTTTCCTCTTCTGGTCAGAAAGGAGTTGCATTCTCCTCAACTATCAAGACTGATGACAAGCCAAAGGATTCTACTGCAGATGACTTGAGCCTCAAGGAGCAGGTAGTACTTCTAACCCGTAAATTGGATAAAATGAGTTCAAAATATGGCAGGTACAAAAGGCATTGGAAGGAGTCTACCAGAGACAGAAAGAGTTCCTTCAAGCCTGCAGAAAAGGAGAAGACATCTGGAGACTCAAGGGAGACCAGATTCAGAACTCCAGAAAGGAGGAGAGATGGCAACCCTGGCAGCTCTGGTAGATCAGATTATCAGAGGAGGGATGGTAGTTCTGGCAGACCTGACTACAAGAGGAGAGAGAGTAGTCCAGCCAGATCAGACTACAACCGGAGGAGGAAAGAGCCAAGTCCTAGTCCCAGAGGAGACAATGCCTGCTACACATGCAACAAGACTGGTCACTACAGTTATGATTGTCCTCAACTTACTCCTAGGGAAAGAGAAGAGAAAAGACTCAAGAGAGATAGGAGATATGCAGACAAGAGAGCATTGCTGCAGAGGAGGAGGATACTAGTTCCAGTTCTTCTTCTTCTGATTTTGGGTCTGATGATGATGTATGTCTGATGGCAGACATCAATGAGGTACAAGAAACTACCTTAGTCTTATCAAATTCCAAATATACTGAATCCTCTAATTCATCTGGTAACTCCAGAGAGTCTGATATGCAACAAATGCTATCAGATCTCCAAAATTGTGTTCAATTATGTCAAAAACTTGAGAAAGAGAATGGTAGGCTCAGAACTGAAGTTCAGTCCTTATCTCATGAACAAAAATCCACCAGAGAACTCATGAAAGATCATTCCAAAGAAGTTTCTGAACTTCAGGATAAGATCACAGAAAGAGATACTCTGGTAGATCAACTCATGAAGGAAAAGAACTCTAATGTAGAAGAGTTAAATGAGCTTAGAGCCAAATACCAGACTCTTATCAAGGGAAAACAAGTTGAGCAAAATATTGAGATACCTATGCCCAAAGAAGATTCCATGAAACCAGATGTTCTATCTATTATTTCAGGATCTTCTTGACGTATAAATGATAAGAGTGGTTTAGGATATCCTGGAATTATTAAAAGATCTCATAAATATTACTTTACCAAAGACAAGTCTATAAGATCTGGTGAACTTGTGGAACTCCGGAATGAAGAGGACCATTCTGATCGCATGGTGGTTCACAGACCTGGTTGGAAATGGGACCCCCCTGCTGATAATTCAAAACATAATCCAGAAGAAGTGAATGTTCTGGAAGGAAAAATTCTAGAGCATACAAGTCAGAAAAGAGAACCTATGAAGGTTGATGGTTATGTTCAGATGCCTAACCTGATTAGAGAACCTCAGAGGAATCCTAAAAGAGTGGAACCTAAGCAGATTAGGGGACCTCAAAAAGGAGACTCTAAGAGGAAACCTAATCAGAATAGGAGATACCAAAGGAGGTATACTGAACCAGAGAACCTCAATCAGAATCAGGGATCTCAAAGATGGAATGCTTCAAGAAGATTCCAGAACAGGAAACCTCAGAAGGAATTTTATCATCAGAATAGATCCAATTTTCAGAACCAGAGTAGGTCTTCCAGATCCATCTATAGAAAATCAACTGATCTGGGTAGTTATGACACCAGAGATGGTTCTTCTAGGATGTACCCTTACAACCAGACCTTTAAGACCATGTCTTTGAGGCAGGCCATTCCAAAGGCCAGATTTGAGAAAAGATACACCAGACCTGTTTATAGGAAAGGTATTCTTATCAGACCAGTAGCTCAATATGTCATTGTTAGAAGACATGTTCTGGTAGATAGATTTGGAAGGAAGATAAGATCTCCTCATCCAGCAAGGGATGATCTTTATCTTTGGATTCCTACAAAACTTGCAACTAACCAATCAGGACCCAGCACTAGTAGGGGAGCTAATTGATTTCTCTGCAGGTAGATAAAAGCCCACTGGAGAATGGACTTTCGAGCAACCATGTCTGGTACATTGATAGTGGATGTTCCAAGCACATGACCTTCCAGAAAGATAATCTCCAAGATTTCAAGCCAATGAATGGGCCAAGAGTGATGTTTGGTGACAACAACTATGGAGTCACCAGAGGAGTTGGAAAATTGACCTTCAATGGAGTATCTGTAGATGAAGTCTATTATGTTGAAGGACTCAAGCATAATCTGCTTTCAGTATCCCAATTCTGTGATAGGGGATACTCAGTGAAGTTCTCTAGCGATTCATGCACTGTCTTTTCTTCTGATTATAATGATATCTTGCTAATAGGCTTGAGGAAGGGTAACATTTATCTTGCAGATTTTAGCAGTTGCCCAAGAAATGCTTGTCTGGTTGCTAAAGGATCTGCAGAGAACAGCTGGATTTGGCACAAGAGATTGTGTCACCTTAACTTCAAGACACTGAATAAGATTGCCAGAAAAGGTCTCATTCGAGGTCTTCCTAATGAAGTGTTTAAGAAGGATCAGGTATGTGGTTCATGCCAGAAGGGTAAACAACCCAAGACTTCCTTTAAGGATGTCCAGAGCACAACCACAACCAGAGTACTTCAACTACTTCACATGGACCTGTTTGGACCTGTTTCTCCTCTTAGCTTCAGTGGAAGGAAGTACACCTTGGTGATAGTAGATGACTTCTCAAGATACACTTGGGTAGTGTTCTTGTTTAAGAAAAATGAAACTATCACTAAGCTGCCAGAGTTCTTCAAGCAGATTCAGAATGAGCAGAACCAGAGCATAGTCAGGATCAGGAGTGATAAAGGGACAGAGTTTTTGAATTCACACATTGCAGATTACTGCAAGGACCATGGGATTTTTCATGAGACATCTGCTGCCAGAACACCCCAACAAAATGGAGTAGCAGAAAGGAGGAATAGGACTCTCAAAGAAGCTGCAAGAACACTTCTGGCAGAGTACAACACACCACAAAGGTTTTGGGCAGAAGCCATCAATACAGCTTGTTATACCCAGAACAGATGCTTAATTGCCCAGAGACATAATAAGACTCCATATGAGGTATGGAAAGGTACAACCCCATCTGTTTCATATTTTCATGTTTTTGGATGTAAGTGTTTCATCCATGACAATGGGAAATCCAAATTAAAAACCTTTGATGCTAAAGTGGCAGATGGAATATATTTAGGATATTCCAGCACCAGTAAGGCTTTTAGAGTTTTTAATAAGAATTCACTTTGTGTGGAGGAAACACCACATGTTGTTTTTTATGAATCTGATTTTGAGTGCAAGGTGGACTCTAAGTCTTCTGATGAGACACAAAATCAGACTATTCCCAGAGTAATCAAAGTCAATCCACCTATTCTTGATTAAGACTCAGATTCAGATTCAGATGGTGACCCATCTTCTGGTTCTCTGAAGAAGAAGTCTTCACAAGGTGCAGAACCAGAGGAGTTTGGAACTCCTGTAGGGGGAAGCTCTTCTGCAGGTGGTGATACTCACCAAGGTACAGTAGAAGATGATCAACCAGGCAAGACCATGGGAAGGAGAACCCTGATTGATCACCCCAATGACCTGATTTTAGGAGATCCAACTAAGGGTGTCCAGACTAGGAGAACTCTTAACTTAGATGTCTTATTCAGTTGCTATGTGTCCTTGATTGAGCCCAAGAACATCAAGGAAGCACTGAAGGATTCAAATTGGATTGTTGCAATGCAAGAGGAGTTGAATCAATTCACCAGACAGGATGTTTGGGAGCTGGTAGACAGACCAAGACATCAAAAGGTGATAGGCACTAAGTGGGTTTTCAAGAATAAGAAAGATGAGAATGATGTCATTACTAGGAACAAGGCAAGGTTAGTGGCTCAGGGCTATTCTCAGTCTGAAGGAATAGACTATGATGAGACATTTGCTCCTGTTGCCAGACTAGAAGCCATCAGATTGTTCTTAGCATATGCTGCTCACATGAAGTTCAAAGTATACCAGATGGATGTGAAATATGCCTTTCTTAATGGGATTCTCATTGAGGAAGTGTATGTGGAACAACCTCCTGGTTTTGAACAAGGTGACAAGGTGTTTAAGCTTAATAAAGCTTTGTATGGGCTGAAGCAGGCACCGAGAGCATGGTATGACACTCTATCTCAATTTCTTCTGGACAATGGTTTTACTAAGGGTAAGATCGATAGGACCTTGTTTAGGAAAGAAGAAGGAAAGGACATCCTTCTGGTCCAAATATATGTTGATGATATTATATTTGGATCCCCTAACAAGAAGCTGTGTGAGAAGTTTGGTGATCTCATGCAGAGTCAGTTTGAGATGTCTATGATGGGTGAGATGAATTATTTCTTAGGTTTGCAGGTTAAGAAATCAGAGAAGGGAATTTTCATAAATCAGGCGAAGTACATCAGAAACATGTTAGAGAAATTTGGAGTAGGATCTAGCAAAGCAGCCAAGATTCCTATGATGACAAATTTCAACATGGATCCAGATGAGTCTGGAGAGAGGTGGACCAGACTCAGTACACAGCACTTATTGGTTCTCTTCTTTACCTGACTGCAAGCAGACCAGATATCACTTTTGCAGTAGGAGTGTGTGCCAGATTTCAAGTTAATCCTAAGAAAAGTCATTTGGAAGCAGCTAGGAAGATATTGAAATATCTTAAGGGAACTGTGAATTTAGGATTATGGTATCCTGCAGATGACAACTTAGAGTTAAGTGGTTATTCGGATTCTGATTATGGTGGATGCAGAATAGATAGGAAGTCTACAAGTGGAACATGCCAATTTTTAGGGAATAAATTGGTATCTTGGTTTTCTAAGAAGCAGACTTCAGTTGCTACATCAACAACAGAAGTAGAGTACATGGCTGCAGGGAGCTGTTGTTCACAACTACTCTGGATTAGTCAACAGCTTAGGGACTACCAGATTAGAGCTAAGGATATTCCAATCTTTTGTGATAGCAATAGTGCCATTGCAATCACCCAGAATCCAGTTCTTCATACCAGGTGCAAACATGTTGATATAAGGCATCACTTTATCAGAGATCATGTTGAGAAGGGGGATATAAGGATGGAAAAGATTGCAACAGAGAAGCAGAGAGCAGATATTTTGACTAAGCCACTGGCTGAGACTAGATTCAGAGAGTTAGCTTTTGAGTTGGGATTATTGGATCCAGAGACAGATTTGTTTTAGGGGGAACATCAGATAAGTATCCTTTATTTATACCTTATTCCATAATCTTTGTTATTTAACACTAACATATCTGCAGATCAGATATATCAGAGAAGTTACTTCTCCAGATAAGGTATGCACCAGGTAACACTTGTACCAGATGAGGTACGTCCCAGATAAGGTGCTGAATCAAAACCAGAGTCTTATCTGATCAGAACCAGATGCTGACGATCAGTTCTAATCTTGAGGATTAATGGTTGTTTTAGGTGTTTAATTGATCATCAAACAATTACGTGTGATTGATCACTAACGTAATTAGTGAATACGAATTTTCGGGTTTAGGTGGATTAGAATCGTATAAAAGCTTACGTGTTTAAGTTCGATTGTAAGTTAATCGAGCTGCTTTAGATTCGTAATCGAAGTTTGGACGTGTATAATAATTTGTGCTTGTTTTATTAGCTGAAAAAATCTAAGTATTTATAGACAATTGCCTAGCAAGAGGTGTCGTGACTTTTGGCCTACCAGGCCTGCATGCACGACACCTGTCCTTTGACTAAGTTGACCTTATCTAGACTAAATTCTATCCTTATCTTGTTGGACTTGCTCGCAGTCAAGAGCTGCTTGTCATATTGGACTTGTCCTGGAGGAATCTTTAGTCTGATTTTGTTGGTCTCTTGTCTTATTTACTCTTTTTGTATTATGGTTGGATCTGGTCGGCGAGATGCTAATTGAGCTCATCAGGTAGCTTTTATTCTGATTTTGTTCGCCTATACGTCTTGATCGCATGCAGGTTCTGCTCGCCAGATATCTTGGGTGAATCATGAGTTAATTCCACTTTAATCCTTAAGTGATTTGCGCTAATCCTGGTCACCCAAATGTTGTTTCTGCTCGCCTATCAACAATTGCCCCCTTGCCGATCAATAAATTGTGAAGATTGTGAATGAGCACTTTTTGGGTTGGCAACTTTTAAGTGTCACTGGTGCGAGCAGGAATGTCGCGGGGGCGAGCAACTTTTCACGGGCGGACAACATTGGTCGAGCAGACTTGGGCCGGGGATGGTTGGGATCCCAAGGTTTGGGTACGGCTTGAGGTGTGACGTGGGCGGAATGATTGCTGCCGCCCACGCGCACATGATCCCGAGGCAACGCGCCTTTCCGCTTTGTCGGGCAGGTGCTGCACGCGCCCAGAAATTGCATTTTAGTCCTTTGATTCTTCAACTTGCTCGCCCGGTACCCCGTTTTTTCAGAGAGTATTTAAAGAAAAAATTCGCGATTTTTTTATCATTTTTACTGTTTATTAAGCGCGAATCTTCCCTTCTTTCCTCTTTCGAATTTCCGGCGATCGTTTCCAGTTTCCGGCGACCTTCAAACGACTTCAAGGTAGTTTCTTCTTTGCTTTCTTCTTCTCTTTCTTCTTTTCTTGCGTTGTGTGTGTGCCTGTTACATAAACATCCCTACTCCGCCGTGGAAAATCCTAAACCGCCGAATTCTTCTTCGCTGGATTCTGCAAAACACTTAAAACTTTTTTCCCTTAACTTATTGGATGGCGTCGCACTCTGAGACCGGTTATTTCCCTCCTCGGAACCCCAAAAAACGGCCCGTCGAAGAGAATCCTCCTATAGTCAACCTGGAATCCGATCCCGAGGCGGCTTCGGTTGCACGCTCTGTTAATTCTGGAGCTCGTCCCTCCGGGGAAAGAGAGGAGCGAGCAAATCCTACTCGCCAGCTCTTGGAGGAAATGAGCTCGGACCTCCACGAGGACGAGGACGAAGAGGTCGAGGTACTTCAGCCGGTGAACCTCGACGAACTACCCTGGGCCTATCTAAAAGACATCAACTTTCCTGCGCCCAGACTGATCGAGCATCAGGTTCCAGTCGCGGTTGCTCGCCGTGTTGACTAGAACGAGTACGAAAAGGAGCACTCAAAGCGATTCTTCATTCCTGCTCACGGAGTACGGAAGCTTAAAGCGACCGAGTTCGCAGCGAGCTGTATCGTGTCCGCCATTACCGAGGAGGACTTGGCCGGGATTCGGAGGGATTACAAGATTCCCTTTGACATCCCGATGTATGCTCCTTTGGTGGACGACAGAGCTGATCGCCCACCACGTGGATTGACGGCGATCAACCTCGCCACCTTGAATGCTGGAGTTTCTCTACCGTTGCATCCTTTGGTCGGCCAATTCCTTCAAGACGTGAACTTGGCTATCACCCAACTTACTCCCGTTGGGTGGATAAATTTGATGGCTCTGATGGTGATGTTCGCCCTAGAGGGATACCCCAATAGGCTGTCCGCCGAAGAAGTTGGCTACCTGATGACGATGACCGGCTGCACTGGGGAAGAGGCGGGTTGGTACTATCTGAAGGCGCAACCAGGCCAGAAACTGGTCGAGGACATCCCTGGGAAGGTGCGAGACTGGAAGCATGACTGGTTCTGGGTCGGAGGCGACTGGCGTGCTTCTGCTCGCTCTTCAGGGGGTCCTGAACGAATTGAGACCCCGGTGGAGTTTAGGGAATTAAAGCGTGAGTCTTACCTCTTCTATTACTTTGAAGTGGTTAGACTAATTTTAATTCTCTTTTTCCTTTGTTTCAGGTCCCAAAAACTTAGGGTGGCGAACTGTAAAGAATAGCATCAGCGATCAATTCTTGTTCGTTGCGTGTTTGATCGCCCTTCGTCGCCGAGAAGATCGAAGTATTGGCCATCTTTTCTCCGAGGATACACTACGAGTTGCCCATCTCACTACTTATCCTCACCATCTTGAGGCTTTAGCTCGTATCCCAGAGGGTAAGTATCTTTTCTCGTTGGGCGAACAGATCTGATCGGCATTATACTTAGTGCTAACTTGTTGTTTTATTTTTTTTATGTCCTTTACAGATCAGCTCGCCACAGTTGCTCTTCACCTTTCCTTCTTTGAGCTCGATAACCGTGTCTGGGAGATGCCGACTAAAAAAGGACGCAAGAAGTCGGATCCCCTCTCGAAGATTATCGCCCTTGCGGCCAAGGGTGGAAAAGGCGACCCAAGGCAAGCCGGAGGGTCGAGCTCGGCACAGCCACCTGCCCCAGTGGCGAGTCCACCCAAGACACTGGTCCCGAGGACGAAGAGGCTTCTTCATGGAGATGGCACTCCCGTCTCCGATACTGAAAAAGCAGCCAAGCGAGCAAAGACTGCTCAGGACAAAGTTACCGTGGCTGTCCGACCATCTGAAGGCGACAGCGAGCAAACTTCTTCTGTGGAGCGTCCCGGCGAGCAAGCTCTGGTCGCTACTGCTCGCGAAGGATCTGGCCCTTCAACTGACCCCACCTACCTCGGATGGGACAAAGGTCGTCTTGATAGGTACTATTCTCCTCGCCCAGGATACTTAGCATTTTCTTTTTTCTTTTCTTTATAAAGCAGGTTAAAAGGTCATTTTCAATATTTTTTCAAACTAATAAGACCAAAACCAAAACAGGTAATCGATTAGTATCAAAATTAAATTGGTGTCAAGTTACAAAACGTGCAAAAAATTAATCCCATTATATTGAAGTAAAATTAGAACCAGTGAATGTTGGTGAAATCATTGAGTTTGCTGTAAAATTCAATAATGTTGAATTTAAACTTTGTTTGGTAAAATTTATATTTCTTTGGATGCAATATATGTTTTTCTTAATTTTTTTATTGAAACTATAAATTTAATATGCTTTTCATTTTTCTTAACACATACACGTATCAGATGAAAATATTTTTGGAGAAGAATTAGATTTTATTATATTGAAGTATGTCATAATTGAATATTTTTTCCCAATTTAGTATGTCAGATAATTTAGACTAACTAAAATTTGGTAAAAAAATTGTTAGAAATGTTGAATTGTGTAAAAATTATAAAATTATTTATAAGAAGTATAATGATATTGATATCGGGGCAAGAATATTTTTTATAATTATATATCAAGGTTGCGTACTTGCTGTTGATCTTTTTATAGTTAAGTTCCTTTGTTAATTTTGTTTTTTGTTCTACTAAATTTCAAAGACTATATAATATTTTGTTTATGTAATAATTTTTATTATTTTCTCTGGATGTTAAGAATTAGAAACAGTTCACTGTTAGGTGACAAAGATTTAAGTTTGTTGATTTTTATTAAGCTATGGAATACCTATTTTTGTTGTATTTGTATTAAATAAATTGTTATTTAGTTGTTGTTTTTTTGTCACCTACATTAGTTTTATTATTATGTAATTGCTTTATAAATAAACAAGTTTAAAAAAAAAAAATACACGAGTTTGTTTGTTTTTTTATTAAAAATTAAACGTTGAAATTATTAATTTTTAATTAAATTAAATATGAATTTTTTTATAGATAATTTTTTTTATAGAGTGCAACTATCTAAACTCACTATTTTACTAAGTTCACTCATTTCTAATGTAACGCCCCGAATCCAAAACACATAAATATCTCAGATTCGAGGTGCCACTTGTGACTAAAATACGAACCATAAAATTTTTTTATTTAAAAAGGGATACAATCAGAGATGAGTTTTATGCAGCGGAAGAAATTAGTAGAATAATATTTATCACACATATATAAAGTTTATTATCAATAGTATCATTTTATTTAAGTGGGGAACTCCGTGTCGTCTCTATTACTGTCCTTGCTCCACGAACTCATAATCTGCAAGGGTTGTAAAAAGGGGGCGTGAGATTTGAATTCTCACGTATGGGTGATTTGCAACGTTATGGGATTGGTAAATTCGAAGTATATTAAATTATACTCATTGAGAAAGTATATAATTTATTTAAGTAGTTGACATATAAATATGAATAACATATATCACAGAAGTAACAAGTTCACGTAATAATTAATTGGGCATGACAGGTTTCACATTCACATAATTGATACATCACAAATTGATTCACAGTAAGGGGCAAAGCCCAAAGTCATTTTCAAGTAACGACCGAATCTGCCAAAATCATTTCCAACACATTGTGAATCTCCCTTCCTGCGTAAGTTTTGAGAAGGAAGTTTACATATATAAAAAAAAACTTTAATTAATTAATTAATTTAAAAAGGAGGAAAAACATGTGGATGAGATTAATTAATTATTTAATTTAATTCAAAAAGGAAAGTAATTTATGTGGTTAGGGATTAACCCCTTTTAATTCTGATATTTTCGTTCCCGTTTGATACGGTTCAGGGATCGTTTGGTTCACGAGTTTAATCCCGATTCGATAATTAATACAGTTTTGAGATTCAATTAATATTTTAAAGTATTTTAATTATTCTCAATAAATTATACGGATCGAAATCCTAATTTCGAACTTGAATATTTAATTTCTCGTAATCCTTTATTCGTTTGAAAGATTCGCTTCTTTCTACGAATTTAGGAATTTGTAAAATGGGTATATATTTAAATTACACAAAAGCACACAAAATAATAAAATAAAAAGAAACAAAGATAAGAAAATAAAATAAGGGTTCTAGGAATATAAAAGGTATAAAACGGGACGGGGTATTACATCCTCACCCCCTTAACAGAATTTCGCCCCCGAAATTCAGCTTCTAGGTATTGCTTAGGTATTGAGGGTATTTGGTTAGGACTTCATCCTCTATTTCCCAAGTTGTTTCTTCTTTCTCGTGTCGGCTCCACTGGACTAGAACTAATGGTATCTCTTGATTCCTTAATAAGTGTAACTTCCTTCCTAGGATAGTAACTGGAACTTCTTCATAAGTCAGGTCACAGCTTAAACCTAAATCTATACGATTAAAAACAGGGTTTGGATCGCTTATGTACTTCCTGAGTGTAGATGTGTGGAACACATTATGCACTCGCGATAACTCTGGTGGTAGTGCTAAGCGATAAGCCACATCCCCGATTCTATTCAGGATGTCAAATGGCCCATTGTATCGCGACTTTAGCTCACCTCTTTTACCAAAACGGATTAGACCTTTCATTGGTGCCACTCGGAGAAATACTTTATCGTCAATGTCGAATTGTAAATCTCTTCTCCTAGCATCCGCATATGACTTCTGACGGTCTTGAGCCGCTTTTATTCTTCCTTTAATCTTTGCGACTATCTCAACCGATCTTTCAACTAGTTCGGGTTTGAGAAGGTGAGTTTTGTCCTATAGGATTCACTGATACAGGAATGGGGTTAACGTGGGGTCGTCCACGTCTACGTTCTGGTGCCATTTTAAAGGTGGTTCTGATCGGAAAAGAATAATATTTTTACGATATGTATAGGTGCGAGAAAGTTATAAAAAACATAATCGGACTAACCAAAATTAACACAAAACGTTCACTGAGAACACGTGTGGTACATAATTCACCAGCTGCACATTGGGGCCCCAATGGTACAGTGCTCACATTCGCACAATATTCTAGGAACTAGTAATGTGTCATTAAGTGATAATCAGATAAAATATGACATTTAATATATAAAGCAAGTAAAACACATTGACAAGTAGTGAGCACATAATAAGTATATATATATATCTAAAAGTTTTGGTCCTACGGAGGTCAGTCTCTTTACATGACGCCATAGAATACAAAAGGCTTCTAAGTATAATTCTAACGCATTGTATTCTTGCATCAGTACGGACCACGAGCGATAAAAGGAGTGGGTTAAAGCTATGCTACTATGATCTAAGTAAAACGGTCATACGTCTGACTACTACTATATGTCAGGAAAGGGTGGCACATCTTGGTTGTACGTATTTGTGACTACACCAAAAGGATAACTGTTTAAAAGGATTTGATCACTCTGACTGATCACTACTATCATACGGAAATACCCATCGCCGACTTCTTTCTAGGTATGTCTCCAAGTGAATGTGGGGTCTTTGTACTGGGTCTTCTATTCTCGTCCATTCGAGTAGTCTTACAGCGATAGGACGGAGAACAACTCAGTAACCCTTCTGGCAAAATGAATCATGGCTGTCAAATATGTCTCCTCGTGAGATATTGGAGTGGTTCTTGCCTTTGCACGCAGTCTCGTGAACTGGGTTATAACACACTTATAGATTCTAAGGTTAGCTAAGTGTCTTCTAATTATTGGGATATAACTATCTTAGGTGGATTCTTATATGGAGAGGAAAATCCTACTCAAAATTTTAGTTATTCAGAAATATTATTTAAACAATTAAAGGCACATAGTTCAAATAATCATATAACATCATTTATGAAGTTTATAACTTTACACAAATATATTTATTTCTATCATTCACTAATTATCTGTATTTCAATAGTATTATAAACGACATTTCGGGGTTCTTTCTACACCTCGTAGGTGTTGTTTCGAGTTCGCGGTCTTTTGTTTGGAGTTTTGTTATGAAAGTCAAGCTGTCGTAATATCACAAACTTTAAGGCAATAAAATAAGAACATACCTTCGAGGAGCTTCTGACGGTAATAGAAGACACATTTCCCCTCAAGTGATTT
Organism: Ballota nigra; assembly: GCA_947034835.1. Classification (NCBI taxonomy): domain Eukaryota; kingdom Viridiplantae; phylum Streptophyta; class Magnoliopsida; order Lamiales; family Lamiaceae; genus Ballota; species Ballota nigra. The sequence goes on along the minus strand of OX344723.1, from coordinate 41,679,316 downwards.
AATTAGTGATCTATACTTACATGATAAGAAAATTTTAATTTATGAAAAGGATTTTGGCTTGATGAAAATAATGATTTTGAGTTTAGGTCCGAAAGTTTGAACCTAAGCTCTGATACCACCTGTAACGCCCCGAATCCAAAACACATAAATATCTCAGATTCGAGGTGCCACTTGTGACTAAAATACGAACCATAAAAAAAATTTATTTAAAAAGGGATACAATCAGAGATGAGTTTTATGCAGCGGAAGAAATTAGTAGAATAATATTTATCACACATATATAAAGTTTATTATCAATAATATCATTTTATTTAAGTGGGGAACTCCGTGTCGTCTCTATTACTGTCCTTGCTCCACGAACTCATAATCTGCAAGGGTTGTAAAAAGGGGGCGTGAGATTTGAATTCTCACGTATGGGTGATTTGCAACGTTATGGGATTGGTAAATCCGAAGTATATTAAATTATACTCATTGAGAAAGTATATAATTTATTTAAGTAGTTGACATATAAATATGAATAACATATATCACAGAAGTAACAAGTTCACGTAATAATTAATTGGGCATGACAGGTTTCACATTCACATAATTGATACATCACAAATTGATTCACAGTAAGGGGCAAAGCCCAAAGTCATTTTCAAGTAACGACCGAATCTGCCAAAATCATTTCCAACACATTGTGAATCTCCCTTCCTGCGTAAGTTTTGAGAAGGAAGTTTACATATATAAAAAAAAACTTTAATTAATTAATTAATTTAAAAAGGAGGAAAAACATGTGGATGAGATTAATTAATTAATTAATTTAATTCAAAAAGGAAAGTAATTTATGTGGTTAGGGATTAACCCCTTTTAATTCTGATATTTTCGTTCCCGTTTGATACGGTTCAGGGATCGTTTGGTTCACGAGTTTAATCCCGATTCGATAATTAATACAGTTTTGAGATTCAATTAATATTTTAAAGTATTTTAATTATTCTCAATAAATTATACGGATCGAAATCCTAATTTCGAACTTGAATATTTAATTTCTCGTAATCCTTTATTCGTTTGAAAGATTCGCTTCTTTCTACGAATTTAGGAATTTGTAAAATGGGTATATATTTAAATTACACAAAAGCACACAAAATAATAAAATAAAAAGAAACAAAGATAAGAAATAAAATAAGGGTTCTAGGAATATAAAAGGTATAAAATGGGACGGGGTATTACATCTAAATTCACCCATCTTATTTATATTTGTTAGTAAATTTATCACCTATAAAATTATAATTTGATTCAACATATAATACTTACACCAAAATCCTAAAAATACTCTCTCATCAATCTCATTTAATTTCAATACAACCATAAAATATTTCCACTCCGCCATCTCTTTAATCAATCAGTGAAAAATATGATTAGCGTATTTGCACTCGAGTGTCTATAGGCAAAAGGATTAAAATTTGAGTGTGCAAGAAATCAATAAAGAAAAATAATTTGTTGGTATGTATTATGTTTTTATAATGTCAATGTGACAGTTCCTTTTTTTCTTTGTGTTATATTATATTTTTACTAATTTATATTTAGACAGGGATAAAAATAATATTAGAACATGCATAGACAATTTAAGTTTACCTCAATATGCCAGAAAGTCAAATTGGTCATTTTTAAGATTATGTTGAGGAATTATAGTGAAGTCATTGTATTTTTTGTGAAATTAATAATGTTGGAATTATACGTATGTTGAAATTTAAATTTCTATGGATGCATATCTTTTTTTTTTTTAATCTTACTAACACTATACATTTAATATGTTTTTTTAATACTTTTTAGTTTTTGGTTTTTTGGGCATACCAATATATTAGGTGAAAACATTTTTGGAGAAAAATCATACTTTATTATATTGAAGTATTTCAAGATTGAACGATTCATCATAAACACATGTTTATTGGTGACACAGATCGTCGAATGCTTCATCTCACTAAAGTTTGGTTAAATTTATTATAAGTGTTGAATTGCATAAAAATATTTTTTTTTAAGAATTATAATGGTATTGATGTCAAAGCAAGAATGATTTTCGTTATTTAAATACTAAGGTTGAATACTTGATAGAAAATCTTTTAAGGATTGTAACTTAGTGGTGATGATAAAATCAGGACTTTAAATCTCAGAGTGGACAATATAAGAATAACAACTTTTAAAATTTAAGAATTGATGTCGAATCAATCTAAATTAAACCGATAAGGGCTAATTGGCTCGATTTGGCCTTAAATTCTGGCTTATTTATTTTGTCTGAAATCAGGTTGAATTTGGACAAATTTTTTGATGATTTGGTTTGATATGACCTAAATTCACAATTTTTAAAAGTTATTATCCTTAAATTGCTAACTCAGAGAGTTATGATCCTCATTTTGCCAGCCCGAAGAGTTACAATCCTTATTTTGTCACCCCTCAAGATAAATTCTTAAATAAAATTATACAATGTACTTGGTTTTTTTCTTTTTTAATTTATATTGCTCAATCTCAACGACAATATCATTTTTTGTTATTGTATCGAAGATTTATTATTTTATGTGGATGTTAATATTTAGAAACAATTCACTTTCTGGTTACGGAGGTCCGAGTTTGGTGGATTTTATTATGACTTCGAGGTACTTATTTTTGTTATAGGTGTCTTAAATCATTTGTTATTGAAAAAATGGTCAAATAAGTCCCTCTTATCGGTGAAAATCAAATAAATCCTTCAACTATTTTTTTTTTGTACATTATGACCTTATCTTTTCTAATTGAAATCAAATAGACTCATAATCTTAAAAAAATCAAATAAACAAATCTTTTTTGTCAAATTAAAATAAAAAATATATGTTTTCAAACAAATATTTTTAATTTAAAATTTGGGAAAAAATTATATAGAATTTTGATATAATTTGAAAATACAAATTATAAATATTAAAAAACAATGTAAGATTTGAAAGTTATGTTTAATAAAACTTATACTAATGTTTATGTTTAATAAAACTGGATATTTATAAAATGCAAATAGCTAGTTTACTTAATATCGTAAATTTTAGTTACCCCATTAAAAATTAAAAACTCCGATTTCATTTTCTCGGAGAAATGGAACCGACGTCCCCTTAATTTCGTCCATAAATGATTATATCACTATTGGACTCTTCATATGTCTTAATTACCACTTAATAAAAATACACACACATATATATATATATATATATATATATATATATATATATATCCATTTATTAAACAAAACAATTAGTATAATTTTTTAAAATGTATCTTTCAAATATTAAATAAAATTTTATTAAATTTTTATATTTTGTATTTTTAAATTATATCAAAATTCGATATATATATATATATATATATATATATCCACACACCCACATAAATGGAAATGACATCATGTGAAGCGCGGGGTTGGGACACAGATTTATATTGCTCAATTTTAACTACTGCATAATATTTTGTTATTGAATTAAAGATTAATTATTTTGTGTGGGTGTTTAGATTTAGAAAATAGAAACAATTCACTCTCTGGTTATATATGAGTGTGGTAATTTTTGTTATGACATGAGGTACTTATTTTTTTTTTAATTCACTTGAAAAGTTTATTTTTTGAAAAGTTTAAAACAATACTGGTTATATTATTATGTAATTGTTTTGAAAATAATCTATAAAAAATTAATACTAAAATAGATTAAATACGAAATTATTTATAACTAAAATATTATGACACTTATATCTACAACGATGCACTCGTACTATGTTTTACTAAAAAAATTTGCAGTGTGATTTCAATTGTTTGTAAGAAATTGTATCTTCATAATTTTAGTTAATTTTTAATAATATTTAATGATTCCACTAATAAGTTACATAAAAGTTGATATTTGATTTAATCTAACATAAAATTGATATTCATGTGGTTGGTTTTATGATTGCATGTCTGGGATTTATAATAACCGTTTGACTAATTTATTAATATTATCCAGTTATTATAATGAATATTAAAAAAAGAACATTTAATCTATGTTAACCATTGTCTGGACTATATATTTGTAGGATGAAGATGGTTGTTTATTGATTTGACACGGGTTCAAGTTTGTTGCAAAAGATGTTTCTATATATTTTATATATATATATATATATATATATATATATATATATATATATATGTTTATTGATTTGACACGGGTTCAAGTTTGTTGCAAAAGATGTTTCTATATATATATATATATAGTTTGTTGAGTGATTGTATTAATGTTGATATATATATAGTTTGTTGAGATTTATATTGCATATCTTTTTTTTTTCTTTTATTGAAATTGTAAATTTAACATGTTTTTCATTTTTCTTGATTTTTTTAGGGTATAACAGTGTCAAATGTAAAAAAAAAAGGAGAAGAATTGTATTTTATGTGAAAGTTTATTGGTGATATAGATCGTTATATGCTTCGTCTCATTGAAGCTTGGTTTTAGTTTGTTATAAGAGTTGGATTGCGTAAAACTGATTAATTTTTTTTTTCTTAAGGAAATATAATAGTATTTATGTTGAAGCAAGAATAATTGTCATTGTTTGTGTACCAAGGTTGAGTACTTGATAGAAAATAATTTTTCAGGATAATAATTTGCGGGTGATGGTAAAATTAGGACTTTAAATCTTGGAGAGTATAATTTAAGGACAATAACATTTAAACGTTGTGAATTGAGGTCAAATCAACCTTAATCAAACTAAATTGAGCTAATTGACCCAATTTGGCATGAATTCTGGGCTTAATGTCATGATTTGGTTTGAATTTTGCTTGATTTGTTTTACCCTATTTAGGTTTATTTGGGCTGATATGGCCTATATTCACTATTTAAAAAAGGGTCATTGTTGATAGGCGAGCAGGAGCATCATCTGGGCGACCAGGATTAGCGCAAATCACACAAAATTTAAACTGGAATTAACACATGATTCACCCAAGACATCCGGCGAGCAAAACCTACATGCGATCAAGGCACATAGGCGAACAAAATCAGCTCAAAAGCCACATGACGAGCTTAAACGGCATCCTGCCGATCAGATCCAACCACGGTGCCTAAATAACAATTAAACAAGATGAAAGACCATCAGAATCAGACTAAAGACTCCTCAAGGACAAGTCCAAAGTGACGAACAGCTCTAGACTGCGAGCAAGTCCAGTAGATAAGGATAGAATTTAGTTAAGATAAGGTCAAATTAGTCAAAGGACAGGTGTCGAGCATGCAGACTTGGTCGGCTAAAGGTCGTGCCACCTCCTGCTGGGCAAAAGTCTATAAATACTTAGATTTTTTCAGCAAATAAAACAAGCACAAATTAATATACACGTCCAAACTTCGATTACGAATCTAAAGCAGCTCGATTAACTTACAATCGAACTTAAACACGTAAGCTCATGTGCGATTCAAATCCATCTAAACCCGAAAATTCGTATTCACTAATTACGTTAGTGATCAATCACACGTAATTGTTTGATGATCAATTAACCACCTAAAACAGCCATTAATCTTCAAGATTAGAACTGATCGTCAACAAATTGGCGCTAGAAGAAGGGAGCCGAACCTCCGGGTCATTGAATACGAGAAGATTATCCCAGAATTGAAGAACAAGTTTGAGTTTTTGAAGAAAAAACTCAAGAACACCAAGAACATCACTTGATATCTTCTGTGAAAATGTCTCAATCAAGGGAGACACAACGTTCTCAACATATAACCCGGGATTCACACTCCCGAATGTCCCAAGCTGGTGGGCGAGCAAGGGCGAGCAGAAACAACCAAGAAAATCAAACTAATGTTGCTCGCCAATTAATACCACCGGAGTTGGACGCCATTGCCTGCAACCCCGACGAACTAGCGCGTACAATTGTCATGCTCCAGGCTTTACAAAGACAACAAACCCAACCTGGCCCATCATATGTGCGAGCAAGGGGTAGCCCCACAAAGACTCGCGAACATGATAGGGCTAGAGGGGATCAGTTGAATGAGGCTGACAGCGCCCAAGCTCGTAAGGCCAAAGGCAAAGAAAATTTGAACATTGAGGCCTCCAGTCAGGGAGGTTCGACTTAGAACCCGGCCATGGCGGTAAGTCAGGGCACGCGCCAAAGTGCTCTTGAAAGATTGGGTCGACGTGGCCGGGGAATCCTGGAGGTCCATCCCCCTGCTGGAGCAGCTCGCCCTGCTGCAGTACCTACTCGCCAATCAGTCCTTGACCGGCTGACTAGGTCAGCTTTTGGTCGCCTTGGCCCAAATGTAGAGCCCAATCCCAGGAGGCCAATCCAGGGGATTCCCGCTCCCAATGTGGGACTGGAGCGAACAAACGGCTGTGCGCCTCTGCTCGCCAAACAGCCACAAAGTCAGGGGGGATCCTTAGAGGAGCTCGCCTCCATGAGAAAGGCCATCGAAAGCATGCAGGGCCAGCTGGATCAACAGAGAGGATATGGGAACACGACTCTTCCGGTCTCACCCTTATCAGTGGTAATTCTGAAGGCTCCAATTCAACAAAAGATCCAGTTTCCAGCAAGTATCCAATATGAGGGCACGGCGGATCCCCGAGTGCATCTGATGAAGTATACCAATTATATGGTATCAATGGGGGCAAGTGACGCAACGCAATGTCGAAACTTTTCTTTAACTCTCGGGGATCGTGTCCATAAGTGGTTTTCGGCCTTACCACCAGCTTCAATTCATTCGTTTGCCCAGCTGGGCAAAGAGTTCTTATCCCACTTCTCTACGGCCGGGTCTTATTTATCCCAAAGACATCGGTTATCTGACTTGAAGCAAACTGATGACGAGTCGGACCGATCGTATTTGGAAAGATTCGACAAGGTCTTGTTAGAGGGAGAATCTGTCAGTGAAGATACAAAGATTGTAGCCGTCCTAGCTGGACTCAAGAAAGGCACTGAACTCTGGAAAGATGTACACTTAAGATGCCCGAAGACATACGCCGAGTTTCGGGATCGGGCAGGTGTTTTTGTCTCCATGCATGAAGCTCTGCAGAAGGATATGGGAGACAAAGGAGAGCAGAAAGAGGGTGTGAAGAAGCCTGGAACAGGTTATCGAGCTCCCAAAAACATGAAGGCATTTACCGAAGGAACGGAGCTGAAAGACAAACTGAACCACATTCTTACCGTATCAATCGATACAGTTTATAATAGTGTCCGAGACAAAGAATTACTAACACCTCCCCGTAAGATACGTTAGGAAACGAGCAAGTTGAACCAGAATAAATATTGTGCCTACCACCAGAGTGTAGGACATTTTACGAGCGAATGTCGTGACTTGCTAAAACAGTTGTGGCGTTTTTACGAAGAGGGAAAGCTATCAGAGTTCGTGAAAAGACAGCCCGGCAAAAGAACCAGAGACGAAGATTCTGATGAAGAAGACCAGGACCAGACACCTCATCGGAATCGAGCTGGGCGACCAGTTCAGGCGCCTGCCGGTGGATCAGTTCCAGACATCCAGATGATGGAACCTGCAGGACCCATAGGCGGTTATTCCGATAGACGATCACCAATTTCTAATCGGAAAAGAAAGGCAGAATTACGAGCGATCGGACATGTACAAGAAATGGGGATCATTCCACCTACTATGCAAACACCGGAATTAACTTTTACCGACAGAGATTTAGAAGGAATACTGACCCCTCACAACGATTCGCTTGTGATATGTGCCAAGATTATGGAAACAAGGGTGCATAGATTGCTGGTAGATACTGGAGCCTACACTAATGTCCTTTTCAAAAAGACACTTGATCAAATGGGAGATTATGCAGGCTACATCAGAGACACAAATCACCGTATCCTGGGATTCGGAAATGCCGTGACAATCCCGTTGGGAATAGTAACATTCGCTATGCAACTTGTGACGGTCAAAGAGCCTGAGAAGAATATCGCAAGAATGGTGGATTTCCTGGTCGTCGATCAAGAATCGTCATACAATGGATTCCTGGGTCGACCTTTCTTAAACGAATTCAGGGCCGCGTGTTCAACTTACCATTACTGCATAAAATTCCCAACAGCAAGTGGAGTTGGCACGGTGAAAGGAGACCAAAGAAAAGCTCGGGAATGTCTTCTGCAAATTCAGTCAAGACAGGGACAAGTATCTATGATGGAAGCGTCAACTAGTCAACTCGAAAATGAACCCTCGATTTTGGAGGACATCCTTGGAGCCCAAAACGATAAGATGGACATTGACGACCAACCTTCGCCTACGGGCGATCAGGCACAGCAGGGCGACGAGCAAAACCAGCCAAAAGCAGTGTTACCCCCAGTAGCCGACTGTTCGTGCCCAAATGTTAACCAGGGAAGTCCAACTTCGGTGGCCGAGTCTCACCCAAAGCCCGCAGATGATTTTGACCCTCGATTGGGTGCTGAACCCATGGACATTGAGGATGAGCTAAGTCTGGATGATGATTGGAGATCTCCTATAGCCAAATACTTGAAAGACGGGGAGTTGCCAAACAACTCGTTTGAAGCTGAAAGAATTAAAAAACAGGCGACCAGATATACTCTGGTAGACGAACAGCTTTACAAAAGAGGCTTCTCACTCCCGCTACTCAAGTGTTTGTCTAGGGGGCAAGGAAGGACAGTCCTGGAGGATATACATTCTGGAGTTTGTGGAAATCACACTGGGGGGCAAGCTTTGGCCTACAAAACTGTAAGGCAGGGTTACTATTGGCCAACCTTACGGAAAGATGCAATCCAATTAGCCAAGGCTTGCCACCAGTGTCAGGTTTTTGCTCCAAGCATCCATGCCCCAGCCCAGGAGCTTGTATCGGTTTACAGCCCGTGGCCATTTGCAAGATGGGGGATTGACATTATTGGTCCTTTCCCGGCAGGAGTGGGAAATGTTCGATTTGCCGTCATAGCAGTCGACTATTATACAAAGTGGGCAGAAGCGAAGGCCATGGTAAAAATTACACAGCAAAACATGATCAACTTCATATGGCAGAACATCATCTGTCGCTTTGGAATTCCACGAACAATCGTGACAGATAATGGCCCGCAGTTTGACGGAAAGGAATTACGAGACTTCTGTGCAAAATGGGGGATCAGGAAACACTATTCGACTCCCTATCATCCCCAGTCAAACGGGCAAGTTGAAGCTATAAATAAGATCATCAAGCATATATTGAAAATACGTCTGGCAGAAAGCAAAAGTAGCTGGTCAGAAAAACTCCCGGAAGTTTTGTGGGCATATAGGGTTTCTCCCAGGTCAAGCACCGGAGAAACACCTTTTGCAATGGCCTTCAGAACAGAGGCGGTAATACCAATTGAATTAAAAACTGACACAGTCAGGACAACCAGCTTTGACGAACAAACAAATCATTCTGCCTTAGCCACAGAGGCAGATTTGCTCGAAGAAAGAAGATTACACGCTGAGCTGAAGAATGCCACGTACAAGCAAAGAGCGGAGCGTTACTACAATTCTCAAGTCAAGATAAGAAAATTTGAAGTTGGTGACCTCGTTCTAAGAAAGAAGCTTGCCCCACCTCCAGGCATATTTGGCCCGACTTGGGAGGGCCCGTACAGGGTAACAGATAGGTTACCCAATGGAGCATATGACATAGAGGACTTAGATGGCAACTCGGCCCAATATTCCTGGAATGCAGCTAATCTAAGGAAATACTTTCAGTAGGCGACCAGTTCTGCTTCATGAGAGAGTGAATTTAAGATGGACGAGCTACTAAGTCCACTGGGCGAACTGGAATGACAGAGATACAAGATGAGTCCAAAAACTTGCCTAAATTTTTTGGAAAATTTTCACCAAGTATAGGTGGTCGAACAGAGTTAAATTGGGTCAAGTCTGATCGCGGGCTAGGAGGCCAGTATCTTGTATGATTTTATTTCTTTTTAAGAAGTCTAAAGGATGCCTTGACAAATTGTATAGTAGTCGAGCAACTTTGACTCTTGGTGTAAGTAATGTTTTTTATTGATTGGAGGCTTAACCTTGTCTTGGTCGAGCAGATCCAACCTAGCTAGTACAGAATTACTTTTTTGATTGCTTTCAACACTTGTAATTTTTTAAGATCTTTTCAATATTAAGTTGTTCGTATAAGCAAAAATGTAAGCTCAAGGCGCAAGTTGATTATACAACCAAGCCCTTTGAAGGCTGTTCGTTTTTAGATGAACATAGCCTAAGGCCAAAAGCCCGTTAAATCCTAAGGCCAAAAAAAAAAAGTTCTTAAGGAACAAGGCCCAGTTACATTAAGATTGTTGAAGCACAGATAAAGATGCAAAGAACAATTAATGTAAGGTAAAAGACGAGCAATTAAGCAAAATATATTCATTAAGCACAAGGCTTGATCGCCCAAAAATTACAAAAAAGACGAACAACTCAAAAAAGAAGTACAAGTTCCTAGCTAATCCTGTCCGCTAAGATCCTTGCCCGGCAGGAGGAGATATGTTGTCATCTTTGGGGTCTTCAAGAGGAGAACCTTCAAGGGCAGGATCAACTGGGACCACCTCGGTTAGCTCAGCAATCAACCCCTCAGCATCAGCATGCTCCTTTAGAGCTCTTTCACTTTGATCGGCAGGAAGGATTTGCTCGCCCTCCGCAGCATCGCCCTCATCTTCTTCCTCGTCCTCGGGAGGACTTGTGATAATTATTTCTGGACCAAGGAAGTCAAGTTTGACTCCATAATCAGGCAGGTCGCCAATTTGGAGAGTTGTGCCCGGGGCTGGAGGGTTCGATTCGACGAAGTTGCACAACTCCTTGCCGATCTCTTAAACAATTGCGGCAGCTTTGAATTCATGGGCAATACGGATGCTCTCCGCATAACCAGTTACGTAACCAAGAATCGAGCTCACCTCCATCTTAGGAATAAGTTTCTCTTGGGTAATGGAGTTGGCGAGCTGGATTTCAAGGTCAAAATTTTCGTCGTTGCCTCAGTCGCGAATTTCTCGGCGACCTCCTTCTGCTGCTGAGCGCGAGCAAGTTCTGCCCGCATGTGCTCGACCTCGGCCATTTTGACCTTTAGCTCCTCGGAGACTTTGATGTGCAGGTCCAAGGCACGCTGCTCGCTAACCTGATGAGCTTTGGCTTTATTCTCAAGGTCGGCGATAATCTTCTTCGCCTCAGCCTTAGCGTCATCACGCTCCTTGGCAATACGGCTGACGGTGGCCGCATGTTGACGTGAGTCCTTCTCAAGGTCCTCAACTTGGTCGACCAAACGCTGCACGGCCGCCAGAGTATTGCCTGCCTCAATAAGACACAGACGGCCATTATCACGAGGCGTCTGTGTCTTGACAGTTTCGTTTAGCTCCTTGGTCCAGCTTCGAGCAACGACCTCAGAGGCGCGGCGGACAAAAGAGTTCGGGATCTCCCGAAGGTTGGTCGGCACCTTCGAGCAGACAAAGCGATGTACCAAGTTAGATCGCCCTGGGTACTGCTCGGGCGAGTAGCTGAAAAGAAATTTGTCAGTTAATAAAAGTAAGATGAGGAAAAGTGACTAAGTGTCCTGGGCGAGCAGGGTTGTACCTGTCAAGACGACATTTATCCCAGCCGAGGTAGGTGGGGTCGGATGAAGGACCGGAACCTTCACGGGTGGTGACGACCAGAGCCTGCTCGCCGGGGCGCTCCACAGAAGGAGTTTGTTCGCTGTCGCCTTCGGATGGTCGGACAGCCACCGTCACTTTCTCTTGAGCCGTCTTTGCTCGTTTGGCAGCCTTCTCGGTATCGGTGACGGGAGTGCCGTCTCCACGAAGAAGCCTCTTCGCCCTCGGAACCAGTGTCTTGGGCGGACTCGCCACGGGGGCAGGAGGCTGTGCCGGGCTCGACCCTCCAGCTAGCCGAGGGTCTCCTTTTCCACCCTTGGCCGCAAGGGCGATGATCTTTGAGAGGGGATCCGACTTCTTGCGTCCTTTTTTGGTCGGCATCTCCCAGACACAGTTATCGAGCTCTAGGAAGGAAGGGTGAAGCGTAACTGAGGCGAGCTGATCTGTAAAGGACATAAAAACAAATTAATGCCAAAGTATAAGACCGACCAGATCTGTTCGCCCAACATGAAGATACTTACCCTCCGGGATACGAGCTAGAGCCTCGAGATGGTGAGGGTAGGTCGTGAGATGAGCAACTCGCAGTGTATCCTCGGAGAAGAGATGGCCAATACTTCGATCCTCTCGGCGATGAAGGGCGATCAAACACGCAACAAACAGGAATTGATCGTTTATGCTATTCTTCACAGTTCGCCACCCCAAGTTCTTGGGACCTGAAACAAAGGAAAAAGCTTCAAAGATATAGAAGAGGTAAGACTCACGCTTTAATTCCCTAAACTCCGCCGGGGTCTCGATTCGTTCAGAACCCCCTGAAGAGTGAGCAGAAGCACGTCAGTCGCCTCCGATCCAGAACCAGTCATGCTTCCAATCTCGCACTTTCCCAGGAATATCCTCGACAAGTTTTTGGCCTGGTCGCGCCTTCAGATAGTACCAGCCCGCCTCTTCCCCAGTGTAGCCGGTCATCGTCATTAGGTAGCCAACCTCCTTGGCGGACAGCCTGTTGGGATACCCCTCTAGGACGAACATGACCATCAGGGCCATCAGATTTATCTACCCAACGGGAGTAAGTTGGGTGATAGCCAAGTTCACGTCATGAAGAAATTGGCCGACCAAAGGGTGCAACGGCAAAGAAACTCCAGCATTCAGGGTGGCAAGGTTGATCGCCGTCAATCCGCGTGGTGGGCGATCAGCTCTGTCGTCCACCAAGGGAGCATACATTGGGATATCAAAGGGAATCTTATAATCCCTCCGAATCTCGATCAAGTTCTCCTCGGTGATGGCGGATACGATACAGCTCGCTGCGAACTCGGTCGCCTTAAGTTTCCGTACTCCGCGAGCAGGAATGACAAAGCGATTGGAGTGCTCCTTTTCGTACTCATTCCAGTCGACACGGCGAGCAACCGCGACTGGAACCCGATGTTCGATCAATCTGGGCGCAGGGAAGTTGATATCTTTGAGATAGGCCCAGGTCAGTTCGTCAAGGTTCACCGGCTGAAGCACCTCGACTTCTTCGTCCTCGTCTTCGTGGAGGTCCAAGCTCGTCTCTTCTAGGAGCTGGCGAGCAGGATTTGCTCGCTCCTCTTTTTCCCCGGAGGGATGGGCTCCAGAATTGACTGAACGTGCAACTGAAGCCGCCTCGGGATCAGAGTCCAAATTAACTATAGGAGGATCTTCTTCGACGGGCCATTTTTCAGGATTCCGGGGAGGAAAAGAACTGGTCTCAGAGTGCGATGCCATCGAATAAGTTAAGGGAGAGATGTTAGGGTTTTGCAGATTCCGGCAAGGGAAGAACACGGCGGCTCGGAATTTTCCACGGCGGAGTAGGAATTCTTGGTGAATCTAGAACGCACACGACGCAAGAAGAGAAGAAAATAAGCAAAGAAAAAACTACCTTGACGTTGTTTGAAGATCGCCGGAAGCTGGAAACGGTCGCCGAAAATTTGAAAGAAAGGAGAAAGAGGAATTCGCGCTTAAGAAATAGTGTGAAAATGAAGAAAATGAAGAAAAATTCCCTTAAATACTTCTGGAAAAATGGGGTACCGGGCGAACAAATTTGAAAGTGGAAGGACCAAATTGCAAATTCTGGGCGCGTGCAGCACCTGTCCGACAAAACGGGAAGGCGCGTCACCTTGGGATTGTGTGCGCGTGGGCGGCAGCAATCATTCCACCCACGTCACACCTCGAGCCGTGCCCAGACCTTGGGATCCCAACCGTCCCCGACCCGAGTCTGCTCGACCAATGTTGTCCGCCCGTGAAAAGCTGCTCGCCCCGGGGACATTCTTGCTCGCCTTAGTGACACTTAAAAGTTGCCAACCCAAAAAGTGCTCATTCACCATCTTCACAATTTATTGATCGGCAAGGGGGCAATTGTTGATAGGCGAGCAGGAGCATCATCTGGGCGACCAGGATTAGCGCAAATCACACAAAATTTAAACTGGAATTAACACATGATTCACCCAAGACATCCGGCGAGCAAAACCTACATGCGATCAAGGCACATAGGCGAACAAAATCAGATCAAAAGCCACATGACGAGCTCAAACGGCATCCTGCCGATCAGATCCAACCACAGCGCCTAAATAACAATTAAACAAGATGAAAGACCATCAGAATCAGACTAAAGACTCCTCAAGGACAAGTCCAAAGTGACGAACAGCTCTAGACTGCGAGAAAGTCCAGTAGATAAGGATAGAATTTAGTTAAGATAAGGTCAAATTAGTCAAAGGACAGGTGTCGAGCATGCAGACTTGGTCGGCTAAAGGTCGTGCCACCTCCTGCTGGGCAAAAGTCTATAAATACTTAGATTTTTTCAGCAAATAAAACAAGCACAAATTAATATACACGTCCAAACTTCGATTACGAATCTAAAGCAGCTCGATTAACTTACAATCGAACTTAAACACGTAAGCTCACGTGCGATTCAAATCCATCTAAACCCAAAAATTCGTATTCACTAATTACGTTAGTGATCAATCACACGTAATTGTTTGATGATCAATTAACCACCTAAAACAGCCATTAATCTTCAAGATTAGAACCGATCGTCAACAGTCATGCTATATATCCCTCCAACATTAAGTGATACACTTACCTCATATTTTTTTAATATTAATATAATTGTGAAAATATTACACTGCTCTTTAATAATTTGAGCATAATATGAATCTCAATTTATACAACACCCCTTAGCCTCTCCACTGTCTTCGCCAACGTCCAGTATCACTGCCGCTTCTCCCTTGAACTATCCTTCACCCTGCATTTAGGGTTAAGTTGTAGAAAAAAATTAGCGAAAAATTCATATCAGAAACTTTCTTTAAAATAAGAATAACTCCAAGATTATTATTTTATATTGTTCATGTGTAGAAACAGTTCATTGGCGGGTTTTGAAGATTATTTTTAAATAAAACAAGTTTTTTTAATTACATATTTAATTCATTATTTTTAGTTAAATTAAATGTGAAATTGTTTATGGATAAAATATTAGAGGGCACATCTTTGGTCCCCTAGATTTATCGGTCTTTGAGCTATATATCGATTCATCGAAAAATCATATGGTGCGACAATCTACACCCACTATTTTACTAAGTTCACCCATCTCATTTATAATTCTTACTAATTATATTCACTATAAAATTATGTTTTAATCCAATAGTTAACATTTACAAACACACCTCTAATAATAATCACCGAGCAATCTCATTCAATTTTATTACAATCACCAAGCATTGCTACTTCCTTACATCTCTAATCCAGTGGTAAAAAATATGATTAGCATCTTTGCACAAAATGTCTATTAGGCAGATGGATTTAAAATTGAATGCGAAAGAAACCTACAATGTAATTTGTTCAGAATTTTAAAAATCTTATAGACTTTTTTTATTTGAGTTATATTATATTTTTTATTATACTTTATGTTTGAACAATTTAAGTTTTAAAATTGATTATATTTATGAGGAAAGTCATATAATTATTTACACCTTAAATAATATTCTGATTGTTTTCATATTTTTTCTTATTTTTTAGCGCATAATAGTGTTGGATGTAAACATTTTTTTGGAGAAGAATCATATTTGAAGTATTTCAGAACAAAATAATTTTCCCAATTTATTATGAATACAAGTTATTGGTGGCATGAATCATTGCATAATTCACCTCACTAAAGCTTGATTTAAATTTGTTATAATTATTGTATTGCATAAAAATGATTAATTTATTTTAAGAAGTATAATGGTATTTATGTCAGAGCAATAATGATTTTAGTAAGAATAGCTTAGGAGTGATAGTAAAAATGAATTAATGATCGTCTTGAGTATAACACAACGAAAAATATTATATCAAATATAAAATTGTAACAAATTCAGGCCGTGCGAAGCACGGGTAGACGCGTACTATGTGCAAACAATGAACAACATTATCTATTACTCCATCCATTCCTTCATAGATTTCTCATTTTTCTATTTTGAACATCCCACCAAAAGCTACCATTTCATATCTTGAAATCAAGTTACCCCCATTAAATAAAAAATTATCATTACACTTAATTTTATTTTTGTTCTTTTTTTACTTATTTTGTTTTTAATTTTCCTCACCCTTCAATTCTTACTCCAGAAACCATGGAAAACTTTCTGTGGGTGGAGAGTATGATCGTATGGATTTGGCGACTGGCGTTTATTGTGACGGAGAAAAATGAGAAGAAACAAATTGGGCTAAGCAAATAATAAAGATATAGAGTTCGTGCATGAATTAATTAATAAGTATATGAATTGTTATATATATTAGTATACTATACGTATTGATAATCAATCAAACAAAAATTAATATTGCAATTTGATGTTTCTACGATTTATTATTCAAAAAATATAACATAATGTCATTAATAATTAACATGACGTGCAATATATAAAATAATAAAATATTTCATTCTATTTAAAATATATGTCATTTTGGATAAAAGTACATATATTATAAAAAATTAATTGATTTTTTACTACAGTAGTAAAACCTCCATAAATTAATAATTTTTTCCGGTCCCGATTATGCTCAGTTAAAAAATTTACTAATTTCAATAAAATAAGATAATAAGATAATAATTTTAATTTTTTTTTATATAAATTAGTGGTCTCATCAATATTATACATTAACAATTTCTTCAAACTACAAAATAACTAGGACAATTAAATAAATAAGAATCTATTGTTGAATGTATTAGTAATTGTAGTTTGACAACCTTTCAAATGATAATTTTCATCAATTTACGATATCAAATTTTTTTAGTACATGTGAAATGATCTCTTTTGTATCCACATAAAGTTTTACAAATTTGATTTGTTATTGTTGATTTTAGAACGTCTTTTAAATAAGAAGTCATTGTGTTGTATGATTTAAAAAAAAAAAATCTATATATATATATTCTTTTTTCTTTGGTTGATGGATATGATTTATAGTATATATTAATTAAATGCAATGACTTTCAGCTTCATACATATATTAATGGATATGATGCATGATGAATATATAATGCATATATTAACTCAATGACTCACTTTTATAAAAATAAAAAATTTATTCATCGTTCTGGTTAAAACACTTTTTAATATAATAAATTATTAATTTATATATTAATTAATACCTCTCTAGAATAATAAACTTTCTCGGTCCCGACATTATTAATTTATAAAGGTTTTCCTGCATACACGGAATAATGTTTGACTTCCTCATTAAAAGAACACATTAATCTAGAATTTAAATTACAAATTGTCTCATAACTTTCTGACAAAATAAATTTAGTCCCAAATTAACTTTTTATCAGATTTGGTCCCAAATTCTCTAAGAAAGTCCAATATTGGTCCCAAATCGGCCGGAAATGTCAATAAGACGTCGTTTTTAAGTCCGAAATTGGGAATTTATGGCAAGAGTGTTAATGTGGTGTCCATATGTGCTAATTATATTTGACTTTGTCCTTTTCTTTAGGATTTTTAAATATATATTATGTGTAATAAAGTTGTAAAAGAAAAGAAAAAATCAAATTCAAGTAGTAAACATAAACGTCACATTAGCACCCTTGCCGGAAATCACCAAATTTGGACTTCAAAGTGAGAATTGAGACCAAAATTGGACTATGTCAGAGAAATTGAGACAAATATGACAAAAAGTTAATTTTGGGACCAAAGCTATTTCGTCAGAAAGTTATGGGACGATTTGTAATTTAAACTCCATTTATCTAAGAGGGCATTTGTTACAACTTTTTAAATGATAATTGTAATAAAATTTGTCTTTCTTATTTCAACACTTATTTTAACCCTCAGGGGTTGGCCTAGTGGAGAGAGCTTGAGATTTAAGAGTGTGATAGGTCTCATGTTCGAAACCTACTAGGTGCCATCAATTTCTAAGATGAATCAGTTCATACAGAGATTAGCACTGACTTGAAATGCGATTCTCCGTTAGTGGATGGATTATAGGTCCCCCGAATTAATCGGTTAAAAAAATAAAATTAGATTTCCCTACTCATTTTTTAAAATCGAAATGCATGCTATGCACTTTTATGTATTGAAGAATTTGTGATAATTAAAATTATCATCCCCAGGTCTAGTCTCTCCCTGCATCCGAATGCCATACAAACATGTTAATGGGAATTTTAGTAGTTGTGGAAATCCCAAATGGATCAAATTAAGTAGGGTAGTAAAACAAAACAACCGGCCAAAAATTATTAATTACATGTGTATTCTAGGGTCGGCCGAATTTCACCGATAGATTCACCGTACACACATTATTCGATTATATTGTTTTCTCTTTTGTGATTATTTATACTTTTTTTTTTTTTTTTGGATTGTTCTAATAGACTAATATTTGCTCACATACCTAAAATAGAAACACGCAATATTAACACCCTCAAATCTTCACTTTAAAATCAATAAAATACCTTTTTCAACTAATAAAACAAAATTTCTTAATATGAATGCAAAAAGAAGTGTGCAAAAATATTGGAATAAAAGAAGTAACATTTTTTGGGTTAGAAGAGTCATGATGGAATGTACATCGCACCGCGATCGCAATGACCCAATTAGTTCTTGTAATTTTTTAGCCATTGAAATTGTATTTGAATTTGAACGAAATTTTAGGACTATAACTTTATTTTAGTATAAATAATCTTTTGACTCACAATAATTTGTACTCCCCCATTTCTAAAGTTGTTTGCTACATCGCTAAAAAAGTCAATTTCATACACAATTGCTATATTTGTTTTTGGCAAAAAAAATTACAATACTACATTTTAATATTATATCCTCCATACGCTTTAACAAAAAATATCTAATATATCACTTTAAATAATACTCCCCCCGTCCACTAAATTTACACCCACTTTCTTCTGCTTTTGGTTGTCCATCAAAATTTTACCCCTTCCCTTTTTGGATATAAACATCACTCACAAACAAATAAATTAGTCCTACAATACTCCCTACAATATCCTTACTTTGTCTATTTTCTCAATAAAATAATATTTTTTATTAAATCATGTGCGCAACAGTAATGGAGTATAAATTTGGTGGACGGAGAAAGTAATGAACAACTCTATTTTTAAAACTTGTGCAAACAGTAATATATAAAACAATTATTGGACGGAGGGGAGTATAATACAAAAATACTCCCTCCATCCCTGAAAAATAGTCTTGGTTGCTTTATTAGGATGTTCCCAAAAAAATAATCATGCTATCTAAAATAAAAATAATAATTTTATTCACACTTTTCAAGATACACGAATTATATTAATTTTTTTAATAACTGTGCTAAAAGCATGACAATATTTTAATGTTGGAAGGAGTGGTAAACATTTTGACTTGATAGTGCTCTCATGTGTAGCCATTCTTAAAGAATTGATTGAATAAATTTGTGTAATTTTTTTCTTACTCTTCCACAATTTTTTGGTATTTAATTGGAAATAATTAAAAAAGAAGAAGAAGAAATAATGATAAATTAAGAAGGGGGTTCAGTGGGGGATGGTTAACAAGTAGGGGCCGACAAGAAGGACGAAACGAGCCGTCTAAAAAAAGACATGCATCAATTTTCTTTTCCGGAAAAGCCTGTTGCTCTTGTCCCTTCCCTCTCCACTGCTCCTATGTTTAATCATATCCACATATACATATTTCTGAATTGGATATGCAAGAATAAAAACGAATATATATATTATTATTATTATTATTATTATTATTATTATTATTATTATTGAATATTGAATATATATAATTTGAATAGGTTTTACGATTAAATAAATTTTCAATTAATACTTTTTAATGAGAACAACTAATATTTTTTATTAATATTTTTAATTAATGAAATATTAATACTTTTTAATTAAACAACTAATACACCCCAAACTTATTTAAGGTGAAACTTGTTCATTCTATACTTTCCCATTATTATTATTTTTTATTTTTTTATTCTGTCCTCTGCATTTTAATATTGAAGTTTTAGCTTCATGTACTTTATTTTAATATTTCCCTTCACTAATTAAATAATATTTCTTCTGTTCCACAATAAATTTCATATATTTTTTATTTTCGTCGATACCACAATAATTTTCAAATTCCTAAAATGAAAATAACACTCCCTCACAACACAATTTTATATTCAAGATCAACAACTTTTTTAAAAAGCACTACAAGAAAATAAAGAATTGCCTACAAAAATTTTCCAACAAAAAAATTTATAATAAGAATTGCCTACGATTTGCCTACGAAATTTTCTAATTATGAAAGCTTCAACATTTTCTCAACTTAAAAATAACTTGTCTACGGAATAAAATTTCTAAGTATAATTACCTACAAGTCATTTGTCTACAAAATTTTACCTACAACACAATTTGCCTACGAAATTTCCGTAGTCAAATTTTTATGTAAGTGGGGAAGGAAGATGCCTATACAATTAGAAATTTTCGTAGGTAATCTCTACTACGAATTTTTTTGTTGAAAATTTTGTAGTCAATCGACAATTTCCGTAGGCAATTTTATGTTTTCTTGTAGTGATGTGTGTCCAACTACATGTGAAGTTTAATTAGGGGACGGAGCAATGTTTAAAATTTTAGAGTAACACGCATTTTTCCCTCTTGTAGTAATATTTTATTTTATGTGAAAGGGAAAAAATAAGATAAATAAAAGTATGAATGGATAAAACCAAAATAAATAAAAGTACAAGTGGATAAAATAAAGAAAAATAAAAGTACAAATAATAAAATTGAGAAAAATAAAAATAAAAGGTGTAAGTCTAGCCGTGTAGGGAGTAAAATTAAAAGTACAGGCTCATGGAGCGAATAGTGCGTTTTGCCAATTTAAAACAAAGGATTTTTATTTAATTGAAATTTGAAGGTAGAGCCTTGGATTTCCATCTTCTTGCAGTTTACACAGTTTTATCTAGCATTCTGATATTGCTCTGAGATATACAAGCCCCAAATTCAACGATCATCCATATTTATTTCGTACTTTTTCGTCTCACAAAGATTACTTTTATTTTTTATTAAACCAATACAATATTACTCTTTTTTGCTTGAAATTCTAAATTTAACATATAAAATACTCTTATTTATTATATAAAAAATAATGTTTAATTCAAATATACATGATTATTTTTTATTGGATGGGAGTATTAAACACGATTTTTGAAATTTTAATATTAGGTGAATACTATACAATCATTTAAAATATTGTGATTCACAAACTGTCACAATTAATATACTACATCCCAATTTAAACCATCATAAAATTTCCTTCCATTATTGTAGAATTATTAAACATAGCAGTTTGAAGGACACAACTGTACAGTAAATTCATGTTTGACCATTAATTATGTTACTCTCTACTTTGTTTTTTCTTTTCTTTTTTTGAAAGGTACTGTCTAATTTATTTAAAAATATATATATTTTTCGTTAAGGTGGATAAAATAAAAATATTGTCGATTCATTGAAAAATAAAGTGATTACTAAAATAATATGGGAATAAATGCGAGGGGAAGATTAAAAAAGAAAATAAGAATAAATTTGAGTTATAAAAGAGTAATACATTGTCCTATAAATAAATAATGTGCAGAAGAGTGTTTACTTATTTTATTAAAAATGGAAAATTAAAATAAAACTAGAATGGTAGAAATGTGAAAAGATGTTTGTGCAAATAAAAACAAATTGCCCTAAATTCCTACGAGCATATCCCAAGTCAAAAAAGCCTGGTCCAAAGACGTCATCTCATAATCACAAAAGCGACCCCTTGCCTTTGCCTTGTGGTTGTGAGTACACACTTCCCTTCTCTCTCTCTCTCTCTCTCTCTCTCTCTATAAATACCCCTCCCTCCCTCCTCTCTTCCGACACCCAAACAAGCCCTAATTTCTCAGCATGCATTACCAAGCAGTACCGTACAGCTCGTACAAGCAGCACCTCCCGAAACGCAGCGTGGCGACGGACCCAATGGAGCGGATCGAGCGGATGGCGGCGGCGAGCGCGGCGGTCATATTCAGCGTGAGCACGTGCTGCATGTGCCACGCCGTGAAGCGACTCTTCTGCGGCATGGGCGTTAACCCCACCGTATACGAGATTGATCAGGACCCCCGGGGAGCCGAGCTCGAGGCGGCGCTCAAGGGCCTGCTCGGCGCCGCATCCGCAGTGCCGGTCGTCTTCGTCGGCGGCAAGCTCGTCGGGGCAATGGATAGTGTCATGGCGGCGCATATTAGTGGGGACCTTGTTCCGCTTCTAAAAGACGCCGGTGCTCTTTGGCTTTGAAATCTCTCTCTCTCCCTCCCTCTAAAAGTGTTTTAGAGCGAGAAATAGGAAAAAAGGTGGAAAATGGAAATGGTTTGTAATATTTATGTTCGTGTAAATTAGGTTCTGCTTACAGATGTTGTACGTCTTAGATGTGTTTTCTTGTAATAATATTGCTAAAATATGTTGCTTGTTAATTAATTGAACCGGATAATATTATATATTTGTTGTTTAATTTGTTGATTTAATTTTAATTCATCAACAAATTAATGTGACACTCGTAGAACATTTGATTAATCGTGAATTTTGAGGAGGGAATTTTATGTGACTTGTATACATTTCTCATTTTAAAATTTTAATTGAATTGAACTTTTGGGGTCATGTCCCTTTTTATACATGAAATGAGCACTACAAGAAAAAACACCTATAACTACACAAATCTTGATACACTATTTTTTAATTGTCGTTAAAGTCATTCTACTGCTACATAGGTTCTCACATTACCTATAACTACACTATTATAATATTTATTAGTACATTATCTAAAAATTGTCATAATAAAACCCTACCACCACACAATAACTAGTGTATTAACAACCTTTGTGCTTATCTAAATAAATAACACCTTTATACTAATATAATTTTAATATAAATGTGGAGAAACCTAATTTAAAAATATCAGCAGCTATTATATTATAACTTAAAGTCCGATTCTTTTTTATTTGAAGATTCTAATACTTTAGTAATTTTAAATTAGAGTATATATATAGAGTGAAATTGGTTCAATAATGAATTATTGAAGGATATTAGTTTTTTCACTAAAGAGTACTTATTGTTTTCACTGATAAGTACTAGTTATTTTCAATGAAAATATTTATTTTATTTTAAGTGAAAACAACTAATACCCTCTAGTGAAAACATCTAATACTTTTAATGAAAACAACTAATACCTTTCAATGATTTATGTATGAAAAAATTTCACTCTATATTTTATCTTTAAATTAATATAAGTAGCCAAAACATAACATGAACATCTCGATCAGGAGAAAAAAATTAACTAAGAAATAAAATATAATATAAATTAAAGACTACCACCAACTTAATTTTTTTGATTTAAGACAAAGTATAGAGTGAAAATTATTAATACATGAATTATTAAAGGGTATTACTTATTTTCACTAAAGTGTATTAGTTACTTTCACTTAAAGGTATTAGTCGTTTTCACTGAAAAGTATAAGTTGTTTATTTATTGATAATAAACTAAGACTCTTTAGTGAAGTCAATTAATACTCTTCAGTGAAAACAGTAACACCCTTTAGTAAAAATAACTAATACTCTTCAATGACTCATATATGAGCCAATTTCACTCTATACATGCTCTTAAATTAATTCTCGCATATTTAAATATTTTATAACAATTATACTCAGAAAAGACAAAATATAGAGTGAAGATGGTTCATACATGAATTATTAAAGGGTATTAGTTGTTTTCACTAAAGTATATTAGTTGTTTTCACTAAAGGGTATTAGTTGTTTTCACTGAAAAATATTAGTTGTTTATTAAAAATAAACTAAGACTTTTTAGTAAAGTCAATTAATACTCTTCAGTGAAAACAACTAATACACTTTAGTAAAAATAACTAATACCCTTCAATTATTCATATATGAGCCAATTTCATTCTATACATACTTTTAAATTAATTCTCGCATATTTGTATTTTTTATAACTATTATACTCGGTAAAGACAAAGTATAGAGTGAAATTGGCTCATATATGAATTATAGAAGGGTATTAGTTGTTTCCACTAAGGAGTATTAGTTATTTTCATAGAAGGGTATTAGTTGTTTTCACTAAAAAGTATAAGTTGTTTATTGAAAATAAACTTAGACTCTTTAGTGAAGTCAATTAATACTCTTCAGTGAAAACAACTAATACTCTTTAGAGAAAACAACTAATATCATTCAACGATTCATATACGAGTCAATTTTACTCCTTACGTACTCTTAGTTTAATTCTCGCATATTTATATTTTTGATAACTATTATACTCGGTAAGGACAAAGTATATAGTGAAAATGGTTCATGCATGAGGGTATTAGTTGTTTTTACTAAAGAGTATTAGTTGTTTTCACTAACGGGTATTAGTTATTTTCACTTAAAAGTATTAGTTGTTCAATAAAAATAAACTAAGACCCCTTTAGTGAAAATAACTAATACTCTCAAGTGCAAATAACTAATTCTATTCAGTGCAAATAACTAATACTATTCAGTGCAAATAACTAATACAATTCAATAAAAATAATTAATACCCTTCAATAATTTGTGTATGAACTAATTTTACTATACACATGCTCCTCTGGAAAATCTAATTCAAAATCATTTTATTTTTATTAAAAAACAAAGTATAAAGTGAAAATGGTTTACATATGAACCATTTGTATTCTTTATTTTACAAAAAATTTAAGTTATTTTCACTGAAGAGTATTAATTGTTTTCACTAAAGAGTGCTAGTTGTTTAATTAAAACAAACTAATACTTTTTAGTAAAAACAACGCATACCATTCAGTGAAAACAATTAATACTGTTGGGACATTGTCAGTTTTGATTTAGATCCCAAAGCCCCTGAAAAGATGATTGCCTTAATCTGTCTTTGTCAGGCTAGTCTTGGTTAGGATTAGTACTTAGTCATTTTACACTTCACAGGTACTCAGTGAGAGGAGAACTCACTGGAGACAATCAAGACTCAGAGCCTGAAGACGAAGAGCACCATCCTGAACTTATGGCAGTCTTCTAAGCTGGCTGAGTAAGTGTCAGTGATGAAGAGTATGACCCTGAGGTCATTACTAACTCAGTCCTGAAGGGAACAGGTTGTCACTGAGTAAATGGGAAGACTTGGAGTAGAGCCAAGCAATGCAAAAGGAATTTCAGCGTCAGGACAAGACCGGTGAGCTCAAGACAA
The DNA here is from genome assembly GCA_947034835.1 of Ballota nigra. Lineage (NCBI taxonomy): Eukaryota > Viridiplantae > Streptophyta > Magnoliopsida > Lamiales > Lamiaceae > Ballota > Ballota nigra. The sequence goes on along the minus strand of OX344723.1, from coordinate 41,654,104 downwards.
AATGAACTTAATAAGACAAGCCTGAAGCTCAGGAATAAGTTCTGACATTCTCACCAACCTGATGACGTGGACCAATCCGAGGAGGACACGCACGTACGGAACCTGACATAAAGACTGAATTCAGACTGCATACTCAACGGGCAAGCATTTAATGTGCATTAAATGCAAATACCAAATCCATGCAAAGGCGGCTGCTGCATAGAGATATGTCCGTTTGAAGCCCCTCTACATAGATGGCTAGAAGGCTATCTCTCCAACGGATAGTTTTTCAAACCACCTATAAATACAGAAGGCCTTGAACCCATTCAAGGTTACGGGAAATTTCCAAGCCAGAAATTACTCAAACTCTCAAGCATTCAAAAGCATTCAGCCTTTAAAAGAAGCACTCGAAAACATTCAAATTTCCCAAGTGTTTCTTAGCAACTGAGAGTTATTCTGTATTCCAAGAGCTAATTAGAATTATCTTAAGCTTAGAGAGATTATCCAATCCTTAGCATAGCTTTGCCTTGTAAGGATAATCTCAACTTAGTTGGAATCCAAACTGAAACCAAAACCCTAAGTTAGGCTTGTTGGGAGTAAGTCAGTTAGTGTGATAGTAAGAGGAGTTTGTATAGATCAGTGAGGTAACTGGTCTTGGTGCACCTTGGCACGTTAAAAACAAGAATCCCTTGAGTGGATTTCCTGTTAAGTCAGGCCGTGGACGTAGGAGCTTGAGACTCTGAACCACGTTAAACTCCTTGTGTTCTTACTGCCTTGACATTGTGCATACTTGCCATATTACCTGTTCATTCATTGCATTCAAGTTTATCAGGCCTGAATCAATCAACCTGATCTTCAAAAGAACCTGCCCTACTAAACACTTCTCAGTTTTGAGTAAAACAAGTTTTCAGAAAGCAAACTAAACAAGACTTTAAACTATCAGGGCTCAAACATTTCCGCACTGAACTTGAACTGATAGTTAGCCAACTGACCCGCACCAAGTGTAGTCAGTGGGTGTATTATCAGCTCCTAGTTCTTTACCACTCTGAGTGAAGGGGACTCAGTCAGTTTTAAGTTTGAAAATTGGTATACGTGTATTCCCCCCCCCCCATACACGTATTCCTCAGTCTTGTACCGGGACCAACAAGTGGTATCAGAGCAGTGGTTCGAAAGACCACTGACTTTGAATACTAATAGTTTCAGAGGAGAAACTGTTGGTGGTCACTGAACAGATCTGAGTTTGCTTTTCACAAAACTTGCATCATCATCATGACTTCGAGGAGACTTGAAGCTTCGTTACCTGAATTCTCTGTATCTAACTTTGTCTATTGGAAGTTCAGATTAGAGGCACATCTAGATGCCATCCATGACCAGATGCCGCGTGTACTCAGGGAAGGACCGATCAAGATCACTATTCCTAACGTCAGAGGACTGGGATACGATGATCTTGCGATTGGCGTGCAGGTTCCTAAGGAGAGGAAAGACATGACCAACGATGAAATCAAGATGGTGGGGCTTGACAACGTCGCCAGAAACATCATCTTGCATACGGTGCCTTTCGAGGAGTCAGCCAGGCTGATGAACCTAAAGACGGCAAAGGAGGTTTGGGATGAGCTGACCAGGATGTGCGAAGGGTCAGAAAAGATAAAGGAGAACAAGAGGAATATTGCCATTCAGAAATTCGAAGCGTTCGAGATGCTGCCTGATGAGAGCATAGATCAGATGGAGTCTAGATTCATCAAGTTGATGAATGAGTTGGTGATGTTGGACAAGGATGTCCCAAGGAGAGATGTTGCTTCAAAGATCCTGAATGCCCTTCCTGAGAGATGGGACAACAGTGTAATTATGCTTAAGAACACTCAGGATATGAGTAACATAACTTCTGCTTTACTTTTTTCAGAGCTAAAAGCGCTTGAATTTGATCTTAACAAAAGAAAGAAGAAAGTTCAGTCAGAAGAGGAAGGGAAGGAGAAAACTCCTGAGAAAAGTGTGGCGTTCAAGGCCAGGTCTGAACCTGTTGAGCCCTCATCAAATTCTTCATCAAAGTCACTGATGGAGATGAGCAGGGAAGAACTCGCTGAGGAGTACAGCCTGATGGCCAGACGATTTGACAAGCTCAATTCCAGGTTTGGTCGTTATAAAAAGTTTTATCAGGACTCACGTGACAGGAAACCTGAAGGAACCCACCAAAGCTCGAGGAGATATGAGGAGCGAAGGAACACTGACCAGAGGAGAGAACGTGGTGATGAAAGGAGATATTCTGAACCAAAGCCTGAAAGGAGAGACGAACAGAGACGTACTCGCGATGATAGATATCCAACCAAGGCTGAAAGCTCACCAAGAACCAGGGAACCTGACTCAAGGAGGAACCCTGAACCAAGAAAAGAAAGAATAAGTGAGCAGGTAGCATGTTACAATTGTAACAAGATTGGTCACTATCAGTACGATTGCCCGGAGCTGAGTGCTAGGGAGAGAGAGGAAAGGAGAGCCACGAGGGATCTAAGATCTGCAGATCGGAGGGCTATGGTGGCTGAGGATGCAACAGACTCTGATGGCCCCACTGAACGGTCACCTGAACTCTTCTCGGATGATGAGTACGATGATGTCTGCCTAATGGCTAGGGACGAGCCTGAGGTAACATCAAATTCTGTTTGTGCTTCTTACACTGGTCAAAATCCTGAGCTCAGCTCAGAGTCAGTTAGAGAAATGAACCTTCAGATCTGTCTTGATCAATTGATGGTTGATTTCTCCAGACTGCAGGAAACTAATGTCTTCTTGGTAGAGGAGAACAAGAAATTGAGTACTGAAGTTCAAAACCTGAATGAACAACTCACTCAGTCTGATCTCAAAGAATCAGCTCAGATTGTGAGACTAACTCAGGAAATTGACATGATCAATTCTGAGCGTCTCCCAAGAGAGAAAATTCTGAAGGAACTGGCTGAGGAAGAGCTGGTCAGGAAGGAAGAGCTGAAAGCACTTAAGAGTAAGTTTGATGACCTCTTTACCAGACATGAAATCCTGAAAAAGAGTGAGGACTCTCTCAAGAAAAAGGTTGCAGCAATGAATAAATCCTCAGTGGCTAGAGAGGAAATAAATAGCAACCAGATACTTGGGAACAAGAAAAAGGGACTTGGATATGTTCCTGAGAAATCCTCACAAGGTCAGTCTCATGTTGCTTCAGGGAGCAACACTGAGAGGGTATTTGTTCAGACAGGTCAGAGTGCACCTAAGGCTGTACTCCAGGCCCGTCAAACTGATAAGGGCAAGGAAACCGTTGACACAGTCAGGGTTGCTCCTAAGGTAGCTAAGCCAAAACCCAAGGGAAAGGCAAAGCAACCTGCGGAAGCCCCTGAGAGCTCAGGCCAGGGAAAACCTCAGCGAAAGCAGAGGAAGACTCAGGCCAAGAGCCCTCAGACTGGTCAGCGAGGGTACCATCATGCTTGGCAATACCATCAGGGAAGGCCAAACATGATGACACCCCCGTGGTTTTGGCATCCTGAGGCCTTTAACTGTTTTCCTTTCCCTCACTTGCCTAGGGGGAATAGAAATCAGGGTCCTTATCAAGAGCAAGGCCCAAGACCTGCTGCACCCAGACCTAGGAAGAACAGGAGGCCAGCCCAAAAGGCACCCACTCAGGCTCCTGCGAAGCCTAAGTCTAGCACCCATACACCATCTTCCTCTCAGGCTAAGAAGAAGAAAGTTGTGTATGTCGATGTTTCAGGGAGACAGATTCACCACTCTGAGGCAATCAGGGTTGTGAAGCAAGTCTGGATCCCGAAAGGTACAGCTGACACAATAGGACCCAACACCCAATGGGTACCTAAAGCCTGATTTGCTTACAGGCGGCTGTGGATCACAACAAGAGGAGAGAAGACTCAATCAAAGCTGTTTGGTACCTAGACAGTGGTTGCTCAAGGCACATGACTGGAATGAAGAGTCTTCTCCAAGAATATCAGGCTAAAGATGGTCCACAGGTAACCTTTGGTGATAACTCAAAAGGTGTTACTAAGGGTTTTGGTGTTCTAATTATAGGTACAGTCAGAGTGGAAAATGTGTCCTTTGTGGAAGGACTGAAGCATAACCTGCTGTCAGTAAGTCAATTCTGTGACAAAGGGTTCAGTGTTGAGTTCTCATCGAATAAATGTTCAGTCAAGGACAAATCAACACAAGTGCTTCTATCAGGTATAAGGAAAGGTAACGTTTATCTCGCTGATTGGAGCAGCACTATTCCTAATACTTGTCTTGTTGCTAAAAGCTCTCTAGAGCTCAGTTGGTTATGGCATAAAAGATTAAGCCACCTGAACTTCAAGATTCTTAACAAAATTTCTAGACAGTCACTTGTTGATGGTCTACCTAATGAAGTTTTTAGCAAAGATCACGTGTGCAAAGCTTGTCAGGAAGGGAAGCAGGTCAGAGCGTCATTCAAAGAAAAGGCTTCCTACTCCACTGACAGGATACTTCAGCTCTTGCACATGGATCTATTCGGTCCCATAACACCTGTGAGTATGAATGGTAGAAAATATACCCTTGTGGTTATTGATGATTATTCTAGATATACTTGGGTTATTTTCTTGTTAAATAAGAAGGAAACACAGGTGAAGCTTCCAGAGTTGCTCAGAAGACTCAGCAATGAGAAAAATCAGTCCATTACTAAGATCAGATCTGACAAGGGCACTGAATTTATAAATTCATATATTTCTGACTTTTGTAATGAACTTGGTATAGCTCATGAGACTTCTGCAGCTAGAACCCCACAACAGAATGGTGTCGCTGAAAGGAGGAATCGGACACTGAAGGAAGCTGCAAGGACCATGCTGGCTGAGTCAGGATTGCCCAAGAAGTTTTGGGCTGAGGCAATCAACACTGCATGCTACACTCAGAACAGATCCATGCTGAGCAAGCAACATGCTCAGACCCCATATGAGACATGGAACAAAAGAAAACCTCGTATTTCTTACTTTCATGTGTTTGGTTGTAAGTGCTTCATCCTCAACAATGGGAAGACCCAGTTGAAAGCCTTTGATAGCAAATCTGATGAAGGAATATTCTTGGGATATTCTGAAATTAGCAAAGCCTTCAGGGTTTACAATTGTAGGACCCTTGTTGTGGAAGAATCACCTCATGTTGTCTTTGATGAATCTGCTAATGAGTCTAGGGCAAAGGTGCTGAATCCTGACACTGAGGAGGTCACGAGGAGTGTGACAAGGCTGAGCTTGAAGAATCAACCTGATCCCAAGATCAAGACTGTGCCAATCCCCAGATGGGATGATGATGACGATCAGGATGATGAACCAAGTGCCACTCCTAAACCCAGCACATCAGGGATTGTTGAGCCTCAGACAGAGGAATAGGCTCAACCTGAGGTAAGTACCGTCTATGAAGATGCTGTTGCAGCTGAGACGGCACCTGAGTCACCTCATCAAGGGGGAATCAATGTCCCTGACATTGAGCTTGTTAATCCCTTTGGTATAGACTCAGGATCATACCCTTCTGTTCAATTTCCTGAATTTTATGAGCCTGTAGACACTAACATTGCAGGTACTTCAGGAACAACTCCTGGCAAAAGAACATGGTTAGAAGATCATCCCATTGATCAAATTATTGGTGATCCAACTGAGGGAGTCAGGACCAGACGGTTTCATGGTGAAAGTGCACTGTTCTGTTGCTTTCTCTCTGAGCAAGAGCCTCAGAACATTGAAGAAGCTCTCACTGACTCGAACTGGATCATTGCCATGCAAGAGGAGTTGAATCAGTTCACAAGGAATCAGGTTTGGGAACTGGTAGATAGACCTAGGCATCAAGGTGTAATTGGTACCAAGTGGGTCTTTAAGAACAAGAAGGATGAGAATGGTGTTGTGGTAAGGAACAAGGCTAGACTGGTTGCAAAAGGGTATTGTCAGTCTGAAGGAATAGACTATGATGAGACTTTTGCTCCAGTGGCTAGATTGGAAGCTATCAGGTTGTTCCTTGCCTATGCGACATATAAGAAGTTCAAGGTGTATCAAATGGATGTCAAGAGTGCATTCTTGAATGGTGTACTCAATGAAGAGGTATATGTTGAACAACCTCCCGGGTTTGAGGTTGGAGATAGAGTATACCATTTGAAGAAAGCACTCTATGGACTTAAGCAAGCACCAAGAGCTTGGTATGATACCCTCTCTCAATTCCTGACTGATCATGGGTTCAAGAAGGGAACAGTGGATAGGACATTGTTCAGGATCACTGAAGGTGATGACATTCTCTTGGTCCAAATTTATGTGGATGACATAATATTTGGATCACCAAATCATCAGTTATGTGAAAAATTCTCTAAACTGATGACTGGTAAATTTGAGATGTCAATGATGGGAGAGATGAACTTCTTCTTAGGATTGCAGGTCAAGCAGACTGATCAAGGTATATTTATTAATCAGGCCAAGTATACAAGAGACTTGATTCATAAGTTTGGTGTTCAGAACAGCAATCCAGCCAGGATCCCAATGAACACAAATTGGAAGATGGATCCTGACACTGAAGGGACTTCAGTGAATCAGACTGAGTATCGTGGGCTGATAGGTTCTTTATTGTACCTGACTGCAAGTAGGCCTGACATTACGTTTGCAGTTGGTGTGTGTGCTAGGTATCAGTCTGATCCCAAGAGAAGTCATTTGGAGGCTGCTAAGAGGATACTTAAGTATTTGAAAAGGACAGTTAATATGGGACTATGGTATCCCTCAGATGACAACCTTGAACTGACAGGGTATTCAGATGCAGATTATGGAGGTTGTAGGATTGATAGGAAATCAACCTCAGGGACATGTCAGTTTTTGGGAAGTAAGTTGATCTCGTGGTTTAGTAAGAAGCAGAGTTCAGTGGCAACATCCACAACTGAGGCTGAGTATATGGCTGCAGGGAGTTGTTGTGCTCAGATCCTATGGTTGAGGCAACAGTTGAGGGACTACCAAGTATTTGCTAATCAGGTTCCAATCTATTGTGATAACAATAGTGCAATAGCAATCACTCAGAACCCAGTGCTTCACACAAGGTGCAAGCATGTGGATATTAGACACCACTTCATTCGAGATCATGTGGAAAAGAAAGATATTAGGATGGAAAAGATTCACACTGATAGGCAAAGAGCTGACATCTTGACTAAGCCCTTGGCTGAAGCAAGGTTTATGGAACTGTCAGTGGAATTGGGACTCTTAGATCCGGGAGAGCAGTCAGTGTAGGGTTCTAGGGGGAACTCAGGCCAGACTCGACTCAGTGAGGTATCAGGGTGCTACAATGTCTCCCTGACAGGTATGGGTTCTAACCTGACCCTTGTGAATCTCAAGCGTCTCCCTGAGTCATTCGTCCTGAAAATCTTTATTAAATGCATTCCGTTATCATTAAAAGCGCGCCTTTTTATATTTAAACCCACGCGCACGGAGCATTTAATGCCACAGTTACTTTTTCATATACGTGTCCGTTTTATACGGAATGTGACTGACTTGGGGTTTTAATTAAAACTGAGATTAATCCTGGCCTCTCATTTCAAAACCTTTCGAATTCAGGAATCAATCTCAACCCCACGTTTGAGTAACTGACTTAGTCTTATCAATCAAGGGTGTCATTTGAGGTCTTTACGCAAACACAACGCACAATTTGCACACTGAGTTTTCTCTTGCTCAAACACAGAATTTCTAAAACCTCTTTCTCAAAACACAATGGCATTCCTTGATTCCGACTGGACAACCGACAAGATCATCGATGTTGTTGAGAAGAAGCTGGTACACATGGAGCAAGTCATCTCCATGGAAGGTATCTGTCTAACGGTTGAGGAAATCAAACCCGTTTTTAAATGGATTTCCGACGCCGGGTTGGAAACATACTTCACCACCCGCCCCTCTTCTGTGCTCCCAAGAACAGTGGTGGAAGCTTATTTGAACATGTTCTTGCGGAAGGGGGAAGTCTTCACAAAGGTGACTGCGCTAAAGCCGATGGGGGTAAAGAACAGCGACGGAGAGCCTCTCTACGACTCGGAGGTGGTCACCATCGATCTCAGGCAGGCGGTGAGGGAAGTCTTCAAACTGCCATCCTCTGGCATCAACCCCAGGACTTACAAGGAAAACTCGGAGGGAGAATTCCTTGGGAAATGGACCAAGTCAGGGTCTTCGGAGTTCAGGGCCCGTCAGAACAAGAGCACTCTGAAGCCAGAGTACAGAGCTCTGGTGGACTTGGTGTCCAAGATGGTGATGGGAGCAACTGGCTCTCACGAGCAGTTGAGTCTGCCCAAGCTAAGGCTCATGGGAGCAATCGCTGATGGAGTGGAAGCGAACTGGGAGCAGTTCTTCCTCGATCAACTCCATCAGGCGGGATTGGACAAGATCACGCGTGACAAGGAGAAGAAGCACATATCCGTCAGTGCCATCTTGCCATTTGGCACAAGATTGTCCATGCTGATTGCTCATGCGTGCCATGAGTACACTTTTGACTTTGAGGACAACCTTTCCTCAAAGAAGGTCATGTTTTCCTCACTGAGTGACACCTATTCAGTGCTAGGGCTGACTGATCCCAATGTGAAAGCAAAGGGTCAGGCCAGAAAGCCAGCTGGGACGGCCAAGAGAGTGGCAACCAGCCTCATTGAAAAGGTGGATGAGCTCCTTGAGAGGAGTAAGGAGGCTGAGAAGGTTGTTGCTGAAGAGGTGGAGCAACCTGAAGTGGGCGTGGCTGAGAAGAAGGAGGGGAGGGTGAAAATCGTGCTGTCAGGGAAGAGCACGAAGTCAGGGACTGAGTCAGATCCCAAGAAGGCCGGGACTGAGGCTGAGGGAACTGATGATGACGTCAGTAAGGAGGGCGCTCAGGGAAAGAGGCCCCTGAAGAGACTTAGGAGGGGAGTAAAGAAGTCTCCTGCTAAGAAACTTCCTGAATTGAGTGAGAGGGAGAAGTCAAGCTCTCCTGGAGCCTCTGACTTAGAGGAGGTGAGAAAGACTGTCGAGACGGCTGAGTCATTGCAGCCTGAGACAGCACCCACACAAACACCCCCACATCCTGAAACCCAAACACCTTCCATCCCTGACCCCACACCTCAAACTCCCCAACTCCCCCAACCTTCAGAGCCAAATTACCCTACTGAGTCAGTGCCATCAACCTCACTTACAATTGAGCCTGACCAGTTAGCCGAGCCAAACCTTCCCAACCCCTCAGATTTTCCCTCATACCCCAACCCCAAAGACTGTCCCAAATCTATTTCAACAGAAGAGGATGTGTTCCTTGAAATAGAGGAGGAGGAGCTGGATGAGCATATGGCGGGAGGTATACTGGAGAATACACTCAGGGGGAATGCCACGGAGTGGGCAGGAAAGTGCTGGCCTGGGCTGTACAAATACACTGAATTGCTGGCATATGTGGTGGAGCTCAAAGTTTGGTTGGACTTCAAACAATCAAACATGCAGGAGCAACATATGCTGGTAGACGCACGCGGCTGGGAGCATTGGGAGACGGAGGAGGCCAAGATCTGCTCATTCTTTGGCCTGACAAGCTGGCTTCAACTTTTGAACTTCGACAACCTGAAGAAGCTTGTGGCTGAAATGATGACCAAAAGCAAGGCTGATCTTCTCCCCGTTGAAGAGAAGAAGGATGATGAGGAGGATGATGACACTCAAGGTGGAGCTGTGGAAAAGGCAGTGGAGGAGACTGCTAGAGAAGTTGATGAGATGGACTCTGAGCCTCAGGCTCAGGGGGAAGGTGACAAGAACACTGGTGCCAAGGGTGGACCAGTGGCTGAGGATGTTGTGAACATCTCAGCTGCCAATGAGACATCTGTCGATGAAGGGATTCCCTGCCCAGAGACACGAGAGGATGATGTTGAGGCGTTCAAGGAGACTCTCAGTTCCGAAGGACAAGTTCCTAAGGTTCAAGTTAGCTTAGCCGAGCCTGAGGAGGCGGCTATGACTACTTCACAACTGCCTTCAGTGCACCTTGAAGAAGGGACTGATGCTGCAGGGGCTGACAAGGGAAAGCAGTCAATCACTGATGAGGCCGCTGATGATGAAGATGTGGTCATAACCGGGGTCGGCCGTGCTGAATTTACATGCATAGTGGAGGTCAAACAGGAGAAAACCTCGGAAAATCTAGCTGAACTTCAGGAGGAAGTAATGAGGCTACGTGCTGAAAAAGATGAAGACTCCAAGGCCCTGGCGAAACACATCAGGTGGACAAAGTCAGCTTACAACACCCTTGCTAACAGGGAGCTGATCTTGTTAAAGCGCACAATGACTGACACGGCCAAGTCAGTGAAGAATGAGAGGAAGCGCACAAAGAAGATGCTCAAAAACACTCTCAAGAAGCTTGAAGAGAGGGATGCGATCAGGGACGAAAAGATGAATCAGGCAGTGGACAGGCTTGCAGTTCAGACTGGAGCTATTGTCACTCAGGCCTTGAAGGACTCAGCGTCCAAGTTGGAGCTGGAGTCAGGGAAGCTGGATCGCACATCTCAATCAGTGGCGGACATTTTGGCTAAAGCCATTGAGGAGTCTGCGAAGATACTGACTGAGGTTAGCAGAGTCAGCGGTGAGTCCTTGAAGGTGGAAGAAAGGATCACCAAGGCTGAACAAAGTCTCCAACTCTCTATGGAGGTCTTTGAGAAGAAAGTCAATGCTGCCATCAGTTCCGTATCCTTTGCAGGGACTGGGATTTCAATGGGAGTTGAGTTATTGAAGGAGGGAATCAACGATGTCCATTCCCTAGCCTCCTTCGTAATCAACAGCGGATCTGACGCATTCCCATCTGAGGCCAATGATGATGCCAAAAAGGGGGAAAAGAAGAAGAAAAGATCCCGCCCTGAGGCATCTGAGGCAGTTAGTCAAGGAGAGACCGTCCTAGCTGATCCTGAAGCCAATCCTGATGGAAATATTCTAAGGGTAAGGAAGTCAGCTAGGTTAGCGGCCGTGGAGAAGGAAGGAGAACAATTAGTTGCCAAGATGAGGGAGGAGGCAACAAAGGCAAAGGCTAATGAACCTTCAAAGCAACAACCTGAGCCAGTCCAAAGATCATCACCTATGAGCTCAAGGAAGAATCCCATCACTTACTCAGGTGAGTTAGTTGCGGAGCTATGTGCTGAAGCATGGGGAGATCAACCTGAAAAGACTGAGGCTATGCGCAGAGCTGAAATTGCTCAGAAGGAGAAGATGCGCATTTTGGAGAAGAAGGTTGAGAAGCTGACGGATATCACTGAGCTTCAACAACGTGAACTAGATGATGCAGTGATCAGCTTGCTAAGGAGGAAGAAGGCGAAGCCTGAGCCAAGGAAGTACAGAAAGAAGCCAACAGTTAGGAAGGCAACAATTCTTCAAGTCAGAAGGCCAGAATCAGGAGCAAGGGAAGCTTTTGTTGATGAGTTCGTCTCAGAGACTTTGAAGGAGTTTTGGACTGATGCAAGGGATGAATTTGTCAGGCTATGGTTTGTTGTGAAGAAGTGGGGCGACACTGACGATATTGATGCCCACTTCACTAACTATATGATGGACAATCATCCTGAGCTATTCCAGAAGATCTTGGAGGAGGCTGAGGCAGCTAAAGTCCAAGTGAAGGCTCCTGAGTTCATCATTCGAGCTCCTCCCTTGATTCCTGGAACTCAAAAGCATGACACTAAGGCCATAATGATGGAAGTCTTGAAGATAGCCAGAACTGAAGGATATGTGAACCAACCTGGAAGACTTGACGAGCTAAAGGCAAGAGTTTATGCAGGATATGGACTCAAGCCTGAAATGAGATTAGTCTAGGTGTTCACAGGCTTCTTTGTAATAGATTAGATTCATTGTAATCATTTCCACATCTATCAATGAAATCTATTACTTTTGCCCACAGACAAAAACTCATTGTCTTTTTGGCTTGTTTAAAATTTTGTACTTTATCAAGAATTGCTCTAACACTGTCTTATCTTATAGATAGGTTTGTCTTATCTCCTCTAAGTGTTTTGAGGATCTTTTCAGTGTTTTGGCATCATCAAAAAGGGGGAAATTGTTGGGACATTGTCAGTTTTGATTTAGATCCCAAAGCCCCTGAAAAGATGATTGCCTTAATCTGTCTTTGTCAGGCTAGTCTTGGTTAGGATTAGTACTTAGTCATTTTACACTTCACAGGTACTCGGTGAGAGGAGAACTCACTGGAGACAATCAAGACTCAGAGCCTGAAGACGAAGAGCACCATCCTGAACTTATGGCAGTCTTCTAAGCTGGCTGAGTAAGTGTCAGTGATGAAGAGTATGACCCTGAGGTCATTACTAACTCAGTCCTGAAGGGAACAGGTTGTCACTGAGTAAATGGGAAGACTTGGAGTAGAGCCAAGCAATGCAAAAGGAATTTCAGCGTCAGGACAAGACCGGTGAGCTCAAGACAAAATGAACTTAATAAGACAAGCCTGAAGCTCAGGAATAAGTTCTGACATTCTCACCAACCTGATGACGTGGACCAATCCGAGGAGGACACGCACGTACGGAACCTGACATAAAGACTGAATTCAGACTGCATACTCAACGGGCAAGCATTTAATGTGCATTAAATGCAAATACCAAATCCATGCAAAGGCGGCTGCTGCATAGAGATATGTCCGTTTGAAGCCCCTCTACATAGATGGCTAGAAGGCTATCTCTCCAACGGATAGTTTTTCAAACCACCTATAAATACAGAAGGCCTTGAACCCATTCAAGGTTACGGGAAATTTCCAAGCCAGAAATTACTCAAACTCTCAAGCATTCAAAAGCATTCAGCCTTTAAAAGAAGCACTCGAAAACATTCAAATTTCCCAAGTGTTTCTTAGCAACTGAGAGTTATTCTGTATTCCAAGAGCTAATTAGAATTATCTTAAGCTTAGAGAGATTATCCAATCCTTAGCATAGCTTTGCCTTGTAAGGATAATCTCAACTTAGTTGGAATCCAAACTGAAACCAAAACCCTAAGTTAGGCTTGTTGGGAGTAAGTCAGTTAGTGTGATAGTAAGAGGAGTTTGTATAGATCAGTGAGGTAACTGGTCTTGGTGCACCTTGGCACGTTAAAAACAAGAATCCCTTGAGTGGATTTCCTGTTAAGTCAGGCCGTGGACGTAGGAGCTTGAGACTCTGAACCACGTTAAACTCCTTGTGTTCTTACTGCCTTGACATTGTGCATACTTGCCATATTACCTGTTCATTCATTGCATTCAAGTTTATCAGGCCTGAATCAATCAACCTGATCTTCAAAAGAACCTGCCCTACTAAACACTTCTCAGTTTTGAGTAAAACAAGTTTTCAGAAAGCAAACTAAACAAGACTTTAAACTATCAGGGCTCAAACATTTCCGCACTGAACTTGAACTGATAGTTAGCCAACTGACCCGCACCAAGTGTAGTCAGTGGGTGTATTATCAGCTCCTAGTTCTTTACCACTCTGAGTGAAGGGGACTCAGTCAGTTTTAAGTTTGAAAATTGGTATACGTGTATTCCCCCCCCCCCCCCCCCCATACACGTATTCCTCAGTCTTGTACCGGGACCAACAAATACTATTTAATAAAAATAACTAATACTCTTCAATAATTGCTATATTTACCAATTTCACCTAGACATACTCTTGTCAAAATTGTTTCATAATAAATGGATAATTCCTTTTCAGTTTTCATCGTAATTTTTGTAGAAATAAAATATAAAATACAAATAAAATAAAAGAAAGTATTGTATACAAAAGCTAAAAAGATCTCCAAATTTGTTAGAATATAACACGCTTCAAAACTAGGAAATTCAAAAAGAAAATCTAAAATAAGAAACAGAGCGCGAGAATGAATTTATCAACGCGGGAGAAGAGAGCAAAACCCTAGAGCGTGGCTATGACCGTGGTTATTTTCTCTAGCAGTTTTCATAGTATCCATTCAAAAGGTTCTATTCCTCTTGCACACAGTAGCATTGAAACGGTGAAAGGGACGAAGAAAATCATAGTATAGCCTAAGTAAGTATTCGCACCAAATTAATTTATTTCAATTGATTGATTTTCTTATTTTAGGGAAGAATTCATTGTTTGCAGAAATAGCCGACCAGGTACAAAATATTTCATTTCTCTCTCGTTAATTTATTCCGTCAAGGCAATTTTACCAGATGATCTCTCAGTCCATCTTCTTCTGGTGTAAATATTATGCAAATTAAATGGATAATTTTTATAATTGCGGCATCGCATCTTTTTTTTTTTTTTGTGGTGTAGATCTTGCAGGAGGAATGTTGTTGCTTTGATTGAGGCTGTTTCTGGGGCTTATTTCAGTAGTGTCGAGGCGGCTAATTCTGTCAATTGTCCCGTTCCACCCAATTTCTCAATGCCTAAAATCTGGTAACTCCACTCACTTTGGAGTTCGCTTGAGTCAATAACTTATCTTGCTTGTGTGGGGTTTTTTATGCTTTTACTAACTTTTGTTGCTTACGACTTTATTTTTCTTGAGAAGTATCAATATATTATCATATTTAATGGGCATTGTATTTGTTAGTACTTACCACGTAAATTTTGTTTGGTAGTATGTGATTGTAATTTTCGTAGTTTAATAAATGGAAGGATTGCTAGTCTAATCGTACATATGTTTTATCCGAGTAATTATGTTGTGCTTGGAGGATTTTAGTGCAATATAAAGCTAGTGATTACCTTGTTTAAGTCTTGGTTTTTGCTGAGAGTACCTCCACCTTAATGATGAATGATTCAACAATGGGTGGCAATTAGACTACTAATGCAGTACAAGTGTCATGTTCTGCATTTTGATTATTTTCTAACTTTGTGGGTGTTGGTCACTATATTTTAAAGGTAAAATAAATCACCCCAGAAGTGTTAACATAGATATGTTAAAAAAAATCAATTGATCATTTAGTGCAGCAGTAGTTGACTTCATAAAATGAGAATGTCGGATTTATGTTTATTTCAATTTAGACAAATTTGCCTTTGATTAAACTATGGGGCAGTGCCTCTTTGAAAGAAAGGTGTAAACAAGATGAAATAGTTTGTGAAAGGAGGAGAAGTTCTGTCATTTTTCGACAAAATCCATGTGAAATTGGTCATGAAACTTATTGTTAAGGTTTTGAATATGCATTAATTAACGGAAAGAAATTTGTTGGCAATACACCAAAGGTTGTAATGGCTAATAACTATAAAAAAATAAGGTTCAACGAAATGAAAGAAAGGTTTAGAGAGTGGACTTGTGTTTTTCTAGTTTATTTATTTCCTTGTTAGTTTGATTCTATTGATCTAGGAAATTAACAATGTTAGATAGAAATCTAAATGATGATGTTTGAGATTGAGTTAGTCTTGATCATTATTTTCTATTACTTTAATGCTTCCACTTGTACACTTTTTTGTGATTCATCCACGTTTTGTAACATTTGAAAACATGATTCTGGCAATTAAAATTTATGTGTTGAATTGTCTCATACATCAAGTTTAAATTATTGTGCGGCCCGTGGATTTGAGTATGAGTTATTCTTTTATCTTGATTTTATGTCCTTTTTAAGTATGCTATAGTTTAAAATTGCAATCTTTGGGAGTTCTTTCTTTTATTCATTTTTGTTAGGTTGGTATTTTATACATTTTTATTTGTTAGCTATTAAGAATGACATGTTACATTATTATTCATATAATTGATTGTAATCTTGTCTTATGGTAAACTTGTGATCTTTTAGAAAATAAATATACAATAACTAGATTGCTATATGATCCGCATTTTGCATCAATTCTTTTTTTACTAGACAAGACAATTGACATTTCCGCTACTGCCTTACTGGTAATTTATTGTTACGCTTTTAAGCTTTTATTGAATTTCACATTAGATTTCTTCCATTTTTAGAACCATTGTTAAACCATATGTCATGTTATAATTGCAGGTTGGTGCCTTAGAAAAATTCAAGAAAATTGAGCTTCCAAGGTTTTGAGGATGCATGGTGCTCATCCTGTTGGAGTTTCTCCCTGCCTTTCTTCTCCAATAACTTTTTTTTGGTTCTGATCTCGCATTTGATTAGATTGCAAAGGTTCTGTTAAGACGTCTTATGTATATTTAGGTTTTGTTAAGATCTCTTTGTAAATTTTGGATTATGATAGGAAATTTGTTTAGATAAATTGAGAATGTTCTAGGCATTTTGTTTATAAATTATCAATTTAAGACATATGTGTATTCATTGAATTTTGTAATTTTTTTTTATTGATTGAATTGCCTTTAAATAATAATATTTACAAATTTATTATATTTATATTATTAATATTATAATTATTATTGGTATTATAGTAATTTTAAATATGGAATATGCTATTATGGTAAATGGTAAATGACGTGGAATTAATTAAGATATAATATAAAATTAATATTATAACTATGATATATATATATATATATATATGTAAATATATATTATAATTTTTATTAATGTTATGACATTTTCGTGTGTCATATTAGGGATGTATGGAAAAATATATATGTAGTCATAGTTTACATTTTAGTACGTTTATAAGTGTAGTGATAGTTCCCTATCTATTGTTACATTAGTTTAGATGACACTAACAACTAATGTGGGGATAGATGAAGTGTAGTGAGAGGTAATTTATCACTACATTTTTAAATGTCATTTTAAGCAATTTTTCTTGTAGTGGAGATTTTTGCCCTCTCAACCTTCCTATTTGAAAAATATCATATTTTTCTTAGCTTCGCAATAAGTAGTGAATAGCGATCGATGATCGTAGATTGCAACATCTCAGTCGTAGATGATAGCAGACGGTCGTTTGTACTTTAATTGTAGTCATGTAGTATATATGATCATAGAATCATAGAAAGAAAAGTTTCATTTCATTGCATGCACATATTAAAGTAATCACACCGTTTTAGAATATTTTTTTTCCGCACTAGTCTAGGCACACATTTTCCAAAAAAAAAATGGATTTTTTTTTTAGTAAAACAACAATACATGAGTAAATGGGTGTGTATTTTTATAAATGGGCACACAATTTACTATTTTTTTCTTGTGAAGTGTCACTAAAAAAAATTACCTAAAATAAATTTCAACACAAAAATTTCGTAGTGGGATTGTCTGCAACATGCCCACAAAATTTTCTAATCATGTAGACACTTTCATTCCTCATCCTACAAACAATTTGTCTACGAAATGAAATTTCTAAGCATTAATTACCTAAAAACAATTTGTGTATGAAATTTCCGTAGGCAAATTTTTTTGTGGGTAGAGAATGAAAATGCCTATATAATTAGAAAATACTCCTTCCGTCCCTAAGTAAACTTCTCACTTTCCTTGTTGGGTCGTCCCCCAGTAAACTTCGCATTCCATAAATGACAAAAATAACACTTTATTACATATAATCTTTAACCTTCAAAGTCACACAATATTATCAAAGTATCACTCATTCAATTCACTTTTCAACACTATTCATTACTTTATCCTAAAAGTCAACATGTGACCTGTACCATATATTAATAAACAAATACACTTTCTTAAACCATTCAACAAAAAGAAGTGGGAAGAAAGCTCGGGGATGGAGGAATTATGTAATTTCGTACGCAATCCCACTATGAAAATTTTGTAGTCATATTAACAATTTGCATAGACAATTTTATATTTTTTGTAGTGTATAAATAATTTTTGAACAAACAAAAAATGTAGATGTGAATAATCGCGGGACTGAGGGAGTACGTTAAATGTGCTATAGTCAAGAAAAAATAGAAGGGACGTCTTTTAAAAAGATTGTATACATATGTTAAGGGAAGGTATGTTAAATGTGATATAGTCAAGAAAAAATTAAAGGAAATCTTTTTAAAAGATTGTATGCATATATTAAGGTAAGGTAAGGTATGTTAAATGTGATATAGTCAAGAAAAATAAAAGGGAAATCTCTTACATTGTATGGATATATTAAGGTAGGGTATGTTAAAATGTGATATAGTCAAGAAAAATAAAAGGGGAAGAGTAGGTTTTATATGAAATCGCTTCATAATAAGCTTAACATGAAAAAGTTTTAGAGTATCATTAAACCTGTCAGGGGTATCATTAGTCTGAATTCAATAAAATTGAAAACAAATTTTTTGAACTCAGACTGATACCCCTGATGAGATTAATGATACTCCCGATAAGATTAATGATACTTTAAAATTGTTTCATGATAAACTTATCATGAACTATTTTCATATAATACTTTGCCAAAGGGAAATCTTTAAAATTGTATGCATGTGTTAAGGTAAGGTATGTTAAATGTGATATAGTCGAGAAAAATAAAAGGGACACTAATTTTAAATAGAAACATGGAGGTAGACGAAATTTTCATTTCGTGGGAGAGTCTCATTATTTTTTTTATTTTTTTTTCTAATGGTATATTTAAATTTGTGTTTAGTTAGGAATGGATCATCCTCCATTCCATCTGATTTTGGATGGATACATGATATCTCATTCCCCATCCACCTCTATTATACACTTATACACCTATTTTAATTATATTTTATATAATCACATTACTTTTATCCCACTCACTCATCTTCTCTCCTAATTTTGTACATTTATTCATTATTTCTCCTATTTTTTTTTTACACATTTATTCTCTTTCATACTTTTTATTATCATCTCTTCTACTTTTCTCTCACACAATCATTATTTCACTGGTTACAATAATAAAATATTTCAACATCAATTTTGACTTGACCTAAAGTTACATCCAACTCTATTTCTCCATCTCTAACCAAACACAGATGTATTATTCATTGGATTACCCCCATCCTCCTTTTCTCATCTCCATCCCATTCACCACCATCCCTAACAAAACAGAGTCAATTGATAAAAGTTTATCTACGTACATTGGATTGTATAATTAAAGTTTGTGGCGTTGCTTCATAAATTTTGACAAGAATTGCATGCACTCTGAAGTTCTTAATTAAAATCTATTCGAATATCAACCTAAATTTATAAAAAAAAGTATAATAATATATCAGATACTCTTGGAAACGCAAGTTGTAATTTATACTCGGAGATGCACCCTAGCTATATTTATATGAAATGCAATATAACTTAAAATTTAAGGGTACCTTGAAATACAAAAGGGTGTTAATAGGATGATATATATGTACTCCAAAAAAATAACACTCATACGTACAGTGGACATTGTTGTAGATGATAATATATTGTATATAAACCTTGTATATACAGTATATATACATATATATGTATATATATATATATATATTACTTGCTCTAATTAATTATATATATTAAGTCCTTACAGTAAAATTCTAAAAACAATACTTATTATTTTGTGCTACTTCAGGAAGAGCATTATATACCTGAAAAATGATATAATTGTTCATCAGGGGGCCTGAAATAAAAATTATAATTTAGGACTCACAAATTTTAAAATCATGTTTTACATTTTATAGTTATTGTTATGCAACGATATTTTGTAAACTTCAATTTAAAAAAAATAAAAAATTATGTAAATATGAATAAAATTGATAATATCCTAATTTCCATACCCGAGCCGACATAAAAGATTCTAGGCACTTGAAAGCTTAATAGTTTTCAGATTTTGAATTAAATTTTAGAGTAAATATTGTGTGAAACCGTAATGAGATATAAATCGGGCATGTTGCGCATTAACGCTAGCTGTGATAGTTTTTTTTTTTCTTTTTTTCTTTTTGGAAAGAGCTTCTATAGCTTTTTATTTCACATCAGTTTCTTAATTCTGAATACTTAAATAAAATCTTGGGTGTGATTATGCTTTCATCGTAGGTTTAATTGTTGGATGGGTTGGATTGAGGTATGGGCCTATGTACACTTCTAGGTGGCTCTAGCTCTATCATTGAGACAATCAAAATTTGGTGGCGTAATCTTAGTTTCAACTTTCAACCTATTCATTTTCTTCTTCTTCAAATCTAATCTATGTTGTCAATTCAACAATAAATTACAAAAGATGATTAAATTCTATTTTTTTTAAACAAAACATTTTTATAATTTAAAAAAACAACTATAAGAGCTATGCATTGTCAAATTTTGGAAATTTTGGTCACAAAAGTATTAATTTCACAAAAAAAAAAAAAAGACTTTCACCACAAGAAAGAAAATAAATGCCCTCAATTGCAGAAGAGGGATTCAAATACTCTCTAGTCGGGAGGAAAAAATAGATTATCGATTCCCAAAGATCGCAATTCGCAAATGGTACCAATAAAAAAAACACAAAATCAAAAAAAAAAAAAAAAAAAAATTGCAATCGGCATGCTTCTTTCCAAAGAAAATTGGTTATGTGGCGGTTTGTACAGAATTGAAATTAATAATTTAATTACCGTTTCTTTACAAAATCATCTATCTCTCTGCAGTTTATCGGGACTAATATTGTCTAGTGACTTTAGATATTTCAAACAACTTTCATAATCAGCATTTAAATGTAATTTGAATGAATATAATATTTGATTAAATAATTTCATCAATTAATTATATAAAATTTAGGTAGAGAGAGATAGACCCCCACCTCAAATTTGTGTATGCAGCCTATAGCGATAGGGGGCGGCGTTTGGGGTTCATGTCGCGATTCTTTGCACCCGTACAATCTTTAAATATTAATGATCATAATTTTATTTTTATATTTTTATAAAATCGTGCTAAATAATGTATATTCTACTTAAGTGAAAGAATGCCCAATGAAAAGTACATCGAATGCTAGACTGATTAAGCTAGCACAACTAACACGTTCTAAATTTTTGGGCTTTTTTTCTATACAACCCTTTTAATAAAAATTGAGATAAATTTGTAAATTATAATCATTATTTTCAGTATATAAATACACACTCAATATGACGTCTAATATATATATATTGTACCTGATCATTATTTGGGTTTTTTTTTTTTTTTTCTATAGCTCAATCCAGTATTAATTATTCGGAATGTATAACAAAGTGCATTTGTTTAAAAAGAAAAAACAAAGTGCATTTAATTGAATAAACTCAACATTTGATCAGAAAAGTCCATATTAAAAACGTGTATACTACATTATATATTGAGAAGTACTAAAAATAAAAATGCCGGCCATATATCACCCCTATATGGTGGTACCAAAACTATTATTATATGATCGTACATAAAAAATTTAACTTTTATAATCCACATGTGTCCTAGGAAAGTACTAGATAGATAATCCTTAAATCAAGCGTACATTATGGTTGTAAAAAAAGAAAAAAAAAAAAAAAAAATATATATATATATATATATATATATATATATATATATATATATCAAGCGTACATTATCGAGCAAAACTCATCTTCGAGTCAAGCTCTATTATATATAATTAAGAGCACGAATCTTAATTAGAATTATTTTGATGTTTTACTAAATTCACATCAACTACATATATAATTAAGAGAACGAAAATTAATTAGAATAATTTTAACATTTTATTAGGCCGTTTGACTAAATTTATCTCAAACATCTTATAGTTGTTTTAAAAAATGTAACTTTTAATTAGATTATAAATTGTTAAAGTGTTTTGATAATACAATACATAAGTTATTTGATAATTTATGCAATTTTTTTTTTTATGTTGAGGTGGTGCCGTGGTGATGGATGGATGAGGTTAGGGTTGTTAGGAAAATATATAAGTTGGATTATTTTATTTTTTTAAATTTTAAACTTATAAGCTATTTAAAGCTTATTTTAAAATCTTCAAAAGAAAGTGATTATAAATTTATAATCTCATAGAATTACGTGTAAAAATTCTTTTTAGTGTTTTATATTTGGATGTTTTTACTTAAATTAATCACATATGATTTATAATCTAAAAATGAGAGATTTATGCTTCTACCTGATTCTAGTTTTTCACTATTATTTTAATTTATTGAATTTTTTTTACCAAACACTCAACATCTACTTATAAATTTTGCAAACACTTATCACTTTCACTATTAAGCAATTTTTTTCATAATCACTAATTTAAATCGCTTCACAAAAGACATACTCTCTCTGTCCTTCAATAATAAAGTTTTTCATTATAAAATTGCGCATAAATTAAGGAGTATTAATATAAAATGGAGTGTAACACAAATAATGTGATTGAAATAAAAGAGAGTAAATGAGGAATAAAGAAGAGTAAAAGTGGGATAGGTGAGTTTCAAAGAATGGTATGTGAAACTTATTGGAGAACATCAAAAAAGAAAACATGGAAAATTTATTGAAGTACGAAAAGAGTAATTTTTTTTGCAAACACCCATATACATTGTTTAATATATTAGTACCAAACACTTTGATAAAACTAATAATATCGGCTTATAATTAGTTGTTTCAAATAGCTTATAAACTCGGTCATCTAAAAGCAAAAAAATTGGTAATGCGCATGATTATTCCACGTTTTGTACCATGCATTACCGAACGATCACATATCAAAAACCACATGCATATAATGTACATAAATTACATTTATATAATAAGTAATGAGAAAATTGCACTTTTAGTTCTAACAACCACGGAATCTGTGTTTTTTATCTCATGTCTTGCACTTTGGTCCTAAATTCCATTTTTCATGCAATTTTGGTTCTAACAATCTTTGAAAATGTCGTTTTGGATCCCAAATTTCAGTTGTTATTGAGACCAAAATCGACATATTCAGAGCTTTTGCACCACAAAAAATTGTGAGGAAATTAAAGAGGAATTTGAACTTAAAGAGGGTTTTAATAGGGAAATATATTCTCTCTTTAATATGTTGGTCGGGAAATGTGGTCCTCGTAAATGTCGAGAGAAATAAAGAGGGATTTTGCGTCAGAATTAATTAACGAAATCCCTCTTCAAATGTATTACTTGATAAAAATAAATTAGTGGGACCTCTCGCCCAATTACACACCCGCAAAACTGTTGGGACACCCTACACCATTGCACATTGTAGGGACAACATTACAATATTTGTCCCATAGTAGGGGGTGAATTAGGCGAAATTTCGCCCCTTGCAAGATTCGCACACCCGACCTCTATGTGTGTAGAGACAACATTACAATATTTGTCCCATAGTGTGTTTCAACATGTCATTCCGGCATTGCAACTTACTTGTTATACTAGCCTTTCTAGATATATCTATATCATATATTTTTTGTTATTTATTTTATTTGTAATTTTAAGTGTTTATTATATATTCTATTTACTTAATGATAAATACATATAAAATTAAATTATCACTTTTTATATTAATTTCACTATTTACTAACATATATACATATATACACTTATATTAACCGTTTATATTTAAATATTTTCAATAAAATTGTAAAATAAATTATTTTTATATCATTTTCACTATTTACTAACATGTATACACATATACATTTACGTTGATCGTTTTTGCTAAAATATTTTCAATAAAATTGTAAAATATTTTTTTAATTTTTTTTTTCACTATTTACTAACATTTATCAATATATAATACACTTATATTGATCGTTTTTATTAAAAAATTCAATGAAATTGTAAAATAAAATACTTTTTTAAATTCATTTTAACTATTTACTAACATGTATACATGTACACTTATATTGATCGTTTTTATTAAAATATTTTCAATAATAATTGTAAAATAATCACATTTATATTCTTTTCACTATTTATCAAAATGTGTACATATATGCACTTACAAAAGTAAAATGTTTTCAATAACATTGTAAAATAAATATTTTTTTAATTCTTTTTCGCTATTTACTAACATGTATCAATATACACACTTATATTGATTGTTTTTATTAAAATATTTTCAATAAAATTATAAAATAAATATTTTTTTATATTTTATTTTATTATTTACTAACATGTATCAATATATACCCATATATTTTTATTAAAATATTTTTAATAAAATTCTAAAATAAGTTCTTTTAAAAAAAATCACTAATCAATATATACACTAATTAATTACATTGCAATTCTAACCAGTTTAAGAAAGCCACGAGTGAAAAGTGAAAATCAACTCCACGATTTTATAATATTACCATATACCTCCTTAATCTTCATCAATTAATGGGTTAAGTTAGTCGGGATAGGGATTAAGTGGGTTAAGTTAATTTTCATGGTCAAATAAGTATATATGTAAATGGTGTCCACACGGGGCAAAACACTACAAAAAAGACGGAGATTAGCGACAGATCTTTTGCGACGGCACAATATCTATCGTAAATTTCGTGAATTTGCGACGGATTTTGGTTAGCCGTTGAAAAAGATGACACTTTGAGACGACTTAGGAAGTCTGTCGCAAAGGTTAGTAATTTGCGACGGAAAAGCCGTCGCAAACACTAGGGCCCACCGCCTTCGTCTTAATCCGGCTACATTTGCGACGGAGAGGTCGTCGCAAATTTGAACTTTGATTTTGCGACGGTCACTTTTGTCGCAAAACATACCCGTTTAAAGGTGACCGTTCGGGAGCGACCCGTTTGACTGATTTGCGACGGAAAAGGTCGTCGCAATTTTAAACTTGCATTTGCAACGGACTAAAGCCGTCGCAAATCTTACATTTATATTCGGGAAACATTGCGTTGACTGATTTGCAACGGAAAAGTCGTCGTAAATCCGTAAAATCGGCATCGTTTTGGCTTTGACAGGCACAATTTGCGACGGAATGACGTCCGTCGCAATTTTTTTTACAATTATAAATACTCTCATCGCGAAGCAGACAGAGAGTGCGAGAAAAAAGAAGAAGAGGAGGAAAACGAAAGGAAAAGGAAGGAGAAGTCGGGTTTAGTTGATTGTAGAGCCAATCCGTCCCCACCGAGTTCTCGTTTCGATATTTTCTACAAATAAACTGTAAGTTTTCTTCATTTTTACCGTTTAAAATTTAATTTTAAAGCATGTTTAGAGAATTGATTTTAGTTGAATTGTTTGAATTATATTAGCAATGAATTGATTTTAGTTGAATTAGTTGATCGAATTTTAATTTAAAGCATGTTTAATTTTTGTTAAGTTTAGAATTGAATTAGTTGAATTGTTTGAATTATATTAGAAATGAATTGATTTTAATTGAATTAGTTGATCTAATTTAATTAGTAGATCGAATTTTAATTTAATTTTAAAGCATGTTTAGAAAATTTAATTAGTCTTGATTTCACTTGAGTATGACAATTTAATGCATAAATACTTGCATTTTGTTTTACCTTTACACTGGATTTTAGTTGCTCAAATTAGTGAGTTTTGAATTATTATTTTTCCTTGAAGTGGACATTTTGAGCTGTCGAATTTCATTTTTATAATAGTACAGTAAATTACAAAATAGGCACCTCTTTCAAAAAAATACTTTCTTCGCTATGAATCATATTTATTATTTTAACTGTTTGTATTATATTTTGTGAATAAGTAAATCATTGTTATATGCGTATGTGAATAAGTAAATTATTATATGCGTGTGAATAAGTAGATTATATATAGCATCGTCTTTTATAGTGTGTAGATTTTATGCGCGTATGTGAAATTATATGTATGTGAATAAGTAAATTATTATATAGCATCATCTTTTATTAGTTGAATTTATAATTATTACAGATGAACCCAAGTCAAGATAATTTTCTCAGTGTCATCATAGTCGACAACAAGTAAGTATTTTTTAATGAATTATGTATACTTTTAATTATATATATTAATATAATTAACTTGATTTTTTAATTTTGTTGTCACAGACTGCTTCCAGCCCATGAGACTAGTTCAATCGTCTCACAAATCATTAGGATGAGACAGTTTGAGTATGGTGCCCACTCATGGAGTCAAGTGTCCGAGCAAAAGATGATGGAGTACTTTGATGACTTCAAGGTATAAAAAAATTATTTATTATGATTTTAATTTAACTTTTAATTTTTTAATTTATTCGTTAATATTCTATTTTTAATTTACTTGCATAGGTGGTGCGTTTGGGACCCTGCCAACGATAGTATTATGTACCAATTTTTCTGTGCGAAAGCGCAAGAACGGTACAAAAATATTATCTACGGCCTGAAGAAGTGGTGAAAGCGTGGGGATCGGGTGGAGTTGGGTCGAGCACCAAACGGACGATCGATATGGAATGGTTTGGTGGATCACTGGAACAGTGAACCATCATTCAGAAGAAGATCATGAAGAGAGAGAGGGAGGGAGGAGAGGGAGAGAAGAGAGAGTCGGTTTGAACAATTTATTTATGTTTTTTGAACAATTTATTTATATTTTTTGAACAATTTTTGTAGCATCATTCCCGGTCACAAGGTTTCCGTCATTATTACAGAGATAATGAGGGATAATCTAGAGGAGAACGCAATGAAGTTCAAAACTCGTCTCGTCGCAGCGGAAGCAGTACTACTTGGATGAGTTTCGGGTATATATATGTAAATATTTATAAACAATTAGTTGGTTAAAAATATTTGCATATATATACCCGAAACTCATCCAAGTAGTACTGCTTCCGCTACGACGAGACGAGTTTGAACTTCATTGCGTTCTCCTCTAGATTATCCCTCATTATCTCTGTAATAATGGCGGAAACCTTGTGACCGGGAATGATGCTACAAATAGTATTTCAACAAAGATATTACTAATTTAGTGTTAATTAATTAATTACTTGTAGCAAACATATACATGATCTTAGATCATATTGTTCTATTATTACCTCTTAGATCATTTATATACCTCGTGGGTTTCATTTATATATCTCGTGAGTTTCATTTAAATGGTCACAACATTTATAAAAATAAGTGAGAAACGAAAATGAATTAATTTGGTGAATTTTGAAAAAAAAAAAATGAGTCAATTTGTATACATATACAATTAATTTTGTACAAATGAACGAATTATAAATTTAAACGGGAGTCGAAATAAATAATTTTACCAAAAAAATATTAAATAGCCACAAAATTTATAAAAACAAGTGAGAAACGAAAATGAATTAATTTGGTGAATTTTGAAAAAAAAAAGAGTCGATTTGGACACATATACAATTAATTGTGTACAAATGAACGAATTATAAAATTACGCATTGTCGAAATAAATAATTTTACGAAAAAAAAATAGTTGGGCAAAATATTTTTATAAACAAGTTAGATACGAAAAGAAATTAATTTGGTGAATTATAAAAAAAATGACTTAATTTGAATACATATACAATTAATTGCATACAAATGAACGAATTATAAATTTAAGCGGGAGTCGAAATAAATAATTTTACCAAACTAATAAAAATTAAATGGCCACAACATTTATAAAAACAAGTGAAAATGAATTAATTTGGTGAATTATAGAAAAAAAATGAGTCAATTTGGATACATATACAATTAATTGCGTACAAATGAACGAATTATAAAATTATGTATTGTCGAAATAAATAATTTTACAAAATAAAAAAAAATAGTTAGGCAAAATATTTTAATAAACAACTTAGATACGAAAAGAAATTAATTTGGTGAATTATAAAAAAAATGACTTAATTTGAATACATATACAATTAATTGCATAAAAATGAACGAAAGTAGTTTTGCCCTAGTGGCGCGCGCCCCCTCCTCTTGCACAAGAGGTCCCGTGTTAGATTCCCCTTGGGCGCAAAATTGGATTAATTGTTCAAGGCCTCCGGGTGCCCGGGCTCGAACCACGCGAGCCACTTTTTTTTTTATAGGCTCGGTAATTTGCGACGGTCAATTCCGTCGCAAATTTTGAATTTTGCGACGGAAAACAGCCCGTCGCAAATTATAACAGAAAAAAATAAAAAAATATATATATAAACATTTGCGACGGAATGTGGCCGTCGCAAATGTTGTTGATCCGATCGGGTCCGACCCGAAAGATTTGCGACGGAATATTGTACGTCGCAAATTCTGTGTGATCCGGCCGGGTCTGACCCGCCAATTTTGCGACCGATTTATCCGTCGTTAATTTGCGACGGACGGAAAAATCCGTCGCAAAAATTAGCTACGGCTGTTTTAGGAACGGATATGTGTCCGTCGCAAAATCCGTCGCAAAACAGTGTTTGCGACGGATTTTCCGTCGCAAAACAGTGTTTTTTTTGTAGTGAAAGTGACGAGGGAATTAACCCTCTTGAATCTGTCCGAGGAAATTCATCCCCTCGTGAGTCTGCGAATTGTTGCGTGACTTAGCTTTTGTCATATTTCATGAGGAAAACAGTCCTCGTGAGTTGGCTGAGGGACAATAAACCCTCGTGAATCTCCATGTGTCAGTCAATCCCTCGTGAAATCGTTCGGCAATTTTCGTGGGTAGAATTCTCCCTAGTGAATTCCCTCTTTATAAACGAGGGAAATTAAACACTAGTGAAATTCATTTTTAAATTTTATCCCTCTTTAAATCTCTCTTTAATATTAAGGGGTTATTTTCCCTCTTTAATTTTTCTCTCTAAATCAACTGTTTTTTGTAGTGTTGTGACCAAATTTATATGAAAAATGGATTTTTGGACTAAAATCGCAAATCCATGTGAGTATTGAATCAAAAGTGCGATTATCTACGTAATTATGGAGCTAGGGTGGTCACAATTAGTCCAGTTGTGTGGATTTAAAACTAGATATTGGTGTTTACTTAAATTATTAAATCGATCATAGTGCATCAACTTTATATTGGTTCATTAACTACAATGGACGTTAGACACGTTTTTCCTCTATGATTTGAGAAGCATTTATTTTAAGGAGGTAAAACAACGCCGAATATTGAATGGTGAAAGGAAAAAATACTATAAAAAACACCTGTTTTTGTGACGACTTTTGCGACAGATATATGTCCGTAGACAAAATAGCCGTAACAAAATTTTGCGACGGATATTAGACTTCCGTCACAAATTTACGATAGTTTTTCCCGTCGCAATTGTTTCGGGTCACGACCTAAAACAATTAATTCTAAATTTGCATCCAAGAATCGAACTCGCAACCTCTCTTGCAAGTAGGGGGGGGGGGGGGGAGGCGTCGTTGGTACACTTGCTTCTATTGTTTGATTTCTAGCAATTAATTATATATGTATCCAAATTGACTTTTTTTTTTTATAATTTATCAAATTAATTCATTTTCGTTTTCTAACTTGTTTTAATAAATATTTTTACCACAATATTTTTTTTTTATTTTGTATATTTATTTTAAATCAATCATACGTAAAGAATGGATGGAAAATATATATATTGTGGTGTTTTTCGTGAGAGTGAAAGAAGAAAGAAGATGAAAAGGTTACTGGTATAAAATAGCAAAAATTTGCGACGAACATCAAAGTCGTCGCAAATTTCGTACATTTGCGACGGATTGTCCGTCACAAATAATACCGGGACGGCCTCGTGTCAATTATTGTTCACCAACCCGCCTGCAAAATTGAACCGTCATTTTTGCAACGGACAAGTTTTAAATTTAAATTTGTGACGCAATTCCATCGCAAATATATGAAAAACGGTGGCATTTTGCCGTGCCGTCGCAAATTTGCGATGAATATCAATATCCGTCGCAAAGTTGGTCAAATTCGACCACCTGACGTAAACCGTCGTAAATCCATCGCAAATTGCCCATTTTTGAGATGGATATAAGTGTCCCTCACAAAAAGTCATTGCAAAACTAATTTTTTTTTAAAGTGAAATAAGAGCAAGGCTTGCCTTGATTATAGAACTTCTATATCTGAAATTTAATATTTTGACATTAATATAAGTATAGTATATATTTTGTTAGAGTATGTATACAGTGAAATGAATTTATGCATAAACTTGGATCCAAATACAATCCGCTCATCAACTAAACATTCAATTACTACCGGTCCATTAACTAAACAGTCCATTACCATTCCAAATATACATATTACGTATTTCAATTTGGAGGAAAGAAATATGTTACAAGCGTGTTCTAGTTCTTCCAAATTCCAGAAGTAATCAACACTAAAATTCAATATTTCAGAAACAATAAAAAGATTTAGATGTAGTTTAACGACTTTGATTAGATAATTGTTTTCTTACTTGAGATTGATTATTAGAAATTTAGAACCCCACACCCCACACCACTGCCTTTTACTGTAAGTGCAAGATTTTTTTTTCTCCTTATAAACAAAACAATATTAAATGATTGTTTGAATGTATTGATAAATTTAATTTTAAAAATGACATTTATATCATTTTCGAAAAAAAAAAGATCTATGTTTTATACAAGTGATATCCTTTAGTATTACAACTAATACATTTGAATAATATACGACATAATCTTCAGTATCACGAATAATATCCTTTGTAACACATGTCTCACCCTTCGGTTATTAAGGCTAATGATCTTTGGCAAAGTATAGGTTAAAAGTTTATTTATACACAAGCAATTTGAAGGGTAGTGGTTGTTTTCAGTAAGAATATTAATTATTTTCATTGAAGGGTATTACTTGTTTTTACTAAGAGTATTAGTTATATAACTAAGGGGTATTAGTTGGTTATACTGAAGGATATTAGTTGTTATACTAAAAGGTATTGTCAAATAGTTCATGTATGGACCGATTTCACTTTTTGCGTACTCATAATCTTTTATTGTAAGTCATATTGTTCAGTTGTAATAAGTAAGACTCTTCAATTATCTCGACTAAAACTATTTAGTAATGTATGTTATGTTCTTCACTAATCACAACTATATATTCATTTGTAATATGGGCATATGCTTCAATTATAACGATAAATACTCTTAAGTTAACCTGACTAATACCCTTTAATAATATAGTTCATACCGTTCAGGCATCACGGCTAATACCCTTTGTAATGCTGGTCATACTTTTCAGTTATCCCGATTAATACTCTTAAGTAGTACATGTCATACACTTAACTCAACACGACTATATTATTTATAATGTTGGTCATGCCCTTTAGTTAACCCGACTAATACCATTTAGTAATATAGGTCATACTCTTCAGTTATCAAGACTAATACTCTTCACTTATCACGACTAATACCAATTTGTAACGTAGGTCATACTCTTCAGTGATCACGACTAATACCCTCTTGTAATGTGGGTCATACCCTTCACTTATCATGATCGATACCCTTTTATAATGTAGGGCATACTCTTTAGTTATAACGAGTAATACCCTTCTGTAATGTGGGTTATAACCTTCAATTATCACGACTAATACTCATTTGTACGCTAAAAATAATATTTTATATGTCAAATTATTCACATTTCATACAATTAAAACCTATACTTATGTATAAATAATAATTCTTTGAATTTATAGAATATAATGAATCCTTGTTAAAGTTAATTAAATCCAAGTAAATTTTATAAATATTTGTATCCAAAATGTAAATTAAAAAGAAAAGAATGGTAAAAAGGAGTTAAAATATAAAAGGTAAAATAAATGGTGGAATGATTAAGAAAAAAAAAAACATGAGAAAAGAAACGTAAATGTAAAATAAATAAAAAATAAAAAAAATGGGCTCAGAAATAAAAGAAAAAAATCGAATTGCGAATTGCCACGTGATTGATCCATACTAACTCACATAACATAATGCCTACCCGCGAGTTATAATTATGGGTAAATGGATACAAGTTTATTCATGAACATGATTCACTCTATACTTTGTCATTTAGTTATTGATTTACATATGGTTAATTGATCATTCACAACAGGTGTAGGTACTTGAAAGTTGAAAATACCAGTGTAGACTAATTGCGAATTAAATAACATGTGAAAATTATATAGTAAATATCAATTAAATTTACTATTATATATTTATCAAAAGTTTAAATAATTCCAGTTTCTAAAATAGATAGATAAATACTTTATGATTTAATTGGACCATTAAATTAATTAGGCACACACAAAATTTTAAAGTGTAGCAAAACAAATCGTGTTTCTAAAGTTTAATAAATTAAATCAGACCTCTAAAGTCTACCAAATTAAATAGAATCTTTAAAGCCTAGTAAATTAAGTCATTCTTCTAAAGCCTAGAGTTGTTATTCTAGTCGAATCGAGTATTTGAAGTTCGAGCTCGAATCAACTCGAGCACTTATCGAACTGAGCCGAGTTTGACTCGATAACTTCAACGAGCTGATACTACAGCTCGACTCGACTCATTAACGAGCCTATGAGCCTAACGAGTTGAAAATATAAATTACTTTTATGTAATTTTTTGAATTGTACTTTGTATTTTAGTTCATATTTTTTAAAATTGTAAACCTTAGTTATCTCATAATTTTATTTTGTATGTTGAAATTTGAATCCAATAAAACTTTTTTGGTCAAAATTTATTTTCCATTTATTTTTTCTACTTGAATAAAAAAAAATTACATGTTATTAATTTTATAAATAATCGAAGCAAAAAAGGGGTTTCGGAATGGAAAACCTGCTATAATTTAGAACTATAAGAATCAGCAAAAACCGCCCAACATGTTCAATTTCAGTTCCTATCTCAAACAACTTTATATTCGTTTTGAAAAAAAAAATATATATATATATATATTCCCAAGAAGATGAGGATTACGGCCCAATCCTCATACTTCGATTATCTCAATTTCAAAAAGAGCGAAATCAACATCTTGAAGATGGACATAATTTGATCAAAAGATAAATGGTTATATCTCAAAAGAATGTTTTATTTTTATAAAAAGACATTGTGTTTCTTCACTTATCTATTTTTTTTTTTTAAGAGAAATCGTGTTTGTTTCTTTTTATTTCCACTAAAAACACCTATTTCAATATTTCCAATCCTAATAAAGAAAAAAAAACAATTTGTCTATAAAGAACAACTCATGAAATGTTACATATTAACTATTAACATAAAAGATTAAATCACGTATTTGATGTTCATATGTGGATATGGCCTGATAAAGCAAATCAGACCCAGGTCGAGTATTGAAAAGTTCATCAAGTCATCCGGACCCAACAGATTAAATAATGAAAGCCCAACAAATTTATGACAAATCAATTTTGATACCTATAAGTTTGAGTTCTCATTTCGTTAATTCCATAGATCAGAGATATTCATGGAAATTTTTGAATTCGTAAGTTCCAGGGACAGATTTTGGTGGAGGTGGTACTGAATGATACCATCTCATATTATGAGACAATGAGATAAGACATGACTAAAAAATTGGCGCATTAACATTTTGGTAGAGTGAGAGTTAATTTGTATTGTCTCATGCCATAAAAGGGTCTCATACAAGTTTTTGTCATTTTCACTCCCAAATCAAGATGCTAAGTTCTCATTCCAAATCAAACACGTTATCACTTCTTCACTTTTGAAAAAAACTTCTATGAACCTGATTCACATAAAATTTAAGTTAAACCCTACATTCACATAAATTTTAAGGTGGACTCGGTAATTACCTTTTAGTATCATGTAGAGTAATATCAGCAATTTTGAGAAAATAACTCGTGAAATCAAAATATTTTTTAAAACGTGATTCATACTAAAAAGATACCAGAGAGTTGACTGAAGACCCACTATTTTCACTCTTGTTATTATACAATATATATCAAATAATTCCACCAAAATAACTGAAAAATGAAACGAAGCAATATTATTTTTTCTGTATAATCAAGAATTCTCATCAAAAGATTATTTCCATTTCACAATGATCATGGGCTACTCACACAATACACATACATAAATACCATCGATAACTTGGTGTAAGATACAAATTTACAGCAAAAACATATATAACTTCAAAAATTAAAGTAGTTAGCAAAACTATAAACCAAAATGCTGAAGGATAAGCACGAAAAAATCCATTAATCGGCAAAATGAGATAATAAATCCTGAGAAAATTGTTGAATAATTCTCTAATAACACAAATTGTAGAAGTCATACCTTGTACTTGGTAAAAGAGAATGAACCAAGGAAACCCAGATCAGTTAGCAGCAGAAGACTGCTTCTATTTATCCTGTTTCTTATCAGAATCTGCTGCCTTTTTTTTGTCCTTCCTCTCCCTCTTCTTCAATGTGGTCATCCGGGCTTTCAAGATAGTCGCATAACTCGATTGAAAGCGTAGATGATCTTTAGGGCCAACCATTGTTGAGATGGTTTTCTCTCCATCCGTGGCTCGAATAAGGCACTTGAATTCAATCTTTTCCCCAGCTGTCTTCATCTTATTCCGTTGCACCTTAGACTTGTCAGAAGAGTGCTTCAAAGTAACCCATACAGAGCCCTTTTCTGTAGTTCGCTCAAACATGTTGGTAAGTTCATTGAGGAAAGGATCAGGCTGTAAACGTACCATCTGTTTTCCCGATTACAGAAAGAAACTCTCAGCGTTTCTTTGTGCTAATTTTTTAGAAGCAGCAGGAAACCAAGAAATGTATTAAAAAAATTGGGGAAAAAACAAATGGCTGAAAAAAAAAGTATATATGAAGTAAAAGAGGCTAAGCTAAAGAAATTTATTAGGCCAAACACGTGATTTAGGTCTTGGTGATTCATATATCACGTGAAAAGTTAAAGCAGCTAATGTATTGATATGTAGAGGGAATTAATGTATTGAGCTTAAACACAGGCGGTCTATCTATGCTATGCTTTTCGGTGTTTATTTCCAGGTACATTACAAGGTTGCATGCTTGGGAACGTACTAAGATTAACAAATGTCAGAGCTTGTCAAATAAGATACAACATTATATTTCAGAGAATGTAAAACTGCTAGTATATATTGCCATGTAATGTACTCCAACATCTTAAAGTGGTCATGAAGTTCTTGTGGTTTGCATATCAGGCTATAACATGAGATAAGTAACACCTTAAAAAGGACAAAATATTTTATTGTACAAAGATTGAAGTGTTGTATGATAATTATAAACATTGTTATCTGATGTAGCAATACAATGTATTTCCTCTACAATCGTAAAATGACTTTCCCATGAAAGCAAGAAAAACGATGACATTAGTCATAACTCAAAACCAATAAAACATATATCTGATGTATTCATTGTATACATGTTCTGTTCACAAACAACACGAAAACAGGTAAACCAAAATTGAAAAAACGATAAATCTTCACTTTCACAAAGATTAAGCTCCCTGGGAACAGACAACCTGGTAGGCTAGTACCTGCTCCAGAAATCTGTATAAAAAACGCACATCTTCGTACATTGTGGATAACCAAACCAGATTACTCATAGCTTACGAGTAGCTATACTAATTAGTTTATCACTGAAACAAGTTTTCTTCCTGCTCTCTCAATTAAAGCAGCCCCTAGTGCAGTGATGTTCATACATTTGATTAGATGTTCCTCAACTCATTTCTTCTAAATATTAAAGTGAAGGAGCCATGTAAAGAATGGCGACATCAGCCGGAAATCATGTGATGGATTACACATTGCTGATAGACATCATGATCTTTTCAACTAAGGAGGTATAATTTACATAATTACAATAAAATTGACCTAAAAGTTTAATAACAAACTCCTTAAAAAACCTAACTATTTGGTAAATTTCAATCTGAATGAACTTCGACAAACACAATTGGGTATCAAAGTCAACTCTTAACATAAAATTGAAATCAAACAAAACCACAAATCATAGCAAAAACACACAAAAGAGAAAAATAAAATTCACTTTTATCACAGTTGCAACGGACGATAGTAACTTAAGCAGAATCGAATAATAATTTTCTATCACAAAATCGGAGTCGCGTAAAGAGGATAGGAATTAAACGGGAAGGCAAAACATTCAATTTATAAAGGAAACTGAAGAAACTTACCTCGTAAATCACTGAGTCAACAGAGCTTAGAGAAAAAACTCGATCAGAGAAGGGTAGGCACCCACAGTCCTTTCAGCGAACCCTAGTTGTGAATCAAAGACTAAAATTTGCATCAGTTCAACAGCGAGGGGTAGAGAAAAGGCAAGAAAAGCTACCAATTCAATTTCTTGTTTTTTCATATTGAATTAATTTTATGTGGAATGTTATTAAATAAGTATTCAATAAATTTGAGTCATTGTGTTAAAATATTAAAAAAAATGAAATAAATAATAGAACACATAAAATACACATTTTAACGGTTACTATGGTTTTTATTTATTTATTTTTGGAATCCCCTCTTATACAAATATGGAGTTTTCTATATTTATGTGTCGTTTTTAGATTAGTTTCGTTTACGTGTCGTTTTATGGTTAGTTTCGCTTATGTGACATAATTATAGAAGATGTATATGTCAATTCGTAAATCTTATGTGTCATATATGTGTCATGTCATCTATGCAGTTTTAAATAATACGGAGTCAAATTAAAGAAAAAAAATCATATGGATTAGAATTCAACACATCATGAGTAATGTTTAATATGTTTACCAATTAAGCAATGGTATAAATCTCTATAATGTTAAATTCAATTGTATTAACTTGAGTCTATAAAAGTATATTATAAATTATATTGTAATTGTACCAATTATATATTATTTTACTATATTTGAGGATATCATGATATATTTAAAAAAATTTTAATGTGTTAATAAGCAAGTAACTTATGTATGTTTAAATCTATATATTATTACTAAATTGATGAATTAATTTTTTAAAAAAAACTAATTATGTAAAATCTTAATATTCAATTGAATTGTTTTTATTGTCTCACTGTATCTGAGGATTTTTTATTTAGAGAATCTTAATTGGTAAAAAAATATAGAATTTAAGTATATTAAATAAATTTGATTTATTTTATCGATTAAATTATTAATCAATTTTTTTAAAATCAAACTATCTTTAAAATTTTACCTTTAATTAACAAATTTTATTGTCTAGAAAACACAAAAAATCAAAATTATAATTGAATATATTCATCATATAATATAATAATACTCCCTCCGTCCCACTCTAAGTGTCCCACTTTCCTTTTTTGGTTGTCTCACACTAAGTGTCTCATTCCATAAATGAAAAAAGCAACACTCTACTACATATAAACTTTAACCTTCAAATTCACACAATATTACCAAAAATGTCACTCATTCAATCTACTTTTCAACACTATTCATTACTTTTCAACACTATTCATTACTTTTCCACCATATATTAATAAACAAATACGTTTTCTTAAATCATTCAACAAAAAAAAATGGGACGCTTAGACCGGGACGGATGAAGTATTATTTTATGGTGAATAAATTTATTTAAGTATATACTCCATATAATTAACTTTTATGAAAATTCCGCGTAATACGCAGGCACTTATCTAGTAAAATGATCTTTTTGTAAGAGTATGCATGGATGAAATTGGTTCATACATGAATCATTGAAGGGTATTAGTTGTTTTCACTGAAGAGTATTAGTTATTTTTATTGAAAAATATTACTTGTCCTCACTAAGAAGCCTTAGTTTCAGTAAATAACTAATACTCTCCATCTATGTTGCACGGGTGCGGGAGCGATACGACACGGGTGCGGGGATACGGAGTTTTTCAAAAAGTTTAGGATACGATTCGACAATGATACGTCTATTTAAATTTATTTTTATTATATATAATACATGTAATAAATTTAAAATATAGAAAAAAATTATCTAAATATGCAACAATTAAATATTAAATATAATTAACTTACACAAGTCATAATAAAAATTTCAATCTACATATTTATACAATGGCCAACTCACATTAACATCATTATCATTATCACTTGTCATAACCATTATCTCTAGAAAATTGAATAATTACTAAAAAATTAGAAAGCATATATATTTTAGAAATTTCTCCAAATTATTTAATTATATAAGAATTAAGAAATTGAAATACTTGGTTGGATGATGTATTATTTGATAGGTTTGTTGACTAATATATTTAATTATTTATATTTTAATATTAAATTTAAAAAAAAATTACAAAAATTAATAAATTTTGCAATATTTTATCTGATTCGCGTATCCCCCACGTATCCCCCGCGTATCCTTGGAGGGGGATACGCGTATCCAACTTTAAAAAAAATTAAAAAAAAATTGGATACGCCACGTGGCGTATCCGGTGCGAATCCGACGCGAATCGCACCCGCATCCGTATCCCCCGCGTATCCGATACTGCATACCCCCAAAATTTGAAGAATCCGTGCAACATAGATCTTCATTGAAGACAATTAATACACTTCAATGAAACACAACTACATTTTTTAGTGAAAACAACTAATACATTTCAACGGTTAATGTATGAACAATTTTCACTCTATACTTGGTTTTTTTAAACTAAGAAATAAAATATCAATAACCATTGAGAAAGTCATCTATACTAGTTGAAGATTTGATCCATAATATGAACTTGAGAATAACCCTAACCCTAGCAAAATGATGAGTCAAATCATTAGTTATACTATGAAAAAGACAAATTATTTAATCATTATACCGTATTAATATACTTTTACAAACCATTTTCATTGTATCTAACTGAGGCCACCACCGCCTAATATTGAGTGTCTCACCCGTTGATCCACCACTCCTACTAATCAGTCAACTCTCATTTTATTTATATTTCGACATTGTCAAGAAAATTTGACACAAAAAATTGAATTCACAGGACAACACCGAGTAGAATAATCAAGACTCTCAACTTAGAAGAGAACAAAAAATTCTCAACTCGAGAGAGAAAATAAAAAATTCTCAACTAAGGAGAGAAATCAAGGGTCGCAGACCTGGAAGTGAAGTGGACAACAACAATGATATAATCCTCAAAGGCAGGGGCTGCACAAATGACTCAACTCCAAAACCTACAAAAAAACATAAAAAAAAATAAAAATCTAAAACTTACTATCAGGGGTGATCACAGTATGATTTTATGATTTTTTTTTTCTACAAAATTTAAATTGCTATATATACTCCTCAATTCAATAGATATATCGCATAATACTAGTAAAGGGGTGTGCAAAAGGCGGTTTGGTGGATCGAACCAAACCGTAATATAAAACCGAAATATTATCCGAAATATTTTAACCAAACCGAAACCGAACCGTATTTGTAAAAACTGAACGGTCCGAAACCGAAATATTTCGGTTCGGTCCGGTTGATTTGGTCCAAAAACCGATTTTTTTTTTATTATTTTCAAAAGTAAGGACAAAAAACATACAATTTTTTCATGAATCACAGTAAAAAAAATATATAAAAAATAATTTAAGCATCAATCTGGTAGCTCCCAAAAGCCAAAAATACTACAAAAGTTTAAGCATTAGTAGGTTGGGTGAATAGGGCTAATTTACCTCGGGATGTTTTAAAATTTTCAAATTTAGTCTTTGGGGCCTATTTGTGTAAAAGTTATGAATTTGTTTGGCCATAATTTGGACGAAGATTGGGGGAATAAAGTTCTGGTTAAATGATACAACAAAGTTCTGGTTACTATTTCTTTTTAGAGATTTAGAAGGATAATATATACTTATCATTCATTTGAAATTGCAACTTTGGTTGTCTTTTTGATCTTATGCTGCTACATTTGGTGCAATAATTTCCCACTCTTCTAAATTGGCTGCACATTTAACTCTTATTCATTAACGTTGTGCAATTTGAAAATTTTCACCCTATTTTTTTTGTTTTTGAAAAAGAGGTTTTGCCTTCTTATCCTTTTCAGTTTTAGGGAGAGACCGGAGAGTGGAGAGTTAATAATTTTGTTTTGTTTTAAGTTTATTAATTAAAATTAAGTTTAAAAATATGCAAAAAGAACCCCAAATTTTTTTAATTTTAAAATTTCGTACCCGTCTAATTTTAGAGTTGGTTGAAATTATATTTACATTTAAAAAAATTAAATAAATATATAATTTTATATATTTTATAATTATTTCGGTTTGGTTCGGTTTGAACGGTTTTTTATTAATAAAAATAAAAAACCGAAACCGAACCGAAGAAAAATATACTCTTTTTTTCAAACCGTAAACCGAACCGTAAATCGAAATTTGGACCAAAATTTCAAATTTCGGTCCGATTTGATCCGGTTTAGACCGTATTTTGCACACCCCTAACTAGTATGTTACAAAATTATATACTGGTAAGACTAGTACTATATATAATTAACGGTGCGATCGGTGCAGCTTTGCACCTAAAATTCAAATAGTCTTACATGTGCAATGCAATTTACTAAGAAAAAATTAACTGTTGTTTATCTAAAATAATTACAAGTAGCTTGCAATGCGGTTTGGTCCGGCAGTTTTTAAAATATCATGATCACCCTTATTTACATCATTTGTTCACAAAAAAATTGTGTTCATTTGTATTGCCAATAACCCCACTTTACCTTTACACATCACAAATAAAAAAAAAAATTATTAGTTAAGTATATTTTATTTTTACTTATATTTTTTCGTAAAACCCATCCCAAGTCGATAATATTATTGTTTTATTTATTCGCACGATGTTCGCTAATCAGGAGCTTATAATAATAATAATAATAATAATAATAATAATTATTATTATTATTATTATTATTATTATTATTAAATTTTGAATGACAGTGTGTTACAAATGAAAAATTAATGTCTTGAATATATACTCACTCCATTTACCAAAAGTGTGCCCCATTGTTTAAGAATATATTTTAAGAATAATAGATAAAGTAAGGATAAAGTATGAATAAAATAATTATTTGTGAATGCAAAGTTAAAGTGATTGTTGATAAATAAAGAAATGACACATTTTTATTAAGTAGACAAACAAATAAGAAAAGTGAATACACTTTTGGTGGATGAAGTAAATATATTTTTAGAAAAGTTTTGAATATAAGTGCCTTTTAATTTAGTACTACATTCGTCCACGAAAAGTATGCTCACTTATTTGTACGTGGTTTAATGCAATATGTCGGGGGTATTATAGGGTATTGTGATGCCCGTTTATGAATAAAGTGATTGTTTATGAAAAATATGTTTTCGTGGATGGAGAGAGTATTATTTTGGAAACATATTTTGATTTGGGGGTGCGTTTAAACTTTGCTGGTTTTATATACTCCCTCCGTCCCCTCTTAATTTTTTGAGGTGAGTGAGCACACTTTAAAAAAAAAAATTGATTGATTTTTGGACCAATGAATAAAGAGTATTTTGAAATAAAATAGTTATTGTGGGAATGTTTTATTTTCATATTTAGAGTGAAAATTTGCACACTTTTATATGCACCTGGTGCATGGTATACTCACTTCACAGTTGATATTATTTATACTAAAAAGTGTTAGTTAACTATACTGAAAAATGTGATTAAATTATACTAAAAAATTTACCCTGAAAATCGATTTTGTGTAATATGGAGTTGTAAAACAGACATACTCCCTCCCTTTTTTAATAAATGCCTTTTTGGAATAAAACAACATATTAAGATTATAAAATTTTGTCAATATTACTCTTAAAATCCTTAAATCATGGAAAAAATAAATAAAAATATTTGTGAAAAAAAGAAAGTATGTAGAAGATTAATATGAGTAAAACTGAAATATTTAGTAAAAAATAATCAAAATGACATTTATTAAAAAAAATAGCGTATAAAAGTTAAAGCGACATTTTCCCTTCCTAAATCTAACATCTATTTATGTCACATAATTACAAGATTCAAAATGCAATTTGGCGTAAAATAGAAAATTCCAACGGTCAAAGTAACTGACTACACAGAACTTCACTGCAAAATTCCATCTGACAAGATTCTATTAACACCCCCCAAATTCTAACTTTTCCCAATACAACCACAAAAAATCAACAAACTAAAGCAATCGGTGGGAAAATAAAACAAAGAAAAAGGTAAAAAAAGAAAACAAAAGCTGAAAAAACTCAAAAAGGACAAAAGAAAAAAAAAAAAAAAAAAAACAGAAAAAAGAAAAGAGAAAAGAGAGAATCGCACTGCACAAAGGTCAGTACTCAGACGCGTAAATAATCAAGATCTGGTCTAGGGCTTCACAATTTCAAAGTGTAACTGACGAATTCTAATTCAGATGCCCTATAATATTGTTTGAATTGAAAGAGTTCGCGGTAGGTGGGAGGTGAATTTGGGAATTATCAGGGTTTCGGATTGTTTGAGAAGAATTGGGGCTTGGTTTTGGTAATTTTCGAGGATCTGTGAGAAAACAGATGCCGGAGGAGGATTTCGTGGAGCTCAAGTTCAGATTGTACGATGGATCAGATATCGGTCCTTTCCGGTATTCACCGGCGTCGACCGTTGCTATGCTGAAGGAGAGAATTGTGACGGAGTGGCCTAAAGGTGAGTTTACTTATTTAATTCACTGTGTTATTTTTCGTATTGGCGTGCGGAATTGAGCTTGCGTGGGTGAAACTTTTGTTTATTTTCTGCGCGGTTGATTGGGGAAACAGAGAGGAATTTGCTTAATGGAGTTTGTGCTGCACCTTATGTGACTGGAAGCGCAATTTTGATATTTTCGGGGATTTATAGGTTAAATTAGAGACAATATTGCACTTCTTTTGTGTTCAATGTGATGAAGTTCTTGAAATGTTAATCAGAAA
The DNA here is from genome assembly GCA_947034835.1 of Ballota nigra. Lineage (NCBI taxonomy): Eukaryota > Viridiplantae > Streptophyta > Magnoliopsida > Lamiales > Lamiaceae > Ballota > Ballota nigra. The sequence goes on along the minus strand of OX344723.1, from coordinate 41,611,832 downwards.
AAAAGAGTTTAGTTGATGGAGTTCACGAATAATAACAGAACTGAAGATATTAATACTTAGGAGGGGCTAAAGATGCTTGAAATGGACTTTTAAGAATTACAAGCATAACATTTTTTTAATGGAACTCATATATTTTGTTGTGAATTTGGAATTCGTGGTAGTATCTTCTCTCAGATAAATTTTGGTTGTTTGCCACTTGGCAAATGAATTTAAAAACATATATGTTCCGTTCACTAATACATACCTTAATCCGTTCATGTGTGTTTTTGAACAAACTTTTTTATTTTATCAGATAAAAAAATTGCACCAAAGGCAGCAAATGACGTGAAATTAATAAGTGCTGGTAAAATTTTGGAAAATAACAAGACTGTTGCGCAGTGCAAGATGCCATTTGGAGATCTACCGAAAGGAGTTATCACCATGCATGCTGTCGTACAGCCATCTTTAGCTAAAGCAAAGACAGGTAACTCTTTGACTTATTACGGGTGATTTTACTGCAAGCACGGTCACTTTAGTCATAAGTATTCATTGCTCCAATTATAAACTTATTTTTTGGAAGTGTTGGTTGGTAGCTCTTCAGAATTGAGATTGCCATTTTAGTTTTTCCTCCAATCATTTAACTTCTATAATATCCACTTCTAGATGTATGCAACTATACAACTTTTGCAGATAGGTTAGTTAATAAGCTTATTCTGTGTTTGCATGTATGCATATGTTATCAATTACTTGCTTGTATGCCAATGGGTTTGGTTGTCACACAAGGGATTTGAAATGATACGCAATTAATACTTGAATGTGTTATTCTCCTTAATAGTGGGTGTTGAATATATGTGATGGCTCACCCGAGGTTTCTATGGAAAGCATCAAGGATTAGATGTAGGATCTGTGGAATGCTAGGATAATAAGAAAAAAGGTGCATACAATTGGAATGGGGATTTTAATGTTTTTAGCAAGGTTAAATTAATATGAAGGTGGGCTTCTCAGTGTAATATATTTTAGTTAGAGGGCTAGTCAGCGCATGTAGGTCTTAAATGCGAAAATACATCATTGTGCACAAGTAGTCAAGTTCACACAAAGAATGTGTAGCACCCTTTATTATGTGTTCATTGTGCTCAGAAAAATTGTTTTCTTCAATACCATTCATTTTTTATTGTTTATGGTGTAGAGGCACAATTTTGTTAGATGGCGTAGTTTTTTTGTTTATCGTTCCTCCCTAAGTGCCTCTTTCCATTCCGTATTTCACTTTCTCCCTCTTATAGGCAGCTGCCAATGGTCGCGTAGTCTTTTAAGAACTGTTTGTTATTGGTTTTCTCTGGCTGGACTTGGGATTTTGTGATCAAATCCTTGTTTGGCTATAAATCAACCAAAAGACCATCAAATTATGGTTCTACAATTTCCAACTCAAAGCTCTAGTCGTTACACAATCAATCATTACAAACACAACTAATTCACTACTCCCTACATCCAACTACAATTTGCAGACTTTCCTTTCTAGGACGTCCCACTATTATTTGCAAACTTATGGAAATCCTTTCATAAATTCCACCCTCACAATATTTACATATTTACAGGGAATGACATTACTTTTTGGGCCCCCCACTACACTCAATCCAACTAACTTCTTTACTTTATACATATAATTTTACCAAATAACCCCCAAAACTCTACTCATTCCACTTTATTCTTAAAATGTGTGCCTATCTTTTCTTGCAAATTTTGGTGGGACAGAGAGAGTATATAATAATATAACACTTCCCACTTTTTCCATATCTCTGCAAAATTCTACTCTATATGATCTGATAACACACATTTTAACTATTTACAAGGATTCCAAAGTCTGAATTTTCTCTGACCTGCTTAAACTCGTAACAAACTCCGTCTTAGCAACTTGTCCGGGTGCTTCTGTTTTTCTAGCTTTTAAGCCTTATGTAAAATCTAGACGATACCATTTTCAAAATACACACACACACATTTCGAAATGATATTTATTTTTATCTTGTTTACATGATTGTGAAATTCTTATTATAATTTGTTAGGATGAAATGGGATAAGATCATAAAAACTTATTAGAGACACTTAATTGTTATGCAGAGCTCCATGTTCACATCCATGAGTTTGTCCATCTCCATAGCGATCACATATTCTTAATTTTTCTAAACTCTGTAACATAAGGTGTGGGTTGTGAGTTAGTTGTATCCATAAAATATATGTGTCATTTATTGGAAATATGCAATTGTATATGCAAATATACATTAAATGTGTGTGTGTACATTGTGCAGGATATATAATTTGCATTCTTTGGACAAGAAATGCTTAGCTATTTTCTTTTTTGCTCGCTGACTATGTCATTGCTGCCCCCCCCCCCCCCCCCCCCCCTTAATCTCATCCCTTTTCCCACTTTCATCTCATTAAAAGTTCATCATGTTCCTTAAATAAATCCATATTAAGGGGTTGTTGGCATACTCTACACTCAGCGTAGAAGCACTTCTCAAATCCAAAGCTGTTAGTGGACAATTTTTATAAAAAACTGATATTGCCCCCTCTGCTTCACCTTGCAAACACCCACCCTAAACCTAACCCTTTTATTATTATTATTTTGTGTTCTTTTCATGATACCAAAGAATAGCTAAGTAAATGCCTTTTTGTTTTGTGTCTGTCATTAGACTCATTACAAACTTGGCGAGTTGTAAGTGCTGAAAAAAAAAATCTGAGATATTTTTGGAATGCATATTTAACTTATTTGGAGTCAACATTCTTTATATTCTCTATTGGTGTTTATTATAATCTCATTTTTGTAATTCTTGTTAAAGCGTGGATCTTTATGACATGCAATCTTATTTGCTTGTCTTGCTATATCCAATTAATTGCTGAAATAACCATTTTGTGTTTACAGAAAAGAAGGTCGACGAGACTCCAAAGAAGCACATCTGTTCGTGTTCCATCTTGTGAGAGTGTAAGTTTGATTCAGCATTTATCCTGTGGACTTCTAGGAACATTTACCTGCACCATCGGATTGTGAAGCCGGAAAACACAATAATCTGTAAACAGTACAATACTCTTTATTCAATGTATGTTTGAGATCATATTCTGTGTAACACTTTATTTGTCATGTACGTGTGTTTCTATAAAATTCGTCGGTTCTTGTATATTTGTAGCTGCAGAATTTTTATGTACTATGACGATACAAACATCTTTTAGCTCTATTACCTTCAAAAAGGTTATACACTATCTGGCATTTCTGGTAAGTTCAAGTCCTTATCAGCAATTTATAGAGCTATGTGCGAGCTTATTTGTTCTCAAGCTGACACTTAGAACATAGCTTTTCATTTTTTGCTTCTTGTATATGGTTCTATGTTTTGCTGAACTATTTTCTTAATTTAGGAGGTGTTTTCTACTGTTTTATTTTCTTGTGGGCAGATGTTGAACCTGATGTTTCACCCTTCTCCAATTCTCCACCATGCTCCAGGGGAACCTTTCTGGTAACTTGGTTTCACTGGTAAGCAGTTATTATTTAAAATTGTTTCGTTCGGGGAAATTAATTTTTTGTTTTGCTTGCTATATCATTAATGAAATAGATAGTTTAATTATGGTGTTATGTCATCTCTTAAAGCGTAGCCTATATGTTGGATCATTATTTAAGCCTTTAGCCAATTGTGTAGAATGAACGTATACTTGAATTAGCCGCTCATTATTAGGTTCAATATCTATGAGAGGAAAAATGTCGCATGATATAGGTTGAGAATAGATGTGTTTATTTGGGTCTGTATTAGGGGATAGATGTTAAGTACATTTGACATAGGATCTACAGATCGGATTCAAATCTTGCTCTGTGACAAAAATATACCCGAATGAAATGAGTTTGAATCCGATCAAACGAGATGTGTTACACTTCAAACAGGATGGATTTGAATTCAGCAGACAAGTGAAGGAGCGGGTTCAAACTTGTTCAAATATTAGGTTTTGGGTGGGTTGGGGTTGGGCTGTGGGTTTTTGCTTGACCCATTCAGGACTCGTTGATTTTATAAAAATGTTATATATTGAATATTACGCTTAAAGCTTATCTACTTTGAAATGATAATCTCTCTGGTAATATAAAATATGCTTAAGATTGGCATGCATTTGATTATGCTATCAAGTTTCTTGATGCAAGACTTGTGTAATTATCTCTTGGTTACACTTATTTATTGCGCTTTGCTAATTTATTAGCTCTTCAAAAAATTTATAAGGGCGTTTAACTTTATGTTATAAGTATTTTTCTACATATACACCATATAATAAGAAACGTTTATTTCAATATATAAGACAACTTCTCTCAGCTATGAAATATAAGTTCTTTACTTCTCACACCCATAGATTTAGTTAAATACTTTAGTTTAAAGAGGGCGCATCTTTATTTTACTATTTTTGAGGTTCACACAGTCTACTAACTAAAATTTATACATTTTTTGCATATTTTGAATGTATATTTTATTTATCACTTTTTAGTGTTATATCCAACACCTGTATATTTTTGTTATGCTATTTGTGAGTTCAACTTTGTGTCATGCCTCGTGATGCCTATTTGCCTAGTGTTGGTCACGTTTTATTTAATTATTAAGTATGTGTTCATGTCTATGTATATGTATCTATCTATATAAATTTAATGTGTCATAACATGTAGGATCTTAATATTAAGTCTAACTAAAAATATGCATTTATATGGGTTTGAACTTTGCATCTCATTGACTAATATTCACAATGTTTACAAACTAAATCAATTTATCTAACAACTTTTGATTTTTATATCTTGCGTTTATGTATCTTTTTCTTTTTTTGAAAGGAGCGATTGTATCTTTATCATACCATTTGTGAGTTGATTGTAAGTGTCGTCTCGTGATGCATCCGATGTCCATATGTATGTGTACGTGTCGATTTATAAATTTTATGTCATTGCATGTGATGTTTTAATATTCAATATATTAAAAAAAAAAAAAGTGAACCAATAATCTCATGAATAGTAATCACATTCACAACTCAAAATTCACACTGATGTGTACGTGACACACACACACAAGTTTCGACTGATATCTCACTAAAACTTTAATCATTACATCAATCACATTCATATTTTTCCCTATTATTCATAAAAAAATCTCGCATTTTCTCATGAATATTGGAATGACAATTGAAAATCACATCCAAGGATACTCGACCTCTTATGGGTGTCCGATTTTGTGGAGTGATGATCTAATTCTTGAATTTAAAGTTGCCTTCCTATGTCTCGTCGTCATGCCGATCTTGTTTAGTGTGATTTACTTCTCTTATGCAATTTGTAGAATATTGAAATATATCCCATAAGCATCTTCCCTTCGGTTGAAAATTTCCTTGTGAAAACAAAATATAGAGTGATACCTTATGGGGTGTGTGTAATCCAAAAGTAAAGACATCTGTGACGGAAGTTACCAATTTGCTTTTTGCAGTGCAGAACGAAACAAGAGACAAAATTTTAATTATTATTAAGCGAATCATATGCATAATTAATAAAACAATATTTGACCTAATCTTTGAAATTAAAGGTCCTTTTCCAGATACAAAATAAGGAAAGATTAATAATTCTTTTTTGGATTAAGTGCAGGATAATACAATTCCAAACCACTTTTTACAAATTGGTACAGCATAATTGAACAGACGCACAAAAAAAAGTTGAACATAAGTATATATTTTTTGAACACTGTACTATCTTGTAAATAGTAGTGTTCAATTGTATTATTTTGTGAATGCCCCTTCTTTTTTCCTTTCCACTTTTGTTCTGGATATTGAACTTCGTATGGAATTTTATTGAATGGGAATCAAAACAATTATGAATAATCTAATTAATAGAGTTGAAAAACGTACACGTAATTAACTTGCATGCATGGGATTAGCATCGCCATGCAGAAGCAGCAAGAATATGTCTATCTTGCCACCCTAATAGCAAACATCCATTATCCTCTGTCAACCTATATCCATCACAAGAATAAAGTCCCAACAAGATCCTCGACTGAGTCACCGCGTTCGAACTCAGTGGAACACCTTGGAATCCTCTCCCTTCCATGTTTTTCCTCCATTTTTCGAGCCTCTCGTGCCTCATCACACGCTCGTGCCCTTCGTGTGCCACGATGTTCTTGATCTCCGGGGCGAAAATGAGTTGCTCCACCTTGGCTCTCTGAGCCGACTCGGGTGGAAACGTGGCGTCCAACGAGTCAAATATTGCCGAGTAGTAGTGCAACGCCTCGAGGAATCGACCCAAGAAGTAGGGCCCATTGTGGCTAGCTTCCTGTTCAACTATAGTTACTATGTTTGGTGCTTGATCTCTAATCATGGTTAACAGATTCCCAAGGCAGTTGCCCGGGACTCTGTGCAAGCGGTTAACAGAGTTAACTGCCAAAGCTTCCCCGACTCTTCGATTAAACATGTGTGGCTTTAAATTTTCAAGGTCCTCTCCAACGGGGTGAAATTCAAATGGGACATGAAGGGAGTGGGCCAAGTCAGCTAAACACCTTCCTGTCTCTATAATAGAGTCGAGGCAAGGACCCACTCCCGTGATTCTGAGAAACGGGGCCCCGCCCGGCCTTGCTGCCAAGGCTTGCATGAAAGCCGGCCATTGGTAGCCTTGTAGGATATCGAGATCGATGACATGGACACGCTCCTCGGCTTCAAACGCCTCGAAAATCGCTTGGTTTGCGGTGAAGTGAGCGAATTTGATGTAGGGGCAAGCTTGGTATAGGATTTGGTAAATCTTGAGGATTTCTAGATTGTTTGGGGGTAAAGGGTTGAATGGTGTTATGTTGGAAGTACTAGGTTTGTTTGTGAGAGTGGCGGCTAATCGGGCCGTCAGGGCTTCGCAGAAGCAGGACGCGACTCGTTGCATCGAGTCTCCAAGAGACGAGACCACCCGGTTCAGGTGGTTCAGATACCTCCTTGCTAACATGTAGTCCTCCTTTGAGACTGCCTCCGCACAGGCTAGAAGGAGGTGCACTAGTTGAAGGCCACTGTCTTGTTCCTGTATGTAAGATCATAACACAAAAAAAATCAATATCTATTTTTTTCTGTTCTTTTTTCATTTTCTTGCAATTGTGGTATAGTAACTGCCAATTGGGAGCAAAATATATCTAGCATGATTTAAGGTTCCCGTATATATGACAAGAGGTCGGGTCGCCCCACTTGAGATTTAAAATTTGTGTACTATATATGCCGAATTGTTTTTATGTATGACTTGAATTCATGAAATTTTGTCATTTAGCTAATCCCCTATACATTTCGTCCCCTTGAGATGAAATCCTGGATCCTCACCTGATCCAAGTGACAGATTCCATGTATGAAACTCATCTTATTGCTATTCCCAACAATTCTTGATTTTAATTAGGGTTTTTGCTGATTTTCGGAATAAAATTAGGCTTTTGGCAGAATGGAACGACAAATTTTGCAAATATATTCCCTTGCTTAATTGATGATCACCTGGTCAGGTTCCGGAATTGGAACCATCAAAGTGTTGTGCATATTTTGGTGATGAAGTGGTTGTGGTGGCCTCTGCGTTCTCGGCGGCAGCTCCAGCGAGCGGTGCAACCGTTGTCGTTGCTCCTCTTGTTGCCTCTCGCGCTGCAATTGTTGCGCCAACGGTTGGGCTGCAGCCAGCCCCACTTGATGATCATTCACCACCGGCTCACAGAACCGGGTCGAATTAGGCATTGTCAAGTAGTCCAACAGCTCAGGCACCGTGGAGCCCACTGTCAATGCATCATAGCATTCGCCCGACCCGTCTCCCGCACCCGGTATCTTCATAGGCGAAAACATGACGAAATCGTCGTCTTTATGATCGTAATTAGCGTCGTCCAACAGGCTCTCGAGCGCAGGAAGCGAAAGGCTCTCGACTTGCTCCACGTGCATGAATTGATTGTTTGGCGAGTTGATGACCCTGTTGAGCGGGCTCAATCCCTTCCCCTTCCCGAGAGGGGACGAAAAGCGGGGCGGGGACGACCCGACGAGGCTCTGCACGACTTGCATGGCTTGGCCGTAGCTGTTGTTAAAATAGCTCGACGCTTGGGGGGATGATTGTGTGTTTCGCACGGGCGAACACATCATGAAATCGGCATCAAGTTGATCGGTGAAGATTGATTCCCACATCGAATAATCAGGGGAGTTGATTTCGATTTCTCCATTCTCTTCGTATTTCAGCAGTGGGATGCTGAGGTTTGTTGGATTCATCAAGATTTGGTTGTTTAAATCCGACGATGATGATGAGTTCTTCTTGAGATTGAGATCACTCACCGTTGATCCTTGGGAAGATGTTTGATCATTATTTGTGCTAGATTTGTCACTAATTTTCACACACCCTATTCTACTATTGATCATTTCTGTCTCACTCTTCACATGCCCCATGCTCTCTCCCTCAAATGATATAATCATCAAAATATTTACAACATGTTAATTCATTTTCTTGATTTTTGAGGATTTAGAAAATTTAGGGGATATGAGTTTCCATCTCTTTTTATAATTGCATCATCTGAGATTGTCCAAGAAAATTAGAAGACAAAATGGGTGTGGGGACAATACTTTGTTTTCTTTTAAAATTCACGGGCATACCCATAATTAATAAAAAAAAAAAAGAAGAAGAATGGGGGAAAAGGAAAAGGTAAAGACAGGGAAAAAATGGAGTGATGCAAAAGGCGTAGATGGCGCCGTCTACTCTTTGGATTTGCCGAAGGATTTAACCTCCTGTCCTCTCTTTTATCTCCCCATTACTTAATCTAATTATTTCACCTTAAAAAAATATATATATATATATTATTCTTTATTACCGCGTGTTTGTTTAGATTAGGGATAAAAAACAATTCTCTAAATTTTCGTTTTGTTTGTCTATACATCAAATTGGTTTGACACTATTTTATATCTCATTTTAAAAAAAAAACGCAAGAATAATTTATAAAATGGTTCAAAAAGCGACCATAATTATAATTGGTTCAAGTGAATTGCACAGATATATAAAAATATTTGTATAGAAGCATAATTTTTTCATTCAATTTTGTATTTGTACAAATTTGTAATTAAGGTCCATTTTTTGAACCAATCTGTAAATGTCCTAATTTTAAGAGTAGTCTCAATGTTTTATATCAAATACTATAAACCGAAGTTCTCATAAAACTACATTTTGAATTCATAAGATTTATTTTGAAGCAATTTTAGTCATGAGTTTATAAAGAACAATAACGCTTTCCATTCGGTTTTAATGATGATGAGCTTTTTTGCTTGAATAAGGACATGGGATTAACATTGAAAGGAGAAAATTCTTATGGAACTTAACTTGTGGGATGGATATTATTTTTTATTAAGATTAAATGAAACTAATTGGTCAATGTTTCTAAGCGTATATCAAACAAAAATACTTACGTCCTATATAATGAAAACCGTAAGACGATCTCGTTCAAAATATACCATGATTTAAAATGACTTATAGTGTTTGCAAAATTATTAAGCGTGGTATTGTATTTCATATGCTATCAAATTTCTTTGTTTTGATTAATTCATGGGCATACCTTATAAATTTATAAAAATTGCAAGATTTTCTGCTTGTGTTTTTCCCTACATTCAACTTCTTGGCTTGATCGTCTGGGAGCCATCCTTAATATTATGAACGTCTATGGCTTGGTTTGATTGGTTCCTCTTTGGGAAAACGACAAAAGAAATATATAGTTAACATCTATTCCATTACTTAATTAATTGTATGAGCTAATCGAGTATATCTCAACAATTTATATACTCTCTGTATCATTTATATAGACTTTTATTTTTTATTCTTTATGAATGTATTGTTTTCATATTACGTATTTTTTAATTCATTTACTAATATAATCTTGTGCACTAATTATGATAAAAAGTAGTATAATACTCATTAAATAGGATTATATTAGAAATTTTAGTTGTTTAATTTGCATTTCTTTTAATAAAAAGAAAGTTATTTATGCAAAACTCAATCATCCTATATAATTTGAACGGATGGAGTAATTTTTTTTTATAAATTGTAACTACTTCCTCCATACTATTATTATTTGCACACTTTTTTTATTCGTTCGTTCCAAAATTATTAGTACATTTAAAAAAAAAATTAATTTGCGTGCATACTCATAATAATGTACAATATTTATTTATATGTCACTACTTTATTTAAAAAGTGTGCCATATTAAGTACGCAAATGGAGGGAATAACATTTTTGTGCAATTTTGTACGGATTTTATCAACCATTACCCAATCGGCCAATCCATCTCAATATATCCAGATTCACTCAAAAGTAAGTTTGGGAAATAATTGCATGTGAAATTTACCATATTTATTTCTAATGTGCACTTGGATGTGCATGGTATGCACTTGAATTTAAAAAAAAAATCTCAAGCAGAAATCAGCAACCAAAAAGTAATCAGCAATACCCCAAAAAAGTATCAGTAATACCCCAACTGTAAAAAAAAAACACAGTTCGGTGTGTGTGTATTTTGAAAAAAATCAAAATTGAAGTCAAAATTAAGCTTAAAATTCAAGTGCATGTTATGCACTTGGATGCACCCTAATATACATATATATATATATATATATATATATATATATATATATATATATATATATATATATATATATATATATATATAATTTATAAAATTAAAATTGGGGAAGGAGGTGGTCGTTCCACTTGAAATTTTTTTTTTTTTTTAATTCACTATGTGTAAGATTTATTTTATTTAGACTTGTATGTTATATGATTTCGCCCCCTCTGAATTTTAACTACACATGATGTTATAATATAATAAATTCCATCCCCTTAAACTGAATTCTTAGATCTATCCCTGATCAGTGGCATTACAAAACACTATCAGTGTTACTGATAATTTTATTTTAATTATAAGTTGTAATCTGATTGTGAGTTATTTAATTAAATTCCTTGTAGGTTCACATGCACAATGTGTGATATTTTGTTAATTTCAAGATGCAATAATTGTCCTGTTCAATAGTCGTATTAATTGTTGTTCTCTAAAAAGGCACTATGGTTAACAAGAAGCTTTTTAACTTCGTCAAGTGTCCTTATCTCACTGGACAACAGCTTGAAAATGGGCCCCGCTTTCCTTGGGCCGGCCCACTTGGAACAAGAGAGGGGAATGGAATCGTCAAGAAATAGCTCGTTCTCAAATTTAGATAATTTAATTAAAGCCTATTGAATATTACCCTCTTCATGTTTTTTTTTTTAAAATAGATTAAAAAATAACAATTATTATTAGAATATTAACATTTTAATTAGTTATTCCATTTTATCCATGATTACTCATTCCTCAATATAATTACTAATAACAAAATATATTAAAGGTAAAAATATAAATTTGTATTGTTCGCAATCTGCAACAAAAAATTATGAAAGATTTTCGTGGTTGTTATTGCTTTCTTTCGTGTAACATATTCTTAAGTACTACGTCATCCTCAACTAGGTTTTCAATTATGGTATTGCCAATTTCTTGTAAACTTTGGATCTTTTAACACGCATCATTTTACACGTATTATTTTACATATTAATATACTTCTTCCCTCCATCAAAAGCGTATCTATTTTTCTTATTTATTTATCTATTAAAAGGGTGTAATTTCCTTATTTGTCAACAATCACTTTAACTTTACACTCACAAATAATTATTTTGTTCATACTTTATCTATTTTTTCTTAAAATCTGTACGACTGTACCCAATAAATGGGGCATATTTTTGGTGGACGGAGGGAGTATTACTTTAAATCAAAACAATTTAGTTTGGAATACTATTGAACAGGGATTAAAACAATTATAAATAGAGTATGTATACGGTGAAATTGGTTTATACCTTTCAGTGAAAACAACTAACACTATTTATTAAAAAAATAACTAATACCGCTCAATGGTTAATGTGTGAACTGTTTTCATGGATAATCTAAAACAATTGTTATACCATTATGAATAATATATTAATATGTACTCCCTCTGTCCCCTATTAATTGTCATATATGGGGAGACCCTTTTTTAAGAAAAAATATTTTATTGATTTTTTGGACCAATGAATAAAGAGTATTTTGAAATAAGAAGATACTGTGAGAGTGTTTTATTTTCATATTTGAAGTGTGAAAATTATAATGGAATGTCCCAAAAAAGAAAGTGTTAAAATTATTAGGAGATGGAGGGAGTATTATTTTACATATTAATATATTATTCTGAAACAAACGAGTGTGAGTGCACCACACAAATTTTTGTCAATCTTAATATGATAGGAAGTATTGTTAGAAATTTAATTGATAATAATATTCTTTCTTTTGTAACCTAAAATTTTGCTTTGTATTGTACAAGTTTCAAGTGTTAATATAAGTATTGAACTATCAACTTGTATTCTCTACATATTTAAATATGCTCGAATATAACTTAAGAGTTAAAGAAGTTTGGAAAAAACATGTTTGAATCAGAATTCACATAAATTTAATATTTTTAAATATCAATGTTATGTATAAATATTATCACTGTTACGCATACATATTATCATTGTCTAAAAAATTAATTTTTTTTAAAACAATAATAATTGATATGCATAACAGTGATAATATTTATACATAACAGTGATACTTGAAAAAAATAATATAATCATTCTGGAAGTTTTAATAATCGATTAAGAATTAATCAACATAAATTGGGTACTTATAAATTCAAATTGTTATTGATAATTAGATGCAAATGGTGTGGATGGCGCCGCCTACTCCTTGGATTTGCCAAAGGATTCAACCTCTTGTCCTCCTCCTCTCTTCTTCTCGTTCGGCTACCTTGTCTCAGTCTCAGTCTCAGTCTCGGTCTCTCCCCCTTTCTTCTCCTCTTTATTTAATCTAATTATTTCACTTTTTCAAAATAAATATATATTATTCTTTATCACCGCGTTTTAGGATTAGGTTTTTTTAAATATAAATGGAAGTTCTACATAAAAATTGCACTTTTTTAATTATTGTAAAAAAAAAATTGAAGCAATTTGATCTGATATGTATAAAGTGCACTAATGGTTCCTATCTATTTTAATGAAGTTGATATTTTATTTATTTATTATTATGGACCATTTTAGAGCTATGAGACCAAATTTGTTTAACGCGAAAATTATAGTGGGACTAAATGTGTGTTTACCCCATTTCGTGTGGCCGATATTTATTTCTTAAGACCATATCAAATTAATTAATCATTAATCAATATTTCAAATAAAATTAAAATTGATGTTACATAATACTACCTCCGTCTTTAAAAGGTTTGTGGTGCTTTTTGACACAAAAATTAAGAAAAACTTGTAATGAAAAATGTGAAAGGTGGAGATAGTGAGGTGAAGATTTTGCGGATTGATATTGTGGGGAATATTTCCATTTTGAAAGTATGCAAATTCTTGTGGAATAAATTAAAAGAAAAAATATGCAAACTCTTTAACGGATGTTGTATTAATTAGAACTATGTATGCACGGAATGAAAAATGTGAGACGCTCTCGTTCAGAATATATATCCCCTTGTTTAAAAGTACTTCTAGTATTTGACAAAATGTCATGCACATATGGATAAAAACTTGTCTGGATATTTATTCAAATATTATATATTTATTATCATTGTTATTCATATGCACTATTATTATTTAAAATTCGAATTTTTTAGATAATAATAGTTGATAGGTATAATTATAATAACAATTTGTATAATGATACTAGGAGAAGATAGTCGTGTGAACTCAGATTCAGAATTCTTTCATATGCTAGCAATATTTTAAAGAAAAAAAATGTTGAGCATATACACCTAAACATTTATTAATATAAATATTGCAAGATTTCGGCAATTTGTTTTTGACGAAAATTTAGAAAGGTCGATTGTGGAGTTATAGGTACATCCAACTCCTTGGCTCGATCGCCAGCTGAGAACATCCAAAAACTTATTAAACGTCGGTGGCTTAGTTTGATTGGTTCTTCTTTGAAATAAAGGATAAAACAAAGATATCCATGACATTGTATGAGTGAGTCGAGTATATCCCTGGTATTTATATAAATTTCACATTCTATTATATTTATATATAATTTATGAAAATCTGCATGAGACATAGTATTTTTATAAATTTTTCGAATACTTTAAAAATTAAAGTATCCTAAAAATCTGTAAATGTATCACGTGAGACGATCACATGCAAAATTATATATAGCGTAAATCTCTTTTAAATCAATTTTATCATACAACTCAAAACGATATTAATTAGTCATTATATTATACATATTGCAATCAATCAAAAATCTTTAGATGAAATAACTATTAATATTTTAAAGGAAAATTGTCTATGGAGTACGCAATTTTAAAAAAAAATATTTTAAGGTAGTCAAATTTCTCCAACTTATCCCGAAATACAAAAATTATTGAATTTAAGTTATATTAAAGTTGAACTTGTGTATGTTATTATTGCACTTTTTATTCGAAAGTAATTAAAAATTTGAACTTTGTTTTTTCCAATAATATTTTGTCCAATTTTGTACCCCTCCATAATTCACCCTATTTTAAATATATATACAAAATATAAATAAATTTCACATTAAAACGGGCTAGCGTATACTTAATTTCCTTATATGCCGTAGAGAAGAGAGTAACAAATATTCCCAACATATACGAGCGAATAAATTCACTAAGTGTAGCATTTATTAATGAAAAATTTATTGTGTGAGATGATATATATTATACTCTCTTGTTTGTAAGAAGCTTACAAAATTTATTCAATCAGTGAATCAGGTAAATGACAATTTGATTCAGATAACTATGTGATGAGTATCGATTAAATAATATTTTTAAGATCTTAGAATCATTGAACTCTTACATTATTTATTCTTTTGAAACCTTTATAGAAAAGTACAAATTTTAAATATTTAGTGAAAATAGGAAATTATATTATCTATATTATCAAGATCTGGTAAGAGAAAATCCTTAAATGTAGATGCTCTACATTTTTAGCCCATAAATTTAAGGATGGATTTCAACCTATGAAATCAAATCTTGAAATTAACAACAGACATAAATAAATTGTTGTATGCTTTATATTCCCAATTCCAAAATTACGAAGTAGAATAAAAATTTTGCCACGGTTATTAGCACTAGCCTCTTGGTTAAATACACTACCATATCCATATTAATTATAAACTCATATATACAAAATGTCAATAGTGCTCTTCCAAAATTAATGTAGTAAATACACTGTCTCAGTTTTTCCACAATTTTGGTGCAAAATCACTCAAGAATTCGACAAAAACGAAGGAAACTTTGAACTCCATGAATTTGTTGAACCACAGACGAAAATTTGTCTGTTGTATGGCTTGTTGAACGTCTATGTACTCAAGATAGTGAATGCTTCAAGCCCTAATCACACATTTGTAAGTGTTCACAATTTTTTTAGTGTTAAATTTTCGAAAATTCGTGAAATCAATTTTCATGACTGGTTCTCCGAAACTGATACACAATTTCAGAAATAAATTCGAAATTTATTCACAAATTCGAAATTATTTTCCGAAATTTATGTTCGGTTGTGAATTTCGATTTTTAATGTCAATTTCGGAAAAAATAGTTGAAAATTTGTTCTGTTTTCGGAAATCTTTTCCGAACTCTCCTGTTCGAATTTTGTCCAATTTTTCATATTTTTTTTCAGTCGAAATTATGTTTGAATTTCGGAAAAAAATTCCGAACATGAATTTCGGCAAAAACTTTCGAAATTTAGACAATATTTCGGCAAAAAAATTCGAAATTGAGGCAAAATTTCGATATAAATTTTCGAACAACAGTAATCGCAGATTTTCTCATCAAATCGAAAAAAAAGATGCAAATCATACATAATCATACATATTCGTCCATTAACATGAAATATAAATGTTCAAGAACAGTGAATAAATCAAACCATTTAACTTCAAATAACCACCCAATACACTAAACCCTAAATATAGATTCAAACAAAAAATGGAGTGACAGCAGCGGAGTTGGCCCGACTCGGCGGTGAAGTGGGCGGGGGAGTCGGTGGCAAAGCGGCCGGCATCGAATTTTCCGAACAAATGCTTACGTATCTTTTAGGTAGTGTATGGATATGAAAATGAATATTTTGAAATAAAGAGATAGTGTATTTTTCTAAGAGGTAGTGGGTTAATCTGGGTAGGGTATTTAACCCAAAGCTAGTGCAAATAATATGGGACTAAATTTTTATTAGTGGTGAATGGTGATGGTTCACTTTTATTAAAGTTGGGCTAAATGGGCTTTGATCAAATAGGTCCGGTTTAAATATGCCCGGTTTTTCTTACACAGTCTTGAATTTATTGGACTTCGTATAAAACAAACAAAATTACATACTTAGAAATTAATAATAATCGAATACACATATTTATTGACATTAATCATACATGTTACATTGTGAGTTATCGTAATTCTACTTATCATGTTATGTCATTTTTGTGTGAATAAATCTTATAGCTTTTATGGCTTTATATATTTGATTTATTGTTGAGTATTTTGATTTTGAGTATCCAAACCTTTTGCCTATTGAATCCATCCCTCAAACAAATTTTTTTTTTGGCAAAGTCTCATATGCACCAAGTGCACGGTGCACTCACTCAACAATTGATACTATATACACTAAAAAGTTAGTCTCAATTACACTGAAAAATTAGTCTCAATTACACTGAAAAGTTTACATTGAAAATTGATTTTCAGTGTAAACTTTTCAGTGTAATTGAGACTAACTTTTCAGTGTGAATGAGATTAACTTTTCAGTGTATACATTATCAACTGTTGAGTGAGTACATCATACACCAAATGCACAAGAGACTTACTCTTTTTTTTTTTATGCATGTAATAAATTATACTAGTATTCGACTTTTTTATTAGGCAAAAGTATATTGTACTAATAAATAGTATACTCTCTTCGTCCCAGTTTTATTTTTCTATTTGCCAAAAAGGTTCGTCCCAAATTTATTTTTTCATTTCTAAAATAAAAATATAGTACATTCACTTTAAATTTAACCATTACAATTCAACTATTTTATTTATTTAAATATTACTTTATTTATCATTCATTATTCTCAAAGACTATTTTATTCATTTAAATAATTCAACTATAACATTAAATTTCGTGTAAAATTAAACTGAAAAAATAAAATTGGAATAAAGGGATACATTTTTCAAAGTCCATCTTCAAGTGGTATAGTAATCAGTGTCTAAAGTTGAAATAGTATAGTACTGAATTCTGCATTAATGGGAGGCGTGAGGAAATAGGCTGACATGGTGCAACTGCAAACGGGCTGACGCTCAATTACTGCTCTATTTATTTATGTCCTCTTTTCTTTTTCCTTTTTTTCGCATGGAACAATTATAAATTGTACATGACACATTAACATCAAATTTGTAAAGAGGTTCAAATTTAATTTATTTATACAATTTCCCTAATACACACTCTCACTCATGGGGCAATTATTCTATTTAGACAGGGGAGTGAACAATTTAATATAGATGTAGTTGTTTTCAGTTAAAATCGAACCCGTAATCTTTGGATAAGAACATGAGCCTTTTAACTTTTATGCCATAAATTTTTCACAAATTCTAGCATTCACTTGAATTTTAAACTCATTTTTTACTTCAATTTTAATTTTTTTTCAAAACACACACAACACGCTGAACTGTGTATTTTTTTGCCGTTGAAATATTACTAATTACTTCTTGAGATATTACTAATTGTTTTTTTGGGTATCACTGATTAACTCTTGGGGTATTATTGATTTTTGTTTGGGGTATTTTTTTTCAAAATTCAAATGCATACCATGCGCTCAAATGCATACTAAAACTACTCTATTTTTTATTTTTTTTATTTAAAAGTTCAAACCAAAAATTGTGAATTATTCATTTATATAATATTCATAGCATCCACACTATATCATGATAAATGGTAATAACATCGTCATTTTTACTCCGCAAGAAAACTGAACATGTTCAATAAAAACCTAAAAAAACACCCTCCTTACATATTATGCTCTCACTCATCTATTTACCAAAAATATAAATTTACACCAAGATTTAAACACATAAAATAAGAAAATTAGCAATGAATGAAATATTGAGGGATAATTTTAAAAATAAAATTATATATATAAAGAGTTGAATTGTATTTCGTGTATGCGTGAACTAAAAAATAATGACATTTTGTATAATAAGATTGGAGTTTATAAAAGATTTCCTATTTTGAAATGTACAAATTATTACGAGACATTTCGAGAAAAAAAAAATTGTGTAAAATTTGTATGGGATGAAAGGATAATATTTAAAAGTCCAGTGTTAGAATTGAATTAACCATGGTCGAAAATCTCATTTAACGTAATGAACATTATTCAACTGATCAAAATTAATTTCCGACCTTTTTTTAACGTAATATGAAAGTGAATTATGACTTTGTTGGGAGATAATTTACGGGTGTGAATTAGGATATATTTTTTTTTTTTTTAGGGTTTGGATACCGTAGGGGTATTCAGTGTTTTATTAATTTTAAAAGGAAAAAAACGAAAAAAGAAAAAATAGACCGACCGTTACTGTTGAATGCAGCTCCTTAAATTCAATGTAATAAAGTTTCTGAGAAGTATCATTTAAAGTTACTGTGTCCAACTTGGGCCACCTTACACATTCATACACATCCATGTGTACATATTAAATGATAACAAGATTTACAAATATCAGCCTTTTTTACATTTCATAAAACCCACAAGACCAAATCTTTAAAAACTCTACTTAAAAATCTTGAAAAACATGTTCTTTCTAAAGGTGGAACATATTCATTATTAATTAATAATTATGAAATTAGCAAACTAGATTCAACTGAAAACGTAAAATAAAACGTGCAGACTAATATAACTAAAACGTGAGGAGGGAACATGTTGATTGCTGATTAGTTTATAGTATATAATGAGTTAAAAAGAAAGGAAAAAAAGAATCCCATCAACTCAAAAGTGCCCCCTCTCTGCTGCACAATAATCCAAAGGAAATTCACATGCACTTGTTTTATATGCAAAGAAAAAGGTGCTCCAACTCTTAGCTCATATTTGCATTCATTCATTATCCACACACACATGAGAATTCACTGAATTTCATCACAATGTAGGCTCCTAACCACCCTATACAACAACCCCCCCCCCCCCCCCCAACAAAATCTTATGAGCACTCCACTCTCAATCTCACCTTTTCCAATTTCTGCAAAAATGGGCTCAAAATCATCACTCTTCCTTGTATTCCCCTTCTTGATAAGTCTGTCATTCCCTCTGCAAATTGAAGCTGCAAAAGCCATCTCCAATCCCCAAATCACAGTCATGGGGATGGTCTACTGTGATATCTGCTCCAACCACTCCTTCTCCAGACACAGTTTCTTCTTACCAGGTTCCATTTTTTCACTAGAAACACTCCATATAGCCTGACCCCACATTAAAACTACAGTTTTCTTGAATTTTTTCTAACATTGTTGATCTGTTTCACAGGTGCTGAAGTTAGGATAGACTGCATGTTCAAGGCCATTTCTCCAAGAACAGCTGAACAAATCTCATTTTCAGTCAACAGAACAACAAATAAACATGGGATTTACAAGCTGGAAGTGCCTTCTGTTGATGGTGTCCAATGTGCTAGAGATAAAGCTATTGGAAATTCCTGCAGAGCTAGCCTGATTTCCAGCACATCTTCCTCCTGTGATGTCCCCAGTTTTAGGACTACTTCCGACCAGATTTCCATCAAGTCCAAAAGAGGCAATTTTTGCATTTACAGCTTGGGTGCATTGACTTTTAGGCCATCTAAGAGGGACATTGCTTTGTGTGGGAATTGAATCAACAAAATGTTTCTTAAACTTCAACTACTTGAGCCACTGCCCCCTTTTGTCTACATATATCCTAGTAGAATATTGATTGTTATAAGTGTGATGATTTTTCAACTTTCTTCATGAAATATAAATCTAGTGTGTGGCTTGTTTGATTTATTACCATTTGTACCATGTCAAGATTTTTGAAATGTATACATTTCATCTAGAATGTGAAAAAAAAAAAAAAAAATCAAGATTGTATTATCTTTTGATGCACTTCATAATTTCGTTCTACATTACGGGGTTGCAAGAAACTCCCTCGTGATTTGGAAATTTTGTGCTATATATGTTGGTGAACGAATCTAATCGTGAGGATTAGTGGCTGTTTTAATCCGTTTTTACGTCACCAATCTATAACGTGTGATTGATTACCACCGTAAATGGTAAATCGGGGTTTTGGTTATCGAATTCGGATATATAAAAATCGAAATTAAAATTATTTCGTGTATGTGTGAGTTTGGGTGAATTTATGTGTGTTTTTTAGTCTGAAATTTCAAAATTACATAAATAAGCTGGAGAACAACTATTTATAGAGACTAGCAAGCATGAGGTGTCTAAGACTCTTGGTCTCCCTAGCCTGCATGCTTGACATGTGTCCCTCTGATCTTATCCAAGCTGAACCTTAGTTACAAAGTTTTCTTTGGTCCTTATCTCGGACTCACTGTTGTTCGCCTAGGTCGGCTTAATTGATCTTGTTGGTTCTCCAACTGAAAGTTGTTCGCCTCTTGAGGTTGTACTTGGGAAGTTGTTCGCCTTATGCCTTTGTTCAGCTTGGCTTTGGGATCTTTGTCCTTTGTTCACTTGTACACACCTCCTTGGCTGTTTGCTGTATCATAGTTTGACTAAGTTGTTCGTCATTGATGACTTCACAATTGGCTCATTCTTGGTCTCGGGTCTAAATACCTGTTCGCCCATTAGTTGTTCGTCAGGAGAGTTGTTTGTCACTTCATACACCTCCCAGGTTGGTTAATGCGCCCAAATAGTGATTTTCTTTGTTTTAGACTTCAATAATTGTTCGCTCCATATTTAGATGATGTTCGCCTATCAACAATTGCCCCCTATCCTGACTAGATGTTGCATCAGACGAGTAACTTTGTGGCGAGCAACTATAGTTAGGATATCAAAATAATGAGGGTTGGGACGAACATCATTGGTCTGGGCGAGCATCTCTGTGACGAGCAATGTTGGAATAACCGTTTCGTCTTCCCATGATCTGGGGAGATCACGAAGATGACGCCAGCGCAATGATTGCGCGCCGCTCACGCGCGAGCAGCCCCAAGGCGACGCGCCCCTATAATTATTTATAGGTCCTTCATCTTCTTGTTTAGCTCGGAATTTACCCCGTTTTCCCTCAATTGAGCCCCAGAACTTTCGGAAAATTACGCCTGGGACCCCGTTTTTTCCTGGGGTATAAATAGTGGGAAAACTGAAAATTTTCCCACTTCTCTCCCACTTGCTACAGTGCTCCGGCGATTTCCTTCCTCCTCCGGCGATTCCAAGCTTCTCCGGCATCTATTCTTCCAGTGTTTGGCCTCCAATCTTTGAAACAAGGTAGTTATCCTCTTATTTCTTTTCTTTTCTTTACTTTTTCTCTCGAAATCGCCATTGCCGCCGTGTGGGTTAGAGCGCCATCGTCTCCTCCGGGACAACGCCGCCGTCTGCAACTCTTTCTACCGCCGCCTGGAATTTTCCTCCTCTTCTATGTCTTCGCACTCGAGCAATAAGACTAAGGAGACCTTAGACCCTCTCTTTCCAGTTGCGATCCCCGTCGATCAACCTCCCTTCGAGATTTCCTCGGCGTCGGATCTTCACGTGGATTCTGTGGTTCGCTCTGTGGAGGACACTGGTGTGGGCCCATCTGGGAGAGAACTAACGGTTGTGGCGAACAAAAATCGGGACGAAAATTCTTCGTCTTCTGCCGAATCTGAAGATCCAGATCTCAACGAGCTCACTCGTGAATTTTTGGAGGGTATCAATTTTCCATCCCCAAGGATGCGGGAAAGTGAGATCCCGGCTGGGGTTGCTCGCCTATTCGAATGGCGAGCATATGCTGAAAGGTATGCGAACAGCTTTCCTTGTCCACAAAGACAAATAATGGACAAGGTGAAGACTGATTACCAGGCGAGCAAGATCAAGAGCGTTGTTCGCGAAGATGAACTGGACTCCATCCGGAAAGACTATAAGATCCCATATGATATCTACATGTGGGCTCCTCGGAGAGAGGAAAGAGCTGATCGCCCACCTCCCGGATGCACGGCGATCAACATCCACACCTTGATTGCTGGGTTGAAGTTACCTCTTCCACCTGTTGTTGGTCGATTCTTAGAGGCGACCAACTTGGCTATAACTCAGATTACCCCAATTGGGTGGATGAACCTTTTGGGCTCCATGTGTCTGTTCGCCTTGGAGGGGTACGTTGATCGGATTACTGCGGAAGAGATCAACTACCTGATGACAATCACAAGTTGCCCCCGAGGAGAAGAGGGCTATCACTACCTCAAGGCCAGGACTGGGTTGAAAATGGTGGAAGAGGTGCCGAACAAGGTTCGTGACTGGAAACAGCACTTCTTCTGGATTGGGGGTGATTGGCGAGCATCTTCTGGTCCACACGGCGGCCCTGGACGAATAAATTCTCCAGCAGCCTATGGAAAACTGAAACGTAAGTTCAATTCTTGCTCGCCTTTGGACAGTTGTTCTAATTTAACTTTTTTTGTTTGTTCGCAGGCCCTCGTCTACCCAAGTGGGATTCGAAAGAGGAGGAGTTGAACTCCGAGTTCCTGTTTACATCGTGCTTGGTCGGCCTCCGCAATAAAGCAGATAGAACTATAGACTATCTCTGCCGATCAAGGTGTCAAAAAGCTGCTCGCCTTTTGACTTACCCACACCATTTGGAGGCTCAAGCTGAGGTGCCCCCTGGTATGGAAATTCCTAACTCCCTGCTCAAGTTTTGTTCGTCGTTAACATGTTTAACTTGCTCGTCTAATTTTAACTTTCTTTTTTTTTTTTTTTTTTTTTAGCCGAGCAAGTAACTGTCGCCGTTCCCCCAAGCTTCGCTCTTCTTGAACAGAGGGTCCTTGAAATGGGGCCACCAAGAGGGAAGAAAAGGAGAGGGGACCCTCCACAAGCCGTGCTCGCCATGTCGAACAGGCCTGAGGGGGCTAAAGTTCCAAGACCGGCTGCCCCCCCAGTTCAGATTCGGTCCCCTCCCGTCTCCCCACCTCGTGGTGGCAAGCGCCTTAAGAAGGCAGATGGGACCCCACTTGCCGGAGATGTCCCCGGCAAGGGGAAAGAAAAGGTGGGCGAAAGCCGTGCTCGCCACGAGGAGGATGCTACAAGGCGTTCTGGGGAGCCTACGGAAAGGTCGGGGAAGGCGAGCAAAGATGTAGGCTCGCTCCGTGGCCCAGAAGATCTTACGTTCCTTGGATGGGACGATCGGAAGTTTGCCGAGTAAGTATCTATCCTCTCTTGCCGAACAACTTTCATCCATTTTTTTATTTTTCTAAGTATCAATTGCTTTTTTGTTTGCAGATACCGTGCCGATGATTATCCCGGCCGAGCAAGTGTTGTACATCAGTACGCTTGCTCGAAGACTCCCGTAAACATAAGGGAGATTCCCGGCGAACATGTTCGCAAGGCGACAGAGTTGGTCGCCCGGGCCTGGACGCGTCCTTTGGACAAGGCCATCCTTCAGCAGGGGCAGATGGACAATCTCCATCTCTCGATGATGCTCGTCGCCAACGGCCTCGTCACTGCCCAAAGGGCAATCGCCCAAGTTGCCGAGCAGGAAGAGTCTGCTCGCCAGTATGCTAGTACAGCTCGGCAACTCTCTGAAGAAAAAGATGGCCTGGTGAGCCAATATGAGGCCAAGATTGCTCGCCTTAACAACCAGATCAATGTTTACATTGATGCTGAGCACAAGCGCCTTGAAGAGATTCAGGCCATGTCCAAAGAGCTGAAGGATAAGGAGAATTTGCTCGGCGAGGGAGAGAAGAGATTGACCTCCGCCGAACAAAGAATTGCTGAGCTCGAGGCGGAGAATGCTCGTCTCCGAGAAGCAGAAGCCAACCTCTTCACCCGTGAGCAACTTGAAGAGGAGGTTCAAACTCGCACCGGCCCCATCTCCAACCTTGGATATATTTGTGCCTACGCGGACAGCATCCGTACGGCTGATGCCTATGACTACAAGGAGATGGTGGAGGAGATGGCTAAGGATTTGAATGAGTTCCTCGAGAACTATCCTCCGCCGAACAACGTCAAAATCCAATTGGCGGACTTGGCTGTGCTGGGGGTTAAATTGGATAAACTCGACCCCAGCATCACCATCACTCATCCTCCGCCAATTGTTGATGATGGCGAGCAAGATGAACCGGCTGCCGCGGACGAGCAAAATGCTAAAGAAGCGGAGGATAAGGCGGCTGAAGACCTTGCTCGGGACATGATTGTCGACCCCTCTGCCGAGCAACCTCAAGATCCTCCTCCCGCCGAACAACAGTAGTTTTTAGGACTTAGCTTTTTTCTTTTCTCTTTTGTAGTAGTTGCTCGTCCCTTTTTGTAGTACTTGTAATGGCTGCTTCCAGCTTGTACTATTTTTGAGGCTTAACGCCTTTCTTCAATGGAAAATGTCTCTCTCATGTTCGCTCATTTTCTTGTATATGTCAATTGCCTTTACATTTCTGTCAATGCTTTTACAATTATAACATATAGTATTGGGCTTTTGTTCGAATTGAACTTTGCCTTTAGTGGAATCAGGGTTTAGCCTTAGGTTCTGTTCATTTTAAAAAACAAACAACCTTTGAGTGGCTTTGGTCCTTAGGTTCTGCTCATTTGTAAAACGAACAACCTTTGAATGGACTTGTACCTCGAGCTTTTGGACTTTTCCTCTTTTGACGAACAACTATTATATTTACATTGCAAAATAATTACAAGTGTTATAAGACTGTCCATCACTATCATATACAATCTGACGAACAGCTTTAAACACAAACTAAAACTTGCTCGCTTATAATATTTTTTGCCGAGCAACTCTATCTATGAAATCAAAAGCACTAGCACCCGGCTATACAACGTGCCGAGCAACTTTTGAATCTATACTTAAGAAAATTTTAAAAAATTAGGCAAGTTTTTAGCTGCCTTCAACTCATACGCATCCCTTGCCCCCCAAGACATTTGTTCGCCCAACTTTATTGATAGTACTTCTTTAGATGTACAGCATTCCAGGAGTATTGGGCCGGCTTGCCTTCCATGTCCTCAATATCGTATACGCCATTGACGTATTTTTCTGTTATTCGATACGGGCCCTCCCAAGTTGGTCCCAATACACCTGGAGGTTGGGCGAGCAACTTTCTTAGAACCAAATCTCCAACTCTGAATTCCCTAACTTTTACATGGGAATTGTAGTAACGTTCTGCTCGCTGCTTGTATGTGGCATTTTTTAGCTCGGCATTCAACCTTTTCTCTTCGAGCAAATCCAATTCAGCATTTAGAGCGGAGTTGTTCGCCTGTTCATCAAAGTTGGTCGTTCTGAATGTAGTGGCCTCTAATTCAATTGGTATTACAGCCTCTGTTCCGAAAGCCATTGCAAAGGGTGTTTCCCCGGTGCTCGACCTGGGAGAAACTCTGTATGCCCATAAGACTTCCGGAAGTTCTATAGACCAACTGCTTTTACTCTCCGCCAGTCGCACTTTTAATGTATGTTTTATGATTTTGTTTACGGCTTCAACTTGTCCATTCGACTGGGGGTGATAAGGTGTGGAGTAATGTTTCTTGATCCCCCACTTCGTACAGAATTCTCTCAACTCTTGTCCATCAAACTGTGGACCATTGTCTGTCACAATTGCCTGTGGAACTCCGAAACGACAGACAATGTTCTTCCAAATAAAGTTGATCATCTTCTGTTGTGTTATACTCACCATGGCCTCTGCTTCCGCCCATTTTGTGTAATAATCGACTGCCACGACGGCGAATCGAACATTTCCAACTCCAGCCGGGAAAGGACCAATGATGTCCATCCCCCATCTTGCAAAAGGCCATGGGCTGTATACTGACACAAGTTCCTGAGCCGGGGTATGGATGCCTGGGGCAAAAATCTGACATTGATGGCAAGTTTTGGCTTTTTTGATTGCATCTTGACGTAAGGTCGGCCAATAATAGCCTTGTCTGATTGTCTTGTATGCCAAAGCTTGCCCCCCAGTATGATTTCCACATACTCCAGCATGTATCTCTTCAAGTACTGCTTGCCCTTGCCCCCTAGGCAAACACTTGAGAAGTGGGATTGATATTCCCCTTTTGTAAAGTTGCTCGCCCACCAGAGTATATCTGGCGGCTCGCTTTATTAGCTTGGCAGCTTCAAAAGGGTTGTTTGGTTTTTCCCCATTTCTCAAGTATTTGACTATACTTGTTCTCCAGTCTTCTTCTTCGCTGGTTTGATCGTTGAGTTGATTGACATTATAACTTACTGTTGATGGATCTTTCATCTTTGTAACTATAATATCTGCCAGCTCTATGGGGCCTTCACTCGTTGCTAGTCGGGCAAGCGCGTCTGCTTGAGTGTTGCTCGTCCTTGGAATTTGCTGTATGAAAACTTGCTGCAACATGGACATCAGGTGAGCAACAATCCGTTGATACTCGATCATGTGATCATCTTTTGCTTCGTATTCACCTCGGACTTGGTTCACGATCAATTGTGAATCGCCAAATATTTGCAAGCGTCTGACACCAACTGCGAGGGATAAGTGGAGACCAGCGATAAGAGCTTCATACTCAGCTTCGTTGTTGGTTGCCATGAAACCAAATCTGATTGCCGAGGTGAATACTTGTCTGTTTGGACTTATTAACACTAATCCTGCCCCCGAGGCTATGTTGGTTGATGATCCGTCCACATAGAGATGCCAAGGATGATCAAGTCCTCTCGTCGGATCTGGTGGGAAAGTTAGTTCGACTATAAAGTCGGCTAATGCTTGCCCTTTGATCGCCGTTCGAGGAGCATAGGTCACCCCGAATTGGCTAATCTCCAGTGACCATCTCAAAAGACGACCTGCAGTGTCGGGGCGATGGAGAATTTGCCTGAGCGGGAAAGTTGTTAGAACTTCGACTTGGTGGTCAAAGAAGTATGGTCGTAACTTTCTCACGCTCATAACCAAAGCATACGCCAGCTTTTCGGTTGGGGCATATTTGATCTCTGCTTCATGCAAAGCCTGACTGACGTAATATATAGGTTGATGGAATTTGCCGTCTTCGCGCACCAAGACAGAGCTGATGGCAACTTCTGATGCGGCTAAGTATAAAAAGAGCTTTTCTCCTGGGACTGGTTTTGATAAAATTTTGACATCTCCCAGGTAGTCTTTAAGTTGATCAAAGGCCGCCTGGCAGTTGTTAGTCCATGCAAACTTTCCTTTTTTGACGGCCTCGAAGAATGGACGGCACTTGTCCCCCGACCTGGATATGAACCGGTTCAATGCTGCTAGGCACCCGGTGAGTCTTTGCACTTCTTTCACTGAACGTGGTGGCTGCATATCCAGGATGGCTTTGACTTTTGAAGGGTTGGCCTCAATTCCCCGTTGGCTAACAAGATGACCCAAGAATTTCCCTGAGTGTACTCCAAAGCTGCTTTTCTTTGGATTCAACTTCATGTTATAGTGTCGAAGAATTTCGAACACTTGAGTCAGATGTTGAAGATGGTCTTCCTTCTTGGGACTTTTGACTACGATATCGTCTACATAGACTTCAACCGTATCTCCAATTTGTTGATCAAACATCTTGTTCACCAGTCTTTGATATGTTGCTCCAGCATTTATGAGGCCGAACGGCATTCTCTTCCAACACAGCAAGTTTTTGTTAGTATAAAAAGCTGTGCTTTCTTGATCGTCAGGATGCATTGGGATTTGATGATACCCTGCAAAAGCATCCATGAATGTTAGCATTTCGTGACCCGCAGTGCTGTCCACCAATTGATCGATGTGCGGGAGAGGAAAGTTGTCCTTCGGGCATGCTGCATTCAGATCTGTAAAGTCTATGCATAGCCTCCAGGTTCCGTTCGATTTTCTCACCAGCACAGGGTTTGCTACCCATTGTGGACAAAGTGCTTGACGGATCAGATCGTTGTCCAGCAGTTTTTTAACTTCTTCATTCAACGCTTGATATTTGTCTGGGCCGTACTTCCTTCGCTTTTGATGGACGGGCTTTTTTGCTTGATTTATGTTCAGCTTATGACAAGCATGTTTTGGGTCTATCCCCACCATATCTGCATGAGACCAAGCGAAAACATCTAGATTCTTGGTGAGGAACTCTTTCATTCGGGATCTGTAAGGCTCTGGGAGCTCAGATCCTATGAATAATTCAAGATCCTCGTTGTTGGGATTAACTTTGAACGCCTCCAGCTCTTCGACTGGAGTTGCTCGTCGTTTTTGTCCTTTCCAACGGGGATCAAGTATGGGTTCCTCAGGGTTGGAATCATTTTCGATGTCCATTGGCTCTGCCCCCAGGCGGGGTTCAAGATCATCAGTTGGCCCCGTCCCATTGTTGTTCGTTTGTACTTGGCCCTCCAAGTCCTCTACCGAAGGTTGTTCGTCATCACCCCCTTGTTCGTCAGATGGATATTCCTCCCGGGTGGTAACGAGTTGTTCGTCCAACACTTGCTCGTTCAAGTGCTGTTCGTCTGCATCCATGTGGTCGTCTACGTCCATCATATTGTTCAGTATTGATGGTTCGTCGATGGGATAACTTGCTGCTTCCATCATGGATATTTGTACAAATTTTGCTCGTAGCTGTTGAACGCATTCTCGTGCTCTTCGTTGGTCTCCCTTAATTGTACCTGTTCCACTAGCTGTTGGAAATTTCAAACAATAGTGGTAAGTGGAACACGCAGCTTTAAATTCATTAAGGAAAGGTCGGCCAAGAAACCCGTTATAGGTCGACTCCTGGTCTACAACCAAGAAATCTACCATTCTTGTTATATTTCTTTCGGGTTCATTGGCCGTTACAAGTTGTACAGCTAATGTTACAATTCCCAGCGGCGTTGTCACAGCATTTCCGAAACCTACAATTCTATGTGTTGTATTCCGAACATAACCCGAATAATCTCCCAGATTATCGAGGGTCTTCTTGAATAAAATGTTCGTGTAGGCTCCGGTGTCCACCAACAGTCTGTGGACTCTGGTCCCCATAATCTTGGCACAGATTACGAGCGAATCATTGTGCGGAGTTAAGACGCCTTCAAGGTCTTTTTCGGTGAAAGTTAATTCTGCCGTTTGCATGATAGACGGCTTTACTCCCATCTCTTGTACTTGGCCAATCGCTCGTAGCTCTGCTTTCCTCTTCCGGTTAGAGTCAGGTGGTTGTCCATCAAAACACCCTCCTGCGGGACCTGCGGGTTCCATCATGAACAGGTCTTCTAAAGGTTGAGCTGGCATACTGGGAACTGGTCGCCCGGGTTTGTTGTTTCTCTGAGGTTGACCATCCTCTTCATCTTCTGAGTTGTTCTCCCGAGCTCTTTTCCCAGGTTGCCTTTTAACGAAATCGGAGAGCTTTCCCTCCTCATAAAATCGCCAGAGTTGCCTAAGCAAATCTCTACACTCACTCGTAAAATGCCCCACACTTTGATGGTAGGCACAATACTTGTTCGGGTTGAGTTTGCCAGTATCCTGACGGATTTTACGTGGCGGGGAAAGCAACTCTTTTTCCTTTACGCTCTCATACACAGTATCAACTGATGCTGTCAATACTTGGTTCAATTTTTCTTTCAAATCCGATCCTTCGGTGAATGCTTTCATATTTTTTGGGACCCTGTAGCTTGTCCCGGCGGGCTTTTTGTTATTCTCCTTAGGATCAGCTTTGTTCTCCCCTAAATTTGTTTGTAGGGCCTCGTGCATGGAAACGAAAATGCCAGCCTGGTTTCTGAACTCGGCATAAGTCTTTGGGCACTTCAGACGTACCTCCTTCCATAACTTCGACCCTTTTTTCAATCCGGCCATCACAGCGACGATCTTTGTATCTTCGCTCACCGGTTCTCCTTCTAGCAAAACTTTATCGAATCTTTCCATAAACGCCCGGTCAGTTTCATCATCATTTTGTCTTAAATCTGATAGCCGGTGTTTTTGGGAAAGATACGACCCCGCCGTCGAGAAGTGAGAAAGAAATTCTCGACTTAGCTGGACGAATGAGTGGATTGATGCCGGCGGCATTGATGAAAACCACTTGTGAACCCGATCGCCTAATGTTAATGGAAAATTCCGGCATTGGGTGGCGTCGCTGGCCCCCACGGAGACCATGTAGTCCGTATACTTTGATAAGTGGACCCGGGGGTCAGTGATGCCCTCATATTGAATGCTTGCTGGAAATTGAACCTTCTTCTGGATCGGGGCTTTCAAAATGTGAGCTGCCAAAGGTGAGGATGGCATGCTGGTCGCTCCCATCCCCCTCTGTTGGTCTAGTTGCCCTTGCATGTTCTCCACAGCCCTCCTTAGGCTTGATAATTCATCAAGAGGTGCCCCCTGACTTGGAGGTTGTTCGGCGAGCAAAGGCATTAACCTTTCTGCTCGTCGCAGTCCCTCGCTTGGAGTGGGCACTTCCTGGGCTTGCCTTCTAATGTTGTTCGCCGCATTTGGCCCAAGGCGCCTAAAGGCTGACTGGGAGAGTCTTTCATGGACTGATGGGCGAGGCTGTTCAAAAGTTGCTCGCCCATCTTCTGCTCCCCGGCGAGCAGCTTCCCGTTGGGGTTGGCTAAGCCTGTCTTGGGCACTGGAACGTGTTGTCCCATGGCTAGACATAGTTGTTCGCCCGCGACCAGACTCAGCCTGTACTTCTCTCTGGTCGATCACCTTGGCCTTTCCCTTATTCCGTCTGACTTGGGCACTATCAACCTCTCGCTGTTCGCCCCTAGTGGTCCTGGGTCTAACAACTTCTGGGGACTTGTCCCTTGGCCTTGCCTGTGTTGGCCTAACTTGCTCTTGTTGCCTCTGGAGGGCCTGGAGAGCAGCTATGGTTCTGGCCAACTCGTTGGGGTTGTTCGCCAAAGCCTCCATCTCAGGGGGGAGGTTATGTGTTATGGCTGTATGTTGTGACCTGTTCGCATGTCTCGGGTCACGGTCCTGGTGGTCGACCGACGTGGCTCGGGTCTGAGATGCTCTTTTTGACAAACGTGATCCTTGGGTCTCTTTAGATTGAGGCATTTCAATTTAAATTACTTCTTAATTTATAAATTGAAGAACACCAAGAACACCAAGAACACTTTTGTTTGTATCTTGAAGTATTTCTTGAGACTTCCTTCGAATCTTCAAGTTTTCAACTTGAAGTTCTTGAGTTATCACACTAAACCGAAGGTTCGAACCCTTCTTCTAGCGCCAAATTGTTGGTGAACGAATCTAATCGTGAGGATTAGTGGCTGTTTTAATCCGTTTTTACGTCACCAATCTATAACGTGTGATTGATTACCACCGTAAATGGTAAATCGGGGTTTTGGTTATCGAATTCGGATATATAAAAATCGAAATTAAAATTATTTCGTGTATGTGTGAGTTTGGGTGAATTTATGTGTGTTTTTTAGTCTGAAATTTCAAAATTACATAAATAAGCTGGAGAACAACTATTTATAGAGACTAGCAAGCATGAGGTGTCTAAGACTCTTGGTCTCCCTAGCCTGCATGCTTGACATGTGTCCCTCTGATCTTATCCAAGCTGAACCTTAGTTACAAAGTTTTCTTTGGTCCTTATCTCGGACTCACTGTTGTTCGCCTAGGTCGGCTTAATTGATCTTGTTGGTTCTCCAACTGAAAGTTGTTCGCCTCTTGAGGTTGTACTTGGGAAGTTGTTCGCCTTATGCCTTTGTTCAGCTTGGCTTTGGGATCTTTGTCCTTTGTTCACTTGTACACACCTCCTTGGCTGTTTGCTGTATCATAGTTTGACTAAGTTGTTCGTCATTGATGACTTCACAATTGGCTCATTCTTGGTCTCGGGTCTAAATACCTGTTCGCCCATTAGTTGTTCGTCAGGAGAGTTGTTTGTCACTTCATACACCTCCCAGGTTGGTTAATGCGCCCAAATAGTGATTTTCTTTGTTTTAGACTTCAATAATTGTTCGCTCCATATTTAGATGATGTTCGCCTATCAACAATATACACCCTCGTTGTTTGGAAAAAGCACGAAATTCCCGTGTGATTTATTAAATAAAGCTAACTTCTTCTTTTTTCAAGAAACGAGTTGATGGTGTTATTTGTTTCTTCTATTCCTATATCGTTCATAGTAAAATGTCAAATGGAGAGTTAATTTTATATGATAAACCGCAAAGAAATTTTGTGCAACTTCTAGATCACGAGGGAATTTTGTGCATCATTTTCAAACCACAAGGGATTTCAGGCAACAAACTCCATTATAACATCAAACTAAGTGCAAATACAATGAAAATAAACTGGATGAGAATTGTATTCATGCAAATTCCATCAATTCTTGAAATGCCTTCATAGCAGAAGAAGGCAAGCCTAGTAACACACTAATGTTCTTACTCTCCTTTCCATTAGACAAGAAGAGTACCACTTCCTTCTCCGGTGACCCAACAGGCCCATAGAAAAACGGGTCGCCCCACCCGAAATCTATCGTCTGAAACGACAGATTAGCCCACGATGTGATCAAAAGAGTGGAGTCAAGAGAAGGCCTAGCCCTCGTGACCTCGAAATAGTCAATAGCCGATCTCATATAACTATCGTTGACCCTTTGGATCGCCTCTTGAACGAGATGAACCCCGTATGAAAATGGCTTTTCCAGCAAATCCCCTGCTTTGCAAAGACAGAAGGTCAACACAATTGCATTCCCAAAGTATCCTTTAGGGAGAGGAGGCTCGAATTTGTTCCTCCCATCGACAGCAAACAAGAGTTTCGTCTGCTGATGTGGACGAAGATTCAATGCCTTAGTTCTCGCTCTCCACACAAATGCTGAGAGTACTTCAAAGCTGCTGCATTTCTTGATCAGCTTATCATCTTCCATAGCTATTTTCTTTAGCTTATCGAATTTTTCAAGGTCGAAAGAAAAGGATGCATACACCAATTCATAATCAATTATTTCACAAGAAGTGATTGATGAGTTTCCTATTTCTAGAAATTCTGTATGATCATAGTCTATCTTAGGTGGATCGCGGGCATTCAGAATGCTCCGATCAAGAAACGGAGGGGTGGTTAGTTTCAAGCCTCTTGATGTTGCGGCCCATGCATTCACAAATTCCATTGCACTTATTCCATCAAACATGCAGTGGTTTACACATAGTCCTAGTATAAATCCTCCACATTTGAACTTAGTCACCTAAAAGATTAACATAAAGAGCATCATTCATCAAACTTTAATCAATTTGATTAAGAATCTATTGCAGGTTAAAATTCAAAACTGAGTTCTTAGAGAAACACTTAGGTGCATCAGTTGCACCGGGAAATTGGTTCAAAACTAATATCGTTCAATGAGAACAACATATATTATTCAGTGAAAATAACTAATATATTTAAGTAAAACAGCTAATACTGTTTAAAATGTACTTGAATTGCACAATGCAAGTGTTTGCCTAGTTTTTTATCATATAAAACAAGGATTGATCACCTCTGTGATGGAGACGAGAGCACAGAAATAAAAAAAGATGACAATTTGAAGAAATTTATCAACTTTTTTTTTTTTTTTTTTTTTTTTGTGTTGGTTTATTTTGTTTCTCTTTGAATGTTGATTTGTTTGCTTAGTTGTCTTTATTCTACATTAGGTTTTTTCTAAGTTTTGTTAGGAAAAATGGGAGTTCATTAATTATATGAAATAAAGAGAAAACGAAAGTTGTTCTTTGAATATGATCTGTGCATCAGCCTGTTTCTTGAAAACAAGCAAAGAATTTGGTTGCATGAAAACCGCCGGTAAACAATGATATATACACAATCATTAATCAAAATCTCATCGGCAAGAAGCTAAATCATATATAAAAGCAGGATCATAATATTAGTTTACCTGAGCCACTACAAGAGGCATCTGAAGCATGCTTTTTGCGCCAGGAATTTCATACACAAGCTTGGAAAGAGTTGAAGGATCAAGCTTTGTAACATCTCCAAGTTGTGCAATGCAACATTTTGCCTCTGCCTCGATGAATACGGCCCCTTCTCCCGTGCAATCGACTGCTAGTTTCCTTTCGGAGCTAATCGTCAATCTTCCAGCAAGTGGATAATAGTAAACCAGGATGTTTTCCAGGCCTTTTTTGATGATTTCTGCAGCATTTTCATTGCCTTTTTCCTCTGTAGTTTTGTAACAGTATATCGTTCGAACGATCACTGCGATGTTTTGATCAAGATTGGAGAGGAAATAGAGTCCCTTTTTGGTTTCCTTTGCTGGAGGGACTAAACTAGGATTTCCCAACTCCACACTCAGATCATTGCTACTCTTCTCCATTCTAATATGCCAAGTTTTCAGTGGGACATAAAAGCAAACAGGTGGTGTGCAAATCAGGGATGGGGAAAGTAGTTAAATAGTAGTGTCTGTAGGCATAGGAACAAACCATGGAGATGATCTTAATTTTATTTTTTCCAACCCTGGAATTAAATGTTGGAGCGTTTGAAAAGTTACAGTTGAGGGATCCATTATTTTTAATAGAATAGTGTTTCAAATCGGATTCTTGAATTACCACTGTTCTTGCATGGCTTGTGCTAAAAATATTAGAATATAAATTCGCAATAAAATTGTCTAGTTCAACTTTCTTTACGAGCTCACTACTAAACCCGCGAAAACTGGGTAGGTTCTTTTTTAGTTTTAAAAATTAGAATTTGGATTTTAAAATTTTATAATCGATTCTTTTTATGTTTTTAAGTATTTTTAATATATATATATATTAGAGAATAGAGAGCTTTAAAATCCTTATAAAAAGTAAGTTGGATGTTTGTTTTTTTAAGCTTCTGAGTAGTGTGATAGTAAGTGTATAGTGTCGGGATGATTTGATGGTTTTCGAAATTCAAATCTAGAATTGATTTTAAATTTTAAAATTCTAATTCTAATTTTTAAAATCTAAAAAGATCATTACCTAAGCGAACGACGATTTAAGTTTGTGGACACCCCTAAATTTCTCAATATTTGTGCAACTGATGCATCGATAATAATTGATAGAATGGCCAAAACAGAGCATTGGGTGTGAGCTTGTGATGGGTGTTGGAAACATTTGCATTGCCAAAAGAAAATAAATGATATAAGTTCCAATGATTGGAGATTGTTAGGGCCATATAAATGGGTTGAATGCGTTGCGGTTAGATTTTATTCAAAATGTGACATTTAAATTTATTTGATAATTAATTGAATCGAACACGTACTAACTGAACTTAGTTTGACATGTTTACACCTATTTTACCTAATTTTTACTTGTTTAACTCGAGCTCAAGCTAATCAAAAAAATTATACCGAATATAAATACATGTTCAAACATATTTAATATCTATATCAAATCAAGTTAAAATGATATTTGACTGAATGATCCCGAATCAAGGATCTTAATTTGATTTTCAGTACTTGTCGACCAATTGTAATACTCACAGCAAATTGTATGATTACCCGGTACCAATTTATGATGAATTTATTACTTATGTGGTGAGGGATGGAACGCATCATTTATCCAGTAGCAAGTGGACAGTTGAAATTCCACATTTATTTGCTGATAATATATAAAACTATAGACCAAGGATGAGTCCCATCTAGAGCTGTCAAATGGGCCGGGCCGGCCCAGGCCCACTGGGCTTTTATTTTTTACTGGACCGGGCCGGGCCGCCAATTTCCAAGCCCGTCCTGGCCCATCTCGGGCCACCGGGCCAAACCGGCCCAACTTTTTTATTTTTTTAAATATTATTATTATATTTGATTTATATATTTACCTTATTAATTTATAATTTAGCATACAAATTATACTCATATAGTTATAAATATTATTTAGTTTGTCAACAACAATTCAATAATTAAAATAAAACTCAAATTCCTAAATAAAATTTAAGAATAATAATTCAACAAATCCTAATAGAATGGAAAGTGTTATTTTTTATTTCAACAATAATTCAATAATAAAAATTCAACAATTTAATAGGAAAGTGTTATTTTTTATTTTGATAAGATAGGGATATTATAGGAATAAAATGGGGTATGTTTAGTAATGGATGTTAATTTTTAAATTTTATTGAGATTTGTTTAATAAGTGGGGCGAGTTTATAGGATTTTGGGGTTTGAGTAGTGATACTCTTAAATAAAATCTTATCCCTCAATTCATATTTGCCTTAATTGTACAAGTGTGTTATGTGTACCACCAATTTGTGGTTGTTCATAAGAATTCGTTCATTTCCCTGGATGAAAATTCAACCAATAAATTATAATGTATTTTATTTTAAAAAATGGGGTATGATCATAAATAATATGATACATATATATAGGGATGAGGAAATTAAGACCATAGTGAGTATAGGGATGGATGTGACCTGTGGCAACTATTATCAACCTTGGTCAAATCACTAATCTCGACTACTGCTCCTTTTTTTTTCTTATCTCTAGGTTTTCAATTTTATTCAAAAAAAAAAAAAAAAACCAAACCGGGCCGGCCTAGAAAACCGGGCTAAGTCCGGCCCAAGCCCATAGGCCCGCCGGGCCTACTGGGCCGGGCCAAAAAAAGTCCGTTTCTTTTCGGACCTATATTTTTAGGGCCCAGCCCGTCCTTAAAACCGGGCTTTTCGGGCCGGCCCATCGGGCCGGGCTCGTTTTGACAGCTTTCACTTGCTTTCCTTCAAGAATAAAGATGGTATATGCCACCCATCTATTACCTAAATATAGGCCTGGTTGTCTTATTGGGCCGTCCACGAAAAATAGTCATGTTGCCTAAAATGGAAAGAATAAACTTTATCTACTTTTTCAACATACACACATAACATTTTTAAAATAATTTATTTTGCACTTGATATGACACAATATTCTTACTTTTTACATATTATATCAACTTTCTTAATAACCGTGCAAAAAGTAACAGGACCGTTTTTTTGTGGACGGAGAGAGTACTATTTATGCTCGCTTATCATGATACATTTTACACTTTTTTTTTTCATTCATCACCTTTCACACTGTTAAAATGAGAAACTCTTCATAAACTCCAACTCACAAATATTCTCAATTTTATATCAAATATCATCATTTTTTTGTCCACACAGTCCAATTTATTTATTTACTTTATATTTTAAATTTTATAAAATTACCTCTCAAATTTCTACTCATTTTTTTCATTTTCTTAATAAATGTCCATTATTAAGTGTGAAAGGTTCCAAGAACGGATGGAGCAAAAGGTTCCAGGGGACCGATTCAGTATAACAATAAGAAAGCATCAAACATACAAGGATTAAGAAGTGGGTAAGCGGTTCACTCAAAATTAAATTTTGACGCCACTTAAAATAAAAATAAAAACAAGAATTATATAATATCGTCTGGTCTCTAAGACCGAAATAAAAATGAAAATGATACTGGTATATTCCTCATAAAAATTGCCTTTTTACTTCTTATGGGGTATATAGTGGATAATATAAAATGTTCGACCAATAACAGAACACAAACACTTGTTATATGAGAGAGTATTACATAAATCTGTAAAAGCATTTCTCATGCATGACTTTTCAGATGATTAAAGTGTATATACGCTACGATCATAGTCGAGTCTCATGTGCACCAATTACACCGTACAACTGGAAACGTGAGTGAAACGTGCAGACTAGTAGTATAACTGAAACATACAAACTTATATAACTGAAACATACATACTAAATTTGACTGAAAACATAAAATGAAATGTATAGACTAATATAATTAAAATGTGGCAAGTGCACGTTGCATGTGAGACTTGTTGAGAAGAAAAAAAAAAAAACAGTAGCTCTGAAATGGTAAAACTTTTATCTTTCTGAATGTATTTCTGACAGAACCATAATAACGGGTAGGTTCGCAATAAATAAGAATGTGTGCTTTGTGCAAGTCTAATACTAGCTTTGGTTTCAGTGTTGCATTATCAGCTTTCATAACTACTTCACACCTGATTTATTTACCACTACAGAAAGGATTAACTTTAATGGTGAAGCTAGATGGAGACTCAAGGGGTGTTTTCAATAAATTAAAAGTGATTATAATCATTTAGAATTGCACGTAAAAGTAAATTTGAGCGTTTTTTATCTGAATATTTCTACTTAAAGTGCCTAAAAGTCGAGATGAATATGCTTCTACCTGATTCTAAGTTCCTCACTAGTATTTTACTCTATTCAAATCTTTTATCCAACACTCAACAACTGCTTCTAATAAATCTTGCTGACACTTGTCACTTTTACTATTAAACAATTTTTCTCACAATTACTAAAATAAATCACTTTATCAAAGGCATATTTTTTTGCAAACTCCTCTTAATCCTGTCAAATTCATGATATCAAGGGATTGATTATCGACGAATTAGGGGGGAGAGAGAGATAATATTACATCCAAAATGAGCACAGTTTTCATTTTCATTGACAACAAATATGTCAATACAATCTTAACTTCTAGTAGAGTACATAAACTGCTAACCTATTAATGCTTTCAATTGAAAATAAACAGAACTGAAAAAAAAAATGATGAAGGGAGAAACATCATGCCTGACCACACTTGCTCAAACAAGCAACTCCCTCTTCCAAATAATCTTGTCTGCTAATCCAAAACTCAGGAGCATCCTACAATGAAATTACACGATCCAAATATTCATCATCATGTACAAGCAAACTCTTCTTGATTTTGTGTTTACCGGAAAGGTTGCAAAAACACTGATCCACATTCAAACAGGAAAGAACCATATGGTAAAGTTTATAAAATTGAGAATCTAACAACCCTTATGAGCATATATTATATGAAAAAAAATGAGACAAATTTACAGTAGTTAATAAGAGGAAATGGTTCATGCCCCTTTTTTACATGAGGTTAACGAATGTGCACCTTCATAATTCCTGCAAGAACTGCACCTCCAAGATAAACCATATGTTTTCGTCGGGGTGGATCCTCTATCCTCAGTCGTAGTTTCTGTTAATCAACAGAAAGAATGTATTCATTCATATGCAAGGGAAAAATTGCACGGATAATAAATAGAATGATCATTGACTTAGACGGCTTCTGGTAAAGGGACGGTGGTCCATCGAATGATAAATTTTCTTAAAACAATTCATCCCCTCCCCCCACTATCTCAAACAATATATTTTAACACCTACGCACGAATGAGCAGCAAAAATTATGTTATCTTTGTGTGGTGAAAACCAAATAGCAGCTTATTAATACAAATAACCATATGAAGATGAGCACGTCATAGATGAATCAGCATAAAAATCCTTAGGTTGGGTTTCAATTATACGAGGAATGAAGATGGATTTGAAATCCACTAGCAAATCCATTGATAGTTATGTAATTTATAAAATTATGAAATTTATGCTTTGAACTATTTTTTTTAGTAATTTAGGTGGATTTGAAATACTTAATTTGAGTGGGTTTGAAATTCGTTCATTTCAAATTCTTCAATCCAAATGCAACCTTAGTAATTTCATTATTACAAAAGTTAATGGTCGTTCTCAACTGCTAAAAAGGTTTCTTTAAAATATAAATAAAATAATAATTATAGTAGAGAACACGAAGTACACAGTAAAGCATTAATTTGAAGTCGACAGGACAACACCCTAATGACAGGCACAGATCAAGTATTGCCTAGTCAACCTAGCATAAGGTTTGAGGACCTTACAGTTTGACACCCAAAAATTTAAGATTTAGCTTTTTTTTTTTCCGTATCATTAACTCCATGAATGGTTCATATTATCACGTATACAGAAAAAGAGGACAGAAAAGGCAGTGGGGGAGGGAGAAATGACAGAAGTTGTTATACTATTACAAAGTGTTCCACCTGGCAAGGATATCATTCATAAGCAGTAGTATTAATCTACTAACTTACCTTCAATCCGTCCTTATTTCCCTTTAAAACAACTTCAAGGTAACGGTCCAATATTTCTTTCTCCAAGCTGGGAAAAAGATGAAAACATTAAGCAAGCCCATAAAGTTTCCGAGAGAGAGAAGGGAAAAAAAAGAAGGATAATAGCATAATCCTTCTACCTAACATGTCCACAACAAAACAGCAATATCTATGCATCCAAAATATAACTAATCATATCAAGCATAATCTGTCCAAAGATTTACAATAGAAAGAAAGCAAGACAGTTTATGGATGCCATCTGAATTATGAAACCTACAAGTCATACTGTACAACGAGTTTTAGTAATTTAAAGGGCCAATGAATTGATAGCACTTCCTGATATTAACTTGTTCCAGAAAATGCCACGACATATGCATGCATCAGGGGCCTTAACATTGCAATTAGTGCCTTTTTGCAGCCAAGCTTTCTTAGAGGAAATATGAGTTATCATTTAGTTCTTCATCCAATAAATAAGAAAGCATGACACTTTCATCAAGTTTAAGAACATTATCTACACCAATGAATCACAAAGTCCTCAAAATCAATTAGCAAGGAGACATTTTTTAATAAAATGAGACCATTGTGAGAAATGATCATGTTTTCCATTAAAGTTTGAAGCGATATGATATATTACCGACTAGGCAATCCAGGGTACATTGTACTACCACCACTCAGAACAATATGCTGGTAAAGCTGCAAAAAAAAAAAAAAAAAAGAGAGAGAGAGAGAGAAAGGAGGATTATAATTTTTTGAACGGCGTAATGGATCAGATAGAGATATTGCAGTTTAAGAAATTAAGGCTACCATCATCCTATTGTCAATATCCATCTCCTGAATGCAACGAAATACCATGTCTGCCATTCCATCTCCTTCAACATCTATGAGCTCCTACATGAAGTGCAGAAAAAAATTATACGTCAGCGGTGATAGAGCATAGATGAAGCTGTAACCTAAGACAAATGCAAAACAGGAATCTTGTACAAAAGGTGCACCCTAAAGAAAAACTGCAAGTTAGAGAAAAACATGGACAAATCCAGAGAGGAATTATTAGATAACATGAAGGACGCTTTCAAATTATTACCAAGACATAAGTAAAAAGAATTCTGAACAATTTTTGAAAAACAAAAAGTAACATGAATGTACTCAGCAATTAAGCTAACATGCAACTTGTTTAAGAATGGTAGATGCTCCTCAATGGGACACTACCCATCCAGAGAATCTGATTTTTTAAAGAGGGAAAAAATTGCTTCGGAATAGCAGAGACGTACTTACTGGAGTGAAAAGAGCCTCGGGTGCTTGAAACCGCTCATTGCCAACTTTAATGACTCTTCCATCTGGAAGCTGTTTATCAACGCCATAGCAAAATCAACACTTGCATATTATTGTAGTTGTTTACTAAATGACAAAAACTTGCAGAGTTTCTACTTACAGTATAATTTTTAACGAGTATGGTAGTCTCAAGTCCCAACTGATATTCCCTTTTATAATCATAACTGTGATAGTCAAATGTTAAAACAAGTATGCCAAGTAACAAGTTGTTGGAAATTAGGAAGATGCGAAGATCAGACTCACCTTATGTAACAGAGCTTCTCTTTGACATTCCTCACAGTTTCAAAGTCGGCTGTTCTGTTCATCGCATACCTTCAGAATGAAAGGTATCCCATTAATGAGAAATTGTTACACAACCAGCATCTTAAACATATTTCATCAGCTGACTTCCAAAGTTAGAAGAACACTTACCCCCTCCTCATAAGCAAATCAATAAGATATGATGTAATATGCCTCCCAGCTACATTCATCCGCTTTGTAAGATGAGGGAATGAGTATCCATCGACCACTGGAACCTGGGATACAGATTCCACACAACCACCAAACATCGTTATCAAAAAAGGTAATGCAATGTTGATAAGCAACTTGTCCCAGTCAAATACAGACAAACCTATATAAATCCACTCAATTTGTGCACTATCAACTATAGATGAACAGATGTTTGCGATGCAATAATTACTTCCGTATATGCATGTATTTAAGCTATCCTTGTGAGTTTTTCATTAAAGATCATTCAGCAAACAACAAAATAATACATGTAATCAAGCTAAGAAATGGATAGCCAATTAAATATCCCATCACTACCAAAGAAGATCATCAATACAGCATTAGGGTAATCTTACCACATGGGTAACTCCGTCACCAGAGTCAATGACTAGTCCCGTAAGCAACCCTGACCAATTACAAGAAAAAACATAAAGAGCACATCATTACCTCATTCCACAAAATTACTACGACTACAACAAAACTTATAATATTAGATTTATTTCTGTATTGACCCAAATCTCCTTCTAGACCAAGTTATTAGTGGTATATGTTTCAGTAGCTGAAACTTGAAATTACATTTCAAACATTTAACTACAATAACCCTCCATCACCTTGAGCATACAACGTCAAAACAGCTTGTATTTGGATGAAAACACCAGCAAAGTTGTATTTCTCGAACATAATTTCAACCTGAAATAAAGATAACCTGAAAATTAGATTATGCAA
This sequence comes from Ballota nigra, assembly GCA_947034835.1. Lineage (NCBI taxonomy): Eukaryota > Viridiplantae > Streptophyta > Magnoliopsida > Lamiales > Lamiaceae > Ballota > Ballota nigra. The sequence goes on along the minus strand of OX344723.1, from coordinate 41,569,391 downwards.
TCTGTTAACAATGAATTACAAGTAGAAGACTCGAATACAATATACGGAGAAATCAACTCACCATCTTCTCACGGTTTTTGGATGGATTCAAAGGTGGGTCGGTGAGCAAAATTTTGGATTCCTTAGGTTCTATCTTCAGAAAGGATAAGATGATGAAATTAAAATTAAATCTTAGAATTGAGAGAGGTACTCAAAAACATCAGAATATGCATAACGAATAAAGATTGGAATGATGTCTAGAAGAAAATACCTTTAGTTCACTAAAAAAGGCATGGTCCCATACATGGCCCATATCATCCCAATTTTGCACAATACCATTATTGACAGGATAAGATACGTCCAATTGATGCCGCCACTTTAAACATGCATCACCCACAAGGGTATCCTACAAAGGAAATGCAAGAAAATTCAACAAAATCAGGAACAGGTTGGTGAAGGACAAAAAAAGGTTTGTCTCAACACAAGCATAAAACTCCAGATTACTCTATATATTGTGTAATGTTTTGAATAAATATGAATGAGATCTTGAGGTTGGAGCTGCTGGAGATCTTATCAGATATGATGAAATATATCTATTTTAAATTCTATGTTTTGAATCCTATATCTCAATGCACCTTAAGGCATTTGACGATTTTCAAGCGAATAATAATTGCAAAGAAGCACTTGGCATTCATCGAACTGAAATGGAAATTGCCTCCTCTTACTACTTCTATGATTTCAGATTTTTTTTTTTTTTAATGGTTCTGTTTTCAGGTAGAAGTATGTTATAATCCTAATTGGGGGCATTATTAAAAGGAAAAACTTTATGTGGATTATCAGTACCATGGGAAAAAGATGAAATGCATTTAACAGCTTCCTCACTTAAATTGGTAGATTATTTTTGCTTTGCGGTTTTGTCAACATCTAAATGCATCAATCTTGACCATTTTCTATGCTAAATCTTGAAGTCTAAACACAGTGAAATATAGTCTAAGATGCTATACTCATCGCACAAACGGTCAATATCATCACTTTCACTAGCATTTATGCATGCTTATTGGAAAATAAAAATAAATAACTGCCAAAGTATGTGATTGCAAGAAACAATAAACTAACCGTGATCTCTTGTTCCATTAGTGATTCTTCATAGCGAAGCATTGGCCTTCCAACCACACAAGGGAACACTGATGTGGGAAAGTTCTCACCCGCAAAACCACATTTCACATACTGCATTCATAGATATCATAAGGTATGTGCACCAATTAACCTGAACAACTGAAGTCAACTGACAGAACAAGAGTATTTCACCTTATACATACAGTATTCACCGGAATCAGACACTCAAAATCTACCGTAATTAAGCGAAAATGTAAATGGAATTGACACTCAAACTGCTGCATCAACCTTATAAACCGGATAAGTTTTTAGCTAATTAAACTTAACGTGCAGGATGAACTAACAAAAATCAAATATCCAATTGGAATACTTCATCACACAGAGTGTAATCTCAAAAGTTGCACAATTGACTTAATATGCAGTACCAATCAAGGAAAAAAAAAAAGGTAAATGAAGTAAAATATGCAAATCAAACAGCTGATCGATCTATCAACGGAACTGTTCAGGTTGAGGAAGAAGGAACTTACACCGGTCCCGTTGTCACAGACGACGACGTTCCGGTTGTCCATGAAGAGGAAAGTCTACCACAGCGGATCAAACAAATTGACTGTTTCTCTTCAATCCAATTCTTCGTGAAAGATATAGTAAACTTCCTGAATGACGATGCAATGCGAACAACCAAATCGCACAACGCAATACACTGTGAACAAGCATATATCAGAACATACGCTCATTCAGAAAACACCATTGGAACAATCTCAAATAAAAAATTCTTCTCCCACTCAAAATCGAATAACACCATTAATAATTCCAAGCGAAAGAACATTGTGGGGATATTCAAAGGACCTGCAATATCTTGGAAGCAATTCTTCCCTTTGAACCAACAATTCAAAGAAAACTTGTAAAAGACCTCGTCGATCCAGCCCTTTCCTTCACTATTCCGTTGGGGTTTTTCTTTTTCCGGATCGGCTTAGATGCTCATTAAACACGGTGGTGGTGGTGGTGGTGGTGGTGGTGGTGTGTCGTGTGTTTGGGATTTGGTTTTGATTTTACAGTTTTAAAAGAACCCCTTCTAAAAGGGTAATTATGCAGTAAAATATTTTTTAAAAATGATTATTTCACAAATATAATCAAAACGACATTATTTGCTTTTAATTTTAAAATGTTTCATTGGAAGCGGTTACTGGGTTTAGGTGGCGGGTGCGTGTCAGTGTACCTGCAGGCTGAAGGAAGATCTGTTATTCGTCGAGAGTCCGGCTGCACTTGTTTATTTTACGAGCCGAGTTTGAACCAGTAAAATATTCAATTTATTTAGTGACTCCGTTCAAATTCGATTTGTTAGCCTTGATATGTGAGAATTTTATTGTACTCCCCAGTCCCAATTTTGTTTAACCAAAAGCCCAAAAAAAAAAGTTTTTTTGTTTATCCATTTTCTAAAATGACAAAAAACAACATCATTTTTTCAAACTCAACTTTTAAAAAACTATTTTATACTAAAAAATATTAATAAACAATTTCTAAAAAGATACTTTATACTCAAAAGTATTAATAAACAATTATTTTCTTAAAAACCGTGTCATTTAGAAATTGGTAATCTAAATTTGAACGGAGGTAGTATCTAAATGTAATATATGAAAATTTGTTATGCTTGTTACCCGTTGTGAGTTGAGTCGAACCCTATTTTCTACTCGATCAATTTTTACAAAGCTTTAGAAGTCCAGCTTAAATAAAAACATACTTTGAACCACATTAACTTTAACATTGGCTGCATAAATAATAAATATAAACTCGAGTATGAATTTATAATTACTTATAATTAATAAGTTTTTGTATCATATGCGAGTAAATAATTTTATTTATGTGTGATATTTAACAGGGCCGGCTACTAGGGTGTGCAAGGTGATCACTTGCACAGGGCCCCCAATTTTTTAGGGCCCCATTTTTTAGTGCCTAGTTTATTTTTTTATATATATATTTTAAAATCTTTTACATTAATTTATATATGTATATGTATATGTATTTTTATGGAGCATAATCAATAGAGAATTTATTTCTTAGTGACTCTCGTATATTGTGAAACTCTTTACCATAAATATAAATATTTGATATTCTCCATAACATAATTGCGTCTCTGATCTAGTTGATATTCTCGGAGGACGAGACTTATTAAATGATACTTTTGTAAATTAATTATTTTTGTTAAAATATTGAAAATATGTGTGTAATGAAGGGCCCCATTTTTAATTTCGCTAGGGGCCCAAGCAATGTCCGAGACGGCCCTGATATTTAATTGTGACAGTGAACCCTGCTATGTTAGTCGCTTGCTCACCCTAATCTTAGCATTTTGCATGTTATAATATGGCAGTGTGTCGAGTTAGAACTTCAAGTACTCGAATCGATTCTAGAGCTTATTCACATGCATAATGTAGGTTCCAAAAATCACTCCGTAATAAAATGGTTTTGGCATAATGCATAAAATAACTATTAAATTATCAATTTTTATTTCAAAAGGCTCATGAACTATTTTTATTTTAAAAAACTATTAAATCATTAATTTTTATTTTATGAGACCCCTGATAATGGAAATTCACGGATTTTGTTGAGTCAATTTAATATCTTTTTTTATTAAAAATGACGAATCAACTAATTTAAATGTTATTAAAGTTGAATTCCAACAAAAAATGCGGCCCTAATGGGTTGTCAAAAAGGGTCTTATGAAACAAAAATTATATTTCTTCCGTCTTAAACCAGTTTTCACAGTGCACTATTCATCTCATGCGAAAACCTCTAAATTGCATCTCATTTCACTAATAATTACGCACAAAAATATATTTGCTTTGTTTCATTCACTTGTATTGGACAATATTCCATCATCAATTTTTTTTTATCTATTTAAACACTACAAACTCGCAATAAAGTCTCAAAAAGTCAACTGTGAAAACAGATTTGAGACTGATGTAGTATATTTTAAGGGTTTTTTTTTTTAAACAAAATACTCCCTCCGTCCCCTAATAATATTCACACATGTGTGGGCACAGGTTTTAAGAAAAACTGCTTTATTGACCTTTTGAACCAATGAATGGAGAGTATTTTGAATTAAAGTAGGTAGTGTGAGAGTGTTTTATTTCTTTTTTTGGGGTGTGAATATTATTGTGGGACATCCCAAATAGGAAAGTGTGAATATTAAGAGGGGACGGAGGGAGTAACATTTTAGGGACCTAGTGAAATATAAATGTCATAATTTAAGGGTTTTTTTAAAAACAAATACTTTCTTTGTCCCAATTTTGTTTTTTCATTCGCCAAAATTGATCCCCAAAATAGAAATAAAGTGATTCACATTTTTAAACTATACTTTATTCTACAATTCAACTCTACTTTATTCATCATTCACTATTTCCGATACAACTTTATTCATTCAAATACTACATTTCAACTCTCGCATTAAACTTTGTTTAAAATCAAAACGCGAAAACAAAATTGCGACGAAGGGAGTATTAGTTCATGTGCCTTCCGAAATAAAAATTGGTAATTTAAGGATCTTCTGATGGATTATACCAATAATTTTTCACATGGTCTCCTTTACAACTAACCAAAACTACGTTCCTGCTTTGATTTCATCCAACATTTTGCCCATATTTGGGGTACACCTTTGTAACAAAATTCATGTGTATATTTCTAAATGACCCACACAACTCTAATCCATAAGGTAGAAGAAAGGAAAGAATTACATTTTATCTAAAAGTTCGAATTTGTAGAGATGCTTAAAATTTATTTAATTATTTCTCTTATAAAACAACTCCAATAAAACTTAAGTAAATAATTAGTTCATTAAGGTTGTGCTTGTTTTAGAATTCACCCGGACAGGATTAGAATTTTTCGGCCCCCGTCTCATTCGAGTTAGAGATGTAACATCACGCTTTCATATCTCATTCTCCATCCACAAGTATAAATATCTATAAAATCTATCATTGTTCATCTCAATACATATCACTACTCTCTCACTCAATCACTACTCACATATCACTTTTCTCTCATTCACACTTTCTCTTTCCTACTTTTCTCTTACACATCATAATTTAATCTTACAAGTTACACGTGATTTGACATAGAGCAAAACCTCACCCCATCAAAATCTCAAAACAAACACATACTTTTACTATTCATCAAGAACTTTACATCCTGTAGATGTAAAGTCATAGCCAAATCCCGAAACAAATATAACCTAAGACTTTACAAAATATATATAATATATATATAATTTTATTTTTCTTTTAACTTTTTTTTTTAACATTTGCCTTTTTTTTTTTCCTTTTTTAAATAGCTGAAATTATTTTTGACAAAGTATAGAGTGAAACTAGTTTGTACATAAATTCATGAAGGGTATTAGTTGTTTTTACTGAAGAGTATTAGTTGTATTTACTGAAGAGTATTATTGATTTACACTAGAGTCTTAGTTGTTTGGTGAAAATGAACTAAAACTCTTCAGTGTAAACAAGTAATACTCTTCAGTAAAAACAACTAATACATTTCAGTGAAAACAACTAATACTCTTCACTAATTCATATATAAACCAATTTCACTCTATACATACTCATTATTTTTTTGACAACAATATATATATATATATATATATATATATATATATATATATAAAATGTGAAGAAAAATACAATAAGCTAAGAGGGGTGTATTGGTTATAGAGTCTGTAGGATTTTTTTTAAACTTTTAAAGTCTGGGGGTATTCAATCTATATTTTCAAAAGTCTTTAAAAATTCTGAGATATTCAATACGGATTTTAAAAAGTCTTAAAAAATCTTTAGGCATTCAACAGTCTATGAATTTTAATACTCCACAGATTTTCTTAGATTTCCCTTCCAAAATATGAATAGATTTCACTCTTCAAAATCTCTTCTAATAACCAGAGATTTCAACGGATTTTGAAAAATCTTTAGGTATTTGATTATTTTCCATTGGGATGTTAACGGGGCGGGGACGGGAGGTCATTCCCCATCTCCGTCCCTGCAAAATAAATGGGGAAATTTTTTTCCCCATCCCCGCCCCGCCTCACCGGGGATCCCCGTCTCGCGGCGATTCCCCGTTCCCCGCCTACTTATTTTTTTATCTCATTTTTAAAATATAAAAAAATATTTAAATTAAAAACTTTAATCATACACAACAGTTATTTTAAGTTGGTGTTAAAAAATTAATTTAAACAATTTGAAGAACCTCTAATTCTAATATTTTTAATTAACATATATACTAAAGTGGAAATAATATAATTTGGAACTAATAACATAACATTAAACAAAAAAAAATGTATTTTTTTAATAAATAGTTAATTGAGTAGGAAACTATGAAATATTTTTTTGTAATTTACTTTAATATTAAAATAATATATAAATATATTAATTATATAAAAAATAATGCGGCTCCCCGCGGGGAATGAGACGGGAATCCCCCGGGCTGAGAATACTATCCCAGTCCCCGCCTACGGGGCAAAAAAAATCCCCGTCCCTATTTGCTTTGGGGACTACCCGCCTCATTGTCAAGTCTACTCTTCAAAAAATATAAATAAATTTTGCTCTCCAAAATCTCTTCTAACAACCTGAGACTTCTAATGAGGGCGAGGTATAACGGTGATGGAAATGAAGATGAAATAATAATGTATTTTTTTTCTAAATAATTTGGATAACTTTTTTTTATATACAAGTGTGTCCCATATATATATTTGCATCAATGGTTCCAGCGCCGGAGTCTATGTAAATCCATGTAAATCAATAAAAAAATGTATTCCACAATCCTAATCTATGAAAATCCAAACAAATCAATAAAAGAAGTCGGTCAAACTCTGCATGGAGTTTATAGATTTTCTAAATTCACAGACTTTTTAAAGTCCAAAAAATCCGATAGAATCCCAATTGAATACACCCCTCTAAATAATATTTTTATAAATATTAGGAGGATTATTTTTTTGAGTACAAATATAAGGAGGATTATTTTTTTAGCACAAATATAAGGAGGATTATACATAAATTAATAAAAAAAAATTAAAGAAAAATGGCAAAAGATAGAAAAGAAACATGTGATTTTCTTAGATCAGACACCCTGTCGAGTTGACTGATATCTAAACCTTCAAATTTAAAATCTAATAAAATATAATGGTTCATATTTGATACATTGTTACTTGTTGAGTTAATGATCTAATTTTCTATCGAGTTGTGTCATCTTATTTAAATATTATATTAAATTTAATAATTTATAAATATGAAATTATTAATTTATAAATTTATTCTTATTTAATTTATAAAAAAATATAATTAATTTTTAATCATAAAAAACTCTAGATTTATTAAGATCATCCACGATCATATCATTCTTCAAACTTGGAAGAAAGTCACCATCCTATCGCCGACAATATCCATCACCAGCGACAACCTACCGCCAACCACAGGCCCTCACCGACAGTCAGCAGCCCTACCCTAACCACATCCCAGTTCAAACATGGAGTCAACCCAACGCCCATCACCGACAGTGACGAGCCCAACACCCACCACAAATACAACACCCATCGTCGATAATCACCATCCCAGCACCGATAATCACTAGCCCAGCGATGCCGAACACAACCCAACGCCCACCACAGCCCCAACGTCCACCATAGCCCAACGCCCACTACAATGTCTAGATGGCCTCAACAGAAATGAAGTTGTAGGTATACCATGGAGATAGAACAATGGACGGTGGCTTCAGTGTGACGGCTGACGGTGTGCGATGGTAGGGTTGTGCGAAGGCGGCAGTGTGCGAAGGTAGCAGATGTACGCCTGAGGTGGTGTGCACTGACGGTGACATGCTTAGGCGGTGGTGGTGGCGTGCGCTGGCCGTGGCAGTGACGTAAGCTTTCTGTGATTTGGACCAAGATGATTCAAAATTAAGGTGTGAAAAGTGACCTTTTTTATGCCGAGATATATTTTTAATATTTGAATTTATATTTATAAAATACAGTAAATAAATAATCTAATACATATATTAAAATTTAAATTAAAAAGGATATCACAGTAAATTCAAAATTACAATTTAAAAAAATCATTTCAAAATAATATGTGAACTCAACAATCAACAAGTAACAGATCGATTTAATACAGTGCGATGACATGTGACACAATTATAAACTATTATTAAAAAAATAAATGACGAGTTCTTTCCATTTTTCTTGTTGGGCCGGCTGTATCGAGATTGGGCTCAATGTAGTATCGCTTCCATTGGGCCTGATAATGGACTAATACTAGAATTGGGCCTAATAGGGTTTTACCAAAGTCCAGTATATACCCTAATTCGCACACAACAATCGCCATTCCTCAATATATTAGGGTTTCGCAGCCGATTTCAGAAAACCTCACTCAGTTCTTCGTAGGAGAAGCGAAATGGTGAATCTCCTTTCTTCTCTCTACCCACGATATGCTTTGTTTTGTTCATCTCTAATGCTCTCATTGTTGTTTTCAGGCACCAAAGAAGGGCGCAAAGCTTCCGGTGGCGGCCAAGAAGAAGGCGGAGAAGGTTGTAAACCCTCTCTATGAGAAGAGGCCGAAGCAATTCGGGATCGGAGGTGCGCTTCCGCCGAAGAAGGATCTTCACAGGTTTGTGAAATGGCCGCAAGTTGTGAGGATTCAGAGGAAGAAGATGATCTTGAAGCAGCGGTTGAAGGTTCCGCCTCCGATTCATCAGTTCTCCAAAACCCTTGACAAGAACTTAGGTTCGTCCTTTATTTCCTTTTTCCCTTTTTCTATGCTTACCGTTTAATGCTTATTTATAATAAGCATCTTGTTGCTTGGATATCTGATAATCTATGTGTTTTAAGAAGCTAAAATGTTAATGTTTTCTGGACGATTTCTGTGCTAGTAAATATTTGGTGAATCTGTTAGATGTCAGTACACCATTTTTGGACTATTTAATGTTAAATGTTTTATTTATAGATGTAGTTACACCATTTCTGGATCGATGTTCATATGTTAATAAAATCTGGTGTGACAATTGATTGTTTTTGTGTGACTGATCTTGTGCATTGATATTTAGACATGATTATATTAGTTCATTGGAGATGATTTACATCAATGCTTAAATTTTGATATTAGTTGTATTAGAGTAAGTATTCGTAGTTATGTAGATTTTGAGTTTTGAGCGCTGCCCAGGTGTTTCAAGGATGTTTTTAGTATATGATTTTGGCCCAGTAATTGTTTTGAGATGCATCTTTTTGGTGAACTGAGTTGTTTCCTTTTGCTGACCTTTCCCAATAACCAGTTGTTACTTTTACACCTTATTCTTAACATTGCAACTTTGCTTTGTTGAATTTGTTGGAATGCATTCAAGTCGGCATGTAATCCTTATATAACATTATTTCTCTACATGCAGCAACCAATCTCTTCAAGATGCTCCTCAAATATAGGCCTGAGGACAAAGCTCAAAAGAAGGAGCGACTTTTGAAAAGAGCTCAAGCTGAGGCTGAAGGTAAAACTCCCGAGTTGAAGAAGCCCATTGTGGTCAAGTATGGTCTTAACCATGTGACCTATCTCATTGAACAGGTATTCACATCTGTCCAATAATATTCCGTGTTTAATTACAAACTATTAGCCTTGAGTACACTAAATTTTTTGTATGCCCTTTTACAGAACAAGGCACAGTTGGTTGTCATTGCCCATGATGTCGACCCAATTGAGTTGGTTGTCTGGCTCCCAGCTCTATGCAGGAAAATGGAAATCCCATACTGTATTGTGAAGGGCAAGGCTAGATTGGGAACTGTAAGTGGTTCTTGACCCTCTGATTTAAATGGTCTTCATGTTCATTTCTTTGCAGGTGTAATATTGGTGTTATGTTGCAGATTGTTCACAAGAAGACTGCCTCAGTTCTGTGCTTGACCTCAGTGAAGAATGAAGACAAGATGGACTTCAGCAAGATCCTCGAGGCTATCAAGGTAAAATTACTTTAAGTCTTGTCCATAAATCCAATTCTCTAATTCTGATACTGTAATTTTCTAATTTTTCTTATCTGCTATTTATTATAGGCTAATTTCAATGACAAGTTTGATGAGACGAGGAAGAAGTGGGGTGGTGGTGTTATGGGATCGAAGTCCCAGGCCAGGACTAAGGCAAAGGAGAAGGTTTTGGCAAAGGAAGCCGCGCAGAGGATGACCTAAGGGACAACTTGTTGCCTAAACTTACATGCTAGTTACTAGAATTGTAAGAGGACTTTTTATGTTCTATTGTTTTGTTAAGGATCAGAGTGGACATGAATTTTGTTTTTGTTTGATAATGCATTGTTGTTTTTATCTGTTGTATGATTTCAAATTTTCAGTACACTACTACACCATGTTCTGGCGTCTGATCTTATGTTATTATTATTGTTATATATTGTTTCTCTATAAGGTCCTAACTTAAATATTTTGGGTTCCTAGTTTTTTTATTCTTGGTGTTTTGCCATCTGGATAGGGCCGTAAAGCATTTTGAAATTTTATTATTTTGCCTACTGTAAATCTTTGAAAAACTAACAGTTTAGATTTTGCACTGAAAATTACATCAATACTAGTATTTTGCCGAGCTTGGGTTTTTTTTCACCCTAAAATTGAGGAATTAATTTATCTCTGGCTGTATAGTGGCTTCATTTTATTAGGCATATGTATGTTAAATTTTACACGATGCAGCCAAATGTATACTCAATCGAACTTTAATTGTGCATGGAATAAATTGTTACTCGTTAGGGTAAGAATTCTACTTTTTTCAAATGCTCGGTACTCAGTCGAATTTTAATGATTAGGGAACTTGTGTATGGAATATTTTTTTTTATACTGGTTTGGGTTAAGGTTACCACTGTATTCTAATATCAGATGGAGTCATTTTTATATTTTTGTTAAGCAAGACAGACGAAATCCGAAGGGGAATTTCATGTGTTCACAACATTAGGCAATTTTTAGCAAATAATGCAAGTTCTAGACTGATGAAACCCAAAGGGCCCGAGCAAGAAACAACATCGATCTTCCTAAGGAATGCTTGGTTGGTGGATTTGAAAATTGAAGAATAAAGGCATGTTTGCTTTGGTGGATATGATTGATAAATAATTATCCTTTATTTATGGGACAATTAGTCCAACTTCTTTCATGTGTTAATTATCTCTATGACATTTATCCCGGACCGATATCACATAAACCAAACATTTGATTGAATGAGATTAAAGTATCAATCCCTTCTATAAAAAAATACCCTAAGAAAATTTCATTCCTCGCCTTTTCTTTTTAATATCAAAACACTAAATATTACTATATATTTAAACCAAACGGTCAAGAATTTTTATTATTGTAAATATCTTGGATATAATTTAATTAAAGGTATGCCATTTTATCTCTCTTTAAATGCTCATGAAAAGTATGTGTGACGCGTTTGTGCGACGGCTTTGTTATTTATCAGTTGAAGCACTGTCAGGCTCTATTGTGTTTATATTGTCTCACTATCCCGGTTTAGCATCAATCATCTAGCAAATATTTCTATATTGGTAACACTGCTTTACTGCTACCACTGTACACAGTTTAATTACAACCCAATAGTTTGCTCACATAGTAAAACTATATACAAGATTAGACCCTCTTCTTGACATATTTACAGTATGGGTGTGGGGGGGGTGGGGGTGGGGGGTGGGGTGGGGGGGGTTGGGTTTCAACTAGTAGGAGGCCCTATTTACAGTATTCTTTACCCCCTTTCTACCTGCACATCATAAGATCTAAGAACTTGTCATGACTGGTTTAATACAGAAACGTTGAAAAGGTCTTTACTCGGAATAGTGTCCCCAAGAGGAAGCTGATGGTGCTCTCCTGCTGTGGCTTAGGGCAAGAACTCGAGTTCCATTTCACATGTAAAAGCCCATTTCCAATTTGCCTGCAGATTGATTCGACTGTCTTAGGGTCTACAGGGCTTCCAGTCACATCGGTCACATAGAATGTATCCCGGGCTTTCCCACCCTTTGTTGAGATTTCTGCTCTCTTGATGCATAGGCTGTTTTCTCGAAATATCCTTGTTATATCAGATAAAAGCCCAACTCTGTCTTCAGCACGTAGTTCCAATTCCAATCCCTGCAAACATGAGGAGCACTTTCCATCATGATCCATCCACTCATTAGACAAACATTTTTGCAGTAACTTGGAAGGAATTGACAAATTTTCTATGCACCAGTTGCACTGTGCATCTCAAGTATATTTTTAAATGATATGAATTGTTTCAGTATTGGTTGTTTTCACTGAATATTAATACGCGGTGCAACTGGTGCACCCAAATGTTACCCCTAGATACTAGGTCAAAGATTAGCACCTCGTTGCCTCGTCTTTCAATGGCTGCTTCCAAGCACTGCATCACACGTTCTCGTTCAGCTTCTGAGCTAATAGGAACTCCATCCACATGTCGAATATAATACTCCTAAATTATCCAACAAAACAAAGATTTATAGTATCAACAATGTGTGAGCCTGTACAGAATCCTGTATGGAAAGCGTGAAAACTTAAAAACATGTGTTTTTTTTTCAGGGGAGGGGGGTTCTAAGAGAAGCAGTTTAGATATGATTTACTGAAGATAGAAAAAAATGTCTCATTAGGCCAATAACTTTAGGGTTTGCAAAAGGACATTAGGTTTACGGGCCTGAAACTAAAGAATTCTTTTTTTTATCTATATAATAATAAAAGCCTAATTGGCCCGAATTAACTCAAATCAGGTTGAAATCGCATGTAGGTCTCAGGCGAGGACTGTAAATGTAGGCCAAGTTGACTCGAATTACCTCAATTTCGCCTACATTTACATAAATAAATAGGTGTCCTATAATTTACAGACCCATAAACATAATGCCCTTTAGCAACCAAAATACAATGTACTAGTAAAAAGAAAAGACGGTTTGAAAAGCATGCATGCTGGAAAAGTTGCAATCACCAAGTGTACCTGATAAGCTTCCACAGTCCCTGTGTGGACTACGCCATGATAGACGACATACTGCATGTCAGTTAGAGTGCAGATAATATCAAACAGCAGCTTGGGTCGATCTTTTGATCTCAAAGTAATTACTGTATAATCTTTTTCAATACAGTCTGTTATAATCACATTAGGTCTGGTAGTCTTGGCATAAACTCCACCCCTTTCTGATGTCTCCACTTTTTCGTAGTCCCGATCAGCAAACATAATCTGGTGTAATCTTCTTTCCCTGTGGGTTACTCCGGGTGGTGAAAGTGTCATTTTCGCAGTATTCAGAGCATTGTTTCCCTTAAGAACATTGCATAGCAACTCCTTTATCGTTGCTAGGTGCTTTGGGTCTTCAATTGCAAAACCCGTGGAATTATCAGTCACATGAACCACAGCTGCAGCTCGTGCATTGTGGGTCCATATCTCCGCATTTACCACATTGCAGTGCAGATCAGCAAGAACAGCACAAACTTCAGACAGTAAACCGGGCCTGTCTGTCCCTGTTAGCTCGATGCAGGTATGCTTTTCAGAAGGCACTAATCCAACCATTCCTTTCAAAGAAGGTGGTAAATAATCTTCTTCACTTTCAAGTCTCTGCAAATGGTTAACATCTATGAGATAAAAAATTTAGGCCAAGAAGCAAAAATTAGGGAAATTGTCTCCAGGTACACAACTTTTCCATTTTTTGTGGAACAATCATCAACTTTTAAATAATTTACCCTGAGGTATAAAAGTTCAATTTTTCTGTTGAACTTACGTTGTGTTAAAGTTGAGCTTACATATGTTATTATTACACTTTGTACCCGAGTGTAGTTAAAAATTTAAACTTCTCCATCCCAACAATATTTGGTTCAATTCTTAAACCCTCAACAACTCATCCAAAAAATTAATATGAAGAAAAAAAAAACCAGATGTATAGACCACAAATAAAATATAATAAACACGATAATTTCTTAAGAAATATGGGATGACTCTATGTACATCAATCATGTGTCAACATTACAGATTCAAAAGGAAAATATATAGCACATTGCTTTTCATACATTCATTATTCCACTTGGTTGAAAAATGTTCACTAGAATGTTATGATAATATAATGATATGATCAGATTTCTTCTGAAGGAAGAGCATGCTGTCATAAGTTATACCATCTCACGAAACGACTTCACTAAATAAAAAAAGAAAATGCATCACAAATATTATTACTTCTTTCGACGGCATAAGGAAACTGTTTAAGTAAAATGGTCGGAACACTGGAGTAGTCATCTTTCATCACCACAAAGAACCAAAATATGATATAATCAGCAGAAGATATGATAAAAATTTGTACCTCTTGGATATAACTGATGAGCTGATGATCTCTAACTTTCTTTCCATCCCGGCCTATCACATTGAACACTATACCAAAACTTGAGTTAGATTAAATGTTTAAACATATTAGAAACTTATATAGAAATCCAACACAACTTAAGAACCCCTATTTTATCAAAATCATGTTTGCTATACCAAATTGTTGCCATAGAACAAGCTTACCATCCATGAACCATCCTCCATCGGACGAAATGTATGCTTTCTTAATCACAAGATCCAAATCGGTGAGAACTTGGACCACTTGAAGGAGAATTCCATGCTTATTGACACTGTCAACCTGAGCAAAATGAAGATATCCAACAGTAGAAATTAGAGAAGATGTTATTCAATTGAAAGAACCTTATCCGGGTTCAAAAGTCGAGAGTTAAACAAATACACAGAAATTCTAACATGAAACAGGGCATGCCTGTATTACAGTTGCATCCTCACAAGTGTCGTTGTCAAACACAACCCTGCAACAGGAAGCAATAATTAATTTTCTCAAAGAAACATTGTTTTTCATAACAATATTACAAATAACTCAGCGCTGTAGCAAATCAAATAATGGAAACGAATAGAAAAAAGAAAAAAAAAAAAACAATCGCCAAATTAGGTTAGAAGAAACGTAATGCATGATGAACAATTCAGAATTAGGGCATGCTAACACCCCCAAGCCCCAACCCATCCATCCACAAAAATGGGGAAGAAAAATTCACGGCGTAAATTAAATTTTACCCAAAATTTCACAGTAAAATTGAAAACAACACAACAATTCCGAGCCTCCTTTACGCAATTGAAGATTAACTAAATTAACGAAGGAGATAACAGAAACATAGCATGAATTATCAACAAATTTGTGAAACACTAACCCAGGTATTCAAAATAAATAAAGCGACGACAACAATTTCGCAATTAATACGAAAAAATCATCCATGAAAAGCCCTCCCCCAAAAAAAAGGCTGAGGAGAAAAAATAAATGAAATCAATCGGTAAAAATAACACACCTGGGCGGATTGATCCGCCTAAGAAGCTTAGCAAACTCATCATCCATTTCATCAAATTTCTCATACATTCGAAGAATTGTTCTACGGAAATGGGGGAATTATTCGGGCGGAGAAAAGTAGGAGAGGAGAAGTAGAAGTGCGCATGTGCTGTGTACAGAGAGAGTCTCCTCCAATATCTGAGGAAGAATATTAACAGATGAAGAGAGAGAGAGAGAGAGAGAGAGGAGAGAGAGAGTGGGCACAGTTGGGGGGGAGTAGAATTAAGAGAGGCGGCCCTTCGATTGCCTCAAGAGAGTAACCAACTCAGCTGACGTGGCATTTTGCCTAAAATCGATAATTTCAAATTGGGCCACCCCAAACATTAATAAAGCTGCCCCTTGGTGCACATCTTGGTCTATTGCTTCTTCTAAATTGACTAATTCTATAATTTTAATTTTTTTTATTACTTAAATTATTTATATGTTTCCTTTTTGGAATAATGATTCATTTGTAAAAAATGATAAAACTATCGATTTAAAATTAAATATTTTTAATTATCAATTCAAAATATAAAAGGTAATATTATCAATTTAAAATTCGAAAGATAGGGTCTATTTATTTAGAACTAAGAAATTTTATGAACATGTTTTACGTATTATAATTTATATATTTATTTATTTATACATTTTATTATTTTTCATTATTTTTCTTATATTTTTCAATCACATGAAATTAACATAATTTTTTTTAAATTATAACTTAAAAAAATATAATTGCATAATTATAAATTATACTATTAGATAAGCACGGTTTTTAAATTGGTGAATTTTAAATCAATAGATTTTATTTTTATATTTCACTAGCGCAGGACCCCGCGTATTACGCGGATTTGATATTATATATATATAAATAAAGTGTTTAAATTAAATATTTTAAATATTAATTCAATCAAAATATAGTATTTTTTAATTCAATCAAAATATCATTTTGTAGTTAAAAACTATAATAAATTATTCCAACTAACTCATGCAAATTCAAAAAGGTGGTTTATATAGTAAACATAAGTGAATAGTGAGTATGAATATAAATATAGGATATATAAATATTATCCAAAAATATCATAAAGTTATAGAATTGTAGAATTTTAAAATAAATGATTGAGAGAGGTGGGAAGATTCACACACACACACACACACATATATATATATATATATATATATATATATATATTTGTATATGTATATGCGTGCGTTATAGATAAATGTGGAGTTTCTCGAAGATATAAAAAAATAGGAGTAAGTGGGAGTGGACTAATTTAAGGTTTTTAAATTTAATTTAAGTAATTTTAGAATTTTTGGATAAGAAGTTAATAGATTTAATAAAATAGGAAGTTAAAGAGAGAAGTCCGGTGATAGCAGAATTTTGAAATAATTTATGATGGGACATGCCACGTAGGAGAGAGAAGATTCACAGATAGAGGAGGTAATGATATCATGAATTGATAATTTTGTGTTTTTCAAATTTTAAATCAATTAGAAAAAACATTTTAGACCTTAATTTGATAAAACTCTTTTATTTTTTATTATTTAATGAATTTTGATCATTTTATATAGGGTGCTTCAATTTTAATTGTCAGAGTTTGTGGGAACAATTTCTTTACACGGTATTTATACAAAGTTAAAATGTCATATTATTTACTATTTATAGTTATGTGGAGTATTAAGAAAAGATGATATTCTGATTCGATTTTATCAAGTTACTAGTATATAACTTGCAACTTGCGCACAAGTTGGTTTTTTAAAGATAAATAGTACTCCATCTCTCCTTAAAAAATAATTTTTTTCCATGTTGTTTAATGCGATAAATCGGAGAGTATTACGGGTTTTCTGAGGTCTATTTTTTAATAAAATGATGGTTAATACAAAATTCGTTTCACATACTTTTTATAAACGATCATTTTATTAAAAAATGAACCTCAGAAAATTCCATAATGTCTTACGACATATCGTATTAAATCACATACAAAATAACAAGACTATTTTCAGAGACGAAGTTTTAGCAATAGTGACTGCTGTTATGCTATTATTATGTACTCCATATAACAATTGACTAATTCTGTTAGAAAGTCTAAACTCAAATGTTCGATAAAAGGGAATAATAAATTCACTTTTAAATTTAAATAATATTTGAATATTTTTAATCATTGATCATCTCAAAGTGCGCATAATAGTAGTATTACTAACCAAGATTGAAAGAGAGAAATTGACGACGCATGTTTTTACTTTCGAGTTGAGAGTTTTTTTTTTTTGGATGAACTAATAATTGTAACATAACTAAGTTTAGTGTGAGGATTAGGGAATTAAATTATTTCATTATATTTTCCTTAATAAAACAGATTGCGCATTAGCATAATCTATTTCATTGAGAAGTTTTCCACGTGAATGGCATGCTTTATTTACATGAAATCAATCGTTTTCCGATAAAATAAAGAAAGAAGATTTGATATATTTGTTTAAGTTTAGTTTCAAATTTATTTCTCGAGTAAGCTCATCAGGGCCGCTTCTATTTGGAGGCCAACGAGTCGGTCGACTCGGGACCCGACATTTTTATTATTTTTAGGGGCCCATAATTATTTATATATATTTATATAATTTCACAAGATTGGTGGGTATTGAGCATTTGTCCTGGTGGCTAAAGTTTTTGCTTGTCTATCTAGAAGTCCTGAGTTCGATCCTTGATGGGTACTTAAATTTTTGTTAAATTTTGATTTACTCTTAATGGGCCCCTTAATTAATGTTAATTCTTTTAGCCCATTAATTCCAGTGCGTCATTAATCTATTAGTATATATACACTCATTAATTCCTCCTAATCACAATTCACAATATGAATTTTATTTCTCATAAATTTATTAATTGGGAGGCACAAACCAGACGGAATCTAAAAAAAAGAAAAACTCCAAATTTCAAAACCTTACCAAGTAATTTATATTCATGAGATTATGGTTTATCTTCTTCTTTTACTAGTATACTTGTATGATAAAAAAATTATATTAAAATACTTAGTGATTAATAAGTAATAATAATTTTGTAATTTAAATTTGATAAAATGTCTCAAGATAGATTGAATGGATTAACTTTGTTATCCATTGAGAAAGACTTGACTGAACAAATTGATTATACAGATGTAATTACTCCCTCCATTTCAAAATAAATTACTTTTTAGCACTTTACATTTTTTTCAAAATAAATGTTATTTTAGCCTTTGAAATACTTTCCAATGCATATAAAGTAGTCTATAGATTGTTTTGAATCAATAAAATCAATTCCTTTTTTAAAATAATAATTTTTTATATGGGTAATTATGATAAATATTAGGTGTCTTAATATGTATGAAGAAACCTAAAAAGACATTTATTTTGAAATGGAGGAAGTAATATTTTTTCCTCTAAAACTGTTAGGCGGATTGTATTTAAGTATCTAGTTTGAAAATATTCGTCATATTAATTTAAGCATTAACGTTTTTTTGTTTAATATTGTACAATATTTTATTTCATGTCATTTAAAATTTTATATTGTATATAAAGTAGTATAATTAAGGGGCCCAATTTTAAAATAGACCTAGGCTCCACAATTCCTAGGATCCTGAAGCTCATATTTATATTTATGCGCACGTTTTCTCATCACTTATTATCTACTAGTATTTAATAATTAATTGCATATCCTAGAAGAAAAGAAAAAACAGGAGTATTATTAATACTGTGTTTAAAAAAAAGAAAAAACAGGAATATTATTAATACTGTGTTTAAAAATTTTGTGTGATATGATTCATAAATCCCCTATCATTCTAATAGGGAGTTTCCAATGTTTATGTGTCGAATTTAATAAAAAAAAATTGTAGTCATATAAATTAGAACCCAATACAACATGAGGAACGTTTAATATGTTTACCAATTAAGCTATACTATAGATCTCTATAAAGTTAGAATTTAATTGTATTAACTTGAGTCTATAAAAATATATTATAAATTGTGTTGTAATTTTACCAATTATATTTTATTTTACTAAAATCTGAGGATATCATGATTTATTTAAAAAAAAATCTAAATGTGTTAATAATTCAAACAAGTAACTTATGTATGTTTAAATCTATATATTATTACTAAATTGATTAATTAAATGTTTTAAAAAAAAATCTAATTATGTGAAATTATAATGTTCAAATGAATTATTTTTATAGTCTGACTGTATTTGAGAATTTCCTATTTAGAGAATCTTAATTTGTAAAAAAAAAATTAAGTATATTAAATAAATTTGATTTATGTTATCGATTAAAATATTAATATTTTTTTAAATCGAACTATCTTAAATTTTTACATTTAGTTGACAATTTTTACTGTCTAGAAAACACAAAAAACATAATTTATAATTGAATATATTCATTAAATAATATAATTATATTATTTAACGGTGAACAAATTTATCTAAATATATGTAATACATATATAATTAACTTTTATGAAAATCAAGCGTAATACGCAGACACTTATCTAGTTAGTTCAAATTAACACATTCTTCTTAAAGGATTAATGTATTATGCTCAATTTATATCCGTTTTACTGTGAGAGGTGTAGTTTTCCAAAATGTAAGTTTAATACGGTTTTAATGGCTTTGAGTGACTAACAATTAATAAATGATATAGAAATGAGGCATTGATTGCTACGTTAAATTGAGTAATAAATAAATAACATAAAACAATAAATGCAAAGAGATGATCTATTAAATACCAAGATGACTCTATTTATAGCCCAAAGGTACGCTCTTGGACCGGGCTGCCCAAACATGAAATGCTTGGGCTCACTCTAGTTTCAAGGCTAGACAGAGCTCCATTGAGTTGGTAGACTCGGGCCAATACATAGATGACAAGTGGAAAGTAATGTGTACTTCTCCCACAAATCGTGGGATTTAGTACTCTAAGTAATAAGTATGACATGTTGACTGGGTTGGTGTTGATTTGCTGTTCTTTGTCCTTAAATGAAATAATTGTCTGACGAGGTGTCTGACATAGGTCTTCTCGTATAAGATCGAATATGTGGTCTCCTTGTCGTCTTCTACTTCTGAGATGGAAATATGTAGGCTACATTGCTCTCTCGTAGCTGGTTCCTTCTATGAGATGCCGAGATTCTGTTCTTGACGGAATTCCGCCTTGATAGCCTTCATGCGGAGATAAACTAATCATGTCGAGGTCTGGAAAGGTCCTCGGTATGGACCTAGTACCCCAACATGGTCAAGGTTCTTCAAACGAAGAAAATGGGTGGTGACCCAGGCATGACGAGGTCGAGCTTGGGGCCTTAGTCTCGTTATTGTGTCTTGCTGGCCACCTCATCCAGTTAGAATTTAATTACTCCAAAACAAGATAGTCTCATACAAAATCTACTTAGTTATGTGATATTGAAAACAATGCCATTTCTTTTATTATTTCAAGTAAATGTAATGCTAAAATTATCAACTTTTTTATATATACGAAAATTCTAAATATACTTATCAATGTCTTGTGAAAAGTTTTAGGGGGCGCTTGGTTAGCAATTCTTCAATGGCAATGGGAATGAAAATTTATTTCCATCTATGCCCTCATAAGAAAAATGATATGTTAGGGGAAGAAGTGTTGGTGACACCATTGCTAGTGTCATGCCCCAATTTTGGAATAGAAGTTGACAACAAATGGTTGTTGGTGGAGGAATTGGGGAATGATTGAGGAGGAGGATTGTAGGAAGAGAATATGGTAATCAAAATGGAGTATTGATTACCTTATTTAGGAGGAGATTTAGTGATTTTGTTCTCATGAACCATGCTAATTACACTAATTTTCAATCTCATTCCCACTACCATTGAAGAGTCGTTAACCAAGCGCCCCCTTAGTATAACAAAAATTTGGATCCCGTTTCTCAATGTTAAATACCAAAAACTTTTGGACAATTTTTTTTATGCATTATTAAGCACCATACACTTTTTATGAATGATTAGTATTACTTATTTTATTAAATGATATTATTAAAAAATGAATTATATTGTGCATACCAATTGAATAATATTAATTGTTTCACTAAATAATATGACAAAAATCTACTTAGTTATGTGATATTGAAAACTATGTCGTTTCTTTTATTACTTCAAGTAAATGTAATGCTAAAATTACCAACTTTTTTATATATACGAAAATTCTAAATATACTTATCAATGTCTTGTGAAAAGTTTTAGTATATCAAGAATTTGGATCCTGTTTCTCAATATTAAATACCAAAAACTTTTGGACAATATTTTTTTATGCATTATTTAGCACCATGCACTTTTTATGAATGATTAGTATTACTTATTTTATTAAATGATATTATTAAAAAATAAATTATGTTGTGCATTACAATTGAATAATATTAATTGTTTAACTAAATAATATGACAAAAATCTACTTAGTTATGTGATATTGAAAACTATGTCGTTTCTTTTATTACTTCAAGTAAATGTAATGCTAAAATTACCAACTTTTTTATATATACGAAAATTCTAAATATACTTATCAATGTCTTGTGAAAAGTTTTAGTATGACAAAAATTTGGATCCTGTTTCTCAATATTAAATACCAAAAATTTTGGACAATTTTTTTTTTTATGCATTATTAAGCACCATGCACTTTATATGAATGATTAGTATTACTTATTTTATTAAATGATACTATTAAAAAATAAATTATGTTGTGCATACCAATTGAATACTATTAATTGTTTCACTAAATAATATGACAAAATTTTGTGCATCTCACGATGAGACAATTCACAAACTATCACAAATTAACACCATCATTTTTAAAGTGTTATGATGTTATGTTCAATTTATATTCTATTTTACTGTGAATCAGTATTACACAACACTAATCAAATAATATTATTAAAAATTTGATGACATGAGATAGAGACACGTGTCTCTGGAGCTTTGGTCGGGGATCTGTCCCATTGTTTGGCGCCAATTGCCCGTACAGCCTCCTGCTTTTGCGCTCATCTATTTCAAATGCCCTAATTTACAATTTTGTGCAGGTTTTTAATATTGTGTAAAATAAGTATTCATAGAGTACCTTCTATTGTCTAAATTTATTATTCAACCATATAAATATGGATTGCTAAGGATTTTTTAGTTCTTATATTTTGGAATTATATATCATGTACTCCCTCAGTTTCCTCTTAATTTTTAGAGGCGTGTGGATATATTTTTTTAAGAAAATTTGATTTTTTTACCAATGAATAAAGACTATGTTAAAATAAAATAGTTATTGTTAAAATATTTTATATTCATATTTATGGTGTGAAAATTATAGTAAAATGTAAAAAAAAAAAAAGTGTAAAAATTAAAAGGGAACAAGGAAGTATTATCGAGTAAGGGGTTTCAAATTCCTTTTATATAAAATCACAATTTAAAAGAATGGGCCAAAAGAACTTCTAATGAAAATTTATATAAAGTCATAATTTAAGAGAAACCCTGCTTATCTTTATCCATAAATCCAAAGCCAAAACAATGTAAATATCTTATAGGAGTAGATCATTATTTAAAAGTATGCAAAGAATCTACACTTTGTTAGTCAAACTCGTTAAAATCATTATGATGAATATTGACCTACGACAAATAAAGCTCCTCCCGAAATTTCGAATAGCAAAAATATCAATATGAACGTTTCGTTTTCAACAAAATAAAATAGATAAAATATTATATAAAAATAGTTAATGATAAATCTATCACAAAACTATATTAAAATATTAAATATTTTATCAGAAGTATCAATAATAAATAACATTAGGTTTATTATTAATTTAGATCGATAATTTTCTTGAATCCAAATTAATACTATTTTTTGTGAGATTAGTTATACTTTAAAAGTTTTATTAAATGAATGCAAAATCAGTTTCCCAAAACAAAAATCACAAGGGAGTTTGTGGAACCAAAAAATTATAATCTCTCCTTATCCCGACAAAAAGATTTTGTGCAACAGATAAGATCTTTCCAAGTTACTAAATTTGAAATGGAAATGTGAATATTTGGACAGGTGTACGGTGTGACATTAAAATTGATTGCGAATTGCCATAATTGGTGAAGCTTGACAATCAATTAACGGATGTCGCATTTCGTGTCTCCTCTCACCCAACTTAACCGACGTAGGCGACTTTCCGGCAAATTAATAGCGTTTATTGTTATTTAAATGTACAAGTGCGATTTATTGTTCGTTTGTAACCAGATTCCATAATGATAAGAGAATAAGAGATTTTGGAATTTTCTCTACTCAAATCCAAAGGGTGGCTCTCATAAAGGATCGGTAAGGTTTGGCATGAGTAGATAAGGGACTTTTAGAGTTGATAAATATATTCTATATAAAACATTTTGGTTAGATGCAATATTCCTTCAAAAAAGTTCATTATTTAATGCTTAAATCAGATAAAATAGCAAACCCTTCCTAGCAAACCTTTTTGTTAAAAGGTCTGAGCCGAAATTTGAATCAGGCTCCTTGTAGTTTTTTTTTTTAATTATATGAATTTATTGACAATACAAAATTTTAAATATTACAATATTAAATATATATTGTAAAAATGAATTTTTTTTATACATAAATTAAAATGATGAATGTCGTATGTAATAACTTCTGTGTGGCTAAATTAATTAAAAATTGGTAAGTTTGTAAACCAGTTTTACCATACCGCTCAAAACAATGTTAGTTGTTTTTATTTTACAATATTACTATCAAATCAATAAATTTTTGTGGAACAACTAATACTTTTAAAAATATACACAAAATGCAAAAGAAAAATTATGATAAAACTATGTTCACATTATATTATGACATTAGATAACTGTAAAATATTAAGAACAATTAAAATTTATTAATATATATATATATATATATATATATATATATATTTATATGACGATGACTCTCAACTTATTAACTAAAAATTGAATTATATATATGGTGAGAACTTATTGATATAAGTATATGACTCTGCTTTCCAAGTAGGAACTAAAAATAGATATTTATGCCGCTTCAAGATGGATCAAAACGTAAAAACCTAAAGAAAAAGTGAATAAAAAGAATAATTTCTTGATCACACACGTATTTAATATTTGTAAATTTATATAATATACATATTTTTGAGCCTCTAATTTTTTTTTTTAATTGGGCCTGAGTCGACCGACTCGTCGGCCTCATTATAAGCACGGACATGCAAAGAGATAATGAAAAGTCTTAGATCATCTATAAAATTAAACTAATTTTCAGCCTAGAATAACCACTACTCAAGTGGAATAATTCAAATGGTTAGAGTTTCACTATCTATGATCAAGGGGTAATGAGTTCGAATCATCATTAGCCCAATGTTATCTAATCAAAATACATAGTACTACTCTCCAATTAAAAAAATAATACATTTTAGTGAAAATAACTAATACACTTTAGTTGTTCATATATGACCCATTTTCACTCAATGCTTTGTCTTTATTGTTTTAAATGTTACATTTGTTTCCAATTCATTGTCGTTTTATTTATTTCTTCACATTCCTTCCAAATTTAATTTACCCCTCATCTCATCTACATTTTTTATGTTTCGGAAATCGAAATTAGCGTGATAGTTAAACAATGTATGATTTTTAATTTTTTTAAAAAATCAAAATTGAGGGCTCTTATTAAATTTTGGAAATCAGAGTGAAAACCAGCAAAACCAGTGATTCGGAATGGAAACCAACTATTCGAGAATCTGATTTGAAATCAAATTATTACCGATTTAGTTTTGGTTTAAGGGGTTAGGACTTTCAAACCACCAATTCAAAACCTGAATCTGGTTTCGAACAGTTACACAACTCTATTTTTGTGTCATATTAAATTTGTATTTGAAGTCTTACATTGTCTAGAGTAACTGTGAAGGGTCAAATGTGAAGTATGTAATTTGCTGGGCTTAATTCAATAAGAGGCTAAGTTGATAAAGTGTTAGCCGTGGGAGTTAGTGAATTTGGGGTACCAGAGGAGGTGAACCAGATGAGGTTGACCAGAGAAGCCTGACCAGAAAAGTCTGGCAGAAGAGCTATCAGAGGAGGTCCATCAGGTGAGGTCTGGTCAGACGAGTCTGGTAGGTGAGACATCAGAGGAGGTCTATCAGAGGAGGTCTGGGACTAGAGGTCATCTAGTGAAAGTGGCCAGAGCCAGAGGAGATCTTGTCATCTGATCCTGAAGTCCGTTATTCACGAAATACACCAAATTGGAGCTAATTCGAAGGCGGTTCTAACCGAATCAACCATGACGGTTATTGAAGTCGTTAGCCAACTGGATAACTGCTTACATTGAGTTTGTTACAACTGAATCGAATCTAGGGTTCGTTTCCAATCTCTGTATCTATAAAAGGGGGCTTCTCAGCTGAGAGAAGTAGTTTAGAAGATAACTTCATCTGTGAGCGCAAATACTGAGAGATTGTGTGATTGTAACTTGTAACTTCCAATTTCTTTCTTAGTGGAAACTCTATTCTCTCGGATCCCGTGGACGTAGGAGTATTCATCTCCGAACCACGTAAACTGGTGTTCTTGTTGATTTTCAATTTCGTTCTTATTGCTTTCATATTCCGATTCCCGGAAACAAGTTTTCTTGTGAATCCAAAACGTGATTAACAAGTGGCGCCGTCTGTGGGAAGCAATCATGGCTGCAACTAAGTTCGACATTGAGAAGTTCACGGGGAAGAACGATTTCAGCCTATGGAAGATCAAGATGAAGGCTCTCCTGGTACACAATGGTTTGTACGAAGCCTTGTTGCCACCGGCTCGGGTGGCTTCTGGATCTAATCCGGCGAAGGTGGAGGAGAACAAGAGGAAGGCACACAGTGCGCTTATCTTGTGTCTTGGGGACAAGCCATTGAGGGAAGTATCGAAGGAGGAAACCGCTCTTGGGATCTGGAATAAGCTGGAGCAGTTATACCAGACCAAGTCTGTTACGAACAAGTTATACATGAAACAGAAGCTTCAAGTCTTCAAAATGAGTGAAGATAAGAATCTTGGTGATCAGTTGGACGAGTTCAACAGATTGGTGGATGATCTGGAGAGTTTGGATGTTACAATCGACGATGAAGATAAATCATTGATGTTGTTTAATGCCCTACCTAAGTCTCTGGAAAATTTCAAAGATGCCTTGTTATTTGGAAGACAAGATCAGGTGATGTTTGATGATGTTCAAACTGCCCTGAAAACCAAGTTTCTACAGATCCAAACTGATGGGAAGAAGCCTGCTGAAGGATTGAATGTTCAATCCAAGAAGAAGAAGGGGTTTCAGTCCAAGAAGAAGGATGGTGGAAAAGGGAATAAGGGTGGGAAGAAATCTGATTTTGTTGAGAAGAGAAAGTGTTTCACTTGCCATAAGGAAGGTCATCTGAGAAAGAATTGCCCTGAAAGAAGGAAGAAAGACAATCAAGGTGATCAAGATGGAGATGCAGCTGTTGTGGAGGTTGAAGGATATGATAGTGCAGAGGTCTTGATGGTTAGTCATGAGAGACTAAGTCAAGAGTGGGTCCTGGACTCAGGGTGTACTTTTCAAATGTGTCCACATGAAGACTGGTTCCTGGATCTTGAGAAAATTGATGGAGGTCTTGTTCTTTTGGGTAATGATGAGAGCTGTAGAGTGCAAGGATCTGGTTCTATTAAGATCAAGATGTTTGATGGGGTTGATAGGATCTTATCTGATGTCAGGTTTGTTCCTGAGTTGAAGAGAAATTTTGTTTCTCTTGGTACTTTGAATTCTAAGGGCTTTGAATTCAAGACAGAAAAAGGAGTTCTGTCAATAACCAAGTCTGGAAGAATTGTTATGAGGGGTATGATCAAGAATGGTTTGTATACTTTGATTGGAAGAACTGTAACAGGATCAGCTGATGTTACCATGGAGTCTTCTGATGTTAACTTGTGGCACAAGAGATTGGCACATGTTGGTGAGAAGGGCCTGGTGGAGTTATCCAAGAAGGGAGCAATCCCTGGGAAGAGGATATGTAAGCTGGAATTCTGTGAGAGGTGTGTTCTTGGGAAATCAAAGAAGCAGGCATACCAGAAGGGGAAGCATACCACCAAGGAGGTTATGGATTACATACATTCTGATGTATGGGGACCAGCAAGGGTATCCACTCATGGTGGAGGCAGGTATTTCCTTACCCTTATTGATGATTTTTCCAGAAAGGTATGGGTTTACATTCTTAAATAGAAGAGTGATGCCTTCTCTAAGTTCAAAGAATGATTGATTGAACTTGAGAATAAGAGAGGCAGGACTATCAAGCACTTAAGGACTGATAATGGGCTTGAATTCCTATCAGAGGAGTTTCAACAATTTTGTAGAGAGAAGGGTATTACTAGGCATAAAACTGTTCCTTCAAACCCCCAGCAGAATGGTCTAGCAGAGAGGATGAATAGAACTATTCTGGAAAGGGTTAGGTGTATGTTATCTGATGCTCATTTACCTAAGAGTTTTTGGGTGGAAGCTGTTAACACAACTGTTTATCTCATTAATAAAGTGCCATCATCTGCTATTGAGTTTAAAACCCCAGATGAGGTCTGGTATGGAAAGATATCAGATTACTCAAAGTTGAAAGTTTTTGGGTGCCTAGCTTATGTTCATGTGAGACAAGACAAACTTGAACCTAGAGCTTTAAAGTGTGTCTTCATTGGGTATCCAAAGGGTGTTAAGGGGTACAAGCTGTGGTTTCTAGAGCCTGGGAACCATAAGTGTATTACCAGTAGAGATGTTGTGTTTAATGAATCACAGATGGGATACAAGTCAGGTGGAGGTGATAGGGAGCCATCAGCTGAGGAGATGGATGGTGTTATTTCTGAGCCAATTACTCAAGTTGAGGTGGAGCCTGATCATGACAATCATGAGAGTGCATCTGGTTCTGAACCAGAGCAGGAAGCATGAGAGAATGGGTCATCAGATGAGGATAGTGCACCTGCAGAAGAGGAGGAAGAAGTGCCAGAAGCAGACTTGAGATATTATAGTCTGACAAGAGACAGATCCAGAAGACAAATACATCCTCCAGCAAGGTTTGGCCGTGTGGATCTGGTCTCCTATGCACTTATTACAGCAGAAGCCATAGAGTACCAAGAACCTAAAAGCTACAAGGAAGCCCTTGAGTGTGATGATAGGGAGTCATGGATTACAGCCATGACAGAAGAGATGGAGTCTCTTAAGAAGAATCATACTTGGATTCTTGTTAATAAGCCACCTAGGCAGAAGCTAATCAGTTGTAAATGGTTGTTTAAAAGGAAGCTTGAATCTGGTGTGAAAGATCAGGTGAGGTTTAAAGCCAGGTTAGTTGCCAGAGGATTTACTCAGAGAGAAGGAATTGATTACAACGAGGTATTCTCACCTGTTGTTAAGCATTGTTCAATCAGATTACTTCTCAGTAGAGTTGTTCAAGAAGATCTGGAGCTACAACAACTTGATGTTAAGACAGCTTTTCTGCATGGTGATCTTATTGAGGATCTGTACATGCACCAGCCAGAAGGGTTTGTTGAACCAATGAGAGAAGGGAAGGTGTGTCTACTCAAGAAATCATTGTATGACCTCAAGCAAAGTCCAAGACAATGGCACAAGAAGTTTAATGAAGTTATGCTATCCATTGGGTTTGAAAGGAGCAAGTATGACACTTGTGTATACCTGGAAAGCAAGGTAGTGATGTGATAGCCTATCTTCTGATTTATGTGGATGACATGCTTATTGCCAGTAAAAGTCTTCTGAAGATTCAGAGTATCAAAAGAAAGCTAAGTGCTAGATTTGATATGAAGGACTTGGGAAATGCTAAAAGGATTCTTGGAATGGATATTCTTAGGGACAGAAAAGCTGGAAGACTATTCTTATCCCAGAAGAGTTACATTGAGAAGGTCCTAAAGAGGTTTAATATGCATGAGAGTAGAGCTGTGTCAACTCCGCTGGGACAACAGTTCAAATTATCTAAGGAAATGGAACCAAAGTCTGATGAAGAGAAGAAGACTATGATGAAAGTACCTTATGCAAGTGGGGTTGGAAGCCTAATGTATGCTCTGGTCTGCAGCAGACCGGACTTAGCTTATTCATTGAGTATGGTGAGCAGATACATGGCTAATCCTGGAAGATTACATTGGGAAGCTTTGAAATGGATATTCAGATACCTTAAGGGGTCATCTGATCTGGGTTTGATGTTTGAAAGGATGACTGACCAGAAGAGTCCACTGGAAGGATTTGTAGATTCTGATTTTGCTGCTAATCTGGATACCAGAAGATCTTTAACAGGGTATATCTTTACAATTTACAATATTGCTGTAAGCTGGAGATCTGTTCTGCAGAGTGGAGTTACATTGTCTACTACAGAAGCAGAGTTTGTTGCAGTATCTGAGGCTGTTAAGGAAGCTTTGTGGTTGAAAGGCATTATCAAGGATTTTGGGAAAAACCAAAGGGCTGTGGTCATTCATTGTGATAATCAGAGTGCAGTTCATCTGGTTAAACATCAAGTATTCCATGAGAGGTCAAAGCACATTGATGTAAGGTTGCATTTTGTAAGGGAAATCATTGACAAAGGAGTGGTTCTCATCCAGAAGATATCTACAGAGGACAATGCTGCAGATATGTGTACAAAGTATTTACCAGGGACGAAATTCAAATTCTATGTTGAATTGGTAAAGATGAGTGTATGGGATGTTCCTTAGGCCCAAGCTGGAGTGTGGAGGAGAGGAAGAGAGGATTGATACTTCTCATCTGAGGTGGAGAATTGTGAAGGGTCAAATGTGAAGTATGTAATCTGCTGGGCTTAATTCAATAAGAGGCTAAGTTGATAAAGTGTTAGCCGTGGGAGTTATGGAATTTGGGGTACCAGAGGAGGTGAACCAGATGAGGTTGACCAGAGAAGTCTGGCAGAAGAGCTATCAGAGGAGGTCCATCAGGTGAGGTCTGGTCAGACGAGTCTGGTAGGTGAGACATCAGAGGAGGTCTGGGACCAGAGGTCATCTGGTGAAAGTGGCCAGAGCCAGAGGAGATCTTGTCATCTGATCCTGAAGTCCGTTATTCGCGAAATACACCAAATTGGAGCTAATTCGAAGGCGGTTCTAACCGAATCAACCATGGCGGTTATTGAAGTCGTTAGCCAGCTGGATAACTGCTTACATTGAGTTTGTTACAACTGAATCGAATCTAGGGTTCGTTTCCAATCTCTGTATCTATAAAAGGGGGCTTCTCATCTGAGAGAAGTAGTTTAGAAGATAACTCCATCTGTGAGCGCAAATACTGAGAGATTGTGTGATTGTAACTGTAACTTCCAATTTCTTTCTTAGTGGAAACTCTATCCTCTCGGATCCCGTGGACGTAGGAGTATTCATCTCCGAACCACGTAAACTGGTGTTCTTGTTGATTTTCAATTTCGTTCTTATTGCTTTCATATTCCGATTCCCGAAAACAAGTTTTCTTGTGAATCCAAAACGTGATTAACAGTAACATTATCATTTTCTTCCGATTTTGTATTGCAAACAATATTTAGCCATAAATGGATTAGTTCATGAGGATATTGAATCTGTTTTTTTTTCTTTTAATGGGAGAAAGAAATTTTATTAAACTACAATAGATTTAAAAGGTACATAGGTGTGAGATACACCTAACAGCAGCAACAAGTTTATCAATTTTCAATTATTCTCCAACCCTATTACAAAAATACTAACTGAACTTAAAAAAATTAAAATAATTTGTCTCCCAGTCCACAAAACGCGCACTCTTCCTCCAATGAATATCTTGATGATGTCAATTCCAAACATGACTTTTTAACTCTCTGAACACTTTATCCAAGTCCACCAATTCTCCTCTGAAGATAATTCCATTTCTTATTTTCCAAATCAGTCAACCCGCCACATTCCCAAATACTTGTAGACAAACCTTTTCTCATCTTTCCTTTCTTTAATCCACAATATTGAATAAGGTTTAGACATGGCCCCGAATAAAACATTGTACTAAGACCCATCCAATTCGTGCATTTCATCCACAAAAGATGGGAAAACTGACATTCAAATAAAGTATATATGTCTACAAGACTCAGGTTTCAAATTGTAAAAAGTGCACAAATTGTAAACACGAGGTGGGATAATTAAACACCCAAATTATTGAATCTGTTTTTATCATTAAAAGTTGGAATTTTATGAACGTGCATGTAACTGAAAAATCTTCAATGAGAATGAGAATAAGTATTAGATAATTATGATGGTTAATAAGAATAAAAGACGATCAATGATACAAATTCACTTACTAAATAAGGTAATTATTGTTAATTTTGATCGTTCCCAAATCCTTGATCCCTAATCCCAATGCAATTGCAGCCAACAACTTTTTATTATATCATTTTTTTTTTATAATTAGAGCACAACACTAATAATGTAATCAATCACCATGGAAACAATTTTTTCTTCAACATATAATGCCAGAAAGAAAAATAAATTTTCATTCTCATTGGTAAATTTAAACCAAACCCTATATTAGTTTTTTTTTAAGGCTGAGTACAAAATTGAATCATCAATGTTTCTAACCTACAAATTACAGGATTTCACTTTCAAAAATCTTAATGCATGTTTGTTTATAGGATTATACAAATTAATTATATTTTAAAATCCACTAATTAAATTCCTCCTATAATACATATATATATATATATATATATATTTTACATTATCTCACATGTTTTTCATTTTTCTAATATCACACACACTTAGTTTTTACAAATTAAATACTCCTACACCCTACTGCATGTTATCATCCAAGTATAAACATAAATCAATTTACCTTGTCGTTATCCATGGATCTTCAATCAGAATTTTATTAGCCGAAACAAATTCACACCCCCTTATGTGTTGGAGAAGATTAATAAAGAATAATCTGGACCAGATAATTTCATTATTTCATATCAACTTGAGTTTGTCAATCAAGATTTTTTTTATTTTTTTTTTAAAGCAACAAAACTTTTATTTTTTAACATCAGGAATGCCTTCACAAATAGGACATCTTAACACCAATCCAAAACAGAAACAATCCGGAACAAGCGTGAACATATTTGCACTTGTCAATCAAGATTATCAATATATAAACTTGTTTTTTTAACATATTATCCATATTGAGAGGTAGAAACTGATTATCAGTACATGTTATAAATACTTAAACTTGTTTCTATTAACATCTTATCCATTTTATAACATATTATCCATATTAAGAGGTAGAAATTGATTATTACAAGTGTGATACATAGGCCACGAACGTGGGAAACTTCCAACAACATAGTCAATCGTGTAAGGCTAAGAAAATCGTTTTCATTGGCTCTGTTTGTTTCTGAGTAAAATACAAATAATCAAAGATTAGATAGTTCATCAATTAATTTATTTAGACGGTTAATAATAAAAAAAGTTAATTTTTATTTTTATTTAGCTTACCATATATACTGTTATATTCTTTTATTTTATTCCATAGCCAGCTGCTACACTACAATATGTAGTTTTTTTTTTTTTTTTAATTGTGAAATGGTTACATGAATAAGTCATGGCAATATATTAATTAGATGCATGCTTGTCAATTTTATGAATAAAAGCTCTCATTTAAATAATGAATCCATGAGCTCCACTCCACTCTACTAAAAATTTGGGCCAGCCCCTACCCAGAAGCAGTCAAGTCAATTTGTCCTAGAACTGCCACAACTCTAAAATCAAAGGCAATGTTTGGGTTTATTTTATGAGAATAATTACTTTTAATACTTACATGTGTATATATGTATATGTGTGCGAAGCCTCTAACTTTTCTTTGTATTATGAGTTGATTTTTATATTGGCATTGAATTGGGTTTACATATTTTATTTCAAAATAAAATTAAAGTACACGTATGCCGCATGTTATGTGACGTATGAATCCTACTTTAGGGCAAATAAAAGAGTAAAATTGTACTAATGTTCATAGATAATAATTAAGTAAAAAGTATAGAGTGCAACTAGTTCATAAATAAATCATTGAAGTGTATTGATTATTTTTGCTAGAGAGTATTAGTTATTTTCACTAAAAAATAATTATTTATTTATACTGAAAACAATTAATACACTTCAGTGAAAACAACTAATACTCGTTAGTAAAAATAACTAATACTCTATGCATACTCATAATTAAGTAGTGCAGGGAGGGAGAGGGAGAGGGAGAGAAATTAAGAGAAAAGAAACACCACATATTTATTGATGAATCTGCTGACTTGTGATGCTTTAGAAACAAAAATATCTAGCCAGAGATCATATCACAAGGATGATATTCAAAGTAATAAGGTGAACTTCATTAAAGTGTTGAAGCAAGAAGTCTAATATGCTTAGAGCCAAATTTGTAATTATAATATCTTGATAAAGTGACAACTACCATGACATGTGTCATCATGTGTTGTTTTAAAAGAAAATGTTTAACGTAATTTTAAAAAAAAAATCATAATTTGATAACCCCATAATTTTGATAAATTGAGTAATGATCTGATAGTCCCTAATGTTAAAAAGTAACAACTCGACGCAATATTGGTAATATGTAATTGATGTAATTTGACTCGTACATTTTTAAACAAGACGTTTTTTATTTTCTTGTGGAAGCAAATGTATATAGTATACTGAACAATAATACCTTTATTAAATTACTATTTTTGTTTATATGATTTACTACTTTTACATATTCATATGAAATAACTAAAGTTTTCTCATTTGTCTAATATTGGAAAAGTGTAGGAGAAGTTCTTGCGCGCGCACATATAGAGAGTAAGTTCAAGTTATTCAATTAAGGCATATAAATACTTAAACTCATGGACCACACATATGCGCATGGCCCGGGTTTTAGTCTTGGCAATTGAACTTTGGCAGACTTGGATTCTTGGGTTTGGGGCCCATCTAGTTTTTTGAAGAACCAAAAACTCTACCAGTCCAATTATTAAATTGGATCTGATGGGTCATTTCATTCGGATATGGTTCGACCCAAAATACTTGAACTTATCTGTTCGGAAGGTTTATCCATAAATTTCTTTGAACTTGGACGTTTTGTAACCCCAAAGCCAGACTATTTTCCACAGCGTACATACAATTCCACAGTGATGGTTTGTCTATAAATAGGACACGAAACCCTTCTCCAAAACACAGAATATGAAATAGTCGTTCTACATATATTTTCCTGCATGCTTTTTCTTCAAGTTCATTCCGTTCTAAACTTTGTTTGTTCGTCAGAGTTTTGTACACTTTAGTGCTACTTTTGTACAAAGAAGAAACCATTTTACTTTTGGAAACATTTTTTATGGTGAGCACTAATCATAACGTATTTGTTTTGCAGGAATTTTTTTTTTTTTTTAACTCGGTTTTACTTCCTTTTCTATTTCACACCCTCGTATTACCCACTTTTTTCTCCTGGAAGTGCAGTCATTTTTTTTTTACTTCTTCCCGATCAATACCTTGCAATTAAAAAGAAAAATTGCTCAGTTAAACATTTTTTATTTCGTTGCATTTTTATATTGAACATTTGATTCAAAATAGTGGCTACACAATTGCTTCTTTCCATTAGTTTCATTTCTTTATTTTGCCAATAAAGATGGAAAGCTTTGTATCAAAGTCAAAATCTTATCTAAGATCGTTCCATTATGCTAATAGTATTATTTTTCAATAGAAATGTTGATAGGTGAGCAGCCGAGCAACAGGATTAAGCTAATTAAGAGTAATTAAATGGCTAAAAGGTCATTTGGAAATAAAAAGAATAAAAAGGGCGAGCAGAAGGGAAAAATCAGACAAGGCGAGCAGCTGGGTAAGAAGTCAAAACACGTTGGACGAACAACTGGTTAGACAAGCAACAAGTCATAAAGAAGTCAAGACAAGCGAGCAACATGAACAAAGAAGATTCAAGGGAAATCAAAGAGGCGAGCAGGCAAGCAGAAGGGCATCTCGGAAAGTTACCAAGAGTCCCACTAATTAGGCATTACATTAGAAACAAACAAGTGTCTTAAACACTTGTCATTGTATAAGATGTAATAGCTTAGGAATAAAATAAGTATCTTAACACTTGTCAAGATGTAAATAAGAGTGATTAAGGAGGTGACACCTCATGCTTGCTTGTACCCTATAAATACCCCTTCATGAGAAAGGGAACATAAGTTCATTAATTAAAAAACAAGCCTAAACTCTTGCAATTTTAATTCTCAACCCTACTTGTCTTAATTTAGCATTCAATCCCAATTTAATCACTTTGTTTGATGATCTTCCAAGCTTAAACAACCACTAATCATCTACATTGAATCAAGATCATCAATAATTGGCGCTAAAGGAAGGGGGGTCCCGAACCTCCGATTGGTTGAAGATTTGGAGGAAACTTGCAAAAAGTCACCGGAATCTGCAAATTACAGTTGGAATCCGGCGAAGAGTCACTGGAAACTGGGTATAAGAGTGTTAGTTGAGCATTTGTGAAGAATTTGTTCACATTTAAGAACTTGAATGCATGCATGTGTGAATAAGGGTTTGTAAATAACCAAATTCACACATACAAGACTAGTTGTTCTTAAATTGATAAATTACAAGCACAAAACCTACATCAAAACATTCAATATTTGATAATGGCGAAATCACAAGAACGACATTCCTCAAGTGCGCACCCGTCACACAGATCACGAACTAGGGTATCATCAATGGGTGACCATGCACAGACGGTACAGACAACATCCCGAAGAAATGTACAAGTAACCATCGGCACCCTCCCTCTGGGAGTGGAAGCTTTAGCTCAAAACCCGAAAGAATTCGCAAAAACAATTGCCGTCTTGCAATCGTTACAAAGACGTCAGGAAGCTGCCAGACCATCAAGAGCTCGGGAGGCGAGCAATCGAGCAGTCGAGCAGGTGGCCAAACAACATGAAGATACATGGGTGGATGAAGCAGATAGTGTCCAAGCTAGAAGAAACAAAGGCAAGATCCCAATAAGCGAGCGACTGGGAAGTCGAGGTGAATCCACCCCGGGAGGAGGCGAGGAGTCGAGCAGGAAGACGACTAGGGATGCAGGCCACACCCAACCAAGAGAAAACATGATAGAAACCATCCGGAGGAGCGAGGAGCGAGCACACCCTGCTGCTCACCCCTCAGTCCATGATAGACTGAGAAGGTCTGCCTTTGGCCGTTTGGGTCCCAACGGAG
The DNA here is from genome assembly GCA_947034835.1 of Ballota nigra. Taxonomy (NCBI): domain Eukaryota; kingdom Viridiplantae; phylum Streptophyta; class Magnoliopsida; order Lamiales; family Lamiaceae; genus Ballota; species Ballota nigra. The sequence continues at coordinate 41,532,760 of OX344723.1, read as the reverse complement.
CTAGCAACATTGCTAGGCGAGCCACACATGAGAAAAATCCCGTTGGAGAGGGACTGCATCATGGTAAAGATAGACTTGATCATGATGAACAACCTTCCAACGGAAGAACGTCTCTCGATAAGTGGTAAGCCTTAAAGAAAGCAGTGGAAGAAATGTAGAAGCAGTTGGAGACCCAAAAGGGTGTCGGATCAACGGTGTTGCCATCATCACCACTATCTTCCGTAATCCTAAATGCTCCCATACAAAAGAAGATACAGTTTCCAGCTATCAACCTGTATGAAGGAACGACAGATCCAAGAGTCTATTTGACAAAGTATTCAGACTTCATGATATCCATGGGGGCTACAGATGCAACTCAATGCCGTAACTTTCCGCTCACACTTGGAGACGGACCTCATCGATGGTTCTCAGAATTAACCCCGGGATCCATAAACTTCTTTGCACAACTGAGCAAGGAGTTCCTATCCCATTTCTCTACCGCCGGGTCTTATCTGACACAAAGACACCGGTTGACAGATCTAAAGCAAGGAGACGATGAGTCCGATAGAAAATTTCTTTAAAGATTCGATAAAGTCCTACTGGAGGGAGAAATGGTGAGCGAGGATACAAAAATCGTGGCGGTGATGGCGGGACTCAAGAAAGGAACCAACCTATGGAAGGAAATACATCTGTCCTTCCCCAAGAGCTATGCAGAATTCAGACACAAGGCTGGCATATACTTATCAATGTAAGAGACTCTACAAAAGGAATTAGGGGACAAGACTGACCAGAAAAAGTCGGGGAAAAAGTCAGAAGGAGAATACAAAACCCCAAAAAACATGAAAGCTTTTAATGAAGGAGCGGATTTAAAAGAAAAACTGAACCAAGTTCTAACTACATCAGTAGAGGCTGTGTACAATAATGTGAAAGACAAAGACATGCTATCGGAACCTAGGAAGATTCGACAAGAACGAGGAAAGCTAAATCCAAACAAATACTGCGCGTATCATTAGAACATTGGCCACTTCACAAGTGAATGTCGGGACCTTCTGAAGCAGTTATGTAGGTTCTACGAAGAGGGAAAATTATTGGAGTTCGTAAAAAGGCAATCGGGAAAGAGACCAGGAGCAACAGCACCCTCCAGCTCGGAAGACGATGAGAGTGACGAGCAGCCGAGCAGGAGGGATAAGAAAGGGAAAAAGACAATGACAGCCCCAGTTGAGCCAATGCGAGAAATCTTGATGCTTGAGCCAACTGGGCCAGTAGGAGGTTGTTCAGACAGAAGACCTCAACTGTCTAAGAGAAAGAGGAAGACAGAGTTAAGGGCCGTGGCTCAAGTTAAAGAGGTGGGAGTAAACCCGGAGACTAAGAAGACGGGAGACTTAACGTTCTCAGAAAAGGACTTGGACGGGATACTCACTCCTCACAGTGACTCGTTGATCATCTGTTCCAATATTATGGGAACTCGAGTCCATCGCCTACTAGTGGACACCAGCTCCTACACAAATATTCTGTTCAAAAGCACGCTAGATCAGTTAGGAGATTGTGCTGAATATGTCAAAGATTGTAATCACAAGATAGTGGGATTTGGAGAAGCTGTAACCATTCCCTTAGGTGTAGTTACGTTATCGGTTGAACTTGTATCGACCGAGAACCCTGATAGGAGGTTAACTAGAATGGTAGAATTCTTGGTTGTAGACCAACAATCAGCCTACAATGGGTTTCTCGGTCATCTTTTTATGAATGAATTCAAAGCAGCCGTTTCAATGTACTACTATTGTCTAAAATTTCCAACTTCGAAAGGATCAGGCACGGTAAAAGGAGACCAGAAGAGAGCACGAGAGTGCCTCCTGTAACTGCAACCAATAGACAACAAAGTGTCCATCATGGACGAACAACCGAGCAGCAGGGCTGAAGACGAACCTTCCATCTTAGAAGAAATCATGGAATCCATAGACACAAAGATGATGGAAGTGAACGAACAGCAGGGTGAGGGCGAGCAGGAGGCTAAAATGAGCAGCAAGAAAAGGAGGTCGTACCTGTCCTAAACAAAGTTGAGGATATCGAGCCAAGGCTAGGAGCAGAGCCAATGATGATTGAAGATGAACTTAATCCAGAAGGACCCATCATTGACCCTCGTTGGAAAAGCCAAAAGAGAAGAGCAACGCCGGTTGAAGAACTGGAGGCAATAAGAGTCGACCCGAACCGAGAAGACTTGGAACTTTTTATTGGATCTGAGCTCCCTGATCCATACAGATCCAGAATGAAAGAATTCCGTCCAATCTCGATATATTTGCATGGTCGCATGCCGATATGATGGGCATTAGCCCTGAGCATGCTTGTCATAGGCTGAATATTGATACAACCAGAAAACCAGTAAAGCAAAAAAGAAGAAAATTTGGACCCGACAAGTACGAGGTGCTGGATGTAGAAGTGAAAAAGCTACTAGACAACGATCTTATCAAACAAGCTTTATGTCCTAAATGGGTGGCAAACCCGGTGCTAGTCCTAAAGCCAAACGGAACATGGAGGATGTGCATCGACTTCACCGACTTGTTGACAGCGATTTATAACGGATCTCGCTGTCGGGTTCCTAGCGAGTAGGATTTGATATTAATGATAACAAGAAGCAATCAATGTGTGAGTAAATGAGCTCTCAAGAGTGTATTTGCAATGAATGTGATGTGTGTTACAAAAGGGCATTTAAAGCCCTATTTATAGTATACAAGGTGGGGGTTCCCCATGCTTGGTAGGTGGACTTGTGGGTCCCCCCTACTCCTAGCTGGAAGGTAATAAGTGGCTACAGCCTCCCTTACGAGCCAATGAGGGGACGCCACGTGGCACTGTCACCCCTGAGGTGATTGGACTTGGCCCCAACTGGCCTCTTTGGCCCTGTCACATCCTCTGGACTGATGGCATCCGACATCCCCTCACAGCTGGCGCGGTCTGGGGTCGGGCAGACGGGTACTCGGGTACCGGGAAACGAGTCCGGACGAGAGTACCCTGGTTGTTCATCTGCGGGTAGGCGGGTGGAGCACCTGCTCCGGAGCTCGCCGCTGGCCGCCCGATACCCGGGCCTGTGGGTAACTAAGTATCCAGCCCGGCAGCTCCCAGAGGCTCGCGTCGGGTAGCCTCTACGTCCCCGCCCGTCTGCATGACCGGTCGGCGGACCATTCTTACCCGAGCCCGCTACAGTAGTAGGTCCATGTCTGATACCCGACGGGTCGGGTAGTAAATATCGGGTGTAACAATTGCCCCACCAGCCCGACATCGGGGGGCCGCAGTCGTCGGGTGGCGGGCTGGTCGAACTGCAGACTATTTTGAATTTGAATTTGAATTTTGGGGATGACGTTTCGGTTTCCGAGACGACGCCTCGTATGCCGCGTCTGCTGACGTCACGGGATGGCGTGACTGATGCGCAGAAGTCCAGGGGTCACGTCCGCCGAACCTGCTCCCCAACCGTTGCACGCGTGGCCCCCACGCCCGCCCCTGAATTTTGTTTTATTCCATTTTTGACCCCGTTTTTTGCAGTTTAGTGCCTCCTCCTTCTTCTATAAATAGGGGCTTTCAGCCCATTTTCTCATTTTCACTCCCTTGCAAACTCGTGCCCCCCCTTAAGAAGATTCAAATTTTCCGGCGAATTTCTCAGATTCCGACGACCTTTTCGACTTCCGAGGTAATTTCCTTGTTTTCTTTTTCAAACTCTCTTCTCTCTACCCCCACTCGCCATAAGTGATTCCGTCGAAAGCTTTGGGGCAGCCGATGCCTACCACTTCCATCGCCGCGCCGCCGCCGACGCCGAGAGGCCTCTCCATCCCGCCGGGGAAGGGACTTCCCGTGCCGCCGCCGCCAGGGAGGGCGAGGGCAATTCCACGGATGTGGATGCCTTCGCCGAAGGTTTGGAGGGGATGAGCCCCCAACGAGAGGGGGAAGCCCTAAGTATTTCCCCGGTCTCAGCCTACCCGCCCAGGGCCGAAGATTTTTTGTTCGGTCGGGAAGCTGTACCCGATCAAATAAACTACGCGGACAGCCGGCTAATCGGGTTCGACTACTCGAAATATATGAGCCGGTTCGTACGAAAGCGCCCTCTTCGCGCATATCTCGAGGCCCGGGACACCGACTTTGGGGCCTCTCGCCGCCCCAGCTGCCTTCCCCCGGACGCCGACGTAAAGGAGTTGTATTGGACATTCCAGACGCCCTCCAACGTCTTCTTTTATGCCCCCCGGGAGAATGAACGGGCTGACCAACCTCCGGAAGGCCTAATCGCCATTAACTCGGACACACTTCATGCCGAGCTCCGCTTCCCGCTTCACCCGGCAATCTCCAAGTTGCTCGCTGCATGGAACCTGTCGATCACCCAGATCACCCCGAACGGGTGGAGCTACATTCTGGGGGCAATGGTTGCGCTCGGTCGGTGCGGGCTGCATCGTATGCCTACTCCGTCCGAGATCAACTATCTTTATTACACCGTGGCTTCGGTCGGGCGGATGAACCACGGGTATTACTCCGTGAAGCCCCGGGGCGGAGATGCCATTGTCTTCGGCATCTCGACGAAGGTGGCGCACTGGCAGGAGAAATGGTGGTGGGTCGGTGGCGCCTGGGAGAGCGTTGGTGTTGACGGGCACACCATCCCGGTTCCCCGGGAGTATCGGGAGCGCGACCGTCGAGGTAGATACTGAATTTCTTCTCATCTCTTAGTACTGATCTAATTCTTCTTTCATTGTGCAGGCTGCGCGGTCCCAAACCAGGCCGACCTGACCGACGACTTTAGGCAGGCGCTTGCCCTGGTGAGATCCGAGAGCGTGGACAATCGCGACGTCGACCTTCTCAACGACGACGACTATAGAAGGCTCTCCGGACTTCAGACCTTCCCGCGCCATTTAAATTTCGGTGGTAAGATTCTTTCCTGCCCGACCCTTCTTATCCTCGTTCTCGCTTCTCGATTTTTAACCTTGTCACTCCTCTTGCAGCGCAACCTTTCCCGGCCGAATCCTCCACGCCGTCATCTTCCCCGGAAGCCTCCCCGAGGGCCGCACCTATGGCCGGCCAGGCAGCCATCCCGGTCGTCAACGTAGAATCATCCGAGGAGACCGTCGACATGGCTCCTAAGAGGAATGCCCTGGCAAAGCTGGCGAAGCGGGGAGCTGTCCGCGCCACTGGGGCGACGATCCGCGGTCCTCCTGCGATCCCGGTGCCCCCGACATCCTCCTCCCCGGTGGACGGGCAGCGTCCATCGAAGCAGGCCCGGGTTGAAGGCCAGACATCTGTCGACCCGACCATGGTGACGGTCAACCTGAACCCGGCGACGGGCGGGCTTGTGGCCGGCACCGTCGAGGCGACTATAGGGAGCCCGACCTCTCCTGCTCGCGATCGCAGCGACTTCTCCTTCTTGGGGTGGGGCAATCATCTCACGTAAGTATTTCGTTTTCCTTTTCCAAGTTTCCTGGTCGATTTTGCAATGTAGGTTTTTTAACACAACTTTTCTTCCCGTGGTCATGCAGGCCTGAGCCTCTGCCCCCGCCCGAGGTCCTTCAATTCCTGCGCTCGCAGGATCCTCCGTACTCGGAGACCGTGCCGGAGTCTTGGCCGGAAGACCTACGCCGCGCCGTGCTGAATCTCCCCCGGTCCTGGACCCTCAACTGCCAGAAGGCCACGAGGACCGTCTCGCTCGTCGACCGGATGAGGGCGGCGGCCATCCGTACCTCCCGCAATGCTATTGCCATGGAGGGCATCATGCTCGAATTCGAGCGGGAGATGCGGACTGCCTCCTCATACAAGGCGGCCTTCCAGACGAAGAGAGACGAGGCCGCTCGTCTGGAAGAAGAGAATAAAAAGCTCCGGGAAGAGCTGGAGGCCGCCCGAACGAGTCGGGTAGAGTTGGAGGAGGAGAAGCGGAGGGTGCTCGCCGAAATTGAGGTGAGGACGGCTGAAGAAGTCTGCCAAGCCAGGGAGGCCATCGCGGCGGAGGCGGAAACGCTCCTGGAAGTCGAGCGTGCCCGACTGGCCGCTGAGAGCGAGTCGACCGGATCTATGGTGTACATTAACGCCTACGCCGACTCGATCCGTTCTCTGCTCCGTCAGAACCCTGAGGCCGACTATTCTGGGCCGTTGGCTGATCTGAGGAGCTATGTCGAGTCCAATCCTCCCTCCCCGGACTACGACATTACCCTGAGGGATCTGGTCGATCGCGGGCTGGACCTTTCGTTCCTTGGGGACCCGGCGACCTTCATCTACCCTCTGGCCGACGATGAGGCGGCCGAGGATCCGGGCGTGGTGGACGCGGCGGGCCAGTGAACTCTTTTCCTTTTATTTTGTTAAGTTTGTTGGCCGCAGGCCTTTGTACTTTTCCTTTTGCTAATCCTTGTTAATGAGAGATCCCCTTTTCTCTTTATTTTGCTTTCATTCTCGTTTCTTTGCACTTAGCCCGACGATTGGGTTAATAACGTAATCGGATAATAAAAGTGTAAAATTAACCAACAGATTAATTAATAAAGTGCTATAGCCGAATGTCGGGCAGCGACTTCACGAAGATGGGATTGATTTAATAATCACTTAAAGAATTAACCAACAGATTAATTAATGAAGTGCTATAGCCGAATGTCGGGCAGCGACTTCACGAAGATGGGATTGATTTAACAATCGCTTAAAGAATTAACCAACAGATTAATTAATGAAGTGCTATAGCCGAATGTCGGGCAGCGACTTCACGAAGATGGGATTAATTTAACAATCGCTTAAAGAATTAACCAACAGATTAATTAATGAAGTGCTATAGCCGAATGTCGGGCAGCGACTTCACGAAGATGGGATTGATTTAACAATCGCTTAAAGAATTAACCAACAGATTAATTAATGAAGTGCTATAGCCGAATGTCGGGCAGCGACTTCACGAAGATGGGATTGCTTTAACAACCGCTTAATGATTTTTACAAATTTGCGCTTCGAGTAGCGATTACAATGAGCCCCTACTGGTAGTATTTTTTGAGTAGGGAGGCGTTCCAAGGGTATTGGGCCGGGTTGCCCTCAAGGCTTTCTAACTCGTAGGCACCGTTGGCTAGGCGCTTAGATATCCTTAGGGGTCCCTCCCAATTCGGGCCAAATGCCCCTTTGGGTTGTCCGACCGTCCGTCGAAGCACTAGGTCCCCGGCTTCGAATTCCCTGACTTTGATTTTCGTATTGAAGTATTTTTCAGCCCGTCGTTTGTAAGCGATGTTTCTTTGCTCGGCGGATAGCCTTCTCTCCTCCAGCAGGTCCAACTCGTCTAGCATGGCTTGGTCGTTCTCGGTCCCCACGGGTTGTGAGGTGCGGAGGCTTGGGATAATGACCTCGGCCGGGATGACTGCCTCTGTTCCGAAAGCTAGGGCGAAAGGAGTCTCTCCGGTTGCTGTTCGACAGGTTGTTCTGTACGACCATAACACTTTGGGTAGCTTGCTCGCCCATGTTCCCTTGCTCTCCTCCAACCTTGTCTTCAACGTGTGTTTGATTATCTTGTTTACTGCCTCGACCTGCCCGTTCGACTGGGGGTGGTAGGTTGACGAGAATAGCCTCTTGATCTTATGCTTCTGGCAGAATCTTTCCATCTCTAGCCCGTCGAATTGTTTCCCGTTGTCCGAAATGATTATCTGTGGGAGGCCGAATCGACAGATTATGTTGCACCAGATGAACCTGATGACATGTTCCTGGTCGATCGTTTTCAGTGATTTCGCCTCCGTCCATTTGGTGAAGTAATCCACGGCGACGTTTGCGTACTTGACGCTGCCTGGGGCCGTAGGTAAAGGGCCAATGAGATCGATCCCCCACTTTGCGAACGGCCATGGGCTCAGGATTGAGGTGAGCTCGGTCGGAGCCTGGTGGATTGCCGGCGAATAGACTTGACACTTGTGGCATGCTCGTGCGTAGTTAATTGCGTCCTTCTTTAGGGTTGGCCAGAAATATCCCTGTCGGATAACCTTCTGGGCGAGCACCTGGCCGCCGGTGTGGTTCCCGCAGCGTCCTTCGTGGACCTCGATCAAGATCTTCCTTCCCTGCCCCGGCGTTACGCACTTTAGGAGGGGCAGGGCGAAGCCTCGCTTGTACAACTGGTCCCCGATGATCGTGTACCGGGCCGCCCGGAGCTGCAACTGTCTTGCCGCTACCCGTTCGACTGGGAGTTGGCCGTCACAGAGGTACTTTAGGATGGGGGTCATCTAGCTGTCCTCCTGCTGCCCCAGGTTACTCACCCACTGGTTGGAGCTCGTGGGGGCGGTCAGGTAAGTAACTGTGATCTGGGACATGTCGGCTGCCCCTTCGGATGTTGCGAGGCGGGCAAGTGCGTCTGCTTGAGTATTGTCGAGTCGGGGTACCACCTCTATGCAAACTTGATCGAATTTTTCGAGCAGGTTCTTGGATAACCCTTGGTAGGCCAACATCCTATCGCTGCGCGCCTCGTATTCTCCTGAGATTTGACATGTAACGAGCTGTGAGTCGCTGTAGACCTGGAGTCTCTTCACTCCCATGGCCATGGCCATTTCCAGGCCGTTAATTAATGCTTCGTACTCGGCCTCATTGTTGGTCGCGTGGAAACCGAATCTTATGGCTGTCGTGAACGACTGGCCGGATGGGCTGAGAAGGACAATTCCCGCGCCTGCCCGCGTAGTTGTGGAGGATCCGTCAACGTACATTTTCCACGGTGGCTGCTCGATCTTGGACATCGCCTCCGGGTAAGTGAGCTCGACTATGAAGTCGGCCATGGCTTGGCCTTTGATGGATGTTCGAGGAGCGTATGTGACTCCGAATTGCCCAATCTCAACAGCCCACTTGAGGCATCTGCCCGCCGTGTCTGGCCGATGAAGTACTTGGCGAAGTGGCATTGTTGTCAGTACCTCTACTTGGTGATCGAAAAAGTATGGGCGTAACTTACGTACGCTTATTACTAGAGCGTATGCTAATTTTTCCAGGGGTGGGTACCGTAGCTCGGCGTCGTGAAGTGTCTGGCTGACATAGTAGATTGGCAGATGTGCCTGCCCCTCAGCCCGCACTAGCACGGCGCTGAAAGCTGAGTCTGAAGCCGCCAAGTATAAGAAAAGCTTCTCTCCGGGGACGGGTTTGGCCAGCACCTGGGCGTTTGATAGGTATGCTTTCAAGTTATCGAAAGCGAGCTGACTCTGGGGAGTCCAGTTTAGTTTTCCCTTCCACATGCTGTCGAATAAAGGCTTGCATCGGTCCCCCATGCGGGAGATGAAACGGCTGAGGGCGGCCAGGCTGCCCGTCACTCTCTGCACCTCCTTCACCGTGCGGGGAGGGCTCATATCGAGGATCGCCTGTACCTTGGTCGGGTTAGCCTCGATTCCCCGCTGGCTAACCATGTGCCCCAAGAACTTTCCCGACTCGACGCCGAAACTGCACTTTTTCGGGTTGAGCCTCATCCGATACTTTCTCAAGATCTCGAACGTTTCGGCTAGGTGTGTGAGGTGGTCTTCTTTCTTCTCGCTCTTGACGACGATGTCGTCGATATATACCTCCATGGTCACCCCGATCTGATCGTGAAACATGTGGTTGACCAGCCTCTGGTAGGTTGCCCCAGCGTTCATGAGCCCGAATGGCATCCGCTTCCAGAAATACATGTTTTTCTCGGTGAGGAAAGTGGTGTGTTTTTGGTCGTCTGCGGCCATCGGGATCTGGTGGTAGCCGGCAAATGCGTCCATGAAAGTGAGCATCTCGTGCCCGGCCGTGCTGTCCACCAGATGGTCGATGTGTGGCATCGGGAAGTGATCTTTTGGGCAAGCTTTGTTCAGGTCTGTGAAGTTGATGCATAGCCGCCAGGTGTTGTTGCTCTTTTTGACGAGTACAGCGTTGGATACCCATTGAGGCTTGTCGTCGGGGTCGACCATTCCGATGAGTTTGTTGTCGAGCAGCTTTTTGACTTCGGTGGCAATGACCGCGTATTTGTCTGGGCCGAATTTCCTTCTTTTCTGTGAGATTGGCTTGCGGGATGGATCGACGTGTAGTTGGTGTGAACATACGGCTGGATCGATCCCGACCATGTCTTCGTGGGACCAGACGAATATGTCTAAGTTCTCTTCTAAAAATGCGGTCATCTTTGCCCGCATCTCGCCGGACATTGACGAATCGAGTTGAACACTTACTTCTGGCCGATTCATCATTGTGACCGAAATTAATTCCTCGATCGGGCTGGCTCCCCGCTCGCCGTAGCGTGGATCGTCGATTTGCCCTGTTAGGGTTTTGTCAATCTCCATGGGTTCGTACCCGAGCCTTGGCTCCAGGTCGACTTGGATGTTCTCAAAAGTTTGTGAATCTTCTTCCATTGGGAGGGCAGTGGGTGGGATTTCTTCGTCTATTTCCATGTCTCCCTCCCCGATTGTGCAGACATAATCTAGATTTGCAAAATTTGAAATAACATCGATATATGCCAAACATCCGCGTGCCATTTTCTGATTTCCCTTAAGAGTCCCAACCTTCCCGGAGGGGGTTGGGAACTTGATACAATAATAGAATGCTGAGGCGGCGGCTTCGAACTCGTGCTCGAATGGCCTGCCGAGAAACCCGTTATAGGTTGACGGCTGGTCGACAATAATAAAGTCGAGCTGTTTCGAAGCCTTAACCTCAGCGTCTATACTAGAAACTAATTCTACGGCTAGCCTAACTATCCCGTAGGGTTTAACTGTGGCGTCGCCGAAGCCCTTGATGACCTGGTCGCATGGTTCAACATACTTTTCAAAGGAGTTGTCCAGCTGGTCGAATGCGGTCTTGAAGAGAATGTTGCAGTAGGCCCCGTTGTCGACGAGCATGCGGTGGACGGTGACGCCCATGATGTTGACGGATACGACCAGGGCATCGTGGTTCGGGTAGATGACCCCGGTGCGATCCTCCTCCTTGAAGGCGAGGAGGTCTGTCTCTCTTGCCGTCATGTTGACCGGCATGGTGATCTGGTGGACGTTGTCCATTGCCCGCAGCTCGCTCTTCTGTCTGCGGTTGGACAGCGAGGTGGTGGATGCGAAGCCACCCACCGGGGAGAGCATGTTGACTGCCCGACGGGCTTGATGTTCTGGCATGGGTGGGCATATGAGGGCTGCCTCCCGGTTTGGCTCTGCGGGGCGGGCAGCGGCTTGAGCTTCCGGTCTGGCCGCCGGTCTCTTCACGAATTCCTCCAGCTTCCCTTCCTCGAAGAGACGCCAGAGTTGTTTCAGGGGGTCGCGGCACTCACTTGTGTTGTGCCCGACGGTTTGATGGTAGTAGCAGTACTTGTTGGGGTTGAGCTGCACCCCTGGCTTGTGGACCCACGGCCGTGCCTTGGGCATCATATTTTTGTCCCGAATTTGCACATAGACGTACTCCGGGGTGGCCGATAATTTTTCAGCCAGCTTCACCTCGACGGAATCGAAAGGCTTGAAAGGCTGGGGAGCCCGGTAGGAAAAGTTCCTCCGGCTTGACGCGGTGCCCGCCTAGGCACGAGGTTTCTCCTTCTCGGTAGGGGTGCTCTCGCCCAGCCGCTGCGCCAGGATGTCAGCGTTGTAGATGATTTTTCCGGCTCGCTGCCGGAACTCTGCATAGGACTTGGGGTAGTCCTTGTTCATCGACTTCTACAGTTTCGTTTTTAGGCGGAGTCCGCCTATGATCCCGACGAGCTTGACCTCGTCCCCGACGGGCTCGCCCTCCATAATGATGCGATCTACCCGGTCGATGTACGCCCGGTCTGTCTCGTGGCGCCGGCCATTCGTGGCGCCATCGAGGAGAAATGTTCCAGGAACAGCTCTCCCAATTGGTGGAATGAAACCACCTTCCCCGCGGGCAGCGAGGAGTACCAACGGTGTGCCCGATCACCAAGGGTTAATGGAAACATCCGGCACTGGGTTACGTCTGTAGCTCCCATGGAGATCATGTAAGTAGAGTACTTGCTCAGGTGGGTGACGGGGTCCGTCTCCCCGTCATATTGGCCCACAACGGCCATGTTGATTTTTGGTTGGGCTGGGGCCCGCACCAGGATGTCTGCTAGGGGCGAGTTGGGCATGTAGGGGACATGATGTTGCCCGTCCCGCCTTTCGAGTTTGGCCTCTAGGTCCGTGACCTTCTTCAGGATAGCGGCCATAGCGCTGTCGGCCGCGGGTGGAGAGCGGGGACGAGGGTTGTCCCCCAAGCGGTCACGGACCGACGGCCTTGGGGCCGTGTCGTTGTGACGCCTGGGGGATCGTGCCCGCTCTTGCTCCCGGGTTCTGGAGCTAGCGTTGGACTCACAGTGTCGGGCAGCTCCCCGAGCTTGGGAACCCAACCGAGAGAAAACTGACCCCGCAGGTCGGCGTGAAACCCGTTGCGAGTCGGCCTCCTCGTCGAGGCGCCTCTTTAGGTTCTGAGGCCGTGGGTTACTGGCGGCCCTCCTGGCCGTTTCCTGCTCCTACTGTGGTTGGCCGGTGGCCCTGGACCGGGCTGGCTCCTTTCCGGGTCTATGAGTGCGGACAGGAGCGGCGTTGATCTCGGCCTGATGGCATTCGATCATGGCCTTGGCGGCCTGGAGGTCTTCCGGAGTTCTTATGGCTGACAAGAACTCGAAGGGACCCTGGAGGGTTTCCGCCGTGGCTGGAGCAGGGGTGGCGGTCTCGCCGATGTCCTCGGCTTGGTGCTGGGTTCGTGTGGCCTTTGAAGTGGTCATTTTTTCTTTGAATGAAAGTGGATGGGGTTTTTGTTCGAGGTGACTAGATAAACGAAACCGAGTGTACTTCGATATTAGCACCACCCTCCTTCTAGCGCCAAAATGTTGACAGCGATTTATAACGGATCTCGCTGCCGGGTTCCTAGCGGGTAGGATTTGATATTAATGATAACAAAAAGCAATCAATGTGTGAGTAAATGAGCTCTCAAGAGTGTATTTGCAATGAATGTGATGTGTGTTACAAAAGGGCATTTAAAGCCCTATTTATAGTATACAAGGTGGGGGTTCCCCATGCTTGGTAGGTGGACTTGTGGGTCCCCCCTACTCCTAGCTGGAAGGTAATAAGTGGCTACAGCCTCCCCTACGAGCCAATGAGGGGACGCCACGTGGCACTGTCACCCCTGAGGTGATTGGACTTGGCCCCAACTGCCCTCTTTGACCCTGTCACATCCTCTGGACTGATGGCATCCGACATCCCCTCACAGCTGGCGCGGTCTGGGGTCGGGCAGACGGGTACTCGGGTACCGGGAAACGAGTCCGGACAAGAGTACCCTGGTTGTTCATCTGCGGGTAGGCGGGTGGAGCACCTGCTCCGGAGCTCGCCGCTGGCCGCCCGATACCCGGGCCTGTGGGTAACTAAGTATCCTGCCCGGCAGCTCCCAGAGGCTCGCGTCGGGTAGCCTCTACGTCCCCGCCCGTCTGCCTGACCGGTCGGCGGACCATTCTTACCCGAGCCCGCTACAGTAGTAGGTCCATGTCTGATACCCGACGGGTCGGGTAGTAAATATCGGGTGTAACACGACTTAAATGCTGCATGCCCGAAGGACAACTTTCCACTTCCACACATTGACCAGCTAGTGGACAACACGGCCGGGCACGAGCTCCTTACATTCATGGATGTATTTGCAGGCTACCACTAAATCCCAATGCACCCAGACGACCAGGAACACACAACATTATACACCAACAAAAACTTGTTATGTTGGAAGAGGATGCCCTTCAGGTTGATTAACGCAGAAGCCACGTACCAAAGACTTGTCAATAAAATATTTGATGAACACATTGGCAAGATGATGGAAGTATATGTGGACGATAGAGTCGTCAAAAGTCCAAAGAAGGAAGACCATCTAGAGCACTTATCACAAGCATTTGAGATACTCCGGGCTTATAACATGAAGCTAAATCCAAAAAAGAGTAGCTTTGGAGTGCATTCAGAAAAGTTCCTAGGACACCTGGTCAGCCAGTGAGGCATTGCGGCAAACCCATCAAAGGTAAAGACAAACATGAATATGCAGCCACCAAGATCAGTCAAGGAAGTCCAACGACTCATTGGATGTTTAGCAGCCTTGAACATATTTATTTCAAGATCCGGTGACAGGTGCCGACCTTTCTTTGATGCTATCAAGAAGGGACAGTTTCAATTGACAAGCAATTGTCAACAAGCGTTTGAACAACTAAAAGAATACCTTGGCGACACCAAGATCCTGTCAAAGCCTGTCTCAGGAGAGAAGTTGTACCTATACCTGGCTGCATCAGAAGTAGCGATCAGCTCGGTCTTAGTTCGTGCAGAAGGAAAGTTTCACTTGCCGATTTACTATGTGAGTCAGGTCTTACACGAAGAAGAAATCAAGTATTCACCAATGGAAAAGTTAGCCTGCACACTAGTAATGAGTGTAAGAAAGCTACGTCCATACTTCTTTGACCATCAGGTGGAAGTACTAACGACATTCCCCTTAAGGCAAAATTTGCAAAAGCCTGACACTGTTGGTCGCCTCCTCAAGTGGTCCCTCGAAATAAGCTAATTCGAAATATCTTATGCACCTCGAACAACGATCAAAGGACAAGCATTAGCCGATTTCATAGTCGAACTAACCTTTCCTCAAGATCCGACGAGAGGTCATAACCATCCATGACATGTGTACGTAGAAGGATCATCAACTAACACAACATCAGGGGCCTGGATAGTGCTGATCAGCCCCGACAGGCAAGTGTTCACTTCAGCTATCAGATTTAAGTTTATGGCGACGAACAACGAAGCTGGATATAAGCACTGATAGTCGGACTTCGGTTAGCATTGGTTGTGGGGGTTCGAAAATTATAAATATATGGAGACTCGCAGTTGATAGTCAACCAAGTCCGAGGAGAATACGAGGTAAAAGATGAGAACATGGCTCTATATCAAAAGATTGTAGCCCACCTAGCCTCTTTATTTGAACAGATCTACATTGAACAAGTGCCAAGAGACAATAACACCCAAGCAGATGCACTTGCTCGTCTGGCTACCAACACAGGACCAGCAGAACTCTCAGAAGTTACAATAACCAAAATACTTCACCCATCAACTAACGATTACAAAATCAATCAAGTTGAGGAAGAATTTGGAGAAGATGATTGGCGAACTCCAATATTCAAATATCTCAAGGATGGTGAAGTATCTGAAGACCCACAAGAAGCAGCTAAGATGACCAAGCGGGCAGCAAGGTTCACTATCATGGATGGACAACTTTTCAAGAGAGGATTCTCACTTCTTTTGTTAAAATGTTTAGCAAGGGAGCAAGGCCAAGAAGTTTTGAAAGAAATCCACGAAGGCATGTGTGGAAATCATGCAGGAGGACGAGCATTAGCATACAAAACTATGAGACAAGGATACTATTGGCCAACTCTACTGCAAGATGCAATAAAAGTTGTGAAAACATATCATAGGTGCCAGTTGTTCGCCCCCAGCATTCACATGCCACCAACTGAACTAATATTAGTAAATAGTCCATGGTCATTCGCAAAGTGGGGGATAGACATCATAGGACCTTTCCCGACTGGAAAGGGGAATGTAAGATTTGTAGTAGTCGCCGTGGACTATTACACAAAATGGGCCGAAGCAGAGGTACTCGTAACAATAACACAAGAAAATATGATCAATTTTATTTAGAAAAGTATTGTATGTCGATTCAGAGTTCCACAGACGATCTTAACAGACAATGGGAGACAGTTCGAAAGCAAGAAGATAAGGATTTTTTGTAAAAAATGGGGAATCAAAAAACACTTTTCAACGCCCTATCATCCTCAATCCAACGGTCAAGTCGAGGCAGTTAACAAAATAATCAAACACATCTTGATGATTCGCTTGGTAAACAAGAAAGACAAATGGTCAGAAGAATTGCTAGAAGTACTCTGGGCTACAGGGTATCACATAGGACGAGCACCGGGGAAACACCATTTACTATGGCGTTTGGCACCGAAGCAGTCATACCAGTAGAGCTCAAAGTACCAAAGGAGCGAACAGCAGGGTTCGACGAGCAGTCGAACAATGCGGAATTGGCTGCGTAGATGGATTTGATCGATGAAAAAAGGATCTCAGCAGAAATAAAGAATGCAATATACAAGAAAAGAATCGCAAAATATTACAATTCGCAAGTAAAAATCAGAGAATTCAAAGTTGGAGATCTGGTGCTTCGGAAAGTGTTAGCACCACCACCCGGAGTATTTGGACCGACTTGGGAGGGCCCATTCAGGATAACCACAAGTGGTACAACGGCACGTACGATCTCGAAGACATGAAAGACAACTCGGTCCAATACTCCTGGAACGCGACCTTATTGAAAAAGTACTATCAATAGTCAAAAGTCGATGTAAACTCTTTATATATCATTTTATAAGTTGATGTAAATGTAGTACACTGCTTGATGTATTGTAAATTTGATGAAAATTTCAAACTTTTTTATAATGATATGTAAATAAGAAAGAACATGAGTAGTCGTCTGTTGTATTATAGGATTGATTAGTTTAGAAGATATCAAAGCCCACATGTTCGCCCACATAAAAAGCTGCTCGCCGAAGCAAAAAAATGTTAGTAAGCACAAGCCCAATATGTGGCGAGCAGCAGGACTCAAAATTCTTTGTTCGCCCATGATGCATAGTTGCTCGCCAAGAAACAAGTTGCACTAAGCACAAGCCAAGTATACGGCGAACAACAAGGCTTGAAGACAAAGACAAAAGGCTAAATCTAATAAAGACCATGAAAGTCCAATAAAAGAAAGGTCAAGTTCCTAGAGAACCAAGAAGACCCATATGAAGTCATACACACAGATTTGCAAATAAAAGTATTCCACCTTTGACAAATAAAAAGGGAATATTTAAGCAAAGAAGTGAAAATAGGCAAACAACAGGGCAAATATAAACATAAGCAAGCTATGGACAAAAACGAGTTCATTTCATTAATAAGCAAAAAGATAGTACAAAAAAGGAAGTACATGATAAGCCCTATTACAAAACTAAAGTTCAAAGAGAAAAAAAAGGGTCTTCAATTTTGAGGAGACGGGGGAGCAGGAGGAGCTTCGGAAGGAGGAGCATCTGGGTTGGTCGCCGTCGTGACCTGCTGCTCGCCGACTATAGCAGAAGTGTCAGCTTCATCCAAGGGGGCTGGAAAGAGAGGACTCAGAGCATAAAAAATCGAGGCATCTTTACTCACTTCCTTAGTCCTCTCCTTTGTGACAACCACCCAGACATCGTCCTTAAAGACGTCGAGGTTAACACCCATATCCCCTAAGTCGGTAATAGGGATATCAAAGTCGGCAACAGGAGGGTTCTCGATAACGTAGTCCGTGAAGTCTTTTGTGACACAAGTCATGATGTCGAGACCATTATCAAGAGCATACTTTATGGACCTCACACAGACAGGATACGCACAAATGTAACCAAAGTTCGTGTTATCAGTTTAAAAAAAAGGCAATGCATACAATTCGACGAAAGTACTTTCTTAAATCTTAATAAGGAACCACCAAAATCACCTAACAGATCCTCACCAAAATAGACAATTCCACAAAAGAATACTGCAATTAAAAAAGAACAAAGTTGGAAATTACAAAAATTCTCATAAAAATTGAAGCAATCGGGAAACAATATAAAAATCTATCCTGAAGGAGATGTGGCGGCGGAAGTAGAGAGATGAAGCCGAAGGAGGTTTTGCTCCAACAGTTTGGGAGAGAAACAGCCGGTACCAGGTCGACCCTTGGTGAAGCGACGATGCGTGATGCTGTGTTGAAATTGAATTTGAAGCACAACTAGGGCACATATATGTCTCTCTCTCTCTCGTAACTAACTTAGAGCAAGCATAAGGAATTAAGGATCTTAAGGGCTTGTTTGTTTTCGGCTTACGAAGTCCGGATGGGGGATGGGCCTCCCCCCGTCCCGGCCATTTTTCGGATTTGCACATCCCATCCCTCATCCAAATACACATCCATCCCTATTATACACCTACACCCCTATTTTCACATAACTCAATATCTATCAAATCAACTTTATCTTTTCACATTAAATATATATATTTTATTAATCTTTATCTTCTACTTTATAATACACCATCAATTAAATTAGTATAATATTTATTTTTAATTATTTACAAAAAAATCCAATGAAAACATATTAATATTAAATATCCATGAAATTAATTGTTATTTTCATTAATTATGCCTATCATATAAATAAATGCATCTTATAAAAAATTGTATTGAATATCTATCCATTAAAACAATGTTTATTTGTTTTATTTTATAATTCATTATTAGACACAAAATTTAAAAATAAATAAAAATAATATTATGAATCTTTAAAAAAAGAATAAAAATGATATTATAAATCTTTCTAAGACGGCAGACAAGTTAAAATGATTTTATAATTCATTATGAATCTTTTATTAATTCAATTGTTTTGTGTTTTAATTCAATTCAAATAATATAATATAATTAAATAATTATATAATTATACATAATAATATTAATTATTTTATATTACAATTCAACAAAATTATTCATTCATTACATCTTTAATAAATAATAATATAATAATACATCATCATTATTGATTTGATATAAAGCCCCATCCACCCCTACTACATCCAACCCAAAACAAACAAAGGATTACTATTCACAGGATTTCGCCCATCCACTTTTTTTCCCCATCCGGATTTCCCCCATCCACCTCAAGACGAAAACAAACGTGACCTAAATGATTTATATAATACAATAGTATATATTACTCCTATAGTTGTAGTATTATTATACTTGGTCAAAAATTATTTCATTAATTTTCTTTTCTTGATTAATGATCTGTCACTTGTAAATGGTAAATATAAAATAATACTTTCTGTTGATAAATTTATTTTTTTATAAAATTAAAGATAAAAAAGTTATAATTTTTTTATACTCCTTTGCTTTTATTTCAACTTTTCAAAACTATAACTACATTTTACACATTAGCTACAATAAGTCATGTTTACTATTTGTAATCAAAGAATGTATTATGTGAAAAATAGTCACGGTGAAACTTGTTTGATGTGTATTAGTAAATTACACTAAATGTATCATTCAATTACACTAAATGTATCAACTCTGAGGGGTATTAATTATTTTCACTAAATGTATTTGTAGAAGTGATATTAGTTAATTTTGCTAAAAATATTAGTTGTTTCAATATAAGGTATTAGTATATTATTCTTCACGGTAATAGTTATTATGAGTATTGTTCACATAATATTTTGCCTAGTAACCAAAACTATTTGTACCAATAAATATTTATGTTATCTAAAAGAAATTTTTTAGCAAAATAAAGTTTTGTTACAATAAATCATCTTTTTTAACTATTTAAACATTGATACAAATAAGTTTGTTATGAAAGTGACTTTCTTAATGAGGGTTAAGATAACATGTGCATTTTTCTATTTTCAATGAATATATATTAAAAAAATTGAAAACATGAAATAATTTCATTAAGCATTGTAATTACAATAAATGTCAAGTACGTCATCCACTAAAAAAATGAAGACTCTACCCAAGTATAAGGACTCGAAAATAATTTGGAATATTAACATCCACAAAGGACGGAGGCTCTACCCAAGTTATAAGTAAATAAATATTTCATCACATATTAAATTATCTTTTATTTTTAATTAGGAACTGGGCATGGTGTTGGCAAGGTTCTTATTTTATACCAAATTATTTATATGTATTATTGTATGTCATACCATGTATTATCTTGTCACACCATCTCGTGGCAAAAATGATAATAAAATCTACTTTTAAAATTGTTTGTTTTTCTTATCGTGGTGTCGACATGAAATTGTCATGTTTGTGTTGTGTTAGCATAAATTCTTATTATGCTGTGTTTTTGTTTAGTCTTATCGTCAAAATACATGCAGTATGTTCCAAAATATATAAAAGAAATTGTCAAAAAATTGAAAAGTTTTGGTTTTGAAAATTAAAATTTTATTCTATGGTGACAAACTTGGCAAATTATCACAATAGAGTTTGTTTTTATGTGACAAAGTTTTTTTTATCATCACTTTAGCATGTAATTAAAGGGACAAACATGAATGACGTCACTACATATAGAGGTTTCTTGTGATGATGTTATTATAGTCACAAGGGTGTAGTCAACAATTTATTGACGCGTATTACTAGTTGTCACAACTGGCCAAGTTGTCACAATTGATATATCTTTTTTACATGATAAATAGTGTGGTTGTCACTCAAACATGTCTTTTACGTGATGAAGATGAAAGTCGTCACTATAAATAGAAGCTTCTTGTGACGCCTTATAAATCATAAGAATAAATCTCATTTCTATGTGATGAAAATGTAAGTCATCACTACAAACATATGCTTCTTGTGACGACTTGGGAATTGTCACAATATATTTTATTTTTACGCGACGAAGATGGAAATTTCCACCACAAAATACGACTTCTTATGACAACTTGCAAATCGTCACAATAAAAAAAATTACGTGACAAAAATGGAAGACGTCACCACAAATTAGAGATTTTTTATGACAACTTGTGAATCGTCACAATAAATTTTCTTTTTATGCGATGAAGATGAGAATCGTCACCACAATAAAGACATCTTGTGATGACTTACAATTGTCACAATAGTTCTCATTTTTAAGTGACAAAGATTAAGGTCGTCACCACAAAGAGATGTTTTTTGTGACGACTTGTGAATCGTCATAATATATTTTCTTTTTACGCGACGAAGATTGAAGTCATCACCACAAAAAGAGACTTATTGTGACAACCAACAAATTGTCACAATAGATCTCATTTTTACGTGATGAAGGTGAAATTCGTCACCACAAATTGAGCCTTCTTATGACGACTTGCAGTTCATCACAAAAGGTTTGTCCACAGCATAATATGCATCAACGGAGCGAGCAACGAAGCTCGCCTCCGAGTCCGTGTCTTCATCCACAAGTAAAGTACGTGGATTCTGAGCAACGGCTTGACGAAGTGAATAGCGAGGAGCAGGGGGCGACGTTTCAGATTCCATCGGCCTTTTCCCCGGATTCGAACCAATATTTTCGCCGGAGATCGTTTTACTCGAAGAAGGGGATACCATGGGAACTAAAATCGAGGGATTTTTCGATAGAAGAGCTCAAGTGCAAAATTAAGGGAAAAATCGCGACGGCGCCGGAAGCAAGAAGACAACGGAGGTGATGGCGGGATAACGGTGGTGATCGAAGGAAAAATACGAAGGAACGAAAGAAACCGAAATGCAAGTACGAAAAAGTAAAATTAAAATGAAGAATCAACAAAATTACCTTGCGAATCGAGGAGATTGAGTAGAAGGAGATAAGAAATCAAGAAACAAAAAGCTTGAAATGGTTAACAATGGCAGATTTCGTACGGAAGAGTGAAAAGAGAAAAAGAGAAGAAGAAGTCAAGTATTTATAAGTGAGAAGATGGGGTAAAAATAAAAAGAAGGGAAAAATTAAAGTCCCTATATGCAATTATAGGGATGCACGCGTGGGCGGTGGTGACATCACCAAACCGCCCACAACGCTTCGTAAGGTGTGTCTCATAACTCGAACCGACGCCAGCCCAAACGTCGCGCCCTACTGGTCGCCCAAAATTTTCCCGATCAAAATTTTTAAATCCCTGTTGCTCTCCCATAACCTCAACACACTGCCTAATAACTATAATTTGACCTAGAAGATAATTTTTTATCCTAATAGGTCAAATTAGGGGGCATTGTTGATAGGCGAGCAGCCTAGCAACAAGATTAAGCTAATTAAGAGTAATTAAATGGCTAAAAGGTCATAAGGAAATAAAAAGAATAAAAAGGGCGAGCAGAAGGGAAAAATCAGACAAGGCGAGCATCTGGGTAAGAAGTCAAAACACGTTGGACGAACAACTGGTCAGACGAGCAACAGGTCTTAAGAAGTCAAGACAAGCGAGCAGCATGAACAAAGAAGATTCAAGGGAAATCAAAGAGGCGAGCAGACGAGCAGAAGGACATCTCGGAAAATTACCAAGAGTCTCACTAATTAGGCATTACATTAGAAACAAACAAGTGTCTTAAACACTTGTCATTGTATAAGATGTAATAGCTTAGGAATAAAATAAGTGTCTTAACACTTGTCAAGATGTAAATAAGAGTGATTAAGGAGGTGACACATCATGCTTGCTTGTACCCTATAAATACCCCTTCATGAGAAAGGAAAAATAAGTTCATTTATTAAAAAAACAAGCCCAAACTCTTGCAATTTTAATTCTCAACCCTACTTGTCTTAATTTAGCATTCAATCCCAATTTAATCACTTTGTTTGATGATCTTCCAAGCTTAAACAACCACTAATCATCTACATTGAATCAAGATCATCAACAAAAAAAATTATAAAATTTAAAGGTAAAATTTTATACTCATTATAAAATTTAAAGGTAGTATAATATTTTGAAAAAATACTACTCATTATTTTAAAAAATAATAATCATTCTATTGAAAAGTAATGTTAACGGCACTGTAAAACGATTTCACACAAAACTTAATCTTCTCGATTTATGAAATATAAATATAATCAGATTTGAATATTCATTGGCGAACTAGGGTAAAATTGTTTTACTAGTAAATCTGGTGACATTTGTAACTTCTACAAAATGATACAAAACCACGTTTTCTAAAAATTGCTCCTTACGTTTTTCTTCCCCAAAGTAAGACAAAAAGCAAAAGAAAAATTCAAAAATTATTCGTCGAAGCTTTAAAAAAATAATTTTGTAAGTTATCAATAGAATTTACAAACACACGCTTCCTAATTCTCCAAAATTGAGCTCTTAAAAAAAATTACTCTTTACAAGAACGTGTCAAAAACCTTATCAAATTAATTCAATTAAATAACCTCCACACTGTTACAAAATTATTATTTTGAATGAGTATCTGTAAAGTGAAGTGTGAACGCGATCTACGGGAGGTAGATGTTTTGCACTTTGAAAAGATATTTGTGTGTTCTTTTTGGCCCAATAATAAAAACAACAATAATACACATGTCCATTTCTGGGGAGAGCTTCTGCAGCTGACGTTGATTGTACTCGCTCTATTATGTAATTGTGGCTTTCACGCCCTATCTAAACGCGTGAATATTGAAATTTGAAAAAAAAATAGGCGCATGAGTTAATTCAGTATGAATTTACCAATTACTTTACTGTTTCACTTATCAAATACTGTTACTCAGTGCCATTAATCTAAAATATCGTGCCTGGCTTCTCAAAGAAGCTAAACCCCTTCGAATTCCAGTGGCTTCGAGTAGAATTTTTTCAATCACCGTGTTAGTGTATGGCTATAAATATCAATTTTGGTTTCGTGGTTCTCCAAATTGAAGGTAATGAAGTGTCCATTCTGTATAGTCTCTCCTTTTTTCTATTTTGCAACAATAGATATTTAAAAAAAAAATCATAATCAAGTTTTCTTTTTAGTGAAAGAAAAATACACATAATCGAAGGGCCTCCCCTTAAATCCATTCTGACCGAAGGTTATGATAAGGGTTGAAAATATTGGGTTTAAGGGGATGAGAGGAGAATGGGAAGAAATTAATATAAATTGAAGCATGGCCTAATTAGATGTTATGAAGTGAAGGAGATTACAGATTTAGGCCTAAAAGAAGATACACGAGGTTTACCTTTTGAATATTTACAGCACCATTTCATTGTTCACCGGGATTCTGGGTTTGTTCAACAATTGGGGACTTAATTAAATTTGAGAGTGTATACGTTGATATGCATCCATATTCTTCCTTTTTTTTTTTTTTTTCTTTTTTCCTCATTAATTTCTGTGGGTTGAATTGTTGATGGAAATGAGGAGCACTCTCTGTTAGTGGGTTGGAGTCTTGGGGACATGGGATTAGAATTTGTATTTTAATATTATTTCCCAAGTTTTTTAATTTACTAGGAAAATGTTCCTTAAAACAATAAAATTGTCATTTGATTTTATAATTTAAAATCTTATTATGACTACATTTTCTAACTAAAAACTAATCCACCATCTAATTTGAATGTGATTTATTTTAATTATCATTATTTTAATTTTTATAGTATTATTTTATGTTGTGTTATTATTTAATTAATGTTGATTTCCTCATAAGGTGAGGAATGAAAATTAAGAAATGGGGAAAATTCAAATAATTTTTTTATTCAAACCTAATAACTTAAAATTGTGAATTCTTTTTTATTTAATTTGTATGTTTACTATTATTCTCATAAGTTCATTAAACGCCACATTATTTAGACATCATTAGCCAGATATTGTAATTGATTTTTCTTATTTAATCTTCAAGTTCTCAATTTTATTCAATGTTTTGTATCAACTTTTTGATATCACTAAATGCTACACCACAAGATAACAAATGGAGTATCACATATTTGGATAAATATTATTCCCCGTCCGTCCTCTAATAAATTATGAGACATCCCACACTCACTTTTGCAAAAAAAAAAAAAAAAAAAAAAAACACTTTCACACTACTCAGTTTATTTCAAAATAATATTCATTCATTTCCAAAAATCAATAAAACGGTTTTTCTAAAAAAATGTGCCACTCCACATATAAAAATTAATAAGGAACGGAGGAAATACTAATAATTACTTCCTTGGTGTAGGTATAATTTTCACAAGAGTAGGACAAACAAATTAAAAAAGAAATGAAGGAATGAGATTAGATTTGAAGGATAGTTTTGTATGTGTATAACCATTAGAGAATATTTAGTTGTTTTCACTAAAGAGTTTTAATTTAAACTCAGTAAATAATTAATACTCTTAAATAAAAATAACTAATACTCTTTAGTAAAATGACTTCAACTGGTGTACACGAGACTTACCCATTAAATAATTGTAATACTCACACATATATAGTAAATTTAATACATATTAATTTGTTTATGAATAAATAAATTTAATTTAAAATTTAAACTTATCTAATTCGCTCATTGTATATTCTTGCATTTAAAATATATAATTTGATCCGTGCATCGCACGGGAGAAATGCTAGTTTCTGGTAATATGAGCTGTCCAACAGAATAACGTAATTTAAAAAATATATATATGATGAAAATGCTTTGTTCACCCACCTCTTTTTTTTTTAAATTAAAATGTTTAATAAAAATACTAATATACCCTTTATAAAAAGTAAACAATATATTTATTAAACACTCATGTTTTCAACACCATCCCCAAAATCTCAGAATTCGCGTATATTTTTTTATTCTTTCACACACAGTTGTACCATTAAAAAAAGAAAAAAAAGAGGTATAATACTAAAAGTATAAATTATAAAGACACAGTTTAAATGAGATTAAAATATTTTTGTTTATCTATAAATTGGTACACCATGAAAATATAAGGAATTGTAATTTTTTTAAACGACAGGAAGCGGTGGTTCAATTAAAATAAAAAATTATTGTTGATGTGCTATTTTTTTAATTTCAAATTGATGGGTGTGTATATATAATAAATAATGTAAATATTATATTAAGGTTGTAGTTATAAATTTTAAGGGGGTGTATTAAGAAAAAAGTAAAAAATAAGCAATATATATGGTGGGTTAATTTAATAGTGGATGGACAAAGTATTATAGTGGGTGTTAATAGCGTGCCCTATATATATATTTGGACAAGTTACTCGCATTGGGACTTATTTAATTACTTTTAATAATGACTTGACTTGTGTAAAGTTCAATGTTAAAGAGAAAAGAGATCAAATCAACCTACGTAATTCCAAGAGTTAGTGCATGATGCCATTGGAGTTTGGTTTTAAAATATACTCCATCGTTATGACTCCAAAGCCATCCTCCCAATATGAGTTTTCTACTATCCTTTTATAATATTCCATTATAAAAAATTTATTCCTCCATATATTAATAAACAAATATTTTTTTTAAACAATTCCTCTTTATTTTTTCACAACTCCCCACTACTTTACACAAAAGTTGACATATGATCCACCATATATTAATAAACAATACACTTTCTTAAACAAATCAACAAAAAAAATAAAAAAATTATAGCGGGACGGAGGGAATATTAAATTTCAAATATAATTGGCACACACTACTAAACAAACGGTGGAAAAGTGATTTTAAAAAAAAGTTTATTTATGATATTACATGGGTGAGTGTAATTTCCATTTTAAAATTGTAAAAATTATTATAAAATAAATAAATAAAAGTGTGAAATTTATTGTGGAATAAATGAAGTATAAGTTTTTTGTTTCTTTTTGTTGTTTTATTTAAAAAAATGTATTGTTTATTAATATATGGTGAGTCATATGTTGACTTTTGTGTAAAGTAATAGAGAGTTGTGAAAAAGTAAATAGTAGTTGTTTAAGAAAATATTTGTTTATTAATATATGAAGTATTGTTTTTGTTTTTTAAGAAATGTGAAACTTACAGTGGGACATCTAAAAAGGGAAAATAAGAAACTTATAGTGGGACGGATTGAGTACTATACAATGTTAACTGCATATTGAATTTTTATATATTAATTTTATATTTAAATATTTCAAATATTTATTTAGTTTAGGTGGACGACTAAAATTGTTTATTAGAAAAAAAATGAATGGTTGAAATTATCTAATTGACCACAATTCATCGATCTCTTGGTAAGATTAAATTTGTTAATTTAACTAATAAAGAAAAATTAAACATATTACACATATATAGAATATAAAATTATTGGTTGATCGAAGATTGATTGGCACTAAAGAGCAGACACTTTCTAATAGTAGTTATAATACATAGGTTTGAAAGATTCAACCAAAGGAGATATTAATTATTCCAATTCAATTATTGATAAGCTTATTCTAGTTCGATTCAGTAAATGATCTAATCCGTACAAAATCATATTCCAAGTTTGATTACAAATTCGAATTAAATTTATCAACGGTATAATTGATTCATACACAACACTTAAATCTACTTTCTTGATAAGACATGACTATTTTGATGAGTACCTAACTTTGAGTACGAATCTTAAAAAAAAAAAAAAAAGAATCTGTTTGTACGATTTTTTTATTTTTTTTGTACGAATATTACGATTAGCACCAAATAGAGTAATTCGTGTTTCTTTATCATTTTTAACTCTTTATTTCAAACCTTTTCAAAAAAAAAAAAAAAAAAAAACTCTTTATTTCAAACAAGGCATAAAACTTTCAATTCTCAAAACTAGATTAATTGTTAGGAGCTTTTGATTGATTTCATTATGGGTATTTGTATGCACTACTATGATTTTTAAGAGTAAGATTGTATTACTTTGTTAAAAAAAAAAAAAAAAAATGTACTCCTTCGTCCGGTGACTACCTCCATAATTTTTATTACGATTCTCCCCAACTTTATTTTCACATTATTAAAAAAAAAAAACAAAGCTCGATATAAATATTTACACTTGATCACTTTATACACTAGAAAACATAAATAACTAATTTCATTGATTGCATTTGAATCGTTAATAATTTTTTTTTTAAAACAATATGTGTAGTATGAAGATAAAGTTAGACAGAGGGAGTATTAATTTTAAAAAAATGTGTAGTATGAAGATAAAGTTGAATGAAGGGAGTATTAATTTATTTTTGGATATAATTTATAGAATGCTAATTAGCAGCGTGGGTGATCGTTGAAATTTGGAGAACAATCATTAATCATATGTTTTGAAAGGAATTTAACGAGGAAAATAATATAAAAAAGAAATTAAATTGTTTTATTATTATTATTATTTAATTGCTAGTTATATTATTATATATACTAGTTTTTATCTTTAAAAAAATGTAGTTGTATGCTTCATTCACATAGTCACATGATACTAATCAAAAGATTTCAAAATTCATCTAGTATTCGAATAAGAGAAAAATTAGAATAAAACTCTGTGTTGATCAATTATTTTAAAATAAAACACCAAAAAAGAAAATCATGGATTGGAGGAGTTCATTCTAATACCAAGACGGATGAGCCAAATATAAATATATGTATGTATTATCGGGCTTGCAATTCAATGGAGCCCACACCAAAATGCTAAGAATGGCTGAAATTTAATAGCCCAACGTTATATACAATCCTATCTTTTGTTAATACACCCCATCAAAAAGTGTTCAGATTTCCAAAATTGCAAATAAAAATAATAATAAACATATGAATTTTTGGATTTTTTTTCAAAAATTGTTACATTTTCCGAAAAAAAGGTGGTTTTTTTTGGGTGGCTGGTGTATTCACAAATTCACAATGGACTGTATTTTAACCTGGGCTGTCCAATCCGGGCCTTTTCTTAAATACAGGTTGTGCATTGGTTTGTTCGGTCCAACCGAATATGCCTAACCGAATTTAAGACCGAATTATTATTTCACAATTAAAATTATACCATATGTTAAAAAATCGTTTGATATGAAATCGAAATATTTCGGTTTGAATTTCGACTTTGACCAAACCGTAATACTCACTATACATGTTTTTTCTTCCAATTTTTGTACGGGTTAAAAAAAAAAACAGTACACATGCACAACCTTGTAAATTATAAAAAAGTAAAGGACAAACTCTCGCATGCACGGTGCACTCACTCAACAGTTGATATTATTTATATTGAAAAATTGGTCTCAATTAAATTGAAAAGTTGGTCTCAATTAAACTGAAAAGTTGGTCTCAATTACACCGAAAGGTAATTGGAACCAACTTTTTAATGTAATTGTGACCAACTTTTCATTGTAAACAATATCAATTGTTAAGTGAGTGCACCATACACTAAATGTACAAGAGAGTTACTCTTAAAAAAAAGTTCTCAATATTTAAGCAACATAGTTATACCTTCAAGACGTTATAATCAACAAATAAAATTTCAAGAGTGAGAGGGAAAGCTCAGAGTAAGAGAAAGATTCTTTTTCTAAATCTATAATTCTATAATATGAAAGTAAATAATGGAAGGAGCTGAATGATTAAAAATTAATTAAGGACCCTTTTGGTTGCCATGATAAAATATGGGCTCAATTCAATTAATTATCTTACTTTTTAAAATTGTTATCTATCCAAATTAATGAGATAATTTTATAGAGAAATACAGTGATTAATAACGGGCCCTGAACTTAATCTTAGGCCTCGAAATTCCTACCAAACGACTTGCAAAACCTCATAACTAAATTATCTTGACCTTATCTTGGACACCAAAAGGGTCCTAAGAGTTTAGGATTAATGGATGAATTATGACTTTGGATATAAAATTATAAAAATAAAATATATAATTTGTATGTACATTATATTTAATTTGGTTCGGATCAATCAATTTAGTTTTTAATTAGTAATAACCAAAAACAGAACAAACTTTATTTCAACTTCAAAACTGAACACCAAATCGTAAATCAAAAACCAAACCAAATTTAAAATTTTGATTCGATTTGATTATTTTTTTTCGGTTCAAACCACCCTTATTTAAACACATTTTTGTAAAGTAAATTTCAACCCGCTATTCCACCACAGGTATAAAAATTCGTAATAGTAGAAATTCCTTTCATCCTTTGACATGTGAATAAAATATCATTTCAAATTATATCTACTCTACAGACTACGGTATCAATAAGCCAATACATCAGGAAATGGTAGATTTTGAAATTTCACAATATACGAAATCAGTTACAAAAGGAGTATTTTTTATAAAATGACACATAAAGAGCCTTTTTTTTCCCAACAAACTTACAGGTTGGGTAAAATTACTTTATTTTCAAACATTATCCTTTTTTTTTATTTTATAAAAATCAACTAAATATGGCTTTTAAAAAATGTATAGATCAGGGAGTAATTTTTCTAGGATTAACCGCTTCTAACTAGATTCTAGTTCCTTTAAAAAAGAAAAGAAAACTAGATTCTAGTTGGCTTATCACACCTGGACGGACTGCTACGGCTAGTACCTTTCAGATTGGAAAATGGTGTGTTTTTTTTTTTTTTTTAAAGGAAAATGGTGTGTTGGAACGTGACATTCTTTATGGTTTAGGTAGAGTTAATATTAATTATTAACACTACTGTCTATAAATACCAATTTGTTAATATTAATTATTTTAACATAAACATATTAATTATGTACAGTTATAATGTACAACTAAGTATACAAACGTGTTGCTCGAAATACTTATCAATTTCATCCCCGGGACTCTTCATTTTTGGGCACTCTTATATTCCCCTCGTTGGGCCACCTATTTTTGGTTTAACAATTACTCAAGTTCTAGAAAAGTGTAAAACTATTTTTATAGAAAATAAATTACATACTCCTCGGATGAATTTTTTTTAGTACTCTCATGTAGTTTCATAAATGAAATTAAGTTGGATTTAATTAATAAATGTGAATTAGCATCATAAAGTAATAATATGAGATGTAATATACCGTTAATATAATAGTAAAAATAATATTATTTTTATTATAATTTATGGAAATATCAATTAAATAAGGAGGAAATCTTTGGTGAGTAACAATTAGCATGATAGAGGAAGGAGTAAGTAAAAGTCAAATTTGATAGAATAAAAAAGCTAATGAATAAATACAGAAGCATGCATGAAATTTCGTGACTTGTATAAATTTGTCTAGCACAAAAAAATGAACAGGACATGCGTGCAAACAAAAACTCATCAATTTATCCAATATATGCGGTGGGTTGTAAAAAAAAAAAAATCTTTTGCTCCAATTTTTATTTTGAACCTTAAATTCTACCATCTATTATCTGCTGAATTTGTATATATTCAAGACGAGTTTAAAATAAAATTATTTTTGTACAAACCAAAAAAAAGTCTTGATGTTTTTTTATTTTTTTTGAAAAAAAAAGGGTCTTGATGTTAAACAAGTAAAGGAGCACCACATATTGTTGGGGAGATATAAATGGCTTGGCATTTATTGATGCAGTGAAGATGACTAGTCATTAATGGTAAATGCACAATTGGACTCTCTCTCTCACACAAACTACACATCATCACTCACATAAATACAGACATTTGAAAGATGTGTGTCTATATTGAGGGGGATTGGGGGTGGGGGTGAACTCTGAGGAAAGCATGTTTATGACAATGACAATGACATCCCTCTAATTCACTTGTTCATAATCTTTCCTCTTTTTCACTTGTTTTTGTAGCTTCATTTCTGATCTAACTCAATATTTAGTTTAGATTCCTCAATTTCAGGAGAAGCCATTACACACACTAGCGTCCCCCATTTATTGAACTACACACATGTTTATTATCTCTAGAGTACATAGTCGACATGAAACTCAAATTATATCAATCGGAGAAACAATATATAGATCGAAACCACATATGAAACACCATTCTCCAAAGTCATAATAAGTTCATCAAATTTTGTATACATTGATGTTTTTGTGTACACCGGATGCACCTCAACTATATTTTTAAAGAGCATGTATAGAGTGAAATTGGTTCATACACGAATCATCGAAGGGTATTGATTGTTATCACTAAATAGTATTAGTTGTTTTCACTGAAGAGTCTTAGTTTGTTTCCATTAAACAACTAAGACTCTTCAATGTAAACTAGTAATACTGCTTAATGGAAACAACTAATACTGTATAGAGAAATCAATCAACACCCTTCACTAATTCATGTATGAACTATTTTCACTATATACTTTGTCATTTTTAAATAATATTAGTCATTCCAACAGGAAGAAGAAAAACATCATGTTATGTTTTCGACTCTTCAAATTGAAACACACACTAGCTATATTCCATCCTATTGTTCGACTTTCCGAAGAAGCAAATGAACTAGAACTCATCTGACATAATCATTAGTTTCGGGAGAAGGTATTATATACACCTTGTGCACCTACATCACCTTGCCGCAATAGTATCAGTTCATACCAGCAATAATATTACAAACACTTTCTCTAGTTTCAGACAAAGCTTGAAACTACCTTAATCTTGTAAAAAAGCATTAGGTGGAAGAATTAGGCATTGGTAGCTCAAAATCAATGTACAATGTATTAACTCAAAGTTGAAGAAATGGAAAATCCTCAAGAATAATCATCTATGTATAAAAGAGGATGATATAAACCTGAAAGAACACACCTCTGAAGATAATCAAGCTCAAATATTCCCACCTTAACATTCCAGCAGATCTGTAATAGTAGTAGTAACAACACCATTCTGTAATTTACACACAGTCAAAAAAAAAAGTTGAATCAAAGAAACAAAATAATAGCAACTAAAAACTAAATTTAATTCACCCAATCGCACCTAAAAGTGGGATCAAAGAAAACCACTTTCATTAGTGAATTCTTGAAAAACATATCTATATCCCTTACCATTCATTATACAGTAGTGATGAAAATCTCCACACAATTCAACTCATCTATTGCCCCGATTCTTGGGAATTATCCTTGGATGATTCCTGATGATTTTGATTTTGATTTTGATGATGTTGAACTAATCGGGCAGGGGCGATCTGCTGATAAATCTGGCCGAAAGCAGCCTGGGGATTTAAAACCCCCATATTCCCATCTTGTGAAAGCCCGAGTTCTAACCCAGGGAGATGCTGATTATTAGCTCCCAAAATGGAAGTAAAACTCATTCCTCCCATGTTTCCTGACGGTAAATCGAATCCAGTGAACCCCATCTTCTGCAAGTAACTCGAATTCGCATTCTCCGCCATTGACGGGCCCGACGAGCTCGACGAAGACGACGTCGTTTGGAACCCGAAGCCCGCAGCGGGGGGCCATAATCCCGTGCTCTGGGGACGCCCACCAATCAGAGGCCAGGGAGTCCTCCCCCCCATCTGGACGCCCAATTCATCGATCTTGTGATGAAGCCCCGACGAAATTGAGGTCCCCTGGTGAGCAATCGACCCCCCCGAAGCTGCTAACGCCGACGCCGGGATCGTGCCCGTACCCGTCGCGGCGATTATCGACGGCTCAGCTTGGTGCAGCAACCACTGGATAGTTTCCCCGTCCGATTTGTGCCCTAATTCTCGGGTCAGCTGGAAAATTCGGGCCGCGCAAAGCGCCGGCATCCGGATTCTCCGGCCGCGGCCTTCCACCTTCGTGTGCCGATCCTTGTTCGAGCTCCGCTTCGGAGCTAGAGCTTGCTTCTTCGACTCTTCCTTCTCTGCCACAACAATTTGTAAATCCTTGATTTCTGAAGCTCTGTTTTCGTTGGCGCGATTTGGCGACGGCGACGGCGACGGCGATTGGAGGAAGCTGGGCATCTCCGGCGGCTGCTTTGAGTGCTTGGGATCCATGGGGAACAATATAATTTAGGGAGAGATGGGAAAGGGCATGGTTTGTTGCAAAGATTGGGAGGGGGTTTTGCAGTTTTTGTGAAAACAGGGGTTTGATTCAAGAAGGGGGCTGACACAGAAGAAGAAAAGGGGAAAAGAATAGGAATTGTTTATTTCTAAGTGGTTTGATTGATTTGAGTTTTTTTTTTTTTTTTCTGTGATAACTCGGATTCATGTGTATTAGAATATCAATATTATGCGTATGAATTATTAATACTGTATGAAAAATCAAATATTTTGTAAATACTGTTAATCGATATATATAATAATGGTAGTATATCAATGTAATAATAATACTTGGAAAAATAAGTTCACGATAGACCCAAATTCACGATGGATCTATTTTGTTCTAATTTTTTAACCGTGTTTGAACAAAAGGGAAAGGAAAAAGGGGAATGTGAAGGACAAAAGGTGAAAATGTTGAAATCCCAAGGCAGGGAATGGCATCTTTGTCGATTTAAATTAAATTAATAAATGGATGCATTTGGATCCGGGTTTTGAAGTTACTAAAGTGCCCCTTTTACAACAGTTTGTTCAGGGTTTTGACCCTTTGACTAGTTCTTTTGATTTCAGACAAGAGAAGAAGAAGATGAGAAACAACTGAGAAAATATACGTGCTTCATGCTTGTGTGGCAATAGGTAAATGCATTTAGAATTCAAAGAAAAAGTTAAGATAATTTTAGATTAGGAATATTTTTGGATGGTTTAAGTGTAATATGAACTAGTTTCATCTTAAATTTTATTTGAAATTTGTATATATTATTTAATAGTATATATATTTGAATGGAGTAATGTTTTTGGATGACTAAAGTGTAATGTTTTTGAGTATGCATCGAGTGCAATTTGTTATTCTTTCCGCCCATTAAAAGTGTGTTCATTTATTTGGATAAATATTTTAAAAAAAGTTAAGTAAAGTATAAATAAAATAATTATTTGTGAATGTAAAGTTAAATTGACCGTTGATGAACACACTTTTGGTGGACGGAGAACCGAGGGAGTAATATATATAACTGTTTTACAATACTTTTAATGTAAACAACTAGCACTCTTTAGATTAAATTATCAATATCCTTAGTTAAACAACTCAATACTTTTAGTATCTTTTGTTGACAGCGATTTATAATGGATCTCGCTGCCGGGTTCCTAGCGGGTAGGATTTGATATTAATGATAACAAGAAGCAATTAATGTGTGAGTAAATGAGCTCTCAAGAATGTATTTGCAATAAATGTGATGTGTGTTACAAATGGGCATTCAAAGCCCTATTTATAGTGTACAAGGTGGGGGTTCCCCATGCTTGGTAGGTGGACTTGTGGGTCCCCCCTACTCCTAGCTGGAAGGTAATGAGCGGCTACAGCCTCCCCTACGAGCCAATGAGGGGACGCCACGTGGCACTGTCACCCCTGTGGTGATTGGACTTGGCCCCAACTGCCCTCTTTGACCCTGTCACATCCTCTGGACTGATGGCACCCGACGTCCTCTCACAGCTGGCGCGGGCTGGGATCGGGCAGACGGGTACTCGGGTACCGGGAAACGAGTCCCGACAAGAGTATCCTGGTTGTTCATATGCGGGAAGGCGGGTAGAGCACCTGCCCCGGAGCTCGCCGCTGGCCGCCCGATACCCGGGCCTGTGGGTAACTAAGTATCCTGCCCGGCAGCTCCCAGAGGCTCGCGTCGGGTAGCCTCTACGTCCCCGCCCGCCTGTCTGACCGGTCGGCAGACCATTCTTACCCGGGCCGCTACAGTAGTAGGTCCATGTCTGATACCCGATGGGTCGGGTAGTAAATATCGGGTGTAACAATTGCCCCACCAGCCCGACATCGGGGGGCCGCAGTCGTCGGGTGGCGGGCTGGTCGAACTGCAAACTATTTTGAATTTGAATTTTGGGGATGACATTTCGGTTTCCGAGACGACGCCTCGTATGCCGCGCCTGCTGACGTCACGGGATGGCGTGACTGATGCGCAGAAGTCCAGGGGTCACGTCCGCCGAACCTGCTCCCCAACCGTTGCGCGCGTGGCCCCCACGCGCGCCCCTGAATTTCCTTTTATTCCATTTTTGACCCCGTTTTTTGCAGTTTAGTCCCTCCTCATTCTTCTATAAATAGGGGCTTTCAGCCCATTTTCTCATTTTCACTCCCTTGCAAACTCGTGCCCCCCCTTAAGAAGATTCAAATTTTCCGGCGAATTTCCCAGATTCCGACGACTTTTTCGACTTCCGAGGTAATTTTCTTGTTTTCTTCTTCAAAACTCTCTTCTCTCTACCCCTCATTCGCCATGAGTGATTCCGTCGAAAGCTTTGGGGCAGCCGATGCCTACCACTTCCGTCGCCGCGCCGCCGCCGACGCCGAGAGGCCTCTCCACCCGGCCGGGGAAGGGACTTCCCGCCCCGCCGCCGCCAGGGAGGGCGAGGGCAATTCCACGGATGTGGATGCCTTCGCTGAAGATTTGGAAGGGATTAGCCCCCAACGAGAGGGGGAAGCCCTAAGTGTTTCCCCGGTCTCAGCCTACCCGCCCCGAGCCGAAGACTTTTTGTTCGAGCAGGAAGCCGTGCCCGACCAAATAGACTATGCGGATAGCCGGCTAATCGGGTTTGACCACTCGAAATATATGAGCCGGTTCATGCGGAAGCGCACTGCCCGCGCGTACCTTGAGGCCCGGGACACCAAATTTGGGGCTTCTCGTCGCCCCAGTTGCCTGCCCCCGGATGTCGATCTGAAGGAGCTCTATTGGACCTTCCAGGCGCCCTCCGACGTTTTCTTCTACGCCCCCCGGGAGAACGAGCGGGCTGACCAGCCGCCGGAGGGCCTTATTGCCATCAACTCGGATACCCTCCATGCCGGGCTTCGCTTCCCGCTCCACCCAGCCATTTCTAAGCTGCTCGTTGCGTGGAATTTATCGATCACCCAGATCACCCCAAACGGGTGGAGCTACATACTGGGAGCGATGGTTGCTCTTGGTCGCCGCGGGCTGCATCGTATGCCGACCCCGGCCGAGATCAACCACTTGTATTATACTGTGGCCTCGGTCGGCCGGATGAACCACGGGTATTATTCCGTGAAGCCTCGAGGTGGTGACGCCATCGTCTTCGGCATCTCGTCGAAGGTGACGCACTGGCAAGAGAAGTGGTGGTGGGTCGGCGGCGCGTGGGAGAGTGTTGGCATCGACAGGCAAACCATCCCGGTTCCTCGGGAGTATCGGGATCGCAACCGCCGAGGTAACTATTAAATTTCTCATCCATCCCTTAGTACTGATCTAATTCTTCTTTCACTGTGCAGGCTGCGCGGCTCCAAACCAGGCCGACCTGACCGACGATTTCAGGCAGGCCCTTGAGTTGGTGAAGTCGGAGAGCGTGGAGAACCGTGACTTTGACCTTCTTAACGACAACGAGTATAGAAGGTTGTCCGGGCTCCAAACCTTCCCGCGCCATTTGGATTTTGGTGGTAAGACTCTCCCCGACTTTTACTTTTTCACGCTCGCTCGAGCCTTCCCGAAATTTAACCCATTATTGCTCTTGCAGCGCAGCGCTTCCCGGCCGAATCTTCCATGCCGTCCGATTCCCCGGCAGCCTCCCTGAGGGCAGCACCCGAGGTCGGTCAGGCACCCATCCCGGTGGTTAACGTAGAATCCTCCGAGGAGACCGTCGATATGGCTCCTAAGAGGAATGCCTTGGCGAAGCTGGCGAAGCTAGCGAAGCGGGGAGCCGTTCGCGCCCCCGGGGTGACGATCCGTAGTCCACCTGCGACCCCGGTGCCCCCGACATCCTCCTCCCCGACGGACGGCCAGCGTCCATCAAAGCAGGCAAGGGTTGAGGGCCAGACGTCTATCGACCCGGCCATGGTGACGGTCAACTTGGACCCGGCGACGGGCGGGCTTGTGGCCGGCACCGTCGAGGCGACCATAGGGAGCCCGGCCAAACCCTGTCGTGATCGCAGCGACTTCTCCTTCTTGGGCTGGGGCAATCACCTCACGTAAGTATTTTTGTTTCTTTTTCCAAGTTTCCTGGTCGACTTTGCGATACAGGTTTTTTTAACACAACTTTTCTTCCCGTGGTCATGCAGGCCTGAGCCTCTGCCCCCGCCCGAGGTCCTTCAATTCCTGCGCTCTCAGGATCCTCCGTACTCGGAGGCCGTGCCGGAGTCTTGGCCGGAAGACCTACGCCGCGCCGTGCTGAATCTTCCCCGGTCCTGGACCCTCAACTGCCAGAAGGCCACGAGGACCGTCTCGCTCGGTCGGCGGCCAACCGTACCTCCCGCAACGCTATTGCCATGGAGGGCATCATGCTCGAGTTCGAGCGGGAGATGCGGACTGCCTCCTCCTACAGGGCAGCCTTCCAAACGAAGCGGGACGAAGCTACCCGCCTGGAAGAGGAGAACAAAAAGCTCCGGGAGGAGTTGGAGGCCGGCCGAGCGAGTCGGGTAGAACTCGAGGGCGTCCTCGAGGAGGAGAGGAAGGCGCGCGCCGAGGCCGAGGCGAGGACGGCTGAAGAAGTCCGCCAAGCCAGAGAAGCTCTTGTTGCGGAGGCGGAAACGCGCTTGGAGTCCGAGCGCGCCCGATTGGCCGCTGAGAATGAGTCGGCCGGATCCATGGTGTACATTAATGCTTACGCCGACTCGATCCGCTCTTTACTCCGTCGGAATCCCGAGGCTGACTACTCCGGGCCTCTGGCTGATCTGAGGAGTTATGTCGAGTCCAATCCTCCCTCCCCGGACTATGACATCACACTGAAGGATTTGGTCGACCGCGGGCTGGATCTGTCGTTTCTTGGCGACCCGGCGACCTTCATCTACCCGCTGGCTGACGAGGAGGCGAACGAGGACCCGGGAGTGGTGGACTAGGCAGCCGTGGGGGACTTTCTTTGTTGTTTTGTTTAAGTTTTCTGGCCGCGGGCCTTTTGTACTTTCTTTTCAGCGAATCTTCTTTTTAATGAAATCTCTTTTGCTCTTCATTTCGCTTTCATTCTTGTTTCTTTGCACTTAGTTTATCGATCGGGTTTAATGACGTAATTGTTTAATAAAAGATGAAGTGTTCTAGCCGAATGTCGATCGGGTTGAACTAACGACTATAAAATTAATCGACAGATTAATTAGTGAAGTGCTATAGCCGAATATCGGGCAGCGACTTCATGAAGATGGGATTGATTTAACAACCGCTTAACGAATTAACCAACAGATTAATTAATGAAGTGCTATAGCCGAATGTCAGGCAGCGACTTCACGAAGATGGGATTGATTTAACAACCGGTTAAAAGAATTAACCAACAGATTAATTAATGAAGTGCTATAGCCGAATGTCGGGCAGTGACTTCACGAAGATGAGATTGATTTAACAACCGCTTAAAAGAATTAACCAATAGATTAATTAATGAAGTGCTATAGCCGAATGTCGGGCAGCGACTTCACGAAGATGGGATTGATTTAACAACCGCTTATTAATTTTTACAAATTTGCGCTTCGAGTAGCGATTACAATGAGCCCCTACAAATTTGCGCTTCGAGTAGCGATTACAATGAGCCCCTACTGGTAGTATTTTTTGAGTAGGGAGGCGTTCCAAGGGTATTGGGCCGGGTTGCCCACAAGGCTTTCCAGCTCGTAGGCACCGTTGGCTAGGCGCTTAGATATCCTTAGGGGTCCCTCCCAATTTGGGCCAAATGCCCCTTTGGGTTGTCCGACCGTCCGTCGAAGCACTAGGTCCCCGGCTTTGAATTCTCTGACTTTGATTTTCGTATTGAAGTATTTTTCAGCCCGGCGTTTGTAAGCAATGTTTCTTTGCTCGGCGGATAGCCTTCTCTCCTCCAGCAGGTCCAACTCGTTTAGCATGGCTTGGTCGTTCTCGGTCCCCACGGGTTGTGAGGTGCGGAGGCTTGGGATAATGACCTCGGCCGGGATGACTGCCTCTGTTCCGAAAGCTAGAGCGAAAGGAGTCTCTCTGGTTGCTGTTCGACAGGTTGTTCTGTACGACCATAACACTTCGGGCAGTTTGCTTGCCCATGTTCCCTTACTTTCCTCCAACCTTGCCTTCAACGTGTGTTTGATTATCCTGTTTACTGCCTCGACCTGCCCGTTCGACTGGGGGTGGTAGGGTGACGAGAACAACCTCTTGATCTTGTGCTTCTGGCAGAATCTTTCCATCTCTAGCCCGTAGAATTGTTTCCCGTTGTCCGAAATGATTATCTGAGGGAGGCCGAATCGACAGATTATGTTGCGCCAGATGAACCTGATAACATATTCCTGATCGATCGTTTTCAGTGATTCCGCCTCCGCCCATTTGGTGAAGTAATCCACGGCGATAATTGCGTACTTGACGCTGCCCGGGGCCGTAGGTAAAGGGCCAATGAGATCGATCCCCCACTTTGCGAACGGCCACGGGCTCAGGATCGAGGTGAGCTCGGTTGGAGCCTGGTGGATTGCCGGTGAATAGACTTGACACTTGTGGCATGCCCGTGCGTAGTTGATTGCATCCTTCTTTAGGGTGGGCCAGAAATATCCCTGTCGGATAACCTTCTGGGCGAGCACCTGACCGCCGGCGTGGTTCCCGCAGCGTCCTTCGTGGACTTCTACCAAGATCTTCCTTCCCTGCCCCGGCGTTACACATTTTAGGAGGGGCAGGGCGAAGCCTCGCTTGTACAACTGGTCCCCGATGATCATGTACCGGGCCGCTCGGAGCTGCAACTGTCTTGCCGCTACCCGGTCGACTGGGAGTTGGCCGTCACAGAGGTACTTTAGGATGGGGGTCATCCAGCTGTCCTCCTCCTGCCCCAGGTTATTCACCCACTGGTTCGAGCTCGTGGGGGCGGTCAGATAAGTAACTGTGATCTGGGACATGTCGGCTGCCCCTTCGGATGTTGCGAGGCGGGCAAGTGCGTCTGCTTGAGTATTGTCGAGTCGGGGTACCACCTCTATGCGAACTTGATCGAATTTTTCGAGCAGGTTCTTGGCTAATCCCTGGTAGGCCAACATCCTATCGCTGCGCGCCTCGTATTCTCCTGAGATTTGACATGTAACGAGATATGAGTCGCTGTAGACCTGGAGTCTCTTCACTCCCATGGCCATGGCCATTTCCAGGCCGTTAATTAATGCTTCGTACTCGGCCTCATTGTTGGTCGCGTGGAAATCGAATCTTATGGCTGTCGTGAATGACTGGCTGGACGGGCTGAGAAGGACAATTCCCGCGCCTGCCCGCGTAGTTGTGGAGGATCCGTCAACGTACATTTTCCATGGTAGCTGCTCGATCTTGGACATCGCCTCTGGGTAAGTGAGCTCGACTATGAAGTCGGCCATGGCTTGGCCTTTGATGGATGTTCGGGGAGCGTATGTGACTCTGAATTGCCCGATCTCAACAGCCCACTTGAGGCACCTGCCCGCCGTGTCTGGCCGATGTAGTACTTGGCGAAGTGGCATTGTTGTCAGTACCTCTACTTGGTGATCGAAAAAGTACGGGCGTAACTTGTGTACGCTCATTACCAGAGCGTATGCAAATTTTTCCAGGGGTGGGTACCGTAGCTCGGCGTCGTGAAGTGTCTGGCTGACATAGTAGATTGGCAGATGTGCCTGCCCCTCAGCCCGCACTAGCACGGCGCTGAGAGTTGAGTCTGAAGCCGCCAAGTATAGGAAAAGCTTCTCACCGGGGACGGGTTTGGCCAGCACGTGGGCGTTTGACAGGTATGCTTTCAAGTTATCGAAAGCGAGCTGACTCTGGGGAGTCCAGTTCAGTTTCCCCTTCCGCATGCTGTCGAATAAAGGCTTGCATCGGTCCCCCATGCGGGAGGTGAAACGGCTGAGAGCGGTCAGGCTGCCCGTCATCCTTTGTACCTCCTTCACCGTGCGGGGAGGGCTCATGTCGAGGATCGCCTGTACCTTGGTCAGGTTTGCCTCGATTCCTCGTCGGCTAACCATGTGCCCCAAGAACTTGCCCGACTCGACGCCGAAACTGCACTTTTTCGGGTTGAGCCTCATCCGATATTTTCTCAAGATTTCGAACGTTTCGGCTAGGTGTGTGAGGTGGTCTTCTTTCTTCTCGCTCTTGACGACGATGTCGTCGATATATACTTCCATGGTCGCCCCGATTTGGTCGTGAAACATGTGGTTGACCAGCCTTTGGTAGGTTGCCCCAGCGTTCATGAGCCCGAATGGTATCCGCTTCCAGAAATACATGTTTTTCTCGGTGAGGAAAGTGGTGTGTTTCTGGTCGCCTGCGGCCATCGGGATCTGGTGGTAGCCGGCAAATGCATCCATGAAGGTGAGCATCTCGTGCCCGGCCGTGCTGTCCACCAGGTGGTCAATGTGTGGCATCGGGAAGTGATCTTTTGGGCAAGCTTTGTTTAGGTCCGTGAAATCGATGCACAGTCGCCATGTGTTGTTGCTCTTCTTGACGAGTACAGCATTGGATACCCACTGGGGCTTGTCGTCGGGGTCGACCATTCCGATGAGTTTGTTGTCGAGCAGCTTTTTGACTTCGGTAGCAATGACTGCGTATTTGTCTGGGCCGAATTTTCTTCTTTTCTGTGAGATTGGCTTGCGGGATGGATCGATGTGCAGTTGGTGTGAACACACGGCTGGATCGATCCCGACCATGTCCTCATGGGACCAGGCGAACACGTCTAAATTCTGTTCTAAAAATGTGGTCATTGTTGCCCGCATCTCGTCGGACATCGACGAACCTAGCTGGACACTTACTTTCGGCCGATTCTTCATTGTGACCGAAATTAATTCCTCGATCGGGCTGGCTCCCCGCTCGCCGTAGCGTGGATCGTCGATCTGCCCTGTTAGGGTTTTGTCAATCTCCATGGGTTCGTACCCGAGCCTTGGCTCCAGGTCGACTTGAATGTTCTCAAAAGTTTGTGAATCTTCTTCCATTGGGTGGGCAGTGGGTGGGATTTCTTCGTCTATTTCCATGTCTCCCTCCCCGATTGTGCAGACATGATCTAGATTTGCAAAATTTGAAATAACATTGATATACGCCAAACATCCGCGTGCCATTTTCTGATTTCCCTTAAGAGTCCCAACCTTCCCGGAGGGGGTTGGGAACTTGATACAATAATAGAATGCTGAGGCGGCGGCTTCGAACTCGTGCTCGAATGGCCTGCCGAGAAACCCGTTATAGGTTGACGGCTGGTCGACAATAATAAAGTCGAGCTGTTTCGAAGCCTTAACCTCAGCGTCTATACTAGAAACTAATTCTACGGCTAGCCTAACTATCCCGTAGGGTTTTACTGTGGTGTCGCCGAAGCCCTTGATGACCTGGTCGCATGGTTCAACATACTTTTCAAAGGAGCTGTCCAGCTGGTCGAATGCGGTCTTGAAGAGAATGTTGCAGTAGGCCCCGTTGTCGACGAGCATGCGGTGGACGGTGACACCCATGATGTTGACGGATACGACCAGGGCATCGTGGTTCGGGTAGATGACCCCGGTGCGATCCTCATCCTTGAAGGCGAGGAGGTCTGTCTCTCTTGCTGTCATGTTGACCGGCATGGTGATCTGGTGAACGTTGTCCATTGCTCGCAGCTCGCTCTTCTACCTGCGGTTGGATAGCGAGTTGGTGGGTGCAAAGCCACCCACCGGGGAGAGCATGTTGACTGCCCGACGGGCTTGATGTTCTGGCATCGGTGGGCATATGAGGGCTGCCTCCCGGTTTGGCTCTGCGGGGCGGGCGGCGGCTTGAGCTTCCGGTCTGGCCGCCGGTCTCTTCACGAATTCCTCCAGCTTCCCTTCCTCGAAGAGACGCCAGAGCTGTTTCAGGAGGTCGCGGCACTCACTTGTGTTGTGCCCGACGGTTTGATGGTAGTGGCAGTACTTGTTGGGGTTGAGTTGCACCCCCGGCTTGTGGATCCACGGCCGCGCCTTGGGCATCATATTTTTGTCCCGGATTTGCACATAGACGTACTCCGGGGTGGCCGACAATTTTTCGGCCAGCTTCACCTCGACGGAATCGAAAGGCTTGAAAGGCTGGGGAGCCCGGTAGGAAAAGTTCCTCCTGCTTGATGTGGTGCCTGCCTGGGCACGAGGTTTCTCCTTCTCGGTAGGGGTACTCTCGCCCAGCCGCTGCGCCAGGATATCAGCGTTGTAGATGATTTTTCCGGCTCGCTGCCGGAACTCTGCGTAGGACTTGGGGTAGTCCTTGTTCATCGACTTCCACAATTTCATTTTTAGGCGGAGTCCGCCTATGATCCCGACGAGCTTGACCTCGTCCCCGACGGGCTCGCCCTCCATAATGATGCGATCTACCCGGTCGATGTACGCCCAGTCTGTCTCATCCTTTCCCTGGGCCAGGTTTGCCATGCGGTTGGCGCCGGCCATTCGTGGCGCCATCGAGGAGAAGTGCTCCAAGAACAGTTCCCCTAGCTGGTGGAATGAGACCACCTTCCCCGCGGGAAGCGAGGAGTACCATCGGTGAGCCCTGTCCCCCAAGGTTAATGGGAACATCCTGCACTGGGTGGCATCCGTTGCCCCCATGGAGATCATGTAGGTGGAGTATTTTCTCAGATGGGTGACGGGGTCCGTCTCCCCGTCATATTGGCCCACGGCGGCCACGTTGATTTTTGGTTGGGCGGGGCCCGTACCAGTATGTCGGCGAGAGGGGAGTTCGGCACGTAGGCGACGTGGTGTTGCCCATCCCGTCTGTCGAGTTTGGCCTCGAGGTCCGTGACCTTCTTTAAGATAGCGGCCATAGCGCTGTCGGCCGCGGGTGGAGAGCGGGGACGAGGGTTGTCCCCCAAGCGATCACGGACCGACGGCCTCGGGGCCGTGTCGTTGTGACGCCTGGGGGATCGTGCCCGCTCTCGCTCCCGGGGTCTGGAGCTGGCGTTGGACTCGCAGGGTCGGGCCGCTCCCCGAGCCTGGGAACCCAGCCGAGAGAAAACTGAGCCCGCAGGTCGGCGTGAAACCCGTTGCGAGTCGGCCTCCTCGTCGAGGCGTCTCTTTAGGTTCTGAGGCCGTGGGTTACTGGCGGCCCTCCTGGCCGTTTCCTGCGCCTGGACCGGGCTGGCTCCTTTCCGGGTCTATGAGTGCGGATAGGAGCGGTGTTGATCTCGGCCTGACGGCGTTCGATCATGGCCTTGGCGGCCTGGAGGTCCTCCGGAGTTCTTATGGCTGACAAGAACTCGAAGGGACCCTGGAGGGTTTCCGCCGTGGCTGGAGCCGGGGTGGCAGTTTCGCCGATGTCCTCGGCGTGGTGCTGGGTTCGTGTGGCCTTTGAAGTGGTCATTTTTTCTTTGAATGAAAGTGGATGGGGTTTTGTTCGAGGTGACTAGATAAACGAAACCGAGTATACTTCGATATTAGCACCCTCCTTCTAGCGCCAAAATGTTGACAGCGATTTATAATGGATCTCGCTGCCGGGTTCCTAGCGGGTAGGATTTGATATTAATGATAACAAGAAGCAATTAATGTGTGAGTAAATGAGCTCTCAAGAATGTATTTGCAATAAATGTGATGTGTGTTACAAATGGGCATTCAAAGCCCTATTTATAGTGTACAAGGTGGGGGTTCCCCATGCTTGGTAGGTGGACTTGCGGGTCCCCCCTACTCCTAGCTGGAAGGTAATGAGTGGCTACAGCCTCCCCTACGAGCCAATGAGGGGACGTCACGTGGCACTGTCACCCCTGTGGTGATTGGACTTGGCCCCAACTGCCCTCTTTGACCCTGTCACATCCTCTGGACTGATGGCACCCGACGTCCTCTCACAGCTGGCGCGGCCTGGGGTCGGGCAGACGGGTACTCGGGTACCGGGAAACGAGTCCCGACAAGAGTACCCTGGTTGTTCATATGCGGGAAGGAGGGTAGAGCACCTGCCCCGGAGCTCGCCGCTGGC
Organism: Ballota nigra; assembly: GCA_947034835.1. Lineage (NCBI taxonomy): Eukaryota > Viridiplantae > Streptophyta > Magnoliopsida > Lamiales > Lamiaceae > Ballota > Ballota nigra. The sequence goes on along the minus strand of OX344723.1, from coordinate 41,487,776 downwards.
CGCCCGATACCCGGGCCTGTGGGTAACTAAGTATCCTGTCCGGCAGCTCCCAGAGGCTCGCGTCGGGTAGCCTCTACGTCCCCGCCCGCCTGTCTGACCGGTCGGCAGACCATTCTTACCCGGGCCGCTACAGTAATAGGTCCATGTCTGATACCCGATGGGTCGGGTAGTAAATATCGGGTGTAACATCTTTCAACTAATATTTTTTTAGTGAAAATAACTTGTATTCTTCAAATTAATACCGTTCAGTTAAAACAACTAATACCTTTTATATGATTCATGTATGAATAATTTTCACTCTATACTTTGTCATTTGAATTTTGTTTATATTTTTTTTGGACTCATCAATATCAAAAATCAATCTCAAAAATCAATCTTATATGTATTTATATATTTATCTGGTAAATGATGGCTCGAACTCATTACCTTACGACATAAATAGTATAACTCTAATCACTTGAATTATACCAACAATAATAAAAGAAAACCTTGGTAATCAAATTTCTATATTTTATATTTTAAAGGCAGTTTAAAATAAGAAATAATTTCGAAACCTTTCGAAGTAGAAGTCAAATATAAGGACATTTAAATGCATTTAGCCTCTAAATTACTATCTATAGGAGAATCAAGAATGAACATAAACATATTATCCTTTGGCAAAAACTTGTATGAGACCGTCTCATGGCATGAGACCACATAAATTAACACCTACCCCTACCAAAGTGTTAATGAGTCAATACCCTAGTTACACTCATTTTCATTGTCTCATGTCATGAGACGGTCTCATACAAGACCTACTCTTATCCTTTTTCTTTTTTAGAAAAATATTAGCATCCACTTGAATAAGTAACTACATTTGCATTTATTAAAAGGGCAAACGACCTAGACATGTTTTAACTATTATTTACCCTAGTACTTTATCCGTCCTCTAATTATTAATCTTCACAAATTTTTTAGATGTTACACAATAATTTTTATTTTTAAAAAATAAAATAAAATATTCTCACACTAATCACTTTTTTTTAAAATACTTTTCATTCATTGGTCTAAAAAATTAATAAAGTAATTTTCTTAAAATTAAAATGTACCACCCATGTATGAAAATTAATATGGGACAAATGAAATAATTTTTTTATTGTTTTTTTAAGAAGGAAATTAAGATTAATAATACTTGAAATCAATCAGCATTGATTGACGATAGAATAATATCAAGTGAATTATTTCAACAAATATCTAAGTCAGATTCAATATTATATAAATAGTGATCATTGTTGTTGGTGATCAAATTTTATTGGGTGGATTAGTGACTGTTTAAGTTCAGTTTATTGATCATCAATCAATTACGTGTGATTGGTTACCACCGTAAATGGTAAATCGAGGGTCGGGTTATGAACTTGTAAATATGAAAATCGAAATCGGGATAATTTCTTATGTGTGTACGTTTAGGTGCGTTAGTGTGTATTTTTGGGAGTGTTTATGAATTTGAACTTGTATTTCTTAAGCTGGAGAGCAACTATTTATAGAGACTAGCAAGCATGAGGTGTTCTTGACTCTAGGTCTCCCTAGCCTGCATGCTTGACATGTGTCTCTTTGACCTTATCTAAGCTGAATCTTAGTTACAAAGTCTTCTTTGGTCTTATCTCGGACTCATTGTTGTTCGCTTAGGTCGGCTTGACGGATCTTGATGATTCTCCAAATGAAAGTTGTTCGCATCTGGAGATTGTACTTTGGAAGTTGTTCGCCTTTTGGCTTTATTTAGCTTGGCTTTGGGATTTTAGTCCTTTGTTCACTGGTACACATCTTAATTGTGTTGTATCATAGTTTGATCAAGTTGTTCGTCATTAGCGACTTCACAGTTGGCTCATTCTTGGTCTCGGGTCTTAATACCTGTTCGCCTATTAGTTGTTCGCCGATGGAGTTGTTCGTCATTTTAAACACCTTCCGGATTGGTAGATGCACCCCAATCCTGATTTTCGTTGCTCAAGCCCTTAATTCTTGTTCGCTCCATGCTGGATGATGTTCGCCTATCAATAATTGCCCCCTATCCTGACTAAATGTTGCTTCAGACGAGCAACTTTGTGGCGAGCAACTGTAGTTAGGATATTGTTCTGGTCAAGACTTGGACGAACAACATCTTTGTGACGAGCAACATCGTGGCGTCCGTTTCGTCTTCCCATGATCTGTGGAGATCACGAAGATGACGCCAGCGCAATGATTGCGCGCGCCGTTCACGCGCGAGCAATCCCGAGGCCACACGCCTCTATAATTGCTCATAGGTCCTTCAACTTTAAGTTTGGCTCGGATTTGACCCCTTTTTCTCATAATTCAGTCCCTGAACTTATAGAAAATTAGGCCTTTGACCCCGTTTCTGCTTGGGGTATAAATAGTGGGAAAACTAAAATTTTTCCCACTTTCCCCTCTCTTACTACAGTGCTCCGGTGATTTTCTCCTCCCTCCGGCGATTCCAAGCTTTCCGACGTCCGTCCTTCAGCATTTGGCTTCAAATTTCAATTCCCAGGTAGTTACTCTTTTTTCTCTCTATCTTTTTCTCTACTTTTTCTCCCGAAAATTCTTTTGCTGCCGTGTGGATCAGAGCGCCACCGTCTTCTCCGGGAAAGCGCCGCCGTCTGCAACACTCTCCACCGCCGCTTGGATTTTTCTCTCCCTCCTTTGTCTTCACATTCGAGCAACAAAACCGAGGAGACCCTAGATCCCCTTTTCCCAACTGTGGTTTACGATCCACAACCGGTTGAAGTTTCTTCAGCGTCGAACGCTAACGTGGATTCAGTTGTTCGCTCTGTGGAAAACACTGGTGCGGGCCCATCTGAGAGAGAACTGACAGTTGTGGCGAACAACAATTTGAACGACGACTCTTCGTCTTCCGCTGAATCTGAAGATCCAGGTCTTGACGAACTCACCCGCGAGTTCTTGGAGGGTATTAACTTCACATCCCCAAAGATGTTGGAAAATGAGATTCCAACAGGAGTTGCTCGGCCATTCGAATGGCAAGCATACGCTGAGGAGTATGCGAACAACTTTCCTCGCCCACAGAGGCGAATTATGGACAAGGTGAAAACTGGATACCAGGCGAGCAAGATCAAAAGTGTTGTTCGCGAAGATGAACTGGACTCTATCCGCAGGGACTGCAAAATCCCATATGATATTCACATGTGGGCCCCTCGGAGAAAGGAAAGAGCTGATCGCCCACCCCCAGGATGCACGGCGATCAACATTCACACCTTGATCGCCGGATTAAGGCTGCCTCTTCCACCCATTGTTGGTCGATTCCTGGAGGCGACCAACTTGGCCATCACCCAAATTACTCCAATTGGGTGGATGAATCTCCTAGGCTCCATGTGCTTGTTCGCCTTGGAGGGGTACGTTGATCGGCTTACTGCGGAAGAGATCAACTACCTGATGACAATTACAAAGTGCCCCCAAAGAGAAGAAGGTTACCACTATCTCAAGGCCAGAACTGGGCTAAAAATGGTGGAAGATGTGCCGAACAAGGTTTACAACTGGAAGCAACACTTCTTCTTCATTGGGGGTGATTGGCGAGCATCTTCTGATCCACACGGCGGTCCTGGACGAATAAATTCTCCAGCAGTTTATGGAAAACTGAAACATAAGTTCTCTTCTTGCTCGCCTTTGAGCTAAGTAGTTCTAATTTAACTTTTCTTGTTTGTTCGCAGGCCCTCGTCTACCCAAGTGGGATTCGGAAGAGGAGGAGTTGAGTTCCGAGTTTCTATTTACTTCGTGCTTGGTTGGCCTCCGCAATAGGGCAGATAGGACTATTGACTATCTTTGCCGAGCAAGGTGTCAAAGAGCTGCTCGTCTTTTGACATACCCACACCATTTGGAGGCCCAGGCCGAGGTGCCCCCAGGTATGAATTTCTAAATTTTGGATTCAAGCCTTGTTTGTCATTGATTTTCCTAACTTGCTCGTCTCACTTTCTTTTCTCTCTCTCTTTTTTTTTTAGCCGAGCAAGTGACAGTTGTCGTTCCTCCCTCTTACGCCCTCCTTGAGCAAAGGGTTCTTGAAATGGCGCCGCCAAAAGGGAAGAAAAGGAGAGGTGACCCCCCTCAAAAGGTGCTCGCCATGACGAACAAACCCGAGGGGGCCAGAGTTCCAAGACAGGCTGCCCCCCCTATTCAACCCCATTCTCCTCCCATTTCCCCTCCTCGTGGGGGGAAACATTTAAATAAAGTAGACGGGACTCCATTGTCCCATGATGTCCCTGACAAGGGGAAGGAGAAGGTGGGCTCGAGCCATGCTCGCCCTGAAGGGGACGTTGTACGTCGCTCATCCGTAGAGCTCACGGAGAGGTCTGGCAAAGCGAGCAAGGACATAGGCTCCCCCCGAGGCCCAGAGGACATTTCATACTTAGGCCGGGATGAACGAAAATTCTCTGAGTAAGTTCTTACTTTCTTGTCGAACAAGTTTTTCTTTTGCCAAATTTTCCAAGTGTTGATCTTCTTTTTTGTTCGCAGGTACCGGCCCAGCGATTACCCAGGGCGAGCAGACTTGGTTCACCAGTTTGCCTGCTCTAAGACCCCGGCGAGCATCCGTGACATTCCGGATGAACATGTTCGTCGAGCAACTGAAGTTATTGCTCGCGCCTGGTCGCGGCCGCTGAACAAAGTCGTCCTCGCCCAGGGTCCCATTGATAATTTTCACTTATCAATGGTCCAAGCCGCCAACTCCATTGTTTCCGCTCAAAGGGGGATGGCTCAAGTTGCCGAGCTAAAGGAGACTGCTCGTCACCATGCCGCCTCCATTCGCCAGCTTACTGAGGAGAAGGAGAAATTGGCGAACAATTTCAATGGCCAAATTGCTCGCTTAAAGGATCAATTAAAGCTGGCCAATGACCTGGAGAAGAAGCGCATCGAGGACTATCAGCTTGTCTCTGGTGAGCTTAAGGATACAAAGGCCGAGCTACTTTCCTCTATAGCTGCACTGGATGAAGAGAAGAAGAAGAGGGAAGAAGCAGAAGAAGAAATTGCTCGCTTGAAGAAGCAAATGTCTGAGATGCTCTCCAAGGAAGAAGCCGAGCAAGAATTTCAAGCTCGGAGTGGGCCTATCTCAAACTTGGGCTACATCTGCGCCTACGCGGATAGCATCCGCACGGCCGATGCTTATGACTTCAAGGATCTGGTGGAAGAAATGAGCAGGGATTTAAATGAATTCCTGGAGCACTATCCACCGTCGAACAATATCGAAATTCAGCCGGCGGATCTGGCAGTACTAGGGGTTAAACTTGACAAATTCGACCCTGGTATTTCCATTACTCATCCTCCGCCCCCAACTGATGAAGGCGAACAAGAGGAAGGGGTGGCCGTGGTTGACGAGCAAAATGTAAAAGAGGCTGAGGATAAGGCTGCTGAAGATTTGGCTCGAGAAATGATCGTTGAACCTCCCGCCGAGCAACAATAGTTCTTAGGACTTAGCTTTTTTCTTCTTTTTCTCTGTAATAGTTGTTCGTTCCTTTTTGTAGTACTTGACTTCTTGAATCATTGTACTATTTTTGAGGCTCAATGCCTTTTGATTAATGGAATGTCTTTCTCATGTTCGCTCATTTTCTTTATATGTTAATTGTCTTTACATTTTTATCAATGTCTTTGCAATTATAACATATAGTATTGGGCTTTTGTTCGAATTGAACTTTGCCTTTAGTGGAATCAGGGTTTAGCCTTAGGTTCTGTTCATTTTAAAAAACGAACAACCTTTAAATGACTTTGGTCCTTAGGTTCTGTTCATTTTAGAAAACGAACAATCTTTAGGTGGACTTGTACCTTGAGCTTTGGACTTTTCCTCTTTGACGAACAACTATTATATTTACATTCATAAAAATTACAAGTGTTGTAAGACTGCTCGTCACTAACATATACAAATCGACGAACAACTTTAAACACTAATCAAAACATGCTCGCTTATAATATTTTTGCCGAGCAACTCTGTCTATAAATAAAAGATGAAACAGCACTAAACTATACAATGTGCCGAATAACTTTACATTCTATACTTAGCAAAATTTTCAAAAAATTAGGCAAGTTATTAGTTTGCCTTACTTGGTTACTTGGTTCACTGGCCCCCCAAGACATTTGTTCGCCCAATCAAGAACTTGTTCGCCTTATTGATAGTACTTCTTTAGATGTATGGCGTTCCAGGAGTATTGGGCCGGCTTGCCTTCCATATCTTCGATATCGTATACGCCATTAACGAATTTTTCCGTTATACGATACGGGCCCTCCCAAGTTGGTCCCAATACACCTGGAGGTTGGGCGAGCAACTTTCTTAGAACCAAATCTCCAACTCTGAATTCCCTGAGTTTAACATGGGAATTATAGTAGCGTTCTGCTCGCTGCTTATAGGTAGCATTTTTTAGCTCGGCACTCAGTCTTTTTTCCTCGAGCAAATCTATTTCAGCAGCCAGAGCATAGTTGTTTGCTTGCTCATCAAAGTTGGTCGTCCTGATTGTGTTGGTCTTTAATTCAATTGGTATAACAGCTTCTGTTCCGAAAGCCATTGCAAAGGGTGTTTCTCCGGTGCTTGACCTGGGAGAAACTCTGTATGCCCATATGACTTCCGGGAGCTCTGTTGACCAACTACTTTTGCTTTCTGCTAGCCGTACTTTTAACGTATGCTTGATAATTTTATTTACGGCCTCAACTTGTCCATTTGACTGGGGATGATAGGGTGTAGAGTAATGTTTCTTGATCCCCCATTTTGTACAGAAATCTCTCAACTCTTTTCCATCAAACTGCGGACCATTGTCTGTCACGATGGTTTGCGGAATTTCAAAACGACAGACAATGTTCTTCCAAATGAAGTTGATCATTTTCTGTTGCGTGATCTTCAACATGGCCTCTGCTTCTGCCCATTTTGTGTAATAGTCGACTGCCACAACGGCAAATCGAACTCCTCCAACTCCTGCTGGGAAGGGACCAATAATGTCCATTCTCCATCTAGCAAAAGGCCATGGCTATAAACCGATACGAGCTGTTGAGCCGGGGTATGAATGTTTGGTGCAAAAATTTGGCATTGGTGGCAAGTCTTTGCTTTTTTGATTGCGTCCTGGCGTAAAGTCGGCCAGTAATAGCCTTGTCTGATAGTTTTGTACGCCAAGGCTTGCCCCCCAGTGTGATTTCCACATACTCCGGCATGTATTTCTTCGAGTATTGCTCGTCCTTGCCCCCTAGGCAAACATTTGAGAAGTGGGAGTGATATTCCTCTTTTGTAAAGTTGCTCGCCTACCAGAGTATATCTGGCGGCTTGCTTAATTAGCTTGGCAGCTTCAAAAGAGTTGTTTGGTCTTTCCCCACTTTTCAAGTATTTGACTATACTTGTTCTCCATTCTTCTTCACTGGCTTGATCGTTTAGTTGGTTGACATTATAACTTGTTGTTGATGGGTCATTCATCTTCGTAATTATAATGTCTGCCAACTCTGCAGGTCCTTCGCTTGTTGCTAGTCGGGCCAATGCATCTGCTTAAGTGTTGCTTGTCCTTGGGATTTGTTCAATGAATACTTGATCTAACAAGGACATCAGGTGAGCAACAATCCGTTGATATTCAATCATATGGCCGTCCTTCGCCTCGTATTCACCTCGGACTTGATTCACAATCAATTGTGAGTCACCGAATATTTGCAATCGTCTGACACCTACTGCAAGGGATAGATGAAGACCAGCAATGCGAGCTTCATACTCGGCTTCGTTGTTGGTTGCCATAAAGCCAAATCTGATTGCCTAAGTGAATACTTGTCTGCCTGGACTGATTAGAACCACTCCTGCCCCCGAGGCTACGTTAGTCGAAGATCTGTCAACATAAAGATGCCAGGGGTGATCAAGTCCTCTCGTCGGATCTGGTGGGAAGGTTAGTTCGACTATAAAGTCGGCCAACGCTTGCCCTTTGATCGTTGTTCGAGGAGCATAAGTCACCCCGAATTGGCTAATCTCTAGTGACCATTTTAATAGGCGACCAGCTGTGTCGGGGCGATGGAGAATTTGTCTGAGTGGGAAAGTTGTTAGCACTTCAACTTGATGATAAAAAAAGTATGGCCGTAACTTCCTCACACTCATAACTAGTGCATACGCCAGCTTCTCGGTTGGGGAGTATTTGATCTCCGCCTCATGCAATGCCTGGCTGATGTAGTAGATAGGTTGATGGAATTTGCCGTCTTCTCATACCAGAACGGAGCTGATGGCCACCTCCGACGCTGCCAAGTATAAATATAGCTTTTCTCCTGGAACGGGTTTTGATAGGATTTTTACATCTTCCAGGTAGTCTTTGAGTTGGTCGAACGCCTTTTGACAGTTGTTAGTCCATGTGAACTGTCCTTTCTTGATGGCTTCAAAGAATGGACGACATTTATCCCCCGATCTGGATATGAACCGGTTTAGTGCAGCTAGACATCCCGTGAGTCTTTGCACCTCTTTTATTGAACGTGGCGGTTGCATATCCACAATGGCTTTAACTTTTGTTGGGTTAGCCTCAATTCCCCGTTGACTAACAAGATGACCCAAGAATTTGTCTGAATGGACTCCAAAGCTGCTCTTCTTTGGATTCAGCTTCATGTTGTAATGTCGAAAAATTTCGAACACTTGGGTCAAGTGTTGGAGATGATCTTCTTTATGGGGACTTTTGACTACGATGTCATCAACGTAGACTTCTACTGTATCTCCAATTTGTTGGTCGAACATTTTGTTCACCAGCCTTTGGTAAGTTGCTCCGGCGTTGATGAGGCCAAAGGGCATTCTCTTCCAACACAGCAAGTTTTTGTTAGTATAAAATGATGTGTTCTCTTGATCATCTGGATGCATCGGGATTTGATGGTACCCGGCAAAGGCATCCATGAATGTTAGCATTTCATGACCTGCAGTGCTGTCCACCAATTGGTCAATATGAGGAAGTGGAAAATTGTCCTTCGGGCATGCTGTATTCAGATCTGTAAAGTCTATGCATAGCCTCCAGGTCCCGTTTGGTTTCCTCACAAGGACTGGGTTTGCTACCCATTGTGGACAGAGTGCTTGTCGGATTAGGTCGTTGTCTAACAACTTCTTTACTTCTTCGTTCAAAGCTTGATATTTGTCTGGGCCATATTTTCTTCGTTTTTGATGGATTGGTCTTTTTGCTTGATTGATATTGAGCTTGTGACAAGCATGTTTTGGATCTATCCCCACCATGTCTGCATGAGACCAAGCAAAAACATCTAGATTTTTGCTGAGGAACTCTTTCATTCGGGATCTGTAAGGCTCAGGGAGCTCAGATCCTATGTATAATTCAAGATCCGGGTTTTCAGGATTAACTTTGAACGCCTCCAGCTCTTCAACTGGAGTTGCTCGTCGTTTTTGTCCTTTCCACCGAGGATCAAGTATTGGTCCCTCAGAGTTGAAATCATTTTCGATGTTCATCGGCTCTGCCCCCAGGCGGGGATCAAGATCATCTGTTGGCCCTGATTCGTTGTTGTTAGTCAACATCTGGCCCTCTCGGCCATCATTTGAATGCTGCTCGTCACCACCCCTTTGTTGTTCGTCAGGATGATGTTTCTTATGGGTGGTGAGGAGTTGTTCGTCCAACACCTGTTCGTCATGATGTTGTTCGTCAGTATCCATGTGGTCTTCCTCTATGTCCATCATGTTCTCCAATATTGATGGTTCTTCAGCAGGATAGCTTGTTGTGGCCTCCATCATGGATACTTGCGCATGTTTTGCTTGCATTTGTAAGAGGCATTCCCGAGCCTTTCTTTGATCTCCTCTAACTGTGCCTGCTCCACTTGCTGTTGGAAACTTCAAGCAATAATGGTAAGTTGAACAGGCAGATTTAAATTCATTCAAAAAAGGTCGACCAAGGAACCCGTTATAGGTTGATTCCTGGTCTACAACCAAGAAATCTACCATTCTTGTAATATTCTTTTCGGGTTTTTTCGATCGTTACAAGTTGTACAAGCAAAGAAATTTCTCCCAACGGAACTGTTACTGCATTTCCGAAGCCTAGGATTCGATGGTTTGAGTCCCGGATATGGGCTGAAAAGTCCCCAAGTTTATCAAGCGTGCTTTTGAACAAGATGTTGGTATAGGCTCCTGTGTCTACCAACAATCTATGGACTCGAGTCCTCATGATCTTTACGCAGATTACGAGCGAATCGTTATGTGGAGTCAAAATTCCTTCTAAGTCCTTTTCGGTGAAGGTCAGTTCTGCTGTCTGCATGATAGATGGTTTGACCCCCATTTCTTGGACTTGATCGATCGCTCGTAATTCAGCCTTTCTTTTTCGATTAGAGATTGGCGGCCGTCCGTCAGAACATCCTCCTGCGGGACCTGCAGGTTCCATCATATACAAATCTTCCAATGGACGAGTGGGAATGGCAGGAACTGGTCGTGCCGGCTTATTGTTCTTCTGGGGTTGATCATCTTCGTCCTCGGAGTTGTTCTCCCTGACTCTTTTTCCGGGTTGCCTTTTGACAAAATCGGAGAGCTTTCAGTCCTCGTAGAAACACCATAGCTGCCTGAGCAAATCTCTACATTCACTTGTAAAGTGCCCCACGCTTTGATGGTAGGCACAATACTTGTTAGGGTTGAGTTTGCCAGTGTCTTGGCGAATTTTTCGGGGAGGGGAGAGCAACTCCTTGTCCTTCACATTTTCATAAACAGTATCGACTGACACTGTTAGCATCTGATTCAACTTTTCTTTGAGTTTTGTCCCTTCAGTGAATGCTTTCATGTTTTTAGGGACTCTATAGCTTGTTGCACCAGGTTTCTTGTTGTTCTCCTTGGGGTCAATTTTGTTCTCCCCCAAGTTTGATTGCAAGGCCTCATGCATGGAAACAAATATGCCAGCCTGGTTTCTGAACTCGGCGTAGCTTCTTGGGCACTTCAGATGTACCTCTTTCCATAGCTTTGACCCTTTCTTCAGTCCTGCCATAATAGCAATAATTTTTGTGTCCTCGCTGACGGGCTCACCCTCCAATAGCACCTTGTCAAACCTTTCCATGAATGCTCGATCTGACTCGTCGTCATTTTGTTTTAGGTCCGACAATCGATGTTTCTGGGACAAGTATGATCCTGCCGTTGAAAAATGAGACAGGAACTCCCGACTCAGCTGAGTGAATGAATGGATGGATGTTGGTGGCAATGCTGAGAACCATTTGTGCACCCGATCCCCCAAGGTTAACGGGAAGTTTCGGCATTGAGTGGCATCGCTAGCTCCCACCGAGACCATATAATCTGAGTATTTTGTTAGATGAACTCGGGGATCAGCAAGGCCGTCATATTGTATGCTTGCAGGGAATTGGACTTTTTTCTGAATCGGGGCTTTCAGAATGTAGGCTGATAATGGTGAAGATGGCAAGCTGGTCGTTCCTACGCCTCTTTGCTGGTCCAATTGTCCCTGCATACTTTCAATCGCCTTCCTCAAGCTTGATAGCTCATCCAGAGATGCCCCCTGACTTGGAGACTGTTCGGCGAACAAAGGTACAAACCTTTCTGTTCGTCGCAGTCCCTCACTTGGAGAAGGCAAATCCTGGAGCTGCTTTTTTGGGTTGCTCGCCGCATTAGGTCCCAAGCGTCTAAAGGCAGACTGCGAAAGTCTTTCATGGACCGACGGGCGAGGCTGTTCAAATGTTGCTCGCCTATGTCCTTCTTCCTGGCGAGCAACTTTCTCCTGTTGCTGGGGTTGGCCAAGTCTGTCCTGGGCACTGGAGCGGGTTGTTTCGTGGCTCGACATTGTTGTTCACCCGCGAGCAGACTCTGCTTGGCCCTCCCTTGGCTCGACCATCTTAGCCTTGCCCTTGTCCCGCCTGACCTGGGCGCTGCTCACCTCACGTTGTTCGCCCCTTGTTGACCTGGCCCTAACAACCTCCAAGGGTCTATCCTTAGGCCTTGTTTGTGAAGGTTTATTTTGTTCTTGCTGTCTCTGGAGAGCTTGGAGAGCAGCAATGGTCTTAGATAATTCGTTTGGGTTGTTCGACAGGGCCTCCATTTCAGGGGGGAGATTATGTGTTATAGTTGTATGCTGCGACCTGTTCACATGTCTAGGATTTCGATCCTGGTGGTCGGCCGACGAGGCTCGGGTGGGAGATGCTCTCCTTGACAAACGTGATGCTTGGGTTTCCTTTGATTGAGGCATTTCAATATAAATTGTTTCTTTAATTTTAATATTGAAGAACACCAAGAACACCAAGAACACCTTTGCTTGAATCTTCAAATATTTCTTGAGGTTTTCTTTGAATCTTCAAGTTTTCAACTTGAAGTTCTCGAGTAATCACACTAACCGAAGGTTCGATCCCTCCTTCTAGCGCCAAAATTGTTGGTGATCAAATTTTATTGGGTGGATTAGTGACTGTTTAAGTTCGGTTTATTGATCATCAATCAATTACGTGTGATTGGTTACCACCGTAAATGGTAAATCGAGGGTCGGGTTATGAACTTGTAAATATGAAAATCGAAATCGGGATAATTTCGTATGTGTGTATGTTTAGGTGCGTTAGTGTGTGTTTTTGGGAGTGTTTATGAATTTGAACTTGTATTTCTTAAGCTGGAGAGCAACTATTTATAGAGACTAGCAAGCATGAGGTGTTCTTGACTCTTGGTCTCCCTAGCCTGCATGCTTGACACGTGTCTCTTTGACCTTATCTAAGCTGAATCTTAGTTACAAAGTCTTCTTTGGTCTTATCTCGGACTCATTGTTGTTCGCTTAGGTCGGCTTGACGGATCTTGATGATTCTCCAAATGAAAGTTGTTCGCATCTGGAGATTGTACTTTGGAAGTTGTTCGCCTTTTGGCTTTATTTAGCTTGGCTTTGGGATTTTAGTCCTTTGTTCACTGGTACACATCTTAATTGTGTTGTATCATAGTTTGATCAAGTTGTTCGTCATTGGCGACTTCACAGTTGGCTCATTCTTGGTCTCGGTTCTTAATACCTGTTCGCCTATTAGTTGTTCGTCGATGGAGTTGTTCGTCATTTTAAACACCTCCCGGATTGGTAGATGCACCCCAATCCTGATTTTCGTTGCTCAAGCCCTTAATTCTTGTTCGCTCCATGTTGGATGATGTTCGCCTATCAACAATTGTGAATTGAACTGGAGAAATATCATTACCCTCCCAAAAATTAACTGGTTGAAGATTATATTTATATTTTTAAAGGAATGTATAATTGATCCAGAATTATTATATCATGGCGAAGCAATTGATTGTATTTCACATTTTGATAGGAGAATTGAGATGATTAATTTTCTTAAAGAATTATGTAGAAAAGCCAAATTATGAAAAAATGTGAAATGAATATGACGTGACTGGTCACTTTCAAATGAATATGATTGAAGATGTGTAAATTTAGAATGAATAGTGTTTTGCGTGAATGCATGTAGTGTTACACACCCACACACACGTTACACGTATTAAAAAGGTAAACGCGTCTCATCATTTGTTTCGTAATTAATTTTGAAATATGATATATATATATATATATTATACACACATTTTTTTTTATTCTGCAACATAGTTATTAGTGTACGTCTTACGTGCAATATTGCAACGTGCAATTTCACGCTAATAAAGGAAGGTTTCTAAAAATTCACGGGTCAAATGAATTTTCTCAAAAAAATCGCGCAAAAGCAAATAAAAGATTTTGCTCTCAGGTATGTGTTAATTTAAGGGCAGATGAGTGTTACTGTAAGAGTACGTATGTGTTACTCTATCAGAAACAGTGTGGAATCGCGAAAAAACAGAGGTTTAAATCACGAAAAAGAAAAACTTGATAAACACCAAAAATATCTTAAGGTTATTAGATAATCATAACATCATAATTCTTATTCATGTGTTACCATATGAAATTTGAAGAATCTGAACGATTAAAAGACTATATGATTAGTAATTCATGTGTTACTATATGAACAAATGAGTGTTACTATAAGAACTAATCAGTGCTACGATATGAGCTAGTAACACACTTTTGCTCATTTAGTAACACTCGTTTGTTCATACAATAACACAATTTTCAGTAGTATGAAAATGGGCGATCGTTTGACCCGTCTTTGACCCGCAAATTTTGGAATTTTCAATTTAAAGCAGTAATACACTTTTGCTCATGTAGTAACACTCGTTTGTTCATACAGTAACACAATTTTCAGCAGTATAAAAAATGGGCAGCTCGTTTGACCCGCGAATTTTGATTTAATTTATATAGAAAACAATCGAGTAGGATTTGAGCAAATTGCACGTGTCAAATTTGGTGCACTATTGCATATTAGACTTTGTGTAGTTATTAATATCCTTAATCAGAATATACATGCGTCGTTTTTCTATACCTTGCGAGGATATCAACAAAAAAGAAAGAGGATGTTTTACAAACCCCATGTGTTTTGTTTCTTCAAGTACATTTTTATTTATAAAAATGAATTCTTTAACTTTATAAGTTATTCATGTTTTAATTTTAGCTCGGTTGACTTTGACAAATTCAAAATAGCTAGTCCGGAAATTTTCACTTTCGATATGGTAGTCCGATAACCGATTATACAAGTGAAACCTTTGGTACATACACCAATCAAACTATATCACATCAATATCAATCAAATGTTTTACCTTTTACCAGATTAAAAATATAAAAAAAATTAAAAATTACGTGACTATTTTCAATAAATGAAAGTCGACATAATTGAAATCAAAATAAACATAACTTACAATAAAAGAAAACTATTTTTCCTTTATAAATACTCCCTCCCTTTTATATTAGAAGTAATTTTAACTTTTACACTATTTTTTAATACGTGCCATTTTGATGATTTTTCATCAAATATTTCAATTTTAACCTTATTAATTTTTTACTCACATTTTGTTTTACACAAAAATTTCCCATGATTTAAGGATTTTAAGGACAATATTGACAAAATTTTATAATATTAGTTTGTTTATTCTATTTAAAAAAACATTTAATAAAAAGGGAGGGAGTATTCAACCTACTATATTAAAAAGAGCTCTGTTAATTAAAATGATCAAATTCTGATAGCAAGCAAATCTTGATTGGCTATATCAAAGGGTGGCTTGGTTGCCATTATTACAACAAACATTAAAAAGTAATGTTGATGCGATCTCTTGGAAGACGCTAACAAAAATATATATAGAAACTAGAGAAGAACACACCTGGGACGAAATCATTGGGATAAATGTGGGGTTACTTCAAACCCACTCCAGGCCCATCTGGAAAATAAATTAAGAAAGAAAGGATAATTTTATCATAATTTAAAAGAATTAAATCAAACCAAATAATGGTCTAGAAGGTAGGAAAATGGGGTCATGTTCATGGGTCCTATGTATGTATCTGTATCCACTTCCAATTGAATCCATGCATGTTGGAAATGCATGCAAAGTGATGAATTTTAGAATATATAAGTATAAATCTTGCCCAAGACGCCTTATTTTGTTTCATAAGTGTTTAAGATCATTAAATATACATATATAATACTAATATGATAGGATACATTGATCCTACATGTTATAATAAAATAATTAAATTGAGAATTTAATTTGATTGGCAAATATTCATGTATTTACAATGATTTCGTCAGTTTATCACATATCAATTATTCCCTCCTTTCACAGTAGTTCTAGGGTGCGTCTAAGTGCATGGAATTTAATTCCAATTTAAAATCAATTTTGATCAAGAATTCAAATTCACGGGTTAAAACTGATCCGATAAAAATTTCGCGGATCTCAAGTCGAGCAATAATGGGGTCGAAAAATGAAGCTCGGCAGAAGGCGCAGGGGACGCAAAGAGAGGCGGTGATCTCCTCCGACACCATCTGCAACATTTCCCCCTTCTTAATCTGGAAAGAAGACTCGTGGTTCTTAATTTCAAAATTGCAATTTGCTTTTGCGTACTAGTACGGAACAGAGGGCTTGATTCTGAGGGCATCGTAGAGTACCGATTTAGTCAAAGTCATTTCGTTAATTTACCAGCCAATTGTGATCCACCAGTGTTTCTCAATCGGATCATGCGGGTGCTTCTGCTGATCCATTTATTCATGTTTGAATCGAACTCCTCCTCCGAGAACGCACTGATATCCTCCATTATTTTGGGGGGTTTTAGTTTCCAATTAAAGCCATGGAAATTGATTACTAAATTCGCATTTGAGAATCATATAAGATTGAATTTTCATCATGTAAAGCCAATTTATATCAAGTAGAAATTTGAATGATTTAGGACGCATTTCATCATATAGATTCATCTTAGGAAAGCTTTTTTCCCTCTAATGGAGGCGCTGCTACTAAGGAAAATCAAACAGCTTCAAAACAATTAAATGGGTATTGTTGAGTAATTCTTGAGATATCGTTGGTTATAACTTAGGGTATTATTGGTTATTAATTTTTGGGGATATAACTTGGGGTATTGGTAATTATAACTCAGAGTATTGGTGATTAAGTCTTGGGGTATTGGTAATTAAAACTTGGGGTATTGGTGATTAACTCTTGGGGTATTGATAATTATAACTTGGGGTATTGTGATAAGTCTTGTGGTACTACTGAATAATTATTTGAGATATTATTATTGAGTAATTTATGGGATATTGATGATTATAACTTAGACTATTTATAATTATAATTTGGGGTATTGGTGATTAGGTCTTGGGGTACTACTGAATAATTATTTGAGATATTATTATTGAATAATTCTTGGGGTATTGATGATTATAACTTGGGGTATTGATAATTATTCAGTTTTTTATTCATTCAGAAAATATTTACGCGGACAGTTATCCGTCGGTAAAATGAAATTTTCGATGGACACGTGTCCGTCGAAAAAGTCGAACCTGGAACAAAAATATGGCTCGTGTGGTTCAAACCCGGACCCCCTAGGTGCAAACCAAAGGGGAATCGAACCCGCGACCTCTCTTGCATATAGAGGGAGGCACGCACCATTAGGACACTTATTTCTATTGTTCAATTTCTTGGAATTAATTGTATATGTATTCAAATTGAGTCATTCTTTTTTTATTATTCATCAAATTAATTCATTTTCGTTTCTAACTTATTTTAATAAATATTATTACTAATTATATTTTTTTTGTTTTGAAATTTATATAATTTGAAAAATGCATAATTAATATTATAATTAGTTCATTTGTACGTAATTAATTGTATATGTATCCAAATTGAGTCATTCTTTTTTTTATTATTCACCAAATTAATTCTTTTTTGTTTCTAACTTGTTTTAATAAATATTATTACTAATTATATTTTTTTGTTTTGTAAATTTATATAATTTGAAAAATGCGTAACTAATATTATAATTCGTTCATTTGTACGCAATTAATTGTATACATATCCAAACTGAGTCATTCTTTTTTTATTATTCATCAAATTAATTCCTTTTCGTTTCTAACTTGTTTTAATAAATATTATTACTAATTATATTTTTTTGTTTTGAAATTTATATAATTTGAAAAACGAGTAATTAATATTATAATTAGTTCATTTGTAAGTAATTAATTGTATATGTATCCAAATTGAGTCATTCTTTTTTTTATTATTCATCAAATTTTTTTTTTGTTTCTAACTTGTTTTAATAAATATTACTACTAATTATATTTTTTTGTTTTGTAAATTTATATAATTTGAAAAACGCGTAACTAATATTATAATTCGTTCATTTGTACGTAATTAATTGTATACATATCCAAATTGAGTCATTCTTTTTTTATTATTCATCAAATTAATTCTTTTTCGTTTCTAACTTGTTTTAATAAATGTTATTGCTAATTATATATTTTTTGTAAATTTATATAATTTGAAAAACGCGTAATTAATATTATAATTCGTTCATTTGTATGTAATTAATTGTATACATTTTCAAATTGAGTCATTCTTTTTTTATTATTCATCAAATTAATTTATTTTCGTCTCAACTTGTTTTAATAAATGTTATTACTAATTTTTTTTTTGTAAATTTATTTAATTAGAAACAACATTTATAATTGGTTTGTTTGTAAACTAAAACATGTAAATTATAATAAAAATATAAAATTAGCAAAAAAATATAATAAAATTAATGTCGAATAAAAAAAATTCAATACAAGATATAAAAAAAATTCTAATCATCGGATAGGAAACTGGAATCCTCCCTCTCTTCATCCTCTGGATGAGGCCTTTGGAGCTTCGGGGGCGGCGGGATAACAGACAGCACCGGTTCCTGCAGTGGTGGTATCGCTCCACCTAATGTGGAGGTAACTGTCTTCCACCACTGATTCATCTCCTCTCTATGCTTCCGCGCAGCCTCCTCCTCCGCTGCTCGTCGCATCCTCTTGTACTCCAGCTGCGTCTGTCGCTCCGGCTCTCGCTGCTGGAAAAGTTCCATCTGCCTGACGACCGTCGAAAGCTGTCTTTCGATGTCGTTGGGATGAGAATCGATGGAGAACTGGGAGGAGGATGAGCCGGTTCCACGAGATCGGAGTAGGCTCTTTCCAAACCACCCAATCCAGTGAACCGCCCCTTCTTAGCCTTGACGTTCTTAAAGTAGAGCTCATTTTAAACGTCTACAGAAGGCTCTGGGGGGAGGGGGGCGCATAGAGGCCGCCCCTCCCTGAGGCTGAGATGGGAGGCAAGGTCATCACACATCTTCCTCTACAAATTAACAATACTTTAAATTAATAAATGGAAATTTTAAAAATAATACTATAATTAAAATTAAAAATAATACGTACATTGATCTCGGTGGTGCGGCCGTAGGTGGACCTTCCAATCACCTCATCCAGCGGGTGGGCAAGCTGTAGTCTCTCAAAATGAGAGGACTCACGTCCACGCTTCCGTTCCTACAATTAAATATTTAGTAATAAAAATTTACCAAATATTCATAAAAAAATATTTAAAATTTATATAAAACTGGCCACTTACAAAATACAACTCATGCTCATAAATGGACCGGGAACCGGCCCGATGTCGCGCGACCTCTTCTCCATCAGGGTCGCTAAGGCGATTCGCCTTATTCTTCTGTGACTTCTCCATGAACTCGTCGCTGTTCTAGTAGGCGAGAAATTGGGGTCAAATCTCCCGACCCCTGTTGTCCGTCCCCATATTTGTCGGGGTCTCATTTTTAAGGTATGCCTCCCGAATGTTGTACATCAAATCTCTGTATCTATCGGCCCCCCTCACACAGAAGTTCTTCCACATCTGGGCCTTGTGTTAAGGTTTCCACTGTACAAATTTCTGCAATTACATTAAAATATAAATATAAAGTTATTTATATAATTTATAATAAAAAATAATGAATAAATTAAATAAAGTTTACCTTGAACTCTTCGAAATACTCCTGTTTCTTCCTATCAGACACCACAGACCAACTGTAAGCAGTGGACTCGAATCCACTGGTCATGATGGACTGGGTTACGTGTGTAGTAACTTCATGTTCCGGGATCCAACTGCAACATTAAAATTACAAATTAGTTAGTAAAATAATTAGATTTTAATAAAAAAATTAATAAAAACTTACGATGTCCCACGGGGCTCAACATCAATCGGCATCCGCCCAGTGGGATGCTGGCGGGAGGAAGATGAGGTCTCACTCGTCTGGGTTACGGGCGAGGACCCCTCGGGCTGGACAATCGGAGCTATAACGGGTCTAAGAGACCCCGCTCGTCTCCTCCCTCTCTCTCCCCCTCTCTCTCGACCCCTCTCTTGGCTTCCCATACTCCCTCCAGCGGATCCACTTCCTTGTCCACTCATCTAAAACATTCAATATAAAACAACAATCAATATTTATATATGAAAATCTAAACAACTATATATATCCTAAAAATATTAAAAATTTAAACAACTATATTAAATATTTACAATTAACATGTTTTATGCATACTCATATCTAAACAATTAACATGTTTTATGCATACTCAAATCTATCTAAACAAAATTCTAAACAATTAACATGATTTGTACATACTCAATATAAACAAAAATTTAACCAATTAACATGTTTTATGCATACTCATATCTATCTAAACAAAATTCTAAACAATTAACATGATTTGTACATACTCAATATAAACAAAAAATTAACCAATTAACATGTTTTATGCATACTCATATCTATCTAAATCAAATTCTAAACAATTAACATGATTTGTACATACTCATTACTCAATATAAACAAAAATCTAACCAATTAACATGTTTTATGCATATTCATATATATCAAACAAAATTTTAAACAATTAACATGATTTCTACATACTCAATATAAACAAAAATCTAACCAATTAACATTTTTATGCATAATCATATAGATCTAAACAAAATTCTAAAGAATTAACATGGTTTGTACATACTCAATATAAATAAAAATCTAACAAATTAATGTTGGGTTTTAGAGGCACGAACACCATGTTCGGCGCAGCGGAAAATAACGATTCACCAACAACGAATCTTAAACATGGTTGTATAACATAAAAGCAAAAGGATAAATAATAACATATAAGTCCTTACAACGATTTGTACGCGGAATCCTCAACTATGGTATCCACGTAACGACTTTCTACCAACCCGCACCGATATGCCATCGTTGAATCTCGAGACGAATTTGCTAGGAAAATTCAGACTTGAGATTTTATGGAGAAATTATATTTCTTGTGTCTCTTTCTGAATTCCCATGGGACACATAATAGGGATTAACTTGTCTTAATTCCTAAGCAAGATATCGGGCCTAGCCCGTAATATAATCTCTACGGATTATATTTCCCTAGATATGTTCCTACGAATAATATCTTTACCATATCTATTATTCTTGTATAATAATATTTCAAATATTATTATTGAGATTTCATATTTAATTAAATCTAATTTAATTAAATAATAATAATAATTAATTCCAAATATAATTATTATTATATTCTCCATAAATTAAATATTATATCCAATACAATATTTAATCAACCAACTATAATTGGTAAATTGCCATTACTTGTTGTGTGACCCATAGGCCCTCGTATATCGAGCGATTAGTCAAACTAACGGTCTTAATTGAACCCTAGACAATAAATCAGACAATCTCAATATACGAGGTACGTTGCGAGGAAAACTGCAACTACCTGTAATATTGTGGGCTATTGTGATATCTTCCTTTCATTCACGAATACCCGATTAAGTCTTGAACATGATGAAGTGTCTATTCAAATAACTTAATCATGTTATCCCAAATCACTAATTGATCAAGTATATCACACTTAGCCACAAAGTCTAAGTTGATGCGCGTCGGCCGACGACTTAGATCCAATTATGATGAGAAGACGAGTATTCTCTCTAAATCCACATTGAGGAATGAATCATATTCTTAGCTCAATTACCACGCACATGCATTTCGTGATGAACCCAATCCATGCCATATCTACCCGTGGAAGGGTGCAAGCGTCGGTCATGGTCAAAGTTCACCACTCCACACATGTCGTGTGTATTGACCTCAAGTCAGAGGAGTATCACATCGCTCCCACTAACCGAGACACCCGTAGACACATTATGTGGAATTACATCAAACGGTTTCTCGGATGGGTATACCAATACCCTCTAAGGTATCTGTGCATCCATCATGAGATACCCGGTATCTCGTAGTAAGTGAGATCTTACTACACTCTCTAAGAGTATGATGTAGATCGCACACCAATCTCAATTGCATCATCAATATCCCATTCTTGATGATCCTTGATCGGGGCTATTTGAGAATCATACTTAAGTCATCTGAGTTCTCACTCACTCAATGACAGTAGTGATTCATGGGAACACAAATAAGAATATATGCAAACAATTAAACATTATATTCAGATAAATGTAACGCCATTCATTTAATATTAAACCAATATAATATTAAACCAAATCTGAATATTATCTTAGTATTATGTCCTTTCGATGGATTGTCTCTAGGACACTAACACTAACAATTAACATATCACATATCAAAAACTAAAGACTAATCAAATGTTTTAAAATAAAATTTAAACGGTAAAAATTTGAAAAACTTACGATTAAAGGGTAGAGGTCGACCTAAAAAGAACTTTGATCGGGATGAAATTGGCTCCTGAGTGTTCGCCGGACGTCGCCCTCTTCTTCTTCGATTTTGCTTGATTTTTGCTCATGTGAGGAATGAGCTCGTCGGCGCTGCCTTACATAGACAAAAATATTTTACGACGGACAACAACCCGCCGCTAAAATTGCCGCCTTTAGGCCAAAAACGACATCGTATTTGGAGATTTACGACGACTATGCCCGTCGTAAATATTAAATTCAAAATTAACGATGGGCCAGCCCGTCGTAAATAAGTCTCCGGTAATAAATTAGCACCGCTTCTCGAAAATCGCGGCCAAAACGTCAGGTGTTACGACGGGCATGCCCGTCGTAAAACATAAAGTTAAACTTTACGACGGGCTTCCCGTCGTAAACTTGTTGGCCACAATAAGTTTGCACCGATTCTGAAAGATCGCGGTCAAACGGTTGGAATTTTACGACGGCCTAGCACGTCGTTAATGTCGATTTTAAATTCTACGACGGACCTTCAGTCGTTAAATTTGGCGGAATAAACAAAGAGCGGGTCCTACTTGTTTCTCGACGGTCGTCCCCGTCGTAAAAATCAAGAATTAACGACGGATTTTTGCAACCCGTCATTAATTTTAAGCCCGAACGAGCTTTGGTTAATTTCCGTCATAAGTCCGTCGTAAAACATGTGTATTAACAACGGAATCTTTGGCTGTCGTTAATTTTCGTCGTAAAAACGCATATTTTTTTGTAGTGATTCCCCTAACAATGTAAAAAACAAAAGTAATTAAAAAAACAATTTTGATCTATACTATTAATGAAGTCAACACAATTTCTTATTCGGAAAATTTGATGAATTATGAAAATGTTGAGGTGTGTGAAGATTTAGTTTCCAAAAATTTATTGAAAAAATATAAAAGGAGAAGGTCGTGCAAACAACAATTCTCAATAATTTAAGTTTTTTACAATTTATAATTTTTTGTCTATAAAATTAATAATGTTGTATGGAAGATAAGATCGATAGACGGTTCCAATGATTGAACAACCCTACCATTAATTAACTCTCGAGTATAAATAATTTCCTAGTTTAGATATCACTTCCTTTGTTAAGGAAAAGCCAATTATGGCTCATATCAATCATCTTTTCCACTAGGGCCACAAGACAACATTAATCCACGCCAACAATCATGGCCATAAAGGATAATGATAGTATATGTGAGAGAGATGAACATGGTGGACGATCAATAATTTTTATTTCTGCTAAACAATATTAGTTGATCAATATTATTTATTTTTATTGAACAATATTAATTATAAACTGGTTGCACAAACTATATATATATATATATATATATATATATATATATATATATATATATATATAAACAAATTTGTCAAAAGTGAAATACAATGTAAAACACATAAAGATTGGTAAAGTATTATATGAAAATAGTTCATGATAAATTTAGTATGAAATATTTTTAAAAATATCAAATATTTGATGAGGAGTATCAATAATCTCATCAGAAGTATAAAAAGTCTTAGTCGGTGATATTATATTGTAATTATTGTAGATTTTTTTGACCCAATTTTTAATACTCCCGGTGAGATCTTTGGCACTCTTAATAATATATTTAATATTTTAAAATAATTTTATGGTAAATTTATATGAACTATTTTTATATAAAACCTACCAATATACTTTATAATGCCATGTATAACATATGACTTAGTCAATACATATTTAATATGTTCATAATATTAGAAGTATCGATTAGTTGGTAAGACGATAATAAACCATTTAATTTTGATCCACGTCATAACCAATTTATTACACCACTTCACATGTGAATTTATATCAATGATATTAGATTGAACATGAATTTTGTGATATGTGTGAGAAGACAACATTTCCATAATTTCTCTCTTTCGGAGGTGGGGGAGTTGTTTATGAGAAAACACACCTACATCCAATTATTAACCCCCTAAATTATCAGTGCCTAATTGCAATCTAATATTGCTTAGATTAACGATGATACAGTGGAGCAAGAGCTTAAAATATTATATTGACCACTTTTTAATCTATTTATAAAAAAAATCATAGAGAGATAATGGATGCTGTCATATTCCACAAAGAAGGGTCGAAATGGGGCATGTAGTAGACTGACCATCCACCTACCACCTCTAGTGAAAGAAGGTGAACGTCGAATCAAAATTATTCAATATTCTATTAATTAAAGATTTAAATTTAATTAAGTAAACATAAAAAAATAAATTAATATGAATATAATTGTATAAATGTTAATTAAATTTTACATTCGACATTTTATGTTTGACAGTTTAAAAAAGATAAACAAGTAACTACGAAAACTATTCAAACACAATTAAAGTTTGTTCAAACATAATTCTAATAGTAACCAAATAAGTTTAAACATAATATTAAAAAATGTGTTTGAGTACTCAATTTAATTTATTTACAATTAGACTTGTGTGCATGTCTTCCGTGATTCCATTGAGATATTTCCATCCGAATTCTCAATTTTGATATTCTATTTTTTTTTTTTAATAGTGCTATATATAAAGAGTAATAATAGATTAAAAAAAATGAAGTAGAAGAAGACAAGATTCAACATGTATATAAAGAAACCGACACATTTCAAGACATAATAAAGAAAAAAAAGAGGCACCAATTCTCCGGGGGGAATTAATTTCAAATACAGCCTATATTTTATTTTCTAATGTAACAAAATAATCTTCAATATGGATATTGAAATCCTAACTACATTGTGTTTTGCCGTTAAATCCGTTGGTTAACTATAATTTGTGCATTAATTCTTGTATACATTCAAGTGTATACTTGGATTTTGGGTTAAATTTTAAATTAATTTTGACTTTCCAAAAGTCATTAAGTAAATTGATTTGAAATTTGACTAAAAATCCAAATGACTAAGCACTTGAGTGTACACAAGAATCACTCCAATTTGTAGGGCTTGGGGTTCAGGTTTTGCGAACTATCGAATTCTGTAATTTTAGAGAAGATACATTCTTTTACTTTTTTTTCCTTTAAATTTTAGATCATGACTTTTTTTTGGGAGATTCAAGCCATTTGAGCAATCACCATCTTTTGAGAATTATATCGCTACTCCGCTGACTTTTTAGGTTGGGTAACTTCTGATTTCTCTTCTATGTTGAGAGCCTCTAATTCCCCTTCTCAAGCTGAGAGCTTTGATTTCACTCTCAAAATGAATGCAATTGTTCTGTTTTCTTTGTATTGTCTTATGAAGTTAAATTTTAGTAATTTTTTTACAATCAAGGATTCATAATTCAATTTAGGATAGGAATCGAGCTTCAATTGCGTAATGCTGAAGATACGATGAAGGCACATTATATTTTCGCTTCTCCAATGACTTATAAAGTTATCATGCATACATTCTTTATCAGGCTTATGGGTCGTTTTCTAAGACTTATTGTTGAGTCGAACTTTCAACTATTGTGGAAGATTTTCTCGATAGTTTTTGTCTTTATATATCTCAAGTTATATATATTAGTTTTTTTTGTTTTTATATGAACGTTTTGTAAAGCAAGTTCACATACTTAAAAAAACATCATTTACCTTAATTAATGTTTTATTTCCTATTCTTCAATTATTATCCGATAACATAATAAATATACATAGTTTATTATTTACTATAGATTGTACTCCCTCCGTCCCAATTTTGTTTACCCATTTCATTATATACCCCCTTCAAACACTTCTAAATTACACCTCATTCCACTAATAATTACGTAGAAAATCATTTTTATTTTGTTTCATGCACTTTCGATTGAATAATACGCAATCATAAAAAAATTATTTTATCCATTTAAATACTACAAATTAAGTCTCACGAAAAAGTCAACAAAAGTCAAATGAGTAAACAAAACTGGGACAGAGGTAGTATCTAATTTCTGATGGTGCCGAAAGAAATGAGCCAACAACAAATATTAAAGTTTCTACAAAATTGACCGGCTAAGTTTGAGCAATAAATTGATTTTTGTCAAGTGTTATTGGGTTTATTGACATACATGGATGCGAAGTCCTACAAGTCAAGTGTCTAATGACTCAAATAGTGAAGCAATTAGAATGAATTTCCTAGAGTTAAGTTATGGCTATTGGATGCGAGAATCTGTCAAGTTCGTGAATCTTGAGTTTTTATGTTCTTTGTCAATCATTTCGAAATTCATTGAAATAATATCATAATTTTGAGTCTTAAACATAGTAAGTTGTGTAATCAAATCATATTATTACGTTGTTTAGAATGTTGTAGAGACTCCTACAAATATATAGACTTATTCTTTGTACTTGAAGAGTAAAAATCGAATGAAAATTATATTTGTGAATCCTATTGACTTGTTTAGAAGAAGAATTTCTTCTTATTTCCCCTTAACATTTTGGTAGATTCCATAAGGTGACGGAATTTCACTAATCTCTTTGATGAAGTTCATAAAATGAAGAGTTTTTTTTTTTTGAGTGAGAAGTCCATCTTCAAGTGTTGTCTTGTGTTACCTTCTCATTTCTTCAATTTTCCGGTACCATCACTACCTAATAAAATAGATTAATTATATAAAGAAAATTAGTTCTAGTGTGCACTTGAGTGCATGATATACACTTAAATTTTGAAAAAAATTATCTAGACAGAAACCAACAATACCCCAAGAAATAATCAGTAATACCCTTAAAAAACATCAGTAATACTTCAATTGCAAAAAATATATAGTTCGGTATATTTGTGTGTATTTTAAAAAAATAAAAATTGAAGTGAAAATAGAGCTTAAAATGCTATACATTAGAATTTGTTATAAAGAAATGATAATTCAATTGATTGGGGAAAAAGAAAGAACCAACCAATAACATATCTTTCCTTAAATCAAGAAAGAGATAATAGCGACATGATTTTTGGTTAGATAAATTAGCAAAGTACAAAAGTAGCAGAGTTTTCAAGACTTCAAATAACAAGGCAATGGTGGGAAAAAGAGTTCAAATATCAAAAGAAAAAAATTCCAAAGTTCACAGCCTCGCCTATTTATTTACTTATATATTTATGACTATTTCATCTTCATATTCAACTATTTATTAATTACTTCCTCGGTCCCAAACTAGGTTCCCGTTTACTGTTTGTACGGTTATTAAAAAAAGAATTATTTATTAGTATTTAAAATGATAAAGTGATGATAAAGTGGTAAAGTAGATGTTTTGGTTATTAGTGTATGGAGAATATAATATTAAAAAGTATTGTTACTTTTTTTATCAAAAGTAGATGTAGCAAATGAGTATCGGACGAACCTTTTTGGCAAACGAGAACGTAAGTTTGAGATGGAGGGAGTATGATTTTACGCTCAAATATCCCTAATTTATCCATCTATTATGGTGCAGTCGTAGTTAAAATATAGGGACTGACTTGAACGCAAAATACTAGTTATACTAGTAGTTACCCCACAAGAGTATGAGATCCCTGTAGTATGGGCAAGTATAGGGACCAAGTAGTATCGAACCCAAGGGAAAGTGTATATGCGAATAGAGCCCTGAAGATCTATACGTCGTTGTTAATATGAGTGCGTTCGGTTTAGGAATGTAATTAAACTACTCTAAAATCTACTTTTATCAATGCAAATAATAAAATCTAATAAAGAACTAAGGGTTTAATCAAATATGAAATGATGATGCTCAGGATAGGAATCCCTACGTATACTAACGGAGCTAGTACAATAATTAAAACAACCGTGATGTGCAAGTATTAATCCTAAGTGTACTAAAACTAGGCAATCAACTTCCCTACTCTAGCACCAGATTGAAAGACTAAAAGCTCAAGAATTAACCCTAATACTTCGTCATATCAACCTACTTCACAACCCACTAAACAAGTTTTATGGATTATTCTTAATTAATGAGACCCTTATTTACCCAAGGTGATACGGTCGTCCTCCCTAGATAAACCGGTAGATTATAAATCCCTTCTATAACCCTATCGTTAAGTCTACTTGTTATCAAAGAGTGATAAGATCGTCCTCTCTCTAATAATTTTCGTACTCAATTCCAAGATAATTCTAAGATTTATTTTAAGAATTCAATTAATTAAGAGAACTATCACTAAACAACACGTGTTATCCAAATTACGTACCAACATCCCACTTCTACGAGTTCATCATACCCCAAGCATACAAGGGTTTTAGCCTAGCATGATTTCAACGATAACGAAAGCAATTAAATAAGCAACAAACATAAACATGACGAGTTGAAGTGAAAAACTCAAGAACATAAACTAGGGTTTTGAGGAAAGAAGATTAATCCAAGAACGAATATCAAATAAAGAAATTAAATGTCTCACGTAACAAGTGTTGAAAAACGAAACAAAGAAAATCAAAATTAAAGTCTAATCTATGAATTCGTAATGTTAAAACCTCAATTACACGTAAACTATGCTTGCTCAAACTTTCGGTGCTCTTCTCTCTCCAAAAAACTATCTCTATGTGTCAAGTGGTGTCCAAAATCGTGCTCGGAAGGGGTATAAATAGGCAACGGGTCGAATTAAGAATTAATGGACCAAAATCCGCGTTCACTCGAGCAGAGCTCGAGTACTTAGTACTCGAGCAAGCTCCACTCAAGTACACCAATCTTCCAGATCAGGCTGAATAGTACTTGACCTCCTTAGCTCGAGTAGTCACTACTCGACCACCTTCAGCTCGAGTACTCTACTCGACCACCCGAGTAGTGAGTACTCGACCAAGCTCAGCTCGAGTACAATACTCGAGCACTTGAGTAGTGAGTACTCGAGTACTTCTTGCTTGAGTACTCCAGTGACACTTTTGCTCCCTCGAACTAATATTTTTCGTATTTCTTCCGTATCTTCTCATCCGGGTATCCGTTTGAGTCGATTCAAAGTCCTACGAACTCCATTCTTCGCCCTCTATCCATCTATGAGCATCAAAGAGGAAAATTCATTAGTTCATGAAAATAGTACTCAATTGACTCTAAATACTCATCGAAATCAATCAAAACACGGGCAAATCGAGCTATAAAATCTAACAATTTCACGCCTAATCAGGGACCCTAATTATAAATTGATTTAAAATATTTGTCATACACATAAAAAGTATTTACACAAAAAATATAAAGCTATGCAAATATTTTGAACCCCAATTTATATTAGAATCCATTTTTTTTAACCATTTTGTAAATTTTCCTAAAATATACCACTACCAAAGTAAGATGGAGTAAGATTTTTCTCTTGGTCTAACTAACAATAGGAATAATAATACATAATAATTCTAAAAAATTAATTAACAAAACTAACCATTTCAATAAAGTTAATTTATTACAATATAACAAGAAAATATCCAAAATTAATATTTAATTACATTTCAATTACTATAAGTGTATTGATTGAATGACGAAGTGGTTTAGCTTAAGTGGTTAAATCTTCACTATGTCATGAGGCCATGAATTCGAGTCACCATTTATCTGATAAAAAAAATTACAAAATTAAGAGATCGTGAGCTCGAGTCATCACTTAAGATAAATATTATATATATATATATCAAAAATTTAATAATTAGTGAGATGCGTGTGAGAGAGAGATGATACAGTACAAATGTAGGGATAGAAGTAAGATGATACAATATAAATGAAGGGATACAAGTAAATAAGAGAGGATTTTTTTTTTCAGGACTGTAATTTAAGGGGGTGACAAAATGAAGACCATAACTTATCGGACTGACAAAATGAAGATCGTAACTTTCAGGATGAAAAAATGAGGAGCGTTACTTTAAGATTGAAAATTTAAGGACCGTAACTTTTAAATGTTGCAAATTGGAGCCAAACTCAACTAGAATTCATGTTAATCGGCCTGATTTGGACCTAAATTCTGCCCATAAGGGACCTATTATCCCGATTTGCATTGATTCGGGCTAATTTGTCCTCAGTTCGCTACATTTTTAGAAAGTATTGTTCTTAATTTGACAGTCCAAAATATTACAGTCCTCATTTGCAACCCCCATAAGTTACAGTCTTGAAAAAATTATTTGCCTAAAGAAGAGGTTGAAACTAGGGATTTAAACGAGCCGAGCCGAGCCGAATACTGTTAAGCTCGAGCTCGGCTTGTTTGGATTTTTTTAGGCTCAAGCTCTATTAGTTGAGCTCGGCTCGTGTGTAAATATTTAAACTCGCAAATAGCTCGAGCTCGGCTCGAGAAAAGCTTGTTTTCAAATTAATCAAGCATAATTCGAGCTCGAGCTCGAAAGACTCAATTCAAAAAGCTCGGCTCGAAAGGTTCAGCTCGAAAAACTAATTAGAATTTTAAAAGTTGTACAAAAATAACACATCTAAAATATGTCTAATTAAAAACATAGTTATCCATGATAATAAAAACACCACCTAAGCAAAGACCAACAACTAATTTGGAAGCTAAAAAAGGCAATTAATGGTTTAAAATAAATCTATCCCAAATAACATACAATAATATTATGTTACATGCTTATGGATATATTTTTAAAATATTTATATAAAAAATAAAAAGTAATTAAACGAGCATGTTCACGAGCATATTAACTAGCCTATTCGCGAACCTGTTTGCGAATTAGTAAACGAGTCTTTTCACGAGCCTGTTCATGAGTCTGTTCGCGAGCTCCGTAAACAAGCCTGTTCGTGAGCTTTCGTGTCGAATACCACCAGGCTCGAGCTCGGCTCGATAAAATAATCGACCTCGAAATCGGGCTCGAGTTCGGCTCGTGAAACTTAACAAACGAACTCGAATGAATATTTTTCGAGTCGAGACCCGAATAGCTTGCGAACGGCTTGATTTGATTACATCCCTAGTTGGAACAAAATGAAAAGGGCAAAGAAAGATACAATTTTTTTGTATAAGACATTATATTTCTTTAGATTTTTGTGATGCTTTTGAAAAATAAGCATTACAAAAACAAACAAAAGTATTTTATATCATGTATCATGCACGTATTTTAGAATTGAAAAACTCTTTTATTTAAAATTTCATTGACTTATCCGTAATATACATACTATCTTATATCATTATACTTTTTCTTTGTTGATAAAGTCAATTTAAATTGGACTACATAAATCATTGGAGTAACATTTTGGCGCAACATATGCAATACGACTGGTGCAATTTTAGTTAAAAAAATTACCAAGTTGTTCTATATTTTTTTTTGGGCGAATCAAGAAAAAAGTGGTTGAAAATTATTAGTTCATGTAATGAAAAATATCAACTCATTAAAAAAAAAAAATTGTATATTGAGAAATTACTAATATTAATATTATACATCCTACAAACTAATACTCCATCCATCTTGGTGACATTTTTTCTTGTAGATGTCAATTTAGCTGAGTCGGCTTAAACCGGCCTCTCAAGGAGATAAATCTTGCAGGTGAACGCTCCCCAACAAGCTGAATGGGCCTCGGCCCTTAAAAGTTTGACAACCATCATCAGGGTAAGGGTAAGAGCACTTTCCTACTGGTCGTTGTCAGGTAACATTGGCAAAATGAATGTTTTTCTTCTTCTTGGCACTGTTTCTAAGGATGATTTGATCGCCTGATTTAAGGAAAGGATGGGGAAGGCTAATTTGATGAGGCACCTCCAAGACCTGCGGGTTCGACATTGGTATTATACTTCATTGCCATGAAAATACCTAGGATCAAATGAAGAAGGATTTGTAAAGGTGAAGAACATTTTTAGAACATTGAATGCAACAAAGACTAAAATCCTAGTTCCAACAAGGACCCAAGGATTCTTCCTTAGCCGTGTGTTCTTTACATTTATAGTTTATCATTCATTCCTCAAATCATTACGTGATACTCAATATTTGAACCCACACGATAAAGCCACATCCCATATACAACAACCTGGTATTATACTTATGCTATCAACATTTTTTTTTATTAATATATGACCAACAACATATTAACTTTTGCCTAAAGTAATGAATATTACTGAAAAATAAATGAAATGAGTACCATTTTTGTTAATATTGTATGAATTTATAAGTTAAAGATAGTGTATAGGAGTATTGTTTTTACTATTTATGAAATGAGAAACTTATTATGATAGTCAAGACAAATGAAATACTTTTCTTTTGTATGCACTTGCTCTTTTTTTTTTTTTTTTTATAAACTAATACTCCTCATTATGTATATCAACTTTTTTTACTCAATTATTTACACTGTAATCAAAACTTAATCAAAATGATTGCAGCTACACGATGCAATTAGTTAGTGCAGAGATTTTTTTTTTTTTTTACCTATCACTAGACATTGACTCCTTTCCTCCCCAACACTCTGCTTTTGTCTATTTTCCGAATTTAAGAAACGATCTAAACCGAAGTTTTGGAAATTCAGCAAACCTACTTTTGTGGAGGACTTGATACCAACTAAATCAAACTTCTCTTTCACCCATAAAATCTACAATTATGCACGGTATCGTGCATCATAAATTATGACTGGAAAGTTTAATTTTTTGGATCTCAATATAACTTGTAGATATTTTTATCTTATTTCAAATCTATCTACTCACTCTACTT
This sequence comes from Ballota nigra, assembly GCA_947034835.1. Lineage (NCBI taxonomy): Eukaryota > Viridiplantae > Streptophyta > Magnoliopsida > Lamiales > Lamiaceae > Ballota > Ballota nigra. Next base: position 41,455,204 of record OX344723.1, on the reverse strand, counting down.
TCAAATAAGTTTTGCTTTCGAGTTAAATTTTATTTCAAATTAAGTATTCAATTAATTTATTTTTCCAGAATTTCTTATTTATTTACTATGTGTATCTCTACAAAATCTATTATTTTTTAATTAATCCCTTATATATTTTAGTTAAAGATTACTCAAGTTCCCTTTATTTAATTAGGACCAAAAACGGGATAGAGGATCTCAACTAAAATGAGATGTTGGGTGAGTCATCAGAGCTTTACCTTTAACATCCCAATTGTTTTGGCAGTAAAAAGAAAAAGAATAATTCCCCCCTTATTAGGAAAAAGACCCATGAAAGATTGCCAATTACCTTATTTTTCGATCTCATATAATACAGATTCTGTCAAATCAAATCGAGCAACTTTTGTCGTCCAAATTCCCTACTTTAACAAGACTTACAAATACTTAATTTAAAAATCAAGGACAATTCACTTATTCATTGGGAAAAACTAAGAAAAATCAATACGTAACCCCCGCCCACCAACCAAAAGAAAAATCTACAGAGATAATAGTGACCTGTTTGCTTGCTAGTACAATATATTCCGTTGATATGTCCACACTAGTAAGTAAATATGCAAAAGAACAAACAGAGAAGAGTTGACAAGCTTTGTGATCACAAAGCTATAAAACAAAGAGAAAATTCCAAAGATCTCTGTTCGTACCACTCCACAAACACACACACAACACACACTCCGTACAATTAGTATACAACTAATATTGTTCAATAAAAATAATTAATATTAATAAGTGAAAACAACAAAAATATTTTCTTAGTTAAACCAACTAATATTGCATAATGAAAACTACTAATATTGTTAAAGAAAAACGACTAATATTGTTTAAAAATATACACTTTTTTTTTGGTCAGAGTTTAAAAATATACACTAGTTGATGTATATATGAATTTGCCTAATACATATATCTACATATATTCATCTGCAGCTTCAATTATTCCTACTTTTTCTAGGAGATATCACATGTTTGCCCAACTACTTTTCTACATGGACGTTTACAGATTAAAATAAGAGCAAGCCCTCCAAGAACGTATTCATGTGGTTTGGTAGATGCTACACTTCATAGAATCCATCCAATATAGGTATAGTATCTACCACCCCTACCCCCACCCCTTTATAACATTAGTGTGTGTGTGTGTGTAAATAGAAGACATGCTGCATCAATGAAATTCACGATGTGCAACATAAGTTATACCATATTCAGACAACAGTGACATCTAGTTAAATCATAAAGTCCAAACTAATATGCTAATTATGATAAAGAGGTGACATCAACGCTTAACTCATAAGTTCAGACAACAGTGAGATGCAGGTAAATCATACAGTCCAAACTAATATGCTAATAAGATCTTCACTACTTGATCCAACAAGAGCGTATGATAATGAAAATATAAACGTACAACACAAGATAAAAAGATGTTGAACACACACCAATTCCGTTGATTTCTAAGAATACAAGGAAGAGAGATAAAATCATATTCAACACTCTAATAACAACGTAGAACCTGTCTATTTATAATATGAAATAACTTTTTCAACAGGAAACACCTAATATAATAAAATCAAATTTTAAACATAATTATAACATAGAAATATAATGTTGATCTTCATCAATATCTCCATCACTACCACAGTTTAAAGATTCAAGCTTAGTTATAACGACAATAGCTGGCATGAATGCTTAATATACAGTTTGCAGGTAACAAATAAGTACATAAAATAAATTGCATATTTACAGGCCAAATATTTAGTGATTACGAAACAATGGATCATAGAAAATGCATACTTGTTCAGCTGCTTGAAGAGGGGCCAAAGTACATGCAGATAGGTGGATTAATCCTGAAGATGGAGAGAATAGCAGATGGTATTGTCCATATCCCATCACCACAAATTAAACCCGAAGCAACGGCACCGGCATAATCTTCCGCATCTTTCCTATTTACCCGTTCCCACACGAACAAAATCACAGTACCCACAAACATGTCAATTGCAAAGTAAGCTCCAATGTAAAACGGGACTGCCATCGCCATCGGAATGGGAATGTACTGTGAAATCCTTTTGGGAGTTACATCTCTCAAAAGGTTTATAACGAGTGCAGCTATAAAGAAACCACAACAAATGGCAAGACAATGCTTTGGAAGTTCAGAAAAGCCCTCAACTCCCAATATTGCCATTTCCCGGTATATAACTGCATACGGGGCTTTGTATGGACTATCAGGTGACCCAATATCGAAGGCACTCCAGTAAAGCCAAAACGTGAGGGGTGCAATTATACAGCCCATTGCTGTTCCGACAATTTGGCTGACAAACATGGACTTAGCTGATGACTGAGTTAGGTAACCGGTCTTGAAATCTTGCATTAGATCAGCAGCTGTGGAGACGATGGACATCATAACACCACAAGCTGCTAACCCGGCTAATACCCCGCCCTGGCTTCCAACGAGGGAGGCAATGATAAATAGACCGATTTTTCCGTATGTGGAAGCCAGGCTCCAGTCAGTTAGCCCAGTACCATATGAATTGCAGAAGGCAAGGGCTGGGGCTATTATGTAAGAACAAAGGACTAAATACCACTTAAGAGGTGGGAAAATCATTGGCATTACAGCCATTGATATAGCAACCAAGCAAACGTAACCTGAAGCAGCAAACCAAAATGGGATTCTGTCTTTGAGGAAAATCTCGTCGCATTTCTTTTGTTCCATCAGTAATTTGGAAGTGATAGCATCTGTAAAGAGGGCAAAATGTGAGTTCTATTTGAGTTGCAAGCAAATATGGAGCTTATCGTTTATTCTACGAGACTGATTTACACAGAATAAGGGGCTATAAAACGAGATTGACGATAATCTTAAAAGACTTCCCCATTGTTCCTATATTTCACTTGGAGCATGTTCTCATAAAAGGGTTGAATTTACCAGATATCATGATTAAAATAAGGGGGCAAGTTTACGCAATGCACTAGAAATGAATTAACATTTCATGGGAAGAACAATTGGTTTAAAATCCTTGCAGAGCAATCAGCATATGCAGGATTAACATCTTGTAATATCCAAAGATTTGGAAGAACAATTCTACCTGTAACATCCTTGACGATTGGAAGGCGTTGTCGAGAGCTGCATATTTCTTTTATAGTTACTGCTATGATCTTGATCAAATTGTAAATCCCATCCCCTAGAATAAGGGAAATGGCTACAAAGACCTACAGGAAAGAAGGAAGATGTTAGGATGAATGAGCCTAAGTTATTGTGGAAAAAAGGTACCAGGTTAAAAAGAAAATAGAAAAGAAAGCAAATACGAGCCAGCTACCATAAAATAGAACAATTTTGGAAAGGTACACAAGAAGTACTTGTTTTGAGTAAGAAAACAAAAGAACTAGTTACTAGAACAATGTTAAACACACACATCATTTGGCTAAAATTTACTTCTGGTACCTTATATCCATAGAGTCCTTTAAAATCGTTACTGCCAAGATCAGCTGGATACCAATCACCTGCCTTCTGTGAAATAAACGGCCAAAGAAAACCCCATGATACAATAGCTCCAAAGAGGACTGAGCAATTGACTATGTGAGGACAAATTAGTCCACATCCAACATATGTTGGGCTAAAGTCGAAATAAAACCTGCATAAATTTTCATTGTTTGAGATCTATGATGTTAAGCTAAATTAATCATCCAAAAAAAAAAAAAACGTTTCACTTAAAGGACACCACTAAATATAGTAGAAAATGTGCCATAAATGAGCTGAATGAAAATCACTTACGTATTCTTGAACAGTGTCAGTCCAAGACTTGGGAAATTGTCAAACCCACATGAATCACCAACACCACTAAAGAACCATTTAAAGCAGCTAAAAATGAAACTTATGCTTAAATATTTCCCCAGAGAAGACACCTGCTTTCTGAAAAACAAAAATGAATAAATAAATACAATTGCGATTTGATAAGATGCAAGACTTCAGTGGATAGTCATTAAGGTATTATACTATTATTGATTTAAAGCGGCATGCATCACAACCGTATTTATGAAGATATTATATGTGTGGTAATTATTTATGCATGGACAATGATAAATCATTTAAAATTCCAGAGACTTATTGCTCACACATTTCTGAAGGGGTATTAATTTGCAGCCCTGTCTGTAAGTTAAGTGTACATAAAAAGAGGTTCTAGCGAAGTTCATATTGGAAAGCAAGTGTTAGAAATAGGGTTCTATTCCAACAGTGCTCATAAACATGGACAAAATCAATGAGTTGACAATTTCACTAACATTGTATTCCCTCCGATTCAATATAAATAATGTTTGATTTTGTTTCAAATAATTTGATGTTTTAGATAATTTTCATATTTTCCCCTTTTACCCCTATCGCAATCAAAAAATTTATCATAATTTTGAGCTAACCTTTATTAATTAATTCTCTCGTTCTTCCTTTTTGTTCCATATGAAATCATCTTCCATTTTTGAATGAGGGTATAAATGTCATTAAGCATTCATTATTAATTTTACAACAAACTCTAAAACATCAGTTATTTTGAATCAGAGGGAGTGTATCGACAATATTCATTCCAACAGTCCGACTACTAAAATATAAAATCTACAGCAAAAAAAATTTAGAAGAAAATAGACTGCTTACTGGGCAAGTTCAGCTCCAGTGTTCGTATGGAAGCTGTTGATGAGCATAGCCGTGGCAGTTCCACTAGGATATGTCAGCTTATAATCCAAAACCATAACCTAAACTTATGCCAATATAAAAGTGTTAAGCACAATGACATCTGAAGAGTACAATCAACTCCAGTGTACATTTACTGAGTGTTTCTAGTTACTAAACAAACATCTTAACTTTAAAAAGATAAACAAACTGGTTAAGCCCATGCATTACTTTTAACAGGCTTGCACCTATTTCTCAGTCTACAGCTGAATTCAGTGCACTAGGAGAGGAGGAACTAGTACAGTATCAACACATGAAAGAAAATTACATTCTAACTCCAAAAGCATCCCTTTCAAAAAAAAAAAAAAAAGAAAAACTCCCAAAGCACCAATCAGCGAGCAATTATTGACAGGGAACAATCACATTCCAGTAATATAAATTAAAAAATTGTAAATAACAGGGAGTTGGCCTTCAATGACCCGACGGAGGGAAAAAGAAATTTGAGTGGTCAATTTTAATTGGCATAATATAACTACTACTTGCCACTTGCCCCCTCCAAGTTTAGATTTGTGCATTTTATATATACAAGAAGTCTGAAATGAACTTTTAGAAATTGCAACAAAGCAACTGTTGATGCTGCAGGACCATAAGTCAATGAAAGTGAAACTTCTCCTTTAATCTTTATCCAAGAAAGTGTCCTCTTCTAGTTCATTTCAACTTAAAATTAGTTTACTAAAAATCATTCAATAAGTCCATAATTCTGCTTTAGTGTTGTAGTTATTTATAGCATTACATCAAGATTTTTGGAAATTAATCTGCTTTGTATCTAAAAAGATTGACGTCTCAAAATCAACGCTCTGCCAGCCCAATGATTGGTCAGATATGTACATATGGAAACATCACGGAAACAAGTAGAAGCAACCAGTAACCAAAGCCATGAAAAGAAGCAATGATTTATGTTATCTACTAATTATTGAATTAAGTAAAATTGGAATGATAATATACCTTCCGAAGAGGAACAAGGCTAAAAAGCCCAAGAAAACTAACAACAAAAATAAAGCCCATCATCCATAGCAATCCAGGGTTCTTCACATCCTCCGCACGATTACCCGGATAATCTTCACCAATAAGCTTGTATGTTTTCTCATCCATAGAAAGCAAGTAAGATCCAAACCCCCCTGTCAAGATGATCACAAAGAGCAGAACAATCTTCATTCCATCCAAAAATACAGCACAACAGTTCATCAGCTGATTAGTTTCAGGTATATTGATTAACAACTCAAACCGGTTTTCCTGAAGTTAATTTTAAAAGGAAAGGAAAATTACCACTGAAGGCGAGTCCATAGCAAGCCACAACACAGGTTTGAATAACGGTGTTCTCTTGGCGGGTGAAAGGCTTGACCGAAAACCCCAATTTGGTGAGAAACCCGGTCCATGTTTTGACGAAGAAGAAGCCGAGCAAACCGGCTGCGACGTTGAGCGAAGGGATGATCCCCACTGTTAGATTGAGCTTGTGCGTGATTATACAGAAAAGCCCCCCTAGTATGGCGCTAACCACAAGGCCTCTGATCGTAATCTGCTCCTTCCACTCGGGAATTCGTTCCTCGGCAGCCGCATTTTGGTCCTCGGGGAGCAGAGGCTCAGATATCTCCACCGGCCCTGCTCGCTCCGTTCCCATCGCGAGTGAGGAAATTGGGGTTTTCGGTGAGACTTGAGGTTTGTATCTGGTTTTGAATTTGTTTATTTAGATTAGATTAGATTTGGGGAAGTCGTGGGCCTGGGCACCATATCCCTCCTGCAGTTTTCTCCGATTTTAACTAAACTCGGATCGGATTCATTTAACTTTGCTTTATCTATGTGTATTTTAATTTTTTAAACATATTATAAAAATTAGGGTACAACAGATACTTCAATTTTTACAAGGTATATGTGGTCCCACAAATTGAGGAACAAGTTTGAAAAAGAAAAAAAAAAAAAAAAAAAAACTTACATACATTCAAAATTTATTATTTATTTTTATTGAAAATATTAAGTTTTCTTTGAATTTTTTTAACTTTTAACTGTGGATCACCTAGAAAAAAAAATCAGGAATTGAGTGTCAAACATGTAAAACTTGAAACCACCGAGGGCATATTGGGAAAGTTGTATCCTTAGCATGTTAGGTGAGTCATTACAGCAAGCAATGTCACGTTTAACGCAATTTAGCCTTATTTTGCGGTTACATACATTGACGTAAACGAAATATTTTTCTGTTTGTTTTGACCCCAAAGATATTTTGGAGATATATTATTATCACAGTTTGTTGTTCTTTTCTGATTGAATTTAAAATCATAGAAGCTTGTTATTTTCATTCTGCAGAGATATTACTATTTATGGGCATCCATACTGACAGTCTTTTTGTCCTCAAACTGCAACTAATTCAGTTATGGCAACTGGAATAAAATCTTGAATGGCTAAAACAATATATTATCCCATGAATAATTTAATTTCAGGATTGATTTATTTTTATGAAGCTATGACAATTGACAAATATCAAGTTCTGGTATAATTCGAGTTAACCCAATGGATCTTCAACTTTATATAATTTGCAAGCTTTATATAACCCAACTCGTTCGAACATTCAAAAGCTTGCCTTTCATAATGCACTGGATCAAGCAATAGGACAATCGATATAATCAACTTGGCCCAACCCAATAAGGCCCATCTGGCGGTCCACTTATATAATAGATCATGACTAGCACAGGACCCCGCGTATTACGCGGGTTTGATATTTTATATATATATATATAAAATATATATATATATATATATATATATATAAAGTGTTTAAATTAAATATTTTAAATATTAATTCAATCAAAATATAGTTTTTTTTAATTCAATCAAAACATCAATTTGTAATTAAAAATCATAATAAATTATTCCAACTAACTCGTGCAAATTAAAAAATGTGGTTTACATAGTAAAAATAAGTGAATAGAAGGTATGAATATAAGTATAGAATATATAAATATTATCAAAGATATCATAAAGTTATAGAATTTTAAAATAAAGGATTGAGAGAGGTGGGGAGATTCACAAATATATATATATATATATATATATATGTATATGTATATGTATATGTATATGTATATGTGTGCGTTATAGATAAATGTGGAGTTTCTCGGATATATAAAAAAATTGGAGTGAATGGTAGTGGACTAATTCAAGATTTTTAATTTAATTTAAGTAATTTTAGAATTTTTAGATTAGAAGTTAATATAATTAATAAAATAGGAAGTTAATAGAATAGGTAGTTAAGGAGAGAAGTCCGGTGATAGCAGGATTTTGAAATAATTCATGATTGGGCATGCCAAGTAGGAGAGAGAAGATTCACAAATAGAGGAGGTAGTGATTCACGTGATTTATAGTGTTATTATATTTGTCGTCGTGAAATGTCATCATGCACTTAATTTGATGTGAAACATATGTTCAGTATTCTAGTTGAACTATTGCTTTTGAAAGTTGGAATTATGTTACATTATTGTATCGTTTTGCTTGTCATTTAATTTTATTAACATGTAGCTTATGGAGTACATTTTAATTGTTGTTCAGTGAACCATTGATTTAGGAAGTTATATATATATTTAAATTGTTACCAAATGATTTTTCTCATCATATTAGCGATCAAGATAAAAAAAAAAATTTGACCGGAGACATAGAGATTAAAAATAAAAAAAAATTATACCAACTAGTGTTAAGCAGTCCAAATATGTCCAACTACAATCCGTATACAAATAACATTTTGAATTATGAAATTAATTTAAAATAGAAAATAAAACCACGTCGTAAATAATAAATTAGCATATTGTTGTTTGTAAACTCTAATAAGCGCTTAATTGTGCCCCTTTTACCTCTTAAACTAATTAAATAATCATATTCGAGTTATTCATGAAAAGCATTCATAGACTAACATTGGTTGTGTAAACCTAATCTTCAAAATTTCTTCTTCCATCTTTGATCTAATCCATATCCCACCCCCACACACATTTGATGACTCAATCCGGATGCTACCGACCAAAATGGGGAAGCAAGTTGCGGTTGCACTCTGGTTTGGGCTGGTGTGGATTTTTTCAAACACAAAGAAATAATCTTATTTTTTATGGAGATAAAATTGTTGATGCCATAAACACTAGACTTTGGAGTTGAATTAGTGTCAAATTTGTTGGTTGTTCTGAGATTCTCTTGTAATAATTGGCTTGTAAATTTGAGAGCAATAGATTGTTGATCTTGTAAATAACTATTGTATTCAAGTATCTCTTATACTTTTTTTGGTTGGAGAAAGAATCTTCTACTTAAAAAAAAAATGATGAAATGATGTCATGATATATTAGTAGGTAATTTTCAATCCAATTTACATATTTAGGGGGGAAAAAATCACAAATTGTCATGTCACTTTTTATATGAGCAAGTTTGGTCCTTTGAGTACTAATTTTGGTCTTTTTCGCTGAAAAATTGTCCTAATTTTTTTATATTGGTCACGTTAACGGTCGTCACTACTATAATTTGAACGGTTTTACATCCAAAAAGAAAAACCCTTAATTAATTTTATGATTCGATTACACATACCCTAAGAATTGCACTTCAAAATCGTGAATTCTTGTGGCTAATTTTGAGCGATTTGTGGTGAGTTATAAATTAGGCATATACTATTTTATTCTTCTCGTCGAGCTCGTCATTTCGATACATTTTTTTATGTCATTATGTATGCTACAATTGAATTGTCGATAATTTTTTCGGTCAAAATTTAAAATTATCAGAGAAAATAACCAAAATTGATACTAAAATTAATAAAATAAAAGATTAGAGAACAATTTATAAACTCGGACAAATGACATTTTTTCCTACAAATTTACACCGTTACCGTTGGAGAAGAGCTGAACACTGATTTCTAAGCTATTGTTTCTCGTTTTATGATTCTTTTAGGTTTTCACAACTTTCATGGTTCTTGAAATGGGCCATGTATAATTTTTTGGTGTTTAGTGTTTGTTGTTTTATAAAATTGTAGGAGTATTTTATTGTAGCCATATATACACATAAATACATTTGATAATTTCAATCCTGATATTTTGTACCTTTTTATTTGCTTTCTGTGTTGCTCCCTTCCCCACGCTCCTTGCCCAAATCCGCAAACTTTGAGACCGAATTTTGAAAGGAAAAAAAAGAACACCGTAAATTTAGTGACAATTAATTCTATTTTTAAATCACTTGTCAAAGAAAACAAATGATGATTTGATGAGTAAATTTATTTGAAAAAAAGGCCATGAGGCTTAATCCAGTAGTTCGCCCTCTAATTCTTTTATTTTTTATTTTTTTTAATTGTCGTAAGGCGCGGCTTTTTAAACCCACAAATTTGCTTAGTTGACCAACTACTTAGTATACTCACCTCATATTTTATATATTTTTTAATTTTACTTAGTACACTCATTTTAAATTTACAACTATATCCTTAATATAATGTTTGCACCCATCCAATAAAATATATACATACAATCATTACTAATTTAATTAATAGAACACACCCACCACATTCACCATTTCTAAAGCAGTTTATGACGGATAAAATCGTAAGGTAATGTTCGACACACAAGTGAAAGTTGGAATCACCGGAAGTTCTCAACCTTCAATCCAAATGCCTCAGTGTCTTTTAATCTTTTATTTCACTACCTCCCCAAATAACCTGAATAAAACAAGTTAATTTTCATTGAAAAATTCCATCTTTCTCCTCCTTATTTAACAAAGAGGGCATGAGAAAATGAGATCACCCTAATTTTCTTTTAATGGGTTCTGAAAAAGAATGAAAACCGAGTCATATTAAGAGCATTATTTTGATAAGAGATAATTGCAAAGTTGCAAATAAAGAAATCTGATGAACTTTTGTTATGAAGGAAAAAATGGAGAAGGAAAGTAACGAGGGGTGTTTTTTTTTTTTTTTTTTTTTAGTATGGTTTGTAAAAAAATGGAGATTGAAAATATATTTTCAAATTCAGCATTTAGATATGAGTGAGAGAAATAAGGTGGGCTTAGTAAATTTGATTTTTTTTTAATTATAAAGAGTATTTTAGTACTTTTAATTAGGGATATTTTATAAAAGAAATATAAGTGGGTATACCAAGTTGGGCTCTTCTACGGTCAGGTAGGGTGTTCGCCCTACCTGATGTCAGGGATCCAATAGAAACTTGTCACATCATTTTATTTCGTTAAAGGCAATTTAGTTTCGCTATTAAACAAAATAATAAATTATTTTTTAAAAATTAAAAAATTACTATTATGTCCTTATAACAATTTTAAAGAAATATATATATATATATATATATATATATATATATATATATATATATATATATATATATAATTATATTTATACACTTTGCAAATGTAACCATCTGTTTAATTAATTGGAAAAAAACGATATACTGATGAAAATTTTCCATTCCGATTTAATATCATCTCATGAATATAATTTTCTTTTAGGTTTCTTCTCCAAATTAAATGAAGAACCCTAATTTATTTTTCTTCCTTAGATCAAGAATTTCATTAAGTTTATTGAATGTATTCAACTCTAAATTGCATTTTCTCCTCCTAATCCTTTCCCCCTCCAACTAGAACTCTCGCTTCTCTTTATAACCCCATTTGAATTCTATTAAACAACATTGATTTGGATGATGAGTGAAAGATAAGTCTACATATAGGAAGCCTACCCCGTCGGATCTTTTTCATGCGTATCTCTATTAAAGACGATGCGTATTATTTGGACCTTGAAATTTCAATTCCTATATATCTTATGAATGATCGAGTTATTGTTTGGCTGGTTCCGACGAAAGTAATGAACAATATGTTTTGGTAGCTTATTAGGCTTAATTAATCGTAAGGGAAATTAATAATAAGATTTCGTTTATAATTTTAATTATGTTTTGATATAAATACAAAAGAAATTTTATTAAAAATATATTTTAAGGGTAATTTTGTCATTTTATATTTATTATTATTATTATTATTATTTTAAATTTATTAGTTGGGCGATGCAGTACGATTGCATATAACAGAGTGCAAATGCACTAATGCAAAGTGCAATCTACTAAAATAAATATTATACGTTAGATCAATGATCCAACGATACTTAAAGGGTTTCCTGTTGTCAGGAAGGGCAAAAGCCTGTCTGACCATAAAAAATCCCTACTAAGTTAATTAGTAGGGGTGTACAGCTGCGCCCATTATCATATGCTCATAATATTCAATTTTTTATTTATTTTTGGTTAAGTTAAAGGGGGAGGAGGGGGATCAGTGGCCATTGAAAAATTGTGCAAACAAACATGTCGTGAATCCGTTAAAAACATAATGCACTAAAAGGCTCATAAATTATCAAATATTGTTTCGAAATACCACTAAATTAATTTTTATTTTAAAACAATCCCCAAACTAATAATTTATGTTTCATTAGGCTTCCAAACTATTTTTTTTTTTAAAAGACCCTTAACTCATATAATTCTTATTTCATAAAATCCTTTTTTGACAATCTGTTATAGACACATTTTTATTGAAATTCGATCTCAATAACAGTGGAATTGATTGATTCGTCATATTTTAATATAAAATAATAAACCTACTCAAGAAAATCCGTGAATTTCCTTTATCAGGGGCATCGTGAAATATAAATTAATTGTTTAATGGTCTTTTAAAATAAAAAAATAGTTCAGTAATCTTCCGAAATAAAAAAAATTAGCACAAGGACCATTTGATGCATATGCCATCCATAAATTAGGATTTACACATCTCAATTTCACAAACTCATTTTGAGTTAGTCTCTTGTGTAAGAGTTGCACCGTGCAATTGGACCAATTGTAAAATATGCAAACTAATATGTATATAATAAAAAAAAAAAAACGTACATACTAATAAAATTGAAGTATGGCGAGCGTAAAATGTAGGAGTGTTTTGGTGTCCCATCTCACCTCAACTCACCTAGCAAACTAGCACTAATCATATAAAGCAGTGGTAGCATTGTATCAATTATAGACTAACCACTCAAATTAAAACCTAAACAATCAAGCCTTAAATGACAAGACATACCAAGATCCATAAAAGATTACCATAATTACTATAACCAAAATCCCAAAACTAGAAACACAACACAAGTTCCTTAAGCTATTTGATCAGCTCGTGGATGTTTGTGTTTGTAAGGTATTTGGTGCTCACCCATACAAGTCCACTCAGTCAAATTTGTCCAAATAAAAGGCAACATCTACGTTTTATAGTCGTTTGTAGCTTAGCTAAAAATGAGGATCCTTCAATCAACCCAATATTAAATTTATTTCACCAATTCCATAACATACTACAATAATAGACCTACAACACGTAAACTAGACTTAAGTGGAGCGACACATCAATCCACTCTTCTTTCTTATCATCTTTCTCTACGTGTATATTCTATGGTCGTATTTCATGACTACTAAATATTGTGTAACTGTAATGGATGACTAGGACGATCTAGATCTTAACTTGGTCTAATGATTAGGGGTTTTCCTTGTAGAAAAAAGTGTAAATCACCTCGCGTGTTATTCAAAATTGACTTTGAAAAATTTAAACTTAAACTCCTCGAGTAGCTCTCAAGCTTGAGCTCGAACTTGACTTATAAGTCTTAAGGTATTTCACTATCACAATTTTTTTAGTCCGTCTCAGTAAAAGTTTTCCCACCCCATAAAATTTTCAAAATATTTGTCTTAAAATGATACTCCATCCGCCTCATAAAAACTTTCAAATGATATTGTGATGATGAAGTTTATGAAGCATTTTTCATTTTAGAGGTGTGAAAGCTTTTATAAGACAGATAAAAAGGAATGTATGGATTTTTTTATGAGATGGAGGGAGTACATATTTGTTTTGAATGACTATGAGACTATCATTCCACCCTAAAAGTTGCACTATTTTTTTAAAATTTTCACTTAAATAAAGAATTAAAAAAAAGCTTTTATTATTTGTTGTTTAAAATAATCAATAAAGAAAGTGTCAAATTAATCCCATTTAATTTGCAAACCAAATCGTTTATTTTGGTAATGATAATCATTGAGGAAATAAAATTTTAAGACCATATACAAAAAAAAATTAAACCATCGAGTCCTAACTTTAAACTTTTAAATTGAGTTTGACACAGGATGAATTTGATTCAACTCAATTGCAACTCCGGCAGAAACTAGCATTTGGTTCGGGTTGGAGGTGGATAGGGCAAACCCTAAAAAGAAAAGAGTGGATAAATTTATGGTTTGTGTTTGATGAACTAGGGATAAATGAAATTTTATGTAAAATTAATATTGTTTGAATTATGACGTTGTATTATTATTATTTTGTTAGTTAATGGGTAACAATTGTGTGATAATAATAAACATTTGTAATATGAATACATATGTATATTTGATGCGTGTATCTGTATTTAAATATATAATCTATATATAAATATTTATACGCACTATTAACCATATACTCCTATTTGATAATTGATATTAGCCGTCAGTAAAAAAAAAATAGTCATGTTTCTTTTCCAGTATTTTTTGTGAGTACCATTATTTGTATTTGTGAAATTATTTGAATATCGAATTCGAATCGAATATTCTTCGAATAATAAATGTAATTTATATTTGATTTGAAACTTATATCGAATTGTTACAAAATATATGAATACTGAGTCGCATATTCGAATAAAAAAAATTCTCAAGCATGTTCCAAATAAATAATATTTAAATATCAATTTCACAATTGATTCTATTTGAATTTACAATCAAGGAAAAAACTTCATAACATAATCAAGTACTTAAATGAAAAAGAAGTTAATTATTAAATTCATGGAAAAACACCTTAATAAATAAATGAAGAGCATATATCTACCGTTCTTTTTTATTTTATTAGAATTTTTTTTAATAATTAAATTATATTAAATATTTTCTAATTAAAGTATTAAATTATGGAGTGCCTAAAAGTCATAAAGGTTAATAATCTTAAATATATAAATAATTATATTTATTATCACTACTATTATATAATTATATATATATAATCAAATATTTACAAATATTAAAGTAAGATATTTAAAAGTTCACAAAGTCATAAAGCTTAATAACCTTAAAGTAATTATAATGGACTTAAATTTATTAAAAATTATAGTTATTATTACTACTATTATATAATATTACGAATATCGAATCAAAAAAATTATTTGTACTCGAATTTGAATTATAAAATTTTGAGTACGAATACCAAATTTCAAACACAAATACCAAATCGAACCAAAATTGTTTGATTTGTTTACAACCCTAATTATAGATATTGTGAGGTGTATTTATAAATAAAATAATTATTTATAAATAATATGTTGTAATTTGAATTATGTAACGTCGTAAAATATAATCAATTAATTAATATGAGAGGGACCTGTGAGTTCAGAATTCTGAGATTGATCAAACTCGTTAAAACCCCCGGTTACCATTTGTATGTGTACGGTTGATGGGTGAGTGTTTGTGATTATTTTAGAAATAAATTGATAGAGATGAATGTGTATTTAAAAATATGGAGCCCGAATGTGCAAACCCGGAAACCGAATGAAATAGGTCAAATACCCGTCGGCAGGGCACAAGCCCAAACCAAATACCGCCTTAGTGATGGGGTTGAGGGGCCAGGAGTGGTTAAAATTAGGGGTAGGGATATCCTACCATGATATATGCAATTGGATACTAATAAAAAGTTATATTAAAGCAGGATTTAAAAGTACCTTCCCATCCTAACACTCCCAACATCAAGCCAAATATTTCAATACAATGCAACAGCAAGACATGACCAAATTGATATTTGTGAGATAGCATTACATAATAAGGTGTCAAGTATGGCTAACCATAAATGTCCAAATGCATTAGCATACGTATTGATGGGATCAAAATCTAATCATTGTATTTCCCAAATTCACTGATTGCCATTGAGAAAATTAGCCACGTAAACTGCATATAATTATGACTAAGGTCTTGTTTGGTTCACAGAACGGCAGCTCAGGACCAAAGTCCAGCCCGGTTCAAAGTTCAATTTTATCACGAAATCTAAGGATAGGTCTATCCAAGGGTAGAGGTGGGATTTTGTCTCCTGCGTGTTTTTACCATATTGCTCTCGTTTTAAATTTAAAACAGAATGAATGAAGGGGCAGAATGGACCTTTACCACATTAATCTCATTTATCATTCAAACCAAACACCAAAATGAACTTGACTGATTAAAAATAGAAATTGTATTCCAACAATTCAAACATATAACAATTTTCTATCCAAACTAGCCCATCTCATCCTATATCCATCCAATCCTGTGACGCAAGAGTACTAAGGGGGCACTTGGTTCAAGTTATTCGGTGGTAATACCAATAAAAATTTATTTTTCATCTACGTCCCCATAATAAAAATGATATATCGGGAAAAGAATTATCCAATGGTGACTGTATTAATAGTGTTATGCCTCTATTTTGGAATAGAAGTAGACAACAAATAGTTGTTGGTTGAAAAATAGAGGATGATTGTAAGAGAGAAGAAGGGTAATAAAAATGGGGTAGTGGTTACTGTATTTATGAGGGAAGGTAATGATTTTGTTCTCATAAATCATCACAATTACACAAGTTTTTAATCTCATTCCCGGATTGCTAACCAAGCACCCTGGGATGATAAATAAGATTAGATATATAAAGAAAATGAAGATGGAATAATTGACATCATTCTTATTCGAGCACAGTGATACCAGATCGGTTTCATACTTGGCAATCTACATAAACAGCTACTTTGACTGGAATTTCAAACAAGGAATCAAAGACAAGGGAAATACCAACAAACAAGTAAAATGTACCTTTGTAGATTAACGCATGGGCATTGCATGGAACTGTCAGCCGGAAAAATATATTTTGGTGCAACACAACTTTACTACTTTATATTCACAGCTGTGCAGATAACCATCGTGCATATAAATTGTCAACTTGACTCGTTAGATAAACGAGAGTTTTCCAGCACTCCATGTGGCCTACTATTTCTCATATATGCTTCTGTTCTTGTCTCCTGAATAAATTATTATTTCATTGATTAATGCAATGACCAACGATTGAGGTTTTTTGTACATTTACAATTTGTACACTCTCTTTTATGTTATATACTATGGATATTCAGAACCTGAATCAGAAACTAGAACTGGCAATACTTGCAAAGATTAATATAAGAATAAAGATGGGATTCTCTCTGAGCTCTCTCTCACATAATATCTTGGTGTTCTCCAAATTCTTGTTCAATTTGGAAAACACCAGGTTGCCCAATTTTTGGACTAGGGAAAAAAGAAACTACATGTAAGACCCGACCAAAGGGCTCGAATACATATGAATCTAGCCATATAAAAGTCTGAGTAAGCAGAAGCTCTTTATGTGGCCCTAGATGTATAAATATCGCCCAAGAGAGTATCTTAAGAATCTATCATCCTGCATAGCCCTAATAACTTCGGCAATAACATAAACCTTGTCAATAAAATCAATGGAAAAACTTTCTCCAGCAAGTAATGACCCATGACAGATACATAATCGGCATGGCCACAGTGCAATCTCACACATTGTACATTGTTTTTTTTTTTTTTTTGAAGGAACACATTGTACATTGTTGATGTGGCACAACATACAGAAATAATAAAAGTCAAAATTATTATGATAACAAAATGCTTAAGTGAAATAATTACCAGTTAAATGCACCTTATTAATTGAATATCACCAACTCTAAGAAATAACACGTGTGACTTGCACATATAGCATCAAGACATGTGGGCCTAATAGTCTCTCTGCTGAAACCATCTCAGGCCTTTCTAGGCTTTCCACATAGGAACATCATGCTGAAAAGGAACTCAACCTGTCCCTGTACTACAAGTCTTTTTTCATTTAAATATCGATTCCTCTATCCAATATCCAGTTATATCCCTTTCACTCTTGAGTCCCTTTCTTGAGAAAACCATCTGTGACCACACGAAACCTCAATATGGCAGTAAGTCCTTAGTCTAGTTTGAATAACAAGAAGCTCAATTACATATTTCTAACTTTTGTCTTTTGTCACAGTTCCTAGGTTGGATGCACCGAAAGTTGATGCACAACAGTACAGAACCAGCAAAGAATTCCACACTAGGTAACTTCCTCAACTTCATATAGCTATACATTGACCATATGCAAACTAAATTAGGACAGATTTTCAGCATACCACTCTCCGTAAAACATTTTACAAGAAAAGGAAACTCCCAGTCCAAGCTAACTTTTACCAGTTTCATTTCGTTACAGAGTAGAATAGGTTGGTTTCTTTTGATACAAGATGAATCATGCAAGAGAATGTACGTAAGATGTAATTCTTTCTGACAGGCTGTCATTTCTGTTCAATTTTCAGGAAAACCTTGTTTTCCTACATTGTTTGAGGAGCAAAATTACTACGTAGAGCCAACAAAGACTTTCTCTCGCTCAAACGTCAACTACCAGAAGCCTTCAAACAGATTTGAAACCAACGAAGTGGATGAGCACTTCCAAGATGAAACATTTGAGCCTTTTGAATTTCTTGCAATTGGCACCTTTGGCATGGAACTACACAATACAGATCCCCCAACCCCGACACTTGAAGTCCCTCATGAAAATTTGATGGAGATAACAGAAAATGATATCATGTTAATAAACCACGAGCTAGAGAAGTTTCTAGATGCTGAAGAGAAAGAAGTCGTCGACGACACATCTGGAAGGAGTAGTCAAGCAAGCATTATAACCCTCAGCAATAAGCCAATTGAGGGAGCAGATACTAAAGGTCAGACTTATTTCATGGCTTGCCCTCTCCAGAATTATCTCTTTGCCAATTCAATTGAAGTGGCCAGCCCAACTAAAGAGACAAAGAAAGAAAGGGCATCCCTTGAAGAGCTCTTTAAGAGGACTAATATAGCTCATGATGATCCTACAAAGAAAACCGCAGAAGCAGAACCACCAAGGAAAAAAAATGTAGCTCATTTCATGAAAAAAGTGGCGAAGAAGTTCCATTCCTCATCAAGCAGCTCAACAACTTTTTCCAAGAAAGAAGCTACTGAATCCATTTCAATGAAGAAGAAATTTTCCAAGGTTAGTGACTCATATTACATCAGCTTAAAGCAATATTTTAAACATTGGTTTTCTTGATTTTGAAGCCGCTTTTAAAGAAAAAAAATCAAATTGAGTCCCTCAAAAGACCTTAGCATTCCAATTTAAACTAATATGCCCTTTTAATTCAACACTCATACTTCAGTTACTTTACATTACGATCAAGCCATTGAAAGAACTTCTACTACCTTTTTAGTTAAACTACTTCTGTTAAGATTATCTAACAGCACAATTTACTATAATAGCAAAAATATCACAAGCTTTCAATATATTTATCCTAATTATAAGATTTGGGTCAAAATCTAGTACTCCCTCCGTTCAATATTAGTAGTCCTGTTTTTTGGGCTGTTATTTTTTGTCATAAGTTGGAGGGTATTATGAGGTATTGTGAGATTCATTAATCAATAAAGTTGTTGTTTATGGAAAATATAAGTATCATATTTTTCCTAAACAATCACTTTATTCATAATGGACCTCACAATACATCATGATACCCTACAACTTATGACAAAAAATAACAGCCCAAAAAACAGGACTACTAATATTGGACGGAGGGAGTACAATTTAGCATCCTTGCCATTATCTCATAACATGATCATGGTACAAATGGGAGGAAAATTAGAGGAACAAAACAAGCATATAATAGCAAAGTATATTCTTTCATGGTTTAGGGTGTGCTCGGTTTGTAGGTTTTAAAGGTAAAGAATAGGAACCGGATCAAAATGATATGTTTGGTAGGAGGTTATGATTCCAAAGAAAGAAGTTTCATACAAAAAAAAAAAATAGGAATCCCCATTCTCCTCCTTCTTGGAGGGAATGACTTTCATTTCTCCTAAAAATCAAGATCCATGTACATTTTTTTTAATTTGTGGTTTTCCAATTTTTTTAATCATTATATTATATTTAAGCATTATTAGCTTATAAATTTGTTTTTAGTAAAAATATTAATGGTAATATTCTTATTAATAAAGTTTCTAATTAAACCAATCAACATCTATGATAATAATAGTCATTCCTATGTATAAACCAAACAACTTAATTAATAATGAGCATATCCGTTACGTACTATTCGTTACTACTATCATTCACATTCTTTTTAACAAACCAAACACCCCTTATAGCTGAAGTTTAGTAATGCATAAAGAATATGACTGGTAATCACATGCATTAGTTGAAGTAGGTCATATAACTAATGTATTTGTTTCAGCTTATGAACAATAAACCCAGCACCTAAAATTGTGTTTGTTTTAAATTGATAGCAACAGGTTAATTAAGTGTTTGACATAAACATCAGTTGGTTGATGTGGATTTTATTAAAATAGTTTAAATATAAGGGATAACATAAACCCAAGGTGGACTTAAAACAAATTTTATAAGATACTCTATATGTGTAAAATCAATGAGGGAAAAATGTATTAATACCTTTATTTATATATATATATATATATATATATATATATATATATATATATATATCTTCAAAATTGTGAAAACTACAGGGTGATGTTTGTTTGGGTTTTAAAAACCAGGATTTGGGTTTTGAAATTTAAAACCAATTCTAGTTCGGGATTTTGAAATCCTATTTTAAAGAACCATCACTACAACACCTATAGACCTACTATCACACTTTTCGGTACAATCAATTCTCTCTTTAGAGTTTAATATATTAAAATCATAATTCACATCATCCAATCATTACAACCACACTCAACAAAAATAATAATACAATAATACAACTTCATTACTCCTACACATTGATATGAGTCATGACATAAAATTAAGTCTCACCCTACTCAAAAATCCAAAACGAACACACTTAACTATTTATCAAGATTACAAAATCCCCTGGATTTTAAAATCCGTGTTTTAGGTTATGTGTCATACTATGAAACTGTGGGAAAGAGTAATAAAATCAAGATTGAGAAGAGCGAATAACGTACAGAAAATCAATTTGGTTTCATAGCCACAGAGGTAATTGATCTTGAAAAGACGAATAACAAAGACATAAAGTTAATCAGGATATTAAGTGGTGTGCTTTAAAAATGAGATGCGTAAAAAGTAGTGTAACAGAAGTTATAACTCATATATACAAAGATGCAACAACACAAGGGCACCAACGGGGTTACCAGGTGTATTTCTGAATACTATAGGCTAGCATCATGGATAGCCCTGAGCCGATACTTTGTCCAAATAATTTAGGAGATCACTAAACACTTATACATAATCATTTTCAAATGTGGTTAGACGTTTGGCGGGAAGATTTAGAATCAAAGTTATAACCATTAGTAATTAGTAAAAACTTAATATACAGAATGCGACTTAGCATCACTGAAGTAATAATAGGATAAATGTGACAGTGAATGGGATAAACTAAAGGCTTCTAAAAGCTTTAATTATCAAGAATCTGCCTTCGAAGAATATGGGGTGATAGATAAATGCAGAAGTGCATCCTCATACTGTCACTAACAA
This sequence comes from Ballota nigra, assembly GCA_947034835.1. Classification (NCBI taxonomy): domain Eukaryota; kingdom Viridiplantae; phylum Streptophyta; class Magnoliopsida; order Lamiales; family Lamiaceae; genus Ballota; species Ballota nigra. Next base: position 41,433,870 of record OX344723.1, on the reverse strand, counting down.
TAGAACTGCATAAGACTGTCAATACTTTATCGACACGAGTGTTGGACTTGTGCATGAATAAAAAGGGTAGCAAGAATGAAAATGCTAGGATGGATGTGAGGACACTCTAGATTAAATAAAATAAGTAATGAATGCATTGGAAAGAAACTAGGGAGTTGACCCATAGATTAAAAAAATTAGAGAAGTGGTCTGGACATGTATATAGAAGAACATAGATGCTCTATGACAAGTAAAAATTAGTGAACTACTAACCCGAATTAAAATTGGAAGACTTAAAAAACTAGGATAGAGACTAATTAAAAAGATAAACCACACTTAAATATAAATAACATACATGTTACCAAAAAAAGTGTCTTTACCGAGCACGTAGTGGGATTTAGGCTTAGTTGTTTTTGTATTGAATGCATGCCAACAACTAGTACTTGCTTAGAGTAAGGATCGCATTAATCATTGAATTAGAAACTAATGAATTTGCAGAACATAAGCCAACAGGATATTGTTACAGTAGTTTAAGTTGCACTATGTCATGTGGATGCAGGCTCTCAAAATGCTGCACAGGAAGGTTCACCCAGAAGAGATAACTGAAAAACAATTTGACAACATTCAAAAGATCAAGAAGAAAGACATGCCCCACGATGCTGCCAGTAGGATTGGAGGTGATGATGAAAATGAGATGGTTGGTCAGTCAGCCAGCAAAAAGAGTGAAAAGAGCACTAGGAAACTATCTTCAAGTGGTATCGGCAGTGCTTCAACAACTAATGGAGGTCATTGGATTAAGACCGATTCTGATTGTAAGTATTGCAATAACTAAGGGAATCATTGCTTCATTATTATGTACTCTTATCTGACTCTTGTTTCTTTTGGTATCAATACTATAGACTTGGTCTTGGAGCTGTAGGGCCGAAACAGTAAAAGCAAAGCTTAGCAGCCTCATTCTGTTTGAGGGTAAAGGTGCAGTGTGCTTGAGTATGCATGTTAATGAGTATATCCGAGATTAGAAAGAAATAAACTAGGAGTCTCTCCTACCCGTGTGCTGTCTAGTGAAGTACTGTAATTGTGGATGGTAATACAATATGACTGCTGGTCCTTCTCTACATCAAAGTATTAAATACAGAAAGACTCATATATAATGTCATGTATTGGAGCAACTTCTGTTTAATATATTAAGTGTTTGTGTCAAGATTATTACCTTGCATAGAAAGCTCTATGTAATTGTTCTCAATTGCAACCCAAGGGCTTCAAACAGGGGGTTTCCACTTCAACGAGGCAATAATTAAGTGAAAAACTTATATAAACACGGAACGGCTCATTCTTTAGGAAGTTGCATTTATTTTACATGTTTAATTTTCCAGTTTATGTGAATGTGCTAAATTAAAAGCATCATAGCAATACCTTAATTTCAGCATCATTAATTGATTAGGAAGTGAAACATGTAATCAAACAGGCAGGTACTCGCTCTTTAATACTCCACCCATTTCCATCCTCCAGGACTGGTCTACTAGAGGTGCCAACTCTCTGAAGATGTTAAACATTGATCTTATCAATGGATATAACATGCATAGGCTGAATGATACACAATTGAAGGTGAGAACTAAAAGTTCCTAAACAAGATTCACATAAAATCACTAAATACGACCAGCAATTGCAAGCATCTATACCACAGACAAAGACGGAACAAAACTTCAATTGTTCAATTCCATCATACTTCTCAGAGTAGTAGGTTATTCAGTTGTTGATTCTTAATATTTATATGCCGCAATAAAAGCACATCAACAATAATGACTGTTAATTCTAAAAGATACATCTTTCACATCTTATAACAATATACTGAAGAACAAATTGTAATGCGTTAAAAGTTTAAGAAAATTACCAAACATTTTTATTACATTAGGGAAAAAGGTATAGTTGGAATTCATAGTTCATTAGTTCTGGTACGTATATGACCCCAGTCAATTCAATTACTCAACCATGTGAACTATTTTCAGGAAAGGTGTCAATTGAACTGAAAATGAAGCAAGTATTCTGCATCGAGTTATACCCACATGTTTCAACACATGCACTGAAATGACATGAGTTGAGAAGAGATTCTAAAAGGCGTTTGCAAATTCTCAAACTATAGACAAACTTCACTTCTATTGGATGAGTAGTGCTTGCTATATTGCATGAGTACATGACGAGAGATCCGTACATCCAAGACTAATTAATAAAGGGATGGATTGCAAATAAAAGAGGTATCAACTATCACGTACATGGTAGTATGGTACCCCATATGAGAGAAAAATGATATATTACTAAAGAAAGAAGAGAAAGTAATTGCCAGTAAAAAGATGCAGCTGTGAACTTACTTAAGATCGTGGCTGACAACAAGCAACGTTAGCTCTTTCTTCAGATCTTTCAACAATTTAACAACATCTGCCCGTGCCTTCCAATCTAATAGGGAAAAGGAAATTTTAATAGAAAATAAGGTTGCTTTTAAGATCCAATTCAAACTTTTCAGAGGCTTAAAGAATGACCTAGAGACCAGATTAGAAGATAATGTTCAAGTTTTAGAGAAGCATATAATTTCTTTTGCAGTAGAAAATGCAACAGGTGAAGCAGATGAACAACAAGACAGTAAATGGCAAATAAAATCAATCTTTCAAAATAATAACGGACTATAATCGTATATCAGGATTCCACACATTTATATCAAATTCAGCCTCAGTTAAAAAGAGAGAGTGAGTGTGTGTGTGTGTGTGTGTGAGAGAGAGAGAGAGAGAGAGAGAAGAAGAAGAAGAAGAAGAAGAAGCATCATCTACAGATGTCTAAGGATGAGTGCTTTGATCAATTGACACGTGCACTGGATTTCTAGCTTCTAAAAGGTTGATCTAACTAAAAGCTAACAAGAAAGGAATTCCTGCTCTTCAACAGGTTCAAATATGTTTAAAAAAAGAAAAAGAGGTTAGAGTGAAAACATCCATCACGCAGCGAAACATTTTTTATCTAACGCAGTCACATGGGTATGTTTGTTTTGGGATTTAGGTGTGCGGGGGAAGTCATGACTTTGAAATCTTAGGATGTGAAAATCTTAATGAATAGTATAAGTATGTGTTTGTTTTGAGATTATAGTAGGGTGAGATTTTGCTTTATGTCAAATCAATGTTTATTAGTGATATATGTTGTATTATTTTATTATATTGTATAAGAGAAAAGTACGAGAGAGATTGAGTGAATGATAAAAAGGTGATGATGTGATTGTATTTAGTTATGTGAAAAGTAGTAATAGGTTTATAGGTAGGGATTGAGTTTGAGATTTGAAAACCTAATTTTAAATCTCAAACTCGTGTGGAGCGTGGATCGCAAAGTCCAAAGTCTATCTGTGTGAATCCCAAAACAAACATACAAGGTTTGAAGCCCCAAAAGCCCAAGAAAGTGCTGATATTTGAACAAAGAGCAATTAATTTCCTAATTCGCACTACAGATACTGAAAAAATGACTGTTATTATTCTAAATTTCTAATGCACCAAAAGGTGACACCCGCAATTCAGAAATAGATTTTTACATGTTAATGTTGGTCAACAAGTTACCACACTGTTCTATATAGTTGATCCTATTTCCACTGGGAACTTTCTAAATAAGGATCTATCTCCTGGGATAAAATTTTCTGTCTGAAAATGTGACTACTAACCATGACAATTAGACTCATCTAAAATTCCAAACCAAGTAAAAATTAAAAGAACTTACAATATGGGGACATAGGGAGAATGATTCTTCACCTATCACCTCAAATTATATGCTTTATTGATTAAAGCTACCTCATTCTGAATAATACCACATCGGCTTTTTAATAGCAGGGTAGGAAACCATAGGTTAGCAAGCAGTCATACCTAGACCAGCAAGAGGCTCGTCCAATATCAACAGGTCTGGAGTTTGCACCTGAGAAAAGCAAATGAATTTTTAAGGAAAATCAGTACAGGCTGTAACAGGCATAAATATCTACTTACTAGCATTGCACAAATTACAAAAAAATGACACAGCAATAGGAAGCTAAATTTTGACCTAGTAGCCTAGAGACTTGGTATAGGAACTAGGAGTGGTCAGTGAGCACTCATGCTCGCTGGGGTAAGACTGCACATGCTAAAAGCTACCTAGACCAAACAATTGAGGGAAGATAACATTGCATATTCAGTTCTTCACAATGCAAGAAATTGTGGGTAACACATGCGCATCAAAGATTAAGATAACAAAGAATCTTACTAGCTGAATTGCAAGGGCAAGCCGGCGTTTGTATCCACCACTCAGAGACTGGGGATCTTTGTCCAATGGGATTCCAGTTAGACCAACCTGATAAGTTTCCAAGCATTACAAATTAGTCACAATTATGCATGAGCTACTCTTATCTTATGTATTGAGATTGAGTAAAACAAACAAGCCACTAAGAAAAAGGAAATGATATTGATAGTGATGTTGATAGAAGAGTTAATGTTCCATATAATATGTTCCACTCATTGTCAAAAAATTGATACCGATGTCATAGCTTTTTGGAGTCTTGATGCAAGAAGCTCTCTCAACTGCAGTCCAACTTTCTGTCTTGGCCACCCAAATATCATCTCATCAAGAACATTATCTGCAATGAAAAACCTAGACCAATTTAATTATCTTAGAAACCTTATCTGAGATATTCAAAAGCATAACTATCTGAATAGGAAGACAAAGAAGAGACCGAATATCATAGATGGGTACCAGATATCACAGTATCAGAAAGTGGGTTGTAAATAAAGAGAATATTTTAGGATTCAATATTCAAATTGCAAAATTTGAATTTTTTTCAGATTCAGGTACGAGTATTATCATAGTCAATTTGACTTTTGAGTATTCGGGAATATTCGAATAATTATATATATATATAGATTTAATGATAATATATTACTAATTATATATATATATATGTATAAATTACTTATTTGATAATTAATTAAATTTCGAATTTGAATATCACTTCGAACTGAATATGAATCAGATTTAAAATTCACATAATACGAACATAAATACGAGTATTCAAATATTTTGTAGAATTTGAATCGTATCTCATAATATATGATTCGATTGATTCATTTGCAATCCTAATAAGAAACAACAACTAAGAGTACCAAGTAAAAATTTAAACATTGAAAATAACTTAATAGCTGGTATAATGAGGAAGAGCTATGTGGTAGATAAGGGAAGCAGGAGGGAACTTGGGATTGATATATATGTAAACAGAGAGAAAATGCCAGAGGAACATATAAAAGCATAACATATGAATTAAAATGCATATCTTCCAGAAAGCAACATAATTTAATTTAAAAAAAAAACTGAGTCACAAGAGTAACAATACATTATTGAGTGTATACCTTTCCGGAAACTGGAAAACAACTCCAACTCTTCCAGGTTGCAACAGTTCAAGAGACTGATTTGGATTACCATCATCACCATATCTTTGAATATAGATTGAGCCTGATGTTGGTTTAGTTAATCCTGCAATTAGCTGCTTCGTAGACAACCAGAGCAGAATTTAAGATAACACAAAAGGAATATAGAAACCCAGCTTGATAAAACAGAATATCCATAAAAAGATTAACCTGCAAAAGGGTAGTTTTCCCGCTTCCACTCCGTCCAAAGATCAGGCCAAAACTATAGGTATAAACAAAATTCAGTCCATTTATATTAGACTTGTCAATAAGGACACTTTTCACTCGTGTTCCAATTTCTATGTCAAAATTTTAATGCTAATTACTAGTACATTTTATTAATTGAATATGGAACACTACGACTCTTAATAAAGACTTGAGTTGATTCCAATTCCAATCAATCATGTTTTGGGTTTTAAGTAGCATTTATCTTTTATCTCCAGAAGCTAGCTAAAAGGAAGAGCATACCTAAACCACATGTATTCATACTAGCAATCAGGCCCAATATAGAAGTAGTGTGGAATAAATTAAACTTATTATATTACATCCATTGTCAAGCATGACATGCAAATGGACTAAGGTCTAATGATAAACGAGTATTGGGTAGAATTCATCCCAAATGCTAGGTCTGATGGAGAGGATGCCCAAACCACATAGCACTCTACATCCACTTCTAACAGTTTGCATCAACATTCCCCACTTCTATGACCATAAAACACAGCTAAAGCAGTAAGAAGAAATTAGATTCAAAAGGCCGTATATTCTTAATAGTCTATTATGAAAAAATGTACCTTTTCTCGGGGAGGGAGAAACTAATATCATTCAAAAGATTAATCTCAGTTCCTGGAGGTCGATAGTTGACACCCTTTACCTGACGAGGGGAATTATACTGTTTCATCAATTATAATGTCCTTAACAGTATACTATAAATAACCTTCAAATACAAAATGAATACAATAAAAATCAGAAAAGACAACAAGATAGAGGAATCAACACGGGTGTCTAAAACTCGCATCAGTATAGAACAATTTTGAGTCAGCATAAATAACATCGATAAGGAAGAAAAGTCCCAAATTACACTTTACCCAGATGCTACCCATAAAATAACAAAATTATATACCAGATTCAAACAATCGGTTAGAAAAAAAAAAAAAAAGAGGAAAAGATGAAAAAAAAAAAAAAGCACAAACAAGAAATCAGTAATCACAAACTGAACTGACTTGTGTTATTGAACTTTTGTTTGGATAATTAGGTAGTCTAATCGCAATCGGATGTAAATAGTTCATATGATGATTGTGAAAGGTATAAATTGGGATCCTAACATTTCAGAATAGTTTGGAAAGCACCCATGTTTTCCTTCAGAGCAGACAAGATGAAATACTTCACTTATACTACGGTTGAAGCAAGGATTCAATGAAGAAAAATTCAAAAGAATAAACAACAGAGAATTGGGAGTTGGAATTAAAACCCTTCTTCTTCTTTAGTAAACATTAGTAACAATCACTGAATTAACCATGAAAAACGCATAAATTGATGCGTACATTTATTATATTTCACAAGGCATTCGTATAAATTTCCCAAATAGCATCCAAGTCACACTTAGTCATCACCATTTCCCTAACCAAACAAGAAGTAAAATTAGAAACATCTACCTGCAACAAGCTGTAGAAACTAAAACCTAAATTACATTTACTAATCACAATTACGGAAACTTAAAGCCTGGATTACGAATGAAAACTCCAAACTTACTTCGAAGCAGGAATGACCGCACGTGATTCTGCGCACTCGCCATGTTTTTGAATTTAAGCTGCCACTAGAAAAAGGCGAAGCAGGTGATGATAATTCAGACGATTTGTTCAAGCTAATTTCGTACTGCCAGCTTAGAGCACCAGTATATTCAAATAATCTTCCATAAATGAAGTCGATGATATTACATAAAAACACAGTGAAGTATAAACCTGAAGCGAGAAGAAGACGGTAAGACAGATAGTGATTTGACAATCGGCGGCTTCGAGCCATACAGAGACGACGATGGAATCCGTACAGTCGCCATGATAACTGCGTTTCAACTTTCAAATGAGAAGGAAATGTTGTTTTATACGATTTTTAGGGGCCGAGTTAGCCTTAGGGCTTGTTTCCAATCCCAATTGGAATATTTATTTGAAAGTCTCTTGGAGAATGCCAAATCGAATCGACAAATTCTTCTCCCCCTCGGCGGTTGTTCCGTTGTTCCCCTATTACCCTCACGGAAAGCCACCTGAAAGCTTCTGCAATCGAAGAGAGAAAAGGAAATGTCTGCAAGAGAGACGGAAATGGTGATCTGGGTTTTGGTATTGTGCAAAGATATTGTTGTTGGTTTTCTTTGTGTCGAAGATGGTGCTCTCGGTTGGGTGTGGTTAATTTGAATTGAAATATAGAGATTTTTTTTTTTTTTCACAAATACACTCGGACCTTATGGGGATGGAGCACATCCGAATTCAGAAAAAAAGTGGATGAAGCAAATCCTGTAAATAATAAATTTGTGTTTATTGGATATGGTAGGGGTGGATGAAGCTTTATGTCAAATCAATGCTTTTAAGTGATGATGTATTATTTTATTATTGTTAGTTAGTGGAATAATAATTTGGTGTAAGAAAAGTAGGAGAGATAATAATTAGGTGTAAGAAAAGTAGGAGAGATAATGAGTTGGTGTAAGAAAAGTAGAAGAGATGATGAGTTGGTGTAAGAAAAAATTGTGAAGTGATAGATTCAGGGGTGTAGGTGTATTATAGGGGTGAATGTGTATTTGAATGGAGGATAAGATGTGCAAATCCAAAAAGTGACTGGGATGAGGGGAAGTCCATCCCCCATCCGGATATGTCCAGCGCAAAGTAAACACCCCCTATCTGTTTTGGAGTTTAGGTGTACCGGGTAAAGTTATGACTTTTCGTGAATATTAAAAGTATGTGTTTAATTTGAGATATTGGTAGGGTTTTTACTTTATCTCAAATCATGTGTAAGAGTAAAATAAGATGTGTAAGAAAAAACTAAGAAAAAGAGTGTGAGTGAAAGAAAAATAATATGTAAGTAATGATTGAGGGAAAGAAAAGTGATATATAAATAAAGATTGAGTGAGATAAAAGTAAAATGTGAGTAATGATTGAGTGAAAGAAATAATATTTTTAAATTGTATAAAGTAAATTGTATTGGAATAAGTAATAATATGTTTTATAGATGTGAATGAAGAATGGAGTGTAAAACAAAATGTTACATTTCTAATTCAAATAAAATGGGGACCGAAAAGTTCTAATCATGTTAAGGTGAATTCCAAAACAAAATGTCCGAAGATTGAATTATACAAACATCCATTTTACTTACAATAATTAACTTACATCCATTTTACTTACAACAATTAACTTAAACCACTTATTCAAAACCACATTCATTTGCTAAACCCACTTTTAGTTAAAAAAATAAAAATAAATAAGGTGATTCTATTGTTACGGTTGGAGTTGAAAACCCTTTAATAGTGAACAAACTCTCATATGCACCAAGTGTACAGTGCACTCACTCAACAGTTAATCATGTTTACACTAAAAACTTTGTTTCATTTACACTGAAAAGTGTGGTCGTATTACACTGAAAAATTTACACTAAAAACTATCTTTCAATGTAATCCAACCACACTTTTCAGTGTAATTGGAACAAACTTTTCAGTGTAATCAGGGTCAACTGTTAAGTAAGTGCATTGTACACCAAGTGTACAAAAGAACTCTTAATATTGGGTGCATATGGTAATTCAACAGTATCAATAGAATTGATCAAGTATGGAGATATTCTCGTTTTCTTTTTTCCTTGCCAAGGTCTTTTATGCATCGGCTGCACTGTATAATTCAAGTGTATTTTTAAACAGTTATAGTTATATTTACTGAACAATTAGAGTTGTTTACACTGAACAGTTACAATTGTCCAACCTAACTGTTCAATAAACACAATCCTAATTGTTTAAATATACACTGAATTGAAAGATAAAATATTATATGAAAATAGTTTATGATAAGTTTATCATAAAACTATTTTATAGTATCAAATATTTGCTCAGAAGTATCAAAAATCTCATCAGGAGTATCATTAATTTGGGTCAATGGTATTATATTGTAATTGTAAAAAATTAAACCCAAATTAATGATACTCTTGATGAAATTTTTGATACTCATAATCAAATATTTAATTCTTTAAAATAATATCATGATATCATGTACTATTTTAATATAAAACGTCGTGCACAAAAGCTTACTCTTTTTTCTTTGATACTTTGTTTCATTTTGTATAGCATAGCATTTAAAATTCTATTGTTATTATTCCAATTTTTATTATTTTTCATTAATCCTTTCATTAATTTGTGTATCAATTATTTCATCTATTTCATAACCACCTTCATACTTGTCTTAGTTAAATGTTTCACAACTATTTTTGCACTTCTAAAAAGGAAATATTTTTCTTTCACAAGAGTCAATAAAATATTAAAGTACTAATATTGTTTTATTTAACTCCACACTTACATACTCCATTTTTTTAAAAATGTGTTATCCTCTATTACGAAAGTAATTTCGGAATGAAAGGAGTATACTTTAAAATAAATATATATATATATATATATATATATATAATAATTGATAACTAATCAAAAGATCGTAATTTTTTTTATGTAATTAACTTTTTTAATAAAATTTGCACAGAAAGTGATATGGTTCAACATAGGCTTGCCTTTTAATTTTTATTGTTGTTTTGTGGCAACACTTCTTGCACCGATAGCCATATACATAATACAATAACATGGTCCTAGCTATTACATCTTTTTTTTTTTTTTTTTTTTAATTCATGGTTTTCTAATTGAATGTTAATGTTTACCTTTTATTAAACTCTATATTCCCATACCTTTGTTATTGTTCACTTTTTAATAGACTGCAAAAGTATAATGTAGCTTATTTATTGCATACATTTCTCACAATCAATTACACCTAAGGGTATGTTTGTTTTGGGACTCACACGGATGGACTTTGGACTTTGCAATCCACGCCCCATACGAGTTCGGGATTTAAAATCGGGTTTTCAAATCCCAAACTCAATCCCTACCTATAAACCTATTACTATTTTTCATATAATTAAATACAATCACATCATCACTTTTTTATCATCCACTCAACCTCTCTCCTACTTTTCTCTTACACAATATAATAAAATAATACAACATCAATTACTAATAAATATTGATTTGACATAAAGCAAAATCTCACCCTACTAAAATCCCAAAACAAACACATACTCATATTATTCATCAAGATTTTCACATCCTAAGATTTCAAAGTCATGACTTCCCCCGCACACTTAAATCCCAAAACAAACATACCCTAAATGTTTTCAGCAGCTAATTTTTGTTGTTTTCTTGGGTGGTAATTGTTGTACGTGGGCTGAAAATGGGATACGGGCCCATTTCATCTACAATTATTTTTCTTATGGCCAAGGTTATATACTGTCCCTATCTTTTATTAATACACTTCACCCAAAAAAAATTCGGTAAAAAATTCCAAAAAAAAAATGAAAAAGAAAAAACCACTAAACATAAGAAATTTTGAAAAATTTTGAAAAAAAATTCCGAACATTTTTTGGGTGGAGTATATTAGAGCTGTTAAACGAAACGAGCCGCTCGTGAGCTCGGCTCAGCTCGTTAAGGCTTGACACAGCTCGACTCGTAGGGAAACGAGCCGAGCTCGAGCTCAACATATACTCGAATGCTTAACGAGCCAAGCTCGGCTCGACTCACGAGTTACTCGTTAAGGCTCGAGTAGGCCTAAAATATTAGGGGTATATATGTAAATTTCCATATTAGGTTAAATGTGTATCACATTTACCTCACATCTCCATTCTCTCAGTATAATGTGCAGCCACAGTTCCAAATTTCAATATTCCCCACCGCTCAGTCCATCCTCCGGCCGGCTGACACCCTCCACCACCCAGGTGACGCGCGAACGACCACCATCCTCCGACCACCGTGCGATGCCCTACCATCCGCCAGACACTGTACCAACCACGCAATACCCTACCACTGTCGTTCGACGCTCAATCACCGCGTGACACACACAACCTGATGCCCACCATCGGACGACACCACCTCCAATTCTTGGCCGCCTACTTCAATAACTTGAGGTTTATGTATATTATTACCTAAAGATTTTAGATCTGGTAAGTATTTTTTGTTAATGAAGGTAGTTTATGAATAGGATGTAAATAGGAGACACAAATTAGGTGTTACATTGTTTTGATTTCGTGTTTTGTAGGATGTAAACAGGGGATTCACTTTATGAATATGAATGGGATGTAAACAGAGGATTAGATTAGTTCCTATTTCGGCCAAAATCAAGATGAAATTCAAAACCTATTAATCCAATTAAATCAAAATGTCGGCCAAAAAACCCAGAGCAACAATTGCAATCAGGCCTTGAAAATTAATCTTCAATGTGTATTTAATTATTAGAAAGTGTATTTAATTTCGAGCTTTATCGAGCCTATAATTCGAGCTCAAACCCGAGCTCAATTTAAATAATTGAGTCGAGCCGAGCTCGATTTCCAGCTCGATTTCCAGCTCGATTTTCTTAACGAGCGACCTCGAGCCTAGCTCGATAAGCCTTCGAGCCGAGCTCGAGCTAGCACTACTCGGGCTCGCTCGGCTCGAATAACAGCTCTAAAGTATATTAACAAAACATGGGACTGCATTTAACCTGACCCTTTTCTTCTCTTCATTACTTTTAAATGTATTTCTGGGCTGTAGGAAATTGGCTCTGGTTAAATACAATCCTTTTTTTATTAATACACTCCACACAAAAAAATCAGAAAAAAATGACAACTTTTTTTTAAATCGGAAATTCTTACAAGGCAATAAAACACATTTTCTGGTTTTTTTCCCCCAAAATTATCAAGTTTTTCGATTTTTTTTTCAAATATTTTTTTAGTAGAGTGTATAAACAAAAAAATAGAATTATAGGTAACCTGAACCTCGAAAATTAGCATCATGCCCTCGGCTCATTTTCTCTCTGTCTATCTTTTTTTCTTCGTTTTATTACTGACAAAAAAAGAATTAAAGCACGATTTTTTTTCAAGTGTAGTGATAGTACATATATATAAAAGTTATATTTGAAAAAAAAAAGTTCACGTGGATTCGAATTTATAGAAGACCTACTCTTATATATATATATATTTTTTTTTTTTTAATTCTTTATTACCTCGTATTAGATTCATTATTTACCATTTTTTATATACTCATTCAAAAATAATGTTGTTTTTAAAGAGATTCCTAGCATATTTAGAAGTTGAATATGCCTTTAATGGATCATGGAAGTCCAATGTTGCAATATCTATTTATTATATGCTCTCATTCAAATGCAACCATCAATATTCCCTATTTGTGTATGCCAATTATCTTCCAATATACAATTTTTTTTTAAATATTTCATTTTGTATGCAGAGTACACTAAAAAAAAAAAAAATCATTAGCTCATCATTGCTTGTGAGGAGGAAGTCTCGTATGCAACAGTTACACCGTGCACTCGCTCCACACTCATGCCCGTCCGCTCCCCCTCTCTCCTTGAATCGTGTCGGCCACCGGTCACGCTCTCACCTCCTCCCTCTACCTCCCATCGACGTAGGCTTCCCCTCCTGGAGCCACCGCCCACGACGTCATCCTTTCTCCAGGCGACGGAAGCTGCTGCATCGCGCAGCCCGTCCCTCTCTCGCTCCTCCCTTCTATGCCCGCAACGCCATCGCCAGCGAACAAAGCACCAACGCCCATCTCCACCACTACTGATCGATCCTGCTCTCCCCGTCGCCGTCTAATCAATGCCGAGCGCCCCCGCTCTCGCCTCCTCACACCGCTGCCTTTTAATTTCAGTAAGTGAAAAGTTATCCAAGCTTTAAATGAAAAGTTACCCAAACTTTAACTGAAAAGTTACACTTGCTTTTATCTGAAAAGTTACATCAGATATAATTGAAAAGTTACACAAACTTTAAAAGAAAAAATACACTAATTTTTACTGAAAAGTTACACAGACTTAAATTGAAAAGTTACACAGACTTAAATGGAAAAGTTACACAAACTTAAATTGAAAAGTTATACATACTTAAACTGAAAAGTCACACTAGCAAACTTGTATAACTTACAAATTAAAGTGTGACTATACTTAAAAATTTAGCTTTGATAAGAAATCAATGTAGAACAAAACAAAATTGTTTTACTTTAACATAGTCTTACTCCTTGGTGTATTTTTTTCCTTGTGAAGTGGCAATCAAATCATGAATGCTGGAAAAAAGTGATGAATTCAACAGGTTTATATAACAGCTGGAAAAGTTGCTCAAGATAAAATAGAAAAGTTACCCCTAGTAAAGCTGAAAAGTTAACCATCCTATAACAGAAAGTGGGTAAAAAAAAAATTGTAGAGGGGAATCGAACCCTGGACCTCACATAATAAGATGCAAGCTTCAATTTTCACTAGGGCACAAGAGTAATACAATTAAAAGTTCGGATATTTAATATATATAGCGTGCCCTTGATGTAAATGGCTCATCATTTGACCTAATTACACGGTGCACTTGGTGCACAAGAGATCCACTCGCTTGTGAGAGCTTGTATCAGTTAAAAGAAAAACGATAGAGAATATTATTTTTAAATATAATTATAAATCAAGTAAAACTTTGTAACGAAGCTCAAAAACACATTTTGCAAATGAATATAGAACTCTACCACAATCTCATTATGTTTGTAATGGACAACAAGACCAAATAAAAATAAATGAGCAAGATAATGAAACTACACTTGATATAATCACACCGATCTCATGCTTTGGTCTTGTACAAAAAATTGTCAAAAATTTCAGGTGCAAATTATTCTTCATAATTTAAAGGTTTCAACATATTATTACTTTTATCAGTTTGATCATTCTTTATCTTCTAGATTAAAAAAGTGATTATATAATTTTTAACTAGTCAACACCCTAATAATTATAGGGAAAATTGACAAAAATGCTCTGTATGTTGGCAGTAATGATAAAAATATCCTTTATGTTTTTCATTTTGTGAAAATGTCCATTATGTTTTCAAAACTAAGTGAAAATGCTTTGTAACCAGCCAAATCCAATTTGTAACCGGTATACGCTGACGTGACATTGTATTTTGATAAAAATGTCATTTATGTTTATATTATTTGATAAAAATGCTCTTTATATTTTAAGATTATAAATTAAGTATTAAAATATTGAAATCTATTTAATAAATATTTTCTAATTATATTTTTTTTAATAAAACAATTGAATTCAATATTTAATGTATCGTTTTTTCTTATTGAAATACCTTTAAATAATTAAAAGTCAGTCATTTAAATATAAAAAAATATTTAATAAAGATTAAATATAAATATTTTATAACATACCAAATTATTTTAAAACATTTGACAAAATTACACCAAATTATTTTAAATTTAATATTTTCTGAAATATAAAAATTAAACATTATAAATTCAACAATAATTATAATTACAAAAATAGCAAAGATATAAATTAATTTACATATATAAATGACAATTTATTATTTTTAAAAACTAAAAATAATTTAAAAATTAAAATTATCACTTAAATCCAAAAAATAATTTAAAATTTTACATATATAAACTATCACTTAAATAAAAAAATCTCAATTATCAATTATATTATATATTTACATTAATTATTCATTAACTACTAAAAATATAAATTGATAGGGATTTGTTAGTATTATTATATCATAATTATATAATCACCAGGTTACGCAGCTTCTCATATTTAACGTAATTTGTGTATATACTTAATGATACTATTGTTTTGTACCAATTTTGAAGAATATTATATGTGCTCTCTCGGTAATGAATTTTTTTAATAAAATTGAAATATATTTTATCTCTATATTTTATTAACTAACATTTTTCAATTTTTGAAAAAAATTAAATAATTTTTTTATAATAAAAGGTTCTTATGTTGTTTTTTAAATTTAAAAATAATTTTACATGTTTTAAATGTATTTTAATATTTTAAGGGCATTTTATGATTTTATTTTTTAATCATTAATTTTAATAATTAAATACAAAAGAATATTTTCATCAAATAATAGAAACATAGAGGCCACTTTCATCAAAATACACTGTCACGTCAGCATAAACCGATTACAAATTGGTTGTAGCTGGTTACCGAGCATTTTTACGTAGTTTTGAAATATAATAGACATTTTTACAAAGTGAAAAACATAAATGACGTTTTTATCATTACTGTCAATGTACATGACATTTTTACCAATTTTCCCATAATTATATTGTACTCCCTCCGTCTCCAAGTAAATTTTTCACTTCTTTTTGTTGAATGGTTTAAGAAAGTGTATATGTTTATTAATATATGGTGGATCACATGTTGATTTTTGGGTTAAAGTAATGAATAGTGTTTAAAAGTGAATTGAATGAGTGACACTTTGGTAATATTGTATGAATTTGAAGGTTAAAGTTTATTTTGCCATTTATGGAGTGGAAAGTTTATTGGGGGACGGCCCGAAAAGTAAAGTGGGAAGTTTACTCAGAAACGGAGGGAGTATTTCTCTTAGATATTCAATTCAAAATTTCTTTCTCGCAGGATTGAAACTTAAGGAAGGTTGAATCTCAACGCTAAGGGTGGTGTTTTATTGTTTGTTTATTTTTTAATTTAAATTTAAATTTGAATTTTAAAATTTAAAACTTGTTCAAATTTGGATTTTAGAGACATAGTTTTATATGAGAACGGTTCATGATATATAAGTTTATGATGAAACCGTTAAAGTATCAAATGTTTGATAAGAGTATAAAAATTAACAAGAGTATAAAAAATTTGGGTTAGTGGTATTATATTATAGTTGTTGTTGATTTTTTTGACCCCAACTTTTGATACTCCAAGTGAGATTTTTTGATACACTTGATCAAACTTTTAATACTTAAATATAACTTTATTATAAACTTTTCATGAACTATTTTCATATAAAATATATTCAATGTTAAAATTTGATTTTTAAAACCTAATACCACGCCTCTAATAATCTATAAAATCTATCAATCACTTTTACTATATCCAATATTAATTTACACTCACTCACGTATTTTAAAATAATAAAAATTATATAATTATTATAGTCACATTCAACAAATAATACAACAATACAACTCTTGTTTTGATAAGTTTTACGTAATTTTGCTATGGAGTCCAATGAAGTTTTTTTAATTTTTTTTAAGAGCCTAATTCCAGCAATTTTTTTATACTGTACACATAATTGGACGATTCACTCCCATATAATACTTTCCTTTGTTTTTTGTTTTTTTTTTTCCCCGAATGGATATTGATACGTGAGATACACGTGATATTAGGATTTTTTTTTAATAAAAAAATTGATCCCTTATTTTTTTACTTAATCAATTTTAGTTTCACAAGAATTTCGAAATTCTAGTCGACCACTAATTAGATTATGTCAAATAACTAATGATTGAGACCAAAATGCAAAAAATTAACTATTTTCAAATATAAGTACCAACATAGTTGCGAATAATTCCTATGGAACTAGAATTGTAATTTACCCCATAATTGATAACTTTATAAAAATCCTGACATTGAGCTTTATATCAGTACTCAAATTCACATTACAAGCTTCAACTTTTCAAACGTATTAGTTTAGTAAGATTAAAAATTAATCATTACCTCTTCTATTTGTGAATCTCCTCTCTCCTACGTGGCATGTCTCATCATGAATTAATTTAAAATCCTGCGATCACATGACTTCTCTTCTTAACTTCCTATTTCATTTAACTTCCTATATTAACTTCTTATTTTATTAATTCTATAACTTCTATTTTAAAAATTCTAAATTACTTAAATTAAATTAAAAACTATCACCTTTGAATTAATCCACTCTCACGCACTCCTATTTTTTTATATCTCCAAAAAACTCCACATTTATCTATAATGCACGCATATATATATATATATATATATTTGTGAATCTCTCCACCTCTTTCAATCCTTTATTTCAAAATCCTACAATTCTATAACTTTATAATATTTTTGGTAATATTATATATCCTATATTTATATTCATAACCCATATTCACTTATTTTTACTATATAACCCACCTTTTTTAATTTGCATGAGTTAGTTAGAATAATTTATTATGTTTTTTTAATTACAAATTGATATTTTAATTTAATTAAAAAAATACTATATTTTGATTGAATTAATATTTAAAATATTTAATTTAAACACTTTATATATATATATATATATATATATATATATATATAATATTAATCCGCGTAATACGCGGGGATCTGGGCTAGTTTAGAATAATAGGTGGGAGAAAAAGTTAGTATAAAACAAGAATGAATACAGTTCATGAATTTAATAAAACAAAATAAAGGTACGAGGACTCAATAAACAAAAGGTGGAAAATCATATGCTTAAAGTTGAATCTTCAGAACAAAATATTAATGCAACGCAAATGTAAGTAAATTTGTAATTAAATAGATTAGGAATTGTAAAGTGGATAAATAAATTATTGGATGATGGATGTCTGTGGGAGTGGGACAGGAAATACATGGTTTTAAGCTAGCAAGCTGGTCAACCGATGTAGAATAATATTCAAATATATATGTAAGACGTGTGTGTGGAAGAATTGATTAGTCCTTAGAAGTACGTGGTTTGAGTATACTGATGAAGTTTCAATGGGAGTAATTTTATTTTTCCAAAATCTCCAACAAACAATTTAATACTATAAAATTTATAATATATGATTCCATTACATTCATTAGTTAATATCCTTAGATTTATAAATTGAAATCAAAATCTAAAATAGTAATAAATGTATATAATAATATTAATTAATTTTATATTATGAACAAATTTTATAGAAACCTACTCTTTTATTTTCAATTAAATAATTATTTGTTATTTTTTTAAGTCTACATATCTAATACATATTGGGATAATGTGAATAATTTTAAGAAAGACTTTATTTATTTAACAAAATTTCAATTTTTTTTATCAATTCTCTAAAATAAGAAATTTATAAATATATCCAAAAGTTTCACATTTCAAATAATTACATATTAATGTATGTTTTCCAAAATTATTTTATACATTATATATAATTATATCATTTTTCGTTAATTTTTGTTAATGTTGACATACAGAAATTCAGAGTTTCGCTGACTCAACTGATTTTTATCACTGTAATTGGGTTTTTCATTTTTTTTTCTCCCGATTATATCTAATTTGATCTTAAATTTAATATTTTTAATCACATCTTATCAAGATATTATCTAAACAATCCTCGGTAAATTTTTTAGTTTAGGCTCAAGTAAAAAAATTCCCACATTTCATAATTTAACTTTTTCGTTTTAAATCTATATATAAAACATAATATATTAAAATTTTAAATTAAATCTTTAATTTGATAATCAAATTTCTTGTGTAAAAACAAAACTTAGATTTGAAAAATATATTTATCTTTAGAATTTTTCATAAAGAGTTCGTGCGTTGCATAGAGGATTTTCTAATCATATAAACAATGGAATAATTCATGGAAATTATCCAACCTTGGTTGCATAAATTAGTCAAAAAACTTGGGCTTCGGCTGCGCCATTTTACCCAGACACGCGATATTCAACATTCTCAAGCACGTGATCTTTAAAATGACCAACAAATCAAACAAAATTTCTATCACGTGCGTATATCCAAGCATCCGTAGGATTTTTATAAAAAAACAGGAGAGTTTACATAAAATTTTATTTTTAAAAAGGGAAAGTATTATATGAAAATAGTTCATAATAAGTTTATCATGAAACAATTTTAAAGTATCGTTAATCTCATCAGGGGTATCATTAGTCTGAGTTCAAGAAAATTGTTTTAAATTTTCTTGAATTCAGACTAATGATACCTCTGACAAGTTTAATGATACTCTAAAACTATTTCATGTTAAGCTTATTATGAAGCGTTTTCATATAAAGCTTACTCTTTTAAAAATTACTATTTATTACTGTCATATATATTCACTATTGCTAAAAATGTTTGACTTTTTGAATAGTAATAGTGCATAAGCGTAGCAATGATAATAAGTATGCATAACAAAATAACAATAATAATTTATATATATAACAATAATTAAGGATACCGAATTCACAAGACATCAGGTTAACACATATTTTTGTCTTCTTCAAAGGACACATGGCTACCATTGTTCCACCAACTTTCTTTCTACACGATGTAATACTGTTTAATATACAAAGTATGACATTTTAAAAATTATTTAATTTTATGTTATTCTTTTCAAAATAGCTAAATTATATTTTATATGCTGAACAATAGTATTTGTTATAATAGTATTAGTTAACAATAAATAATAACAATCAAACATATACTACAATATCAACATTTTACTTATCTTGACTAATTTGCTTGCCGCTTGTGAATTGCAAGGGAAAGATGATAAAATACATGACGGAAGAGGTAAAAAAAAAAAAAAAGCTGGAACAAAATAAAAAGATAAAGATAAAAGAAGTTAAGTGGTGGATATCAATTTTTATATTTGGGTAAAGTAACTATATTTTATAAATTATAAATATTCCCTATTTATATATAAAAGAAAACTGAGGAACCTTGGACGCACCTTATATTGTCTGTCCCTGGCTGGGGCTCATTATAGAGTGGGTAGGAGAAATGGTGCGCGGATCTCTTTTTAACGAATTATTACATTTACTACAAATTCAAATCCATTCATTTTACTCAAGCAACCAAGTTTTAGTAGTACAGTAAACCTTTATACATTCTCTTTTTAATGAACTATTTTACATTTACTACAAATTTAAATCCATTTTATTCAAGCAACCAAGTTTTCATACTACCAGAAATTTTTTCTTAGGGGGAGGGCAAAATAAAGTAAACCTTTATATGTATTAAGGTAAGTCTTATATACATTAGATGCATCGTGCAATTAAGGTGCATTTTTTATAAGTTTTTTTTTTAGAAGGAGCATTTTTTAGATGTTATATTCATATTATAACTGAAAAGTAATTCTATTTGTATTGAAAAATTAATTTAACAAAGGTTGCTTTAAGTACAAATAAGGTATTTTTTCCAGTGATAATATAAGTAACTTTTAAAAAATGCACTTGAGTTGCACGATATACAAAAGATTTACTCATAAAGTAATTAAAGATTAGTTGGATTACTTGTGGACTAAAAAAAAAGGGTTAATTGCATATAAATACACCCCATTTTTTCCAACTTTCAATTTAATCCTGAACTTCACGATTAAATTATAAAAACCCAACCTTTTAACGAATTTAAATCTGATACATATTTTTGTGTCTCCGCTCGTTTTTGACCGGTATCTGGTGACGTGGCGAACTATCGGTCGGAGACGGGCGGAGACACAAAAAGGCGAGACACGTCACCAGATATCGGTCGGAAATGGGCGGAGACACAAAAATATGTATCGGATTTAAATTCGTTAAAATGTTAGAGTTTTTATAATTTAATCGTGAAGTTTAGGATTAAATTGAAAGTTGGAAAAAATGTGGTGTATTTATATGCAATTAACCCAAAAAAAAATTTATGTGAGATTCAGAACATATTGTGAGTGTGGAGTTTATGAAAATTTTATTTAAATTTAAAGGTGTAAAATTAATTTGGGTGGATGAAAACAAAATTATGAAAGTTTTCCTGAAAGATAGTGAATATTAAAACCCCCCTAAACTTATTATTTATTCACTTAACATATTAATATATTTTGCGTATAACGTGGAATGCAATTTAGAAAACTACTCATCTGTTCCAAGAATTCTTTCCCACTAACAAACGACATATTTTTTTAAGAATAATGAGTGAGTGTGGTATTAATTTTTTTTAATAAAGTAAAATTATTTTATTAATTTTTTAAGAGATATTAGTTATTTTCTTTTTTATGAAATTAAGTGTGGAATGATCAAATAAGTAATACTGTTACTTTTCAATTTTCAATAAATACATGGTAATTAATAAGCTGAAATTTCAACTGATAGACGGAATTCTCTATTAAAAATAAAAATAAAAAATCTCTCTCTACAAATGAGATACGTGAGAAGATCTCATGTATGCATGCAAAACTTGTTTGGCGAATCAAATTTGCAATAGAAAATCACAAATGATAAATCACACAATTTATCAGAATATATATATGTATAAAAGTAATTTCTTAAAAGTTAATAACTATACCATGCATGGTGTGAAGAAAAACAATGGGAAACTGCATAATTATCTGGTGACACGGAAATAACACTGTGGTTAATTTTCACCATTTTGAAGACTAGCTAATAGTAATAACAAATTAATCAGCCTCGAGAGACTCTGCAGGTTAATTTGAATATTTAAAGTCTTAATATGGATGATTAGGGAGAAGCCGCCAGGCCCGCCACCAATTTTTTCTTCAACAAATGACTTTTCTCATGTATCTAGACAAATAAATAAATAATAATAATAACCATTATACACAATGCAGATTTTTCTCACCTAGGTAATTTGGTCATATATATTTATGTCATATCAGTCGACTCACGTTAATAACCCAAATTCATCACGTCTGCCTTGGGAAAAAAATTGTAATTTTAGTCATGTCCAACTTTTTTACCTTTGTTTCGAATCATATATATTTAATTAATTTTGTACATATCTTTCAATTGATCGTGAAATTAGTCCCAGCCTCGCAATTTTCTCTAGTCAAACTCTCAGTAAATTTAATTTATATATATATATATATATATAATCACAAATTAATTAATTGATCTTCTTAAACCAAACCTCACGCAAAGCAAATAGCTAGCTAGAGTCCAAATACATAAAAGTGTTGTATATATAGAGACATTATTCAATAAGATAACATGAAAAAAATAGTAAAATATA
This sequence comes from Ballota nigra, assembly GCA_947034835.1. Classification (NCBI taxonomy): domain Eukaryota; kingdom Viridiplantae; phylum Streptophyta; class Magnoliopsida; order Lamiales; family Lamiaceae; genus Ballota; species Ballota nigra. The sequence goes on along the minus strand of OX344723.1, from coordinate 41,411,440 downwards.
TATGTAATAAGTTAAATTTGAAAATGTCTCGACAAAATTAAAATGAGAAAAAATTTATAACTATTATTCTTAATTGACGGAACTATGATCATTCCAATCTTAATTGAACCCTCAACTTTATTTCTCGTTCGTCGCTTCATGAAAGTTTGAAAAGCAAAAGTAATATTACACAAACACATATATATAGTAGTAAGATCAGTTTTATATAAATATAATTCATAATAGGGTTAATTACAAAATAAATCACGAACTTTGTTGTCTTTATCAATTACAACATGAACTTTTAAAGTTTGCAATTCAATGCACGAACTAATTTATTATTGCAATTCGATACATAGTGTAAATTTTCGGCGATATGTACGCTTACGTGGCAGCCGAAGCCGATACCATAGACGCGTCACATGCCATGTCAGATGTCAAATCTGTAAAATTTTATTTATTTTAATATTTCAAAAAGTTTTTTTTTTTAAATATATTGCTCAAACACGTATAATAATTGATTATAAATTTTTGTGTTGTCTAGTTTATGTAAAAAAAATGTCTCACATCATACAAACTTATACAGATACTCTAAATTTTCTTTTACTATCTTTCACTATTATTAAACTGTGTTTGAGCAATTCTTTTATAAAAAAAATGTTTTGAAATTAAAAAAGAAAAAGAAAAAAAAGACTCTTTTAGATTTGACATTTGATATAGCGTGTGACGTAGTTTTTGTGGCAGCTTCGGCTGCTACAGAGCGTTAGTATTGCGAAAAAAATTACAACATGTATAGAGTATCCCCATAAATTTACACCATGTATCGAATTGCAATAATAAATTAGTTCGTGTACCAAATTGCAAACTTTAAAAGTTCATGTTGTAATTGATAAAAACTATAAAGTTCGTGATTTTTTTTGCAATTAACCCTTCATAATATTAGCCACTATTTAATTTTATACGTTATTAATTTTTTTATTAAATATAAATGATTTAAATAGTTAAAAAAAATATTGTTGATAGTCTTGAACAACAATGTAATACCATTAATTTCAATCCAGGTTGAGATTCTTAATTAATTAATATTTTCAAAATAGTTACATACATACACAGCTTTGCCATCGTGTAACTTTAATAATGACGACAATGCAGGACAAAATTAAAATTTAACAATATACACATTAATGAAATATTAATTAAGGATTGTTGGTAATTAAAGTGACGTATGCCTATACCATATATATATCTGCTTGATGTACATTAGTACAACCCTTCCATATATGTTTACAACTGTTGGTAGCCGCCCTACTTTGTATATTTGGACCACTTTGTTCCATTTTCTTCTTCATATTCATCAATATCTGCAAAACTTCCTAGCTCCTTATATATAAATATAATGGAGGAAATTGCTCCAAAACTCTTCCTTAATTCATCTAATTTCGATTTTCCATCGCTTTCTCCGAGCATGATGATCAACACTTTGTATAAACATGGAAACATGGGGTTTGAGAGGGACGTTCACGAGGCCAAGAAAGCGAAAATGGAGCGCGAAGAAAGTGGGAAGAAGAAGGCGGAGAAGAAAGTGAGGAAGCCCAGATTTGCATTCCAAACGAGAAGCCAAGTTGATATTCTTGATGATGGTTATAGGTGGAGGAAGTATGGCCAAAAGGCTGTCAAGAACAACAAATTTCCTAGGTATGTATATTATATATATGTAACATGTTAAGACTCAAGAGAATAAAAAAAAGAAAAATGTAACATGTTTAATTGTCTGAATTCTTGATTGCTTTCTGATAATCTAAGTATTAAGAAACTAAGGAGTGCTTGGCAAAAAAATAGGTTTCAAGGGAAGTGATTTAATTTAGAAATTTCGAGAAAAAATGATTAATAGTAAGTAAAAGTGATAATTGCTTGTAAAATACTACGTCCGTCCTCAAACACTTTACACTGTTCATTATTCATTCTCCATAAAGACCTTTAAATTGCACCTCATTTCACTAAATATCAAAGTATGACATCTTAAAAATTACTCCCTCAGTCCAATATTATTAGTCATGTTTTTTAGGCTGTTATTTTTTGTCATAAGTTGGAGGGTATTATAAGTAGTCTTATATTTCGAATTTTCTTTCTATATTTGGAATATTTTTTTTTTTTTTGTTTCATTCACTTAAATTAAAAAAATAAATCCTTATTACAAATATTTTATCAATTTAAATATTACAAATCAATTCTTGTATTAAAATTCTTAAAAAATTAATTGTGAAGAGTGTTTCAGGATTGCGGTAATATAAAAAAATAGATGCTAAGTGTTTCGTAAAAGGTTTGAATAGAACAAAATATTAACGAGAAGTTAGAATTAGGAAGTGTACTCCTTACAACTTTTAGATGGTAGATTTTTAGTAATTAATTTTAATAGAAAATACTCAGTTATAAATTGCTTTTACATGCAATTCTATCCATGTGATTATAATCACTTGTTATAAAACACTCCTAAAAATTGTGTAATCTCGAGTAATTTATTCTGTCCTAAAAATATTGCTTTTTGTTAGGGAAATATTTGACCTAGTTAATTTTGTTTTAGAAACATTGATTCATTTAATTAATCCACACTAGTAAAATAGGAGTTCCAAACGAATTTTTTATTCATCAGTGTATAACTCTGTCAAATATGGGGAAGTTAATTAATTCAACAAAGGACTAAGATGAGCAGGTCGATGTTTTAATTATTTCATCAGCGAACACCAATATTAATTAATGATTAAATATTGCAATACATGTTATTGTGAACAACTGGTCTCATGTGCACCAGTTGCATTGTAGCACATGGTTGAACTTAAAACATATATATGTATGCAGACTAATTTAATTACTTAAGTGTGCACTAATATAAATGAAACGTAAAACATGAATATAAATTATGCAGATTAATATAATTGAAACGTGGTGTGAAAAGATTTTTAATGTTTGATTTTATATATATAGACGGAGCATCTAGCTAGGTAGGTTTATTTATATGTTTGATTTTAATTTGGTGGTAAAATATGCAGTTGTAGCTAAATACATGCATGCATGGAGAAATTATATATTATATAGTGTGTATTAATTAATTAATAATGTAATACTGATTGCAGAAGCTACTATAGATGCACTCATGAAGGATGCAACGTGAAGAAGCAAGTGCAGCGGCTGTCGAGAGACGAGAGCGTGGTGGTGACCACCTACGAAGGAACGCACGCGCATCCTGTCGAAAAACCCTCCGATAATTTTGAGCAAATACTCAACCAGATGCACATTTACCCCCCTCTCCCTCTCCCTCTCCCTCTCCCTTATTCACAGCCTACCTAAATCTTGCATATGTATGATCATAAGAGTAGAAATTAAATAAGGATAATGGAGTTGATCTAATTATAAGATAGTAGCTAGCTAGTTATTTATTTATATATATATATATATATATATATGTTGCCTGCTGGAATTATATACAATATTCCATTAAATGCTCTTTCAGATACATGCATATATATAAAGAAGAAGATTTCAAGGAGGAAGGAAGAATTAATGGGGGTTTGGATTGTTTTGTTGACTACGTGAGTCATGCATGTTTCGAATGAATATTTAATCCAGATCCTTATTCTTATTGTAATCCGATGAAGAGATGTTAATTAGTAACATTATATTCTTGGAATTGAAGGCTCAACAAAAAAACATTAATTTACGTAAAGTTGGAACACAAAGAAACTCAACATACAAAATTAATCTACACATATTGCAAATCCAAAGCGACATATTCACTTTGTTTGACTCAATACTCACTACCCATCTAGTCTAGTCACAGATTTGTCAAGATTCACAACTCTTGTATGTTGATGGACAGTGTGGCACTCCACATCGCCCACTCAATTTAATTGGTTTCTGAGCATCCAAACATCGATAGATAATCAAAGAATTATGTACACTCCCTCTCACTCATGGACCGGACTCAAGTGAACAATTTGATATGAGTGAAGTTGAATTGTTTACTGGTGGAGATGGTGCAAGGTCTTTCCATGTTAACATGGGATCGGATTACAAGTAATTAATGCCGGTGGACATAGTTGAAACGATCGATTCTCCAACAAAAAATTAGGTGGCGCTTGGTTAGCAATTCTTCAATGGTAATGAGAATGAAAATTTATTTCCATCTACACCCTCATAAGAAAAATGATATGTTAGGGGAAGAAGTGTTCCAATGGTGACACCATTGCTAGTGCCATGCCCCAATTTTGGAGTAGAAGTTGACAACAAATGGCTGTTGATGGAGGAATGGGTAGTGATTTTGTTCTCATAATCCATGCTAATTACACTAATTTTCAATCATTAACTCCCCTTCTTTTTTCATCGCCTCGCCTTACAGATTATATATATTGTCTTCTAGGCCATATGCATCTGGTCTTTCTTTAGCAAATCGGAACTTCCATCGGTCTACTATTTAACATTTTGATTTCGGACGATTTTATTTGTATAATATTAAAAGTATCATGCCCCACTTATGTATTTCTAAAGTGGGATAGGGGACGGATATTATTAATATAAAATTAAGGTATAATTAAAATAATTCTACATATGTATGTAAGAATTAATTAAAATTCACGTGGGGCAATCCACCCCCTTCTCCCCTCAATTGTATTCAACTTAAATCGCTTCAAGTATGCATTTGTAGGCCTTGTTACAAATTAAAAAGAATAAGAAAAGAGAGAAGAATTGCATACCCAAATTCTGCTTCTCGTGTATGGTACTATGATGGAAGAATGCAGTTGCTTCGTTGTTAGTATGGGCAAAAAAGAAAAAAAAAAGGGTATGCGAAGACCTTTTATATAGGTGCGGGGAAAAATATTTTGGATTGATATACACAAATAGATTACATCAAGAATTATAGAAATAATTTTATTTTTTATATCTATTTTGGTGTACAAGTAAATTGATATACGCGAAGATGCATGTCTATCTCTTTTGGAGAAGTTTTACATGTTTGAGAAAGAATTTTAGTTGATTTGAGTCCTCAAAAGAAAATCTAACTGAAAATAGGGTTGACAGACGCAAAACCAGGAAGAAAACTTCGTATGCCTCGAAACTTATAGATATAATTGCACTAACCCCATCAATTTTTTCAGCAATATTACACCTAAACCACTAAATTATAATTTTTTTAAATGAATACATACAAACTATTAAATTTTTGATACATAAATTACTGGACTTCATATCTAATCAATTTTTCCCGAAAAAATAAACATTGTCACACATGTGCTTAAAAAATAGAGCATTTTTTCCAAAACTCTTCATAATTTAGCTTCAATTAGAACGAGAAATAAATAAAACTCTTCATCACTTTGTTAATCTATCTTTTTTGGTCTTCACGCCGCCATGTACCACCTTATACATCCATCATTTGACGCCATTTTCCATTTCGGTATCTATCTTTTTGCATGTTTGCCACCAATTGATTTATTTAACAAAAATGTCCCCACATGTTAAAATTGGAGCAAAGTTGGTTGAAAATCAAGTTTAGTGATTTATATGCTAAAATTTGATAGTTAATATACTCCCATTGTTCCAATATTTCTATAAATAACAACACAATAATATATTTTTTTCAATAATATCTTCTCTACACAAGTATACTAAAATCTTATATTATTACTTTGTGCATACTAATTCACATTTATTAATTAAACTCAATTTAGTTTAAAGTGGTAAACAGTAAAGTAGAAAACAGCTTTGGGACGGAGAGGGTATATGGGTATGAAAAAATATAATTTAATTGTTTAGGTATGATATCACTGATAGTTTGGTCTTTATGTGTTGCATGTAGAAAACAAAATGTTATGGACCTTAATAATTCAGAAAGATCAAACGTGGGTTCAAAGGTAGCTTCAGTTTCTATGGACATACGTGACTCACTCAACATCTGAAGATCCTTATGTTAATAGGCGAACATAAATCAATGATGGGCGAACAAGAATTAAAGCCTTATCAAGAATTATGAAGAGCCAGCCTCAAATCAAGGATGACCAACAAAGAAAATCAAGTCGGGGTGCATAAACCAATCTGGAGAGTACACAAACTGACGAACAACTATCTGGCGAACAAGATATTGGCGAACAAGTTTAAAGACCCAAGACCAAATATGGACTCACCACCAAGCCAATAATGACGAACAACATTAGTGAAAGTGTCAGCTACCAGCCTAAGAGGTGTATGTTGACGAACAAAGGACCATGATCCCAAAGCCAATCTGTGTAAAACACAAAAGCGAACAACTTCTGAGTCATACACCCAAAGGGCGAACAACTTTTATGAGAGAACCATCCTGGATCAACTAAGCCGACTTGGACGAACAACAATGAAGTCCGAGATAAGACCAAAGAAGACTTTGTAACTAAGATTTAGCTTAGATAAGGTCAAACTAGAGTCAAAGGACACATGTCAAGCATGCAGGCTAGGGAGACCAAAAGTCATGGACACCTCCTGCTTGCTAGTCTCTATAAATAGTTGCTCTCCAGCTTATGAAATACAAGTTCAAATTCATAAACACTCCAAAAAACACACACTAATACACCTAAACGGGCACACATATGAAATTATTTCGATTTCGACTTTCGTATATCCAATTTCATAACCCGAACCTCGATTTACCATTTACGGTGGTAACCAATCACACGTAATTGATTGATGATCATTAAACCGAACTTAAACAATCACTAATACATCCGATAAAAATTGATCACCAACAATTTTGGCGCTAGAAGGAGGGTTCGAACCTCCGATTAGTGTGATTACTCAAGAACTTCAAGGTGAAAACTTGAAGATTCAAAGAAAATCTCAAGAAATATTTGAAGATTCAAGCAAAGGTGTTCTTGGTGTTCTTCAATATTTAAATTAAAGAAACAATTTATATTGAAATGCCTCAATCAAAGGAAACCCAAGCATCACGTTTGTCAAGGAGAGTATCTCCAACCCGAGCCTCGTCGGCCGATCACCAGGATCGAAATCCTAGACATGTGAACAGGTCGCAGCATACAACCATAACACATAATCTCCCCCCTGAAATGGAGGCCTTGGCGAATAACCCTAACGAATTATCAAAGACCATAGCTGCTCTCCAAGCTCTCCAGAGGCAGCAAGAACAAAATAAGTCTTCACAAGCAAGGCCTAAAGATAGACCCTTAGAGGTTGTTAGGGCCAGGTCAACAAGGGGCAAGCAACGTGAGGTGAACAGCGCCCAGATCAGGCGGGACAAGGGCAAGGCTAAGATGGACGAGCTAAGGGAGGGCCAAGCGGAGTCTGCTCGCGGGCGAACAACAATGTCAAGCCACGGAACAACCCGCTCCAGTGCCCAGGACAGACTTGGCCAACCCCAGCAACAGGAGAAAGTTGCTCGCCAGGAAGAAGGACATGGGCTAGCAACATTTGAACAGCCTCGCCCTTCGGTCCATGAAAGACTTTCCAAGTCTGCCTTTAGACGCTTGGGACCTAATGCGGCGAGCAACCCAAAAAAGAAGCTCCAGGATTTGCCTTCTCCAAGCGAGGGACTGCGACGAACAGAAAGGTTTGTACCTTTGTTCGCCGAACAGCCTCCAAGTCAGGGGGCATCTCTGGATGAGCTATCAACTTTGAGGAGGGCGATAGAAAGTATGCAGGGACAATTGGACCAACAAAGAGGTGTAGGGACAACCAGCTTGCCAACTTCACCATTATCAACCTACATTCTGAAAGCTCCGATTCAGAAAAAAGTCCAATTCCCTGCAAGCATACAGTATGACGGCCTTGCTGATCCCCGAGTTCACCTAACAAAATATTCAGATTATATGGTCTCGGTGGGAGCTAGCGATGCCACTCAATGCCGAAACTTCCCGTTAACCTTGGGAGATCGGGTGCACAAATGGTTCTCAGCATTGCCACCAGCATCCATCCATTCATTCACTCAGCTGAGTCGGGAGTTCCTGTCTCATTTCTCAACTGCGGGATCATACTTATCCCAAAAACACCGGTTGTCAGACCTAAAACAAAATGATGACGAGTCAGATCGAGCATTCATGGAAAGGTTTGACAAAGTGCTATTGGAGGGTGAGCCCGTCAGCGAGGACACAAAAATTGTTGCTATAATGGCAGGACTGAAGAAAGGGTCAAAGTTATGGAAAGAGGTACATCTGAAGTGCCCAAGAAGCTACACCGAATTTAGAAATCAGGCCGGCATCTTCGTTTCTATGCATGAAGCCCTGCAGTCAAACTTGGGGGAGAACAAAGCCGACCCCAAGGAGAACAACAAAAAATCTGGTGCAACAAGCTATCGAGTCCCTAAAAACATGAAAGCATTCACTGAAGGGACAGAACTCAAAGAAAAATTGAATCAGGTGTTAACAGTGTCAGTCGATACTGTTTATGAGAATGTGAAGGATAAGGAGTTGCTCTCCCCTCCCCGGAAAATTCGCCAAGACACTGGCAAACTCAATCCTAACAAGTATTGTGCCTTCCATCAAAGCGTGGGGCACTTTACAAGTGAATGTAGAGATTTGCTCAGACAGCTATGTCGTTTCTACGAGGACGGAAAGCTCTCCGATTTTGTCAAGAGACAACCCGGAAAAAGAATCTGGGAGAACAACTCTGAGGACGAAGATGATCAACCTCAGAACAATAAACCGGCGCGGCCAGGTCCTACCATCCCGGCTCGTCCGCTAGAAGACTTATACATGATGGAACCTGCAGGCCCAGCAGGAGGATGTTCAGATGGACGGCCGCCAATCTCCAACCGAAAGAGGAAGGCTGAATTACGAGCAATTGATCAGGTCCAAGAAATGGGGGTCAAGCCATCTATCATGCAGACGGCGGAGTTGACTTTTACAGAAAAAGATCTTGAAGGAGTTTTGACCCCACACAATGATTCGCTTGTAATTTGCGCAAAGATCATGGGGACTCGAGTCCATAGATTGTTGGTCGACACTGGAGCCTATACCAACATCCTGTTCAAAAGCACACTCGATAAACTTGGAGACTTTTCAGCTCACATCCGGGATTCAAACCATAGAATCCTAGGCTTCGGAAACGCAGTAACCGTCCCGTTGGGAGAAATTTATTTGCTTGTACAACTTGTAACGATCGAGGAACCCGAAAAGAATATTACAAGAATGGTAGATTTCTTGGTCGTAGACCAGAAATCGACCTATAATGGGTTCCTTGGTCGACCTTTTTTGAATGAATTTAAAGCTGCCTGTTCAACTTACCATTATTGCTTGAAGTTTCCAACAGCAAGTGGAGCAGGCACAGTTAAAGGAGATCAAAGAAAGACTCGGGAATGCCTCTTACAAATGCAAGCAAAATATGCACAAGTATCCATGATGGAGGCTACAACAAGCTATCCTGCTGAAGAACCATCAATACTGAAAAACATGATGGACATAGAGGAAGACCACATGGATACTGACGAGCAACATCATGACGAACAGGTGTTGGACGAACAACTCCTTACCACCCATAAGGAACATCATCCTGACGAACAACGAATGGGTGGTGACGAGCAATATTCATATGATGGCTTGGAGGGCCAGGTGTTGACTAACAACAATGAATCAAGGCCAACAGGTGATCTAGATCCCCGCCTGGGGGCAGAACCAATGAACATCGAAAATGATTTCAACACTGAGGGACCAATACTTGATCCTCGGTGGAAAGGACAAAAACGACGAGCAACTCCAGTTGAAGAGCTGGAGGCGTTCAAAGTTAATCCTGAAAACCCGGATCTTGAATTATACATAGGATCTGAGCTCCCTGAGCCTTACAGATCCCGAATGAAAGAATTCCTCAGCAAAAATCTAGATGTTTTTGCTTGGTCCCACACAGACATGGTGGGGATAGATCCAGAACATGCTTGCCACAAGCTCAACATCAACCATGCAAAAAAGCCCGTCCATAAAAAACGACGGAAGTACGGCCCAGACAAGTATCAGGCCTTAAATGAAGAAGTAAAGAAGTTGTTAGACAACGATCTAATTCGACAAGCACTCTGTCCACAATGGGTAGCAAACCCAGTCCTTGTGAAGAAACCCAACGGGACCTGGAGGCTATGCATAGACTTTACAGATCTGAATGCAGCATGCCCGAAGGACAACTTTCCTCTTCCTCACATTGACCAATTGGTGGACAGCACTGCAGGTCATGAAATGCTAACATTCATGGATGCCTTTGCCGGGTACCATCAAATCCCGATGCATCCAGATGATCAAGAGAACACAACATTCTATACTAACAAAAACTTGCTGTGTTGGAAGAGAATGCCCTTTGGCCTCATCAACGCCGGAGCAACTTATCAAAGACTGGTGAACAAAATGTTCGACCAGCAAATTGGAGATACAGTAGAAGTCTATGTCGATGACATCGTAGTCAAAAGTCCCCGTAAAGAAGATCATCTCCAACACTTGACCCAAGTGTTCGAAATTCTTCGACACTACAACATGAAGCTGAATCCAAAGAAAAGCAGCTTTGGAGTTCATTCAGGCAAGTTCTTGGGTCATCTTGTTAGTCAACGGGGAATTGAAGCTAACCCAACAAAAGTTAAAGCCATTGTGGATATGCAACCGCCACGTTCAATAAAAGAGGTGTAAAGACTCACGGGATGTCTAGCAGCATTGAATCGGTTCATATCCAGATCAGGGGACAGATGTCGTCCATTCTTTGAAGCCATCAAGAAAGGACAGTTCACATGGACTAACAACTGTCAGAAGGCGTTCGACCAACTCAAAGAGTATCTGGGAGATGTAAAAATCCTATCAAAACCCGTCTCAGGAGAAAAGCTATATTTATACTTGGCAGCGTCAGAAGTGGCCATCAGCTCCGTTCTGGTACGGGAAGACGGCAAATTCCACCAACCTATCTACTACGTCAGCCAAGCTTTGCATGAGGCGGAGATCAAATACTCCCCAACTGAGAAGTTGACGTACGCGCTTGTCATGAGTGTGAGGAAGCTACGGCCATATTTCTTTGATCATCAAGTCGAAGTGCTAACAACTTTCCCACTCAAACAAATTTTTCATCGCCCCGACACTGCTGGTCGCTTATTAAAATGGTCACTGGAGATTAGCCAGTTCGGGGTGACCTATGCTCCTCGAACAGCGATCAAAGGGCAAGCGTTAGCCGACTTTATAGTCGAACTAACCTTCCCACCAGATCCGACGAGAGGACTAGATCACCCCTGGCATCTTTATATGGACGGATCTTCGACTAACATAGCCTCGGGGCAGGAGTGGTTTTAATCAGTCTAGACAGACAAGTATTCACTTCGGCAATCAGATTTGGTTTCATGGCTACCAACAACGAAGCTGAATATGAAGCTCTCATTGCTAGTCTCCACTTATCCCTTGCGGTAGGTGTTAGACGTTTACAAATATTCGGCGATTCACAATTGATAGTGAACCAAGTCCGAGGTGAATATGAGGCGAAGGACGGACATATGATCGAATACCAACGGATTGTTCCTCACCTGATGTCCTTGTTAGATCAAGTATTCATTGAACAATTCCCAAGGACGAGCAACACTCAAGCAGATGCATTGGCCCGACTAGCAACAAGCGAAGGACCTGCAGAGTTGGCAGACACTATAATTACGAAGATGAATGACCCATCAACAACAAGTTATAATGTCAACCAACTAAATGATCAAGCCAGTGAAGAAGAAGACTGGAGAACAAATATAGTCAAATATTTGAAAAGTGGAGAAAAACCAAACAACTCCTTTGAAACTGCCAAGCTAATAAAGCAAGCCGCCAGATATACTCTGGTAGGCGAGCAACTTTACAAAAGAGGAATATCACTCCCACTTCTCAAATGTTTGACTAGGGGGCAAGGACGAGCAATACTCGAAGAAATACATGCCGGAGTATGTGGAAATCATACTGGGGGGCAAGCCTTGGCATACAAAACTATCAGACAAGGCTATTATTGGCCAACTTTACGTCAGGATGCAATCAAGAGAGCAAAGACTTGCCACCAGTGCCAGATTTTTGCACCAAATATTCGTACCCCGGCCCAATAGCTCGTATCAGTTTATAGCCCGTGGCCATTTGCAAGATGGGGGATAGACATTATTGGTCCCTTCCCGGCGGGAGTTGAAGGAGTTCGATTTGCCGTTGTGGCAGTCGACTATTATACAAAGTGGGCAGAAGCAGAGGCCATGTTGAAAATCACGCAATAGAAAATGATCAACTTCATTTGGAAGAACATTGTCTGTCATTTTGGAATTCCGCAAACCATCGTGACAGACAATGGTCTGCAGTTTGATGGAAAATAGTTGAGAGACTTCTGTACGAAGTGGGGGATCAAGAAACATTACTCTACGCCCTATCATCCCCAGTCAAATGGACAAGTCGAAGCCGTAAACAAAATCATCAAGCATACGTTAAAAGTACGGCTAGCGGAAAGCAAAAGCAGTTGGTCAACAGAGCTTCCGGAAGTCTTATGGGCATACAGAGTTTCTCCCAGGTCAAGCACCGGAGAAACACCTTTTGCAATGACTTTCGGAACAGAAGCAGTAATACCTATCGAGTTAAAGACCAATACATTCCGGACGACCAACTTTGATGAGCAAGCGAACAACTATGCTCTGGCTGCTGAAATAGATTTGCTCGAGGAAAAAAGACTGAGTGCCGAGCTAAAAAATACTACCTATAAGCAGCGAGCAGAACGCTACTATAATTCCCATGTTAAACTTAGGGAATTCAGAGTTGGAGATTTGGTTCTAAGAAAGTTGCTCGCCCAACCTCCAGGTGTATTGGGACCAACTTGGGAGGGCCAGTATCGTATAACGGAAAAATTCGTTAATGGCGTATACGATATTGAAGATATGGAAGGCAAGCCGGCCCAATACTCCTCACGCCATACATCTAAAGAAGTATTATCAATAAGGCGAACAAGTTCTTAGTTGGACGAACAACTGTCTTGGAGGGCAGAGAAACCAAGTAAGACATACCAAAAACTTGCCTAATTTTTTTTGAAAATTTTGCTAAGTATAGAGTTTAATGTTGTTCGGCACATTGTATAGTTTGGTGTTGTTTCATCTTTTGTTTTTTAGATAAAGTTGCTTGGCAAAAATATTATAAGCGAGCATGTTTTGATTAGTGTTTAAAGTTGTTCGTCGATTTGTATATGTTAGTGACGAGCAGTCTTACAACACTTGTAATTTTTTACGAATGTAAATATAATAGTTGTTCGTTAAAGAGGAAAAGTCCAAAGCTCGAGGTACAAGTCCATTTAAAGGTTGTTCGTTTTACAAATGAACAGAACCTAAGGACCAAAGCCACTTAAAGGTTGTTCGTTTTTTAAAAATGAACAAAACCTAAGGCTGAACCCTGATTCCACTAAAGGCAAAGTTCAATTCGAACAAAAGCCCACCACTATATGTTATAATTGCAAAGGCATTGATAAAAATGTAAAGGCAATTAACATATAAAGAAAATGAGCGAACATGAGAAAGACATTCCATTAATCAAAAGGCATTGAGCCTAAAAAATAGTACAATGATTCTAGAAGTCAAGTACTACAAAAGGAACGAACAACTATTACAGTGAAGAAGAAAAGAAAAAAAAAATTGTCCTAAAAGCTATTGTTGCTCGGCAGGGGGAGGATCTTGAGTTTGCTCGGCGGGAGGTTCAACGATCAGATCTCGAGCCAAGTCTTCAGCTGCCTTATCCTCCACCTCTTTAGCATTTTGCTCGTCGACCACGGCCACCTCTTCCTCTTGTTCGCCTTCGTCAACTGGAGGAGGAGGGTGAGTGATGGCAATACTAGGGTCAAGTTTATCAAGTTTAACCCCTAGTACAGCCAAATCCGCCAGCTGAATTTCAATATTGCTCGGCGGCGGATAGTTCTCTATGAATTCATTCAAGTCCTTGGTCATTTCTTCCACCAAGTCCTTGAAGTCATAAGCATCAGCCGTGCGGATGCTGTCCGCGTAGGCACAAATATATCCAAGGTTGGAGATGGGGCCGGTGCGAGCTTGAACCTCCTCTTCAAGTTGCTCGCGGGTGAAGAGGTTGGCTTCCGCCTCCCGAAGGCGAGCATTTTCAGCTTTGAGCTCGGCAATCTCTTGTTCAGCCGCAGTCAATTTCTTCTCCCCCTCGCCGAGTATGGCCTCCTTGTCTTTTAATTCCTTAGACAAACCTTGAATTTCTTCAAGGCGTTTCTGTTCAACATCAATGTAAACATTGATCTGATTATTAAGGCGAGCAAGTTTGGCCTCGTACTGGCCAACCAAACCATCTTTCTCCTCTGTGAGTTGCCGAGCAGTGCTCGCGTAGCGACGAGAAGCTTCCTCTTGCTCGGCAATCTGGGCCATTACCCTTTGAGCGGTGACAAGGCCGTTGGCGTGAAGCATCATGGAAAGATGAGCATTGTCAGCCAGCCCCTGTTGAAAGACGACCTTGTCCAATGGGCGTGTCCAGGCTCGGGCGACCAACTCTGTCGCCCTACGAACGTGCTCGCCGGGAATATCCCTTATATTGACGGGAGTCTTCGAGCAAGCGTACTGATGTACAACACTTGCTCGACCGGGGTAATCGTCAGCACGATATCTGCGAACAAGAAAGAAAAGGATACTTAGAAGAACAATAAAAAATAATAATGATGAATCTTGCTCAGCAGAAGCTGGTATGGACTTACTCCTTGAATTTCCGGTCGTCCCAACCCATATGGGTGAGATCCTCGGGGCCGCGACCGGAAGTAGAATCCTTGCTCGCTTTGCCTGATTTTTCCACAGGCTCAATGGAGCGACGAGCAGCATCCCCCTCTGGACGAGGATGACTGTGGCCTACTTTCTCCTTCCCCTTACCAGCAATGGGGACATCGTGTGCCAACAGAGTCCCATCCGCCTTCTTTAAGCGTTTCCCCGCGCGAGGGGGAGAAATTGGTGAAGATGGCTGGGCAGGAGCAGGAGGAGCAGCAGGCCGCAGAACTTTGGCCCCCTCCGCCTTGTTCGTCATCCCCAGAATCTTCGTGGGCGGGTCACCTCTCCTCTTCCGTCCCTTTGGAGGCGCCATCTCGAAGACTCTTTGTTCGAGGAGTGCAAAACTGGGGGGAATCGCAACAGTGACTTGCTCGGCTAAAAAAAAAATGTTAGACGAGCAAGTTATGAAAGTAAAATGACGAGCAAAATTGGTATCAAGAGTTAGAAATTTTTCATACCTAGGGGCACTTCCGCTTGTGCTTCCAAGTGATGAGGGTAAGGAAATAAGCGAGCAACTCTTAAACACTTTCCCTCGCGCAAGTACTCAGTGGTCCTATCCGCTTTATTGCGAAGGCCGACCAAACAAGAAGTGAAGAGGAATTCCGAGCCAATCTCTTCTTCCTCCGAGTTCCACTTGGGTAAACGAGGGCCTGCAAACAAACAAGAAAAGTTAAATTAGAACAATACAGTCCGAGGACGAACAAGAAAATAGTCTTACGTTTAAATTTCCCATAAGAGGCAGGGGAATTTATTCGTCCATCACCACCGTGTGGACCAGAAGAGGCTCGCCAATCACCCCCGATGAAGAAGAAGTGTTGTTTCCAATCGCGAATTTTGTTCGGCACCCCCTCCACCATCTTCAGTCCAGTCCTGGCCTTGAGATAAAAATAACCTTCCTCTCCAGGGGGACATCTCGTAATCATCATAAGGTAGTTGATCTCATCCGCAGTTATGCGATCGACGTACCCCTCTAATGCGAACAAACACATCGTCCCCAATAAGTTCATCCATCCAATTGGGGTGATTTGGGTGATAGCAAGGTTGGTCGCCTCTAGGAAGCGACCAACAATAGGTGGAAGAGACAATCTCAATCCAGCAATCAGAGTATGAATGTTGATCGCCGTGCACCCTGGAGGTGGGCGATCAGCTCTCTCTTTTCTCTTGGGAGCCCACATATGAATATCATAGGGAATCTTGTAGGTCTCCCGGATCGAATCCAACTCATGCTCGCGAACAACGCTTTTAATCTTGCTCGCCTGGTACTCAGTCTTTACCAAATCCAATACTTCTCTCTGTGGGCGAGCAAAGTTGTTCGCATGCTCCTCAGCATATGCTCGCCATTCGAAAGGCCGAGCAACTCCAGTTGGGATCTCATTTTCCATCATTCTAGGTGATGGGAACCCTATTCCTTCCAAAAATTCACGAGTCAACTCGTCAAATTGGGGATCTTCCGATTCAGCGCTAGTCGAGGTGCCCTCGTCGGAGTTTTTGTCCGCAGCGACCACCACTATTTCCCTCCCAGACGGGCGAGCACCAGTATCCTCAACTGAACGAACCACCGAATCAACGTGAGGATCTGACGCCGAGGAAATCTCAAAGGGAGGTTGATCGACGGGGGCCACGAATGGGAAAAGTGGATCAAGAGTTTCTTCAGATTTATTGCTCGAGTGCGAAGACATGGAAAAAGAAGGCAGAGAAGAACCAGACGGCGGCGTTCGTCGGAGAAGATGGCGGAGCAAAGCTTCACACGGCGGCGATGGAGAAATATGGAAAAAAAAGAGAAATAGAAGAAGAGATAAGAAAATAACTACCTTGGAAATGGAATTTGAGACCGAATGCAAAAGAAACGGACGCCGGAAAGCTCGAGATTGCCGGACAAGGAGGAAATCGCCGGAGAAAGATGAAATCGCCGGAGAACTGTAGCAAAGATGGGAAGAAGTGGGAAAAATTTGTTTCCCCTTCTATTTATACCCCAAGCAAAAAACGGGGTACAAGATGCAATTTTCAACAAATTTTGGGCCAAATTGAAGAAAAGCGGGGTCAAATCCGAGCAAGGTTGAAAATCGAAGGGCCTATTTGCAAATATAGGGGCGCGTGGCCTCGGGATTGCTCGCGCGTGGGCGGCGCGCAATCATGCCGCCCACGTCATCTTCGTACAACCCCCAGATCTTGGGGAGACGAAACGACAGACCATTTATTGCTCGCCAGGACCAATGATGTTCGTCCCAACCCTCATCAGAATAGTATCCTAACTATAGTTGCTCGCCACAAAGTTGCTCGTCTGGGGCAACATATAGCCAGGATAGGGGGCAATTGTTGATAGGCGAACATAAATCAATGATGGGCGAACAAGAATTAAAGCCTTATCAAGGATTATGAAGAGCCAACCTCAAATCAAGGATGACCAACAAAGAAAATCAAGTCGGGGTGCATAAACCAATCTGGAGAGTACACAAACTGACGAACAACTATCTGACGAACAAGATATTGGCGAACAAGTTTAAAGACCCAAGACCAAATATGGACTTACCACCAAACCAATAATGACGAACAACATTAGTGAAAGTGTCAGCTACCAGCCTAAGAGGTGTATGTTGACGAACAAAGGACCATGATCCCAAAGCCAATCTGTGTAAAACACAAAGGCGAACAACTTCTGAGTCATACACCCAAAGGGCGAACAACTTTTATGAGAGAACCATCCTGGATCAACTAAGCCGACTTGGACGAACAACAATGAAGTCCGAGATAAGACCAAAGAAGACTTTGTAACTAAGATTTAGCTTAGATAAAGTCAAACTAGAGTCAAAGGACACATGTCAAGCATGCAGGCTAGGGAGACCAAAAGTCATGGACACCTCCTGCTTGCTAGTCTCTATAAATAGTTGCTCTCCAGCTTATGAAATACAAGTTCAAATTCATAAACACTCCAAAAAACACACACTAATACACCTAAACGGGAACACATACGAAATTATTTCGATTTCGACTTTCGTATATCCAATTTCATAACCCGAACCTCGATTTACCATTTACGGTGGTAACCAATCACACGTAATTGATTGATGATCATTAAACCGAACTTAAACAGTCACTAATACATCCGATAAAAATTGATCACCAACACCTTGTTTACACAATCAAGGCCAGAAACATTGAATCCAATTTCCGCATCAGGTTGCAATATCAGAGAAAAAGAGAAGAAACAACTCAAAAGGTTCTAGACCCTAACCATTGCCCCATCGTTGAACTTAATTCTGTAGGTATTCATTCCAATTTACTCACCAAATTAATATTACTGGTACCAAAGTAAAACACAAGCGGATCTCTCATACCAAATTTTGAAAGCAAATTGACCTTACTCAGCAAATTAACGGTGAGAGGAGTGACACAGTCTCGCAGACAGAGGGAAAAGGGGCCATCACCCGATTTTGTATTGCCAAAACCCATACTGAATGGGTTGGGTGCCCCAAAAACCAAAACTGAATGCCCACCCCTAGTTCAAAGGAAATGGATCCCCTCCTGTATAGACGCTACTTCAAAGAGGGGATCCTTTTCCTAATTCAAAGAGACCCTACAGCCTAGTTAGGTCCTTGATCAGTTGGACTAGACTTTTAAAGAGAAATGGATTTGATAGTGCAATTGTTGCAAGCCACGCAAATTCAAGCTTTTGTAGCTCCATAGATTAATTAATCACCAAGAAGAACTCGTCAATAGTCATTAGTCAATAACTGCATAGATGCTACTTCAAGAATACGAAATCCTATCGACTACATTAAGACATTACGACCAGGCATGCTCTATAAATTAGCCACTGCAGATCTTGCTTATAAAAAAATCCAAGAACAATTCCCAACAATCATCAATTTCCATGACTAGACGAGTAGACAACCGTAACCACGCAGATTCTTCAGTTTAAACTCAAAGTGAAACAAAACTGCAAGCAAGTGAAAGCAGAGACATAAATGCAAAAATCAGTTGTTCTGAGTAGATAAAGTTGCTCTACACCGTTGTATAGAGGTTCGATTCCTACTTCCCTATTCCTCCACTATACATCAAATTCTGGTAGATAATTTAAACTTGAAGGTGTACTGCATAGAAAACCAATGCTCAACCACATAGAAAAATAGGACTATTAATTACATGATTTCATTTTCCAACACTTCTCAGTTTAGATATCATACACATGGAACTGAATTAACCGCAACCCTTTTGAAAAAAAACTCGTACCCGTTACAACGGATGACCCTACTAAGGATGTATGGACCAAAATGAAAGGTTAGAGGGAACAGAGCATATTTATTCCTGAGAGAATGTACTGAGATTAAACGAGCTCACATGGAACTACATATAATGCAACCAGAAAAACTTCAGAGATGTGCGGTATGAATTTCGATCTAGTCCTTATCCTTGGGAACGTCTTTACCAGGAATTTCTTTTGGTTTTGCCTTCTCTATTTCTCTGCAATAAGATCAAACACACATCATCCTACAACAGAACAGCTAGTTGTATGTATTAATACATATCCTTGATCTTATTGAACTAAAATTGAAGGAATATCAATTCAAATCTGAATAGAAGCATACCTAATCCTATTCTAAATCTTCAAGTTATTGGATATCAAACAGTATTTCACCATAAATTATGAGCAAAATGTACAAACAATTATCTAACACATTCAATTCTACAGCACTTAATCACATCACCAAAAATATATATTACAAAGCTTATAGATTAAAACACTCACATCGCTAAATGTAACGTAATGAATCGAGATGAAAATGATAAACAAACCGAGCTCTCAAACACACAAAAATGAATAATAATGGTGAGAATAAAAATTGCTGAAATCAACAACGAATTAATGTGGGTGAAGGGGCGTACTTAGCTGCGGAAACGGATTCTTCGTCCACCCATTTACGGATTTGACGTACGTTTTTGCGGAAAACGTCGGCTGTTTTTTTCACGTCGCCCTTCATCAGCAACACCACGGCGCTTACTCCAGCCACCGTCAGTATAAAATTCGTCAGAGCCATTTTCCTGTATCGATCGATTCCAGCGTAATTGATGACTACGAAAAGATCTAAGTCGATCAAAATCGATTTCTAGGGTTGCGACAGATGAAGATTCTTGTAAAAGAAGAAATTGGGGGAAGGAGAGCAGAATTGAATTGGCGATGGTTTCAGGCCAGGCCCATTTTGATGATGGACTTTTTAAGAGTTTTCGGCCCAACTTTTTTCTATATTTTCTATAAATCTATTTTATTGTTGAATATCTTTTCAGCAATGATTAGTCTTTATAGTACTAATGAATACTGGACTAGTTTAATATAATTCCGGTATTTGGTAGCCATAAATTAATTACACGTCTGAACCAATTGAACCGTGCATGTAATTTCTAAAAATTATATAGGGGCCGGATATATAACCATCCATTAATAATAGATACACCTACATAAATTATGAATTACCCATTATATCCTTTATTTTATTTTATTTTGAAAAAGAAAAAACCTCAATCATCACTTTCTTCCTCTGTTATTCTTCCGCACTTCCTCCCTTCTGTTACTTACTTCAATATGCAATTTTGAAGCACCGCCCCTCACCGCCCACGACCTTGCCCATCATCCTTCTGTTTTAATTTTTCTCCAGCGCGCCCACATGCTCCCGCTTTCCCGCCCCCCTCTCTCTCTCACAGATCGACCGCCGCTACTCCCACCACCGCAGCGCTGCCGCTCCCATCACCGCAGCACCGCCTCTTACTTCGTCCACTCCTCTAACCTCATTTTTACCCGCGTCACGTCTCTAATTTTTCAGGAAATAAGAAAAGGTCTGTATGAATAAGAATAGATCGCACTTTTTTTTTTGTCAGTTTACAAATCAGCGTCGATTTCCCTTTTCTTTTTTTTTTTTTCTTTTTCAGGTTTGTGTTTTGTTTCTCTTGTTTGATTTTTTTTTTATTATTTGATTGTGATTGTTGAAAGGATTTGTGAGAGCCGGATGGAAAAGAGGAAGAAAAGATGAAGATGGGGAGGCAATTGAACAGATGAAATATATGGAAAAAATATTAGAGATAGAAAAAAAGCAGCGTCGGCCGGCAAGTGTTGGCGGCAACGGTGGGTGGCCAACGTTGGCGGCGATAATTTCAATGTTAGGGTTAGAATTTTTGAGGTGTATGATATAAATTTAAAATGGTAAGGGTAGAATAGGAATTTTATATTTTTTTCTGTTTAGGGGGTGTATGAATTAAAAATGGAGGGGTATATAGTCTGGCCCAATTATATATTATTTAATTGATGTGCAATTGTGCATGGTGTAGCTAGTTTCCAAATAATATAATCAAGTGAAACGTGCAATATAATTTAAAAAAAAAATGCATTAAACAAATATCTTATTATACTATATTTCCAAACCTCTCCAAGATGACGTGTCAGCACCACATTTCTCTTAAAATGATGTGGCATCTTTCAAATCATTTATTTCAAAATCCTGCATTCTCCTTAAAAGTTATTTTAGGTATATTTTAAATCATATTAAGACTTAATCTACACCATATATTTTATAGTTTTAATCTCAACCGTACATTTCATTTTGCATTTTCTATAAATGTCAAATCTCACTTTAGCTTTCATTCTAATTTACAACCCTAATCATCTTCACTTCTCTTTATTTTCTCATTCATTGTTTGATTTTTCTTTATAGGTATAATATTGTTTTTCTCCCTTCTCTTCTTCTCTCACGTTGTCGTCTCTCTTCTCTCAGGTTATTCATGAACCGCTGCCTCCAGATGGAATTTTTTCCCTCGGACCACCGCGGCCTTGAACCGCATCAGAATACCGCAAACCACCACATTGGGTAAGAGATCAATTTTATTTTAATTTAATTGAACCGTCATTTTTTTCTTGCATAAATATGAATAAATACTTGGTATGACGATCCAACCCCGGAGCATCACTGTAACAAAAAGGGTCTCACAACCCCTGTTTATCGAGATAATTTGGAAATCGACGGATGAAAGATTTTTTTTTTTAGTTTTTTTAGGAATTAATTATTTGTAAAATTTAGAGTTGTTATTCTCTATAGTATACTATAAATCTGAATAAAATTCAATCAATGTAAACAAAACATTTATGTATAATATGAAATATTCTTTTAAACAATAAATTAATGCAAGCAATTCTTTTTTTCATTGTTGGATGTTTTGTTTTTAGGATTTATTTTTTGCAACATATTGATATATGTGAAATTTGTAGGAGAGAATTCGAAATATTTTAGAAAAGATATTTTCACCGAAATAACGTATGGTACTAAAAAAATCTTGCAACCAAATAAAATATATTTCCTTCAATAATAGATTGTAATAGAAAATTTTATTTTTGGATAAAATTATACTGCCAAAATAGATTATTAAATTGCAAAATATAGATATTCTTTTATGGACTAGGATTTTGATATTTTTTTTAATATTTTTTAACATACAAATATTAAAAGAGTATTGTAATTGATAAATAAGTAAAAAATTGTTAAATCTTATATAATTAATGTATATATTTTTTCTTAAAATATGTGGAATAATTTTTTTATGGATTAGTAATGATAGTAATGGCAAAAAAAAAAAAAAATGATTTACTAATGAAATAAAATATATACGCATAATATGAAATAACATTTTAAATATTATATTAATGCGTAAGTTTTATTTCACGGTTGAACAAAGTTGAAATATTTCAGAAAATATATTGTTACCGAAATAGTGTATGATACCAAAAAAATTTATGTCACAAAATATAATATCTTGTCTTCAATAAAAAAATTATTTATGTAATACATGAAATATAATTTTAATTATTATACTAATGCAAACATATCTTTTTTCACAGTTGAACGATTTCTTTTCTTAGATATTTTTGGAAGTTATTTTTGCAAAGTATGATAGATGTGAAATTTGTAGGAGAAAATTGAAATATTTAAGAAAAGATATTATCACCGAAATAGTGTATGATACAAAAAAAAAAAAATGTCACCAAATATAATATCTTGCCTTCAATAATAGATTGTAATACAAAAGTTTATTTTTGGATAAAATCTTACCGTCAAAATAAACCATTAAAATGTAAAATACATATGTTCTTTTCTAGACTAGGATTTCAATTTCTCTTTTATAATGTTTTAACATGAAAATATTAAAATAGTATTGCAAGTGATAAATAAGTAAAAGACTGTTATATAATTAATGTATATTTCTAAAAAAATATGTGGAATAAATTTCATGGTTGAAAACTTATAGTGTTGGCCAAAAAGAACTTTAAAAATATGTGGAATGAATTTAAGTATTAAAACTTTAAAAAATGTCACTCTAAAATACAATAATTATGAATATATTTTAAACAATGGAAACAGAATATTTACGTATAATATGAAATATTATTTTAAACATTAAATTAATGCAATCAAATCTTTTTCACAGTTGAACGATTTAATTTCTAAGATATTTTTGGAATTTATTTTTGTAAAATATTGATAGATGTGAAATTTGTAGGAGGGAATTAAAATATTTTGGAAAATATATCGTCACTGAGATATCATATGATTCCCAAAAAATATTGCCACCATGTAATATTTTACCATGAATAATAGATTGTAATACACACTTTTTTTTTAATAAAATTCTAACTGCAAAATACAATTTGAAACTGTAAAAAGTTTCAGACCGCGAAATTCGCAGGGTGCACCCTAGTTGTATATATAATTTGTAAAAGAAAAACACACACATTATGTGAAACGAAGGATAATTATCGCAATATACAAATTGAGAATAGGAACCCAAGTCTCATACAAAAAATAGTGAGAGGTCTTTTCCACTAATTGCAATAGGCAAATTATATGTGAAGTTTATTCATGATATGACATTAATATCATTATAAATATTTACCGATATTATTAAATTTATAAACTAAAATTATAATATAAAATATTATGGTATCAATGAATACATATAATAATTTAATGAGTATCACTGATGTTATCGGTTTCATACTATTAACAAGTTTCATAGAAGAGTGACTTATTGCAATAATATGTGCACTATATATAATGATTATTTCTAGTGTGTACTTGAGTGCATGATATGCACTTGAATTTTGAAAAAATATATAAAAAAAATTCATTAATACCTCAAAGAAGTAATCAGTGTTACCCCAATAACTAATCAGTAATACCCCAAGAACTAATTGATAATATTCTAACTCGAAAAAGAAACACATAGTCCGATGCTTTTGTGTGTGTTTTGAAAAAATCAAAATTAAAGTGAAAATTGAGCTTAAAATCTAAGTGCATGTCATGCACTTAAATGCATGCTAAAATTTATAATATTTAAATATTTCCTAAATATTTATAAATAATTTTAAACTCTTATATTTTATTGGATTGGGCCATCATAGACCGGCTCTATATGCAGATATCATCATATTATAGATTTTTTTTTGGGGAAGTAGATTTTGTTCTTTTTATTTGATGTAAAGTGACATTCTTTGTTACCTTCATTTTTTGTATCTCATTTTCGATCAGCTACAACTACAAAGCCAGAAATATTCCTCGAATACTAAAGGAAAATAAAAATATTATATATCTCTGTAGAAAATAATTGGAGCAAATAATGATCAGATAAATTCCCCAGTGTTGAAAACTCTCCCTCACGTAATTTAAGTGCTAAGATTTTATTTCGGGAAAATTGAGTTTTTTGTCCTCTATGTTTGGTCAACTTTGTTTTTCGTCCTCTAACTTTTGACTTTATTTTTTAGTCCGATAACTTTCAAAAAATTAACATTTTCGTCCTAAAACATAAGTTATCGGACTAAAATGTTAATTTTAGGACTAAAAAATTATCGGTTTTAGGACGAAAATGCTAATTTTTTAAAAGTTATCGGACTAAAAAATAAAGTCAAAAGTTAGAGGACGAAAAACAAAATTGACCAAACTTAAAGGACAAAAAAACCAATTTTCCCTTTTATTTCTAAATCAAAGAGTGAAAGGTTACAAGTATATATACAAATCATGAGATGAATGCCATGTGCCATGCACATGTTTTCTAAATAACTAACTAACTACCTTCATCATCTAACAAACTTTCAGTTGTACATCTAGCATCTAACAAACTATGACAGCTAGCATCTAACCAATCCAACTAACTACTTGATTCTAGAATGATCTAGAGCATCATGCATGTGTGCATGCATGCAACTCAGCATATGCTATAATACGCCCATCTGGCTATGAACCCTCTTGTACGAAAAGACCAAGAAGTGAGCGAAACCGGGCCGGAGGTGAAGATATCTGCAGGTTGATCCTCAATAGAGACATAGCGAACATCAAGAAGCTCATCATGAACCTTCTCCCGAAGAAAATGAATATCAATCTCGATATGTTTTGTGCGAAAATGAAGTGCCGGGCTGAAGAAAAGTGTGACGGCCTCTTGATTGTCACACCATAAAAGTGATGGGGTGCGAAGCGAAAGACGTAGTTCTTGAAATAAGGATGCAATCCATGCAAGATCGGTTGTTGAAGTGGCCATGGATCCGTATTCAGCCTCTGTTGTACTTCGAGCAACCACTGTTTGTTTCTTAGAGTACCAAGATAAGAGATTCGGGCTGTTGATGATCTTTTCTAATCAATGATGATTAGTGGTTGTTTTTACTAAGTAAGATCATCAAACAAGAATTTAAATCATGGATAATGCTCAAGAATAAACTTTGCAAGAGTTTAGTTACTTTTCTTTTATTATCGAAAAAATCCCCCCTTCTTCATGCAAATGAAGAGGTATTTATAGGCATACAAAGAGGCTAGGTGTCACCATCTTGATGGCTTAGCCATTGGAATTTTGCCAAGTGTTAGGACACTTGTACAACATCTAAACTATTGCCCAATGAATGGGTGCCAAGTGTTAAAACACATGGACTATTTCTAAAGTTAGTGACTCTTGAAGTTCCCAATGTTGTACTTGGTCTTTATAACCACTCAGCTGCTCTTCATGGTGATTAGCTGCTCGTTTGTATGTCTTTGCTGTGTGTTAGAAACCCTTACAATCCGAGTTACTCACCTGCTCGCCTGCTCGCCTCTTGTAGAGACTTTGGATCCCCTTGTTCTTGTTGTTCGCCCCCCTGTAAGGACCTCTATGACCAGCTGCCCGCCTCCTTCATTTGGTCCTTAGTCCCTGCTGCTCGCCTCCTAGGACCCTATTCCCTGTTGTTCGTCCTCCTCACAACTGCCTATTTTTAATGAATTGTTAATCTTATTAGGTTAACAATTTTATTCCTAATCTTGTTGCCCGGCTGTTCGCCTATCAACAATGCCCCCTAGTTTGGCACAAAATGATAGATTTTATCCTTTTTTGTCAAACTACAGGATAAGCTGTGTCATTCAATAGGAGGCGAGCAAAGGGGAAAGTGAGTTCCATTTTTGTTGGGAGTGAGCAGTAGGTTTTCAAATATTTAGGCGGGAAATCTGGGAAGCGAGCAATAGGGAATGACGCTTGAACTAGCGTCGTTTCGTTTCCCGAGGCGCATAATTTGAAACGACATGACGTGGTTGCCCACGCGTGTGCTCCTAAAATTGCGTATAGGGGCCTCAATTTTTCATCTCTCTCAATTTCGCCCCCGAGTCCATATCTATAAATAGCCCTTTTCTTCTTCTTTCTTTCTTTTTTATGAATTCATACGCAAAACCACCATTGACGAACTTCAAGCTCTTCCCTTTGTTATCTTCTTCGATTTTACAACTGATTTCATCCAAATTGAAGGTGAATTCTTAATTTCTATTGCTTTCTTTCTTCGTTTCCCTGCATTTTTCTTTAGATTTTCTTTTTCTTTGGCGATTTTCGCCAATCTTACGCATCGCCGCCGTATCGTCGCCGTGCCGCCGTATCGCCACCGTGCCGCCGTCGTATCGCCACCGTGCCGCCGTCGTAATTGTTCACTTCTTCGTCAAATCTCATCGTTTGATTTGTACGAGAATTTTTCAAAAAAAATTCAAAAATGACGTCACCCTCCTCGAGCAATACGCCATCTGTTGAATTTGTTGGGCGAAACCTGGGAAAAAGGCCCTTGGAAGATGAACCGTCAGTCCCTGTTCCTAACCGTTCGCTCCGGCGAGCAGCTGGGCGAAACCCTAGGACCCTGCTCGTTGATGAAGAGACGGGTTCTGAGGCGAGCTCTGTTGCTCGCTCTGTTGACTCTTTCTATGCTGTGGAAAGCTCGGGCGAGCAGGACATCCAAGGCCCCGTTGCTCGCTCCTCGGCTCGGGAAGGAACTTCCTCGGATTTGGGTGAAGATTCTGCTGAGGTCGTTGCCAAAATAGAAGAGATGAGTCTCCCCGAAGACACGGGAGCGAGCAGCGGGCATCAGGCAAGGAGCGAGCAGCGAGCAGCTGGATCAGGGGGCGAGCAAGTGGGAGTTACATGGGAATTTCTCCGAGAGATAAATTTTCCCGTTTCAAGGCCAACCCCCGAGTCTCTTATTCCTAAAGCTGTAGTCTGAAGGTAAGATTGGATTGACTACGCTAATAAGTATCACAAAACTTTCCCTACTCCCGCTCGACCCATTATGGAAACTCGTCCATCAACATACACAGCGAGTAAGGTAGCCAGCGCGGTTCTAGAGGAGGATTTAGTTCGGATACGGTCTCATTACCGTATTCTGTATGATATCCATTTGTACGCCCCCCAACCAGGAGAGAGAGCTAACGACCCACCCCCAGGCTGTACTGCTATCAATCTTGATATACTCAACACGGGGTTTCCTCTCCCCCTACACCCAGTGATCGGGCGATTCCTGAAGGACATAAACTTGGCGATCACCCAGATTACTCCTAACGGTTGGAGTAGTCTGCTGGCTTTTATCACCCTTTTCGGGTTGGAGGGATACCGGAATAAGATCAGCACGGCGGAGATACACTACGCACTGACCATCTCTTCGGCCGTTAATGAAGACGGGCTTGGTTGGTATTACATCAAAGCCCGTAGTGGCGTTAAGTTAATTGAAGGGATGCCTAATAAGGTCAAAGGTTGGCATAGGCAATTTCTTTATATCGGCGGCAATTAGCGGGCGTCCTCCGATTTTTCGGGAGGACCGGGACGTATAGACTCTCCTACGCATTTCGGCGAAATTCGGCGTAGGTCTTAACTCTTAGTTCATCAAATTTTTAGGTGAACTAATTTTAATCTTCCTTTTCTTGTTTTGCAGGTCCGCGTATCTTGAGGTGGGGGCATCTGGATTTGAGCGAAGAGTTCTTGTACGTTCTTGCGCTGATTTCTCTGCGGGACGCTAAAGATCGGAGTGTTGATCATCTCTCTCAAGCACACTGCCGCAAGCTTGCTCAGCTCACTACTAGTGCTCATCATTTGGAAGCACAGGCGGAGATCCCTGAAGGTAACTTCACATAATTCTTGATTTTCTTTGTTGCTCGATCTGTACCTGTTGCTCGCCCCCACCCTGTTGCTCGCCTGACCCCTGTTGCTTGCCGTTATCCTGCCGGTTACTTTAATTTTTTGTGTTTTTGTTTCGTTTTAGCTCAAAGGGTAACGGTTGCTATTCCCCCGATTTCTGAGAGTTACCATCTGCTCTTGCGTCGGGTTAAGCAAATGGCAGTCAATCAACCTTCAAGGAAGAACAAGTTTGATCCTTGCACTTCTTTGATCAGACTTAGAGCCGAAGCAGACGAGGAAGAAGAAGAAGCTCCTCAGGCTCCTGCCCCTGTTCCCCAGGCTCCTGCTCCCGTTCCTCGCCCACCTGTTCGCTCCTCGCCACCTCCCCAAGACACGAGGGGCAAGAAAAGACTTGCTAAGGAAACTGCCCCTCGCAAGGGAGATGACCGTTCCAAATGGAGAAAAGGACAGGGTCCTTCCCAGGTGGGTAAGTCTACTGCTCGCTCCTTGCCGGTGGAGGAGGTGACCGAGCAGCAAGTTGTTGGCGCGATGATCGCCGGTCATGGCAGGGGCTCATCCCCTGACAACTCGTACTTGGGCTACGACCCCGTAAAAATGAGGGAGTGAGTACCTTCCCTTTCTTTTCGACTGTTCGTCCTTTTAACTTTGTTTTCTAAAGGCTTTTTTCTTTGTATAGGTACCGAAAAAGCGACTATCCTGGTCGTGCAAAAGTACTTCACCAATTCAGTTGCGTGAAGTCCCCTCCGGCACCCCACGAGATCAAGGACTCCCACGTCCGCAGAGCCATGGAGTATGTTCCTCGTTCGTGGACTAAGACGGGTGAAGAAATCCTTCAGAACCAAAGCCTTAGCGATAATGCTCGCTTGTTGGGCTATAACGCGAGCCATCAATCCATCACTGCTCAGCGAGTTCTGGACCAGGCTATCGAGCTTGAACGGACGAATCGTGGTCTGGGGCGACGTATTGAGCAAGTTGAAGCGGACCGTGATGCTCAACTTGCTCAACTGAAGAAGAAGGATGAAGAACTGAAGAAAAAGGATGAAGAGCTGGCTAAGCTGAAAGCTGACTTTGAGAGAGCCAAGCTCACATGGACGCGGGAGGTGAAAGCCGCTGAGGACCGGGAGATGGTAGCGTCTAATGCTTCAGAGAAACTTTAACTGGATTTGGGCGTTGCTACTGATGGAGTCTCTAAAGGTTCACGTCGACCAGCTGGAAAAGAAGAACATGTGTGCCATCTCTTATACTACGTATGTGCAAGATGTTACAGATAATACCAATCTTGGGTATATCTGTGCATATGCTGACAGTGTGAGGAATGTGAAGTACGCTCTGGATAATGGTCTAGATGTGATGACTTCGACCATTAAAGACATCACGGACTACGTTACTGGCAACCCTCCGGCTCCTGGCTTTGAGATCCCAGTGGCTGATTTAGGAGAGATGGGGGTTAACTTGGGTGTTTTCAAAGACGATGTCCGCATAATAGCCCCTAAGGAGAGAGTGGAGGCGGATAGGGACATGACAATCTTTGAAGCTCTGGGCCCCCTTCTCCCGAATCCTCTTGGTGAAACAAGCTCCTCCACTGCAGTAGGCGAGCAGCAGGCCTCTGGGGTCAATGTGCAAGATGTTCAAAATCCTCCTCCTTCTCAAGATCCACCAGCACCACCTGCTCCGTCAGCTCCCGAGACTTAGATTTTACTTTTACCTTTCCTAGTTGATGTAGTAGGGTAACACTTGTATGTTTTCCCTTTTTCGTGTAACTCTGGCTTTTATGAATGAAGATTGCACTTTTACTTTACTATTCTCCTTTTATTCAACTTTGCTTAAGTATTCCCTTTCTTGATTGAAGGTTTAAATACTTTTCCTTTGCAAATGTATGTATATTAAGTATGTATGAGCCTATTTGGTTCTTTTGAAGAACTTGGCTTTTGTCATACTTCTTTTTACGCCCTATTGCTCGGCACTTGCCATATTTGTGCTTAAATGCATTTAGCTTTGGAACGAGCAACTATGTATTAACTTATGCCCTGCTGCTCGCCTCCACCATATTTGTGCTTTATGCATTTAGTATCTTGGGCGAGCAACTCTCTGTGAGGGGGCGATCAGGTGGGGCTTCTGAGTCTCATGGACCCTGCTGCTCGCCTCCTCCTGGACTTGTATATTTTTTTTTTATACTTGTTTGTATCCGGCGAGCAGTTTTTCTGCTTGGCGAACAGTTGGGTTTTAACACCTTTTGCTTTCTTATGTACATAATTCACTGAACAATCATTTATCTACTTACAAATTTTGCCCAAAAAAGTGTGAAAATTTCATCGATTTTACACCTCATCGATCTTACTCCTTACAAAAATATAAACTACAAAAATATAAACGAAAAGATAGTCTATAAAAAACTTTACATCGGTTTCCTAATTATTGATAATATTTCTTCAACAAAGCCGCGTTCCAGGTGTATTGGGCCGAGTTGCCTTTCATGTCTTCAAGATCATACGTGCCGTTGTGCCACTTATGAGTTATCTTGAATGGGCCCTCCCAAGTCGGTCCAAATACACCTGGAGGTGTTGCTAGGATTTTTCGGAGTACCAGATCCCCGACTTCAAATTCCCTGATTTTTACTTGTGAGTTGTAGTACCTTGCAATCCTTCTTTTGTATATCTCGTTTTTTATTTCTGCTGAGATTCTTTTTTCGTCGATCAGATCCATTTCTGCAGCTAGTGCCTTGTTGTTTTCCTATTCATTGAACTCGGCTATCCTCTCAGTTGGTATTTTGAGCTCTATAGGTATAACTGCTTCTGTACCGAATGTCATAGCAAACGGTATTTCTCCAGTGCTTGTTCTATGTGATACTCTATATGCCCAAAGCACCTCGGGCAGTTCTTCCGACCACTTGCCTTTCTTATCCACCAGACGGATTTTGAGGATATGCTTGATTATCTTGTTAACTGCCTCGACTTAACCGTTAGACTGAGGATGATATGGTGTCGAAAAATACTTCTTGATACCCCACTTTTTGCAGAAATCTCTTATCTTTTTTCCTTCGAACTGCTTTCCATTGTCTGTTAATATTGTTTGTGGAACTCCGAACCGGCACACTATACTCTTCCAAATAAAATTGATCATTTTCTCTTGTGTTATCGTTACTAGTGCTTCAGCTTCGGCCCATTTCGTGTAATAGTCCACGGCTACTACTGCAAATCTGACATTCCTCTTTCCCGTTGGGAAAGGTCCTATGATGTATATTCCCCACTTTGCGAACGGTCATGGGCTATTTACCGAAATCAGTTTCGTTGGGGGCTTATGTATGTTGGGGGCGAATAGTTGGCATCGGTGACAAGTCTTCGCAACTTTGATTGCGTCTTGTAATAAAGTTGGCCAGTAGTATCCTTGCCTTACTGTTTTGTATTCTAGTGCCCGCCCCCCTGCGTGATTTCCGCATACTCCTTCGTGTATTTCCTTCAAAACTTCCTGGCCTTGCCCCCTTGCTAGGCATTTTAATAGGGGCAGTGAAAATCCTCTCTTGTAAAGTTGGTTATCCATGATTGTGAACCTTGCTGCTCGCTTGGCTACCTTTGTTGCTTCTTGGGGATCTTCAGGTACTGTGTTATCTTTGAGGTATCTATGTATCGGTGTTCTCCAGTCATCCTCTGTCAATTCTTCTTCGATCTGATTGATCTTATAGTCACTGGTGGACGGGTTAGAAATTCTTGTGATGGTGACTTCTGAAAGTTTTGCTGGTCCCGTACTAGTAGCCAAACGAGCAAGTGCATCTGCTTGCGCATTGTTGTCTCTTGGCACTTGTTCGATGTAAATTTGCTCGAAAAGCGAAGCCAGGTGAGCAATGATCTTTTGATATAAGGCCATGTTCTCATCCTTGGCTTCGTATTCCCCACGGATTTGGTTGACTATCAGCTGGGAATCTCCATAAATTTGCACTCTCCGAGCCCCCACGGCCAGAGCTAGTCGTAACCCGGTTATCAATGCTTCGTACTCAGCCTCGTTGTTTGTTGCCATGAACTCAAACCTTACGGCTGAGGTGAATACTTGTTTGTCTGGACTGATCAACACTATCCCGGCTCCTGCTGCTGTGTTATTTGATGATCCGTCTACGTACATGTGCCATGGATGACTATGACCTCTCGTCGGATCTTGAGGGAATGTTAATTCGACAATAAAGTCGGCTAATGCTTGTCCCTTGATCGTTGTTCGAGGTGCATAGGATATTCCAAACTGGCTTACTTCGAGCGACCACTTGAGGAGGCGACCGGCAGTGTCAGGCCTTTGTAAGACTTGTCTTAATGGAAAAGTTGTTAAGACCTCCACCTGATGATCGAAGAAGTACGGCCTTAGCTTTCTCACACTCATCACCAGTGCATAGGCTAACTTTTCCACGGGCGAATACTTAATCTCTGCCTCATGCAAGGCCTGACTCACGTAGTAGATTGGCAAGTGAAATTTCCCTTCTGCTCGAACTAGGACCGAGCTGATGGCCACCTCTGATGCGGCTAGATACAGGTACAGTTTTTCTCCAGAGACAGGTTTCGATAGAATCTTGGTATCACTCAGATATTCTTTCAGCTGCTCAAACGCTTGCTGGCAATTACTCGTCCACTGGAATTGTCCTTTTTTAATGGCGTCAAAGAAAGGTCGGCATTTGTCTCCAGACCTGGAAATGAATCTGTTCAGGGCCGCCAGACATCCGGTTAGTCGTTGAACTTCCCTAACGGACCTTGGCGGTTGCATATCCATGATTGCTTTGACTTTTGATGGATTCGCCTCAATACCCCGTTGACTGACCAGGTGCCCAAGAAATTTTCCCGAGTGTACTCCGAAGCTACTTTTATTTGGGTTTAGCTTCATGTTATATGCTCGAAGTATCTCAAATGTTTGTGCGAGGTGTTCTAAATGATCTTCTTTTCTCAGGATTTTTACGACTATGTCGTCCACGTACACTTCCATTGTTTTACCGATGTGCTCATCGGACATCTTGTTAATGAGTCTTTGGTACGTGGCTCCTGCGTTGATCAACCCGAACGACATTCTTTTCCAACATAACAAGTTTTTATTGGTGTAAAATGTTGTGTGCTCCTGGTCGTCTGGGTGCATTGGTATTTGATGATACCCGGCAAATGCGTCCATGAAGGTAAGGAGCTCGTGCCCTGCCGTGTTGTCCACCAGCTGGTCAATATGAGGTAGTGGGAAGTTATCCTTAGGGCAAGCGGCATTCAGATCAGTGAAGTCGATACATAACCTCCATGTACCATTTGATTTCTTCACTAACACCGGGTTTGCTATCCATCTAGGACATAAGGCTTCTTTGATAAGATCATTATCGAGTAACTTCTTCACTTCTACATCCAATGCTTCATATTTATCGGGTCCAAATTTTCTTCTTTTTTGTCTCACCGGTTTCTTAGTTGGATAAATATTTAGCTTATGACAGGCATGCTCAGGGCTGATGCCCATCATATCAGCATGTGATCATGCGAATACATCGAGATTGGACTTGAGGAACTCTTCCATTCTGGATCTGTATGGCTCAGGGAGCTCAGATCCAATGAATAATTCCAAGTCTTCCCGATTCTGGTCAACTCTTATTGCCTCCAACTCCTCTACCGGGGTTGCTCTCCTTTTTTGGTCTTTCCATCGAGGATCGATAATGGGCCCTTCAAGGTTGATTTCATCCTTGATCATTAGTTCTGCCCCCAGCCTTGGCTCTAAATCTTCAACTTGATTTAATTCGGGTACGGCCTCTTTTCCCTGTTGCTCGCAAACGCCCTCCTGCTCGTCCACGCCCTACTGGTCGTCCACCTCCATCATTTCAGTGTCAATGGACTCCATGATTTCATCTAAGATGGAGGGTTCACCTACGTCCCTGCTGCTCGTCCATGACGGATATTCTGTTGTCACTGGGTTGAAGTTGCAGGAGGTATTCTCGGGCTTTCCTTTGATCACCTTTAACCGTACCCGACCCTTTTGGAGTTGGAAATTTAAGACAGTAGTAGTACGTTGAAACGGCCGCTTTGAATTCATTTATGAAAGGTCGACCGAGAAACCCGTTGTAGGCAGACTGCTGATTTACAACTAAGAATTCTACCATTCTAGTCAGTCTCCTTTCGGGATTCTCGGTCGATACAAGTTCAACCGACAACGTAACTAATCCTAAATGAACGGTTACAGCATCTCCAAATCCTACTATCTTATGATCACACTCCTTTATATACTCCTCACAATCATCTATCTGATCTAGTGTGCTTTTAAACAAGATGTTTGTGTAGGAGCTGGTGTCCACAAGCAAACGGTGAACTCGGGCTCCCATGATATTAGCACAGATGATTAGTGAGTCATTGTGCGGGGTGAGTATCCCGTCTAGGTCCTTCTCAGAAAACACCAACTCGCCTGTCTTTTTAGTAGCTTGGTTTACCCCGACTTCTCTGACTTGAGCTACTGCCCTCAACTCTGCTTTCCTTTTTCTTTTAGACACTGGTGGCCTACCGTCAGAACAACCCCCTACCGGTCCGGATGGCTCAAGCATTAAGATTTCTCGGACGGGTTCGGTTGGGGATGTCATCGTTTTCGTCCTTTTTTGATCCCTCCTGCTCGGCTGTTCGTCGCCCTCATCGTCTTCCGAGTCGGAGGATATCGCCACCCTTAGTTTCTTTCCTGGTTGTCGCTTTACGAATTCTGATAACTTTCCTTCTTCGTAGAATCTCCATAACTATTTCAGGAGATCTCGGCATTCACTATGCGCAGTATTTGTTGGGGTTCATTTTTCCTCGTTCTTGTCGTATCTTACGGGGTTCAGACAGCATATCCTTATCCTTCACTTTGTTGTATACAGCTTCAATTGATGTGGATAGGACATGGTTCAACTTCTCCTTCAGTTCGGACCCTTCACTGAAAGCTTTCATGTTCTTAGGGGCCTTGTATTCCCCTCCTGACTTCTTTCCTGATTTCTTGGTATCAGCCTTGTCTCCTAGTTCTCTCTGCAGAGTCTCTTGCATCGAAATGTATACTCCAGCCTTGTGCCTGAATCCGGAGTAAGTTTTAGGGAAAGCTAGATGCATCTCCTTCCACAGATCTGTCCCCTTCTTAAGCCCTGCCATAACTGCCACTATCTTAGTGTCTTCACTTACTGGTTCTCCTTCCAGTAAGACTTTGTCGAATCTTTCAAGGAAGGCTCTATCAGACTCCTCGTCTCCTTGCCTCAGATCTGCCAACCTATGTCTCTGCGTAAGGTAAGATCCGACTGTGGAGAAGTACGAGAGAAATTCCTTGCTGAGTTGCGTGAACGAACTGATGGAGCCCGGAGCAAGTGCGGAAAACCATCTGTGAGGACCGTCACCAAGAGTCAACGGAAAATTCCGACATTGAGTTGCATCAGATGCTTTTACCGATATCATGTAATCGGTATACTTAGACAGGTGCACTTTCGGGTCTGAGTTTCCTTCATACAAATTAATGGCCGGGAATTGCATCTTCTTCTGCACCGGCGCATTTAGTATAGCCGGGGAAAGGGGTGATGATGGCAATATTGTCGATCCGACGCCTTTTTTGTCCTCCAATTGTTTTTGCATTTCTTGCACCGCTTTCTTCAAAGCTTGCCACTCATCTGGAGACATTTTTCCACTAGAAGGCTGTTCGTCATGATTGGGTTCAACGACCTCTTCATGATGCAGTCCCTTGCTAACGGGACGTTTCTCTTGAGTGGCGTGCCTAGCGATGTTACTAGCTCCATTGGGACCTAAACGCCCAAAGGCTGATCTTCTCAGCCTTTCATGTACTGAGGGGCGAGCAGCAGGGTGTGTTTGTTTCCGTGCTCGCTCCTCGCCTCTCAGATGATCCTCCATATGCGCCCCGTGATAACTTGCCCTTCTTGTGTGATAGTGGCTTATACTCCTTGTGTCCCTGCTGCTCGACTCCTCACCCGTCGCTGGAGTGGATTCTCCCCGACTTCCTAGTCGCTCACTTATTGGTCTTTTGCCCTTAGTTCCTCTTACTTGTTCACTATCGACTTCTTCTATTCTTGTATCTTCTCGTTGTTTTGTTCTTTGCTCCGTTGCCCGGTTGCTCGCCTCCGGGGCTTTGGATGGTCTTTGCCCTGTTGCCCGGTTGCTCGCCTCCCGGGCCCTTGACGGTCCCGCAGCCTCCTGTCGTCGTTGCAAGGATTGCAAAACGGCGATTGTTTTGGCCAATTCCTCCGGGTTTTGAGCCAACGCCTCTACCTCCGGGGGAAGAGTGTCGATGGTGACTTGAACATTTTGCCGGGACATCGTTCGTACCGTTCTTGCACGTTCTCCTGTTGATGACACCCTTGTTCGTGACTTATTTGACGGGTGAGTGCTCGATTCTTGTGGTTCTTGCGATCGTACCATTTTTCGAATTCTAATATTTCTTTGATGATGATCTTGTGTTTGTGGATATTTTGACCAATTAATAACTAGCCTTGTATACGAGAATTTGGTTGTTTACAAACCTTTATTCCCACATACATGCATTCAAGTTTGTAGGTCTTGCGCATTACCACCCAAAAACACTTAAGCTTACTTACAAATTCGATTTTCCGGCGACTTGTTGCCGGAATACTGCAATTTCCGATGAGTTTTTGTAGAAACTCCTTCAAATCTTCAACAAACGAAGGTTCGAACATACCCTTCCTCTAGCGCCAATTGTTGATGATATTTTCTAATCAATGATGATTAGTGGCTGTTTTTACTAAGTAAGATCATCAAACAAGAATTTAAATCATGGATAATGCTCAAGAATGAACTTTGCAAGAGTTTAGTTACTTTTCTTTTATTATCGAAAAAATCCCTCCATTCTTCATGCAAATGAAGGGGTATTTATAGGCATACAAAGAGGCTAGGTGTCACCATCTTGATGGCTTAGCCATTGGAATTTTGCCAAGTGTTAGGACACTTTTACAACATCTAAACTATTGCCCAATGAATGGGTGCCAAGTGTTAAAACACATGGACTATTTCTAAAGTTAGTGACTCTTGAAGTTCCCAATGTTGTACTTGGTCTTTATAACCACTCAGCTGCTCTTCATGGTGATTAGCTGCTCATTTGTATGTCTTTGCTGGGTGTTAGAAACCCTTACAATCCGAGTTACTCACCTGCTCGCCTGCTCGCCTCTTGTAGAGACTTTGGATCCCCTTGTTCTTGTTGTTCGCCCCCCTGTAAGGACCTCTATGACCAGCTGCTCGCCTCCTTCATTTGGTCCTTAGTCCCTGCTGCTCGCCTCCTAGGACCCTATTCCCTGTTGTTCGTCCTCCTCACAACTGCCTATTTTTAATGAATTGTTAATCTTATTAGGTTAACAATTTTATTCCTAATCTTGTTGCCCGGCTGTTCGCCTATCAACACGGGCCAAGCATGATACAATAGCCCGAGGTGCTGCGTCGACCGTCCACGGAAGAAGCAAAGTCGGCATAGACAAATCCCTGCAATTGAAATAAAAAACAGGACAAAATTGAAGACCACATTGTATAGTGTCTCTCAAGTACAGAAGGATACGTTTACATGCACTCCAATGATTCGTAGTGGGGAGGGCTAAAAACTGACTCAATTTGTTTACACTATGAGAGATGTCAGGACGGGTAATTGTTAGATACTGCAAAGCACCTACGATACTACAAAAAAGAGAGGGTTGTGAGAAGGGTGGACTATCATTTTGAGCTAACTTTATGCTGGGACAGGTAGGAGCAGGACACCGTTTGTGAGATGATAGATTAATGCGAGAGAGAAGTTTCTTAATATACTTGGATTGAGAAAGCTTAATGTTGTTAGGAGAAACAGCAGCCTCAATACCAAGTAATTGATCGTGCCAAGATGCTTCAGTGAAAATTGTTGATGTAAAATGGTGATTAGCTGAGATATTGCTTCATTGTCATATCCAGTAATAAATATGTCATCCACATAGACAAGTAACAACAATCTCTTTCCATTAACAGACTTGTGAAATAAGCAATGATCAGATTTTGAGTGGACAAAACCAACTCTGAGAAGGAAACCCTTTAAAGTATCATACCAAGCCTTGGGTGCCTGTTTCAAACCATAGAGTGCCTTTTTCAGTTTACAAACATGTGTCAGTTTAGAAGAATCCTGAAAGCCTTCAGATTGGGTGATATAAACAGGTTCTTTAAGACCCCTTTTAAGGAAAGCATTGTTGATGTCAACTTGTTGTATTTGCCAACCAAAAGTAGCAGTAAGTGTGAAGATAATTCGGATAGTAAGATGCTTAACAACGGGTGAGAAAGTCTGAAAGTAATCAACCCCAGCATGTTGTTGAAACCCCCTAGCCACAAGCCTGACCTTGTACCTCTCAACAGTCCCATCTGCCTTGTATTTAACCCTGAATAACCACTTAGTAGAAATAGGACTGATGTTGGGTGAAGAAGGGACCAAATCCCAAGTATTGTTACCCAATAATGCATTGTATTCCTCTTCCATAGCCTGCTTCCACTCAGGGATTTGAAAGGCCTGAGCAACAGTATCAGGCTCAGCAATAATAGGTAGAAGGGAGGAACAAAGATTTTAGGTTTAAAAATGCCAACCTTGGCTCTGGTGATCATGTGATGTGTAGGAGCAGCAGAGGAAATCAAAGGTTGTGAAGTATACTGTGAAGTAGGCTGAACCATAGAAGGATGTGAAGAATGTCTGGAGTGTGGTGTTAGAGTAGAAGGAGAGTGTAAGACATGAGGAGATGATGATGTAGACACAGGAGTATGATTTGGAGATAGAGGAGAATGTGCTGCTGATGAAGTAAAACTGGGAGCATGAGCATGTGTAGAGGAAAAAATAGGAGGAGAAAAATGAGGACAAGGAGTATGTGTTGGGGAAGGCTGTGAAGAAAGGAACTCGGGGTATGGAAACTCATGTTCATTAAACTCTACAGTGTTGGAGATATAAACTCTCCTAGAAGGGAGAAGGTATCTGTACCCTTTGTGAATTTGTGAAAAACACTGTAGCCAAGAAAGAGACATTTGGTAGACCTAAACTAAAGTTTGGAAGAATTATAAGGTCTTAAGAATGGATAACAAGAACACCCAAAGACCCTTAAACAGGAATAATCTGGTGCATAGTGAAAAAGGGATTGGAAAGGAGAGACATTATTAAGGACAGGTGTTGGAAGTCTGTTTATGAGAAAAACAGCCGTATGGAATGCATCCCACCAAAAACTCATATGAAGATGAGCCTGAGCAAGTAAAGAAAGACCAATCTCAGTTATATGTTGATGTTTCCTCTCAACAAGCCCATTTTGTTGATGTGTATAAGGGCAAGAAAAGAATGTCTGTATAAGATGCCCAATTCCTGAAAATACTTGTGCAACGCAATAAACTCTCCACCCATATCTGATTGAAACATCTTTACTTTAGTGGAAAATTGCCTTTCAACCATCCTAATGAAATTGACCACAGTGGTAGCAACATCAGATTTGACCTTAAGGGGATAAATCCAAGTGTATCTCGTACATTCATCTACCAAAGAGACATAGTACTTGAATCCCCCAGTAGATAGACGAGAAGCAGGACCCCAAACATCCATATGAATAAGAGCAAAAGGAATAGAAGCATGAGCAGAAACTGATCTAAAACTTTTCTGATGCATTTTCCCAAACTTACAAGCTTCACAAAAGTGCAATGGAGAAACGATAACATTGAGTGAATTCAACACAGTAGATAATGTATTATGGCAAGGATGCCCTAATCTGAAGTGCCACAGATCTGTCTTATTCAACTAAGCAGAAGTAGAAACAACATTACAAGTAGCAGAATTAGCAGTAGACAAATAGATGTGGAAGAACCAGGTGGTGACTTGTGTAGAGCAGCAACATCCAGCTGATACAATCCATCCTTAAGAGTTCCTCTCAAAAGGATTCTGCTGGTTTTGTGGTCCTTAACAAAACAGGTTGTAGGATGAAACTCAATGATAGCATTGTTGTCATGCAAAAATTTGGAGATATTGATTAAGTTTTTAGTAATATCAGGCACATGTAAAACCTCATTTAGAACCAGTGACCTGTTTTTATGTAAGCTATCCAGAAGCACAAAGCCAACATTTAAAATAGGAGCAGTAGAGCCATTACCAACAGTGAGATGAGAAGTACCTTTGTATGGTTGCTGGAGATGAAGATTGCCAAGAGATGATATTACATGATGTGTTGCATCACTATCAACAAACCATTCCGAACCTGAATTATTCTGAGATGAAGAGGCAGTAGAATTGTGATCATAAGATGCATCAATAGTGTAAGCATAAGGATGAGAAAGTGGAGTAGTAGACTTAGTAAAATAAGTCATATTAGCTTGATAGTTTCCAGAATTAGAGTGAGTGAAGTTTTGTGGAGATGAATGACTTTGAGAGTAAGAGGAACCTCCCTGAGATTGATCAAGACCATTAAATGAATGATCAAATCTCTTAAAGCATCTTGCTGCAGTATGGTTCGTTTTGCCACAGATTTGGCAAGATGTCTTGGATTTGTTGTAGAACTTATGTTTTCCTTTAGGTTTTCCACCAGTAGAGCTTTTAGGATCTTTGGAAACATAGTTAGCCAGAGGTACATCAGAGGAAGTAGAAGAGGCTTGAAGAGGCATGAGCTCTTGAGTGGCAGAGGCCTGTTGAAGCCTCATTTCATGAGTATGTAAGATAGATTGTACCTCAGTGAAAGAGAGAGGCTCAGATCTGGTTGTTAGATTTACTACGATTGCATCGTATTCTGTTCCAAGACCTCCAAGGAGGTGCATCACTAATTTCATGACCAGCAGCATGAAGCTCATCCGCGAAGTTTCTAATCTGAAGAACATATTCATCAATTGATGAATTGCCTTTCTTAAGGGTTTGAAGCATGTAACATAAATTCATGGCTCTGGCTTTAGACTGTGAGTTAAACAAGTCTTCAAATATCTTCCATAGGTGATATGAATGACTACACCGAGTGACATAACCAAGCATATTCTCTAAAATTTAGCAAAACATCCAACTAAGCATAAACTGATCTCTTTGATGCCACAATTGAGCATCTAAAGTCAATTGTGAATCAACATTGTCATCAACAGAGATTAACTGAGGAATATCAACAACAGTACATATGAGAAAACGCTAAAAATTATGAGCACGAACAACAACGAGAACTTGAGTACGCCAGTACATGTAATTTGAACGATCTAATTGAATCGAAAGAGAAACAAACAATTTAGGGAGAGGAGAGGAAGAAGAATCCATGGAGATTTGCAGAAGAAACAAATAGAAGACACATATCTAATCAAGAGAAAACAACAAGAATTCATGAGTTTAAACCAAAGATGAAAATCGAACGAAATCGAAAGGAAGCGACTCGAATCATTAGAGATGAACGTAACCGACCCTCATGATACCATGTTGAAAACTCTCTCACGTAATTTAAGTGCTAGGATTTTATTTATGAATCAAAGAGTGAAAAGGTTACAAGTATATATACAAACCATGAGATGAATGCCATGTGTCATGCACATGTTTTCTAACTAACTAACTAGCTAACTAACTAACTACCTTCATCATCTAACAAACTTTCAGTTATACAACTAGCATCTAACAAACTATTACAGTTAGCATCTAACCAATCCAACTAACTACTTGATTCTAGAATGATCTAGAGCATCATGCATGTGTGCATGCATGCAACTCGGCATATGCTATAATACCCATGAGTTCGGTGTTTTGTTTTAATTTTTTATTTTTGCAAACACAAAAGTTGTATGATTATTTGACGTGATACGTTAGCATTTTATGTGATATTCAAATTTTATTAGTATAAAAAAACATATAAAAAGCATATTTTTTTTTATAAATAAGACGATCTCAAGTAGGGTGGGGCTATTCACCCACACAAAAATATTTTGTTCACCAATCTCTTATTTTTAGAAAATATATTATTAATTAAAAATACTAAAATACCCTTATATAATAAAGTAAATATTATTTATTAAATACTCTTGCTTTGTAAACCCTGGCCCTATCAAAACCACACACAAACATATATTACTCACTACTTTTTGCCCACACAATTGCTCTTTCACAAACAGTAAAACCATAAGTATAATAAAAATAATAATTAGATAAGTATAAATAATATACATACTATATTGAATAATATTAATATTTTTCTTCTACGAATTCAGTTACATCTATAAAAAAATTAAATGAGTCTTCTTCATATGGTCGGAGAGGGGGAGTGGGGCTGGGAACGCCGGAAAAAAACTGAAAGAAAGAGGGATACCATGAATGATGATTTTGGGTTGGGATGTAATTTCAAGGTATTTTTTGGTGGGGGTGGGGTGGGGTGGGGTGGGGCGGGGGGCAACAAAAATGAGAGTGAGGTGTGCAACTTTTTTAAATTTAAATTACAAATTAAATTGACGCGTGTGTATATGTTTAGTTGATTGGTGTAAATGATAATTAGGGTTATAGTTGTAAATATTTAGGAGGTGTACTAAGAAAAAATAAAATGTAACTAAAATATATGGTGGATTAATTTAAAAGTGTGTATACTAAGTAAATTTGTTGGTGTAAATAGCTATGCCTTCTTAAGTAAAAAATAAAATAAAAATTCGTGAAAGAGATAGATACGGAATTTATTGATTTTCGAAAAACTAGAAACTTATTGCTTTGTTTCCAACTAGACATATTATACGGATAACCCGTTTCATCCTAAAATTAATTTAGGGTATTAATTATTTTATTAAAAAAATATTATTTGAATAATGTATTGTTTAGTGAAACATTTAAAATCATTTAAAAATATATTTGAATTTTATGGTGAAACTAGCGGAAAAAAATCTTACTCTCCCGTCTAATCCCTATTACTTTAATGTAAAAAAAAAAAAAGGTTTTGTATATACAATAAAACCTCTATAAATTAACAACCTCTCTAAAATAATAATTTTCTCCAGTCCCGACTTGGGCCAGTGCAAAAATTTACCAATTTCGATAAAATAATAAGATAATAATTTTTTTTAAAACTCTATATAAACTAGTGGTCCCATCAATATTATAAATTAATAATTTCTTCACATTACAAAAATAACTAGAACAATTTAGTAAAATATATATAAGAATATATTGTTGATTGCTTCTCGTTAAACTTTAAATTTGTTTGGATTTCATCTCTAACTTTTCTTATCCCATCTAATAGTTCTGATGTTGCATTCTCAAATTGCACCGAAAAATTGTGAATTGTTCAGGATGTTATAAGTGCTTCTTTTTTCGTAACTGTTTCCAAATGTATTGTATCATCCTCGCCATCATCCACATCAATGATGGTTGCTACAATTTCTTCTAATCTTTGAACTTTATTGGGTTATGTATGATGAATTTAATTATTTATTATATAGTTCAATGAATATAATACATATCATTAATTAAGGCACTCATTTTTATAAATTTTTTTATTATTTATTGTACTAAAAAAAACTCCTTAAATTAATAAAATATTAATTTATAGATAAATTAATATTTCTCTAAAATAATTTTTTTTTCAGTCCCAAAAGTATTAATTTATGGATATTTTACTGTATGTTCAAG
The DNA here is from genome assembly GCA_947034835.1 of Ballota nigra. Classification (NCBI taxonomy): domain Eukaryota; kingdom Viridiplantae; phylum Streptophyta; class Magnoliopsida; order Lamiales; family Lamiaceae; genus Ballota; species Ballota nigra. The sequence goes on along the minus strand of OX344723.1, from coordinate 41,367,714 downwards.
AACGAAAGGATGCATCTAAAATAAATTTTGAGGGGGTGGGGGTGGGGGTGGGGTGGGGAAGCTTCAAATTATAATTATCATGTACACATGAGTTTCAAATTTAAAGAGACGGACTCTTATATCTAAATAAAAAAATGTATATCTAAAGTCTAACCACATATGCAAGAAAGCACCTAGCACCCACGATCTTTTAATATTACAAACTGAGCCGGTCCTAGGATACGAGGGGCTCGGTGCAAACAATAAATGTAGGCCCTACGTATTTTGTATAATAAAAAAATGATGTTAGGATTAATATAATTATAATTTAGTAATTTTACAAATAACATGAGATAAATATTAACAAATAATATAACTATTAAATGACCAATTAGACCACAACTGTTTATGTTGTATGTTTCATATATATATATATATATATATATATATATATATATATATATATATATCTCGAGATTCTCGTCAGGCACCAGCTGCGCTATCTGTGGGTCGCCATCGATTACAAATAATTCATCTATATATATTATATGTATAATAATTATGCTATATATAATTGCCATTGATGCATATGTGTTAAATAGGATATAAAATAGAAGATCAGTTGGTCAGAAATACAATCAACGATGCATTATAAATTGATACTCTACATAATAAACCATATTCATGCGGACTTGGTTCATTATTTTAAACAAGAATAATTAAACAACAGAGCATAATATTATTGTTATATAATTATAGTAAAGGAGATGTTTCCTTTGAAGGAATTTTGAGAGAAAAAAAGGAAGAAATAAAAGGCGCACTTGAGTTGAGTGAGATACTATCCGTATATTATGTATGAATGAGGAAGAATATATATCTTATCTTGAAACAATAGCAAATATGCATTCATTACTTTATCAATGTCTTGTAAATGTCTCAATAAAGATGACCGTATCTTTACTATTCCTGTATCCTTAACGGCTTCTTATATATATATATATTGACAATGATCATACTCACTCAATTATTTTCTAAAATTTCGCACCAATTATATAATATATATATATATATATTATCAAAATACCGATGGGTTACTCACTAGAGTGAGGAACCCGGTGGCCAGGTGGGCTAAACCACCTGGTTGTACCAACGATACTTATGAAGTTTATTAGGTTAATTGTTGAGTAATATATTGTATGTATTGTATGATGACTGATGAGATTGGTGGATATAAGTCATCCTAAAACAAACCCTTCGAAAATCTTCTAAGTCCTAAATAGATAGAGAATAAAAGTTTTTTGGTCCCATAACTTATTGAGTGTCCGATTTTGGTCCCAAAAATTTTTACTCTTCAATTTTGGTTCCATAACTTCTACGGTTTGCCCAATTTTGGTCTCATTCTTGCTGGGAAATTTCTTTTTGGTCTCATAACTTATCGAGTGTCTGATTTTAGTCCCAAAAATTTTAAATCTTCAATTTTAGTCCCGTAACTCCTATGGTTTGTCCATTTTTCAACCACATATTAGTGATATGGAAAAAATGATTAAAAAATACAAAATGAAAAAAACAATTGTTTTGCGGACACATCTTCGAGGGTACCGTCAAGGCCCAAATTTGAGCAGAATGTGAGTTGAGCATGACAAAAAAGGGCACTATTTTTGTATTTTTGAGGAAAATGAGACCAAAATTGGACAATTCCTAGGACTTACGGAACCAATAGTGAAGAGTCAAAATTTTTGGGACAAAAATCGGACACTTGATAAGTTATGGGACCAAATAACTTTTTTTTCTCTAAATAGATAGTTTTACTATTTTTCAAGTGCTAAATTTACTTAACAATAATATTTGAAAAAATTAAGTTTGAAAAAATAATAATGTGTATACATAATAGTGGTATTTGAAAAAATCGAATTTACGTAAATTCAATTTCACACAAGTTTTTATCAAAGAAAAATTGGGTGGAAGAATTATAAAAAAAAAAAAAAAAATGTACCATCGTCAGCAAAACACATCATCAGTTTTCAGTTATATTCCCATTTCTTGGACAATATTGATTTTTCAATGAAATTTGTCTTCAATTTTATACTCCCTCCGTCCCACCATTATTTGCACACTTTCCTTTTTCGTCCGTCCCAAGATTATTTGCACACTCTAAAAAAGGAAACATTGATTTGCGTGCACACTCACAATAATATACACATATTTACCTATATGCCACTACTTTACTAAAAAAATAATTTTTTCCTAATATGTGTGCCCATTTTTGTGTGCAAAAAATGCTGGGACGGAGGGAGCAGTAACAATATCGACGGTCTTTGGGCTAAAACTACCGTACCAAACCATCAAATCATCGATTTTATAATTTTCATCATCATAAATTTACTTCATTTTAATATTGTTGAATAAAAAGGATCACATCACACATAGCAAACATTTCAATAATAAAATACATGAATTATTAAAAATAAAATAGATTTCAAAATTGCCACCCTCAGCGCAATTCTTAACTTTCTTTTTTCTCTTTTAAACTTTCCTAACCCATCACATATATAACTAACACAAATTTTATCTTAAGGAACTTAATTATCATTAAATTAAAAAAAATTGTGTGAAATGTATCACAAAATAAATTTATATTAATTGTATTTACTAAATTTTCAAATTAATTTTTAATCATTTTTTATTAATTAATAATTTTACCCATTCCCACTAGAGAGAATGATTCCTATGAGTAATGAGACTGAATTTATTTCGTCATGTGACCGAGAATTCAAAGTATTGAAAGTGATGTGCTTCTTATCCAATCACCTGATACCATCTTTCCAGATATCTCGTGGTTTTTTTCTTCCTACATATTTTTTAATTTATTTATTTTTAATTTGTTGAGCTACAGGTTTCTTATGTAGACAAAAGAGAGATAAAAGTGTTGTGGAAGATTCAATGTGTTTCTGTATAATTCCATATCACAGTGAATTTACTGTTTCCTAGATATTTAGGACAATTTCCCAGTGGACAAGTTGGTGCAAGAAGATAATAGAAAATCCTTTAATATGAATATTAGATTCTCTACAAAATAATATCTTGTCCCATTTTATATCACCAATACATATTATATGAAATTTACGACTTAATCTTAAAAAAGTGAAAAATAAATGAGTTCCAAATATAATTTGGTTGGGTCTCCATGAATTCATCTGTCACATTAATAAATATGATTCATCTCATATATGATATCGTCTTATACAAGTTTTTGTTTATATATAATATCTAATCCATACACTGACTACAAGAAAATGAAGAATTGAAATTTTTTATGATATTGTCTACGATTTGTCTACAAAATTTTCTAACCTTTAGGTATTTTTATTCTTCAACCTACAAACAATTTGTCTACAAGATGAAATTTCTAGGTAATTAATTACTTACAAGCCACCTGCCTATAAAAATTTACCTACAAATAATTTGTCTATGAAATTTATGTAGGCAAATTGTTTGTAAATGGAAAATGAAGATGCCTTTATAATTAGAAAATTTTGTAAGAAAGTTGTAAGTAATCTTCACTACAAAATTTTTTGTTTGTTTTTTTTAGTTATATTAACGAATTTCGTAGGTAATTATTTATTTTTTTATAATGAGAATGTAATCAATCCAAGTCGTTCGTGAACTATTAGGATCTCAAACTGAAAAATATTCATCCAAGGCCGTTTTTATAAGATGTTAACATAAACAATTAAATTCTAACTCAATGTAGTTCTGTTTGTTAACTTAAACTCGATAGTAAGTTTGATAGCAAACTCATATAAATTATTATTAATTTGACTTCAATATATAATTTTTTCACACTTAGGAGTATAAAATATGTAATAAATTATGCAATTTAATTATAATTAGTAGATATATTTCATTCTTTATATTACACTCTTCTATTTTTATAATGAATTGATAAAATATTATTTTTATAATTTTGATATTATTGAATTCGTTTAAACTCTAACAGAGTCGTAAACTAATAATATATATTAGATAAATAAGTTTATACTTGATTCGAAAAATAAACGACAAACTCAGGCACTCTAAAGTTCAATTTTACTCAATTGCATCTCTAATTTGATAATTTTTTAAAAAGTGTTTAAAATGATGGGATAAGTGAATGTTCAACTACTAATATTACCTTTGCTTCCTTCGTTAAAAAAACCACGCACAATCAATTTACCTAGTGTGAATTATTCCTCCCATATAATTTTACGAATAATTACAAAAGTACGAGACTATCCAATAGTATAGTATTTCATTAGTAAATAGCGTGTACGGATCTCCCAAGTCCAACCAAAAGAATAAAAATGAAAAATCCGATCTACTTTTACTCGGACACTAATTACACAAGACTGTTCTAACTTGGTGTTATTATCTACTAAAATAGTAACCTTTCAGATTAATGATTAACAAAAACAAGATATTCGAACAATCACAAACATCAAAACTAATTAAGATTATTAAAAGTATGTTCAATTTAATACCAAGGGATTATTCCCTGGTATTTATCTGATGTGGTCCATTTCCAAAAGTTATATAGCAAGTGTACGTGTAATTTTCACTTGATGGAAAGCAAAGTCCATTGAAGCTTGAAACTCAATATCTATATTGTGCCGTAAAATAATGTTTCACCTTATATTTTAAAAAATCGACATTAATTTATGTATATATATAGTGTCACTATAAGCATAAAGTACTATAATTCAGAAAAAAATAAATATTGCAACAGAGATTTCAAAATGCTAGGAAGTTCTTCTACAAATTGCTACCAGCTATGCCTATGTCGGCGGCATAAATGCTTCAAGGCATCTGTAGCATTATTATATCTCGTAATTGTAATCAAGAATTTGAAAGACAAAATTAATTAATATATATTTCCACATCAATAAGGTTATTCCTATATTTATCGTGAACCAACGGATCACTTCATTCCCCATATCTTAATTAAAAATAGAAATAGATTCGACAAATAATTAGACCATATCTTTACCAATAACTTTTTTTGATAAAAATATTAATTTATTGAAGGAACTCTTATAATGTTGATTAACGTGTGTCTAATTGTGAGAGGTGGGCCAACTAAGCTTCTTATATATGTACATTTGTTTTAATCGGAATTTTGTGCGTGATTAAAGTTTAATATAGAATATAAATAAAGAAATTATGGTATATATCAGTTGCACGTTATAATTGGTAAATATTTTTGAATAATATTAAATATTTTTATTGAACAATATTAATTATTTTCACTGAATAATATTAGTTGATTAAAGGAATTATTACAACAAGATCCACGTTTTAAGGAAAAAAATGCATTACATTACAATTATAGCAAAATATGTTTGCAGCATGCACAAATCTATTGCACTTTGATTACAAACATTGCACGCTACACTTTGCATTTTTCAAAAATCTGTTGCACTTTTATAAGTGTTGCATTAGAATGTGTTTTTGTCTCCAACATGTACGTTTATGTGATTGACTCTTATTTAAATTGAATATTAAAAGTTGTAAACCAATTGTAGTATGCAACTGTGCACAAAAGTATTATTTATGACAAATTCTTATATACACACTATAAGTAAATAGAGAATTGCATAGAAAACTTTTCAATGTGACAACAAAATTTCCAACAAATTTATTTATAGCAGGGATTGTGTTGTGATAATTACAATCCCACCTTGGTTCATGGATTGGGCGAGGTCCACTTTAGTTCTCTTACTGGACTCCTTTAATGGAGCTCGACAGACGATCTCCCTATTTACCTGAGTAGGACATGGTCGTGGCGAGATCACTCAGCAAAGCGATATCAACTAGGTGATGGCCGAGCTCTGTCAATTTTAGAGGGCAAGCTCAAATCCTAGAACGAAGCCAACAAGACCGAGTCTAGTTAAGAAAAGATCAACAAAACAAGTTTTTTTAGAGCAAGGACATTGTACCTAGTCACTAGTCAGGAAGTAAATCCTCCAATGAAAGGAGGTTTTCCCACAACAAACAACTGACATCATGCCATTAAACGAACCTGTACCGTAAAGACAGATTCGACACAATCAATAAACCTAACAAATCAATACATTAAATGCATGGAGCGATATACTAGGGCAACACAAGGTATAACCTCGAGTACTATAAATAATAAATAATACTTTAAAAGCATAATAAAATGATCACCAATTTAAGACCGTGCCTAACAAACTCAACAAACCTCTGTGCATTTAGCGCTTATCATTTGCATTTAACACACTTCCAAGTGTTCTTCATTTAATAAAGCATTCATTGCTCCAATCTCTTATTAATACTTGCTTTACTCGATGCTAGTCCTATTTACATCACTAATCCATCAGGATAATTATCGAGTAACGATAGACCGTCTACGGATTGCCTACAAAATTTTCTAATTATATAGATATATTCATACCTTACCTATAAAGAATTTGCATAATGAAATTTCCGTATGCATAGATAATTAATTATTTAGAAATTTCATTTCGTAGGCAAGTTGATTTCATAGTGAAATTGTTTGTGGGATGATGAATGATAATGTTTGTAAGCAAGTCATAGACAATTTCCACTACGGAATATTTTGTTGCAAAATTTCGCAGATAATTCTTTATTTTCTTGTAGGGACACCAGCTATACCGTGTAATTGGTATATATTTTTAAATGATATCAGTTGTTTTCACCAAATTATATTAGTTATTTTAAATTATATTAATTGTTTTCCAAAATAAGACAATGGGTGTGAGAGGGCTAGGTGCCAAAAAAACTAAGCTAGAAACAGATATACCAAGGCCGCAAAGGAAGCAATGGGATTTATATATCTGGATGACCATTTCCCATAACTAATCTATACCCTTGAAGATCATCCTTAAATTCCAGATTCGGAATAGTCGTTATCAACGGATTTTGGAAGAGAAAGTAATCAACATTCATTATCAGATTTTGACATAGAGAGGATAGAAAGAAATCTGATTCCACCAAAGCAGATGATTGGATGAGGTGAGTTTTTAGGATAAGAGCAGCTAGACTCCATGGAGGCAGCCATGCATGGACATGAGAGGACGATATTTTAGGCTGATAGAGGTTTAAATACTCAACAAACTTTTTGTGATGGGTGAAGATCATGTATTCAATATATAGAGATACAAAGATATTTTTAGATATCAGTGATTTACTACTCACACTTCTGTACAATATTCTGCCGTAAAATTATGATTAAAATAGACTAATTTTATAATTTATGGATTCTAAGGATTTTCCCAACAAAATTAGTGCTAAGATAATAACAGAAAACTTGCCCCTAAATGTGTTACTAGCATGTGTTATGGTAAGGTAAGTTAAGTTATGTGTTATAAGTCCCTACAAATACAAATATTTGTCCCTATAATAATATTATATATAGACATATATGTGTTTCTTCATCTCTTAAAATCAAGGTTTTTAAATTTTCACGTTGGTACTAATTTTGTTCATGTAGTTACACATCTTTCTCTATAGTGTGGGTATAGTGTGAAACTTATTTATATACAAACCACTTTTGCTGTACTTTTTAGTAGAATAACACATACTCTTTAGTAAAAATAACTATTATATTTTGGTGAAACAATTGTTTTATCCATAACTAATACCCTTTAAGAAAAACAACTAATACACCTATCGGAGTGGTTCATGTAGGAACAAATTTCACATTATATTTTATATTCTTCATATAGTAATACATTTTTCAATATTTTATATCTATTACAGTAAGGATAAATATTTTATTCACACGCAGATACATATTTATCTTTATAATAACACAAATTTACCCTTGTAGTAACACATACTTATCCTTATAGTAACAAAATTTGGGAAATAATTTTTATATTCGGTGTTTGCACAATTTTTTTAAAAAAAATCCGCATGATCCGACCCAATGATCGATTGGAATCTATGATCTTTAAAAAAAAAAAAACTGTATTTCACTCATCTTTGACCCTTAAAATATTGAGGTAACTACATATCATGAATCTAAATTTCTACTCTAAAATACAAAGAAGTTTAAAATTAAAAACAAACTATAAAAGGGTTAATCATGCATATTACAAAAAAACTCTATAGTAAAACAAATTGCACTATACTACAATAAAATTTTAGACCCCTTTATAGTTTATTTTTAATTTTAGACCTTTTTTATTTTGAGTTTTAAATTTAAACCCATATATAATTTCGCAAAAAATATTTTACAGGGATGTTTGTCTTGATTTCCTATATATGATGCTAACCTATAAATAAGAAGACTTATCTTCAAAGCATATATGATACTCCCTCCGTCCCGGACTAAATGTCCCACTTCTTTTGGTTGAATGGTTTAAGAAAGTGTATTTGTTTATTAATATATGGTGGAAAAGTAATGAATAGTGTTAAAAAGTAATGAATAGTGTTTAATAAAGTAATGAATAGTGTTGAAAAGTGGATTGAATGAGTGACATTTTTTGTAATATTGTGTGAATTTGAAGGTTAAAGTTTATATGTAGTAGAGTGTTGCTTTTTCCATTTATGGAATGAGACATTTAGTGTGGGACAACCAAAAAAGGAAAGTGGGACATTTAGAGTGGGACGGAGGGAGTATAATTATAACTAAGGTAGGCTATCACAAAACACTAGTGCCAAACGTTGAGATAAATAGTTTTTTGGTCCCACAACTTGTCTAGTGTCCAATTTTGGTCCCAAAAATATTAACTTTTCAATTTTGGTCTCATAACTTATTGAATCGTCCAAATTTGGTCCCAAATGGGACCAAAATTGGACGATTCAATAAGTTACGGGACCAAAATTGAATAATTAAAATTTTTGGGACCAAAGTTGAACAATTAAAATTTTTGGGACCAAAATTGGACACCAAACAAGCTAGGGACAAAAAATTATTTTTTCATATTCATTAATTTTTTTTATTTTCTTATATATATATATATATATATATATATACACATCAATGGATTTATTTTTCATGAATATAAATACAAATATTTGAAAAACATCTATAAAACATGAAAAATAAAAACCCATTATTTTTCAATTCCAATAATTATTATTTAAGATGAATTACAAAGCTCCCATAAAATACTAAAAATGAAATTTTAATTACTAACTAAGAATTTAAATTGCGATAGAGTAAATAAAATAATAAATTAATAATTTTCATATAAATTTTGATTCTCCATATCTTCGTAAAATAATTCCAAATTGCTATCGTGATCTCGTCTCCACCAATAATATATACATGATTATTACAAAGATTATTTTAGAGTATAATTAATTAAATAGTGTTTGATATATGTGTATGTGTGCGTATGTATATATATATATATATATCAATGGATTTATTTTTCATGAATATAAATACAAATATTTGAAAAACATCTATAAAACATGAAAAATAATAAATCATTATTTTTCAATTCCAATAATTATTATTTAAGATGAATTACAAAGCTCCCATAAAATACTAATAATGAAATTTTAATTACTAACTAAGAATTTAAATTGCGATAGAGTAAATAAAATAATAAAATAATAATTTTCATATAAATTTTGATTCTCCATATCTTCGTAAAATAATTTCAAATTGCTACCGTGATCTCGTCTCCACCAATAATATATGCATGATTATTACAAAGATTATTTTAGAGTATAATTAATTAAATAATATTTGATATATGTGTATGTGTGTGTATGTATATATATATATATATATATATATATATATATATAAATAAATAAGGTGAGAAAAGAAAAAAATTAATGAATACGAAAAAATAGTTTTTTGTCCCTAACTTGTTTGGTGTCCAATTTTGGTCCCAAAAATTTTAATTATTCAATTTTGGTCCCAAAAATTTTAATTATTCAATTTTGGTCCCGTAACTTATTGAATTGTCCAAGTTTGGTTCCATTTGGGACCAAATTTGGACGATTCAATAAGTTATGGGACCAAAATTGAAAAGTTAATATTTTTGGGACCAAAATTGGACACTAGACAAGTTGCGGGACCAAAAAACTATTTTTCTCGCCAAACGTTAACAAAATATTAATAAGCATGCACTTAACAAAACAATATAAAATGAAGTGCTTGTATTATTGTATATAGTGAAAAGAAATAGGAAAACACATGGCACAATATATTTTCATGAAATGTGAAATAAATAAAAGTGTGGAGAATCTTTGTTTTAACTTATGTGAAAAGCTTCCACTTTTTACTACCAAGTACGACACACATATGCTGATATGCATGTATAAATAGAGAGGTGTGGAAAGCACATATCTTCACAAAACCAAGATATCCCCTCCCCTCCCTTATTCACTATCCTAATTACAATGGATTCCAACCGGAGCAAGCGCCGAAGTTTCTCAAAATCGAAGCTTATCAGGTCCTTCTACCGAGCGGCGACCAAACCGTCCGTGCAGCCGTACATGAGCCCGGAGTTTCCGTCGGCCACGGCTGGGTCGTCGGTCGGATTCATTATAATGAATCAGGATCAGGTTTTTCCGCAGGCGACTTCTAAAGTCGCGTTTGTGGTGCCCGACCGGAACCGCGACACTTACGGGAAACTTGAGAATTTCTACGAGGATGAAGGCGTAGACGACAAAGCTAGTAAATATATTTCTAGCGTTCAGGAGAGGTTTCGGATTGAATATTCTGAGCGCAAAAATGTGGAAGATATTTATGTGTAGTTTTATTATATTTATTTGCGGCCGTATGTCCATGCAATAATTAGCCTAATTACATACTAATGGGCTTCTAATTGCCAAGAGGTTTAGCTATGGTTGTTGTATTTGGATGGTTTATTCATCTATTGTTAATTATTAATATTTAGAATAAGAAATTGATCACTAAAAGAAAAAAAAAATCAAATCACATGAAGATTCCGCACCGAGTGAAAGTACACCAACTTTTTTGGCACCAAAGTTCTCGAATAACAAAGGGAGTTCATTTTATTTTTACGAGTAACACTTCTGTTAAACTGATTTTCAAATATTACAATTCAGTAAAGTGAGTAATACTAATTTGGTAAACAAATACTCTCCCCCTTTGTAAATAATGGTTCACGTTACCTTATTATTGGTCTTGATTTTTAAAATAAAAATAATTATTCCCTATATTCCAAATATCTTCTCACTTTTTTTTAATCCCCAAATCTAATCTCATTCTCTTTTTAGAAATTAATTATAACTTTATTCTTAGTTTCACAAATAATCAATTTATTTATAAATGCACTCCACAGTAATCCTACAATACACTTATTTTATCTCATGTTTCTTAAAACACGTGCTCATTTCAATGGAAATAGATTTGAGAGATGAAGGAGGTACTCTTATTCACACCCTTTAACATACCATTGAACATCACAATATTTTAAAAATAATTTATTTTGTACTTGATTTCACTACAATATTCTTACTTTTTGTGTCATATATCTACTTTTAAAAAAAAATAAAAAATTCGTGCGAAAGCTTGGCTGCAATACCTTTTTTGTGGACATAAAGAGTAATAATATTCGGCTGCTACAATTCAATATATTAAATGAATAATATATAATATTCAACGAAATGAGTAATTAAAAAAAAAAAAAAACTACGGTGCAAATGCAATATATACGAATTTGCCTTTTTTGACATGCCGGAACAAAGGGAGATAAAGAAAAATTAAAAAAAAAAAAAGAAAAACAAATATTTAACGTGAAATAATTAATGTAATATTTTTTTTCCTCATTTGTTGGCAAACTTTCTGTAACTACTCCAGTCCCATATTACTTCTACTACTAATTTAATTGATAACTTACGTTATATTTTTTGTTGAGTGTTTCAACAAAGCTTTATTAGGGAATTGAGTTTGGAGATTTAATGAGAGATTGTTTATGGGCTAGAGTGTTAGAGTCAAGATGGGGAGTGTCGTGGAGGAAAGGATTAGCGCCTGAGGGGTCTAGGAGAGGGTTTTCTCCAAAGGGTTGATGGGGAGAGGTTTTAAAAGCTGTGGGGGTGGGGTGTGGAGATTGGTTCTTTATGAATATCAGAAAAGTGGTCGGGGATGGGAGAAATACCTGGTTTTGGGATGAGGCGTGGGTAGAGGAAATGCCCTTTAGATTGTGTTTCCCTAGGTTGTACCAGTTAGAGAGAGTGAAAGAGGTGAGGGTGTCTGACTTAGGACAGTGGAGGGGGGGAGAGTGGTGTTGGGAGTGGAATTGGAGGAGGGATTTGTTCGAGAGGGAGGGGTCTGTATTTAACGAATTGCTTAATGTTGTTAACAGGTATCAGCTGAAACAGGGTGAGGAAGACAGGTGGTGGTGGAGTTTGGACGCGAGCGGTTTATATAAAACAAAGAAGGTGTACGAGTGGATGTTCGGGAGAAATCATTCTGAAGAAATGGAAGTACAAGAGGAGTTCAAGCTTCTTTGGAATAAATGTGTTCCAACAAAAGTGAATATTCATGCTTGGAGGGTGTGAATGTGATATTTTCCCTCAAATTGAGGATTTGATTTAGTCTATTCAATATATATAAAGTACAGGAATACAGGATACAAAATCATGTACAAGGAAATATAAATCTGTAAGATTTTTACAATATCACAAATCTTTGACTTAATCAATTGTTTCCTTCCTAACACCCCCCGTCAAGCGAAGCGGATGGGGACCAACGCGTAGCTTGGATCGAAAGAATTCAAACAATGGTTTTGGAAGACTTTTCGTGAAAATATCCGCAAGTTGAAGAGTTGAAGGGACAAATTGAGTATGCAAACGCCCTGAAGAAACAAGTTCTCTAACAAAATGGTAGTCGATGTCAATATGTTTCGCACGCTTGTGAGCTACTGGATTTTGACTTAGAAATAATGCATTTTTGTTATCATATAACAATGTGGGTGGCGAGGATGGAAGCGCATGAAGCTCACGTAACAGCATAGTGACCCATATGATTTCAGATGCTGCATTCGCCATAGCTCTATATTCTGACTCACGACTAGATCGAGAAACCGAGGGTTGTTTCTTGGCACTCCAGGAGACAAGGTTTGGGCCCAAAAAGATAGAATAATCATATGTAGACCGCCGGGTGTCTAAGCAACGAGCCCAATCTGCATCAGAGTATCCCAATAAAGAATAATGTCCACGTGTGAATGCGAGGCCATAATCAATTGTGCCCTTAACATAACGAAAAATGCATTTCACAGCCTGAAAATGATCAAAAGTAGGATTGGATTGGAATTGACTCACTGTATTAACAGCAAATGAGAGATTTGGTCGGGTAATGGTCAAATATTGTAAGACACCCACAAGAGAACGGTATAATGTGGGATTAGAGAAAGACGTCCCATTTGCATGAAGGGTATCTGAAGGAGCTAGTGGAGTGGATACTGGTTTAGCTTCAAGTAAGTCTGCACGATGAAGTATATCGCGGGCGTACTTAGATTGCCCCAAAAAAATACCATCCTCCCAGAAAATAATTAAGGCACCCTAAGTCCTTAATTGCAAACTCTCTTCGGATACGATGAATTAGACGATCAATAAGAGATGTATCGCTCCCATTTAGAATGATGTCGTCTATGTAGACCAGTAAGTATAACAAAGTGTGCCCTTGACGAAAAACGAAAAGAGAATTATCAGCTTTGCTCTCAAGAAATCCAAGACTTAGTAGGAAGGTACAAAACCTCTAAAACCAAGCACGGGGTGCTTGCTTTAGTCCATAAATAGCTTTGTTGAGACGGCAAACAAAGGAAGGATGAAGCGGGTCAACAAAACCCGGTGGTTGCTCCATATAGATGGGCTTCTGAAGTAGACCATGAAGAAAAATATTGTTCACGTCTAGCTGATGAAGCGACTAAATTTTTATTACAACAAGAGACAGGATAATCTGAACAGTGGAGGCTTTTACCACAGGACTGAACGTATGATCGTAGTCAAACCCAGGTAGCTGAGAAAACCCTTGTGCAACCAAATGCACCTTATAACGATCAATTGAGCCATCTGCCAAATACTTTGTGCGGAATACCCATTTGGAGCCAATGGCATTTTCAGAGGAGGGACGAGGCACCAAATCCCAGGTGTTATTAGTGTGTAGTGCTTTAAGCTCATCATTCATTGCAACAACCCAATGAGGAGATTTGGCTGATGTCTTGAACCCTTTCGGTACTTTGGATGCATGAAGGGTTGATAGAAATGCGCTGTGAGCTAGGAACGAGGATGATGGTGGATATTTTGGCTTAAAGATGCCATCTTTGGATCGAGTTCGCATTGAATTAGAAGGAATAACAGGAGGCCGAGGTGGAGGCGGAGAGGCTGGTGGTAAGGTAACCTCGGTCGAAAATCCCGATGAATTTGATTGTTGAACAGGTTGGTCAATGGTCGCAGATGGCAATGATATCAGGCGTACATGGCATGAACTTGAGGAAGGTTCAACATGTGATGAATCAGGTACTGCTGCTGTAGATGGGGAAGGCAATGTGGATGAAACTGGATCACAGAATGATGAGAAATCCAAAGAATCAACTGACGAGGATTGTGAGGATGCATTATATGGGAAAAAAATCCTCATCAAAATGAGCATGTCTGCTAATATACAACCTTGAAGTCTTGGGATCAAGACAACAAAAACCCTTATGTTTGGAGCTGTAACCCAAGAAAACACAAGGAATGCTACGTGGAGAAAATTTGTTAGCCGCATAATCTCGTAAACATGGAAAGACCCGACAACCAAATACATGCAAGTGTTCATAAGTTGGTGAGGAAGAAAATACCAACTCATAGGGTGTTTTGTTATTCAATACAAATGACGGAAGACGGTTGATAACATAAATTACAGTTGCAAAGACCTCTACCCAATATTGGAACGGAACAGAGGAGTTTAAGAGCATAGATAATCATGTTTCAGTAATATGTCTATGCTTTCGTTCGGCCTTGCCATTCTGAGCTGGGGTATAGGGACAAGACCGACTTGAACCGAAAATACTAACTTTCTACTAGTAGTTTCCCCGCAAGCGTACGGGTTCACTGTAGTATGGACAAGTATAGGGACCAAGTATTATCGAACTCAAGGGAAGGTGAGTATGTGAATAGATCTTTGAAGATCTACGCGTCGTAGTTAATATGAGTGTATATTTTTGGATTTTTAAAGAAATAAAATCTAAGCTATAATACTCTACTAACGCAAAAGAAAGAATTAAATTAATTATCTAAAGTTTATTTTCAAATATGAGATAGTGATGCTCAGGATAGGAATTCCTACGTATACTAATGGAGCAGGTACATAATCAGAATAACCGTGACACGCAAGACATAACCTAAGTAAAAGATTGTAAGATGAAAGCTCAAGAATTCAAACCATAATACTTTATCCTAACAATCGACTTCACTAATCTACTAACAAGTTAATAGATTGTGCTTAATTAACGAGACCCTAATTTAACAAGGTGGATGCGGTCGTCCTCCCTAGATAAACCAGTAGATTAATTAATCCTTTCTAAACCCTCTCATTAAGTCTACTAGTTGTCAAAGAGTGATAAGGTCGTCCTCTCTCAAACACTTTTCGAACCAAATTCAAAGGAAAAGTTAAGATTAATTTTAAGAATTCATTAATTAAGAGAATTAAAAGTAAGCTTCACGAATTACCCTAATTACATACCCACATCCTACTTCTACGAGTTCATCCTACCCCAAGCATGCAAGAGTTTTAGCTATACATGGTTTTTACGGAAACGAAAACAATTGAAGAAGTAACGAACATGAACATAATGATTTTAACTAAGAAATTATCAAACATAAACTAGGGTTTAAAGAAATAATTGCTAAGAACTGAAATTAAATTAATAAAACTAAGTCTCAAGTATTCAAGAACAAAGAACTAAAGGAAAGAAACTAAAAAATCAAAACCGAACTATGAATTCGTAAGTAAACCTCAATTACACGTGAAAATTAAGCTTGCTCATCTCTTCCCCGCTTACTCTCTCCAAAAACTAACTCCAAAAGTGATGTGGTATCAAGTGGTGTGTAAAAACGTATTCGGGACGAGTATATATAAGTGTCGGGCCGAATTGGGAACTCATGGGCTGAAAAATGAATCTGGAAGTAAGAAACTTGAAAGTGCTCGAGCAGACCCGTTCGAGCGGGGGCGCTCGAGCTGTGTAGCTCAAATGATGCAAAGGATCGAGCGCTCGTGCTCGAGTGGCCGAATCGTTCTGCAAGTCTTGGGGCGCTCGAGTTGGTCGAGTGCTCGAAATTCTCTGTAAGTTTTAGGTGCTCGAGCCACATGCTCGAGTTTTGGTGCTCGAGTAGCTCGAATGACAAAAGTTCTCTGGACAAATTGGGTGCTCGAGCGGTGGTGCTCGAGTGGATCCACTCGAATGAGTCTCCTTCTTCTTCAACTGATACTTTTCTTCTTCCGCACTAATACCAATCGTATTTCTTCGATATCTTTTCATCCGGGCATCCGTTTGAGTCGATTCAAAGTCCTACGAACTCCATTTTTTGCCCTCGATTCACCTATGAGCATCAAAGAGACAAATGTATCAATGTGTAGAAATAATACTCAATTGACTCAAAATACTCAATAAAATCGACCAAAACTGGGGCATTTCTAACGACGAATCATGACAATTTCACGCCTAATCAAAGACATAGTGTGATTTATACCAAAATTCCAAAATAAGACTTACAATTTATTATTCGTAAACTCAGTGCCCCCCATCAGATTGAAGTTATTTTATTTTACCAGAAAATTGATTTCCCACCATAGTCTTGAACTAAACAAAAATATCATAGAAATCTAACTTCAATCGTAGCGGATAAAACCAAGTAAAGCGTGAAAATCATCAATAAAAATAGCATAATATAAGAAGCGATCACAAGATTTCACAGGAGATGGTCCCCACAGATCACAGTGAATAATATCCAACAATTTTGAAGCACGCTTATTATTAATGTTGATAAAAGATAAGCGTTTGCTCTTGGCCAGTTGGCACGAAGAACAAATGGTAGGTTTGGGAAAAACAGATGTCACTGACAGAAAACCCAACTTATTCAACAACTTAGTTGTATCAAAAGCTACATGCCCCAAGAGGCTATGCCACAACTCAAAAGAAGCACGGGTTCTATGATTTCTTAATGCTTCAACAAAAGCTGCATGACTACGCTTTAGTATGTATAATCCATTTTCACGCCTGCCTCGAGCCAAAGGTATCCCTGTTTCCCGATTCTGAATTTCAAAGCACGTATTAGAAAAAATAACATTTACTGGATAGTCACTGGTGAGTCTGCTAACGGATAAGAGATTCTTTGTTATATGTGGTACCACAAGAACATGTAAAAGCGACAAATCACGTGAAATAGCATGCAAACCAGTATAAGAGATAGACAGAGTATTACCATTTCCCATGACAACTTTGTCAGAACCGGAATAGTCAGAAGCATAATCCAAATTGGCAGCGGAATTGGTCATGTGCGCTGAGGCGCCGGTGTCGACATACCAATCAGATGAAGCACTGGGATTTAATGAACAAACTGTTTGAAAAGCTTCTGCAAGGTTGGCTTGGCGTGGGACAAGATTGTAACGATCTGGACAAGTGCTTGCATAATGGCCATCAACCCTACATATTTGACAATTAGGGCCCGAGCGACCACATCCTCTGCCACCGGATCTGGGACCACCACGTCAGGAATTCTGATTTTGACCACCACGATTTGAATAGCTACTGGAATGACCACTGCGACCAGAAAACCCGGAACCTTTATTTATTTTATGCTGTTGCGCAAAAAATGCTGGGGATTGTGTGGAGGCAAAAGTGGAATCTAATGACTTGGTGGACAAGTCGTGCGCCTCTGCTTTGGAAAACAACTGGGCAAATGAAGGTAGATGAGTGATATTAATTTCAGAAGTGGAGAAGCCATGAAATTCGGATTCGGGGCATCTCAGAAACCAGTGAGATTTGTCCGTCTCATCGGTCGCACAACCCATGGCGAGTAATTGATCACATAGGTTTTTGAAGGCTGCGCCATATTCAGTCACGGAGCGAGAACCTTTCTTGATCAATTGAAGTTCATCCTTAAGGCGAAGCTCATGCGCTTTTGATGGTTGATTGAAAGCCGTGGCCAAGGTAGACCACACATCTACCGAAGACGTGCAACCGACGATCACCGCCATGGCCTCTTTGGTAAGGGTCGAAGCAAAAAAGACCCAAACAATCTGATCTTTTTCGAACCAATCAGTAAATTCTGGATTTGGCGTTTCAACGCCGTTCTTTTTTACCGTGCGTGCAGGCGGTAGTACGGATCCGTCAACAAACGGAAGGATTTTTTTAGTAACAAGAAGGGGGTAGATTTGGCCATACCACATAAGATAGTTGGTAGGCTTTAATTTGATGGTGACTAGATGCGTCATGGCATGAATGGTAAGGGTAGAATCAAAAAATGATTTTGAACCAGAGATTTCGCCGGCCATGATGAGCTGGTGGCACGAAAGAAAGAGAGGAGAAGGAGAATTAGGTTTTCTCAGCCGTGGTTAGGCTGATACCATGTGAAGGTGATATTTTCCCTCAAATTGAGGATTTGATTTAGTCTATTCAATATGTATAGAGTACAGGAATACATGATACAAAATCATGTACAAGGAAATATAAATTTGGAAGATATTTACAATATCACAAATCTTTGACTAAATCAATTGTTTCCTTCCTAACAGAGGGCACTAAAGGAAAGGCTCCCAACGTTCTCAGAACTTTAGAAAAGGAATATCATTCCATTTGATTCGGCCTTGAAGTGCATGTTTTGCAAGGATAAGGAGGAAACGGTGAGACATATTTTATTTGAGTGTTCTTTCTCCTATAACGTGTGAATGAGATGTTGTGAATGAGTGGGGGTACGGATTGTTTTGATATTCAAATCTTCCACAAACTTCACTCATTTTTGTGCACTCATTAAAGGTAGTAAAGAACGCTCGATTCTTAGTTGTCTGGATATTTGAGCATGTGTGGATATTTTAATTGTTATGTCTGGATATAATTGGAACTATATATGTTGGTTTGTTATTATTATTATTATTATTATTATTATTATTGATTTTAGTGAAAAACAATTTCAAAAATATTTATTTTAAAATTTTATTGATTTAAAAAAAAAGCAAACTTTATATGTGTATATGTGTACACATAATAGTAAATAGTGAAAATAAATATATGTGTATTAGTGTATTAGTGTACACATAATAGTAAATAGTGAAAATAAATTTAAAAAATACTTTTTATTTTATTTTATTGATTTTTAAATAAAATAACGATCAATATATGTGTATATGTGTACACACATTAGTAAATAGTAAAAATAAATTAAAAAAGTATTTATTTTTAAAAACAAAAACAATCAATATATGTGTAATAGTGAAAAATAATTAAAATATACTTATTTTAAAGTTATATTGATTTATAATAATATATACAAGTGATAGTTTAATTTTATATGTAATAATAATTTTCATATAAAGTATAGCAAACAATTAATATTAAGTAGTATTATGTTTAAAATATACAACAGAAAATATATTAAACATATATATTACACCCTAAAACATAACAAGTAAATAGTCTTGCCCAAGCGGCACGGCGAAACACGCAAGGCCTCCGCATACATGGAGGTCGCGTGTTCGAAACCTGAGGGGGGCGAATTACGCCCAATTTGAGCTTGGAGTGAGGTGGGTGGGTGCTAGCCTAGCAGATCCGCGGGGGAGGGGTTGTGCTTGAGGTCGTGGGTTCGGAACAGACTGGGCGAGGGATTACACGGGGGAATTTCCCTCGCCACGTCAGCCGAGGGAAACTTCCCTCGCCCAATGACCGCCAGTCACATCAGCTATGAAGAGGGAAATTTTTCCCTCGCGCACAGTTTACGAGGGTAATGCAGAGGGATTTTTCCCTCGTTCTTATTTCCCTAGGGAATAATCCCTCGCCCTTTACAAGGGCTTAGCCGAGGGATTTTTGACGAGGGAAATTTTCCCTCGCCTGGTTCGAGGGATTTTTTTTCCCTCGTGTACAGAATGGCGAGGATCATTTTGGAGAGGGAATAAATCCCTCTTCAATAACCCTCTCTACATTCGATTCCCTCTTTAAAACCTTCTTTAAATCAATTTATTTTTGCGGTGGCTGCATGCGTGCATGAAATTTAATCTATGTAAATATAATGCTCAATATCCCTTATCAATATATATTAGTTTCATTTTCATTAATACACAGCTTGAAGTTGACTTCTTGATGGAATGCATGGAAGATTTTATAAAGACCGATCGAGGTCAAAGAACGGTATGTGAATTTCAAGGATTGATTAATGGTTTTAAAAAAAATCACACCCTTTCCATGTTATATATATTCACTTTTTCTTACGAGTTTAAAACATTCTGATTCCGTAATTTTTACCTTTTGCAAAATAGTCGCCCAAAATAATAAAAAAACTAATTTGGTTACGTAATTTTTATATACGTCCACCTAATTTTGCAAAAGTACCTTTGTTTTGGATCCATGTTTGTTCCCGTAACTTTGGCATTTCTACAAAAATCGCACCCATACATGTGACGTAAATTAAATAATGTACATAAAGTACAGACTAAAATGATATATATATATATATATATATATATATATATTTTTTTTTTTTTACCTATTTTGGACCATTCGCAACATAGGTAAACAATACAATACGAGAACAAAAATATATTTTAACACTTTGCGATTCGTTGCATATTATTTTAATTTTTGCAATTATGTTACCAGAATATTTTGGAAAATTACAAATAAGTTCACCATTTTGTGTTATTGTTTGGGAAAGAATTTCATCCTATTTAAAAGCTTGAATTTTCAGAAAAGTGTAAAATTAATTTATTAATTATTTATCTTACAGTTTCAGTTTCATTAACCGCGAAGTTTTAATATTTTACATTTCATATAATGTCGTCGCATCGAGTAGCACATGATAAAATAGAGACAGGTAAGAATTGAAAAAAGAAGAGAGGCTAGGAATTATTTTGTTTTGCAAGCTGAGAAATTCGTATTCCACATCGCCCGGTTACATGAAAATTTAGGTAGGCGATTTTTGTAATAGGGAGGATGTGCGTTTCGATGCTTCCCGGCGGAGCAAGCCCGGCCCATGCCAATAAAGGAATGCAGTGCCGAGAATTGCAAGCAAAGCAGAAGATGGAATTTTACGAGGACGAATTCGCTCGATTTGGTCATCAGAACAAGTGCAACTTCCTGTTATGGCAGTTGGCCAATGCTCAGCTCTACTTTTCCCACAAAGTGTTTCCAGATTTTGGATACACGCCTTTACTTCTTTCCAACGCGCATATATTCACAATCATAACAATTTTTGTTTTTGTTAATTAATATTCCAACTCTCAATTAAACACACTCCTACATTTTTTTTATGTGTGGTTGACTCGAGTTTTCATTAGAATCACAGTAATATTTTGAGTAAGTTTTATATAAAAATAGTTCATGACAAGCTTATAATAAAATTGTTTTAAAGTATTGTATGTTTGACCAGCAATAACGATAATTTAACCAGAAGTATCATTAATTTGGGTTCAATAAAATTTACAACAATTACAATATAATACTACCAATTCAGATTAATAATATTCTTGGTCAAATATTCAATATATATTAATATAGTTTCATAATATAAGTTTATCATTAACTATTTTCATATAATATTTTGCTTAAAATATTTATCTAACTTTAGAATCGAACTTGGCTAACACGTATTTACCAAAAATTCATAGACAAATGGTAGGATGTGTTAGCTAGTCCGTCGATTTAAGCCTCCCTATTTTAATTTTCATATATTTAGGCCAAAAACTTGTGTTGGGGGTTGTAATCGGTCAAATGCTTATGTGTTCGCCAATCACCCTAAACATATTTCACCACCACTTTGCACTTTTCGTCGTTATTGTTTTATTTCATTGTTTGCTTTCATATGTTTAATTTACTTTCATGTTTAAGAAGTCTAAAATAAAAACCCGAAAACTCGTATTTTAATTTAAAGCATGCCAATACATACGATCGACTTAGCAAGTCACTTGGATCATGAATCAATAATTTAATTTAGTTACTTACCTACTATAATCTCATGCGTACACTTGCATGGTGTTAATTTGTTACTATACACGAATTTGGCGATCAAAATATTGACACTTTATACATTGGAAAAATCCGTTTGGTTCATAAATGATTAAAGTGTGTTGTTACGGTACAAAAAAAATTAAGGAATCATTGTAGTAGAATACAGAGTATAAAGACCAAGTGGTACCGAACCACGCGATTAAGAGCACAATGCAGCCCTAGTGCTATGTGTCAGCATGCTATTTTAGATGCAGAACAGGGTACGAAGCGACGAAAGCAACTAAATAGAAAATAATTAAGGGGGCACCCAACTAGGTAGGGCCAAGGATAGAGGACACGAACTTAGGTGATGATCAACTTACAAAAATCAAACAAATGAATTAATAAAACTATCCTAACTCATTTCTCAATCGTGTAACATGGACTAAATACTCAAGACTATTAATAAGCTCGGTAGAATAAAAAACTATAGAGGTAACCATTTTCCTTCGGGTAGTATAACCTCGCACTGTGGTGTTCCCAAACCCGGTAATAAAGCTCCCTCATATCCCCTACTTTTCGCTACTTAATATGTTAAGCTCAAGTGTCTAATGACCAACATTCTAATGCAAGTACCAAACTCTCGTTGCGATAGAAATATAATTTACACATTTAATTAATTAGTACCCTCACTAATACACTTAATCATGCTAACGCAATTCTAGTATGTAATAAACACAATTACATGAATAGACGTATTAGCAATTAACCAAAGCACAATAAAATTCATAAATAGAATCATTAACAATTAAAAAATAAATTAAAAATAACCAAATCAACTAATAAGATTAAAATTCACAATCATATCAACACCTAAAAACACTTATAAATACTAGTCCATTAATTTACAACCCAAAATCTTGCAAAATAAAAGAAAATAAACAAATGAACTATTAATTAAAAGGCAATCGATTAAAACCGTAGATAATCTCGTGGTTGAATTAATCTTCTCTCCCTTTTTAAATCTCAAAGAATTCCATCGTCTTTCTCAGCCATCTAGTGGGTGGATGTATTTTTGTGGAGACTCTCCAACCCTATATTCTCTCTTAAAACTGAAATGTAAAAAATTAATTTTGTTCTCCCCTCAATTCGGCTGCCCCCTATTTCTTTATATGCCTTTCTAAAGCTGAAAATCGCTGGAATTTGAAAAGATCAAAATATCTTATGTATAACACTAAAAAAAAAACACTATTTTGCGATGCTCGCGTAGCCCACCTTCTATATTAGTCTTATTAGGTCTTAAACAATTAATCCATTTTTGGATTCAAGAGGAACCGAACACGGGACCTCTTGTGCAAGAGGAGGGCGCGCGCGCCACTAGGGCACAAGCTACTTTCGTTCATTTTTATGCAATTAATTGTATATGTATTCAAATTAAGTCATTTTTTTTTATAATTCACCAAATTAATTTCTTTTCGTATCTAAGTTGTTTATTAAAATATTTTGCCCAACTATTTTATTTTATTTTGTAAAATTATTTATTTCGACAATGCATAATTTTATAATTCGTTCATTTGTACGCAATTAATTGTATATGTATCCAAATTGACTCATTTTTTTTCTATAATTCACCAAAATAATTCATTTTTGTTTCTTACTTGTTTTTATAAATGTTGTGGCCATTTAATTTTTATTAGTTTGATAAAATTATTTATTTCGACTCCCGCTTAAAATTATAATTCGTTCATTTGTACGCAATTAATTGTATATGTATCCAAATTGACTCATTTTTTTTTCTATAATTCACCAAATTAATTCATTTTTGTTTTTCACTTGTTTTTATAAATGTTGTGGCCATTTAATTTTTATTAGTTTGGTAAAATTATTTATTTCAACTCCCGCTTAAAATTATAATTCGTTCATTTGTACACAATTAATTGTATATGTATCCAAATTGACTCATTTTTTTTTCTATAATTCACCAAATTAATTCGTTTTTGTTTCTCACTTGTTTTTATAAATGTTGTGGCCATTTAATTTTTATTAGTTTGGTAAAATTATTTATTTTGACTCCCGCTTAAAATTATAATTCGTTCATTTGTACACAATTAATTGTATATGTATCCAAATTGACTCATTTTTTTTTTCTATAATTCACCAAATTAATTCATTTTTGTTTCTCACTTGTTTTTATAAATGTTGTGGCCATTTAATTTTTATTAGTTTGGTAAAATTATTTATTTCGACTCCCGCTTAAAATTATAATTCGTTCATTTGTATGCAATTAATTGTATATGTATCTAATTGACTCGTTTTTTCCATAATTCACCAAATTAATTCATTTTCGTTTCTAACTTCTTTTTATAAATATTGGGGCCATTTTTTCGTTTCTAACTTCTTTTTATAAATATTGGGGCCATTTAATTTTTATTATTTCTGTAAAATTATTTATTTCGACTCTCGCTTAAAATTATAATTCGTTCATTTGTATGCAATTAATTGTATATGTATCCAAATTGACTCGTTTTTTTTTTCCATAATTCACCAAATTAATTCATTTTTGTTTCTCACTTGTTTTTATAAATGTTGTGTCCATTAAATAAAAGTAAATTCAAACTAAAATAAATTCACAAAATTATAAATTAAAATAACAATTCAAAAATTAAATTAAAGTAACAATTCAAACTAAAAAAAAAATTTGTA
Organism: Ballota nigra; assembly: GCA_947034835.1. Taxonomy (NCBI): domain Eukaryota; kingdom Viridiplantae; phylum Streptophyta; class Magnoliopsida; order Lamiales; family Lamiaceae; genus Ballota; species Ballota nigra. Next base: position 41,342,902 of record OX344723.1, on the reverse strand, counting down.
CTTCATAGTTATTAAAAATTAAATTTTTTTAACCATCGGAATTAAATTCGTCTTCCTCTTCCTCCTCATCCTCGCCCAGGTTAACAATCGGCGGCATCGATGGCTGGGTCGGCGGCATCGGTGGCGCAGACATTTGCGCTCGTGGCATTGAATTAGAGGCGAATATCTGCCACCACGCCTGCATGGCGGCTGTATACTCCTGCACCTCGACCTGATATCGCTCCATCTCGGCTGTATACCGGTCGTACGCCTCTCGCTGCTGCCTCTCATACTCTTTCTTCTCTCGCTGCTGCCCCTGCATGTTCTTCATCTACTCCACCACCGTGGCAAGCTGCCTCTCGACCTCACTGGGATGAGAGTCGATGGAAGACTGAGAGGAGGATGAGCCTGAGCCACGAGGTCGGAAAAAGTTCTTTCCGAAGCTGCCCAATCCAGCGAACGTCAACAGAAGGCTGTGTGGGGGGCATCGACCCCGACCCCTCTGCCGTTTCCTCAGGCTGAGGCTGAGAGGCAAGGTTCTCGAGCATCTTTCTCTGCAAATTAATTATACAAAAAATTAAATAAATTGAACACAAAATATAAAAAATACTTTTAATATTAAAAATTTAAATAATACTATTAATATTGAAATAATACTTACGTGGATCTCGGTGGTACGGTCGTAGGTAGACTTCCCAGTCTCCTCGACGAATGGGTGGGCGAGCTGCAATCTCTCTAAATGAGAGGGCTCGCGTCCTTGCTCCGCCGCCTAATTAGAAAAAAAGATAATAAAAATTAATACCACTCATAAAAATTAGGAAAAAAAATAATAAAAATTCAAAAACTACAAAATTAAAGACAAAACTTACAAATCTCAACCCGTGCTCATAAATGGACCGAGAACCGGCCCGATGTCTCGTCATCCCTTCTCCATCAGGGTCACTACGCCGATTCGCCTTGTTTTTCGCCGACTTCTCTTTGAATGCAGGAGAATCCCAGTACCGGAGGAATTGGTCCCAAATCGGCCGCCTTTCACTGTCAGTCCCCATGTCGGTGGCCACTCCATCCTTGTACCACCTCTCCCTCATTCTGTAAAGGAGGTCCCTGTATCTTTCTGTCGCATATTTTTCAAAATTCCTCAACATTTGATCATCGTGCTCCGATGCCCAGACACATTCTTTCTGCAATTACAATTTAAATGTAAATATTTGTTTATATATTTGATATTAATAAATGGTGAATTAATAAATTAAATTAATACCTTAAACTCCTCGAAGTATGTCTTTTTCTTGCATCGGACACTAACCCCCAACTGTAAGCGGTGGGCTCGAATCCACCGCGAAAGATGGACTTGGAAACCTGATTAGCAGCCTCATGACCCGGAATCCAACTGTAAAATTAAAACTTCAAAGTTAGTAAAATAATTAGGTTTTAATTAATAAAAAAAAATTGAGTATAAAATATTAAAACTTACGTATGACCACATGGCTGAACAGGCATCCGTGCTTGAACAACCAGATGCTGGCGGGAGGAGGATGAGCCCTCAGCAGTCTGTTGTGAGAAGGAGGAGGAGGAGGAGGAGCCCGCACCAGGCTGTGAAGAGGTCTCTGATAGAGACCTCGGCCTGAAAATAGGTGGAACCACGGGTCTTAGTGAGGTCCGTCGTCTCCTCCCTCCTCGTCCTCCTCGACTCGTCTCCTCATCCCTCGGAGGCTGCTGACTGTCGTTGCCACTGCCTTGTCCGCTCATCTATAACAAATTTCACGAATTATTCAATCAACTAAACTAAAATCAATCAACTAATAATATTATTTTGTAAAATTATTAAATTTAAATCAAGCAACTAATATTATTCAAACTACCTACTCAACTAAATTCATTCAACTAAACTAAAATCAATCAACTAATAATATTATTTTGTAAAATTATTAAACTTAAATCAAGCAACTAATATTATTCAAACTACCTACTCAACTAAATTCAGTCAACTAAACTAAAATCAATCAACTAATAATATTATTTTGTAAAATTATTAAACTTAAATCAAGCAACTAATATTATTCAAACTACCTACTCAACTAAATTCATTCAACTAAACTAAAATCAATCAACTAATAATATTATTTTGTAAAATTATTAAACTTAAATCAAGCAACTAATATTCAAACTACCTACTCAACTAAATTCATTCAACTAAACTAAAATCAATCAGCTAATAATATTATTTTGTAAAATTATGAAACTTAAATCAAGCAACTAATATTATTCAAACTACCTACTCAACTAAATTCATTCAACTAAATTAAAATCAATCAACTAATATTATTTTGTAAAATTATTAAACTTAAATCAAGCAACTAATATTATTTAAAATTATTAAACTAAAATCAAATAACTAATATAATTCAAACTACCTACTCAGCTAAATTCAATCAACTAATATTATTTTGTAAAATTATATATTAAACTTAAATCAAACAACTAATATTATTTAAAATCAAACAACTAATATTATTTAAAATCAATTAACTACCTACTCTACTAAATTCAATCAACTAATATTATTGTGTAAAATTATATATTAAACTTAAATCAAACAACTAATATTATTTAAAATCATTAAACTACCTACTCAACTAAAATCAAACTAACTTAAATCAATTTACTAATATTATTTTGTAAAATTATTAAACAATTCAACTAAAATCAATCAACTAAAATTATTTTGTAATATTATTTAAACATGCTTAACAATTAAAAATTAACAAATTACTAAAACAATTCAACTAAAATCAAACAACTAAAATTACTAAAATTAAAAATATAATATAAACTTAACAATTCAACTAAATTCAATTCTAAACTTAACAAATTCTAAACATGCTTGGAAATTAAATTTTAAACGGTAAAAATGATGAAAACTTACGATTTAATGAAGAAACGAGCACTCGGTTGGGACGGATTGGCTCTACAGCGACTGCACCCGATTTCTCCCTCATTTTTCTCTATTTTTCCTCTTTTTCCTCTTGTTTTTCTCGCCGCCTGCGCTGTCCTATATATAAGGGGAAAATTTTTGCGACAGACGCCTGTCCGTCGCAAATTGCGACCGCCAAACACCTGAACGGCGTCGTTTTTTAGTATTTCCCGAAAGGTCAGGCAAAATCGGGTCAATATTTGCGACGGAATAGGCCGTCGTAAATTCGAAGTTAAAAATTGCGACGGCAATATCTGTCGCAAAATTAGTCAAGTGGTCTGTTTCCCCAATGGGTATTTTTTAACGGGTCGGTTTGCGACGAACACGTCCGTCGCAAAATTGAAATTGAAATTTGCGACAGCTAATCCGTCGCAAATTTTTTCGGTATGCAACGAAGTTAATGGACCCCACACTTTGCGACGGAGTAGCCGTCGCAAAATAGTGCAGTTTGCGACAGTTTTTTATTTCCGTCGCAAATTATCTTTTTTTCCGACGGGTCTCCAATATCCGTCGCAAATTCATGAAATTTGCGACGAATAATTGTTCGTCGCAAAACAATGTTTTTTTTGTAGTGTAATTTTAATTATATAAATACAATCAGTTCACCCTCAATTCAAGTTTATTGGAATTTCAACAGTCATGGTGATGCTTCTTCTTACAAGACCCATTTTACAAAAAAATTGGTTTTTAATGGAAGAAAATAATGGTTCTCAACATATATATATATATATATATATATAAAAGTTCCTTTCATGCTTGTAATCCTATGTTAAATATTAAACACATTTGAATGTTGTTTGTGTTTATTTATTTTGTTTTTATTTATATTAGTGTCGTTTGAGTAGTATAGCGGTTGGTAGGAACGGATATATATTGAAAAATGTGATTTTGCACGTTTTCTTTTGTTATTTGATTTCGTAAATTGTTTATACCTGATTTGCCGAACATATGCTAAATGTTCGAACTTTTTTGTCGAACATTTAATATATATTCGAATTAAATTTTTGAACAACTTGTTCGAATTATATTTGCCGAACATGTAATAGATATTCGACAAAAAATTCCTAAAGAATTTAGTGAGGTGGCTGCTTGGAATTAATTCCAAGAGCTGAGGGCCGCCAATTTGAGATGCAAATGGGCCGAATGTATGCTGGAAAAAAATATATAGAAAATTGGCCCATTTCATGGCATTAAGCTTTTGAAGTCAACAAGCTGTTTCCATTTCTTCATTGATCCAACTATATACCTCTCCATAGTTATTAGATAATTAGATACCTGATCCACCCATTTAATCTACACAACATATTTTAAATAATTGTTAAATACATCTTCCATAATATATCTATATTATCCTTGCCTCTAATATTATTTTAAAATTTTGATACACCCACAAAAGTTTCTTTCCTCTTTCCCACGTTCTACATACTTCCTTTCCTCTTCCTCGTTTTTTCCACGCAACGCCACGATCCCGACATCAAAATCGTCAACGACCTCACGAATGCCACGACCGCCTAATTTCGAAAGAAAAACAAAAATAACACTACATTTCAACAACGTTTATTTGAAAAATAGCTCATATTTCGGCAAAAATGTATTGAAAAATTACTAAAATTTCGAAAAAATAAGTATTTTCGACTCTAACAATTTTTCGATAAGCTTTTATCGAAATCCTAACCATTTTTCAACAAACCAGGTTCGAAAATCAGTGTCGCGATTTTTTTTTTCAAAAAATGTGGAAATAACAATAACACATTATCATCGATCTTATAGTCTAAAAATACGAGAATCTTGGTACACAAGACTCAAAACATAAATAAAAAATAACTTTATAAGAAAAAATAAAATTATACTTCATCAAACAAATATTTAAACAAATGTACTTACACAGGTAGTGTAAAACTCCCGCGTGTACACCATTTTTATAACAAAACACACGAATTAAGGTTGCATCACCATCGTAAAGATGATAAAATGTTGGACAAGATGAATTTGTTCTTCTCTTCCCGTATATTCACGCTCACTGTAACTTCTCTTCTTGTGTTTCTTTTGTCTTTTTATATTTTGATGTGTGTATCAAGTATATAGATTTTTTATTTTTGAATAATAAGGATATAAAAGTCATTTGAAAAATATATTATAATAATTCAAAAATAAAGTGGGGGTATCTAATAAATATGGAGGGTATACAGTCGGACCCTTCTTCATTATGTGGAACTAGACGATGCCCGCGTTTTAACTTTACACATAATGTATTACATAAATATAAATTAATTTGTCCATTATCAAATAACAAATATATTATCATTATATAATAAATATATTAAAATAGTATACATGTTTTTAATGTTTTTATTTTTCAAATACTTTAAATTAATAAAATAATTTATTATATAATAGAAATGTATAGTTTACATTTACAAAAATAACATTTACACATATTTTATTTAAGTTACTTATGTATTTATTAGGATTTGTAGGATTAAAAAAATATAATATGAAATTATTAGCTTCATTAAAAATCAAAGATAATAAATTAAAAAGAATAACACTAAAAATATTAAGTAAGTATTCAAAATATATAAAAAAAAATTTATAGATTTTAATTTTCTATAATATAAATAAAACACTACATTTCACGATATTTAAACTCAACTAATCAATTTAGGATATGTTTGCTTTGTGGGATTAAGAGGGATTGATACTTTAATCTCATCCACTCATGCGTTTGGTTTATGTGACACCGGCCCAGGATAAGTGGTCATAGGGATAACTAACACATGAAGGGGTTGGACTAATTGTCTCATGTACAAAGAATAATTATTTACCAATCCTATCCATTAAACCAAACAAGCCCTTAGTGTAAAATATGCATCTTATCAAATTAGACCAAATAATCACATTAATTTCGAGCAATTTTCACACTAATCAATTCATTACAAGAAAATTCCTTAATGACATGATACTATCATTAAAGTTTGGTTTTGTCATTAAAGACTTTTAGCCAGAAAAAACTATAATGACAGGATTGTTGTCACTAAAAATCAATTTTCTTTTAGTGATTTGAATGTTGTCTCGCTGATAAAAAATAATTAGCTTGCTGTCGAAAAGTAGTCGTCTCGCTAGCAAAAAATAGTTATCTCACTAGCAGAAAATAATTGTCTCGGCAGGAAAAAAATTGTCTCGCTGAAAAAAAAAAATTGTCTCGATGCACAAGAATTATACTCATCGAGACAATATTCAAATATTCATGAGTTCAAAGAATAAATATTCGAATACTATCTCGATGGACCCCAGCAAGACAACTATTTTTTACCAGCGATATGACTATTTTTTGCTAGCGAGATGATTATTTTTTCCTAGCGAGACAACATCCACAAACCCTTCATTTATGGACGAAAATTACTAAAACAAGTAGATGAAGAGATGAAGAAGAAATAAATTACTAAAGTAAATTATTTACCATAATTTTAAAAGGGGATAATGAATAGATAAGAGAATTGGAGGGTTGAACGTTTAAATCATAATGGTAGATGAAAAGTTAAAACAAATGGAATATGAAGAAAAAGGGGTAAAAAAAATTTTAAGGACTGTAACTTTGGGGGGGTGGCAAAACAAGGACCGTAACTTTTCGGGCTGACAAAACAAGGACAATAAATTTTAAAAGTGGTAATTTAAGGACCGTAACTTTAAAAAATAGCAATTTGAGGACAAATTAGCCCGAATTACTCTCTTTCGGGCTAATTTTGCACGTGAAAAAAAAAACATAGTTTTAGATTAATTGGATAATAGTTTCAATCAATTTGTGAATACAGGGAAAGGTTTCCTTAATGTCAAGAGATGGCGTTCAACAACTTCAGATGTTAATATTTTTTTTTTTAGCTTTCTTCCACGTTTTGTCCAGTTTCCTCACATTCAGCCTTGGTAATGCAAAGGTAAATTTTAAAATCCCATCCACGCTGCAAATCCCATCCACAACGGCACAAATCTCATCCACGCTGCAAAATTCATCCGCCCCATATACTCACGAATCGCCTCTGTTTTTGTCGTGGGAAGAGCAGGGGAATTGGTCATTATAAGTTCGGAATTAACGAGATTATTATTGGGTTCTAAAATTCGGCGAGTAGTATGGTGAAATTGCAAACGAAAATTTGGGTAAAATGATAGGTACATCGAATTTACACAATGATTAGGCGTGAAATTGTCATGATTCGTAGCTTGAAATACCCCAATCTTGGTCGAGTTTATAGAGTATTTAGAGTCAATTGAGCATTATTTCTACACGTTGATGAATTTGTCTCTTTGATGCTGATAGGTGAATAGAGGACGAAAACGGAGTTCGTAGGACTTTGAATCGACTCAAACGGATGCCCGGATGAGAAGATATTGAAGAAATACGATTAGTATTAGTGTGGACGAGGAAAAGTATCAGTTGGGAGGAGTTGTGAGTCACTCGAGTGACTAGGTTGAGCGCCACCGCTCGAGCGCATTGCTCGAGCGCCTAAACGTACAGAACTTTTCTTGCGCTCGAGCAGCTCGAGCGCCCAAAACATACAGTGTGATTTCAGCGCTCGACCGGCTCGAGCGGAACCGCTCGAGCGATTGTGTCATTCGAGCTACACTGCTCGAGCGGGACCGCTCGAGCGTTTTGCTCGAGCAACCTTGGATTTTTGCCTCCGGATGCGTATTTTCGGCCCATTAACTCCCGTTTCGACCCGTGCCTATATATACCTCTTCCAAACATGTTTTGAAAGAACCCCGAACTTTAGAAATACTTTTAGACTTAGTTTTTGGAGAGGAACAAGCTTTACTTTTACGTTGTTGAGGTTTTGCATATGAATTCTTAGTTTCTTTTCTTTCTTAGTTTCTTTTAATTAGCTCGATTACTTTTAACGCTTTGAAACTTCGTTTTAAGTAATTAAATTTCAGTTCTTAGTATTTATTTCTTTAAACCCTAGTTCATGTTTCATATTTTCGTTCTTCAATTCATTATGTTTATGTTCGTCGTTTCTTCTATTGCTTTTATGTTTGGTAAAACCATGTCTAGCTAAAACCCTTGCATGGTTAGGGTAGGATGAACTCGTAGAAGTAGGTTGTGGGTATGTAGTTAGAGTAACCCGTGACGTTAGGTTTTAATTCTCTTAATTAATGAATTCTTATAATTAATCTTAACTTTACCTTTGAATTTAGTACGAAAGTGTTAGAGAGAGGACGACCGCATCACTCAATAACAATTAGTAGTCTTTGTTGATGGGCGAACAATTGTCAGTAAATGACGAACAAGGATTAAAGCTACAACGAGGATTATGAACCAAATCAAGGAAAATCAACAAAGAAAATCACGATTTGGGTGCATTAATCAATCTGGGGGGTGTATAAAGTGACGAACAACACTCCCGACGAACAACTAATAGGCGAACAGGTATTAAGGCCCGGGACCAAGAATGAGCCAAATGAGAAGTCATCAATGACGAACAACTTTATCAAACTATGATACAATAGATAGCTAAGGAAGTATGTACAAGTGAACAAAGGACAAAGACCCCAAAGCCAAGCTAAACAAAGGCATAAGGCGAACAACTTCCCAAGTACAACCTCAAGAGGCGAACAACTTTCGGTTGGAGAATCAACAAGATCCATCAAGCCGACCTAGGCGAACAACAATGAGTCCGAGATAAGACCAAAGAAGACTTTGTAATTAAGATTCAGCTTAGATAAGATCACATGGACACATGTCAAGCATGCAGGCTAGGGAGACCAAGAGTCTTGAACACCTTGTGCTTGCTAGTCTCTATAAATAGTTGTTCTCCAGCTGAGAAATACAAGAAAAAATTCATAAACACTCCCAAACACACACAAATACACCTTAACGCACACGCATACGAAATTATTCCAATTTCGATTTTCATATATCCGAATTCGATGACCTAAACCCCGATTTACCATTTACGGTGGTAATCAATCACACGTTACTTGAAAAATGGGGAAAAACCAAACAACCCTTTTGAAGCTGCCAAGCTAATAAAGCGAGCCGCCAGATATACTCTGGTGGGCGAGCAACTTTACAAAAGGGGAATATCAATCCCACTTCTCAAGTGTTTGCCTAGGGGGCAAGGGCAAGCAGTACTTGAAGAGATACATGCTGGAGTATGTGGAAATCATACTGGGGGGCAAGCTTTGGCATACAAGACAATCAGACAAGGCTATTATTGGCCGACCTTACGTCAAGATGCAATCAAAAAAGCCAAAACTTGCCATCAATGTCAGATTTTTGCCCCAGGCATCCATACCCCGGCTCAGGAACTTGTGTCAGTATACAGCCCATGGCCTTTTGCAAGATGGGGGATGGACATCATTGGTCCTTTCCCGGCTGGAGTTGGAAATGTTCGATTCGCCGTCGTGGCAGTCGATTATTACACAAAATGGGCGGAAGCAGAGGCCATGGTGAATATAACACAGCAGAAGATGATCAACTTTATTTGGAAGAACATTGTCTGTCGTTTCGGAGTTCCACAGGCAATTGTGACAGACAATGGTCCACAGTTTGATGGACAAGAGTTGAGAGAATTCTGTACGAAGTGGGGGATCAAGAAACATTACTCCACACCTTATCACCCCCAGTCGAATGGACAAGTTGAAGCCGTAAATAAAATCATAAAGCATACATTAAAAGTGCGACTGGCGGAGAGTAAAAGCAGTTGGTCTACAGAACTTCCGGAAGTCTTATGGGCATACAGAGTTTCTCCCAGGTCGAGCACCGGAGAAACACCCTTTGCAATGGCTTTCGGAACAGAGGCTGTAATACCAATTGAGTTAAAGGCCACTACATTCAGGACGACCAACTTTGATGAACAGGCGAACAACTCTGCTCTAAATGCTGAATTGGATTTGCTCGAAGAAAAAAGATTGAATGCCAAGCTAAAAAATGCCACATACAAGCAGCGAGCAGAACGTTACTATAATTCCCATGTAAAAGTTAGGGAATTCAGAGTTGGAGATTTGGTTCTAAGAAAGTTGCTCGCCCAACCTCCAGGCGTATTGGGACCAACTTGGGAGGGCCCGTATCGTATAACAGAAAAATACGTCAATGGCGTGTACGATATTGAAGACATGGAAGGCAAGCTGGCCCAATACTCCTGGAATGCCGTGCATCTAAAGAAGTACTATCAATAAAGTTGGGCGAACAAATGTCTTGGGGGGCAAGGGATGCGTATGAGTTGAAGGAAGGCTAAGAAGGCAGCTAAAAACTTGCCTAATTTTTTAAAATTTTCTTAAGTATAGATTCAAAAGTTGCTCGGCACGTTGTATAGTCTGGTGCTAGTGCTTTTGGTTTTATAGATAGAGTTGCTCGGCAAAATATTATAAGCGAGCAAGTTTTAGTTTGTGTTTAAAGTTGTTCGTCAGATTGTATATGATAGTGATGGACAGTCTTATAACACTTGTAATTATTTTGCAATGTAAATATAATAGTTGTTCGTCAAAAGAGGAAAAGTCCAAAAGCTCGAGGTACAAGTCCATTCAAAGGTTGTTCGTTTTACAAATGAACAGAACCTAAGGACCAAAGCCACTTAAAGGTTGTTTGTTTTTTAAAATGAACAGAACCTAAGGCTAAACCCTGATTCCACTAAAGGCAAAGTTCAATTCGAACAAAAGCCCAATACTATATGTTATAATTGTAAAAGCATTGACAGAAATGTAAAGGCAATTGACATATATAAGAAAATGAGCGAACATGAGAAAGACATTTTTCATTAAAGAAAGACATTAAGCCTCAAAAATAGTACAAGCTGGAAGCAGCCATTACAAGTACTACAAAAAAAGAGCGAGCAACTACTACAAAAGAAGAAAAGAAAAAAGTTAAGTCCTAAAACTACTGCTGTTCGGTGGGGGGAGGACCTTGAGGTTGCTCGGCGGAGGGGTCGACAATCATGTCCCGAGCAAGGTCTTCAGCCGCCTTATCCTCCGCTTCCTTAGCAATTTGCTCGTCCGCGGCAGCCGGTTCATCTCCTTGCTCGCCATCATCAACAATTGGTGGAGGATGAGTGATGGTGATGTTGGGGTCGAGTTTATCCAGTTTAACCCCTAGCACAGCCAAATCCGCCAATTGGATTTTAACGTTGTTCGGCGGAGGATAGTTCTCGAGGAACTCATTCAAATCCTTAGCCATCTCCTCCACCATCTCCTTGTAATCATAGGCATCAGCCGTACGGATGCTGTCCGCGTAGGCACAAATATATCCAAGGTTGGAGATGGGGCCGGTACGAGTTTGAACCTCCTCTTCAAGTTGCTCACGGGTGAAGAGGTTGGCTTCTGCTTCCCGGAGACGAGCATTCTCCGCCTCAAGCTCAGCAATTCTTTGTTCGGCCAAAGTCAATCTCTTCTCTCCCTCACCGAGCAACATCTCCTTTTCCCCAAGCAGGGCTTCTTTATCCTTCAGCTCTTTGGACATGGCCTGAATCTCTTCAAGGCGCTTGTGCTCAGCATCAATGTAAACATTGATCTGGTTGTTAAGGCGAGCAATCTTGGCCTCGTATTGGCTCACCAGGCCATCCTTTTCTTCCGTAAGCTGCCGAGCAGTATTCGCATATTGGCGAGCAGACTTTTCTTGCTCGGCAACTTGGGTGATTGCCCTCTGAGCAGTAACAAGGCCGTTGGCGACGAGCATCATCGAGAGATGGAGATTGTCCATCTGCCCCTGCTGAAGGATGGCCTTGTCCAGAGGACGCGTCCAGGCCCGGGCGACCAACTCCGTCGCCTTGCGAACGTGTTCGCCAGGAATCTCCCTAATGTTTACGGGAGTCTTCGAGCAAGCGTACTGATGTACAACACTTGCTCGGCCGGGATAATCATCGGCACGGTATCTGCAAACAAAAAAGCAATTGATACTTAGAAAAATAAAAAAAATGGATGAAAGTTGTTCGGCAAGAGAGGATAGATACTTACTCGGCAAACTTCCGATCGTCCCATCCTAGGAATGTAAGATCTTCTGGGCCACGGAGTGAGCCTACATCTTTGCTCGCTTTTCCCGACTTCTCCGTGGGCTCCCCAGAAGAACGCCTTATAACATCCTCTTCGTGGCGAGCATAACTTTCGCCCACCTTTTCTTTCCCCTTGCCGGGGACATCTCCGGCCAGTGGGGTCCCATCTGCCTTCTTAAGGCGCTTACCACCACGAGGTGGGGAGACGGGAGGAGACCGAATTTGAACTGGGGGAGCAGCCGATCTTGGAACTTTGGCCCCCTCAGGCTTGTTCGACATGGCGAGCACAGCTTGGGGAGGGTCACCTCTTCTTTTCTTCCCCCTTGGTGGCCCCATTTCAAGGACCTTTTGCTCGAGAAGAGCGTAGCTTGGAGGGACGGCAACTGTTACTTGCTCGGCTAAAAAAAAAAAAAAAAAAAATATTAGGCGAGCAAGTTAAACAAAACATTGACGAACAAAACATTTGAACCAGAAGTTAGAAATTTTCATACCTGGGGGCACCTCAGCTTGAGCCTCCAGGTGGTGAGGATAGGTCAAGAGGCGAGCAGCTTTTTGACACCTTGATCGGCAAAGATAGTCAATGGTTCTATCTGCTCGGTTACGGAGGCCGACCAGGCACGATGTAAACAGAAACTCGGAGCTCAACTCTTCTTCCGAATTCCACTTGGGTAGACGAGGGCCTGCGAACAAACAAAAAAAGTTAAATTAGAACAACTGTCCAAAGGCGAGCAAGAATTGAACTTACGTTTCAGTTTTCCATAGGCTGCTGGAGAATTTATTCGTCCAGGGCCGCCGTGTGGACCAGAAGATGCTCGCCAATCACCCCCAATCCAGAAGAAGTGCTGTTTCCAATCACGAATCTTGTTCGGCACCTCTTCCACCATTTTCAACCCAGTCCTGGCCTTGAGGTAGTGATAGCCATCTTCTCCTCGGGGGCAACTTGTGATTGTCATCAGGTAGTTGATCTCTTCCGCAGTGATCCGATCAACGTACCCCTCCAAAGCGAACAGGCACATAGAGCCTAAAAGGTTCATCCACCCAATTGGGGTAATTTGAGTGATAGCCAAGTTGGTCGCCTCTAAAAATCGACCAACAACAGGTGGAAGAGGTAACTTCAGCCCAGCAATCAAGGTGTGGATGTTGATCGCCGTGCACCCTGGAGGTGGGCGATCAGCCCTTTCCTTCCTCTGAGGTGCCCACATATGAATATCATATGGGATCTTATAGTCCTTCCGGATAGTATCCAGTTCATCTTCGCGAACAACACTCTTGATCTTGCTCGCCTGGTAATCAGTCTTCACCTTGTCCATTATTTGTCTTTGTGGACGAGGAAAGCTGTTCGCATACCTTTCAGCATATGCTCGCCATTCGAATAGGCGAGCAACCCCAGCCGGGATCTCACTTTCCCGCATCCTTGGGGATGGAAAATTGATACCCTCCAAAAACTCACGAGTAAGTTCGTTGGATTCTGGAACTTCGGTTTCGGCAGAAGAAGAGTTTTCGTCCAGATCGTTGTTCGCCACAACTATTAGCCCTCTTCCAGATGGGCCCGCACTGGTGTCCTCTACAGAACGAACAACAGAATCCACGTGAGCGTTCGACGCTGAAGAAACCTCAACTGGCCCTAGATCGCGAGCAACAAGGGGAAAAAGGGGATCTAGGGTCTCCTCAGTTTTATTACTCGAATGCGAAGACATAGGGGGGAGAGGGAAAATCTGGGTAGTGACGGATATGACGGATATTGTTGCAGACGGCGGCGCTTTCCCGGAGAAGACGGTGGCGCTCGGATCCACACGGCGGCGGTTGAATTTTCGAGAGAAAAAGTAGAGAAAAAGATAGAAAGAAGAAGGTAACTACCTGGGAATGAAGATTTGAAGCCAAAAACTGAAGGACGGACGCCGAAAAAACTTGAAATCGCCGGAGGAGGATGGAAATCGCCGGAGCACTGTAGCAAGAAGGAGAAAAGTGGGAAATTTTTCAGTTTTCCCACTATTTATACCCCAAGCAAAAACGGGGTCCCAGGCGTAATTTCCCGAAAACTCAGAGGTCAAATTGAGAGAAAACGGGGTAATTTCCAAACAAGTTCAAAAGTTGAAGGGCCTATAAGCAATTATAGGGGCGCGTGGCCTCGGAGTTGCTCGCGCGTGAACGGCGCGCAATCATTGCGCTGGCGTCATCTTCGTAATCTTCCCAAACCTTGGGAAGACGAAACGGCAAACCATATGTTGCTCGCCCAGACCAATGATGTTCGTCCCAATCCTCATTATTTTGATATCCTAACTATAGTTGTTCGCCACAAAGTTGCTCGTTTGGTATAACGCATAGTTAGGATAGGGGGCAATTGTTGATGGGCGAACAATTGTCAGTAAATGACGAACAAGGATTAAAGCTACAACGAGGATTATGAACCAAATCAAGGAAAATCAACAAAGAAAATCACGATTTGGGTGCATTAATCAATCTGGGGGGTGTATAAAGTGACGAACAACACTCCCGACGAACAACTAATAGGCGAACAGGTATTAAGGCCCGGGACCAAGAATGAGCCAACTGAGAAGTCATCAATGACGAACAACTTTATCAAACTATGATACAATAGATAGCCAAGGAAGTATGTACAAGTGAACAAAGGACAAAGACCCCAAAGCCAAGCTAAACAAAGGCATAAGGCGAACAACTTCCCAAGTACAACCTCAAGAGGCGAACAACTTTCGGTTGGAGAATCAACAAGATCCATCAAGCCGACCTAGGCGAACAACAATGAGTCCGAGATAAGACCAAAGAAGACTTTGTAATTAAGATTCAGCTTAGATAAGATCACATGGACACATGTCAAGCATGCAGGCTAGGGAGACCAAGAGTCTTGAACACCTCGTGCTTGCTAGTCTCTATAAATAGTTGTTCTCCAGCTGAGAAATACAAGAAAAAATTCATAAACACTCCCAAACACACACAAATACACCTTAACGCACACGCATACGAAATTATTCCAATTTCGATTTTCATATATCCGAATTCGATGACCTAAACCCCGATTTACCATTTACGGTGGTAATCAATCACACGTTATTGATTGGTGACGTAAAAACGGATTAAAACAGCCACTAATCCTCATGATTAGATTCGTTCACCAACAATCTTAACGAGAAGGTTTAGGAAAGGTTAATTCATCTACCGGTTTAGCGAAGGAGGACGACCGCATCACCTTAGTTAAATTAGGGTCTCATTAATTGAGCACAATCTATTAACTTGTTAGTAGATTAGTGAAGTCGAGTGTTAGGGTAAAGTATTAGGGTTTAGAATCTTGAGCTTTCACCTTGCATTCTTAGACTTAGGTTAATTCTTGTGTGTCACAGTTATTCTGATTATGTACCTGCTCCGTTAGTATACGTAGGGATTCCTATCCTAAGCATCATCATCTCTTATTTGAATCCAACCCTTAGTTAATTCGTCTGCTTTAGTATTTTAGTTTAATTAGTTTATTTTAGTTTTAATTAATCTTTCTAAAAAATCCAAAAACATACACTCATATTAACTACGACGCGTAGATCTTCAGGGATCTATTCGCATATACACCATCCCTTGGGTTCGATACTACTTGGTCATTATACTTACTTTTACTACAGTGAACTCGTCCGCTTGCGGGTAAGCGACTAGTAGAAGTTAGTAACATCGCTTCAAGTCACACAACTTAGTCCGCCCCATATATTCATGAATCGCCTCTGTTTTTATTTGTTTCACCATTTACTTAGAGAAGAGCGATTACATGGATTTGGATTTTGGAGTTTCGTGAATTAGAATTGGAGATGTGTTTGATTGGAAAACTTTGTGTATTAGAGTTTTTATGAGCGTAGTTTGGGCACAATGAATGAATTGGAAATTATTTAAAAAAAATAAAAGGGAAAAAATGAGGTGGAATATTTAAAAAAATAATTTCATTTAAAAAATATCCACGGTGGCTATTTGAGCCCGAAATCGATCTCATGTGATTTTCACGTGCAAAATTAGCCCGAAAGAGAGTAATCCGGGCTAATTTGTCCTCAAATTGTTATTTTTTAAAGTTACGGTCCTTAAATTGCCACTTTTAAAAGTTACTGTCCTT
The DNA here is from genome assembly GCA_947034835.1 of Ballota nigra. Taxonomy (NCBI): domain Eukaryota; kingdom Viridiplantae; phylum Streptophyta; class Magnoliopsida; order Lamiales; family Lamiaceae; genus Ballota; species Ballota nigra. The sequence continues at coordinate 41,326,872 of OX344723.1, read as the reverse complement.
GTTTTGTCAGCCCGAAAAAGTTACGGTCCTTAAAAAAAAATTACCCAAGAAAAAGAGAAATATATTTAACCAAAAGGTATTTGAGTTTTTTTATATCATATATAATTGGGTAAAAAAAATTATTTTTATAAAATGGGTAGAAAATTTCTTTTGTTATGAATATTGTGTAAAAAGACTCATTTCCTAAAAAGACAAAACATCAATTTTTTTACTATAAAAGGTGAAACATAATTTTATTAGGTGTAGCTAGTTGACGCAAAAATTAAATATAATTGCAATTTTATTCAAACTATTGCCTAACAGCAACATAACGCACTTTAACATCTTCATTAATTTATTTGAAAATTTTATGTGTGCTACAGCACACAAATATTGATGAGCCCCCCACCCTCAAAGAGTATACTACCAAGTAGAAATATTAATGCTCATCCACGTTGTACATATGGAATTTCTGCATTCGAAATCAATGAAGACCTAACAATGCCTAAATGTTGCTTTATATTTAATGCTAGAAACCAAGTCAAATTGGGGCCGGAGTCGTGTAAAAAACTAAAAATAGATCAATTATCGACCACATGTAACTTTATTTGTTGTTCAAATGGTTAAAGCGCGTGACTAGCGTCACTCCTTATATTGTGATGTTTGGAGTTCGAGTCATTATAACCATTCAAAAAATCTTGACAAAAACGTATTTACTATTCTGTTCGTTTCACAAAGTGGGTTTACAAGTATGGTTTTTTTTTTCCACATACTCCCTCCAATTCAAAATGATTGATGTTTTAGGGTAGATTTTTTGTTTCAAAATATTTGATGTTTTACTTATTTTTTACTCTACTTCTCCATTATACCCCTAATCAATTTCCAAAAAAATCTCACTCATATTGAAATTTACTTTTAATAAATTTATTAGAAGCTGCAATTAAGGAATTATGAGGGTATATTTGTCAATATACATTAATCCTTAATTTCAACAACAAATGTTAAAACATCAATCTTTTTGAATCGGAGGGAGTATTATGCTAGTAGCCAACAAATTAGCGCGCAAACTTACCATTTAATTAAAATCACTTAATAAATGCCTCATGCACGTGATTTAATGACCATTGATGAAATGAAATCACTTAATTTCATTTGTTATATACATTTTGGAAATTTTGTGTCCTAAGAAATTTAATGACCATTGATTTAGTGTTATCGAATTGGAAATTTTGAAAACATCAATGATGGAATTAAGAAATTTCATTAATAAAATGAGCAATATATAAGATGCTGTTGAGTTGAATATGTGATTTCTACAAAGATTGTGTTAAGGCCGGTTGCTCTTAGCGTTATCTTAATTACTATGACGTCACCTTGCATACGTAGGCCGCCTGTTTAAATAATTTTTCATATTAGTTTCATTTAATATAAAAAAAATCAAAAGAAATTAAAATTGAAAATTTGGAAAGTAGTAATTATGCTGTACAAATAGCTTCGGATAAAAACAACTAATATTATTTAAAAGTAAACTTAAGTTGTATAGTGCATATAATTCAAAATAATTTTATGCATAATAAATTTATCATCAATTATTTTCATATAAACCTCTGTATATATATACTGAAGAGATGGTCATTTGTACACCTTGTGTGTCGTACCCTCTAAGCAATAGTATTAGTTCTTTAAGCAATAGTACAAGTTCTTATAAAATTGGATGGAGTGAGTATTAATGATGTATGGTACCCAAAGTGCACATAATATTTTAATTTTATTAAATTATGCCGGGTATTTTTGTAATTTAGGAGATTATTGCTTTATGATGTTGATAGGATCATATATTTACATATGGGTCTTGAGAAAAAATATTACCTTATTATTTATCGATATTATTAATTTACACTAAGGACACATATTGAGATTGAAAAAACTACTACTTCCGCCCTCAAACACTTTGTACAATTCACTACAAGGACCTCTAAATTACATCATTGCACTAATAGTTATACAATAAAACAATTTTTTTTTTCAATTAACTTAAGTTAAACAATAAACTCTCGTAAAAAAATATTTTATCCACCTAAGTACTACTATTACAAGTTAATTCTTATTTAAAAATTCATAAAAGGATAACTGTGAAGAGTATTTAGGGATGGGGGTGGTAGTTCTTTACTTATAAATTAAAACCTGTGGTTCGCAAATTGAGAAGTAGAGACAGCGGAAAGCATGCTTTCCTTACAGCAGCTAGCAGTTGCCACACTCTCAAGATCAGTATTCCTTCCTCACAAGGTCAATAATCCTTTCTTGTCTTCATTAAAACTTCGCCGCACCGCAGGAAAAGGAACTGTAGAGGGATCCATCCCAAAGTACCGTTTGGGAGCCACCTCAGTTTCAACCGGAATTGATGATGAGAAAAGCGCGATTCCATTGGCGGGAGAGGTGATTCCCAAACACGTAGCAGTTATCTTGGATGGGAATGGGAGGTGGGCAAAGAGGAGAGGGCTTCCCATTGAAGCTGGTCACAAAGCAGGGTCTGCCAACTTGAGAAACCTCATTTGTTTGTGTAGTAATCTTGAAATAAACATTCTCTCTGTCTACGCCTTCTCAACCGAGAATTGGAACCGCCCCGAGGTAATTTTTCGTCTTCATAATTTGACGTGATTTAAAATTAAAATTCACATATATTCACTTGTATGCACGTGGTTTAATGCAATATGTCGAAAATATTATGGGATATTGCGAAGTCCGAATAAAGTAATTAATTTTGAAAAGTATGTTGCAATATCTTCCAACATATTACATTAAACCACGTACAAATAAATAATTATATTTTTTGTAACGAAGGGAGTACGTATTAATACGCGACAAAATAAAATCCACAGACAATTTCGAAATAAAATAGTCATGTCTACAAGCTGTCACGAATATGATATGAAAATTTTTTGTTCTTAATTATGGTGTCACATGATAAAGACACAAACACAGTAAATCTAAACACTATCAACCTATAATTTGCATGTCATATTTGTATTGTATGTATTCAAAATTGGCATCCCTAGTTCCCTACTCGTGTTCAATATAATCATTATTGAATATTTAATGAAAGTTTTACGATTTGACGCAAATTAAATTTTAAAATAAAAAGAGAGATATTCTCATGTGAGATTTTATGACAATCAAGATTCAGGTGGTTAAACAGAATTGTGGGTAAATAGATAAGTGTGTGAAGATTCACGTGATTTAAATTTATCTTAGAACAATTCTTGGCTGCACTCAAAAGAAAAAAAAAAAATATATATATATATATCATGAACTTGAATTTTGAGTTTAAATTTGAATCAATTTTAAAATTTTAAAGCCTAATTTATTTAATGTGCTTTAAAAAGTTAAAATTAATTTGTCATATGACTCAAAATCCAAGTGCATGATATATACAAGAATTTTTGTTTATCTTAGGATCGGTCTCATACAAAAAAATTATCTAAAAACACATGTAACATACAAATAAATATAGATAAACATGGAGCTAGTCCAAAAAAAAAAGTACTCTTCAATTATGGTCCCAAAATTAAAAAACATTAGATATAGTCCAAAATTTTACAAGTAAATTTGATTTAAACCCATTTTTGTTGGAAAAATAATACTATAGCATTCTTTTTTTGTCACGTCAATATCACACTATACATGATAGGCGAGTTTGGAATAGGGGTGAGCATTCGATTATTCGATTATCGAAGCGAACAAAATAGTAAAAATTGATATATTGAAAAATCTCTAGCCGGTAACCGAAATCGGTCAAATTAGCGCTAATTAAAATTGAATTTCAACTGAACCGAAGGTTCGGTTCGATTATTAACCGAAATAACCAAGATGTACTAATGTGTAATTGTGTTGAACTTTTTTGAATTTTTGGACTGAAATAATAATAAAATAACATGTTAAAAGTAAGGTTGTTCAGGGAGCTTGGAGATTACCGAACTTCGTACCGGAAAAGAACCGAACCGAAAAATTAGTTAACTTTTTTACTTTAACCGTACCAAAAAAATTTTTAGTATGGATTTGAATATTACCAAATTAACCATGTCGAAAAGTCGAATGAGACCGTACCGAACTGAACTAAACCAACTAATCGAATTAAATATGTATTAAAATTTAATTATTATTCATTTTGTATTCATCAAGTTGTATTATAATGTTATTGAATTGAAGTACAGCTATACGATACCATAATTTATCTTTATTTTCAGAATATAAACACTGTTTTTTTTATCATATTAAGTTCTTAAAACGTTAACCCATATTTAGATGTTTATCAAAATGATTTAAATTTAATTTGTTTCATCTTTAAATTTCATTCTAAATATATCTTCATTTCTTAACAAAATCTTAGATGTATCTCGTTTCAAGAATCACGATTAACGTGATTTTAATATTTCATTTTCTATTCACAAAATATTTTAAAAGGATATGCTTAAATATATATTTTATATACCATATTTTAGATACTCTATTCGTGGTGATTTTTTAACCATCAATTATTATATAATGTGTTATATTTGAGCTTAGAAGAGTATATGTTTTGACCGTGGTTGAAGATGTTTAGTATTCATGTGAGTTTACATAATTTTTTTTATTAAAGTAGAGAATAACAAAAAAAAAAAAAAAATTGTTTCTTTGCTCCGTACCGGTCCGACCCAGTCCACTTGTAACTGAAAATTCATTCCAATCTATACGAAAAAATAAAATATCCGTATTGCACTGAAATTTTGGTGTGGAGACACGGACACTCGATTCTTAAAATAACCGTGTTTGGTGATCCTAAACCGAATTAGAACAGCCACTGAGGAAATCAAATTTAATCGTGAGGATTAGTGGTTGTTCTAATTCGGTTTAGGATCACCAAACCGAACTTTGGTGCGAACACAGATGTTTTCAAAAATCCGTTTTAGTTTGTACCGAATATTAATCTAGTTAAAAGTCCATAAAATAACAACTGATATTCCTAAATTATTTATAGAAGTATATTAATTAACACTCTAATAAACTAACAGTCCATGAAAAAAATCTAGTGTAGAAGAAGGAAATGAAATATTGAAAGGTTGCCGGGGCATTTGACTTGCATAATAATGAAAATTAAATATTATTTAATTTATTAATAATATTATTATAATAATTATTATTATTACTCAAATTCGATTATTTTGATTTATTCTTACAATAATTGAGACCGAAATCGAAATACCAAAGTTTTAAAATTTAGAAATCGTGATCAAACCTAAATACCAAATAATCGAACTAAATTACACAATCCAGTTCGATCCGATCGATTAAATCGGTTTTGCCCGATTAGTGCACTCTAGTTTGGGGCTTTCTATTAGAATATCTCATTTTAAATATTATTTTTCTTTTTACTCCAAACACATTTCGACATAATTAGAATGGTAAGTTTATCAGATTTTTTTTCAATATATCAGAAAAAATAACCTTAATTAATAAAATGTGAGAAATATCATTTTAGTAAAATCTAACATAATCTAAAAATAAAATATTAGAATTGTAATTTAATTTGATTATTTTAGTATATCTGAAAATACCTCAATAAAATATGAAATATGTTTCTGATACGGTGGTTAATTAATTGTTTCCATTTCACAGTAAAGTATGCTTAGCGTGATAGCCTCTTGAACTTCTTCCTTTATCTGCTTGTTTGAATTTTTATTATTTACATGGGTTTGAATGGGTAAATTTTTTGAACTTTAAAGCTGCTTTTTAGAGAAATCGAATGGTATTTTTTACTTTATTTTGAAAAGCTGCTAGTATAATTTATAAGGGGAAAGTAATGAATATGGTATAAATTTAAAATGTTTGAAATGTATAGTTAAAAAAAGATTAAATTGTTTTATTTCGACAGAAAATATTCAACTAAGGGGAGTACCCTTTAATTAGTCAATTTTTCAATTAAGGGACAAAGGGAGTAATATGTATAAATGGTTCACACATTTTTTTACAAGCTCAAATTTATAAATAAAATACAAAAAAGATTAAGTATTTTTTGTATAATGAATAATGAAAGTCATTTAACTAATCGAAAATTCTTCCATGAACAAATTTCATAGTATTGTAAAACTGATTACATTTAATAATATATATATGTTGTAGTAGGAATTATCTTTACATTCATTCAATTATACTATAATATTCATTAAGTAATACAAATACTCTTATAAACGAATACAACACATTAAGTTAAAAGTGTGATAATATTATTAAATTAATGTTATGGTATTATCCAATAAAAGATTCATATGATAAATAAGTTTTACTAGATCCCAACTTTAATTAATTGATAAAAGAAACTGAAAAATCAATCTGGTTTAGCAAATAAAATTAAAAATATCAGTATAAAACTAAATTGATAAAGTTAGTTTTTCGGACAACTTTTTAAAAGGATGAAAGGTTATGCGAAAAATTTTGTCCCAAAAATTAAGGATCACAAGTGCTAAATATATATGAAATAGTTCCACCGCTTAAAAAAAAAAAAAAAATTAATTCCAATGCACTTCATTTATTTTTGACAAATTCTCAATACAGATGGAAGTCAACTCCTTGATGGGCGTATTTGAAGATTTCATACAATCTAGTGCCAAAGATTTAATTAAAAGGTACTTCTTCCGTTTATTTTTATAAGTGTTTTTTTAGCAATTTATAAAAACATATACAAATTAATACATAACCAATTAAACTTAAATGAAAGAATTATTCAAGATTTAGGAAAGATATATTATAAATTTTCCTTAATTAAAAAGAAAAAAATTAAGATCTTCGAAGTAGGTAACTTGAAAAAATTAGGTGAAATTAGCCAAATAAATAAATAAAATAAAATGGAAGACTGTTGTTCACTATGCAACTCAATTGCATTTTTAAAGAGTATACACATGTTTTTTTATTGAAAATTCACCATGATTTTCACTTAAAAGTCAGGGTTAGTTACGATTTATAACAACCTTAGCTTTTCATTGAAACAAATGTAATTTTTAAATGAAAATAAGGGTAACTCTTAAAAAATGCATTTGAGTTGGTGCATACAAGATTAAAAACACCTACACTTATTAAGAAATGGAAGGAGTAACATTATTACTTCTATAATGCAAGCACTGAATTGGATCGCTCTATATCACACATGCACACTATTAATCTTATATGCACTAGGTCCACGATGCAAGTAATTGTAATTGTTTGGTGATATTATTTTTTAAAAAAATATTTGCATTATACGATGCATCTAGCGCAATAAGTTTACTCTCGTTTACTCATCCTAAAATTACATTTATTAATTAATTTCACTCGTTTATATTTCGAGACAGATATAATGTTCGGTTCTCTATTATTGGGGATAAACCAAGACTTCCCAAATTTCTACAACATGCCATATCTTTAACGGAGGAAGCAAGCAAGGACAACAAAGGATTGCACGTAGTGGTTGCATTAAGCTACAGCGGACAATACGACATCGTTCAGGCAACCAAGAAAATTGCAAAAAAAGTAGAAGATGGGATTTTAGGAGCAAAAGAAGTGGACGAAAATGTGTTCGAACAACAACTGCTGACAAATTTTATTGAATTTCCTAACCCTGATTTGCTCATAAGAACAAGTGGTGAAATGAGAGCTAGCAACTTCATGTTGTGGCAATTGGCTTATACCGAGTTGTACTTTTGCGACAAGGTATTTCCTGATTTTGGAAAGGATGAACTTATGGACGCTCTCCTCTCCTTCCAACGTCGACACCGTCGTTACGGCGATCGAAACGATTAGGTTTTCATTTTCACTGTTTTTTTCTTTCAAACTCAGCCTGTTTAATTTCAAACATTTTCCAAACAATGACAATCACTTTCTTTTGAAGTTGAAAAGAAAAAATTATTCTTAATGTTCAAATAGAATTGGAAACTATCACAGTTTTTTTTCTTATGCTTCCAATCATGCTTGCAAACACACTCCTAAGTTTTGTTGTAATCGATTGAGTGATTAAACCGTTCTTAAAATCGGTTAGAGGTACATTTGGTCGCTTTCAACGTGTATAATAAAAGTTTATTTGGATGTGTACCATTTAATTGCATTGTAAAATTGATGCATACGAAATTGTTTCATTAAATATTCTACTTTACATAGAATGATAACATATTGATAGGACAATTACGGGAAATTTAAATTTCATCATGTACTTTTCGTATTTTATCATGCAATTGATGTGTACTAACACAAAGATTTGGAAATTTGTCTTTTTTAATCCATTCTACAATAACTTGCACACTAAAAAAAAATATTAATTTGTGAATAAGTACATACATAAAAATATACACATATTTTTTTTTATAAGAACACATATTTATTCATGGATCTGTCGAATTAAAAATATTATCTTACTTAGGGAAAAAAAAACACGTTTAATTGATTAAAATATATGCCAATAATAGTAAAGCTGCACAGAGGAATGGGATAGCAAAGTGGTTTTTTTCTTATCCATTCTTGAAAATACTCTCAACAATCCATTTTTTCCACCTCGAATTTCGCACCAATCTCTCAATCCAAATATCATTTCATCAAATTTCTCTTCTCAAAATTCCCACCAATTAAAAAAAAACAGAATTGAATTCGAAAATGAGGAATGAGGATGAACAGACGAGAGCTCTGTACGAGCTGTGTTCGATGACCGTACATTTCCTCCGATCGCCGGCGCTGCCCATTTCACTCCCCACCTTCTCCTTGGTATCGCCGCCGCCGCCGTGCTCCTCGTCGTCGCGGCCGCCGCAGTTTTCTCCGGCGGCGTTTGGATCGCTGTTTATCGGGATCTCGATGGCGTTGATGCTCTTCGGATCGGTGACTTTTATCATTGGAGTTGTAATGATGCCGCTGGTGATAACGCTGGTGACGCTGTTTTATTTCGTGGGAATTGTTTCCAATTTGTCGGAAATTGGTCGATCCATCCTCTGGCCTGCCACTGATTCCAATATTTTTGTCCCAGGTAAATTATCAATACTTTGATTTTTCTCTCTTTTTCTTGTTGTTCATACTTCTTCATTTTAGATTATCCATATTACTATAAAAGAAAGTATTTTTTTTTCAAATTTTCAATGGCAAAAAAAAAATATATATATCATTTTAACTTTACCTCTTAAAAAGTTGAAAGATACTTTTACTTTATATTAAAAAAAATAACTTTATACCCACAAATACTAATAAACAACTTCTTTATTAAAACTCGTGCCACTTTGAGAGTGGAAAACAAAAATGAATCAGACAGAGTACTATGTTGTTTACTACATGCGCATGTGTGCATCATTTACATATCTCAATATTTATAACATTAATCATAGTAATCGGAAAATATTAGTGATATCGAGTTTTTTTTTTTTTTTTAAAGATGGTGATTATATGATATACAATTAAAAATTATGATTAAATTGTTATAATGTAAAAACAATCATGAACTTGTTTGCAATTTTTCAATAATCTCCACATTACTTGTATGTTTAGGAGAAGATTATAAAAAAAAAAAAATACCTACTTCATAACATAAAGAAAAAAAAAAGGCTTTTAACCATTTCCATGAGAAAAAAATAAAAATAGTATCAACTACTCGCCTTTCACCCAAAAATATCCTCGGACCCCATCATCCACTTTGGAATGAACAGAAGGAAGTAACCGTTCATTTTTTTGAGGCGGAACAACTTGATAGTTCAAATTCTTTTAGTTTGAACGATCAATTTTATGTCAGAACAATTGGTCTCTCCAAGGGGATAGGGCGACCATGAATGGGATGGGGTGGGTAAGGGTATGGGCAATGCAGATAAAAAAAAAGATTTCTAACAAATATATATTTGTGTATTTTCACTACAAAATGGATGGAATATTTTTTCCATGTCTGGGTTGGTTTTGCTTTGCAGTGTGGAATTATTCGAGCTGAACACAAGGCAAAGTTGGAAATGTTAGCCACGATTTTCGGATCATTGTACTTGGAAGGAAAAAACTGTTCCATATTTGTACTGCAACATAAGATTAATTGCTTCTCCATTTATATAATGAGAAATACGAAATATATATATATATATAGTGAGGTAATTAAGATGAACAAGTTCGCATCGGTCAATATATAAAACAAAAATCTATATCTATAGGACAAGCTATCCTACATATATGTGAAGTCCAATTGCGATGAGGACGATACACATGATCGCCGTGAAGAAGATCGCGTGAACAAATATGGAGAGACCGCTCGTCTGCATATTGACGAACTCTACCCCCTTCTTTTTCCCGGGGAGCTGGAATAAGAGCCCCGGGGACAACACGATGAACAGTATCACTGCAACAAGAATTGGTGCTAAATCCGCCATCTCCTTTTATTCTTCATTCATTTAAATGCTTCCCTCGTTATGGATGCTGCTATATATATATGTGAACGACAATAAACTATATCTTTAAATAAACTTTACTAATTTGTTTAACAAAATACCAAAACATTGGATTTATCTTCCTTGTTAACGATAACTATGCCAAATGAGGCCGGCACCAAGATGCGTGTTGCTTAGGCCGGCTAAAACGCTGAGTGTAAACGGGCCTTGTGAATCCGTATTGGTTGGCCCAACTCTTTGGTTTCGGCCTTGTTACAAAGCCCATTAGGGCCCAAAGGAATCTTGGGCCTATTTTGAATGTAGTTAACATTTTTACTGTATTGCTCCCTTTATCATGAATCTTATTCCCCTTTATAATTTAACATAAAATTTAATGAAAATTATTATTTTATTAAAAAATTAGATATTGTGGAGTTGATTTGTTTGTTTATGGCTATTTTTTATTTCTAAAAAGGGAAAAATAATAAGTTTGGTTGAAGGAGGGAGTAGATCTTATTAACAAAATATTTCTTCACCAAGGAACAAACTTATTTTTTAGCTATGTTCTTTGGTTGAAGATAGATTAGTTGAAGAAGTAAAAAAGGAGGTTATGGAGCTGGTGTTTAGTGAAAAAGATTATACCTTGTAATTCTTCTCTAAATATATGGCTTGTAAATTCTAGAGTGGTGTTAGATTGTTAGAAGTAAAAGTTGTAAATATTTTTCCTTGGCATTTCCTATGCTTAAAGGATGGTGGGGAATACAATTTTGTTTGTCTGATAAAAAAAAAAAAACAAAATATTTCTTCAGATAACATAATGTTATTACTGTAATTTCTTTTTAAATGGCTTTTAATACATTCTAACTGTTATGCAGTTTTAAAAAGTTATATAATAAAAAATTGAAATGGTTTTGACATTAATTTTAGGCCATAATATCGTTTTTTGGCCTTTCGGTCATGGCCTGTATATTGCTCACTTTGCCTAAGCAATTGAGGTTTTGTTGGTGAGATTCTTTAAAAAAAAAAAAAAATAGCAGCCTACATTACAACTAGTACTCAAATTTAATTAATGTGAAAACTTCATTATACGAGTAACAATTGCCCCCACAATGTTTGAATGGAATACAAATCTATCCAGGTAGTTGCAAGTGATTATACTTCTAAAAAACTTATTTAAATTAGTCTTTTTGGTAAAAATTTAAGTTGATCATATTTGGAAAAAAAAAAAGTAGTTTTGGTCAAAATTTAAAAATTAAAAGAATATTTTGAAGTTGGTTTATTATTGCTTCTCATAAACAGTTTAAACACACTTCATTAATCAATCAAAAATAATACAAACCCACTTTTGTTTAAAAATTAAGTAATTTTTGTCAATCAAAAGGTTGCAATCCTCCAAATCTTGAGACACTAATATTGTGTGTGGGTCATACGATCCTCGTAAACACCATAAACCCACAATATTGACCATATTACTGACTAACACCCTCCATCCATTTTAGATTGAGCTTTTTTTTTTCACTTTTGGTCCCATTAGATATCAAATGTTTTACTTTTGGTCCCAAGCAAAAAAGTTTTGGTCTCATTCAAATATTTTTTTGCACTTTCAGTTCCACTCGTTCCAAAACTTGCAATATTAGTCTCAAAGTTAACGGCAACTAACGGACTTGCACTTTTGGTCCCATAGGATACACTTGCAGATTTGGTCTCATAGGATTAAAAAATTCATTTTTTTTACTTTTTTTTTACCAAAATAATTTTATTAAAAGAAATATATTTACAATATACATACAAATTTATTTTTATTTTACAATAATTTATATATATATATATATATATATTATTTTAATAAAAAAATTAATTATAATAATTTAATCTATTTTAATTATTTAAAGTTAGAACAATATTTTTTAACTTTTGTGCCATCTTTTAAATAATTATAATAATTTACCCTATGTTCTATTTAATTAAAAAAAAAAAAAATATTTATTGTAAATAATTTACCCTATGTTCAACAATAATAATTTACCCTATCCCGTATTCTTTTAATCTAATTCAATTTAAAATTTTAATAAGATTTTTATTAATTATTGTAATTTTTAGATATATAATAAATAAAAATCATTATAATTTTAAAAAAATTATTACTCACTCAGTCCCATAATAACTTGCACATTTTTTTATTCGAACATTTCAAAATAACTTGCACACCACAAAATTAGAAAAATCATCCACAGTCTTCACCTTTCAATTTTCCATAGACTCAACCACAGAAAAATTTAGGTAATTTACAATATGAGTGTCCGTGTTCGTACCAAAATTTTAGTACATGTTAGTACCAATTTTTGTACGGTTCAGTATTCATAACATAGCAAAGATTTTTGTACATGTTAATACCAATTTTTTTTCAATTTTATTTAATAACGTACCAATTTTTGAATGACATCAACGTACCAATTTTTATAACATACTAATTTATAAAAAAAAAATTGTAACATAGCAATTTTTGTACATGTTAAAAACCTTATTAAAAATTAAATTGAATTAAATTAAATATAAATTAAATTATTCTATTTTTTTAAGTGTTATTTATTTATTTTTTAATTAAATAAAACATAGGTAAATTATTATTATTGAACAATTGGCATAAAAATGGATAATATAATTTTTATTTGGGTGCATTGTTAAATTTTAGGAATGAAACAAAAGAAAGATTTTCTTGTGTGTAATCGTTAGTGAAATTATATGTAATTTAGAGATTTTTATAGGGGATTATTAGTGAACTATTAATTAAATAAGACGTTGAGAAAATTATTATTATTAATAAAAAAAATTATTAGTAAATTTAGCAGCTTTTGGGTCTTTTGTATTAGGGAAAAGAAGTCGGAAAAAGGCGGCTACTATATGGCTCGGCATCGTATGGATTTTGTGGAAATGTCGAAATGAGATAATATTCAACAATGGGGTGTTCTCGGTTTCGAAGATAGTGGAGGAAATTAAAGCAAGAATATGGAGTTGGTTGGTTGTGAAAGCTCGAGGAGTAACTACTTATTCTTTTAAAGATTGGATGGAAAATCCTGGGATGGTTTTAGGATGATTAGAGTTCCTGCTTTTGTATTGAACAGGGTACTACTGGTACCTAAGTACTCTTTTTAATCTCATTAATAAAATTTTATTGACCAAAAAAAAAAAAAATGGCACAAAAGTTAAAAAAAATTGTTCTAATTTTAAATAATTAATATAGATTAAATTATTCTAATTAATTTTTTTATTAAAATAATATATATATATATATTATTGTAAAATAAGAATAAATTTGTATGTATATTGTAATTATATTTCTTTTAATAAAATTATTTTGGTAAAAAAAAAGTAAAAAAAGTGAATTTTTTAATCCTATGGGACCAAATCTACAAGTGTATCCTATAGGACCAAAAGTGCAAGTTCGTTAGATCCGTTAAGTGGCTGTTACATTCTTGGGACTAATGTTGCAAATTCGGACAACCGTGGGACCAATATTGCAAGTTTTGGAACGAGTGGGACTGAAAGTGCAAAAAAATATTCGAATGGGACCAAAAGTGTTTTGCTTGGGACCAAAAGTAAAACATTTGATGTTCAATGGGACCAAAAGTGCAAAAAAAACTCATTTTAGATTGATCGAATAAAACAGTACAAATTTCAATGAGAAAATTATATATTAGTATTAGAAGGTGTAAAGTTGAGATTATTAAAGAAGATTAATTTATTATTTAAGAGTGTACTTAAAAATTAGCAATATGATGTTTAGCTGTGATTAATTTTAGACAAAAGAATTATTTTTCAATAGGTTTGAACTATATAAAATGGACCGAGGAAATATTTCATTTTGCATTATATCATATTGTATAATTCACATCCTAACTCGAAAACCTAACATCCAAGCAATCCCCCAAGACTCCAATTCCAAACTTCTCCAACTTTCCACACACCCCACCTTTTTTTTTTCCCAAACTTGTTTAATTCCTTATAACACAAGTCCTTGATAAGCTTCCACCTTCATAATCACAAGAAAAGCAACAAAAAGAAGCACCATGTACACATACAATAATTGGAAGCTTATGCACCAAAAGTACTTATGTCCACCTAAAAAGCAATCCCATTATCATGCAAATATACTTTCCCTCCTTTTAAATCCCAACCCTCACTTTTCCCCTGCAAGTTTAGTATCCCCCATTAGCCTTCTTCATTAAGAAATTTCCTTCATTACAATAGAACATCACCCAACTTATTCCCAAACACAAACATACAACAACACAATTCACTATTTTTCACACACTGGAGGTGAAGATGAGTGCTGATTGGGGGCCGGTGGTGGTGGCGGTGGCGATGTTCATCCTTCTCTCGCCGGGGCTGCTCTTCCAAATCCCGGCGAGGACGAGGGTCATCGAATTCGGGAACATGTACACAAGTGGAATCTCCATCTTGGTTCATGCCATTTTGTACTTTTGTATCTATACTATCTTGATTGTTGCTATTGGAGTTCATGTACATGCTAGTTAATTTTTCATGTGGAAATAACAACATTTTCAACAAACACATGTTCTTCTTTCATGCACCCCTTCTCTGTAGCTTCAAATCAAATAGGAGTATGTTTTTTACTTTATAGATAGGATGTTGTGTTTCTTGATTATAATGTGATTATTTTGATCTACTAATTTAAGTTGTTCCAAAGTGTCTGAGTTTTCTTTGACATTGTTTGATATAATTCTAGCAATCTAACCTAGTTTTTTTTTTTTTTTTTTTGGATAAAAATGGAATCACTGTGTCTAATTGAGATAATCGAAAGGGGGAAGGATTGATATTTGGAAATCTTCTCCAGCCTAAAAAAAATAAAAAATCTTCTAGTCAGACAAAATATCCTATGAAACTTGTTCTATATATGAAATTCAAACTATAGTAATAATATTACATTTATTTAGTAATACCATAAACAGTTTACACAATACATATCAAACATTTGTGTGGTATTAATTTATTAATGTAATGAGATAGTTTAAGACAGTTATAAATATTAGTAAATGATGATTCCATATCGTGTAAATAGTAATTCCTTGTGTTTGGATGTGTTACTCCATATGTTTAGCTTAAACTTCACTAGGAACACATCTAAATACAAGGAATAGTGTTTTATTTCATCCCATATAACAAATCGACTATTACTAATATAGTTGAAAGGATATGCATGAAGTAAAATTGGTTCATACATAAATCATTGAAGAGTATTTTTTATTTTTTATTAAAGAGTGTTAGTTGTTTAGCCTGAAGGATACAAATTGTTTATACTAAGTAATATTAATTTATTTTTATTAAACAAGTAATACTCTTTAGTGAAAACAATTAATATTCTTTAATGAAATGAGCTAATACTTCTTAATAATTTATGTTTAAATCATTTTCAGTTTTTACTCTATACTTTGTGCAGTTGAAATACAAGATGGAATCAAATTAAACTTTCCGAACAAAAAAAATTAGCAAATTCCATCATTGGGACAACATATTAAAAAAAAAAAAAACTCCTAAAAAAGAGTATTCATTCCAAGCAAAAGATCAGTACATCAAGGACAAAAACAGAGGAAAACAGAGGTACAACGCAAACAAGAACTTCTTATTAATTTCTTCTTTTGAAAGAAAAAAGATAGCAAGAAATCAAAGAACATTCTAGTGGTGGACAGGGAACCGGGTCAGCCGGTATAGATGTGAACATGGAGGGCAAGGATGAAAATAGCATAGAAAGCAAAGAAGATAAGTGTGTGGACGGCGATTGCCTTGCCGTTGGTCTTCATGCTTCCGAATTCGATCTGGCGAGTGTTACCGGGAAACTGGAAGAGCAGTCCCGGTTGCAGAAGGATGAAGAGCACAACTCCGATGAGCACGGGGCCCCAATCCGCCATTCTTTCTTGAATTCTGAAATGGGGAGATGGATTTGATTTGAGGAGGAAAGGGAAGAAAAGTGAAGTGAGAAAGAAGCTTTTTTGGGTGATAAAAAAGAAGAGGGAATTTCTTAAAGCGTGTAAAAGAAAAGGACATTTGGAATTCTGGAATCATTTAACACAAGAATGGGGAACCGTTTTTGTGGTGTTTCATGTTAATAAATGGCATTTTATCTTAAATTAATAATGAAAATTTGTGTGAGTTTGAATTCAATTTATTCAAATATGGAATATTACTGTTATGTTTACAAAATATCAACGTTATGCATTTAAATTATTATCCTTAAAAAATTAAATATAATTTAAATAGTGATAGTATATATATATAACAGTGATAGTTAAAAAAAATTCATAAAAGGCTCACTCTAAATTAATTTTATTTTTGGGTTAAACGTTGGAATCCTTTCATTTTAATTGTTGTTTCATAGCTTGTTTTAAGGGTTAGTGGCACAAATTCCCGTCGTTTAAGAATATAGTGGTACATTATATTTAGAGTAAACCACTGAGAAGTTTCGTGCAATTTTCAAATCACGAAAATAGTTAGCACAATATTTTAAAACTACGAGAGGGTTTTCTGCAATTAATACTTGTTTTAATATTTTCGATTTATCTTAAGTGTGAATGGTGTTAAATCGACACATGTGGCACACCACATGTGATGTGGAAATTGAATTTTTTTTTCTCTTGTAAAATTTGTTCATGATATAAAACTGGTATTATTACATGCATTTATTGATACCATAGTATTTTATAATGTGATTTCAGTTTATAAATCTAATAGGATCATTGAATGCATGTAATGATATCAATAAATTCATGTAATGATATAAATTTCATACTTTAAAATTTATTCATAGGAAATTTTGTGTTTTTTCTATGCTATTATCCAACATGGCTTCAGTCAATTGTACCACACACTTAATCCTAAAGTTGTGTTGGTACTACCCAACAAGGATAGCATTGAAATAGCCTAGAAATTTGGGGAATTCGGCGCAATCCCGCACATTAAAGGGGAGAAATAATTTACTAGACTTACAAGTGTTGGAAAATGGTGGTGGTGTCAAATTGTTGTAACAAAGTAAAGAGAAAAGGCAAAGGTTTTTGTCCCACATTGAAAAATGAGTAAAAAATGAGTGGGTATATAAAGGGGAATCTACTTGAAGCTTGTAACTTGTGTTTAAGGTTATGTTCCACTCTCTACGTGCGCGTGCAGGGAGGAGGGTGCAAATCTTGGCCGAATTTGGTCTACAAAACACTAACTTGTGTGCGAGCGCGACCTGCATACACGAATGTCGCACCAATTTGTTGGCGGACGGACAAGCTAATTTTACTTTCGTTTTACAATCTGTAACATCTGAAAATTGTTATAAAATAATGGTCTTTAATTTATGTTTCAATTTCGGCCCATTATTTCAGTTTTAATTTTGAATTGTTGTAGGTTAACTCTGAATGACTATAGCTACTATAAGTAGAGCCTCAAATTGATGATAAGACACACTGAAACGAGAAAGGTATACATATACTTTTCAGCACTTGCTACCTTCTTCGAGCTTCAATTTTGCTTCGTTATTTCGTTCTTATTCCGGTGATTTGTCGGGCAACTTCTCAGTTCTCCCCTAGCAAGATATCGTGTTGTATCGTTGCTCTAAATCGTTGTATATTGGGAAACAAGACGATTCACTAACACCGAGAGTGAAGGGCATAATTTGTTTTAAGGAAATCGTGTCTAACACGAGCCTCGATTCTCCGTTTCTATTATTTTCAACCATCTACGATGCATTTTTCCTACAACAAATTATTCTTGTTTCATTCGATATTTCGATGAAGGGTACTCAGACATGTAATTTATAAAAAATAAAATTACATGTGATTCTTATTTAACATTAAAAAAAAAAAAAAAGAGAAGGGATATTACATGGTTCTCTATTTTGGATGCACACTTTGGATCTCCTAATCACCAATGTATATTAATGTTGTGTTTTTTACCCCTCACTTGGTGTAGAATAATGGTAGTGATACTATATAAGGAATAAAGGATATGTGTGGGCACAAAAACTCGGCAAAGTATTATATGAAAATAGTTCATTATAAGCTTATCATGAAACAATTTTAAAGTATCATTAATCTCATCGTGAGTATCATTAATCTCATCAAGGGTATCATTAGTCTGAGTTCAAGAAAATTGTTTTAAATTTTCTTGAACTCAAACTAAAGATACCCCTGACAAGGTTGTTGATAGGCGAACAACCGGCCAACAATATTGGGAACAAAATTATTAGTCTAATAATATTAAGAAATCATCAAAAGCAATAATATGGAAGAGGACGAGCAACGGGGACTGTATGACATAAGAGGCAAGCAACAGGGACTAAGGTCCTAATGAAGGAGGCGAGCAACAGGGACAAATACCCATATGAAGGCGGCGAGCAACCGGTCATAAAGGCCATTACGAGGTAGCGAACAACAAGAACAAGAAGACTCAAGGTCTCAACAAGAGGCGAGCAGGCGAGCAACTTGGGTTATAAAAGCTTCCAACACCCAACGAAGACATACAGACGAGTAGCTAGTCACCAAGGAGAGCAGCTGAGTGGTTCCAAAGACCAAGTACAACATTGGGAACTCCAAGAGTCACCAACTTTAGAAATAGTCAATGTGTCTTAACACTTGGCACCCATCCATAGGACAATAGTTTAGATGTTGTACAAATGTCATAACACTTGGCAAAATCCCAATGGCTAAGCCATCAAGATGGTGACACCTAGCCTCTTTGTATGCCTATAAATACCCCTTCATTTGCATGAAAGGGGGAGGATTTTCCCATAATAAAAAAGTAGCCAAAACTCTTGCCAATCTTTTTCTTGAATATTACTTAACCAAACTTAATGATCCTAGATCTTGTTTGATGATCTTATGAAGTAAAAACAGCCACTAATCATCATTGATTAGAAAAGGTCATCAACAATTGGCGCTAGAAGGAGGGTTCGAACCTCCGTTTCATAAAAAATTCGAAGAAAGGTTGAAGATCTTCGCCGGAATCTGCAAAATTTGGCCGGAATCCGGGAGGAAGCCATCGGAAATCGGATATACACACTATTCGAAGCAAGATCATCCATACTTACATCTCTTTGAGAGTTTGAATGCATGTGTGTATGAACTAGGGTTTTCAAACCACCATATTCATACAAACAAAGCTAGTAACTCTTAAGAAAAGGTGTTTGTTGGAGACAAAATCACCCCATTCATTTGCTTACCACTTGTACTTCGGTAACCAAAATGGTTCGATCACAAGAAGAACGACATTTGAGCACGTCTCCAAGTCGTAGGTCAAAAACTAGGGTTTCGTCTACAGAAGGACATGCATGTACAGTAA
The DNA here is from genome assembly GCA_947034835.1 of Ballota nigra. Lineage (NCBI taxonomy): Eukaryota > Viridiplantae > Streptophyta > Magnoliopsida > Lamiales > Lamiaceae > Ballota > Ballota nigra. Next base: position 41,307,175 of record OX344723.1, on the reverse strand, counting down.
AAGCAACTTCGCAAAGAAACGTCCAAGTTACCATTGATACAATCCCGCCGGAAGTGGAAGCTCTTGCTCAAAATCCCGAAGAGCTAGCAAAAACGATTGCTGTTTTACAAGCATTGCAAAGGCGACAAATGGTCGGGCCATCAGGGACGCAGGCGGCGACCAACAGGGCGAGCGAGCAGCGAAGTGGAGAAAGAAAAGACGTACAAAATGACGAGGTTGACAGCAAAGAAGTCCGTAGGAATAAAGGGAAAGCTCCTTTAAGTGAACGACTTGGAAGTCGAGGAGAGTCCACTCCGGGGACAGGTGAGGAGTCGAGCAGCGGGGACACAAGAAGTATAAGCCACTATCACACAAGAATGACAAGATATCACGGAACGCATAGGGAGGATCAACTGAGAGGCGAGGAGCGAGCACCGGGGCAAACACACCATGTTGCTCGCCGCTCAGTACACGAAAGGTTGAGAAGATCAGCCTTTGGGCGATTAGGTCCCAATGGAGCCAGTAACATCGCTAGGCACACCACTCAAGAGAAACGTCCCGTTAGCAAGGGACTGCGTCATGAAGAGGTCATCGAACCCAATCATGACGAACAGCCTTCTAGTGGAAAAACGTCTCCAGATGAGTGGCAGGCTTTGAAGAAAGCGGTGGAAGAGATGCAAAAACAGTTGGAGGAAAAGAAAGGCGACGGATCGACGATGTTGCCATCATCACCCTTGTCCCCGGATATCCTTAATGCGCCGGTACAAAAGAAAGTGCAATTCCCGGCCATTAATTTGTACGAAGGAAATTCAGACCCGAAAGTACACCTGTCCAAGTATACCGATTACATGATGTCGGTAAAGGCGTCTGATGCAACTCAATGTCGGAATTTTCCGTTAACTCTTGGTGACGGTCCTCACAGATGGTTCTCCGCCTTAGCTCCGGGCTCCATCAGTTCGTTCATGCAACTCAGCAAGGAATTCCTCTCGCACTTCTCCACGGTCGGATCTTACCTTACGCAGAGACATAGGTTGGCAGATTTGAGGCAAGGGGACGAGGAGTCTGATAGAGCCTTTCTTGAGAGATTCGACAAAGTCCTACTGGAGGGAGAACCAGTAAGTGAATACACCAAGATAGTGGCGGTTATGGCAGGGCTTAAGAAGGGAACAGATCTGTGGAAGGAAATGCACCTAGCTTTCCCTAAAACTTATTCCGAATTCAGGCACAAGGCTGGTGTATACATCTCGATGCAAGAAACTCTACAGAGAGAGCTGGGAGATAAAGCTGATACCAAGAAATCGGGAAAGAAGTCAGGAGGGGAATACAAGGCCCCTAAGAACATGAAAGCTTTCAGTGAAGGGTCCGAACTGAAGGAGAAGTTGAACCATGTCCTGTCCACATCAATTGAGGTTGTGTAAAACAACGTGAAGGATAGAGATATGCTATCTGAACCCCGTAAGATACGACAGGAACGAGGAAAAATGAACCCCAACAAATACTGTGCATACCATCAGACCATAGGTCACTTCACGAGTGAATGCCGAGATCTCTTGAAACAGCTATGGAAATTTTATGAAGAAGGAAAGTTATCAGAATTTGTGAAGAGACAGCCGGGAAAGAAACCAAGGGTGGCGATATCCTCCGACTCGGAAGATGATGAAAGCGACGAACAGCCGAGCAGGAGGGATCAAAAAAGGAAGAAAACGATGACAGCCCCAGCCGAACCCGTCCGAGAAATCTTAATGCTTGAACCATCCAGACCGGTAGGGGGCTGTTCTGATGGTAGGCCACCGATGTCTAAGAGAAAAAGGAAAGCAGAGCTGAGGGCGGTAGCTCAAGTTAGGGAAGTTGGGGTAAACCAAGCTACTACAAAGACAGGCGAGTTGGTGTTTTCTGAGAAAGACTTGGACGGGATACTTACCCCACACAATGACTCACTAATCATCTGTGCTAATATCATGGGGGCCCGAGTTCACCGTTTGCTTGTGGACACAGGCTCCTACACAAACATCTTGTTCAAAAGCACACTAGATCAGATAGATGATTGTGAGGGGTATATTAGAGAATGTGATCATAAAATAGTAGGATTCGGAGATGCTGTAACCGTTCCTTTAGGACTAGTTACGTTGGCGGTCGAACTTGTATCGACTGAGAATCCCGAAAGGAGACTGACTAGAATGGTAGAATTCTTAGTTGTAAATCAGCAGTCTGTCTACAACGGGTTTCTTGGTCGACCTTTCTTAAATGAATTCAAAGCGGCCGTTTCGACGTACTACTACTGTCTTAAATTTCCAACTCCAAAAGGGTCAGGTACGGTTAAAGGTGATCAAAAGAAAGCCCGAGAATGCCTCCTGCAACTTCAACCCACTGACAACAGAATATCTGTGATGGACGAGCAGCCGAGCAACAGGGACGAAGGTGAACCCCCCATCCTAGATGAGATCATGGAGTCCGTCGACACTGAAATGATGGAGGTGGACGACCAGCAGGGCGTGGACGAGCAGGAGGGCATGGCCGAGCAACAGGGAAGAGAGGCTGTACCCGAATTAAATCAGATGGAAGATTTGGAGCCAAGACTGGGGGCAGAACCAATGATCAAGGATGAGATCAACCTTGAAGGGCCCATTATCGATCCTCGATGGAAAGACCAAAAAAGGAGAGCAACCCCGGTAGAGGAGTTGGTGTTGGGAAAATATAGGGGTGCCCGGAATCTATTCGGGATGAACTTTAAATACGAATTTAAATACAATTATTACTAGCATGAATTAATCCTAATTAATTCAAATAATAATTCCACCAACTAATTATCATCATGCATGCTAAATTAATTTCACATATTTAACTAGGCGGAATTAAACAAGTTAATATGCGATTAACGTACCTCTCGTAGTAATGGCCTTTGGATATACGGGACACTTGTAATCACGTACTATCAACCCAAAACCTTCTCAAGTATTTCCCTTTTCACCTCACTTGATCGCCGGTGGGAGACGCTTTCAAGTAATTTAATAACTAAGGAAAAAGAAAAATATATGCTTCTTGATTTTTCCAACACATGGAATTATGTACTTGGGGATGAAATAATCATCCCCTATTTATAAGAGTGATATGGCCGAAATTTGCATATTATTTGGGCTTGGAGAAAATCTTTTCTTAGACTCTAAGAAATCTTGAATATATCTCATATATTCTTTTCTCCACAAAAAAATATCCCACAAAAATCTCACTCTCTTATTTTGGCTTATTGTTTTCGAAAATTCCATGAAGAGATCCAAAGATTTGGATCTTCTTGAATATATGAGATATTCTTGTATTTCTAGAATACATATCTTGCATAATATCTTTCCAAGAAAATCAACAAAATCTTTTCTCTTCTACACATGTCATTTTCGAAAATCACATGGAAATATCAGCATATTATTTTCTTTTTATTTTAATCACCTTATCATTATTGGGCTACTTAATTGGGCTACTTGAGGGGCCTTAAGGAGAATTAAGATTGGACCTCCTAATGGACTTCTGAATTTCAATATTGAGCCCCAATATAATTCAATCCATTAATATTAATTATTACCACTAATAAATTAATATTGCACTATCCATCTTAATCCATATTACGATAATATGGGCTCCCGGTTATTATTTCCCGCGTTTAAGATTATCAAGTCCATTAATTAATTGGGCTTCTGAATAGCTCTAAATTAATTAATATATTTCACCTTGGAGTAAAGACAGCTCAACATTATTATTCGTACCGAAGAAACTAATTCTTCACTTGCAAGATTTGGTACAATAAAACTTCTGAGCCCACCAAGGGGACTAATCACACGAGCCGTACTCGCACGCGTTTCTCCGTATTAAATCTTAGCAACCGTCGTATGATTAATATTACTGCCCAAGACACAAAGTTCGAAGTCACAATGATTCTCACCCAACATGAATCAAAGCAGTAACTACTAAGCACACACGGTCCTATTTAAGTGACGGAGATTAAGAAATCAACAACCACTGAGGTCTAATTCTTCACCTTTCAGAACAGAAGAATTTCTCCTCGCTGTAGGACCTCTTCAACACATACTAAATGTGCTAGTGCAATCTCTTGGTCAAGACAGACCAATCTGAGCCTTACACATCGACCTTTTCACGGCGGATTGTTCAATTCCACCTGGGTCGTGAAAATGTACGTTTAGTTACAAGCAAACTGTTAATGTCGTCTTCCGTGATCGGGTATCACCACATTAACTACAATGTAACACGTACTATATATTGAACGGTTTGCAATAAATATTCAACATTCAATCATATCTAAAGCAAATGCGATAAAAGAATTATTCTCATAAACAAGTGTTTGATACACGAGTTATACAAAGTAAAAGCATACTTTCACGTATAACTCCAACAGTTGGAGGCAATAAGAGTTGACCAAAATCGAGAAGACTTGGAATTATTCATTGGATTTGAGCTCCCTGAGCCATACAGATCCAGAATGGAAGAGTTCCTCAAGTCCAATCTCGATATATTCGCATGGTCACATGCTGATATGGTAGGCATCAGCCCTGAGCATGCCTGTCATAAGCTAAATATTTGTCCAACTAAGAAACCGGTGAGGCAAAAGAGAAGAAAGTTTGGACCCGATAAATATGAAGCATTGGACGCAGAAGTGAAGAAGTTACTTGATAATGATCTTATCAAAGAAGCCTTATGTCCTAGATGGGTAGCAAACCCGGTGTTAGTAAAAAAATCAAATGGTACATGGAGGCTATGTATCGACTTCACTGATTTAAATGCCGCTTGCCCTAAGGATAACTTTCCACTACCTCACATTGACCAACTGGTGGACAACACGGCGGGGCACGAGCTCCTTACCTTCATGGACGCGTTTGCCGGGTATCACCAAATACCGATGCACCCAGATGACCAGGAGCACACAGCGTTCTACACCAATAAAAACTTGTTATGTTGGAAAAGGATGCCGTTCGGATTGATTAACGCGGGAGCCACGTACCAAAGACTCGTTAACAAAATGTTCGATGAGCACATCGGCAAAACAATGGAAGTGTACGTGGACGACATAGTCGTAAAAAGCCCGAGAAAAGAAGATCATTTGGAACACCTCGCACAGACATTTGAGATACTTCGAGCGTATAACATGAAGCTAAACCCAAAGAAAAGTAGCTTCGGGGTACACTCGGGAAAATTTCTTGGGCACCTGGTCAGTCAACGAGGTATTGAGGCGAATCCATCAAAAGTCAAAGCAATTATGGATATGCAACCGCCAAGGTCGGTTAAGGAAGTTCAAAGACTAACCGGATGTCTGGCGGCCCTAAACAGATTCATTTCCAGATCTGGAGACAAGTGCCGACCCTTCTTTGATGCCATAAAAAAAGGACAGTTCCAGTGGACGAGTAATTGCCAACAAGCATTTGAGCAATTGAAAGAATATCTGAGTGATACCAAGATTCTATCGAAACCCGTCTCTGGAGAAAAACTGTACCTGTATCTAGCCGCATCAGAGGTGGCCATCAGCTCGGTCCTAGTTCGAGCAGAAGAGAAATTTCACTTACCAATTTACTACGTGAGTCAGGCCTTGCATGAAGCAGAGATTAAGTATTCGCCCATGGAAAAGTTAGCCTACGCACTGGTGATGAGTGTGAGAAAGCTAAGGCCGTACTTCTTCGATCATCAGGTGGAGGTTTTAACAACTTTTCCATTAAGGCAAATCTTACAAAGGCCTGACACAGCTGGTCGCCTCCTCAAGTGGTCGCTCGAAATAAGCCAATTTGGAATAACTTATGCACCTCGAACAGCGATCAAGGGACAAGCGTTAGCCGACTTTATTATCGAATTAACATTCCCTCAAGATCCGACGAGAGGTCATAATCACCCATGGCACATGTATGTAGACGGATCATCAAATAACACAGCAGCAGGAGCCGGGATAGTGTTGATCAGTCCAGACGAACAAGTATTCACCTCAGCCGTAAGGTTTGAGTTCATGGCAACAAACAACGAGGCTGAGTACGAAGCATTGATAGCCGGGTTACGGCTAGCTCTGGCTGTGGGGGTTCGAAGAGTCCAAATTTACGGAGATTCCCAGTTGATAGTCAATCAAGTCCGTGGGGAATACGAAGCCAAGGATGAAAACATGGCCTTGTACCAAAAAATTGTTGCTCACCTGGCTTCGCTTTTCGAGCAAATTTACATCGAGCAAGTGCCAAGGGACAATAATGCGCAAGCAGATGCACTTGCCCGTTTGGCCACTAGTACAGGACCAGCAAAGCTTTCAGAAGTCACCATCACAAGAATTTCTAACCCATCTACCGGTGACTATAAGATCAATCAGATCGAAGAAGAATTGACAGAGGATGATTGGAGGACACCGATATATAGATACCTCAAAGATAACACAGTACCTGAAGATTCCCAAGAAGCAGCAAAGGTAGCCAAGCGAGCAGCAAGGTTCACAATCATGGATAACCAACTCTACAAGAGAGGATTTTCACTGCCCCTATTAAAATGCCTAGCAAGGGGGCAAGGTCAGGAAGTTCTGAAAGAAATACACGAAGGAGTATGCGGAAATCACGCAGGGGGGCGGGCACTGGCATACAAAACAGTAAGGCAAGGTTACTACTGGCCAACTCTGTTACAAGACGCAATCAGAATTGCAAAAACATGTCACAGGTGCCAGCTGTTCGCTCCCAACATCCATAAGCCGCCAACGGAGCTGATTTCGGTAAATAGTCCATGGCCGTTCGCAAAATGGGGAATAGACATCATATGACCTTTCCCAACGGGAAAAGGGAATGTCAGATTTGCAGTGGTAGCCGTTGACTATTACACGAAATGGGCCGAAGCTGAAGCACTGGTAACGATAACACAAGAGAAAATGATCAATTTTATCTGGAAAAGTATAGTGTGCCGGTTCGGAGTTCCACAAGCAATAGTGACAGATAATGGAAAGCAATTCGAAGGGAAGAAGATAAGAGATTTCTGCAAAAAGTGGGGCATCAAGAAGCTTTTTTCAACACCATATCATCCACAGTCTAACGGACAAGTCGAGGCAGTTAACAAGATAATCAAACATATCCTCAAAATCCGTCTGGTGGATAAGAAAGGCAAGTGGTCGGAAGAACTGCCCGAGGTGCTTTGGGCATATAGGGTATCACATAGAACAAGCACTGGAGAAACACCGTTCGCTATGGCGTTCGGTACAGAAGCAGTTATACCTATAGAGCTCAAAATACCAACCGAAAGGGTAGCCGAGTTCAATGAACAGGAGAACAACAAGGCACTAGCTGCAGAAATGGATCTGATTGACGAAAAAAGAATCTCAGCAGAGATAAAGAATGAGATATACAAAAGAAGGATTGCAAGGTACTACAACTCGCAAGTAAAAGTTAGGGAATTTGAAGTCGGGGATCTGGTACTCCAAAAAATCCTAGCAGCACCTCCAGGTGTATTTGGACCGACTTGGGAGGGCCCATTCAAGATAACTCAAAAGTGGCACAACGGCACATATGATCTCGAAGACATGGAAGGCAACTCGGCCCAATACACCTGGAACGCGGCTTTGTTGAAGAAATATTATCAATAATTAGGAAACCAATGTAAAGTTTGTTATAGACTATCGTGTCGTTTATATTTTTGTAAGGTGTAAGATCGATGAAATCTTCACACCTTTTTGGGCAAAATTTGTAAATAGATAAATGATTGATCAGTGAATTATGCACGTAAAAAATCAAAGAGGCATCAAAGCTCAATTGTTCGCCAAGAAGAAAAACTACTCGCCGGAGGACAAGCAGGTGTTGAAAGCACAAGTCCAAAAGGAGGCGAGCAGCAGGGTCCATGAAACTCAAGAGCCCACCTGATCGCCCCATCACACAGAGTTGCTCGCCCAAGATATTAAATGCATAAAGCACAAGTATAGTGGAGGCGAGCAACAGGGCACATGCTAATACATAGTTGCTCGTTCCGAAGCTAAAGGCACTTATGCACAAACATAGCAAGGGGCGAGCAACAGGGCATAAAGAGAAGTATGACAAAAGCCAAGTTCCCCAGAAGAACCAAATGGCACATACTCAATATACATACATTTGCAAAGAAAAGTATTTTACTTTCAACCTAAGAAAGAAATACTTAAGCAAAAATTAAATAAAGGGCAAATAAGAGGCGAACAATAAAATAAAAGTGCAATCCTCATTCATTAGCACCAAAAAATTACAGAAGATGAGCGTACAACCATCATCCTACTACATCAACTAAACAAAAAAGAAACAAAGCCTAAGTTTCGGGAGCTGATGGAGCAGGTGGCACCGAAGGATCTTGGGAAGAAGGAGGAGGTGGAGCATTTTGCACAGTGGCCCCGGAGACCTGCTGCTCGCCTACCGCAACAGAGGAGCTTGCTTCACCAAGAGGATTTGGGAGGAGGGGACCCAGAGCTTCAAAGATATTCATGTCCCTATCCGCCTCCACTCTTTCCCTGGGGGCCACGACACGAACATCATCTTTGAAGATGTCTAAGTTAACCCCCATCTCTCCTAGGTTGGCTACCGGGATCTCAAAGCCGGGTGCTGGGGGGTTTTCAGTGACGTAATCCGTGAAGTCCTTTATGGTCGAAGTCATCACATCCAAACCATTATCCAGAGCGTACTTCACATTTCTCACACTATCAGCATATGCGATGATGTAACCAAGATTGGTATTGTCGGTTACATCTTGCACATAAGTAGGGTAAGAAATGGCACGCTTGTTCTTCTTCTCCAGCTGGTCGACATGGACCTTCAACGACTCCACTCTTTCCACCAGACTCACCCGCTCGGTCTCCAGGACTTGCAAACGATCAGTGGCGACACCCAAGTCCAATCTAAGCTTCTCTGAAGCATTAGACGCTATCATCTCCCGGTCCTCAGCGGCCTTTACCTCCCGCGTCCACGTGAGCTTGGCTCTCTCAAAATCAGCCTTCATCTTAGTCAACTCTTCATCTTTCTTCTTCAACTCCTCATCCTTCTTCTTCAATTGAACAAGTTGAGCATCACGATCTGCTTCAACTTGCTCAATCCGTCGTCCCAGACCGCGATTCGTTCGCTCTAACTCGATGGCTTGATCCAAGACTCGCTGAGCTGAGATTGATTGATGACTCGCGTTATAGCTCAATAAACGAGCATTGTCGCTAAGGCTCTGGCTCTGAATGATTTCCTCGCCGGTCTTGGTCCACGAGCGAGGGACATACTCAATGGCTCTGCGGACGTGGGAGTCCTTAATCTCTTGGGGTGCAGGAGGGGACTTCACACAGCTAAACTGGTGGAGTACCTTTGAGCGACCAGGATAGTCGTTTTTCCGGTACCTGTTCAAAGGAAAAAACCGTCAGAAAACAAAGTCAAAATAATAAACAATCAAGTTGGATAGGAAAATACTCACTCCCTCATTTTTACGGGGTCGTAGCCTAAGTACGAGTTGTCAGGAGATGAGCTCCTGCCTTGACCGACGATCATCGCGCCCACAACTTGCTGCTCGGTCACCTCCTCCACCGGCGAGGAGCGAGCAGTTTTGCCCACCTGGGAAGAACCCTGCCCTCTTGTTCGCTTGGCACGGTCATCCCCCTTGCGAGGTGCAGTTTCCTTAGCAAGTCTTTTCTTGCCCCTCGTGTCTTGGGGAGGTGGCGAGGAGCGAGCAGGAGGGCGGGGAACGGGAGCAGGAGCTTGAGGAACAGGGAGAGGGTCCTGAGGCGCTTCTTCTTCATCCTCGTCTGCTTCAGCTCTAAGTCTGATCAAGGAAGTGCAAGGATCAAACTTCTTCTTCCTTGATGGTTGATTAGCTGCCATTTGTTTAACCCGGCGTATGAGCAGGTGATAACTTTCGGGAATAGGAGGAACGGCAATCGTTACCCTTTGAGCTAAAACAAAACAAAAACACAAAAAGTTAAAACATGCATGATAACGGCGAGCAGCCGGGCTCAGGCGAGCAACAGGGGTGGGGGCGAGCAACAGGTACAAATCAAGTAGCAAGAAAAAATCAAGAATTATGTAAAGTTACCTTCAGGGATTTCCGCCTGCGCTTCCAAGTGATGAGCACTAGTAGTGAGCTAAGCGTGCTTGCGGCAGTGTGCTTGAGAAAGATGCTCAACACTCCGATCTTTGGCGTCCCCCAGAAAAATCAGCGCAAGGACGTACAAAAACTCTTCGCTCAAATCCGGATGCCCCCACCTCAAGATACGCGGACCTGCAAAAACAAGAAAAAGATTAAAATTAGTTCACCTAAAAGTTTGATGAACTAAGAATCAAGACCTACGCCGAATTTCGCCGAAATGCGTAGGGGAGTCTATACGTCCTGGTCCTCCCGAAAAATCGGAGGACGCCCGCCAATCACCGCCGATATAAAGAAATTGCCTATGCCAACCTTTGACTTTATTGGGCACTCCTTCAATTAATTTAACGCCGCTACGGGCTTTGATGTAATACCAACCAAGCCCATCTTCATTAACGGCCGAAGAGATGGTCAGTGCGTAATGTATCTCCGCCGTGCTGATCTTATTCCGATATCCCTCCAACCCGAAAAGGGTCATAAAAGCCAACAAACTACTCCAACCATTCGGAGTAATCTGGGTGATTGCCAGGTTTATATCCTTCAAGAATCGCCCGATCACTGGATGTAGAGGGAGAGGGAACCCCGTATTGAGTATGTCAAGGTTGATGGCAGTACAGCCTGGAGGTGGATCGTCAGCTCTCTCTCCTGGTTGAGGGGCGTACAAATGAATATCGTACGGAATACGATAGCGAGACCGTATCCGAACTAAATCCTCCTCTATAACCGCGCTAGCTACCTTACTCGCTGTGTATGGCGATGGACGAGTTTCCATAATAGGACGAGCGGGAGTGGGGAAGGCCTTATGATACTTATTGGCGTAGTCAATCCAATCTTGTCTTCGGACCATGACTTTAGGAATAAGAGACTCGGGCATTGGCCATGAAACGGGAAAGTTTATCTCTCGGAGAAATTCCCATGTAACTCCCACTTGCTCGCCTCCTGACCCAGTTGCTCGCTGCTCGCTCCTCGCCTGATGCTCGCTGCTCGCTCCCGTGTCTTCGGGAAGATTCATCCCTTCTATTTCAGCAGCGACCTCGGAAGAATCCTCACCCAAGTCCGAGTTAGTCCCCTCTCGAGCCGAGGAGCGAGCAACGGGGCCTTGGACGTCTTGCTCGCCCGAGCTTTCCACAGCATAGAAGGAGTCAACAGAGCGAGCAACAGAGCTCGCCTCAGAGCCCGTCTCTTCATCAACGAGCAGGGTCCTAGGGTTTTGCCCAGTTGCTCGCCGGAGCGAACGACGAGGAACAGGGACTGACGGTTCATCTTCCATGGGCCTTTTTCCCAGATTTCGTCCAACAAATTCAACAGAAGGCGTATTGCTTGAGGAAGGTGACGTCATCTTTAGAAATTTTCGAAAACCCTTCGTATAAGTCAAGTAAAGTGATTTGACGGAGAAGTGAAAGATCACGACGGCAGCACGGCGGCGGCTGGGCGGCGATACGGCGGCGATGTGGCGGCGTAAATGACGAAATAGCAAAAAGAAGAACAAAAATTGCAAAATCGAAAGGAAAATGCAAGTAATAACAAGAGTAAACAAGAAAAATCAAAGGATTCACCTTTGATTTGGATGAAATTGGTTGTAAGATCGAAGAAAACAACGAAAAGAAAAGCTCAAGAACTCTTCAATGGCGGTTTGCTTGTGAGAAATCGAAAAAGAAAGAAAATGGAAGAAGGGAGCTATTTATAGATATGGATTCGGGGGGCAAAAGTGAGAAAAGCGAAAAATTGAGGCCCCTAGTTGCAATTATAGGGGCGCACGCGTGAGCAGACTGCGTCGCTTCGTATTCCGTGCCTCGGGAAGCGAAACGACGCAAGTCCAAGGGTCGTTCCTCGCTGCTCGCCTCCAGGAGTTCCTCGCTGGTCGCCTCCCAGAGTTCCCGCCTAAATATTCGAAAACCTGCTGCTCGCTCCCTATAGAGAAGGAACTCACTTTCCCCGTTGCTCGCCTCTTATTGGATAACACAGCCTATCCTGTAGTTTGACAAAAATGATAAAATATATCCTTATATGCCAAACTAGGGGGCATTGTTGATAGGCGAACAACCGGCCAACAATATTGGGAACAAAATTATTAGTCTAATAATATTAAGAAATCATCAAAAGCAATAATATGGAAGAGGACGAGCAACAGGGACTGTATGACATAGGAGGCGAGCAACATGGACAAATACCCATATGAAGGCGGCGAGCAACCGGTCATAAAGGTCATTACGAGGTAGCGAACAACAAGAACAAGAAGACTCAAGGTCTCAACAAGAGGCGAGCAGGCGAGCAACTTGGGTTATAAAAGCTTCCAACACCCAACGAAGACATACAGACGAGTAGCTAGTCACCAAGGAGAGCAGCTGAGTGGTTCCAAAGACCAAGTACAACATTGGGAACTCCAAGAGTCACCAACTTTAGAAATAGTCAATGTGTCTTAACACTTGGCACCCATCCATAGGACAATAGTTTAGATGTTGTACAAATGTCATAACACTTGGCAAAATCCCAATGGCTAAGCCATCAAGATGGTGACACCTAGCCTCTTTGTATGCCTATAAATACCCCTTCATTTGCATGAAAGGGGGAGGATTTTCCCATAATAAAAAAGTAGCTAAAACTCTTGCCAATCTTTTTCTTGAATATTACTTAACCAAACTTAATGATCCTAGATCTTGTTTGATGATCTTATGAAGTAAAAACAGCCACTAATCATCATTGATTAGAAAAGGTCATCAACAAAGGTTTAATGATATTTCTGATGAGATTAATGATACTCTAAAACTATTTCATATTAATTATTATGAAGCGTTTTCATATAAAACCTACTCAAAAAACTCTTATCTTTGAGGTCAAAGGTTATTAAATATTATAGTACTTGTCACTTCTCTACTATTGCATTGATTGAGAAAAACAAACAAAAAAACGAAATTAAGAGCAACTGCAAAATATACGTGAAACCATCTATTGAATTTAAGAAACTAAAATGTCTGAATTCCATGATCATATAACAATCAAATTAGAAACGCGACTTATGTCCCAAAAATGATAAATTACAAAAGTAAAGCTTTTGAGAAACAGAAAAATTCAAGATTTTTTTTTTTTTTACAATATTCTCTCCTTTTTTTTATTTGATCAGTTGCATTATTCTCATACTTTTATGGGATTCTCAATCTCCTATTTAGATGGATATGAACCCAACTAGAGCTCCACTCAAACACTCTTTATTAATATTCTTAAAATTTTCTTCTTGTATCTTGTTCCACTCTTCATATCTGCAAGAACAAATTGGCTCAAACAGATCTATACACATTCAAAAAAGAAAATAAAAAGATACTTAGAATGATTGATTATAGTGCAGTTATGATAGCCACAGCCCTTTTTGCATTCTTGTGCCCTGGATTAATGATCCAAATTCCAGGGAAAAATAAGCCAGTTGAATTTGTTAACATGAAGACCACTATAGCTGCAATGGTGTTTCACACAATTCTCTATGGTTTGTTTCTTGTTCTCTTTCTCGTCATGCTCAATATCCATATCTACGTGTAGGGCGCCAAGAATCGAGCCCTTTTCTTCTTCTTCTTCTTCTCCTTCTTCTGATGAAGGATGAATTGAGTAGACCATGATTTGTTGTTATTTTTTATTTGAGCAAGAATAAGATCATAATCCTTTTTTTATTTCCCTCTATTTATTTATCATGTTTCTTGAATTAGGTAGTGAAAAGGAGCAAGAAAGTACCAGCTTAAATTCTGGATATTGTTCTTCAATTCCTTTATTGGATTTAGCTATTTAGCACTAAAAAGAAAAGACTTTAGATTTCCCTTTTAACTGCTTTACAAATATTGTTAGTTATGAAATCCCTTTTCTTCTTGCTTTGTTAAATCTTTCTTGTAGTGTGTGATTGAGTACTTTAATGGATTAATCTAGTTGTGCCTTTCTTTTTGACTATCTTATCTGCATCCTCATTCAAAAGCAAGATTAGTTTGGTTGCAAATTTAAAAGAACCAAAACGTGGAGTTGTTTCAACTTTTAATTGCTTTTTCATTTTGTTTGAGATATATTCAATTTAATTAAATTCACGTCCCTCTACAAGTTTAAACTTTTTAGCAAGAATTGTATCAAATGGAATTCTCAAATGAAAACGATGTTTCGATCTCTTATTGAGTTATTTCACGTAATCAACACAACAATTTGTATAAAACGACACTATGAATATAACATACTCTCTCCATCTATAAAAAGTATGTTCATTGACTTTTAACAGATTTTAAGAAAACATAGAGAAAATATGTAAAATAAGGGTATTTAGTGTGTTGTATGATCTATTTATAAAATAAGTGATTATTTATAAATGCAAAATCAATAATATATGAAATAATTAAGTAATGATTGAATGGTAATATATATATATATATATATATATATATATATATATATATATATATATATAATTGAAAATATTTTTAGTGGGCTATTTTGAAATAGAAAAAGAAACAGTGTCTGAATAGAGGAAATCATGGAGTATAAAGTACTATAAACAAATCAAATCGTAGTTTTTCTTTTAATTAGTAACACATTTTAACTCTGTTTCACGAGGAAAGTGGGGTTTGGCCAATGATTCAAGGACGTCATATCAACTTGTGTCATTTTGTAGGATTTGGATTCTCAGAGAGTATTCAATACACTCATCACAATCTTTAATTTGTTTTTGCATTTCACAATTCCTGAATCTGTTTTTCACAACTACATATTAAGATGCTTGAAATTGCATGTTGTTGTTTTTTAATTCGAGGTGATGTGAATTTTTATTTAAGTATTATTGTCATATACGCATTATCATCGTTATATGCATATTAATTATTATTATTTTTAAAGTATATCTAATTATTAAAGCAATAATGTATATGCACAATAACAGTGTATACGTACAATTGTTATAATATGTAGACATAAAAATGACATTTAAAAAGGGTTCATACAAGTTCTTGTCTAATATATTATATTATATGTACACACTTAAAAGTTTATCGGACATGTAATATAAGTTATATAACACACACACAATGGAATTGAGGAATCGAAATGGCATTCAATGGAATTGAATTTTTATTTAAGTATTATTGTCATATACGCATTATCATCGTTATATGCATATTAATTATTATTATTTTTAAAGTATATCTAATTATTAAAGCAATAATGTATATGCACAATAACAGTGTATACGTACAATTGTTATAATATGTAGACATAAAAGTGACATTTAAAAAGGGTTCATACAAGCTCTTGTCTAATATATTATATTATATGTACACACTTAAAAGTTTATCGGACATGTAATATAAGTTATATAACACACACACAATGGAATTGAGGAATCGAAATGGCATTCGAGCCCCCTACCACCTCTCTAACCAACCAAAATGCCATAAAAAAACCAGCAAAAATTCCATGAGAAACTGATTTAAATTACTCATATAATCCATAAATTAAATTCATAAGGGAGAGATCACTTCAAACTCTCAATTCAAGAAACACCATGATAACAAGGATCCATCAACATAAATTAAAAGTTTTGGGACTCAAAAAGAAGAAAACCCCCTGACGCAATCATCATCACCATCACCAAGAAGATTAAAAAAAACAAGATAAAAAGAAATTCAAGATGATGATATATCATGGATCAACCCATATACACATGGATACCAATAGCTAACAACAAAATACAAATCAGAGCAAAATAAATAATGGCATGAACAAGTATGGATACCCCACTTGTCTGAAAGTTTCCGAATTCGACGACCCGGTTACGGCCCGGAATCTGAATTATCAGGCCCGGAGACAACAGCACGAACAGAACCACCGCCACGAAAACCGGGCCCCAATCGGACATCTTTCCTGCTCTAGGAAGAATTAATGTATACAGTTGGGGTTAATATAGATCCGAGAGGGGAGAGAAAGAGAGAGAGAGGGGAAAAAGTGAAGTTTACCAAATGAAGTTATTTCAGATTCACATATAATTTTGTATAATTTTTTGATAAATCATGTGAGGTTTGTTTGGTTGCTTTGCTTGGGTGTTTTAATTTTGAAATTCTCTGGCTGATGTTGCTTCTTTTGTCAGCATCGCACTCCAACGGTATGCCATTGGGGGGTGGGTGTGGGTGGGGGTGGGGTGCTTTTTTATTAATTTGATGTTTCCTATGTCATAATTTATATTCATCACTAGATTAGGAAAGTATTTCTTGGCATTGGGACAATTTTTTTTTTTTTTTTTTTGAGTGACGATTTAAAATTGAGGAAGAAGATGAAGATGGATTTTATGTTCGAATGTCGAAATGGGGTAATCGCTTGTTCAAAATAATGGGGATTCACATTCTTCAAGACAAAATCGTTCGCTGGTTTAAAATGATGATTGGGCAAATGAAACATGTAATGTAAAAAATGAGAGTGGGTAATAGCTTAAAGGATGAGAATCACAAGTTATATGTTATGGATGAAAATATCATAAGCTCGATAAATCAACACAAATGTTGCAAACCTATCAAATCAAATCAAGAGTTGATCTTATGTCAAAGAATGTTATTGTGCAATTGATTTAAATCTATCAATTTATAGTAAAACAACTATTACATTTTAATGACACGATTAATGTTGTTAAAAAATACATACAAAATGCGAATCAATACACAATAAAACTGATATTTTGTTACAGATCAATTATGAAAAAGGTGGTGCATGTATCAATAATCCGATATAAAGACTTGCAATACATGGTAAGGGGAGATGAATTGTGGCACAATAATTGTTCGGATTAAACTTTGCACACATGCTTTAGAGAGGCGAGAGATGTAATATCCAAAACCTTCACAATAACTGGTAAAAGAATACACAACACTCCAACAGATGAATCTAAACCAATAGTTTTGCAAAAGTAAACATAAAATTTTAACTGACTTTAGAACATTTGAGTTCAAAGGCAAAGCAGTTCATTCAACCCCCAGTCGAATTTCAGCTCAGGAAATCATGCGTAGTTCAAGCGGAAAATGTCATTTAGCACGTAGAAGCTTCCTTGAGGGGTTGGCATCAGATGGAACAACTGTGCGCACAATAACAGAGGTCAGAGAAACTTGAAATTTGAGTCACCGTTGTCAATCCAAGCATATGTTAACATATAAAACAGGCTTTACAATTTCGATTTTCACGTTCCATCTTTTCACTTTGGTACTCCCGTAAAACTTTTATAATCTAGCAAAGTAACATTGTCTCTAAATGTAACAACCTAAAGAGATCAAAGTTTCAAAAGCAGAAACAAAAATGTAACACTTAGGTGAGGCTACCACTGCAGGGGATACTAAAACATTAGCAATGAAGAATCATCATTCGAGGGAGCAGATTCTAGATATCATTCTAAATTGTACAGTTACTTTAAGTTGGGTCGAGGGCAGGGCATGAAATGGGTCAGGGGACTAACTGGTAAAATTGTAGATCAACTAACAGAAACCCATACCATCACCGTGCAGTTCTATTTTTATACTTACTATCAAAGACAAGAAATTATTTTACTACAATAGACACTATAGGTACAGTCAAGTGGACCTGTCAAATATGAGTGCCCAAGATTGTGTGTGTGTGTGTGTGTGTGTGTTTGGTTTAATCATTGATTTGAAGAGATACATAATATATGATTCGGGATTATTGAATGTTAATTGTTAACTGATTATAGATTATAAGGTGATGAATGCAGTAGCTGCGGTTGAGCTTAATTTCTGATCCCAGATACTGGATTCTTTGGAGCTATATTTTTGTTATTTTGAAAAGTGTGTTTCTGTTTGTTCTAGATTATTTCATCCTATCTTTTCCTCTTATTGCCCATGGAAATAGATAAACAGAACTAGCCAGTTTGAAGATGAAAATGCTAGTTCTGGTGTATGAGAACTAGCCATGGCAAAAGATATAACACTCAACTGTGCCTCCAGAATTATTCTCCTCAACAATGTAAGAAAGGTCAATGATAACTTTTTGCAGAGCTATCCCCGGGAGATACAGGAAAAGATGTAACATTGCGAACGTGATAAACAAGTGTTTCTTTTCAATTGAAAGTTGCAATTGTTTATTAGGAAAATAAAATGTAAAATACCATCAGAGCAAGACTTTTTTAATTTTCTACGACTTAAAGAAATCAAATAAGTTAAGTAAATGGGAAGTGTAGGGAATCATCATGCCAGTTTTCCTTTTCAATCATTACTAACTATATTGTAAATTATCAATCACTAAGGCTGATGCATTCCAAATGCACACAGAAGACATTGACATCAACAATATGAGGTGAAAAAAATTACAGTTACGGTCTATATATACTGGAATATGTTATTTCATGCTCTAAGAAGTCACTGACTGAGGGCACAACTGAATTATAAAAAGCTTTCTGGATTCTAAATAACACACGAGGTGAAAATACTTTGGATTTCTCATATGATTATGAAGCTTGAGTGCTTCATTAATAATGCATTAACCAGACACACAGAATCTAACATTGTGCTTAATGCTTACATAAACATGCATAAAAGTATTGAATTGCATTAAACAGAAGTCAACCCGCATAATTTCAAAATTAATAAGCAGAAACTTAAAAATGGAGAACAAGCTCACAGATATTTTACTAAGGATAAGTAGAGCACAACCATTTTGCACTGAGAGAGTCCATGATAATATAAAGGCAACCTTCCTTCATATTTCAACTTCAATTTCTAAACGCACATGGTTCACATGCGTGCTCGTTTCTTTTAAAGGTTAGAATTCCAATCAAACAATCTTGTTCAGATAAAATCGAAGCATATAACCTGTTCATTTAAATATTTCTAGAGCATAATCTCCAACTTGAGCGACAAATGAAAATAAAGTTAATATTAAGAGGACGCTTGTTTCGAGTTCTTCAATGGGAATATAAATAAAAATCTCTTTTCCCTCCCCTCCTTCTGTTATGTTGGATGAATTATTGTCTTCATGGTGGTTACATCACTAGTACTGTGCTCTAATTTTGGAAAAAATTCGACAAAAGAAAAAGGTTATTGGTGTGGCATATGAGAATATGATTGAGGAGAATGATTATAAGGGAGAAAGGTAATCAAATGGGGTAATGATTACCTTATTTAGGAGGAAAATGGTGATATACATCATCTTTTATTCTCATTAACACCTATAATTACCATATATTTATTCTAATTCTCGTTCTCATTGAAGAATTTCCAAACCAAGTGTCACCTTATTTCCTTAGCAGATTACTAAGACTTGCTACAATTACTCTCTACCTATATTTCACACCATATACAATGAAGGGTCGAGAGCATCTTTGTTTTACATGACCGTCTTATTTTGCAATGCCAGATTGATAACCAAATGTCTAATATCCAGCTAATAGTTACACTTTTTAACTCCTATTATGCAATAATGTGTTATTTGAGTGTTGATAAGTATTTATCGCACTATATTTACTAAACCATGACTATTCTAAATCATTATGTACCTATGAAGTATAAAAATTGAACTTCCATATTCTAAAGCAAGATAGCTTCAAATGTTATAAGTCAACTCGGCAAGGAACAAAGCAATCAGCGGTTTGCTTACATAAACATGTATGAAAATTAAATTACATTTCAAACTGAAATTACGCTGCCTAATCAGTAAACAATAAGCCGGAACTTCAAAATGCAGAACAAACTCAAAGGTACTAAACTAAAAATCACTAGATTCTAGAACACAGCCTACACTACTTTCAAAATTTCAACTTCAAATCCCATGGTTCACGTAGAAATAACTCCTACAAGACTATAAGAAATTCTTTTAAAGGCTTGCACTCCAATCTCAAAAACCATAAAAGCTCAGTTCATTTGAATCTTTGTAGAATACATTTTCGACTTGCATGACAAATAAGATTAAAGTGACTATATATTTCCTTCAGCAGATTACTAAGACCTATTCCAGTTGTTACATATCTCAAAGTTTACACCATATTTGCTGAAGAGCCAAGCACATCTTTGTTTTATCTAACAATCTTATTTCAGTATGCTAGGAGACAGAACGAAATGAACATCCAACCAAGTAAAATATGGAATTAAGAGAATGCTCTCTTAAGAGAAACCTTATCACACCACCTATTGACCTGTATAGCTAGCACATTTTAACACAGTAATGATCTCCACAATTTCCTTTGTATGAAACAGACACACGCGCCGACAAATTCACAGCAAATTAACTACGCAGGAACCAAACTATCAATGCAACAATCAACATCCATAGTTTACTATATTCCTTCCAAAAATGCTAGAACAACACCAGCTAATCGCAATCCAATACTATCAATGCAACAATCAACATCTATGTTCTACTATATTCATTCCAAATTAATCGCAAGTCAATCTAACACAGCATCGAAATCTAATCTAAATTAATCACGCCAATGATCGGTCACACTATTTTATTTAAATCCAAAATCACAAACATAACAAAAACGAAAAGATGTTAGACAAAATACCTGACTGAACCTGAGCGAGTGCTGCTCACCGACAAGCTGGAGGTTACCGGAAACGAAGACGAGCATTCCGCCGGCGGGGCCCGACGGCTGGCAATCAACGGTGCTAATATGATGCTGGCACTGCTGGAACGGCAAACCGGTGAGCTTAGCCACGATGTTTTGGGATCCCATGATTTTCTGGCCCTCGAACGTCAGCATCGACACGTCCTGATACAGGCCCGCGAGCCCGGCCCGATTGGCGTCGAACGTCGAGTAGTAGTGCTCCACGAATGCCTTCGAGACGGCGTCTGGATCCATAACGACGATTCGGTCTTCGATTGGGCGGTGGCGGCGGCTTTTCACCTGCGATTTTGGGTTTTTTCTCTCTACTTGAACACAAGTCAAATTGGCACACTCGGAGGCTGTATAGAGGAATGCCTATGAAATATATGAATTTTTACTCTCTTTTTTCCTTTTAAAAAAATTAAAATAATTAATGTGTTCTTTTCTTCTTTTTAGCTTGAAATAAACGCTAATTGGGAGCTCGTCGATGTGGGACCCCCTC
Organism: Ballota nigra; assembly: GCA_947034835.1. Lineage (NCBI taxonomy): Eukaryota > Viridiplantae > Streptophyta > Magnoliopsida > Lamiales > Lamiaceae > Ballota > Ballota nigra. Next base: position 41,286,056 of record OX344723.1, on the reverse strand, counting down.
CACATGATTTTCTGAAAATACTATTGTGTATAATTGTCTATTTCTCTTCCAATAATTAATATTTGATGGTTGAAATTTAAAATACAAAGTTATGACAAGATCACGATAATTATAAAAGACAAATTAATATATGAAAATAGTTTATGGTAAATTTATCATGAAATTATATTAAAATATCAATTATTTAATTAGGAGTATCGATAATTTTACTAGGACTATTACTAATTTGGGTCGATGGTATTATATTGTAATTATTGTAAAAAAAAAAAAATATTAAACCCAAATTAATGATATTCCTGATGAGATTATCGATAATTATAGTCAATTTTTTAATATTTTAAAACAGTTTAATGATAAGCTTATCATAAACCATTTTCATATAAAGCTTACTTATTATAAAATATTGATTTATTATATGATTAAAATATAGATGAATGTTAATATTATATGTTTAAAATTAATTTTGATTATATTTATAATTTATATTTTTAGTTTTCTAAGTCGTATTATAAATAGATGTTCTTGTTATCGTTTTAGGACATTGATTATTAAATGAAAATTAAGAAATAAGAGGTTCTCTCAATTCTCTGTGTCTCTCCTATAATATTTGTAAAAAGAGTAGGTCTTGTAAGAATCAACATAGAATTGAGTCATTTATCATTATTTACTATCCAACATGGTATAATTATGAAGTTATATACAATTAGGGGGTGTACATGGGGAAAAACCATTATCATTCACATTAAAGTCTTATTTGTTTATGAATTCTCACTCCACTTACTTTATTTCAAATCCAAATTCTTATTTATTTGGATTTTGATTTGATATAGGATTTCAAATTCACAAAAAAGTCTACTCTATAGTACTTATGATACATCTATTTTACATTTTTTCAAACACAACTTTCAATGTATTATAAAGCATCTATCATACAATATTATTATTATAATTATTATGATTATTATTATTATAAGTTATTTCATAGAAGTAAGTTTTTTATTCACAATTGTACCATAGATTTTTTTTTAAATATAGGTAAGTTAACAAACACATATCATTAAATCTGTAAAAGATATTCGGATCAACAATATTACTTGTTTACCTAAACTATATTACCTGTAATGTGTAAATTAATATGTTCAAAGAAAGTTTTTGAATATTATTTTAATGAAAATATTTTAATGTAAGACTTGAAAGATGGATCAACTATCAATTTAACACTACAAAAAAATGCGGATTAGTGGCCGACTTAGCGATCATTTTTTGTCGCAAAATGTGATTAGCGACCGATTTCTAACCGATAAAAGTCGGTCGCTAAAATGCGGGTAGTTAATATTAGCGACCGCCTTTGAAAATTGGTCGCCGATCAGAGACCCACACGACGGTCGCTTTTAGAAACCGCCGTCGGTCAGTCGCTGACTTGAATGGGTTTGATCCGGTATGGTCAAGTTTTTGCGACTGCCTGCCCGCGCCCATTGGGGTCCAAGCGGGGCGCGAACAACTGAGCCACTGACCTATTAATGAGCATATATAGGTCCAGGGGGAATCGAACCGTCGACCTCCAGGTTACCAGGAGGAGGCGTGGACCACTAGGACACTTGCAATCATTTTTCGTTTTTATGCATTTAATTGTATATAACTTCAAATTGACTCTCATTTCTTTTAAAATTCATCAAATTAATTATTTTTTTTCTAATTCATTTATATATATATATATATATATATATATATTTATATATTTACTAACTTTTTTTGTAAATTTAATATTTTAGACTAATATAAATTATTAATTTTTTTCGTTTTTCATGCAAATCTATATAGATTCATACAAATTATTTATTAAAGCATAATAAAAATATAAATTAACTAAATTCATTGAAATATTGTTTAAATAAAACATAAGTAAAAATAAATGAACTAAATTCACAAAAAAAAAACACAAATTAAATAAATTGTTTAAAATTTCTCTCTCTCTCTCTCTCTCTCTCTCTCTCTCTCTCTCTCTCCCCCCCCCCCCCTCTCTCTCTCTCTCTCCTCCCTTCTTCTTCTTCTGAATGGATCAATGTTCCAATGATCCACCAGACCATCCTAGATGAAACGTCCGTCTGGCGCTCGGCCCAACTCCACCCGCTCCCCACGCCCCCACCGCTTCTTCAGCCCGTAGATAATATTTTTGTACCGCTCTTGCACTTTCGCACATAACAAATCGTACATAACACTATCGTGGGTAGGGTCCCAGACGCACCGCCTCTGCAATTAAATTAAAAATAAAATATTAACAAATAAATTAAAAGATTCAAAATTAAAATCATAATAAATAAATAAATAAAAAATTACCTTGAAATCCTCAAAATACTTCATCTTCTTTCACTCGGGCACTAGGGTCCACGAGTAGGCACCAAACTCAAACGGGATCATCTTAATGGCCTTTGAGACGCGAGTGTCAGTCTCATGGGCTGGAACCAGCATGTGACAACAAAATAAAAATTCAAGTTAATATTAATATAATAAAAGTATATACAATTCATTAAAAAAAATACTTACTTGTTGTCGACCGGGACAACAGTGAGACGATTATCTTGAGGATTCATCTGTAATAATTATAAATTCAACATATCATACCATGTTATATATCAATCAACTAAATTAATTCATACCTACGTATTATACTCATTCAACTAAATTAATTCATATCTACGTATATATTTTCATTCAACTAAATTAATTCATACCTACGTATACATACCAATCAATTAATTAAATTCATACCTATGTATATATATCAATCAACTAATTAAATTCATATCTACGTATATATATCAATCCACTAATTAAATTCATGCCTACGTATATATACCCATTCAACTAAATTAATTCATACCTACGTATATATATCAATCAACGAAATAAATTCATACCTACGTATATATACACATTCAACTAAATTAATTCATACATATATATATATATATATATATATATCAATCAACTAAATTCAAACCTATATATATCAATCAATTAATTAAATTCATACCTAAGTATATACCCATTCAACTAAATTTATACCTACGTATATATACTACTAATCAACTAAATTGCATATCAATCAACTAATTGTAAACATATATAATTTCAATTAAACATCAACTAACATACCAATCAACATGTATATCCCTAACAACAAATATAATTTAATATATAAAATATATATATCAATTCCAACAACCACATAAATATATAATTTCCTAACAAAATTATATATAACTATCCTACAAACATATATAATTGTCTCAACATTATAATTCATAAAACATGATTTAAAAATAAAATAAACGTTTTAAATTTTAAAAACTCACGGTTATTGCGTAGAAGGGGATGTAACTAGTGTTTTGATCGGGACGAAATTCTCGATGGACGCGGCGGCAACGGCAGCGGTAGGAATAAAATTTTATGCGTATAGAAAATGGCGTACTGAATCGAAATATAAAGGGTTTTTAAAAAATTAGTGATCGCCTAAGGTGGTCGCTATTGACCTATTTATTGGTCTTTTTGGCTGTTTCTATAGGTTCATTTGACCAATTTATGATTAGCGACCGCCCTAAATTGTCCGCATTAATGGCCCTCAACCATTACGAAGCCGGGTCAAAACTTACCGATCTGCGACCGCCTGGACGCAGTCGCTGATTATAAAATTGAAATCAGCGACCGTCGTAGCGGTCGTTGATCTGGCAGTTAAATTATTGGTCCTCTTTGACCAACCTTTGGGTTTAGCGATCGCCTAAGTGGTCGCTAAGTGTGTTCAATTAGGGACCAACAGTCGACGGCGGTCGCTAATTGTTTGATTTTGAGACCGATTTTAGTGGCGGTCGCAAAATTTATTACTTTGAGACTACTAGTCTCTTTCGGTCGCTGATCGGTCGCTAATACATAATTTTGAGACCGATATTTTGGCGGTCGCAAAAACGGGATTTTTTTTGTAGTGTAAGATTCGAAAGAATTTTTTATCAATATATGATTCACATAAAATTATCAATTAAAAAATTTAAATTTTAAAACCGTTAATAAATTATTCTACGAAAATTGATGATGTCATTAAGTGCTACAAAACATTCTAAGTGGATTGTACAAAATCAAATATTTAGTACTAACTCGAGAGGTCAAGTGAGGAAAAAAAACCTAGAAATTTAATTGCAACGCCTTGACCCTAGTTAAATTTATATTTGAAACATTTATAAGTCTTCCACAAAATTTGTTTATTACTACCTTTTAAATGGATTAAAAAAAATTACATGGTTCACTTATTAAAAAAAATCAGTTTACATTTTAGTAGTGTTATCGTAAATTATCAATGTTAAAAAGCGGACCTAGGTTTTGTGCTGGTGTTACTTATTATTAGATGGTTGAGATTACTAACCATATTTTTATTATCATTTGTATATTATTTTTTAGGTTATTTGATACTATATTGCTCTTTTAGAAGTGCATGATCGCTAGATCAAGGGAAGCCCAAACACTACCTATTTACCTCTGAGACTGAGGCTACTGCGAGAAGGTAGAATCGTCAAAGAAACCAGAGACTAGCTGTAGAAAGGATGAATATTGGAAGAGAGATGATTATCAAAATATGATGGATATGAGGATAATGGTGGATATATGAATCAAGGTATTAACTATTAGGGGAATGGATGAACGGGAACAAGCAAGTGCCAATTTATGAGCCACGACAACGAAGGAACGAAAGGTGTATCCATGACTACTTCGAACCACATATGCAAATGCATTATGATGGGTTAAGCTAGGCCCAGGGCACACAAAACAATCACTTTTCCTAGTTTGGGGAAAGAGGGTTAGTAGATGTAAATGTGCCGTAGTCCATGCAGAATATGTCATTTTACACATAGATGCTTCACTAAAACAAATGCAACACTTGTGCGCGTGAAAAGCACAACAACAGAAGTCAGGCGAATATATCCTAAAATTGAGGCACCATTATCATCAGTTTATCTGTTAGTATCTATCATACTCATATTTACTTTACAGGCAATGGTTACAGTTTTTTTTACTTTTTTTATGCAGAAACGAGCTATTTGAGCTAATTAGTATCTAGCATATACATATTTACTTTATAATAAACAACAATTCTAGATCATATGTCTCTATGAATTAAATAATGAGTCATATTCTAAAGCACGATAGGTTTATGAGTAAAACATGCATAAAAATGAAAATACATTCAAACTGCAATTAAGTTGCTTAATGAATAAACAATAAGCAGAAACTTGAAAATGCAGAACAGACTCACAGCTACTAAACTAAAAATTACTACGGTCTAGAGCATAACCACCTTACATTGAGAGTAAGTGATTATATCAACCTTAAACTACTTTACCATTCTCAACTTCAAACCCCCTAAAATCTTTTAGGTTTGCACTCTAATCTCCAACTTTTTCCAGATAAAAAAAAGCTCAATGACTATTTATTTCCCTCAGCAGATTACTATGACTAACTCCAATTATTACATACCTCAAGTTTACACCATATTTGATAAAGGGTCAAAGACATCCTAGTTTAATCTAACAATCTTATTTCGGTATGCTAGGAGACAGACTGAATTGACACCAAACCAAGTATAATATGGAATTAAAAGAATGCTCCCATAAGAGAAACCTTATCACAACACCTATTGACCTGTATAGATAGAAAAATTTAACACAATAATGATCTTTGAAATTTCCATTGTACGAAACACACACATGGATAAACTTAATGCAGATTGACTACTAACGAACCAAATTACCAATGTAACAATCAACACCAGCTAATCGTAAGCCAATACTAACGCTGCATCAAAACCTAATTTATGTTGGTTTATATGTGCACCAACGATAGTTTACAAGTGACAGAAAAAATAAAATAAATTAAATAATTGAAAAGTAGAAGATTACATTTATTTTATGTACTGGAAATTAAAAAAAAAAATTCCTTCCTCCTAGAATAGCGCACCGAACAGGAATTCTATCAATCACGAACCGAACCACAAGTTCAACATCACGAACCTGAACGAACAGCAACCACGATCAAACAATAATCACGAGCAGGGTAAAGTCGAGTCAAGGGAATCTCTTTTCCCAAAAAATAAATATGTCTCTGCTAGTGCACACGGTTTGATGTAATGTTCCAAAAGAGGTAAAATGACTTTCATCTTTTACACTAGCTGCACCACAAAGTGTAAAAGCTCCAACAAACAAAAGTTAGAACATCGAGAACTGGACTGTTTTCTACACGCACTTTTAGATAAAATAAGCAAATTTTGTAGAAAACTATGTATGCATGCAGGGAACAAGAATACTTGGTTGGAATTTTGGTTGTCCGTCAAATGAGATGAGACACCCTATTTATAGGCTTCAAGCCACTTGTAACCAAGGAAAATGGAGTTAAATTAGATTTAATTCAGATTAACACGGTCGGACGAGAGGGCAGTGGACGCTCGCTCATGTGGCCAATAGAAATATTTTCTAAGACCTTATTGTTTTGATATTAACATCCCTTATTCCTATTAATAAGGAGTTAATGTCTCTACACTTTATTCAATATGGGATAATTAACTTCTCAAGTTTAAATATTCAACCTTTAACACTTTAAATACCATTAAAGTGTTTGTAACATTTCGATTTCGTATATTAATTTCTCACTCAACTGAAATTCAATTTTGAGATTTTAAATATACCACGATCATCTACTCGGAGAGTAGATCGATCCTACGATATTTAATTTATCGTAAATTAAACTTTTATCAATTATTTAATTTATTAAACATGAGCATTACACAACCTCATTAATAATAACATTAAATAATAAAACCAATTTCTCCAACAATCCCCCACACGAGTGGAAAATAAGTCTAAAGTTATGCAAAATTACAGTCTAGTTCTCAAGAGACTTGATTGCTTCCGGATAGGTGATTTGAGTCTTAAACCTTCTGTAGTCAAACACTATCGAGTATACAAGTGGCCTTGTGGATGCGATGTCTTGAACTATTCCACCTTAGCATACACTGAGACAACAATGTCAACACAATCAAATCTCAAACACCTTTTGTTCTCACATTTGTCTGTCTCGGCCCTGGACACTCTTGTATTCATAAGTTTATGTCGAAGCGGCCCACACTTCTTACTTATATAGGTGAACTCCTCCTCAGAGTATCTCGTCATACTCCACCTCCCAGAAGGATTCATTAAAAGTCAAGGATTTAACCTACACCACAAAGACGGGTTACAACACTTGGTGTTGTGCTCTCTAAGGAATGGTCGGATTATCAAGTGTGTTCGACTGAACGTCCACAACTTAGTTGTCTCATTGAACTATAATCATGGGATCTCCAGTCACCAAGGTTGGGTTACCACTGTTTCAGTTCATTTTGTGAATTTACACACATTCCTTCTAGCACTTTATTTGATCTCAGCTAGCTCTTTTCATTAGTGGATCCACTATAACTAAAGATCAAATTTGTATCATGCACCTCCCACATTCAGGGTATACACCTCTAAATTACACCAACTTAAATCACACACGTCTGTGTGAACTAAGTATTAGAGGCACAGTGTTCCAAAACAATGACAGTGTTGTCATCTTCCCCTTCCTGGAGGACTCTTCACGTTTCATCAGATTTGCTCTCGCCTCTAATGGTTTTTTATTTCTTTCCAAACCACCTTCACATATCTGAAGAAGTCTGATGACTTCTTGTAAAGTCATATTCTTCTTCTTTAGTCTCAGGTGACTTTGGAAATCCCTCAAAATGGGAAGCAATTTCTCAATCACTGCCGCTGCTTGGAAAACATCTGGCAGTTCAATCCCTTCTACAACTATTGTTGGGTTTTATCGGGACGAACACCATGTTCTCCACAGTGGAAGCAATAGATTCATCACCAATGAATCGAGTATACAGTTTTATAACATAATTCATAAAGGATAAATACATAATATAAATCCTTACAGTGTTTCGAAGACATGGATTCCTCCACTATGGTATCCACGTAACAGTTTTCTACCAACCCGCACCGATATGCAAGCGTTGAATCTCGAGACGAATTTGCTAGGAAAATTCTGACAGAAGATTTTGTGGAGAAATTATATTTCTTGTGTGTTTTCTGGAATTCCCATAGGACTCATATTTATAAGGATAATCTTGGCTTAATTCCTAAACAAGATAATAGGATTAGTCCGTCAAATAAAATCTCTTCGGATTTTATTTCCTTATAGATATTTTCCTACGAATTATTATCTTGATTATATAATATTCTGTATAATAATATTCCAAATATTATTATTGAGAATTCATATTAAATTATATATAATTTAATTAAATATTAATAATAATTAATTCCAAATACAATTATTATTACATACTCCATAAATTAAATATTATATCCAATACAATATTTAATCAACCAACTATAATTGATAAATTGTCATTACTTGTTGTGTGACCCATAGGCCCTCGTATATCTGTTGGGAAAAATAGGGGTGCCCGGAATCTATTCGGGATGAAGTTTAAATACGAATTTAAATACAATTATTACTAGCATGAATTAATTCTAATTAATTCAAATAATAATTCCAACAACAAATTTTACATCATGCATGTTGAATTAATTCACATATAATCTATGGCGGAAATAATCAAGATGATATGTGATTAACGTACCTCTCGTAGAACTTGGCCTTTGAATAAAACGAGACTTGTTGGTCCCACTAGTTAGATTAATTGCGGAAGCTTAAGTTAAATGTCTTTCAAAGTCTTTTACAAGAGGGCAATAATCAACAAACAATAAGTAAAATAAAGCAATAAAGAACACAAGATGTATAGTGGTTCGGATTGAATATCCTACGTCCACTCTCCCTTATAACCAAGGGGTCTCACTATCAACCAACTCACAAACTTACTTACTGGAATTGGGAAGTACCAGTTCCTTCTTACAACCTCTTTAGATTTAACTTCAATCTAAAGATCAACCAGCCAACAACCTTGTCTAATAGATGAACAGGTTGTGGTTCGAGTAACTCCTTTAGAGTAGATAAATATTATGAACAGTAAGAGTGCTTGGTATGAATATCAAAAGCTTGGATCACTTATACGCGTGTAGAGTCTCTAGAGCTTTTTCTTGAACTGCACTCTTGTATATATAGAGGGGATTAGGGCTAGCCGTTGGAGGACTAATCCAATCAGATCCTCTATATAAGGAAGCCTCAATCAATCAATTCCCTAATTGATTGATTGGGTTGGTGGGATCCTTGGATTGATTATCTTAAAAAACTTTCCAATCCTGATCATGTTGACTTGATTTGAATCACCAACGGTCAATAGCTTCCTCTGCCTAACTCTGATTCTCTCCAGAGAAGGCAGGACCAGACATCAGGCAACCTCGGTGTCTTCTGGTCCTCATCTGGTCAAGAACCAGAATACTCAGTAGAGTCAGGGGATCAAACTGAGCATCTTTTGTTCTACCAGACTCGTCTGGTCCGGACTCGTCTGGTCTGGGGAAGGACCTCTGCCTCTGGTCAAATCTCATCTGGTGAAGTCTTCTGGTGGAGTCCTCTGGTGAAGTCCTCTGGTGGGGTCTTCTGGTGACTCTTCTGGTGAAGTCTTCTGGTCTGGCAGTTCCCCCTAGACTAAGTCCTAATCTAGATCATCATCTGGCTAACAGGTCCAGATGGTCCTATTACATCTTCTGGTTTGTTTTAACTCATCAAAACTAACAATTTTTATCCTAACAATTTCCCCCTTTTTGATGGAGTTAAAACACTACCAGAACTGATCACAAAGAAAACTTTAAGCAAGAATACATATAAAGGATAAGACCTTAGAATAGATCTTATCAGGCAAACAATTAAGACAACAAGAGGTTGTCTTTTGAACAGAGAAGATATGAGATTTTCATTGATAATAAGGATAAAGAAGAATACAGATTACAATGCATTTCTGGTCCTATTCTAAGAATATCTTCTGTTGTCTTTGGGCACCAGAAACCAGTCAAGAAATCTATCTTGAATGGCCTTCAACTCTGCAGAAGATGCTGGGGTGAAGTTTGCCAACACCTTGGTCTTGTACAGTTTCTTCAGCTCAGCCCAATCAACCTGGTCTCCTGCCATTGGAGTGTTGAGAAAATGGAATTCAGGAGCAGTGGCTTCCAGGTTGAATTCAATAGTTGAATCCATCAACTGCTTGTACAAATCTGCATCATATGCCTGCATCCAAGAATGGAAAGTCCTGTTGATGAGAGCATCATCCTCTGGTGGAGGTCTCTGGATGTAATGTTGAATGAACCAGAGAGTCTTGGCTTCTCTCCATTTTTCTATCAAAGGCACAGGAACAGTTGAGTCAAAGGACCCTTTTGTCCTGAGAGGGAGGATGTTCATGACTTCATCAGGCCCTTTTCTCTTCTGGCTGGATCCACTAGCACCAGGAGTGATGCCAGCTTCTCTGCTCTTCTTATTTTGCCTTCTAACATATCGGAGCCTCTGCTCTTCATCTATATTTTTCTTTATCCTTGCTTGCCTCTCTTCAGGCGACTCTTCCTTGAATCTCTTCTCTGCTTCTTCAACCACAGATTCAAGGAAGCTCTTCTTTACTTTCCTTATCTTCCTCTTAGCAGGTCCAGAGATGGAAATTGGATCCTGCTCTGCTTCGGACTCCTCTTCTGCAGCAAGCTGCTTTGCCATGGAAAGGAATTTGAGCTCTTCCTTCTTCTTCTTCTGCAACTCAGTCTGTGCCAATGTATTCTCCAGCAGGTCCAGACGAGCTCCATGGCTGAAGAGAGTTTCATTTGTGGTCTTCGCCAGATCAGTTCTGGCTTTCTCTTCCCCCTTTTTAACTTCATCAAGGAGGGGATCCACTACCTGCCTTATAAGATCAGGCAAGGCAGTGTTGGAGGAAGAGTGAAGATCACGCAGCTGCTTGGCCTCCTCCAGGTAAGCTTTAGACTCTGCAACAAGTCTCTCTTGCTTCTCCAACATCTCCTGGAGGGAGTCTTTCAGCTTGGTAGTTTGAATTATCTGGCTGGCCATCTCCACTTTGAGCACAGAGACAGGTCTCAACTGCTCCAGCACGTGCTCCTGTAGCTGCTTCTGGCTGTGCATGACATCCAGCTTGACAAATAAGTCATTAGCCTTAAAAGAAGTCTTTACCTCTGCCAGAGAAGACTTTAGCTGCTTCAGGAAGATTCTCCTCTCATGCCTGATCTGGTGCTCTATCATAGCAGGGGCCATATGTTGAATAGCTTTTGAAAAGCGCCCAATGTGCATGATTTGCTCATTGAAGAAAGCTTTCATCTTCTGGAGCACGGCAGGAGACATCTCAAAGTCTTCCTCATCTGAATATAGCTCTGGAGGGAAGACACAATGAGGACCAAACTTGTAAGTGGGGCCCTCTGGAGTGAGCATTACTCCTCTCTGGATGAGCAGGGTGCGAATCAAAACTTTAGCAGCACCAGGAGTCTCCAGCTCTGCTGGATTCTGAATATTCAGCCTCTGCTTTAGCTCAATCTCCCAAGCAGTGAAGTTGGAGGGACCCATTTCCTCAAGCAATAACATTAGATCCTCCACATCTTCAAGTCTGGCCTTGCTCCAGACCTTGGCATCAGTAAGCTCTGCCAGAAGTGGTAAGTGCTCCAGAAGAACTGGGAAATGCTCTCTTAGCCAGAGCTGAGCACTTACACTCATACTCTGCCTAATGGGACCCATTTCTGCAGATGAGAAAGTGAAGGGTTTGGGCCCAGAGGCAGAGGAGGAAGGTGCTAAGTCAGCAGGCTCAAGTGAAGCTTCCTCATCTTCACTATCATCGCTGGTTAAACAGGTAGGAGAAGGGGGAGGGCCAACGAATTCCAGAGCCATAGAAATGGTTGGGTCCTAGTCTGTATGGGTTTGGGGAGGGTTAGGATTTTGTGAAATAGAGGGTGTAGGAATGGGTTGCTCTGCACCAGAAGATGATGGAATATCTGGTACAGAGGGTGTAGGAGGTATCTGGGAGGTGGAAGTGTTTGGAGGGGAGATTTCTGCACCAGAAGAGGTTGAGGGTACCTCTGGTACAGAAGGTGGGGGAGAGGGGTTTGTGGGAAGATGTGTTTGGGAAGTTGGGGGAGAAGGTGTTTGGGTATGAATGGTAGAGGGAGTATATACTGGGGTATCTGGGATAATCTGCTCTGGTGGAACAATAGGGTTACCAGAGGCAGATGGGTTTTGGGGAATATTATCTGGGGGAGACAAGATTAATGGGGAAAAAAGATGGAAGGGAAGGGTTTACCTCTGCTGGGTCAACACCAGCAGGTACAATAGTCTCTGGAGCATCCTCCATCATCTGGGAGGCATCCTCAATTGCCTTCTCCAAGGCCTCTCCAAGATCAGATCCAGAGTCAGGATCCTGAAGAAAGGCTCTCTTGGCCTTGGATTTCCTCACAAGAGGCTCAATCTCTTCCTCTTCTTCCTCCTCTGACGGCTCATCCACCAGGAGGGTTTTCTTGGGAGCTCTTCTGCCAGTCCTTGGCTTCTTGGCAGATTTCTTCTTGGCCTCCTCTGGCCTCTTCCTCTTCGAAGCTCCTGCCTTCTTGGCAACCTCACTCTTCTTCCTCAGTACATCAAGAAGAGGGACCTGGTCCTCCCCAGAGGAACCAGAGAAAGCAATGGTTGAGGAACCAGTTGCTTCAGCAGCTTTCTTCTGGGTCTTCTGCTGCTGCTGTCTCTTCTGCCCCTTTACAGGAGAGGGAATAGATTGAATAGGAGGGGCAGGGATGGCTTCTTCTCCATCAGAGTCAGGATGGCCATGAAGGGGACCATCCTTTGAGAATAGCACCTTAGACTTGTGAAATCCTTTGCACCAAGTCTCCTTCCATTTCTTCTCTGGAAGCAAGGAGTCCAAAATCAAGGTAAGTTTCGTACCCAACGAAACATTAGCAGTGAAATAAAACTGCATCTCCCCTGGAATGGAAGGACAAGCTTCCTTGTTAACTTTCGCTTTATTCTTCCTCAAGACGCCCCAAAAGAACTCTGCCCAATTGCATTGGACGCCGTCATACAAAGCCCTCATTACACACATTCTTCCATTAAAGATCGCATCTGTGCTGTGATTCTCACACATCAACACTTTTACAACTATGTCAAAAAGTACCTTGTACTTTTGCCTCAGATGCTTATCCAGAAATCCCTTCGTGATATTCTGGCAAGAGGAACGAGCAAACAGTTTGAAGGAACCCACAATATCATCCTCCTTGTAGGTTAAAGGATCCAATCCTTCCGCCGAAATGTTTCCAAACAGGGCACAGAAATCATGCTTGGAAAACACCAAATCTTCCTTGTCAATTTTTGTAGAAATATGGTCTTCGTTGATCTTCATACGAACCAAAAACTGGGCCGCATAACCGTCAAGAGTACGAAAATCTCTGGGAATGGTGGAGATCAACTTCTCAACTCCGGATCTCCTCAATAGTTCCAGAATAGCAAGTGCAGACGGGTTCTTGGTGGTGTAGAAATCAACCACCATCTCCGTTTTCAGTTTCTTCATCATTAATTCATGGTCAAAATTACACGGAGGAGCCATATCTGTGAGAGAGAGAGAGAGAGAGAGAAAAGAAGAACTTTGCAGAGAGAGGTTAGGGTTTGAAAGAATGAAAACGTGAAAAGAACAGATTGTAAGAAAATTAGATTTAAATAGGGTAATACGCGTGGCTCGAGTAATAAATGAAGTGTGAACGCGTGTAATACCAAAATTAAATTAGGGAACAAAATCAATATTTGAATTGATTGACATTTTGCACAGTGATTAAATCCGATGGCCACAAAGAAAGGCAAGATACAGATTTAATCTGGTGCGTTGGCATAGTCATTGGGACGGGGCATAAAGGGGTTTTGTGGCAGTCAAGAGAAAAAGCGAAATGATTGCCTAGGCCCTATACCCTAGTCTTAAATACACTCCGAAGTTGAAAGGTTTTGAGTGTACTTACTAATTTGAAAAGTGTGTCCCAATGAGCAGAGGCCAGAGAAGTAAAGACACACCTGTCACCTGATATTGTAACCAGATGATACCACAGCTACATCTCCTCTGATGGAGCTCATCTGGTCCTGGTCAGAGAAGATTTTGGACAATTGACTTAGCACCTCATCTGGGACAAGTGTCACCTGGTGCATACCTCATCTGGTACCTCTCTGAAATATCTAATCTGCAGGTATGTTAGCTTAAGAAAATAAATATATGAAGAAAAGTAATGAAACAAGGATACTTCTCTGATGTTCCCCCTAAAACAAATCTGTCTCTGGATCCAACAATCCTAACTCAAAAGCTAACTCTCTGAATCTGGTCTCAGCCAAAGGCTTAGTTAAGATATCTGCTCTCTGCTTCTCTGTTGCAATCTTTTCCATCCTTATATCTCCCTTCTCAACATGATCTCTGATAAAATGATGTCTTATATCAACATGTTTACATCTGGTATGAAGAACTGGATTCTGGGTGATTGCAATGGCACTATTACTATCACAGAATATAGGAATATCCTTGGCTCTAATCTGGTAATCCCTAAGCTGTTGACTAATCCAAAGTAGTTGTGAACAACAACTCCCTGCAGCCATGTACTCTGCTTCTGTTGTTGATGTAGCAACTGAAGTCTGCTTCTTAGAAAACCAGGATACCAATTTATTCCCTAGAAATTGGCATGTTCCACTTGTAGACTTTCTATCTATTCTGCATCCACCATAGTCTGAATCTGAATAACCACTCAATTCTAAATTGTCATCTGCAGGATACCACAAACCTAAATTCACTGTTCCCTTAAGATACTTCAATATCTTCCTAGCTGCTTCCAAGTGAGTCTTCTTGGGGTTAGCTTGAAATCTGGCACAAACACCTACGGCAAAGGTAATATCTGGTCTGCTCGCAGTCAGATACAAGAGGGAACCAATAAGTGCTCTGTACTGAGTCTGGTCCACACTCTCTCCAGACTCATCTGGATCCATGTTGAAATTTGTCATCATAGGGATCTTGGCTGTTTTGCTAGATCCTACTCCAAATTTCTCTAACATGTTTCTGGTGTACTTAGCTTGATTAATAAAAATTCCCTTCTCTGATTGTTTAACCTGCAAACCCAAAAAGTAATTCATCTGTCCCATCATGGACATCTCAAACTGTCCCTGCATGAGCTCACCAAACTTCTCACACAGCTTCTTGTTAGGGGATCCAAATATGATGTCATCAACATATATTTGGACCAGAAGGATGTCCTTTCCTTCTTCTTTCCTAAACAAGGTTCTATCAATCTTACCCTTAGTAAAACCATTGTCCAGAAGAAATTGAGATAGAGTGTCATACCATGCTCTAGGTGCCTGCTTCAGCCCATAAAGAGCTTTCTTAAGCTTAAACACCTTGTCACCTTGTTCAAAACCAGGAGGTTGTTCCACATACACTTCCTCAATGAGAATCCCATTAAGAAAGGCAGATTTCACATCCATCTGGTAGACTTTGAACTTCATGTGAGCAGCATATGCTAAGAACAATCTGATGGCTTCTAGTCTGGCAACAGGAGCAAATGTCTCATCATAGTCTATTCCTTCAGACTGAGAATAGCCCTGAGCCACTAGCCTTGCCTTGTTCCTAGTAATGACATCATTCTCATCTTTCTTATTTTTGAAAACCCACTTAGTGCCTATCACCTTTTGATGTCTTGGTCTGTCTACCAGCTCCCAAACATCCTGTCTGGTGAATTGATTCAACTCCTCCTGCATAGCAACAATCCAATTTGAATCTTTCAGTGCCTCCTTGATGTTCTTGGGCTCAATCAAGGACACATAGCAACTGAATAAGACAGCTAAGTTAAGAGTTCTCCTAGTCTGGACACCCTTAGTTGGATCTCCAAGAATTAGGTCATTGGGGTGATCAACCAGGGTCCTCCTTCCCGTGGTCTTGCCTGGTTGATCATCTTCTGTAGTACCTTGGTGATTATCACCACCTGCAGAAGAGCTTCCCCCTACAGGAGTTCCAACCTCTTCTGGTTCTGCTCTTTGTGAAGGCTTCTGCTTCAGAGAACCAGGAGATGGGTCATCATCTGAATCTGAATTTGAATCTGAATCAAGAACATGTGGATTAACTTTGATAACTCTGGGAGTAGTCTGATTCTGGGTCTCATCAAAAGACTTAGATTCCACCTTGAACTCAAAAGTAGATTCATCAAAAACAACATGAGGTGTTTCCTCCACACAAAGTGAATTCTTATTAAAAACTCTAAAAGCTTTACTGGTGCTGGAATATCCTAAAAATATTCCATCAGCCACTTTAGCATCAAAGGTTCTTAATTTAGATTTCCCATTGTCATGGATGAAACACCTACATCCAAAAACATGAAAGTATGAAACAGATGGGGTTTTACCTTTCCATACCTCATATGGAGTCTTATTATGTCTCTGGGCAATCAGGCATCTGTTCTGAGTGTAGCAAGCTGTATTAATGGCCTCTGCCCAAAATCTCTGTGGAGTGTTGTATTCTGCCAGAAGTGTTCTTGCAGCTTCTTTGAGGGTCCTATTCCTCCTTTCTGCTACTCCATTTTGTTGGGGTGTTCTGGCAGCAGATGTCTCATGAAAAATCCCATGATCCTTGCAGTAATCTGCAATGTGTGAATTCAAAAACTCTGTTCCTTTGTCACTTCTGATTCTGACTATGCTCTGGTTCTGCTCATTCTGAATCTGCTTGAAGAACTCTGGCAGCTTAGTCATAGTTTCATTTTTCTTAAACAAGAACACTACCCAAGTGTATCTTGAAAAGTCATCAACTATCACTAAGGTGTACTTCCTTCCACCGAAACTAAGAGGAGAAACAGGTCCATGTGAAGTAGTTGAAGTACTCTGGTTGTGGTTGTGCTCTGGACATCCTTAAAGGAAGTCTTGGGTTGTTTACCCTTCTGGCATGAACCACAAACCTGATCCTTCTTAAACACTTCATTAGGAAGACCTCGAATGAGACCTTTTCTGGCAATCTTATTCAGTGTTTTGAAGTTAAGATGACACAATCTCTTGTGCCAAATCCAGCTATTCTCTGCAGATCCTTTTGCAACTAGGCAAGCATTTCTTGGGCAACTGTTAAAATCTGCAAGATAAATGTTACCCTTCCTCAAGCCTATTAGCAAAATATCATTATAATCAGAAGAGAAAACAGTGCATGAATCACTAGAAAACTTCACTGAGTATCCCTTGTCACAGAATTGGGATACTGAAAGCAGATTATGCTTGAGTCCTTCAACATAGTAGACTTCATCTACAGATACTCCATTGAAGGTCAACTTTCCAACTCCTCTGGTGACGCCATAATTGTTGTCACCAAACATCACTCTTGGTCCATTCAGTGGCTTGAAATCTTGGAGATTATCTTTTTGGAAGGTCATGTGCTTGGAACATCCACTATCAATGTACCAGACATGGTTGCTTGAAAATCCTTTCTCCAATGGACTCTTATCTACCTGCAGAGAAATCAATTAGGTCCCCTACTAGTGCTGGGTCCTGATTGGTTAGTTGCAGGTTTTGTAGGAATCCATAGATAAAGATCATCCCTTGATGGATGAGGAGATCTTATCTTCCTTCCAAATCTATCTACCAGCACATGTCCTCTGACAATGACATATTGAGCTACTGGTCTGATAAGGACACCTTTCCTATAAACAGGTCTGGTGTACCTTTTCTCAAATTTAGCCTTTGGAATGGCCTGCCTCAAGGACATGGTCTTAAAGGTCTGGTTATAAGGATACATCCTAGAAGAACCATCTCTGGTTCTGATAATTAGACTGTCTCTGGTGGTTGTAGTTCCTTTGAGTATACCTATTCTGGAACTGATTCCTCTGAGAAAACTGTCTCTGGGGTACCTGGTGCTGTTGAACATTGTTCCTTCTCTGGTAGTTATTACTCTGATTGGTATTCCCCTTTCTTGAGTGTTTCCTTTGAGGTCCCCTAATCTGTTTAGGTTCCCTTTGAGGATTTCTCTGGGGTCCTCCAATTTGAGTAATTTCTACTCCTTGGGACTCATTGTTCACAGAACCATCAATCTTTAATGGTTCCCCTTTTTTGACACTTATTCTCTAGCATCTTCTCTTCCAGAACAGTCAACTCTTCTGGACCATATGTAATGTGATTAACAGAGTGATTCCTTTTCCAGTCAGGATTGTGAACCACCTTGTAACCATTACCAGTTAAGTCTTTATCATCCCAGATTTCTACCAATTTACCAGCTCTTACAGACTTGTCTTTATTATAAAAGTATTTATGAGTTTTAGAGGAAATTCCAGAATATCCTAAACCACTCTTATCACAGATACGCTGAGAAGACTCTGATATGATAGATACAACAGATGGTATCTTAGGAGCTTCTCTGGGCATGGGTATTGTAGGGAAAATAGGGGTGCCCGGAATCTATTAGGGATGAACTTTAAATACGAATTTAAATACAATTATTACTAGCATGAATTAATCCTAATTAATTCAAATAATAATTCCAACAACTAATTATCATCATGCATGTTAAATTAATTTCACATATTTAACTAGGCGGAATTAAACAAGTAAATATGCGATTAACGTACCTCTCGTAGTAATGGCCTTTGGATATACGGGACACTTGTAATCTCGTTCTATCAACTCAAAGCCTTCTCAAGTATTTCCCTTTTCACCTCACTTGATCGCCGGTGGGAGACGCTTTCAAGTAATTTAATAACTAAGGAAAAAGAAAAATATCTATGCTTCTTGATTTTTCCAACACATGGAATTATGTACTTGGGGATGAAATAATCATCCCCTATTTATAAAGGAGTAGTGGCCGAAAATTTGTGTCAAATATGGGCTTGGAGAAAATCTTTTCTTAGCCTCTAAGAAATCTTGAATATATCTCATATATTCTTTTCTCCAAAATAAAATATTCCACAAAAATCTTACCCTCCTAAATAAGTTATAATTTTCGAAAATAATGAAACAAAAAACTAAGATTTGGATCTTCTTGAATATATGAGTTAATCTTGTATTCCAAGAATACTTATCTTCCATAATATCTTTTCAAGAAAATCAACAAGATCTTTTCTTGCTCCAAGATATCAATTTTCGAAAATTAAGAGAGAAAAATCAGCAATATAATTTTCTTTTTATTTTAATCACCTTATCATTATTGGGCTACTTAATGGGCTACTTGAGGGGCCTTAAGGAGAATTAAGATTGGACCTCCTAATGGACTTCTGAATTTCAATATTGAGCCCCAATATAATTCAGCCCATTAATATTAATTATTACCACTAATAAATTAATATTGCACTATCCATCTTAATCCATATTACGATAATATGGGCTCCCGGTTATTATTTCCCGCGTTTAAGATTATCAAGTCCATTAATTAATTAAGCTTCTGAATAGCTCTAAATTAATTAATATATTTCACCTTGGAGTAAAGACAGCTCAACATTATTATTCGTACCGAAGAAACTAATTCTTCACTTGCAAGATTTGGTACAATAAAACTTCTGAGCCCACCAAGGGGACTAATCACACGAGCCGTACTCGCACGCGTTTCTCCGTATTAAATCTTAGCAACCGTCGTATGATTAATATTACTGCCCAAGACACAAAGTTCGAAGTCACAATGATTCTCACCCAACATGAATCAAAGCAGTAACTACTAAACACACACGGTCTTATTTAAGTGACGGAGATTAAGAAATCAACAACCATTGAGGTCTAATTCTTCACCTTTCGGAACAGAAGAATTTCTCCTCGCTGTAGGACCTCTTCAACACATACTAAATGTGCTAGTGCAATCTCTTGGTCAAGACAGACCAATCTGAGCCTTACACATCGACCTTTCACGGCGGATTGTTCAATTCTACCTAGGTCGTGAAAATGTACGTTTAGTTACAAGTAAACTGTCAATGTCGTCTTCCGTGATCGGGTATCACCACATTAACTACTATGTAACACGTACTATATATTGAACGGTTTGCAATAGAAATTCAACATTCATCATAACTAAAGCAAATGCGATAAAAGAATTATTCTCATAAAATGAGTGTTTGATACACGAGTTTATACAAAGTAAAAGCATACTTTCACGTATAACTCCAACAATCTCCCACTTATACTTAAAGTCTGCTTTTAGTATACATCACGCATGTCTTAGTGTAGTAGCTCTACGTGACATCTTATGTCAACCTACACTAACCTAATAATTCCTCCCACTTATACTTAAAGCATATTGGCAATCGTCTTGACTCCCATTCCATCCACATGTCTCTCGAATGTACTCTGAGGCAGACCCTTTGTGAATGGATCAGCTAGGTTGTCACCCGACGCTATCTTTGCCACCTCTATATCTCCTCTCTTAACGATTTCTCGTATCAGATGGTATTTTCTTTCTATGTGTTTGCTGGCCTTGTGGGCTCTCGGTTCCTTTGAATTTGCAACTGCTCCGGAATTGTCACAAAAGACAGTTATCTTGTCGGGCAAATTCGGAACAACGTCCAAGTCCACTAAGAAGTTCTTGAGCCAAACTGCCTCTTTCGCTGCTTCACAAGCAGCTACATACTCGGCTTCCATGGTCGAATCGGCGATGCATTTCTGCTTAACGCTTCTCCATGAAATGGCTCCTCCTCCCATGCAAAACACACTACACGAGGTTGACTTTCTTGAGTCTATGTCTGATTGGAAATCCGAGTCCGTGTATCCTACGGGAACTAGACTATCTGACTGGTAAATCAGCATCCGCTCCCGAGTTCTTTTCAGATACCTCAAGATGCACTTTACGGCAGTCCAATGGTCTTTCCCGGGATTACTTTGATATCTTGCCACTATGCCCACGGCAAAGCAGATATCCGGTCTCGTACACAGCATTGCATACATAAGGCTTCCTACGGCCGAAGCGTACGGAACACCTTTCATGTTATCTATCTCCGCTTGCGTCTTAGGGCTCATTTCTTTCGATAGATGGATTCCGTGCCTAAAAGGTACAAAACCTTTCTTGGAATCTTGCATGCTGAAACGCTTCAAAACGCTTCAAAACAGTGTCAATGTATGAAGCTTGCGATAAGCCCAACATCCTCTTCTTGCGATCGCGAGTGATTTTGATCCCAAGGATGTGACCGGCTTCCCCTAAGTCCTTCATATCAAATTGTTTTGACAGCCATACCTTTACGTCTGACAATACCTTTACATTATTTCCAATGAGCAGAATATCGTCTACGTATAATACTAAGAATACCACCGCAGTTCCGTCACGCTTCTTATACACACAACTTTCGAACTCGTTTTGATCAAACCCATAAGACTTAATCACTTGATCAAAACACTGGTTCCAAGTACGCGATGCTTGCTTAAGTCCGTAAATGGATCTCTTGAGCTTGCATACGAGATTCTCTTGGCCTTTTTCAATGAAACCTTTGGGCTGTTGCATATAGATATCTATGCCGTCAAGACTTCCGTTAAGGAAAGCTGTCTTGACATCCATTTGCCAGATCTCATAATCTAGGTGCGCAGCGATCGACAAGAGAATACAGATGGACTTAAGCATAGCTACAGGCGAAAAGGTTTCCTCATAATCGATCCCTTCTTTCTGAGTATACCCTTTGGCCACAAGCCTTGCTTTGAAGGTTTCAACCCTTCCGTCCGGTCCTCTTTTCCTCTTGTACACCCACTTGCATCCAATGGGTTCTACCCCACTGGGTGGCTCAACCAACTCCCACACTTGATTATGATCCATCGAACCCATCTCGGCTTCCATTGCCGTTTGCCATGACTCCGCGTCTTTGTCTTGGATTGCCTCATCGTACGTCCATGGGTCTGATTCAACACCGGGAACCAAATCCGAAGATTCTCCTATCCCCATGAATCTCTCGGGTTGCCTAGGAACCCTCCCACTACGACGGGGTTCCGGTTGTGAAGATGTGACGTGTGGTACATCATCTTGTATACTTGGTATCGAGGTTTGACCTCTCAATTCTTCTAAGGTAATTTCACTTTTAGGTTTCCGATTGTTCATATAGTCTTCCTCCAAGAATTTAAAGTGTGTACTAATCACGGTCTTTTGATCCTTGGGACTATAGAACATACACCCTTTCGTTCCCGCCGGGTATCCTATAAACAGCCTTAATTCCGAACGTGGATCCAACTTACCGGCTTCCTTGTCTAGCACGTATGCCGGACAACCCCAAATCCGCAAATGTCTTAGACTGGGCTTGCGCCCGGTCCACAATTCCATTGGGGTTTTAGGAACCGATTTGGATGGCACCAAGTTTAGAATATAAGCCGCCGTTTCCAAGGCATTACCCCAAAACGACTTGGGTAAATCTGAATAACTCATCATGGATCTGACCATCTCTAAAAGAGTCCGGTTTCTTCGTTCCGCCACACCGTTCTGTTGAGGGGTTCCCGGTGCGGTTAACTGGGATACGATCCCTTCGTCCGATAGGTAGTTCAAGAATTCATCGCTGAGGTATTCGCCTCCACGATCTGATCGTAGAAACTTGATACTCTTTTCCCTATGTTTCTCGGCTTCGGCCTTAAACTCTTTAAACTTTTCAAAAGTTTCAGACTTATGCCGCATAAGGTAAATGTACCCATATCTTGAGTAATCCTCAATGAAGGTAACGAAATACTCATACCCCATTCTCGCTTTGATCGTCATTGGACCACACACATCGGTATGAACGAGTTCTAACACTTCTGTGGCTCTATTCCCCTTGGCTCCAAATGCCCTCTTGGTCATCTTACCCTCTAAAAAGGATTCACAAGTTGGAAACGGCTCGACTTGGAGTGATTCCAAGGATCCGTCTTTCACCAATCTCTCTATCCGCTTTAGATTAATATGACCTAGTCTAAGATGCCATAGAAGTGTTTCGTTCATCTCCGAAGAACGCTTTCTTTTATTGCTCGAAATGATCGACGTGTTATTTGATTCATTATTTGAGTGGTGTGCACACTTAATCGTATAGAGATTGTTTACCAACGTTCCATGACAGATAACATCATTCTTAAAAAAAACAGTAACAACTTTATTAAAAGTAACTGAATATCCATCAAAAAACAACTTAGAAACCGAAATTAAATTCTTCCTAAAGTTTGGAACGTATAAAACATCTCTTAAAATTAAAACTCTATCTTCAAAAGATAGGTGCACTACTCCCACTGCTTCGGCTGCCACTCTCGTAGCATCGCCCAAAGTGATGGTGATCTCATTCTTGCTAAGTCGCCGGGTTAGCTGGAACCCCTGAAGAGTGAAACAAATATGATCAGTTGCCCCGGTATCCACTACCCAAACGTGGGCAGCATACGCCACAACATATGTTTCAACGACTAAAGCATGAGACTTACCTTTCTTTACCGCCTTCTTAGGCTTAGAACAGGTAGACCTCCAATGTCCTCTTTCCCCGCAATTGAAGCACTTACTCTTACCGGGTATCTTCACGCCGTACGGCTTGAAAGCTCTTTTCTTGCCTCCCAAAGTGAGTCTACTGGTTTGGTTCCGATCAACCACCTCCTTCTCAATCTCACCTTCCATTGGCCTAGATTTCGAGAAAAGGCTCTTGATCACCAAAGCCTCGTCCCTACTTCCCAAGTATGACTCTACCGTTATCAGTGCTTTGAGCAGGGTATCCAAAGTGAACTTGTGTTCAGATAACACGTATTCCCAAAAGAACCCATCAAAACTACTCGATAGCTTTAGGAGTATGGAATCGATTTGACTTTCTTCACTTTGTCCGGCACCAAGAAACTCGAGTTTCTCAAACTCACGCCTAAAATTGAGAACATGATCCCTTACGGGTGTTCCCTTCACCATTTCCTTCGTGAGCTTCTCACGAATGGTAAACAGATTCGCCATGGGGTTCTGATGTTGAAACATCTCTTCAAGGCTATTCATGATATCAACAGCCGCTTCAATGCCTTCATGAATGCGCCTCAAATCCTCAGACATAAATGTCAAGATGATGTGCTTCATGTGCTCATTGGAATGCTTCCAATCATCGAATATCGCCTTTTCCCCATTACTTGACTTATCATTAGGTTTCTTGGGTACGTCAACGCTAAATATCCAATAGTGTTCTTGCGCAGGAAGGACCATGTTTATATTACGTTTCCAATCAACATAGTTCTCACCAACAAGTTTGTTATCTTTAAGTATACTAAACAGTGGATTAAAAGGTTGCGACATGATGAACTGAGAATAAAACATACATTCATATCAATATCTAGAAAAATACGAAATTATCACATAAATTTGATCACATCAATTATATTGAAACCTTAAAACAATATAATCATGCATCAGCCAACATCTCGAAACAATTTAAATGCGCCACGAGGGGTGGTCTATACATTTAAACACATTCAAGCGGATTACAAACTTAAAAGTTACAAATCCTTAATTCAAAATTAATAGTTGGCTCCCACTTTGACCACATAGAAACTGACAGGGACTCCGAGGGGAGTAAGTTAATATCAATTTCCTATGCCTAAGTAATAACCATAATTAAATACAGGATTATTATTTCTCTTTGAGCAAGCCACTCGTGGTGAGGGTCAATACCGCCACTAGTAATAATCCACAATCATCCTTTCGGAATTTATTCATGTGAAATCCGTTCTTTTGGCCGATCCGAGGGGGAAATGTATTCCAAAAGAACTTCACAAATAAATAAATTATGGAGGTCAAATTAATCCAATTTTAATATCCGGAATAAAATTGCGATTATAAAAACATACTTAGTAATTTTCGAAAGTAAGGTTTTTCTTGGACAATTAAATTCATGCAAACACATATTAACAAATAATAATAAGTGCACGAAATAAAACATCCCTCAAAACAAAATTAAACACATTGGAGCACTCGAATCCAATTGTCACGGTTTAATTTCTTCACATCTTGATGCGAAAAAATTGTCCTTGTTGCTTTCCGACGTTCGTCTCGACGTGCTCCCACTCGAACAACAACACTTCTTCAAAACAGCATCGTTTGGGGTTCGGGACGACGTTTAAAATCACACGGAAAAAAAACACGAACCGAAAAAATTCCACGGCCTGAGATACAGCGCGCGTCGGCCCACGAAGTGGGCCCGCGCGCTTCCCGGCCCGAGAAGCGCTGGAAAAATGCCCGAGGCGCGCTGAAGCGCAGCCCCGAGGCGCACCCGAGGCGCTGCACAGAAGCGCGCCGAGGCGCTGCCCGGGGCGCCCCGAGGCGCTGCAGTCCCTGCCGAGGCGCGCGCGCCGTGCGCGCGGCGCCGTGCACCCCCGTGCACCGTTTTTTCGCCGTTCGTCCTCGTTTTCTTCACCCCTTGCATGATTTTACCTCCATACACGCTCCACGCTTGTATGCATCGTCCGGGTACGCCGTTTTTAATTTTTCGTTCTTCGTCACGATCCGGTTACAATTTATTTTTACAAAAAAATAAATACTAGATCTAGACTAGTCTATTACAATGATCGAATCAAAATAAAAACAACTAATCTACTCGTAGATTTTCTCACGAGAAAAACAAATTCGAACGAATCGAATTAAAAACCAAATTAATTCACACGCATGAAATTAACAACATTAAAAACCATGACAATTGGATACCTGCAAAAAAGATCTAACAATTCTACTATCCAATTTCAATTTAATGTTCAACAATTTAAATTCCAATTTAAAATTCAGAGCCCGAAACCGTGGCTCTGATACCAGTTGTAGGGAAAATAGGGGTGCCCGGAATCTATTCGGGATGAACTTTAAATACGAATTTAAATACAATTATTACTAGCATGAATTAATCCTAATTAATTCAAATAATAATTCCAACAACTAATTATCATCATGCATGTTAAATTAATTTCACATATTTAACTAGGCGGAATTAAACAAGTAAATATGCGATTAACGTACCTCTCGTAGTAATGGCCTTTGGATATACGGAACACTTGTAATCTCGTTCTATCAACCCAAAGCCTTCTCAAGTATTTCCCTTTTCACCTCACTTGATCGCCGGTGGGAGACGCTTTCAAGTAATTTAATAACTAAGGAAAAAGAAAAATATCTATGCTTCTTGATTTTTCCAACACATGGAATTATGTACTTGGGGATGAAATAATCATCCCCTATTTATAAAGGAGTAGTGGCCGAAAATTTGTGTCAAATATGGGCTTGGAGAAAATCTTTTCTTAGCCTCTAAGAAATCTTGAATATATCTCATATATTCTTTTCTCCAAAATAAAATATTCCACAAAAATCTTACCCTCCTAAATAAGTTATAATTTTCGAAAATAATGAAACAAAAAACTAAGATTTGGATCTTCTTGAATATATGAGATAATCTTGTATTCCAAGAATACTTATCTTCCATAATATCTTTTCAAGAAAATCAACAAGATCTTTTCTTGCTCCAAGATATCAATTTTCGAAAATTAAGAGAGAAAAATCAGCAATATAATTTTCTTTTTATTTTAATCACCTTATCATTATTGGGCTACTTAATGGGCTACTTGAGGGGCCTTAAGGAGAATTAAGATTGGACCTCCTAATGGACTTCTGAATTTCAATATTGAGCCCCAATATAATTCAGCCCATTAATATTAATTATTACCACTAATAAATTAATATTGCACTATCCATCTTAATCCATATTACGATAATATGGGCTCCCGGTTATTATTTCCCGCGTTTAAGATTATCAAGTCCATTAATTAATTAAGCTTCTGAATAGCTCTAAATTAATTAATATATTTCACCTTGGAGTAAAGACAGCTCAACATTATTATTCGTACCGAAGAAACTAATTCTTCACTTGCAAGATTTGGTACAATAAAACTTCTGAGCCCATCAAGGGGACTAATCACACGAGCCGTACTCGCACGCGTTTCTCCGTATTAAATCTTAGCTACCGTCGTATGATTAATATTACTGCCCAAGACACAAAGTTCGAAGTCACAATGATTCTCACCCAACATGAATCAAAGCAGTAACTACTAAACACACACGGTCCTATTTAAGTGACGGAGATTAAGAAATCAACAACCACTGAGGTCTAATTCTTCACCTTTCAGAACAGAAGAATTTCTCCTCGCTGTAGGACCTCTTCAACACATACTAAATGTGCTAGTGCAATCTATTGGTCAAGACAGACCAATCTGAGCCTTACACATCGACCTTTCACGGTGGATTGTTCAATTCTACCTAGGTCGTGAAAATGTACGTTTAGTTACAAGTAAACTGTCAATGTCGTCTTCCGTGATCGGGTATCACCACATTAACTACTATGTAACACGTACTATATATTGAACGGTTTGCAATAGAAATTCAACATTCATCATAACTAAAGCAAATGCGATAAAAGAATTATTCTCATAAAACGAGTGTTTGATACACGAGTTTATACAAAGTAAAAGCATACTTTCACGTATAACTCCAACAGGTATCTCCTCTATGTTGTGAGCAACTTGTTTTCCCTTGATAAGAGTCTGGTATTTTGCTCTGAGTTCAGTGATCTCATCTTCTTGAGAGCTCTTTTCTTTCATGAGTTGATCTACCAGAGTATCTCTTTCTGTGATCTTATCCTGAAGTTCAGAGACTTCTTTGGAATGATCTTTCATGAGTTCTCTGGTGGATTTTTGCTCATGAGAGAGAGATTGAACTTCAGCTCTGAGCCTACCATTCTCTTTCTCAAGTTTTTGACAAAGTTGGACACAATTTTGGAGATCTGATAACATTTGTTGCATATCAGACTCTCTGGAGTTACCAGATGAATTAGAAGATTCAGTACATATTGAATTTGATAAAACTAGAGTAGTTTCATTTACCTCAGTGATGTCTGCCATGAGACACACATCATCATCTGATCCAAAGTCAGAAGAAGAAGAACTGGAACTAGTATCCTCCTCCTCTGCTTCTGCCAGCAAGGCTCTCTTATCTGCATATCTCATGTCTCTCTTGATTCTCTTCTCTTCTCTTTCCCTAGGAGTAAGTTGAGGACAATCATAACTGTAGTGACCAGTCTTGTTGCATGTGTAGCATGCATTGTCTCCTCTGGGACTAGGACTTGGCTCTCTCCTCCTCTGGTTATAGTCTGATTTGGCTGGACTGCTCTCTCTCCTCTGGTAGTCAGGTCTGCCAGAGCTACCATCCCTCCTCTGATAATCTGATCTCCCAGAGCTGCCAGGGTTGTCATCTCTCCTCCTCTCTGGAGTTCTGAATCTGGTCTCCCTTGAGTCTCCAGATGTCTTCTCCTTCTCTGCAGGCTTGAAAGAACTCTTCCTGTCTCTGGTAGACTCCTTCCAATGCCTTTTGTACTTGCCATACTTTGAACTCATTTTATCTAATTTACGAGTTAGGAGTGCTACCTGCTCCTTGAGGCTCAAGTCATCTGCAGTAGACTCCTTTGGTTTTACATCAGGCTTGAGAGTTGAAGAGAATGCAACTCTTTTCTGGCCAGAAGAGGAAACCTCTTCTGTTTGATCCTCCTCTTGAAGATCATACTCGTAAGCTTTGAGATCAGACAACAGAAGATGATGATCCAGAGTATTGAGATCCTTGTTGTCCTTGATCACAGTGACTTTAATTCTCCACCTGCTTGTTAGTGAACGCAAGATTTTACTATTAATTTCTTTTTCAGAGTAGGTCTTACCTAAGGCACTAGCCTTGTTCAGGAGGTTTGTGAGACGCATGTCCAGCTGGTCAATGGTCTCGTCTGGTTTCATCTTGAAGGTGTCAAACGAGTGTTGAACAGCTTGGAGCTTGTTGTCCTTAATCTTCTCTATTCCTTCGCAGAGAAGTGCAAGTTTGTCCCACATCTCCTTCGCAGTGACACAGGTTCTGACCTTCTCTATTACCTCCTTGGTGAGAGTGTTGATGATCTCGGTTCTTGCCACCTGGTCCAGGTTATATAGCTTTCTCTCATCATTATCAAGCTCATCTTTCTTTTTGAGGATTTTCTGCCTGGGGACTCTATCCTCTGCAGTTTTCTGGGCAGCTTCACTAGTTTCTTCTCTGGACTCAGACCTGCCACTATCAATGGGAGTCCAGTAAAATTGTATGGGGCCACTTTCAACCACATCTAGCATGCGGTGGTGAATAGCTCCAAGATGATTGCTCATCATGAAACTCCAGTGGCTGTAATCCTCAAAAGAGAATTCTGGTAGCTTACGGCTCTTGTAAGAAGATTTTGCAGACATTTTGATAAGAAATTTAGGGAAATAACAAGAACTTGAACAAAAGCACTTAAGAGCAATGGATCTGCCCGGTGACCACCAAAAGCTTTACAAAGCAGTGGTCGTTGGACACACTGCTCTGATACCACTTGTTGGTCCCACTAGTTAGATTAATTGCGGAAGCTTAAGTTAAATGTCTTTCAAAGTCTTTTACAAGAGGGCAATAATCAACAAACAATAAGTAAAATAAAGCAATAAAGAACACAAGATGTATAGTGGTTCGGATTGAATATCCTACGTCCACTCTCCCTTATAACCAAGGGGTCTCACTATCAACCAACTCACAAACTTACTTACTGGAATTGGGAAGTACCAGTTCCTTCTTACAACCTCTTTAGATTTAACTTCAATCTAAAGATCAACCAGCCAACAACCTTGTCTAATAGATGAACAGGTTGTGGTTCGAGTAACTCCTTTAGAGTAGATAAATATTATGAACAGTAAGAGTGCTTGGTATGAATATCAAAAGCTTGGATCACTTATGCGCGTGTAGAGTCTCTAGAGCTTTTTCTTGAACTGCACTCTTGTATATATAGAGGGGATTAGGGCTAGCCGTTGGAGGACTAATCCAATCAGATCCTCTATATAAGGAAGCCTCAATCAATCAATTCCCTAATTGATTGATTGGGTTGGTGGGATCCTTGGATTGATTATCTTCAAAAACTTTCCAATCCTGATCATGTTGACTTGATTTGAATCACCAACGGTCAATAGCTTCCTCTGCCTAACTCTGATTCTCTCCAGAGAAGGCAGGACCAGACATCAGGCAACCTCGGTGTCTTCTGGTCCTCATCTGGTCAAGAACCAGAATACTCAGTAGAGTCAGGGGATCAAACTGAGCATCTTTTGTTCTACCAGCCTCGTCTGGTCCGGACTCGTCTGGTCTGGGGAAGGACCTCTGCCTCTGGTCAAATCTCATCTGGTGAAGTCTTCTGGTGGAGTCCTCTGGTGAAGTCCTCTGGTGGGGTCTTCTGATGACTCTTCTGGTGAAGTATTCTGGTCTGGCAGTTCCCCCTAGACTAAGTCCTAATCTAGATCATCATCTGGCTAACAGGTCCAGATGGTCCTATTACATCTTCTGGTTTGTTTTAACTCATCAAAACTAACAATTTTTATCCTAACAGGACTAACACGTACGCGCTTTATCAACCCAAAAGCCTTCTCAAGTATTACCTTTCACCTTATTCGATCACCGGTGAGAGATGCTATCGAATAATTTAAATAACTAAGGAAAAAGAAAAATATCTATGCTCTTGATTTTTCCAACACATGAAATTATGTACTTGGGGATGAAATAATCATCCCCTATTTATAGAGGGGGGTTGGCCGAAATTTTATGTGGATGTGGGCTTGGAAAAAATCTTTTCTTAGACTCTAAGAAATCTTGAATATATCTCATATATTCTTTTCTCCATAATAAAATATTCCACAAAAATCTCACCCTCCTAAATAGGTTGTAATTTTCGAAAATTATAGGTAGAGAATCCAAGATTTGAATCTTCTTGAATATATGAGATAATCTTGTATTCCAAGAATACTTATCTTCCATAATATCTTTCCAAGAAAATCAACAAAATCTAATCTCTCCTAATAATCATATTTTCGAAAAAAATAAAGAAAAATCAGCATAATTATTTTCTTTTTATTTTAATCACCTTATCATTATTGGGCTACTTAATGGGCTACTTGAGGGACCTTTAAGGAGAATTAAGATTGGACCTCCTAATGGACTTCTGAATTTCAATATTGAGCCACAATATAATTTAATCCATTAATATTAATTATTACCACTAATAAATTAATATTGCACTATCCATCTTAATCCATATTACAATAATATGGGCTCCCGGTTATTATTTCCCGCGTTTAAGATTATCAAGACCATTAATTAATCAAGCTTCTGAATAGCTCTAAATTAATTAATATATTTCACCTTGGAGTAAAGACAGCTCAACATTATTATCCGTACCGAAGAAACTGATTCTTCACTTGCAGGATTTGGTACGATAAAACTTCTGAGCCCACCAAGGGGACTAATCACACGAGCCGTACTCGCACGCGTTTCTCCGTATTAAATCTTAGCAACCGTCGTATGATTAATATTACTGCCCAAGACACAAAGTTCGAAGTCACAATGATTCTCACCCAACATGAATCAAAGCAGTAACTATTAAGCACACACGGTCCTATTTAAGTGACGGAGATTAAGAAATCAACAACCACTGAGGTCTAATTCTTCACATTTCAGAACAGAAGAATTTATCCTCGTTGTAGGTCCTCTTCAAAACATACTAAATGTGCTAGTGCAATCTCTTAGTCAAGACAGACCAATCTGAGCCTTACACATCGACCTTTCACGGCAGATTGTTCAATTCCACCTAGGTCGTGAAAATGTACGTTTAGTTACAAGGAAACTGTTAATGTTGTCTTCCGTGATCGGGTATCACTACATTAACTACAATGTAACTAGTACCATGTATTGAACGGTTTGCAATAGAAATTCAACATTCAATCATAACTAATTAACTAAAGCAAATGCGATAAAAGAATTATTCTCATAAAACGAGTGTTTGATACACGAGTTATACAAAGTAAAAGCATACTTTCACGTATAACTCCAACAATATCAAGCGATTAGTCAAACTAACTGTCTTAATTGAACACTTGACAATAAATCAAACATTCTCAATATACCAGGTACCTTGCGAGGAAATCTGCAACTACCTGTAATACTGTAGGCTATTGTGTTATCTTTCATTCATTCACGACTACCCGATTAAGTCTTGAACATGATGAAGTGTCTATTCAAATAACTTAATCATATTATCTCAAATCACTAATTGATCAAGTATATCACACTTAGCTATAAAGTCTAAGTTGATGTGCGTCGACCGACAACTTAGATCCAATTATGATGAGAAAACGAGTATTCTCTCTAAATCCATATTCGAGGAATGAATCCTATTCTTGGCTCAACTACCACACACATGCATTTCGTGATGAACTCAATCCATGTTATATCTACCCGTGGAAGGGTGCAAGCGTCGACCATGGTCAAAGTTCATCACTCCACACATGTCGTGTGTATTGACCTCAAGTCAAAGGAGTATCACATCGCTCCCACTAACCGAGACACCCGTAAACACATTATATGGAATTACATCAAACGGTTTCTCGGATGGGTATGTCAATACCCTCTAAGGTATTTGTGTATCCATTATGAGATATCTAGTATCTCGTAGTAAGTGGGATCTTACTACACTCTCCCATAGAGTATAATGCAGATCGCACACCAATCTCAATTGCATCATCAATATCTCATTCTTGATGATCCTTGATCGAGGCTATTTGAGAATCATACTTAAGTCACTTGAGTTCTCACTCACTCAATGACAGTAGTAATTCATGGGAACACAAATAAGAATAAATGCAAACAATCAAACATAATATTCAGATAAGTGCAACACCATACATTTAATATTAACCCAATAATAGTATTAAACCAAAACTAAATACTATCTTAGTATTATTTACTCACAAAAGATTATCTATAGGACACTAACACTAACAGCTATATCGTGCATAATCAGTTGGAAATCTTGAATTTGTTCCATGACAGATTTCAAATCCACCATTTTAAAGTTCAAGAACCTTCCCACGAGGTACTTCTTAGTACCAGCATCTTCAGCCACACACTTCTTGTGTAAAATTGTCTCATGTCATTAAACGGTGGGATGGGATATAAGTTGGGTATGACGCATTAATACTTTGACAGGTGTAGGTTTTAATTTGTGTTGTTTAATGTCATAAGACGGTCTCAAAAGTTTTTGCATGCCTCAAAATTATATCTCATGTCATTATTTTTATCCACTTATCTATTTTAATTATAAAGCATAAAGGAATTAAATATCTAAAAAAACCAATTTATCCCTTCAAATACTTACAAATATATTTAAAATCATGTCAAAAGCTAATGTCCAATCGCTTATGAGACAGAGAGATTAATAAATTATTGTTAGCGAAGTATCTGCAAAACCAGTCCAACCCCACCGGAATAATGTTGATAATAAGACAATTTCTCCGAGAAAGCTAAAATAAAGTTAACAATACTATAAAAATGTTGATAAACAATAAATATTAGGTTGTCTTGGGATAGAGTTATTTTAAATACAAGAAATTTAAAACATGAATGAATTTAAAAATTCATATATTTTGAATGACATGGGTTTGTTAAATATATAAAAAAAATCTAATTTGAAGTAGGATCAAAATTAAATATTTTAAATCAATAAATTTGAATATCTTACCTAGGGATGACAATGGAGCGGGCATGACAGGTATTTAAATACATAGACCGTCCCGCGTATTATACGCGGGACGGTCTATGTATTTAAATACCTGTCATGCCCGCTCCATTGTCATCCCTAGGTAAGATATTCAAATTTATTGATTTAAAATATTTAATTTTGATCCTACTTCAAATTAGATTTTTTTTATGTATATACCCAGTCTCCCCACCTCGTGTCCGCTGTGGGGCTACAATTTGAGCTCCATGCCCACCCTGCCCCATTCACCCATCTCTTCCAAAAACATATATACATATTTTAAATGTAATTATATACATCCATACTTATATATAGAGGAAACATTCTATGCCTATGTGGCATGTGTGTTTGGTCTCTATTCTCAACTCTCTTTATTCTCCTTTGTCCAAGTTTGTAGATTTGATCCTGTGTGTTGATTTTTTAATTTTGATCTCAACCCTTAGTTTTGGTTAACTTTTTCTATAAATTTCTCATTTCCAACACATTCTTAGATTCATTGATTTTCCTCCTCCGTTCATCTAATGGTATGGCTTCTCTGAACTTCCAATTCTCTGTCCGCCTTTTTTTTATTATGTATTTCATTTTGTAGTTTTTTTTTGTTATTGTGTTTTTTGCCCGTGTTCTTTGATTCCAGTTGTATGTTCCAATTGAAGTGTCGTTGTTGTTAATTTTGTTTACGTTTTTTGTTTTGACTTTTTGTTTGTTCTTTGTTTTTTTCTCTGCAGGGTAAGAGTTGTTTGTGATTGATTCGGTCGTATTGCGTGGCGCGTGTAGTTTATATCGTGTGGGACCTTTAGTGTTCTCTTTGGTTCTCTTATGTTTTATTTCTTGAGATTTTTTTTAGAGTTGTTGCTGCTCTCTATTGTATGTTGCGTGCACCTTTGTTTCATTGTACTTAATTCTTTTTGTTTAATTATTTGTAAAGATTGGTTCAATTTTGTAATAATATACAGTTCATCCTTGATACGTATTTTGTCATCTTCAAGTTATTTCCCCCTATTTCTCATTTTTTAATGTAAATTTTACGATTCTTAGATTTTATGGCGTGGTT
Source organism: Ballota nigra (assembly GCA_947034835.1). Lineage (NCBI taxonomy): Eukaryota > Viridiplantae > Streptophyta > Magnoliopsida > Lamiales > Lamiaceae > Ballota > Ballota nigra. The sequence goes on along the minus strand of OX344723.1, from coordinate 41,251,457 downwards.
GTTTATAGTATATAATTCTACAGTTAATATGATTGGTATCATACATCTGCTAATTCCACCCGGCTATGGATGTTTTTTTGGTTTTTTTATTTTATTCTATAATATTGATTTCTGCCTTTATAATTGCACCTCCTATGCAGTAGAACCCGCCTATCAATAAGTCGATTTAATGTTTCTACTGTCCGGTTAAATGCTTTGCTAAATTTGTGCGTAAATTTTTTGGGGAGAGATTTTTGTTGGTTAATAGGTTTGATCTTTCCTTTTTAATTAATTTGAAATATATATTAAAATAAAATTTCCCTTTTTCTATAATAATTTGGAACTCTTGGGTTGCCTTTGGCATGAGTGTTATTTTTTTGTGTTGATGCAACACTCTGAGGATGTACGTTAGTGTAGGCCGTTTGCAGCAGTATTTAGTAATTAGTTATGTGTATGGTATGTGCGTAATATGTTCTTTTTATGCTCTCCATCCCTACTGATGTAATTTATTAACTTTGATTGAGCCCGGCGATTGTAGTTTCCATTTTGCGTTTTGGATACCCATACTAAACTTGGTTGCGTCGATTTAGCTTGCATGTTTGGGTGTGGAACCATATTTTTTATTATCTAATTGTCGAATGAATTTATTGTTAAAATTAATTTGGTATGTACATAATATATTTGGTTCTATTCTCCTCGTCTCTTCATATGATCCATTAAATTTGATTGAGCCAACGATGGTAGTTCTCATTTCACGATTTGCGATAACCATACTACATTTAGGTGCATCGATTTAGCTTGCTAATATTAGTTTATATTGTTCGTGGAGATAGAACAAGTAGTTATTTATCTATAATTCACACTGGTTTATTTATGGTAACCTGATTTGTGCCGTTTTGGCGCTTGAAATTAATGGTAATTTTTTTAATATGGCAATAATATGATAGAATGCATTGAATGAGCAATTGTTATCATCATTCTGGACTTTATTGTATGCTTGTGGCCAGGCTGACTAAAGGTTGGGTGTTTTCTATTAATATTACATAATGTAACGTGATTATGGGCTTTAATGTATATAGTTTGTTAACTTTTTCAAAAAGATTATAACTGGTTGTGTTTCTTTGATTTTTCTTATTGTTGTTATTGAACCAAATATAGAAATAATGGTTCTCTCGTGTGAAAAGTATCAATTACACGTTAATTAGCTAGCATATTATTAGCAATTAATTATGCATTATATATAGTTTAAGGTATTTATTTTAGGCATGACCTTCAAATTATTTGATAAAGAGTATCAATTATTTGACCAAAAGCGGAAACGATCTCATGCCCACCGGTGGGCACAATATAATATACCCACCGCGAATGTGATAATGACATGAGATCATTTCCGTGACCCAAAAGTACGTGGCATGAATTAAATATTGGTTCCTGAAATTAGTTGTATATATTATGAACCATTTTTATATAAAACCTACGCTAAATAGTAGAATAAAAGGAGACCTATTAAATTTTTTCAATAAATATTTAATTCTTTTTTACATTTGGATTACGATTTCATTTTAATTTTAGCATGTATTATAAAGGTTGTTTTTTCATAAATTTTTTAAAAGAATTATTTTTTATTATTTTTTATTATGATATATTTTTTAATTCATGAAATTCATGAGATTTTTTTTCACCAAAAGTTATTAGTTTTGGAGGATAGTAGTTATTTTTAATGAAGGTTATTAATGGAAATGTACGAAGAGTATTAGTTGTTCAAACCAAGCAATAAATTAGTCACGCTAAAACATTTGCAAAATAATTTACGTATAAACTAATTTCACTCTATACATACTCTTAGTTATATGATATAAGCATCATTATAATTTGTTATTAATGTTGTTTATTTCATCCAAATATAGATTTAATGGATTTGATCATGTGCTCAACGGTGGGGACGAACCTATACGTTCACCATGCACCTATGTGATAATGACACATAAAAATTAATCCATGTTTTAAGAAAAAGTTCGTTCATTAATCTTAAAAGGTGTAAAATTGAAAGTATATTAGTTAGTTCTACTTTATTGAAGGGAGTATAGTTAATTAATTGCTAAATGATATATTAAATAATTAGTGTTGTGAAGTACAAATATGAGATATCTGAAAATGATTAATTTTAGAGAGAAACTATTTTTCCATAATTTGAAATAATTTAAATTGTAACCAAAGAAGTATCATATAATATCTTAATTTTATCATGATATACTTTTTTGGAAAATATTTAAAAGAACAAAAGAATATATTTAAATTATTATTTTTTATACATAATTATTTTTCAGCTCGTGAAATTCGCGAGGTCTTATCTAGTATTTTTATATTAAACATGTTGTACATGATAATATAACTCATTTTAAACAAAAACAAAAAAAAATCAAATTCTCAATTAAATTTAACATTAAACATAATCATCAAAGCTGTAAATTATGTACTTCCTCCGCCACAACATTATTTTTACACTTTCATTATTCGTCTAAATACAATGTATAAACACAATCCTACTTGCAATAAACGAATAATGAAGGTGCGAAAATAAAGTTGGGACGATGAAAGTATTTATAACTTTTTAGGAAGTATATAATATAGTATGTATAATTATTGATGAATACTAATTGTTTTCATCGAATGGTATTAGTTGTTTTCACTGAAAAGTATTAGTTGTTTTCACTCTATACTTTGTCATATATATATATATATATATATATATGCTAGATAGATTGCGAGACAAGGTGGAATGGGGCGGATCAAGACAATATGTATACACCCGATCCGCCTTGTGTGCAGGGCGGGACTAACCTGGCTCAATCAGGACAGGGTGGGATGGGAGACAACCTTGAAGTGGAATCTTGTATCATTCATAATCTTTATCCAAATAGATAAATAGTGTGAATTTAAATTCTAAGAGGGGTGTATTCAATTGGAATTTTATCGAATTTTTTTTTACTTTAAAAAGTCTGTGGATTTAGAAAATCTATATACTCCATGCAGAGTTTGACTGACTTTTTTTTATTGATTTATTTAGATTTTCATAGACTTTACAGGATTGTGGAATACATTTTTTTTATTGATTTACATGGATTTACATAGACTCCGGTGCTGGAACCACTGATGCAAATATATATGTGTAACTCCAAATTTCAAATTTATTAAAAAATTATAAACACGAAAAAGGATTACAATTTAATTTATTCGGATTAAACTAAAAAAAACTTTTGCGGGTTGACTGACTCTAGATTTGATCCTCTGATTCTTCTCTTCGGTGTTGACCTTGACTTGGATGTTCTTCGGGAGAAATCCTCGCCTTGATCTTCGTTTGAGATTGAGTTTGAGTTTATAACGTTAATCCAAAGGTGAAACACCTTATTTTGGATTAAACGTTATTCTTGGAATTTGGAGGATGAACGCCTTCGAAGGCGGGATGAACGCCTTTGAATTTGGTGAAGAACGTCCTTTGTATTTTGGAGGAGAAACGCCGGATCGGAGGGGTGCTGGACCTTGATCTCGGATCGGAGGTTGTTTATGGTAGACTTGCGTGAAGAACGCCTTGAAGCTGCGAAGAACGCCTTTGAATCTTCAAGGAGAAACGTCGGATCGGAAGGGTACTGGACCTTGATCTCGGATCGGAGGCCGTTTCTGATCGCTTCCCACGAAGAACGCTTTGAATTTGACGAAGAACGCTTTGAATCTTCAAAAGCTCTTGAACTTCTGAATTCCTTGTGCTTCTGTCTGTCTGAATGTGTGTGAATGAATGAATGAATGAATGAATGAAGACCCCTATTTATAGGGTGAGGAGATGAAAATTTTCCTCCTTCATGGTGCCACGTGGCGCTTTCTGATTGGCTGATACCGATTTGATGGGCTTTATAGGCTAATTTTTAGATTTAATTGATTCTCATTAATTTCTTTCCTTCTTCATGCAAGATATGATTTGATTTTTTCTTGGGCACTAAGTCAATTGTATTAATTACTGCAGACTCGTACTTTTGGCAAGCTTGTACCGTGTATACTAAATACCAATTAATTTAATTATTTAGTTTGAGAATTAATTTATTTAAATCCCCAAAATAAAATAATAAATTTATTTTGATATTAATATTTATTCATAAACGTGTCATCATTTAATTGGGTGCAAAATTAATATGTTTACAAATGCCCCCTCGTGCTTTGTTCACGGTCATTTGTGACTTGGAGTGAATGAAGCACGAACATCTTTTACGCCCTCATTTGTTCTTGGACTTTTGAATCATGACTGAACTTAGAAGATGTCTAAGTTGCCTACGTACCTCTTTGGTCTAAGAGGATCAAGTCATAACGTAGTTCAAGGAAAAAATTGATTTGATTTGGGGTGCCATAAACAGTTTATACTCGTGTAGACTAGGAGTGACATACAGTTTAAACTCGTGCGTCAAGGAGATTTAATTTAAATTTGTTTGATAGTTTATACTCGTATCAAGGAGGTTTAATTTCAAATTTGTAGACAATTTATACTCGTATCAAGGAGATTTAATTTGAATTTGTTTGATAGTTTTTGCTCGTATCAAGGAGCATTAATTTCAAATTTGTAGACAGTCTATTCTCGTATCAAGGAGATTTAATTTGAATTTGTTTGATAGTTTTTGCTCATATCAAGGAGCATTATTTGATTTGGAGAGGGGCGTCAATTTGTTCTTCAGCTTGAGAGCTTCAGACGATTTTGCCTTGTCGAGGAGATTTGATTTGATGGGTTTTTAGATAGTTTTTGCTCGTATCAAGGAGCATCACAGACAGTTTATACTCGTATCAAGAAGCTTCACAGACAGTTTATGCTCTTGTCAAGGAGCATTTGATTTGAATTTGTTTGATAGTTTATACTCGTATCAGGGAGATATACTTTGAACTTGTTTGATAGTTTTTGCTCGTATCAAGGAGCTTTACAGACAGTTTATGCTCTTGTCAAGGAGCATTTATTTAACTTTGGAGAACTTCAGAAAGTCTCTTCAAGCACTATATCTCCTTGCTCGACTAATTGCATGACTTTTTCCTTGAAGATAAAACACTCTTCAATTGAGTGGCCCACTAAGCGGTGGTACTTGCAGTATTTTGGATTGCCAGTGCGTCCAGCTTCCTCCGGTCATTTCATCTTAGGTAACTCAATGAGCTTCGCATCCATCAAGTCATCGAATATCCCCGAGACGTCAGAGTCTAAGAAAGGATATTGTTTTTGTTTTAACTCTTTCAGAGTCAACCCGCTTTGCCCCCTATCACGAGGAAGATCTGTTATGTATTCCTTACTTGAAGGCTTAACATATATCATGTCGTGGTGCTTTTGACTTGGTGGTTCTTCAACTCCACTTGCGGTCATACTTAACTCCATGTCATGAGCTCTTGTAGCTAGCTCTTCGAAGGTCTTTGTTTGAATTCCTTGAAGAATGTATCGGAGACCCCACTGCATGCCTTGGATGCACATCTCGATTGCAGAAGTCTCAGACAATCGATCCTTGCAATTTAGGCCCAAGTTTCTCCATCGATTTATATAATCGATAACGAGCTCATCTTTCTTTTGGTGAGTGTTGGTTAGCTCGATCATGCTAACTTTCCTCCTTGTGCTATAGAACCGATTTAGGAACTCATACTCCATTTGATCCCAACTGTCGATGGAGTTAGCCTCCAAGTCGATGTACTAGTCGAACGCATTTCCTTTCAAGGAGCGGGCGAATTGCTTGACCAAATGATCTCCGTAGGTTCCGGCGTTGTTACAAGTTTCGACAAAGTGAGCTACATGTTGCTTTGGGTTCCCTTTGCCGTCAAATTGTTGGAATTTTGGAGGTTGGCAGCCGGTTGGCATTCTCAAGCTATCAATCCTCTTCGTGTAAGGTTTGATGTAGCTGAAGGTTGATTTGGAGGTGTCATCAAACTTCCCTTTCACCGTCTCCAGAATGAGTTCCTTGAGCTGGTCGACTTGGATCCTTCCATCTGATGAGATCTGCAGCTTTTTGGCAGTTACCCCAATTTCACCAACTTGACGTTGAGTTGAAGTTTCCTCGTCGTGCTCCTCAACTTACTTTCCTTTGACGTGGCTTGCATCGCTGCCATCTACCCTATTCATCAGATTAGCGATCTGGATGTCTTTATTCTTGACATGATCCGTAGGCCCCGCTACGGCCTTGATGGGGCTGTCAAGCTTTTCATCAATGGTTGAGGCATCCGCCATCATGGCTGGCGCTACGCTTGAGTCTGAAGATGAGCCCGATGATGAGCGTGGGGTAGAGCATGCAGAGTTGACTTCCTCATCTTCGCCGATGTTGGGAGGATTGTTCATAACTATCCCGGATGAGGGGCTTCCTTCTGAAGAGGCGTGTGTCGATGACTTCTTCGACATGCTTCTTGTGATAACGTTGGCGTTAGGAGCCGTTGAGGGTTTGGTCCTTAGCAAAATAATCTTGCGTGGAGGAGTCATTCTGACGATCCTAAACTTGCTTGAGGAGAGAAGAGATGAGAGGTAGAGTTAGTCCCACTGGGCGTGCCAAATTTGTAACTCCAAATTTCGGATTTATTAAAAAATAATAAACACGAAAAAGGATTACAATTTAATTTATTTGGATTAAACCGAAAAAAAACTTTTGCGGGTTGACTGACTCTAGATTTGATCCTCTGATTCTTCTCTTCGGTGTTGACCTTGACTTGGATGTTCTTCGGGAGAAATCCTCGCCTTGATCTTCGTTTGAGATTGAGTTTGAGTTTATAATGTTAATCCAAAGGTGAAACACCTTATTTTGGATTAAACGTTATTCTTGGAATTTGGAGGATGAACGCCTTTGAATTTGGTGAAGAACGTCCTTTGTATTTTGGAGGAGAAACGCCGGATCGGAGGGGTGCTGGACCTTGATCTCGGATCGGAGGTTGTTTATGGTAGACTTGCGTGAAGAACGCCTTGAAGCTGCGAAGAACGCCTTTGAATCTTCAAGGAGAAACGCCGGATCGGAGGGGTGCTGGACCTTGATCTCGGATCGGAGGCCGTTTCTGATCGCTTCCCACGAAGAACGCTTTGAATATTCAAAAGCTCTTGAACTTCTGAATTCCTTGTGCTTCTGTCTGTCTGTCTGAATGTGTGTGAATGAATGAATGAAGACCCCTATTTATAGGGTGAGGAGATGAAAATTTTCCTCCTTCATGGTGCCACGTGGCGCTTTCTGATTGGCTGATGCCGATTTGATGGGCTTTATAGGCTAATTTCCAGATTTAATTGATTCTCATTAATTTCTTTCCTTCTTCATGCAAGATACGATTTGATTTTTTCTTGGGCACTAAGTCAACTGTATTAATTACTGCAGACTCGTACTTTTGGCAAGCTTGTACCGTGTATACTAAATACCAATTAATTTATTTTTTTAGTTTGAGAATTAATTTATTTAAATCCCCAAAATAAAATAATAAATTTATTTTGATATTAATATTTATTCGTAAACGTGTCATCATTTAATTGGGTGCAAGATTAATATGTTTACAATATGGAACACACTTGTATATAAAAAAAAAGTTTCCAAATTATTTAGAAAAAAAAATACATTAGTTAAAAAAATACATTATTATTTCATCTTCATTTCCATCACCATTATACCTCGCCCTGATTAGAAGTCTCGGGTTGTTAGAAGATATTTTGGAGAGTAAAATTTATTTATATTTTTTGAAGAGTAGACTTGACAATGGGGCGGGTAATCCCCAAAGCAAACATGGACGGGAAATTTTTTTGCCCCGTAGGCTGGGATCGGGATAGTATTCTCAGCTCGGGGGATCCCCGTCTCGTTCCCCGCGGGGAGCCGCATTATTTTTTATATAATTAATATATTTATATATAATTTTAATGTTAAAGTAAATTACAAATAAATATTTCATAGTTTTCTACTCAATTAACTATTTATTAAAAAAATAAGTAGGCGGAGAACGAGGAATCGCCGCGAGACGGGGATCCCCGGTGAAGCGGGGATGGAGGGAGAAATTTCCCATTTATTTTGCAGGGACGGAGATGGGGGATGACCCCCCCCGTCCCCGCCCCGTTAACATCCCAATAGAAAAGAATCAAAGAAAGTCCATAGACTGTTGAATACCTAAAGATTTTTTAAGACTTTTCAAAATCCGTAGAAATCTCTGGTTATTAGAAGAGATTTTGAAGAGTGAAATTTATTGATATTTTGGAAGGGAAATCTACGAAAATCCGTGAAGTATTAAAATTCATAGACTGTTGAATAGCTAAATATTTTTTAAGACTTTTTAAAATCCGTATTGAATACCTCACGATTTTTAAAGACTTTTGAAAATCTAGATTGAATACACTCAGACTTTAAAAGTTTAAAAAAAATCCTACAAACTCTATAACCAATACACCCCTCTAAATTTAAAATCCATAACCTCAATTCCCCGCCTAACACAACCTCAAGATGTTTTATTCTCTCTTGAAATATCAGTTGCCAGTTACCGCAAAATCTCGTTGATAAACAACTGATATTGAATTATGTTGTCTTTCTCGAGTTGTGTGGCTGAATTCTAATATTTTCATTTTATATTCGAGTTTAATAAAAAAAAAATAACTGAAAGACAACGGATTGTGTGTTCATCCTAAAATAACTTTATATTTTAATTAAATTTATTAAAAATAGCTAATATAAATAGAATTTTAGGTGATATATTAATTTGTATAATGTTTTAACTGATTATTAAATCTCAGTTTTTTAAATATGGTATGAAATTTATGAAAAAAAAATGGTATGAAATTTTATGTGTGTTTATTAAAGAAATTGAGTAATTAGATTTTGTCAAAATTTCAAATCTTCTTTAATTTCAAAAATTAAAATGTAAAAACCAAGTAAATCCCAGAACAAAAGTCGTGTTAGGTATGCTAACATGTCTTACCTCCTTCAATCCCTTTGAATCTATACAATTGAAACAATCTTCCTTGAAATCCTTCGCCGCGCGCTGAAGAAATTCTCTCTAACGTTCGCACTTCCTCTCCCAGGATCGGCTCCTCCGCCAGCCTGCCTGAGCCCTTCTCAAGGTTACTTTTTTTTTTTTTTATATTCAAATGATCATAATTTACAGCTCAGTTCAATTTTGCCCTAATTTGAAAAGAAGAGCTTGTGTTTGAATTCTCTGGACTACAAATAGATGAATGTACCGTTTTATTATACTCTAAAAGTAAAACTACAAATGAGTTGATAGATTGCGAACCAGGAGTCGATTGATACCGAAGAACTGTTAGATTTTTACAATTTCCTTTGATGTTTCATGATGCTTTCATTGACCTGGTTGAAACTCTCAAGTTAGTATGTTTAATGGTTGTAGCAATAGGCATCGAGTTAAGTCATATTTGTGCTGCAATTATTCATAATACCTGTTTATTCAATAGTAGATATGATAAGTGTTCACTAAGTTGAAATTTTGAATTAGTTGTGCTGAAACTAAGCCGCGCTAGGACTCTGTTCAGGATAACAGTATATCTGGAATTTACTTGAGATTTGAGAATTCTGTCTTGAAATTTACTGTCTGATCATATGTGTTTTAAGACTATGCGATATTCTTAAAGAACAAGCGGTAGCTCGAGATGCCATGATACTATCACTATTTGCTTCTGTTGTTTTTCTACTCTACTTTGTTTGCTCACCTCTGTTGTTTTTCATCTTATGGTTCTCTCTCAATTCATCCTTTTTCCCCTTGTAAAACATTGATCAATTGAAGAAAAAGAAAGAAAAGGAATGGATTTTAGGAGTGGAAAGATACGTTACGAACCTTTCAAATTAAACCTCAATTTAAACATGAAGATAAGAACTAAGACTCAGACAAAATAGAAATTGTGTGATGTTCCCTAATAGAGAGAGTTGCCCGGAATGGAGGAGCGACAGGGACAGTGGATGAACGGCCATAGACATGTGCAGTCAGTTTGTCCCTCGTCGAGCGTGATTTTTTACAAAATCTGTAAACCAGAAAATCAATTTGATTTCCTTATTTCACTCTGAATCAAACCCTCGCGAACTCTTAATCAATCAATCCTAATTCTAACACAATCTATCGAAGTGTTACCTGAAAAAAAGGAATTGCAGGGAGTGAATCAAACCCTCATGAACTCTTCCTTCTTTAAGATTTGAGTGCAATTTGTGTGGTGTTCTTCCCTTCATGGAATGATCACTGGTCTTCATGGTTGTTATGGTAGGGAGAGAGAGTTCTGATATTGTACAAAGTTTTTGATGAGAAGTTAGTATAGCATAAATCAGGCCTTAATATATTATTGGGCCAATGGGTTTACGGATATAGACCACCAAACATTATGTTAGGTGTGAGTATATGTATCCTTCCTAATACTCTCTAGCCAACATGTTGTAACCATACATACATTTTCTGGAATGGTTTTATTTCGGATGGCACTTTTGGAAGTTGTTAACTGGCTGTCGTATAGTAGTCATCAATTTCTGAAACTAAGCACATTGGATCACCCTCATGTACATATTTAGTTTTTCTGGACATACTGACATGCTGAGTTTAGCGTTTCAAAATTCAGACTTGAAATGTATGAGAATATTTTGCTTCTCATTCACTTGTTCACATATAAGAATTGTTCCATATTATCATTGGCATATTACCTTCTGTTTGTCTTGCAACTATCTTATATTCCCAATTTCCTTGACTTGCAGGCTTCCTACCAATTCTCTGTCAAGCTAGGACACACATCATCCTCGGGTTTTTTAACATTTTGATCTATTGGACATCATACCTCACAAGTTGCTTCCCTATCAACTGACAGATGGCATCTGAAAATGGTTGGCATCCCTTTCATACCTTTTTATTATTCCATCTTGCATGTTATACTGAAAGTATTACTAGTTACTTACTGATTGGTGGATTTGTGAGGTTACTTTTAGTATTTTGGTTCCACGTCTTAGTTGCACAATGATGTATATGCTATTCTTATTCACAGGAATATGCATAGTGGTTATGGGAGTCAGTGGTGCTGGAAAATCGTGAGTTATTTACGACCATGTCCTTATTTTACTTTAGCTTTGTAAATCACAAGTTTTAGTTATCTCTTCTCGTGTGTAGAACGATAGGTTCAATGCTGGCACAAGTGATTAACGGCCTCTTTCTTGATGCTGATAATTACCACCCACAATCAAACAAAGGTAGGTTCTTTATTAGAGACTTGTTGCTGTAAAATGTGCGAAACTAATGCTTCTGCCCCTCTAAAACCGGATGGGGTCTCCTGTTACACAATGATAACACATCTTTTGTTACACTATTTAGATGAATGACACATATGCAGTGTAATTAATCACATTTATCATCTCAAGGTTCCTCTTTAATGACACTGCCTATGTGTCATTCAGGTGGTGTGACAGAAGGTGTTACATCATTGTGTAATGGGAGATTCAGTGTGCGCTAAAACAGACAAGATGAAGAACGGCATCCCTCTTTCGGAAGAAGACCGTATCCCGTGGCTTGAAACCCTACGCGATGCCCTGCGAGTAAGCTTGGGAAAAGGCGAAACAGTGGTTCTTGGATGTTCTGCCTTGCAGAAGCATTACAGAGAAATTCTTAGATGTGGAGACCCAGATTATGTACCAGGTTCAAATGTATGTCGCGTAAAATTTGTTCATTTGAGTGTCGGGGCTGAGGTGCTTTTGGCTCGATTGGAGAAAAGAGCAGCAGAAGGGGAGCATTTCATGCCTCCCAAACTCTTGCAATCTCAAATAGATTTGCTGCAGATCGATGAATCTGAAGGGATACTCAAAGTTGATGCTTCACTTGATCCTCATGATACTCTCAAATCCGTGCAAGCTTTACTTATGCCCTCTTTGCTCGGATGTAAACAAATCGAATTGTAACAAATAATGTGGTATTTGATTCGATTTGTTAAACTGTTCGAATATTTGTATTTGAATACTAAACATGATTCGAAAGTGGTATTGTTATTGAAATTGTATTTTTAATTATTTTTACGAAATTCAAATTCATTTTTTTTAATTATTTATTAAATTAAAATAATATATTAATTGAATATTAACGCAAATAGAATGGTATATAAATTAATGATGTTCGCATTCGAATTTGAATATTTTTCGATTGAAAAAACAAATTCGTATTGGAATACACCAAATAGAATTTCATCTTCAAGCCATTGCATTTGAAAATATGACGTTTTGATCTATAGCCTCAATTGGGGGCTTGACAGTGACGGTGGGATTGATCCTAAATTGGTCGTCCGTAAAACTGGATACCAAATCTTATATCTATGGACGCGGATATTTACCCCCCATTTTTTATTTGTTCACCCCCCATTTTCAAACAATGGCAAAAGTTCGAACAAACAATGACAAAAGTTCGAACAAATTTATCAAACAGAACGTAACGTGACAATGTTTGACATTTTTTTCCAAACAATTGACAACATTCTGAATTTTTTTACCAAACAAAACGTAAGACTATCCAACGTGACAATGTTTGACATTTATTTTCAAACAATTGACAAAAGTTCGAAACTTTTTATCAAACAATTGACAAAAGTTCGAAACTTTTTATCAAACAATTGACAAAAGTTCGAAACTTTTTATCAAACATAACTTTTGTCATTGTTTGAAAATAGGGGGGTGAACAAATTAAAAATGGGGGTAAATATCCGCGTCCAATATCTTTTGGTGGATTTTTCTTCTGCACGTTCTATTTAAACGGTTTGGGTGGTTGTTGATCAATAATGTTCCCTAGGACACAGATTGAAGTTGAGTTTGGGCTGACCTCCTAAAACGTGGGCTCAAAAGCCCACTCGGTTTAATGTCTGGGCTTTTGTCTTTATAATGGATTTTTTTTTTAATGGACACAACCAACTAGAAGGGATGTATTGGTTATAGAATTTGTAGGATTTTTTTTAGACTTTTATAAAGTTTGGGGGTATTCAATCTAGATTTTCAAAAGTCTTTAAAAATCCTGAGGTATTTAATACGGATTTTAAAAAGTCTTTAGGTATTCAACAGTCTATGGATTTTAATACTCCACGGATTTTTTTAGATTTCCCTTCCAAAATATGAATAGATTTCACTCTTTAAAATCTCTTTTAATGACCAAAGATTTCTACGGATTTGAAAAGTCTTAAAAAATCTTTAGGTATTCAAGCGATTATTATTATATTTAAGATGAAAATATGAATACAAACATAAATAAGAACTAGAAATTACTTGAAAATATTCATAACAGGATGCGTTCTGCTATGCACACAAATAAATATGCATCATCCATCTGTTCATTATTATATTTAAGACCAAATATGGATATAAATGTAACACAAATTCTAGTGTGCACCTGAATTTTAAACTCAATTTTTATTTCAAGTTTGATTTTTCCAAAGTACACACAAACATGTCGAACTGTGTGTTTTTTTGTAGTTGGGATATCACGGATTACTTCTTGTGATATTACTGATTTCTGCTTGGGGTATTTTTTTCAAAATTCAAATGTATATCATGCAAACAAATACATACTAGAACTATTTTTAAAATGTAAATAAAGGCTTGAGATCACTCAGAAAACATAATAACAATACGTTGTTATAACGGAACACATTCCAACATTGACATATATAAATGATCAAATATATATGCATCATCCATGCAACCACCATCATATACATATTCTGTGAATAAAAATAAAAATAAGAGCTTGAATGACTACACCATGTTACACCCGATATTTTACAACCCGATTCATCGGGTATCGGATACAGGCCCACTGCTGTAGCGGGCTCGGAGGAGAACAGTCTTCCGACCGGTCAGACAGACGGGCGGGGACCCAGACGCTGCCCGACATGAGCTTCTGGGATCGGCCGGGAAGGGTACTTATAATCCACATGCCCGGATATCGGGCGGCCAGCGACGAGCCCCTGTGTAGGTACTCTACCCGCCTGCCCGCAAATGGCCAACCGGGGCATTTTCGTCCGGACTCGCTTCCCGGTACCCGAGTACCCGTCTACCCGACCCCAGGCCGCGCCAGCTGTGAGAGGATGTCGAGTGCCATCAATCCAGAGGATGTGACAGGGTCAAAGAGGGCCGTTGGGGCCAAGTCCAATCACCTCAGGGGTGACAGTGCCACGTGGCGTCTCCTCATTGGCTCGTAGGGGAGGCTGTAGCCACTTATTACCTTCCAGCTAGGAGTAGGAGGGACCCACGAGTCCACCTACCAAGCATGGGGAACCCCCACCTTGTACATTATAAATAGGGCCTTAAATGCCCATTTGTAACACACAACACATTTATTGCAAATACATACTTGAGAGCTCAGTTACTCTCACATTTGTTACTCCTTGTCATCATTAATATAAAATTCTACCCGCTAGGAACCCGGCAGCGAGACCAGTCATAAATTGCTGTCAACATTTTGGCGCTAGAAGGAGGGTGACTAATATCGAAGTACACTCGGTTTCATTTATCTAGTCACCCCGAACGAAATCCCATCCACTATCATTCAAAAAATGACCACTTCGAAGGCCACACGAACCCAGCAGCAAGTCGAGGACATCGGCGAAACCGCCACTCCGGCTCCGGCCACGGCGGAGACCCTTCAGGGTCCTTTCGAGTTCTTGTCGGCCATAAGAACTCCGGAGGACCTCCAGGCCGCAAGGGCCATGATCGAGCGCCGTCAGGCCGAGATCGACGCCGCTCCTATCCGCACTCACCGACCTGGAAAGGAGCCAGCCCGGAGCAGGGCCACCTGCCAGCCCCGGCAGGAGCAAGAGGCGGCCAGGAGGGCCGCCAGCAACCCCCGGCCTCAGAATCTAAAGAGGCGCCTCGACGAGGAGGCCGACTCGCAGCGGGTTTCTCGCCGACCTGCGGGATCGGTCTTCTCCCGGTTGGGAACCCAGGCTCGGGGAGCTGCCCGACCTTGTGAGTCCAACGCCAGCTCCAGGCCCCGGGAGCGAGAACAGGCACGATCTCCCAGGCGTCACAACGACGCGGCCCCGAGGCCGTCGGTCCGTGACCGCTTGGGGGATAACCCTCGTCCCCGTTCTCCCCCCGCGGCCGACAACGCCATGGCCGCCATCCTAAAGAAGGTCTCGGACCTTGAGGCCAAGCTCGAGAGGCGGGACGGGCAACATCATGTCCCCTACATGCCCAACTCGCCCCTCGCAGACATCTTGGTGCGGGCCCCGGCCCAACCAAAAATCAACGTGGCCGCCGTGGGCCAATATGACTGGGAGACAGACCCCGTCACCCATCTCAGCAAATACTCCACCTACATGATCTCCATGGGGGCAACAGATGCCACCCAGTGCAGGATGTTCCCGTTAACCTTGGGGGACAGGACTCACCGATGGTACTCCTCGCTTCCCGCGGGGAAGGTGGTTTCATTCCACCAGCTAGGGGAACTGTTCTTGGAGCACTTCTCCTCGATGGCGCCACGAATGGCCGGCGCCAACCGCATGGCCAACTTGGCCCAAGGGAAAGACGAGACGGACCGGGCATACATCGACCGGGTAGATCGCATCATCATGGAGGGCGAGCCCGTCGGGGACGAGGTCAAGCTCGTCGGGATCATAGGCGGACTCTGCCTAAGAACCAAACTATGGAAGTCGATGAACAAGGACTACCCCAAGTCCTACGCGGAGTTCCGGCAGCGAGCCGGAAAAATCATCTACAATGCGGACATCCTGGCACAGCGGCTGGGCGAGAGCACCCCTGTCGAGAAGGAGAAAACACGCGCCTCGGCGGGCACCACATCAAGCCGGAGGAACTTTTCCTACCGGGCTCCCCAGTCTTTCAAGCCCTTCGATTCCGTCGAAGTAAAGCTGGCCGAAAAATTGTCGGCCACCCCGGAGTACGTCTATGTGCAGATCCGGGATAAAAATATGATGCCCAAGGCGCGGCCGTGGGTCCACAAGCCGGGGGTACAGCTCAACCCCAACAAGTACTGCCACTATCATCAAACCGTCGGGCACAACACGAGTGAGTGCCGCGACCTCCTGAAGCAACTCTGGCGACTCTTTGAGGAGGGGAGGCTGGAGGAGTTCGTGAAGAGGCCGGCGGCTAGACCGGAGGCTCAGGCCGCTGCCCACCCCGTGGAGCCAAACCGGGAGGCGACCCTCATATGCCCACCAATGCCGGAACATCAGGCCCGACGGGCAGTCAACATGCTCTCCCCGGTGGGAGGTTTCGCACCTACCACCTCGCTCTCCAACCGCAGACAGAAGAGCGAGCTACGAGCGATGGACAATGTCCATCAAATCGCCCTGCCGATCAACACGACAGCAAAGGAATCAAACCTCCTCGTCTTCAAGGAGGAGGATCGCATCGGGGTCATCTACCCGAACCACGACGCCCTAGTCGTGTCCGTCAACATCATGGGCGTCACCGTCCATCGCATGCTCGTCGACAACGGGGCCTACTGCAACATCCTCTTCAAAGCCGCATTCGACCAGCTGGACAGCTCCTTTGAGAGGTATGTGGAGCCATGCGACCAGGTTATCAAAGGCTTCGGTGACGCCACGGTGAAACCCTACGGGATAGTTAGGCTAGCCGTAGAATTAGTTTCTAGTATAGACGCTGAGGTTAAGGCTTCGAAACAGCTCGATTTTATCATTGTCGACCAGCCGTCAACCTATAACGGGTTTCTCGGCAGGCCATTCGAGCACGAGTTCGAAGCCGCCGCCTCAGCATTCTATTATTGTATCAAGTTCCCAACCCCCTCCGGGAAGGTTGGGACTCTTAAGGGAAATCAGAAAATGGCACGCGGATGTTTGGCGTATATCGATGTTATTTCAAATTTTGCAAATCTAGATTATGTCTGCACAATCGGGGAGGGAGACATGGAAATAGACGAAGAAATCCCACCCGCTGCCCACCCAATGGAAGAAGATTCGCAAACTTTTGAGAACATCCAAGTCGACCTGGAGCCAAGGCTCGGGTACGAACCCATGGAGATTGACAAAACCCTAACAGGGCAGATCGACGATCCACGCTACGGCGAACGTGGAGCCAGTTCGATCGAAGAATTAATTTCGGTCACAATGAAGAATCGGCCAGAAGTAAGTGTCCAAATCGGTTCGTCAATGTCCGGCGAGTTGCGGGCAAAAATGACCGCATTTTTAGAAGAGAACTTAGACGTGTTCGCCTGATCCCATGAGGACATGGTTGGGATCGATCCAGCCGTATGTTCACACCAACTGCACATCGATCCATCCCGCAAGCCGATCTCACAGAAAAGAAGGAAATTCGGCCCAGACAAATACGCGATCATTGCCACCGAAGTCAAAAAGCTACTCGACAACAAGCTCATCGGGATGGTCGACCCCGACGACAAGCCTCAATGGGTATCCAACGCTGTACTCGTCAAGAAGAGCAACAACACATGGCAACTGTGCATCGATTTCACGGACTTAAACAAAGCTTGCCCAAAAGATCACTTCCCGATGCCGCACATCGACCACCTGGTGGACAGCACGGCCGGGCACGAGATGCTCACTTTCATGGACGCATTTGCCGGCTATCACCAGATCCCGATGGCCGCAGACGACCAAAAACACACAACTTTCCTCACCGAGAAAAATATGTACTTCTGGAAGCGGATGCCATTCGGGCTCATGAATGCTGGGGCAACCTACCAGAGGCTGGTCAACCACATGTTCCACGATCAAATCGGGGCGACCATGGAGGTATATATCGACGACATCGTCGTCAAGAGCCAGAAGAAAGAAGACCACCTCACACACCTAGCCGAAACATTCGAGATCTTGAGAAAGTATCGGATGAGGCTCAACCCGAAAAAGTGCAGTTTCGGCGTCGAGTCGGGTAAATTCTTGGGGCACATGGTCAGCCAGCGGGGAATCGAGGCAAACCCGACCAAGGTACAGGTGATCCTCGACATGAGCCCTCCCCGCACGGTAAAGGAGGTGCAGAGAGTGACGGGCAGCCTGGCCGCTCTCAGCCGTTTCATCTCCCGCATGGGGGACCGATGCAAGCCTTTATTCGACAGCATGCGGAAGGGGAAACTAAACTGGACTCCCCAGAGTCAGCTCGCTTTCAATAACTTGAAAGCATACCTATCAAACGCCCAGGTGTTGGCCAAACCCGTCCCCGGCGAGAAGCTTTTCTTATACTTGGCAGCGTCGGACTCAGCTCTCAGCGCCGTGCTAGTGCGGGCTGAGGGGCAGGCACATCTGCCAATCTATTATGTCAGCCAGACACTTCACGACGCCGAGCTACGGTACCCACCCCTGGAAAAGTCAGCATACGCCCTAGTAATGAGCGTACGCAAGTTACGCCCATACTTTTTCGATCACCAAGTAGAGGTGCTAACAACAATGCCACTTCACCAAGTACTTCATCGGTCAGACACGGCGGGCAGATGCCTCAAATGGGCGGTCGAGATCGGGCAATTCGGAGTCACGTACGCTCCCCGAACATCCATCAAAGGCCAAGCTATGGCCGACTTCATAGTCGAGCTCACTTACCCGGAGGCAATGTCCAAGATCGAGCAGCCACCATGGAAAATGTACGTTGACGGATCCTCCACAACTACGCGGGCAGGCGCGGGAATTGTCCTTCTCAGCCCGTCCGGCCAGTCGTTCACGACAGCCATAAGATTCGGTTTCCACGCGACCAACAATGAGGCCGAGTACGAAGCATTAATTAACAGCCTGGAAATGGCCATGGCCATGGGAGTGAAGAGACTCCAGGTCTACAGCGACTCACAGCTCGTTACATGTCAAATCTCAGGAGAATACGAGGTGCGCAGCGATAGGATGTTGGCCTACCAGGGATTAGCCAAGAACCTGCTCGAAAAATTCGATCAAGTTCACATAGAGGTGGTACCCCGACTCGACAATACTCAAGCAGACGCACTTGCCCGCCTCGCAACATCCGAGGGGGCAGCCGACATGACCCAGATCACAGTCACTTACCTGACCGCCCCTACGAGCTCGAACCAGCGGGTGACCAACCTGGGACAGGAGGAGGACAGCTGGATGACCCCCATCCTGAAGTATCTCCGTGACGGCCAACTCCCAGTCGATCAGGTAGCGGCAAGACAGTTGCAGCTCCGGGCGGCCCGATACACGATCATCGCGGACCAGTTGTACAAACGAGGCTTCGCCCTGCCCCTCCTAAAGTGCGTAACGCCGGGGCAGGGAAGGAAGATCTTGGTCGAAGTCCACGAAGGACGCTGCGGGAACCACGCCGGCGGCCAGGTGCTCGCCCAGAAGGTTATCCGACAGGGATATTTCTGGCCCACCCTAAAGAAGGACGCAATCAACTACGCACGGGCATGCCACAAGTGTCAAATCTATTCACCGGCAATCCATCAGGCCCCAACCGAGCTCACCTCAATCCTGAGCCCGTGGCCGTTCGCAAAGTGGGGGATCGATCTCATTGGCCCTTTGCCTACGGCCCCGAGCAGCGTCAAGTACGCAATTGTCGCCGTGGATTACTTCACCAAATGGGCGGAGGCAAAATCACTGAAAACGATCGACCAGGAACACGTGATCAGGTTCATCTGGCGCAACATAATCTGTCGATTCGGCCTCCCACAGATAATCATTTCGGACAACGGGAAACAATTCGACGGGCTAGAGATGGAAAGATTCTGCCAAAAGCACAAGATCAAGAGGTTATTCTCGTCACCCTACCACCCCCAGTCGAACGGACAGGTCGAGGCGGTAAACAAGATAATCAAACACACGTTGAAGACAAGGTTGGAGGAGAGCAAAGGAACATGGGCGAGCAAGCTACCCGAAGTGTTATGGTCATATAGAACGACATGTCGTACCGCAACCGGGGAGACTCCTTTTGCTCTAGCCTTCGGAACAGAGGCAGTCATCCCGGCTGAAGTCGTCATCCCGAGCCTCCGCACCTCACAACCCGTGGGGACCGAGAACGACCAGGCCATGCTAAACGAGTTGGACCTGCTGGAGGAGAGAAGGCTGTCCGCAGAACAAAGAAACATAGCTTACAAACGCCGGGCTGAAAAATACTTCAACTCGAAGATCAAGATCAGGGAGTTCGAAACCGGGGACCTGGTACTCCGACGGACGGTCGGGCAGCCCAAGGGGGCATTTGGTCCGAATTGGGAGGGACCCCTAAAGGTCTCCAGCCGCCTCGCCAATGGAGCCTACGAGCTAGAAAGCCTTGAGGGCAACCCGGCCCAATACCCTTGGAACGCCTCCCTACTCAAAAAATACTACCAGTAGGAGCTCATTGTAATCGCTACTCGAAGCGCAAACTTGTAAAAATCAATCCCATCTTCGTGAAGTCGCTGCCCGACATTCGGCTATAGCACTTCATTAATTAATCTGTTGGTTAATTCTTTAAGCGGTTGTTGAATCAATCCCATCTTCGTGAAGTCGCTGCCCGACATTCGGCTATAGCACTTCATTAATTAATCTGTTGGTTAATTCTTTAAGCGGTTGTTGAATCAATCCCATATTCGTGAAGTCGCTGCCCGACATTCGGCTATAGCACTTCATTAATTAATCTGTTGGTTAATTCTTTAAGCGGTTGTTAAATCAATCCCATCTTCGTGAAGTCGCTGCCCGACATTCGGCTATAGCACTTCATTAATTAATCTGTTGGTTAATTCTTTAAACGGTTGTTGAATCAATCCCATCTTCGTGAAGTCGCTGCCCGACATTCGGCTATAGCACTTCATTAATTAATCTGTTGGTTAATTCTTTTGGGCGATTATTTATTATCCGATTACGTTATTTACCCGGCCGATAAAACTAAAGGTTCAAGGAGACAAAGCGAAATGAAGGGCAAAAGTAATTTCATTAAGGAGGTCCGGGAAAGAGAAAATACAAAACGGCCAGCGGCCAACAAACTTAACAAAACAACAAAAGAAAAGAAAAATCACGGGTGCGCCTCATCCACCACTCCCGGGTCCTCATTCGCCTCCTCGTCGGCAAGCGGGTAAAGGAAGGTCGCCGGGTCGCCAAGGAACGACAGATCCAGCCCGCGATCGACCAAGTCCTTCAGCGTGATATCATAGTCCGGGGAGGGAGGATTGGACTCGACATAACTCCTCAGATCGGCCAGAGGCCCGGAGTAGTCGGCCTGGGGATTCTGACGGAGCAGAGAGCGAATCGAGTCGACGTAAGCATTAATATACACCATGGATCCAGCCGACTCGTTCTCAGCGGCCAATCGGGCACGCTCGGACTCCAGGCACCTTTCCGCCTCCGCCTCCTTGGCTTGGCGGACTTCTTCAGCCGTCCTCGCCTCGGCCTCGGCGCGCGCCCTCCTCTCCTCCTCGAGGACCCCCTCTAATTCAGCCCGACTCGCTCGGCCGGCCTCCAGCTCCTCCCGGAGCTTTTTGTTCTCCTCTTCCAGGCGGGTAGCTTCGTCCCGCTTCGACTGGAAGGCTGCCCTATAGGAGGAGGCAGTCCGCATCTCCCGCTCGTATTCTAGCATAATGCCCTCCATGGCAATAGCGTTGCGGGAGGTACGGATGGCCGCCGCTCTCATCCGGTCGGCGAGCGAGACGGTCCTCGTGGCCTTCTGGCAGTTGAGGGTCCAAGACCGGGGAAGATTCAGCACAGCGCGGCGTAGTTCCTCCGGCCAAGACTCCGGCACGGCCTCCGAGTACGGAGGATCCTGCGAGCGCAGGAATTGAAGAACCTCGGGCGGGGGCAGAGGCTCAGGCCTGCGTGAACACGGGAAGAAAAGTTGTGTTAAAAATCCTACATCGCGAAATCGACTAGAAAACTTAGAAACAAAATGTAATACTTACGTGAGGTTATTGCCCCAACCCAAGAAAGAGAAGTCGCTGGGATCGCGGGCAGGGAAGGCCGGGCCCCCTAAAGTCGCCTCGACGGTGCCGGCCACGAGTCCGCCGGTCGCCGGGTCCAGGTTGACCGTTACCATGGCCGGATCGACAGATGTCTGGCCTTCAACCCGGGCCTGCTTGTATGGGCGCTGCCCGTCTGCCGGGGAGGAGGATGTCGGGGGCACCTGGGTCGCGGGCGGGCTGCGGATCGCCACCCCTGCGGCACGGACGACTCCCCGTTTCGCCAGCTTGGCCAGGGCGTTCTTCTTTGGCGCCATGTCAACGGTCTCCTCGGATGATTCAACGTTTACGACCGGGATGGCTGCCTGGCCGGCCTCGGTTGCGGTCCTTGGGGAGGCTGCCGGGGAGGTCGATGGCGTGGAGGATTCGGCCGGGAAATGTTGCGCTGCGAGAAAAGTGACAAGATTAGAAATCGAGAAGCGAGAACGAGGATAAGGAGAGTCGGGCAGGAAAGAGTCTTACCACCGAAATCCAAGTGGCGCGGGAAAGTCTGAAGTCCGGAGAGCCTTCTGTACTCGTCGTCGTTGAGAAGGTCGACGTCGCGATTGTCCACGCTCTCGGATCTCACCAAGGCAAGCGCCTGCCTGAAGTCGTCGGTCAGGTCGGCCTGATTTGGTACCGCGCAACCTGTATAATGAAAGAAGAATTAGATCAGTACTAAGAAATGAAGAAAAATTCAGTATTTACCTCGATGGTCGCGCTCCCGATATTCCCGTGGAACCGGGATAGTGTGCCCGTCTATACCAACGCTCTCCCAGGCGCCGCCGACCCACCACCACCTTTCCTGCCAGTGCGTCACCTTCGGCGATGCCGAAGACAATGGCATCTCCACCCCGGGGCTTCACGGAGTAATACCCAAGGTTCATCCGCCCGACCGATGCCACGGTGTAGTACAGATAGTTGAGCTCGGACGGAGTGGGCATACGATGCAGCCCGCGCCGACCGAGGGCAACCATTGCCCCCAGGATGTAGCTCCACCCATTCGGGGTGATCTGGGTGATCGACAGATTCCAGGCTGCGAGTAGCTTGGAGATGGCCGGGTGAAGCGGGAAACGGAGCCCGGCATGAAGGGTGTCCGCATTTATGGCGATTAGGCCTTCCGGAGGTTGGTCGGCCCGTTCATTCTCCCGGGGAGCGTAGAAGAAGACGTCGGAGGGCGCCTGGAATGTCCAGTACAACTCCTTCACGTCGGTGTCCGGGGGAAGGCAGCTGGGGTGGCGAGAGGCCCCAAAGTCAGTGTCCCGGGCCTCGAGATATGCGCGGGGAGGGCGCTTTCGCACGAACCGGCTCATATACTTCGAGTGGTCGAACCCGATTAGCCGGCTGTCCGCGTAGTCTATTTGGTCGGGCACAGCTTCCCGCTCGAACAAAAAATCTTCGGCCCGGGACGGGTAGGCGGAGACCGGGGAAACGCTTAGGGCTTCCCCCTCTCGTTGGGGGCTCATCCCCTCCAAATCTTCCGCGAAGGCATCCACATCCGTGGAATTGCCCTCGCCCTCTCTGGCGGCGGTGCGGGACGTTCCTTCCCCGGCCGGTTGAAAAGGCCTCTCGGCATCGGCGGCGGCACGACGACGGAAGTGATAAACATCGGCGGCGCCAATGCTCTCGACGGAGTCGCTCATGACGAAAAGAGAATAAGAAGAAGAAGTGTCGATGAAAAAAGCAAGAAATTACCTTGGGACTCGAGAAAGATCGCCGGAATCTGGGAAATTCGCCGGAAAACTTGAATCTCCTTAAGGGGGGCACGAGTTTGCAAGAGAGTGAAAATGAGAAAATTGGCTGGAAGCCCCTATTTATAGAAGAAGTAGGAGGGACTAAACAGCAAAAAACGGGGTCGGAAATGAAATAAAACAAAGTTCTGGGGGGCGCGTGGGGGTCACGCGCGCAACGGTTGGGGAGCAGGTTCGGCGGACGTGACCCCTGGATTTCTGCGCATCAGTCACGCCATCCCGTGACGTCAACAGGCGCGGCAGACGAGGCGTCGTCTTGGAAACCGAAACGTCACCCCCAAAATTCAAATTCGAAGTCAAAATGGTCTGCAGTTCGACCAGCCCGCCACCCGACGACTGCGGCCCCCCGATGTCGGGCTGGTGGGGCAATTGTTACACCCGATATTTTACTACCCGATCCATCGGGTATCGGATACAGGCCCACTGCTGTAGCGGGCTCGGAGGAGAACAGTCTTCCGACCGGTCAGACAGACGGGCGGGGACCCAGACGCTGCCCGACATGAGCTTCTGGGATCGGCCGGGAAGGGTACTTATAATCCACATGCCCGGATATCGGGTGGCCAGCGACGAGCCCCTGTGCAGGTACTCTACCCGCCTGCCCGCAAATGGCCAACCGGGGCATTTTCGTCCGGACTCGCTTCCCGGTACCCGAGTACCCATCTACCCGACCCCAGGCCGCGCCAGCTGTGAGAGGATGTCGAGTGCCATCAATCCAGAGGATGTGACAGGGTCAAAGAGGGCCGTTGGGGCCAAGTCCAATCACCTCAGGGGTGACAGTGCCACGTGGCGTCTCCTCATTGGCTCGTAGGGGAGGCTGTAGCCACTTATTACCTTCCAGCTAGGAGTAGGAGGGACCCACGAGTCCACCTACCAAGCATGGGGAACCCCCACCTTGTACATTATAAATAGGGCCTTAAATGCCCATTTGTAACACACAACACATTTATTGCAAATACATACTTGAGAGCTCAGTTACTCTCACATTTGTTACTCCTTGTCATCATTAATATAAAATCCTATCCGCTAGGAACCCGACAGCGAGACCAGTCATAAATCGCTGTCAACACACCACATAATAATATCACAAGCGTTGTTGAAATGTGTGTTGTTATGAACAAGATCGTGTTTGGACTGCTTTCGTAGAATTCCACATTTTATATAGTTTTGTTGGGTACAAGACTCAAGCAAACCCCAACTACTTTACTTTTGTTGGACCATGCTAAAAATGATGCTGCAACAATTCAACCACAAGTCAACATCATATGCATTTATATAGTTATTAAGTTGAGAAATAAATGGACAGAATACAACAGAACAGCCACACACTTGCAATTAATTATTTCTCAACTTGGAAATAGTGACTCCCACGTTGTTATTTAGTTGTTGATTGGCCTTACCTTTGTCCTATTTTAAACTATTTTTGTTTGTAGTTAAATAGAATACTTTAATTAAATAAAGATCTCAAATTTACTTATATTAAATTAAATGTCACAAGGTTATTTAAAGTGAGAATGGTGACTTCAAATCAAGTATTCAAATCCTTCAATACAAAAAACAATCATCAAGGATTTGCTATCACAAATTTCAAACCTATCCAATATCCATTGGTTGAATTTTAAATGGAACAATTAATTAAAATAAAGATCTCAAATCTACTTAATTATATTAAATTAAAGTGTTCAAATATGTCACAAGGTTATTTAAAGAGGGAATGATGAACTTAGAAACTATTATTCAAATCCTTCAATCCAAATAACAACCGCGGATTTGCTATCACAAATATCAAACCCTCTCCTCAAAATTGAATCCAAGCACATGCATAATATGTGATTATAGACCACACTTATATCAAATAGAAATTACTCACACACTTATATGTTGTTACAATGGATGAAAAAAAAAAAAAATATATATATATACACACACACATATAAAGAGTATGTATAAAGTGAAATTGGTTTATATATGAATCACTGGAGGGTATTAGTTGTTTTCACTGAAGAGTATTGACTGTTTTTACTGAAGAGTATTATTGGTTTACACTGAAGAGTCTTAGTCCATTTTCACTGAACAACTAAGATTCTTTAGTGTAAATCAGTAATACTCTTCAGTAAATACGACTAATACTCTTCAATATAAATAACTAATACCCTTCAGTGATTTATGTATAAACCAATTTCACTCTATACTTTGTCATATGTAAATTGGTAAAATATAACATGTTAGGTAAAAGAGAGGATTTTATTTTATTATGATTGGTAGCTGAAATACAGAAGGTATTATAATATTAAAATATATTGGACCTTAAAACCGACACTTAACCCAAATACAAGATATTCAGGTTCAGGATATTTTAAAAGTAAGACCACTTACCAGTTCGCAGTCATGGTTCAAAACATTCCAGCATATATAGTCTACATACATACCAGAAGACGATAATCAAAATAGTCTTTAAAAAAAGTACATATGTTATGTATATTCTTAGCAATTTAATTGTAAAATTAAAAAAGAAGTATTTTCAAGCTCGAAAGTTTTCAAATAAAAACAAAATTACTTCGAATTTTTTTTAAAGAAACAAAAAAAATCTAAATAAATTGAAAGTGAATTCACATAACCCGCTTAGCCCTGGTTCTCATCTTATGAGTTATAGCTCATAAAGAAAGTAAATTTAAGTATAATATAACGAGATATTTAGGTTGTACTTGGTAGGCAATAACAATTTTAGTAGGGGGCATAAATTTAGTATAGAAAAGTCATATAAAATTGCTTGGTAGGACATATAAAAAAGGTCATCCTAATTTATGCAAAATTCTTATACTTACTTGGTAGGAAGTAATAAAAAAGGTAAAAATTAGCTCCGGCGACTTTCCGGCGAAATTCCGGCGACTTTCCGGCGATCCGGCGACTTTCCGGCCAAATTCCGGCGGTCCGGCGACTTTCCGGCGCCGGCGGCGGCGGTTCGTGTGACAAACCAATAATAAAATAGTACGACCTTTCGGACCGAATTAAATTTGTAAAGGTGAATAGTGCTTTGGAGGTATTACGCCTTACTATTTTACAGGGTCGGGCATATAAGAAACGGGTCGATATTATTTTAGTATGCCCTACCAAGTGGAATATTAATTATATGCCTGCCCATAATATGGCTTTTTAAGCCCTACCAAGTGGAAAATAAAATAATATGCTTGTTTAAATTATTCTTAGTCCCTTTTGAATGGTATTCGATAAGAACCAGTACGGAGACTTATAATTTAAAAGGGTCACGTGTTCAAAACAGTAACAACAACAAACAACTACTCACGGAGAAAGAAAAGGTCTAGTATTTAAATAGGAGGAAAAAGACTTTTTAAAATGCCTTTTTAGTCAGCAGAGTTTTAATTACTTTTCCATTTTATTATATTTTAATATAGACCATTACTATAAAAAAAATCATCATCAGTTCATTAATAATGGTAAATTATGTACTTTTATTATCTGAAAAAATAGGTTGATTGTGGTTTCGGGAAGTGAAAGGTAACAAAAATCCATGGTATGGTAGAAAAAAACAATGTATACTATAGACTCACAAATCTAAAATATGTATTTGACACATTGTAATTCATAATTAATTTCTTTTCTTTTTAAGAATTATAATTTTAAAAGCATCTTACATAACTATGAATGGTAATACGTCAAATAGAAGTATAATGAGAGATATATATTTTTGTGAAACCTTAAAATTCATCAAGTAATAAAAAAAAAAAAAAAAATCAAATACGAGTTCTCGGGAAAAAGAACAAATGATGAAACTATACTTAGTTGAGATATGTTTTACAATCAGTCTTAAAACATTATCATCTCACCCAAGGAGTAGGTCTTGTATGAAACCGTATCATGACATGAGACAATGAGAATGAGTGTAACTAGGGCATTGACTATTAACATTTTGATAGAGGTAGGTGTTAATTTGTGTGGTCTCATACAAATTTTTGTCCTCAAAAGAATATATGTCTAATTATAATATCTTATAGTTTGAATTAAAACTTATGTTAATTTCCGAGTTCTATAAGAAACAAGAATATAATACGTCAGATAGTCGTATATAAAATAACACGACGTTTTTTTTTTCATTAGTTAATTTGATTAGTTGACAACAAAACATTGGCGCACTTATAATTATGCTCCTTGTCTAGAAATGCAATAAAAAAATATACACTGATCTTACGTAATTTATTTTGGGTCGGTCTCCGATCCAATAAAACATATTCATTGTATAAATTTTTTATTTAATGTTATCATAATAATCATTCAATAACATGTTTAATGTATAAATTATGTTCAGTATTAATTTATAAGAGTATACAATGAATTTAATTTCACAAGGTGATGAACAAGTTTTACAAAAAAAAAAAATATTTTTATTTTTATTTTCCAACTTGTCTGTTTGATTCAGAAAAATCTTCCAATTTCTATCACATGTTTGATTTTGGTCTTGGACATTTATGTCCAAAATCAATGAACCGTTAACCACTCTCTGATAATAATATTTAGGGCTGACAGTTAACGTCATTTGAATTACTAAGGGGCGCTTGGTTAACAACTCTTCAATGATAATGGAAATGAGATTGAAAATTAGTGTAATTAGCATGTTTTATGAGAACAAAATCACTACCCCTCCTCCTAAATAAGGTAATCACTACTCCATTTTGATTACCCTATTCTCTTCCTACAATCAACCTCCTCAATCACTATCCCATTCCTCCAACAACAACCATTTGTTGTCAACTTCTATTCCAAAATTGGGGCATGACACTAGCAATGGTGTCACCATTGGAACACTCCTTCCCCTAACATATCATTTTTCTTATGAGGGCGTAGATGGAAATAAATTTTCATTCCCATTACCATTGAAGAATTGTTAACCAAGCGCCCCCTAAGTACATCCATCATCTGTATTTGACAATTTAATTGGTGGGATAACAATTTTCTGTGTTGTATTTGATTGTATCAATTTTGAAAATTATTGTACAGATAGTTTTATAAAATAATTGCGATGGGTGTTAATAGTGCCGCCTAATATTTTACGTACTTGTAGACTTTATTCAAACAGAAGCAGAAGGATGATTGTGTTTATTGTGTATTTTATTGCATACGTGATCCGTCTCTAGTAAATTAATGACCTAATATTCATCATTTATTTGTAGCGTATTACGTATGTATAAATAAATCGTATGAGCTGAATTTGAGCCTTTTTCTTTCGTTGAATAACAATAGTAGTATATATTATTCGTAAGCGTGATTCACCACGTTGGGGTAGTTGTCTAGATAAAATGTCTATTATTTCACTTATAATTATTTATATACTAAAAATAAAAAATTATATTCGCATTAAATTATTATAATTAATAAAATATCAACTACAATCCCCGGACCTACACAAAAGACGAGTATTGTTTTACATGAAAGGGTTCATCAACCACAATTATTTTTTTATATTTTTTATCAAATATTTAGTAATTTTAGTTAAATACTTGATATATTGAATTTTTTTTAAGGCACCTAACTTATACTCCATCCGTGCGTCTCACTTTTCTTTTTTGGTTGTCCCACATTAAGTGTCACATTCCATAAATGGAAAAAACAACACTCTACTACATATAAACTTTAACCTTCAAATTCACACAATATTACCAAAAATGTCACTCATTCAATCCACTTTTCAACACTATTCATTACTTTTCCACCATATATTAATAAACAAATACACTTTCTTAAACCATTCAACCAAAAGAAATGAGACGCTTAGACTGGGACGGAGGGAGTACTTCGATATTGTAATACTATATTACACATATATTATTTAAATAGTAAAAGAAAATGGTAGTAGTTGATACACTTGATCATTAGTAAAAATATTATTGATCACCATTCTTGATACTTTTGATGAAATTTTTAATACTTTTAATTAAGTACTTGATATTTTAAACATTTGAAAACAATTCCACGACAAGAATTATTATAAACAATTTCTATATAAATTAAGTTTTATCTAAAAGACGGCAAATTAACAAAATGAAAAGATTAAAAAAAAAAAAAAAACTTCAATTATTTCATGCCTGATTAAAGATTCATTCCGACTTCAATTGGTTGACGAAGTTTACATCATAACTAAATTATTACTTATTAGTAGTATATATTACTACTACTATTTAAAAGTTCCAGCAATCACCACAAGAGGGGGACCACCCGAACCCGCAACTCCGAACCACAACCGCAACCACCACAAGAGGGGAACACCACCCCATCACAATAGGGAAATAAATTTCCTCTCCGTGTCTCGAACCCAAGACCTCTAGGTCTTAGGTGGTGGCCTCAACCACTTGAGCTACCAACACTTGACTATGTTAAGTGAATTTATTGTATACGTATATTAGGAAAATTTATTGGCCTGATATTAGTCATTTATTGTGGCGTACGTATGATGATTATGAGAAAAATAAGCCACACAAAGTTACAAACTGAAATTTAAGCCTTTTCTTAATTTCTTTAAATATCAATAATATGGTAATTACTGATAAACGTAATTTTTGGTATTTAAAACTGAATATATAAATTTGGGTCTATCAATAAACTTAAGAAGAATTTCATATTAAGACCCAAATTTTAGGTTATGTCTCAATATAAGTATTCATTTTAAAAGTGTCTCAATTTTTACTTTTTTTTTTTCAATTTAAGGTTTGTTTTAATTTTTTTTGTCTCAATTCAAGACTCAACAAACAATTATTTTTCAAATTAAATTCATACATTAAAAAAAATTAGAGACATTCGTCATAAATAAAAATAAATTTATTAATTAATTTTTTTAATAATATAAGGTATATTTTTAATTTTTATTTTTATCATCGTGCATTAATTTAGTTTGAAAATTTAATTTATTGTTTACAAAAAAATGATAACTAGCATTTTGAAATTAAATTAAAATTAATATTTTATCATATAAAATGGAAAAAGATTATACGGAGAAATGCTAAT
This sequence comes from Ballota nigra, assembly GCA_947034835.1. Taxonomy (NCBI): domain Eukaryota; kingdom Viridiplantae; phylum Streptophyta; class Magnoliopsida; order Lamiales; family Lamiaceae; genus Ballota; species Ballota nigra. The sequence goes on along the minus strand of OX344723.1, from coordinate 41,220,909 downwards.
TTTAATTTTAAAATGCTAATTATCATATTTTTTAAAACACTAAACTAATACCCAATTATAAAAATTAGAAATATATATTATATTAATAAAAAAAGTTAGTATATTTTTTTAAATAAATAATTTTTTTATAACGAATTTCTCTAGAAATTTTTTCATATTGTATTAATTTAATTTAAACAATAATTATTTGTTGAATCTTGAATTAAGACATAAGAATTTAAAACAAACCTTAAATTGAGAAAAAAAAATAAAAATTGAGACTTATAGATTGAGACACTTTTAAAATGAATACTTGTATTGAGATATAACCTAAAATTTGAGTCTGTAATTTTTCCATAAAGTATGATATTTCTATTGTTTGAAAATATATTCGTTTTTTACCTGATTATTTAAAAATAAAAACTAGTTTTACTATACTATATGAATTATGAAGGATCAGTGTGAATATTTTGTCAACGCCCTGTACTGGCAAAAAACAATTTTTATTGGGACATAAATCGCTTAATTTCAGCTGTGTGAATACTGTGGAATTTTTATCGAGCTGGAGATAACATCATTCCACGTGTTTTGGGCCTAGCTGTCCTTGCAACACGTTTTTAACAATTTCATTTGGAAAAGTAGAAAATGATAGGTTTTGGCACTTTTAATTTATTTTTATGTCCGATGTATATTATTTTATGCCTTTTGGTATTTCTCTCACTTTTCTTCTTACTTTATTCTTTTTGTGTTTGCAACATCAAGATATAGAAAAAAGGAACACATTATGTCCCAATTTTATTTTTTATTTGACTTTTTTTTAATGTGAAATTTGATTTTTATTATTTAAATGATTAATTTTTTTTAATGATAACGTATTATTCAATTTAAATGCATAAAATAAAATGCAGATATTTTTTTATAATTAGTTGTGGAATAATGTATAATTTAAAAGTGTTTGGAGGAGGGTGAATAGTGAAATGAGAACATTATACAGACTTGTTTGATTTTTCACATACATTAAAAAAAATTGAAAAAAAAAATTTAATATGTAAAATTTTGTTACAACCTTATTTAATAAGTGTTATATGTTTTAATATAATTAATGCATAGGGTTATATTAGTAAAAATATTAAGAAATTAAGATTAAATTTTGTGTGAGATTGTCTCATAGTACGAGACTAATACTATTTGATATACTTTTTACTTTAAATGTGTCACTTATTAATTAAAAAATTGTCACTTTAAAAAAATGATTATAGTTTTGTTAAAAGTGAGTTATCGTTTTTCTTTAAAACCATTGTTGCATTTTATTATAATCCTATCATTTTTTTTATTTGGTCGGTCTCATACTATGAGATGGTCTCATACTATGAGATAGTCTCACACAAGTTTTTGTCTTGTAAGTCTTGTGTAGGATCGTCTCATTGTATGAGATCATCACTATTTGATTCACCTTTAACTTAAAAGATATTGCTTATTAATTAAAAAGTTGTCACTTTTAAAAAGTGATAAATTTTTTACAAAAAACGATAATATTTTTGTTAAAATTGATTTATCACTTTTTTTAAAAGATATTATCACGTTTTATTATAATTGTCTCACTTATATTTTAATTTAATCGGTTTCATACTATAAAATGATTCCACACAATTTTTTTTTTATAAATATTACTTTTATATAAAAACAAGCCTATATATTTAGAATATCATAAAAGCAAAACAAACTTGTATAATTGGAACGGATGAGTATTAGATGAGACAGTGTTTTTTTTTTTTTTTGGATGAGATAGTGTTAAAACAAAAACTTCTATGAAACTTGGTCGGAGAAATTTTAAACATACTCAACTATTTATTGCATTGTAAATGGAAAGTTTAGTTTTAACCCGAGAGGATGTGTTGAAATGTTTTTCGATCAAATTTCATTAAACTCATCAAATTATTGGATATTTTTCATTTAAACCACCAAAATATATATATATATATATATATATATATATATATATATATATATATTTTGTCATAATGCATACAAACTATCAAAATTTGATACATAATTCATTAAACTTAATTTTTGATCAATTTTTTCCACACAAAAAAAAAAAAAAAAAAAAATTAAAAAAAATCGTACACATGTTTTAGAAAATGATATTTTCTAAAAAATCTTCATAATTTCATTTCAATTGAAACGAAAACTACTCAAAAATCATCATCAATTATATCATCTACTGTTTCACATATTCGTTCCACCATACACGGCCTCGTGTCTTCATCTTTTGACATCGTCCTCCATCTCATGCGTCACCTTCCTGCGTTGTTTGCCGTTAATTGAATATATTTTACAAAAATACCTCTTATATGTTAAAATTAGAAAAAAAAATTGGCTAAATATAAGTCTAATGGTTTATGTGCTAAAAAGCTGAAAGTTTATATGTATTAATGCCAAAAAAAATATAATTTGGTGGTTTAAATGTAAAATAGTCAACAGTCGGCGGGTTTCGTACAATTAAACCCTATTTTTCTTGTATTGAAAAATTAATGTTTATCTCCTTTAAAAAAAAAAAAAATTAATTAATGTTTATCCAGTTTCACAAAATAATTCACTACTACAATTCTTTGTCGCCGAAAGATGAGGTGCCAGAGAATATGCGCCAAGCAAGAACGCTTCGTTCCCAAAATTTTTATATTACATCCATCATTGTCTCTTGACCCCTCCCACCACCCCAACTGGTCTCAAGCTGGAACAAAAAAACCCCCCAATTTTTATAAACAAAAGAAAATCACCTCAAAACCCCATCTGCAGATTCAGATTGAATCGAGGAAAAATCAAAGATGAGTAGCTTCAATGATAATTTCCCATCCTTCTTCAACAATCGATGGCTAGTTTTTGTGGCAGCAATGTGGATACAATCCTGCGCCGGGATTGGGTACTTATTCGGCAGCATATCGCCGGTGATCAAGAGCTCTCTCAACTATAATCAAAAGCAAGTTGCGAGATTAGGGGTTGCCAAAGATTTAGGGGATAGCGTTGGGTTTTTGGCAGCTAGTTTAACTGAGATTTTGCCGCTGTGGGGGGCGCTCCTTGTGGGGGCGATTCAGAATTTTGTTGGGTATGGTTGGGTTTGGCTTGTTGTTACTGGTAGAGTTCCTGTTTTGCCATTATGGGCTGTGAGTATCTAATTCCATTTTCATCTACTTTTCTTTTTATTTTTGAGGTTCATTCATTCATTGCCTTATTCTGATCAAGAATCTATTTAATTAATCATTGGTTTGAAGAGATTCTTAGTATGATCTGGGATTCTTGGTTGCTATTTGTTGGTTAATTTTAGATTCTGAACTGATGAATAAAAGTAGCTGAGGCTGAGCTTAATTTCTGATCTCAGATATTGGAATATTTGGAGCTCTTTTTTTTTTTCCTTATTGTTTTGATTCTTGAGTTGAGTTGGCTTCTGATTGAAGTGTGTGATTCTGGATTATTTCATCCCTGTTATTGGCCAAAAATGTTTACATTGTTGCTGACCCTGTAAAATGATATTTTTCTTGGTAGCAGGGATGAAATTGAAATATCTATTAATCATGGGATAATAACATGCCTACAATAAATGGTGGGATGTTGCTATAAAATCATTTCACATAATGTAAGAAAAGTTAACAAAATTGTGCAATTTCTGTGCCTATATCCTCATATTCTGCAATTCTTGATTTGTGCAATTTTATTATCTTTCTCTTCGTCTTTATCAATTGATTGTGTCCTTCCTTACGCAGATGTGTGCTCTTATCTTCATCGGGACAAACGGGGAGACCTATTTCAACACAGCAGCATTGGTTTCTTGCGTCCAAAACTTCCCCAAAAACCGAGGCCCTGTTGTGGGAATACTCAAGGGGTTTGCGGGCTTAAGTGGAGCAATCTTGACGCAGATATATACGGTGATGCATTCTCCAGACCACGCTTCGCTGCTATTCATGGTTGCAGTGGGACCCACGATGGTGGCCATTGCTCTAATGTTCGTTGTTAGGCCTGTTGGAGGTCACCGCCAATTAAGGCCTTCCGATGGGCTTAGCTTCTCGATCATTTACAGCATATGCATCATTTTGGCCTCTTACCTAATGGGGGTTATGCTCGTCCAAGATCTAATGGATGTGAGCTATACGGTCATCACAATCTTCACAGTGATTCTCTTCTGCCTTCTGTTGATTCCCATTGCTATCCCCATCACGCTGTGTGTGTCCCAAGAGCGTAGGTCAGAATCAGAGGCAGAGGAGTCATTTCTGCCTAGCGGAAACCAACAAGAGTCGAGCAAATCAGGAGATGATTCTCATGATATAATCTTCAGTGAGAGTGAAATGGAAGATGAAAAGCCAAAAGCAACGGATTCGCTTACTGCGGACGAGCGCCAAAAGAGAATCGCGCAACTACAAACACGACTAGCCCAAGCTGCAGCAGAAGGAGCCGTGAGAATCAAGAAAAGAAGGCCGCGCAGAGGGGAGGATTTCACTATGATGGAGGCATTGATAAAAGCTGATCTTTGGCTTATCTTTTTCTCTCTTCTTTTAGGGTCCGGCTCGGGTTTAACTGTCATTGACAACTTGGGCCAAATGAGCGAGTCGTTGGGGTATGACAATACACACGTGTTCGTTTCCATGATCAGCATTTGGAACTTTTTGGGACGTATTGGCGGCGGTTACTTCTCCGAGAAAGTCGTCAGGTGAAAACTTCGTATTCGGATAAATATGTTTGCTTTTTTTGCAAAATGAAGCAAAATTAATTGTTATCACTGAGCAAAATTAGTTGATGAAATCAATGGACGAGTGATAGGATTGTTATTATTTCGAAACATTATGCTTTATTTTGCAAAAGTGAAGCATTGGATTTCGGATATATTCATTCTTTTTAAACACGAAACGTTGAGATATATTTATATATTTTGCCTGCATGTCTTCCATTCTTTCTCACAAAAAACTGAGATACTCCTAACAGGGACTACGCGTATCCAAGGCCGGTATCATTGGCCGTTGCTCAAGTCATAATGGCGATCGGGCATTTCTTCTTTGCAATGGGTTGGCCCGGGGCAATGTACATTGGAACTCTCCTCGTAGGCCTCGGGTACGGGGCCCACTGGGCGATTGTACCGGCTGCTGCCTCAGAGCTGTTTGGCTTGAAAAGGTTTGGTGCGTTATACAATTTTCTAACCCTAGCCAACCCGGCCGGTTCTTTAGTGTTCTCGGGTCTCATCGCGAGTTACATATATGACCGAGAGGCAGAGAGACAAGCTGGGGGGCTAACCGGTACTTTGCTATCTTCCTTTTCGAGTTTTGTACGTGTGGACGAGCCTCTAAAATGCCACGGCGCCATTTGCTTCTTCCTGACATCGTTGATCATGTCGGGACTTTGCATCATTGCCACCATTTTGAGCATGATTCTCGTGTATCGAACAAAAACGGTCTATGCTAACCTCTACGGTAGGACTCTGAATTAAGTGTGAATGACGAGACGAACGAGAGGTTCTGCAGTACGAAAGATTCGTGCGATTTGATGTGATTTTATTATCGTCTTTCGTTGTTTGTATTGTTTCCTACATCGATGCTGAGAAGCAGTAGGAGTGTGGCTTAAGCATTGGAATCAATGGAAGCAGCAATATGGGTGGTTGAATAGCCAGATAGTATATTCTTTGAGTGATTTATTATGATATTTTGTGTATGTATTTTGTATTCTTTTTGGTGATATTATTTGTTAAGATTTTGAATCACTAAAGAGAGGCTGTCTAGTGAATTTTTTTCATGGTTTTGTATGTTTAACTTCAGTTACATATTCTTTACAGTTAATTCTCTGTTACTTGTTTTTTTTTTTTGAACACATCTCTTTGTTATTTGTTAGTCATAAACCTATCCATTGATGCTTGGTTTATTGAACCCACATTCGAGCTAATAAGCTTTATATATATGCTAGGGATATCTTCCGAGAAATTGTTATTATTAATTCAAATTATAATAATTAATATTTTTTACTTTAAATCTTTAGTAATAATAGTATAATATTAAAATTTAAGTTGTAATTTAACAAATATGAAATTACTAAAGGGAATGTATTGGTTATAGAGTCTGTAGAATTTTTTTAAACTTTTAAAGGGGGTATTCAATTTGGAATTTCAAAAGTCTTTAAAAATCGTGAGGTATTTAATACGAATTTTAAAAATTCTTAAAAAATCTTTAGATATTCAACAGTCTATGGATTTTAATACTCCATGGATTTTCTTTGATTTTCTTCCAAATTATAAATAAATTTCATTCTCCAAAATTTCTTCTAATAACTAGAGATTTCTACGGATTTTAAAAAGTTTTAAAAAATCTTTAGGTATTCAACAGTTTATAGACTTTCTTTGATTCTCTTTCATTGGGATGTCAATGGAGCGGGGACAGGTGACCATTCCCCATCCCTGCGAAATAAATGGGGAAATTTTTCCCCCCATCCCGCCTCGCCGGGGATCCCCGTCTCGCGGGGATTCCCCATTCCCCGCCTGATTTTTTTTTATCTCATTTTTAAAATATAAAAAAATATAAAATAATATTTAAATTAAAAAAATTAATCATACACAATAATTGCTTTAAGTTGGTGTTAAAAAAAATAATTTAAATAATTTGAAAAACCTCTGATTCTAATATTTTTAATTAACATATATACTAAAATAAAAATTATATAATTTGGAACTAATAACATAATATTAAACAAAATATAGATGTAAATTTGAATAAATAGTTAATTGAGTAGGAAATCATGAAATATTTATTTATAATTTACTTTTAAATTTAAATTATATATATATATATATATATATATATATATATTAATTATATAAAAAATAATGTGAGTCCCGCGGGGAATGAGATGAGGATCTCCCAGGGCTGGGAATACTATCCCGGTCCCCACCCACGGGGATCGGGATTCCTCGCTCCGCTGTCAAGTCCACTCTTCAAAAAATATAAATAAATTTCACTCTCCAAAATTTCTTCTAACAACCATAGACTTCTAATGAGAGCGAGGTATATCGGTGATGAAAATGAAGATGAGAATAATAATGATGAATAATAATATATTTTTTTAACTAACTTATTTTTTTTTTCTAAACAATATATTTGGATAACATTTTTTATATACAAGTGTGTTCCATATACATTTGCATCAATGGTTCCAGCGCCGGAGTTTATGGAAATCCATGTAAATCAATAAAAAAAAAGTGTATTCCACAATTCTGTAAAGTCTATAAAAATCCAAGTAAATCAATAAAAAAAAGTCAGTCAAACTCTGCATGGAGTCTATAGATTTTCTAAATCCACATACTTTTTAAAGTCCAAAAAAATCCAATAAAATCGCAATTGAATACACCCCTCTAAATATAAATAAGAAATACGTTCTAATAAAAACTCGAATTACACCAAATAAAGTTGACATTTAAAATCCCCACCCCCCACAAATTCAAATTTATACATACAAAAAGAGTGTGTATACAGTGAAATGGATTTGTGTATAAACTTGGATCCAAATAGCAAATAAGAGTCCAAATATAATCTGCCCATTAACTAAACAACCAATTACTACAAGCCCAATAACTAAACAACTCATTACCTATTCCAAATTTGCATTTTACGTATTCCAATTTGGGGGGATATGTTACAAGTGTATCCCCAGTTCTACCAAAATCCAGAATTAATCGACGCTGATATTCAATATTCCAAAACAATAAGAAGATTTAGATGGTGAAACGCAATACCCGGAGAATAAGAAGAAATTTCCAAGTTATGGATAAATTTAGCGAAATTGTACATCAGCTAGCATTGGTGACTTCAAATTCCACATCGCAACTGTCTGTAACATGTACTTAAATGTATAGGTATCTATGTGTAACAATATTAATATGACGAATTTCGGCCAATTTGATTAAACACCCTTCAATGTTATGATTTTGTTGAAAGAAGAACACTAATATAATTATCAGTGAACTAATACTCATCAGTGAAGAGAACTAATACTCTTTAGTGGAGGTGACTAATACTCTTCACTGAAGGGGACTAATACTCTTTAATAAAGATAACTAATACTCACAGTTAAGTACCAACTTTTACTCTTTAATAAAGGGAACTAATACCCTTCAATGAAGGGGACTAATACACTTCAGTGAAGGAGACTGATACTCTATAGTGAAGATAACTAATACTCATACAAGAACCAACTATTACTCTTCAGTGAAGACGAGGAAGAGGAGGAAGAAGAGGAAGAGGGGGAAGAGGAAGAGGAGAAAGAAAAGGAAGAAGAGGAGGAAGATGAAGAGGAGAAAGAAGAGGAAGAGGAGAAAGAAGAGGAAGAGGAAGAGAAAGAGGAAGAGGAAGAGGAAGATGAAGAAGAGGACGATGAAGAGGAGGAGGAGGAAGAGGAAGATGAAGAAGAGGAGGAGGAGGAAGAAGAGCAAAGATAATAATAGGCAGACAAGGATTTTCACATAAATTCTAATTTCTATAGCAAATAATTCTCAAGCCTATTTCGCTACAAGCGGTTTTAACTACTGAAATTTAAAAGGGAATTAAGCCACTTTACCAGAGCGGAACCCTATGGTAAGGATTTCTAAATATCTATTAATGGATTCGGCTCGCATCGGACAGCCTTAGACACGTCTCAAGTAGGTGGAGCAACCATACAGGTATCGAGTCCAAAAGAAAACTCAACACGAAATAGATAAGTAATTCCAAGAGACAGTTTATTTAATATAAAATTTGTGGCCGTGGGAGAATGATTAGGCGTGAAATTGTCATGATTCGTAGCGAGAAATGCCCAAGTTTTAGTCGATTTTGTTGAGTATTTAAAGTCAATTGAGTACTATTTCTACACATTGATGAATTTGTCTCTTTGAAATGCCATAGCTTATTAGTAGTGTATGAAATTGGCCTCTGAATAAGGGGCTGATGTATGCTATTCAATATCCGGCAAGTAGCTCTCTATAGAGAAAGTTCCACGTCCGGAGTAGGGATTCCTGTTCGTCTATTTGGGACGGGGTGGGGTTCCTTGATATGTTGGTGAAGTATCTGGACGCCTCGAACAACACTTTTGTGGAGCCCCATGTCATGTAAAGAGAGCTTACGGCGGGTTAGAAGGTCATCCTATTAAATTAAAATAAAAGGGGTTCGGCAAAGACTACACTATCGAAGGGCTTGCTATTTAAGATAAGAAGGGTGATTTCAAGGTGAGAGAGACTTGGGAAAGAGGCGGATTGCGGCGAAGATAAAACCTTTCGGAAAAACGAGTCAGTGTAGTGCCTATCCTAGACCTAGAAAGTTTCAAGGATGTTATGCCAGCTGAATTGCCTAAAAGATTGCCGCCTCAACGAGAAGTGGACCACAAGATTGAGCTTGTGCAAAACGGCCTTATTTGATCTTATTTATGGTCTTAGTCAGTTAACAGTCAGGGCTTCTTGGGTATATGTTTTTCCTTGGACTTGGTTTTTCCTCCTACTTGTGGGTGGTATGCTGGTTTGAGACAGATGGGATGAATGGTCGTCCAAAATCCCTTGTCGCTAATTCGCAGATGTGAAGGAACTGTGAATCCACTTCTTTTTAAGAAAACACTTGAATTCGCGAGCATCATAGAAGTCTCGGCTCGGATCTAGAAAGCGTGGTACTTGCATTGGAGATCCTTTTCGCTAACATAGGTAGCTTACCATTGGGTAGGTCATCATCTGAGAAGGATATGGCCATCGGTGCAGTGAGAATTCCTACCACATTATATAGGTCGGTGGTTTCTACAGGTACCTGGGCATCATTCAACTGTCCTAAAACTCGGTGGTGAAGTGAAAGTCTCGGGTGAAGCAATTCATGGGTTCTCTCTCTTACACGATTCTTCACTCGTGTGCGACTCATGAGTGAGGAGACACATCACATCTGAGGGGCGTGATAAACCTCCTGATAAGACTGATTCATAAATATACTCTTCTGGAATATAAGGGGTATCGGTAATGACTCTGCCCTTCTTTTTTGAATCGTATTACCGATATCTAATTAGATTGTAGACATGATTTGAAACCTAAACCTAAAGGTGAACTCACAGATCCAGACCCCCAAACTTATCAAATAAAAAGAGAAGAATGGTTTTCTTTCGCACTACGACGAGGGACTGACCCAACTCCGAGGTCTATCCGCTCCTGGGGCTGTCTGATCCCTAGTGTTAGCTCTAGCTCACACAAGCTAGGTTAGCGTGTTACTGGGTTTACTAGTTGCCACCCTTTGCCCCCGCCACCACAAAACAACAGGCCCCAACATACCGCCATTGATCCACTTTGACCTACCTTCTATATTCTATGTTACATGTAGATGGATAGAGCGCGAAAAGAGGAGTTCGTAGGACTTTGAATCGGCCAAAACGGACGCCCGGTTGAGGAGATATGAAGATTTTACGAACAAATGTACTGCTGCTGAAAAGTGCTCGAGCGAGAGCACTCGAGCGCCACCGCTCGAGCATGTTGCTCGAGCACCGAAATCGTCCAGAGAGTTTTGCCCACTCGACCAGCTCGAGCGCCTCCGCTCGAGCATGTTACTCGAACGCCCAAAAACTTACAGAAACATTTGCTCACTCGACCGCTCGAGCCCCTACACTGTTCGACCTACATAGCTCGAGCGCCCCCCCCCCCCCGAGCGGGTGCTACTCGAGCACTTTCATGTTTTTGCCTCCGGATTCATTTTTCAGCCCATGAGTTCCCGATTCGGCCCGACGCTTATATATACTCGTCCCAAACTCGTTTTTGGGAGATTATCACACACCACTTGATACCACATCACTTTTAGAGTTAATTTTTGGAGAGAGAAAGAGGAGAAGAGACGAGCAAACTTAAGTTTCACGTGTAATCGAGGTTTACTTACGAATTCATAGTTCGGTTTTGATTTTTAGGTTCTTTCCTTTAGTTCTTTGTTCTTGAATACTTGAGACTTTGTTTTATTAATTTAATTTCAGTTCTTAGCATTTATTTCTTTAAACCCTAGTTTATGTTTGATAACTTTTTAGTTAAAATCATTATGTTCATGTTCGTTACTTCTTTGATTGTTTTTGTTTCCGTAAAAATCATGTCTAGTTAAAACCCTTGCATGCTTGCGGTAGGATGAACTCGTAGAAGTAGGATGTGGGTACGTAATTAGGGTAATTCGTGACGTTTAGTTTTAATTCTCTTAATTAATGAATTCTTAAAATCAATCTTAACTTTACCTTTGAATTTCGTTCGAAAAGTGTTCGAGAGAAGACGATCTTATCACTCTTTAACAACTAGTAGACTTAATGAGAGAGTTTAGAAAGGGTTAATTAATCTACCAGTTTATCTAGGGAGGACGACCGCATCACCTTAGTTAAATTAGGGTCTCGTTAATTAAACACAATCTATTAACTTGTTAGTGGATTAGTGAAGTCGATTGTTAGGATAAAGTATTAGGGTTTGAATTCTTGAGCTTTCATCTTACAATCTTTTACTTAGGTTATTTCTTGCACGTCACGGTTATCTTGATTATGTACCTGCTCCGTTAGTATACGTAGGAATTCCTATCCTGAGCATCATCATCTCATATTTCAAAACACACTTCTACGTTCTTAGTTTAATTTTTCTTTTTGAGTTCGTAGAGTAATTTAGTTTAGATTATATTTTCTTTTCAAAAACCCAAAAAAAAAACATACACTCATATTAATTACGATGCGTAGATCTTCAGGGATCTATTCGCATACATACCTTCCCTTGAGTTCGATAATACTTGGTCCCTATACTTGCTCATACTACAGTGAACCCGTACTCTTGCGGGGAAACTACTAGTAGAAAGCTAGTATTTTTGGTTCAAGTCAATGGCGCCTTTATCGGGGATGGCGTTATATATCTTTTGAATAGGACTTGTAGATAGCTTAGTAGTTAGTAGTGAGTGCTTTATTTTTTTTTTTTATTCTTACGTGTTCGGCAGTTGCATTTTTATTCTTTTGTTAGTGTTTCAGGTTTATGAAAATACGCTCGCAAGATGATACGAGCGAAGAGAGACTACAAATAGATCCTGAGACAATAGCAAGAAGAAACCGAGCCTTTTTAAGAAGGATGAATGCCGCCGGGGGAGAGAACGATAACATGGACATCAGTAATGAGTTGGATGATGCTGCTAATGAGTTTAATCAGAGAGTGGACCGGGTGGACGGCACTGAAGGGAATACCAGTCAGAACCAAGTTCCGTTAGGGGAAAGCCAGAGCCAAAACCCGGGAACACAGAATCAAAACAATCCAGCTCACAACCTTGTCCAACATCCTCAGAACAACCCTGCATACCCACAAAACAACTTACCTTATCCTTACCTATACCCACCATACCCTTATCCACCATACCCGTACCCTCCACCTCCTATTTACAACCCACCACCAGTCCAACAAGTACCCGTATCACCTGTTATTCCTCAGTACGTTCCTCAGAACGCCGATCAGAACATGACTATTCGAGGAAGGTTTGCGGCACAAACGCAATGGTACTATGATGGAGTGGCATTGCCCCCTGTAGAGGCGAACAACTTCTCAATTTCCCCTGGAATTCTAAAGCTGCTTACCGAGAATCAATTCAAGGGGGAGGTTGGGAAGGAGAATCCTCATACTCATCTGAGGAGTTTTCTGATGATCGCATCCACATTCAATTATAACGGCATGTCTGAAGATGCCAAGAGGCTCAGGCTGTTCCCATTCTCTTTGACGGGAATAGCTAAGGAGTGGTACGATAACACGCTTCCACGGGGAGGTGTAACCACTTGGGCCGAGCTCGAGCGTCTGTTCCTCGAGCGATTCTACCCTCCATCTAGAACCATTAGAGCAAGGATAGAGATCTCTTCTTTCTACTAGAAGCCAGGAGAAGACTTACGTCAAGCGTAGGAGAGATACTCCAACATGTTGATTGAGTGCCCGCAGCACGGGTACAATGAGAGAGATATCATGGCATTCTTCTATAGTGGAGCCAGCAAGGCTGGTCAAGCCCATTTTGACGCGTGTGCTAATGGAGCGTTTCTGAACCATGGTACAGCTAGATGCAGAGAGATCGTTGACAATATTGTCACGAATGTCGGGCAGTGGAATGAGGATCCAGAATTTCAGAGGGCATATCAGATTGAGGAGAGTGAAGGGACGAGGAAGCTGTTGATGGCTATGATGACATTGAGGTTGGGCAGAACTTGGTTGGAGGGAATGTAGCAGTGAGTGAGCCAGTTCAGCAAGAGGTAGCCAACTATATGGGAGGATCTTACTACAATCAAGACGGGTATCCACAAGTTGGCAATCAATTTGGAAGACCTTCTTATGGCCAACCATTTGTACCACCTGGTCCACAACCTCCTCAAAATCAATGGAGGAATAATCAAGGCTATCAAGAAGGACAACAACCTCAACAAAATCAATGGAGAAAGAACGAGAATTTTTCATATGCCAATCCGAAGGCCGGAATTACAGTTTCTCCAGGTGTTGATCCAGGTTCAAAACCTCCGGGTGGAGAAGGCGGTTCCTCAACTGATGAGATGTTGAGAGCTATCCTTCAAAAGGTGGAGGAAGGAAGCAAAAGATTGTCCTCTTTGAAGTATGATGTTAAAGAGTTGCATAAGAAAGGTGATCAGCGTGATCAAGAACTCCAGAAGAGAGATGTAGAGCTGAATCGAATTCAGCAAGAGAACAACCGGCGGTTCACTTCCATAGAGTTCCAGATGAGCCAGATTGCAAAATTATTGGGAAGAGAGCCGGCTAAGTATCCTTCTATGCCGGAGGGGAACCCGAAAGAGCATTGCAAGGCGATCCAGTTAAGAAGTGGAACCAACTATGATGGTCCCCAGATGCCTGCTGATTCTGAGATGCCCCAAGGAGACATTGAGATAAAGGGGAAAGAGCCTAAGAAGGATAGAGATGAAATTGAGGAGGTAGGAGTTGAGAAGAAGATAGAGGGTGAAGGGACTCAAGAGAGCAAAGAGCCTGAAGAGGAAGGCATTGAGGAGATTGAGAGAGTTCCTAAGTGGAAGAAGGCAAAGGAAGCAAGAGAGAAAGTGAAAGAGACCGAGCGTGATGAATGGGGGGTACCCAAATTGGTGATACCCGTCTCGTATCCACAGCGCTTCATGAAGAAAAAGCTTGATGAGAAATTCGCTAAAGTCCTTGATGTTTTTAAGAAATTGCATATTAACATTCCTTTTTATGATGCTTTGGAACAGATGCCTAACTACGCCAAGTTCCTGAAGGACTTGATAGCGAAGAGACGGCGTGTAGATGAGCCCAAGTTAGTGCAGCTGAACCATGAGGTGAGTGCATTAGTGCACAAAGCGCTTCCACCAAAGTTGAAGGATCCCGGGAGTTTCACAATCTTATGTGATATCGGGAATGGAGTTAAGAAGGGAGCATTGTGTGACCTTGGAGCAAGCATTAATCTGATGCCATTGTCGCTTTTCAAGAAGTTGCAAGTGTGAATGTGAAGGGATCGATTTGAGTTGAAAAATGAGAGTTGTGATTGCTTGAGTGATTATGAGAAGAAGGTGTGATGAAGAATATGAGTTGTGGGAAAGAGCAAAAGAAAAAAATGAGCTCACATGTTTGTGCAAAAAAAGAAAAAAAAAGTGAAGTGATTGAAAAAAGTGAAATGAGTTAGAAAAAAAAAAAATTTAAAGTGTTGAGAGTATTGGAATTGAAAGTGTGTTGATTGAAAATGTTTGAAGTATTTTGTTCCTAATCTCGAAGTACTAAAGTTTGAGTTTCTATTCTCCATTCACTTAAGTCACGTATCCATATTGTTATCCCACCTGTCCAGAGAGCCTACATTACAACCTTGAAAAAGTAATTTTTTATTCGACATTGATTTCTAGAGTATGGTCGAAGTGGAGAGTGCTTACAAGCCTATGGCTGCTGATATGTGTGATTGATTGATTGAGTGAGTCTCTTATTATTGATATACACTTGTGAGGGAGTGAAACACATCGTTGAGTGCACATCCATGTTTGATCTTGGTGTTTCTTGTTGTTCTTGCATGAGTATGATGAAGGGGGGTGAGTTAGTATACGTGTGATCGATCTTTGAAGCTTGAGTTCATTTACTTGCATGACTTGATTCTTTGACTCATTCCTAACAATTTTACTTGACTTATTATTTCATTGCTTGAGGACAAGAAATAAGGTAAGTTTGGGGGGGTTTATTAGGCGTAAAATTGTCATGATTCGTAGCGAGAAATGCCCAAGTTTTAGTCAATTTTGTTGAGTATTTAGAGTCAATTGAGTACTATTTCTACACATTGATGAATTTGTCTCTTTGATGCTCATAGATGGATAGAGGGCGAAAAGAGGAGTTTGTAGGACTTTGAATCGGCCAAAACGGACTCCCTGTTGAGGAGATATGAAGATTTTACGAACAAGTGTACTGCTGCTGAAAAGTGCTCGAGCGAGAGCACTCGAGCGCCACCGCTCGAGCACCGAAATCGTCCAGAGAGTTTCGCCCACTCGACCAGCTCGAGCGCCTCCGCTCGAGCATGTTGCTCGAACGCCCAAAAACTTACAGAAACATTTTCTCACTCGACCAGCTGGAGCGCTAGTGCTCGAGCCCCTGCACCGTTCGACCTACATAGCTCGAGCGCCCCCGCTCGAGCGGGTGCTGCTCGAGCACTTTCATGTTTTTGCCTCCAGATTCGTTTTTCGGCCCATGAGTTCCCGATTTGGCCCGATGCTTATATATACTCGTCCCGAACTCATTTTTGGGAGATTATCACACACCACTTGAAACCACATCACTTTTAGAGTTAGTTTTTGGAGAGAGAAAGAGGAGAAGAGACGAGCAAACTTAATTTTCACGTGTAATCGAGGTTTACTTACGAATTCATAGTTCGGTTTTGATTTTTAGGTTCTTTCCTTTAGTTCTTTGTTCTTGAATACTTGAGACTTCATTTTATTAATTTAATTTCAGTTCTTATCATTTATTTCTTTAAACCCTAGTTTATGTTTGATAACTTTTTAGTTAAAATTATTATGTTCATGTTCGTTACTTCTTCGATTGTTTTTGTTTCCGTAAAAATCATGTCTAGCTAAAACCCTTGCATGCTTGGGGTAGGATGAACTCGTAGAAGTAGGATGTGGGTACGTAATTAGGGTAATTCATGACGTTTAGTTTTAATTCTCTTAATTAATGAATTCTTAAAATCAATCTTAACTTTACTTTACCTTTGAATTTCGTTCGAAAAGTGTTCGAGAGAAGGCGATCTTATCACTCTTTAACAACTAGTAGACTTAATGAGAGGGTTTAGAAAGGGTTAATTAATCTACCAGTTTATCTAGGAAGGACGACCGCATCACCTTAGTTAAATTAGGGTCTCGTTAATTAAACACAATCTATTAACTTGTTAGTGGATTAGTGAAGTCGATTGTTAGGATAAAGTATCAGGGTTTGAATTCTTGAGCTTTCATCTTACAATCTTTTACTTAGGTTATTTCTTGCACGTCACGGTTATCTTGATTATGTACCTGCTCCGTTAGTATACGTAGGAATTCCTATCCTGAGCATCATCATCTCATATTTCAAAACACACTTCTACGTTCTTAATTTAATTTTTCTTTTTGAGTTCGTAGAGTAATTTAGTTTAGATTATATTTTCTTTTCAAAAACCCAAAAAAAAACATACACTCATATTAATTACGACGCGTAGATCTTCAGGGATCTATTCGCATACATACCTTCCCTTGGGTTCGATAATACTTGGTCCCTATACTTGCTCATACTATAGTGAACCCGTATTCTTGCGGGAAAACTACTAGTAGAAAGCTAGTATTTTCGGTTCAAGTCAGAGAAATATTAGTTCCAGGAAAAAACTAAATGCAATTTTGAAACTAACTCATTGCAAACTAGTATGAATAATTAGTCTATAAAATTTGTTACTTTTTAGAGAGTAACTAATATTTATTTTTTTTTGTTTGAAGAAATGAAGGGATAATTTTATTTCTCTTTTTTTTTTTTAGAAAAATTTGAAGTTTGGTCATACAAATTTCATATCTATCATTATTTTTCAAGAAAAAAAAATCTAAATCATCTAATAAAAAATTGTACAAAATAATAGAAATTTATATCTAAAATTTATAATTTAATAGTCTATTTCTGTGGCAAAATTTTTTGACAAATAATTTTGGTGAATTTAATAGCAAGATATTACATTGATGGAAAGATTTTTATGAATCATATACACTTTCGGACACAATATTATTTCCAAAATAATCATACAAAAATTAAAAAAATCAAACTAAATCTTCGACCAAACATTTTAGATTTTGCTTATGCGTGGAAATATTCTTGCTAATCTTTTTATTTTAAGATATGTATAATTATTTTGGAAAACTTATTTTTTTAGAGAATAAATAACTTAAAAAAAATGAAGTGGAAATTTATTTTTAGAAAATTTCGAGTTTGATCCAATAAATTATATATATTCATAATCATCTACTCCCTCTGTCCACCAAATTTATACCCAGTTTTCTTTTTTAGTTGTCCGCTAAATTTTTACTCCTTCCATTTTGGAAAAAAACACCACTCACAAATAAATAAATGAGTCACACAGTACCTTATACAATACCCTTACTTTATCTACTTTTTCAATAAAATATAAATTTTTATTAAATTATGTTCCCAACAGTAATGGGGTAAAAATTTCGTGAATGGGGGGAGTAATAAAAAATAGGTACAAAATAATAGAAATTTATATCTAAATTTTACAATTTAATAATTAATTTCAGTAGTAGAATTTTCTCATAAACGATCATTTTATTAAAAAACAAACCTAAAAAAATTCTGTAATACCCTCCGATATATGACATTAAACCACGTGCAAAAAAATAGGACTATTTTTCAGTGACGGAAGTAGTAGTAAATATGATAGTGAAGAGTAATTAATTCTACCTTATTTTATGTAAGGATGACAATGGGTCGGGGAGGAATGGGTACTTAGTTACCAGACCCGTCCCATTCTTTAAATAGGGCGGCCTGACCCGTACTGGGCACGAGGCGGGTGGGGCTATCCATTTTAAATATATTTTTGTTATTTTTAAAATAATACATAATGAATTCCAAATATATACTATAAAAAATATCTATAAAATTGAACTATTGCTATTTATATACTCCCTCCGTCTCAGTTTTATTTTTCCATTTGCCAAAAAAGTCCATCCCAAATTTTATTTTCTCATCCCTAAAATGGAAACTACTTTATTCATTTAAATAATACTTTATTCACCATTCACCATTCCCAATACTATTTTATTCACCATTCATCATTTTCAATACTACTTTATTCATTTTTAAATACTAAAATTCAACTCTCGCATTAAACTCCGCGCACAGTTAAACGGAAAAACAAAACTGGGACGGAGGGAGTATTATATACATTAATAGATATAAAAAGTATATTATATTATGAGTAACTTTCTTGTGCACTTGGTTTATGATGCACTCATTCAACAGTTGAGATTGTTTACACTGAAAAGTATGATTTAATTACACTGGAAAGTGTGGTTAGATTACACTGAAAAGTTTACACAAAAAATCGACTTTCAGTGTAAACTTTTCAGTGTAATCTAATCATACTTTTCAGTGTAATCAACCTACACTTTTCAATGTAAATAACATCAACTGTTTAGTGAATGCACCATGCACCTGATGCATATAAGAGTGTGCATATATTTATATATATTATATAATACTTGTGCATATTTATAGGTATTTTTATAATATATATATTCAAATTTAATATATAAAATGGGGCACGAGGCGGGGCGACCCAAATGGCGCGGGCCAGGTCGGGTTAATATTGACATCCCTAATTTTATGTAATACACCCTATCAAACAGAGTAATGAATGAAAAGACATTTGATAGGTAAATTAAAATTCGGGTGGCGCTTGGTTTGGAAATTCTTCAATGGTAATGGGAATGAGGACAAATATAGTGGTTAATGAGAACAAAAGTTGATCTGTTACACTATTTTCGATCCGAAATAAGGTAATCACTGCCTCATTTGATTACTTTTCTATCTTCTTGTAATCCTCCTCCTCAATCATTCCCCCATGCCACAACTAACAACATCTCTTTTTGCCCATTGTTTTCCAAAACTAAGCACAAAACTAGTGGTATAACCACATGGAGACAATCAATCATCCAACAGATCCAAGAGCGGGGGGAGGGGGGTGAAATTTTTATTTGCATTCCCATTGAAGAATTCAAAACAAATGTCCCCTCATTTTCAATCTTATTACTATGTATTCCCTACGTATACTGTATTCGTGAAGTCGCTGCCCGTCAATCGGCTAAAGCACTTCACTCATTAATCTGTTGATTAATCTTTTAAGCGGTTGTTAATTCAATCCCATTATCGTGAAGTTGCTGCCCGTCAATCGGCTAAAGCACTTCACTCATTAATCTGTTGATTAATCTTTTAAGCGGTTGTTAATTCAATCCCATCATCGTGAAGTTGCTGCCCGTCAATCGGCTAAAGCACTTCACTCATTAATCTGTTGATTAATCTTTTAAGCGGTTGTTAATTCAATCCCATCATCGTGAAGTCGCTGCCCGTCAATCGGCTAAAGCACTTCACTCATTAATCTGTTGATTAATCTTTTAAGCGGTTGTTAATTCAATCCCATCATCGTGAAGTCGCTGCCCGTCAATCGGCTAAAGTACTTCACTCATTAATCTGTTGATTAATCTTTTAACCGATTGTTAATTCAATCCTGTATTCGTGAAGTCGCTGCCCATCTATCGGCTAAAACACTTCACTCATTAATCTGTTGATTTATCTTTTAATTGATTGTTAAGTCAATCTGTTGTCCGTGAAGTCGCTACCCGCAAGCGGCCTAAGCACTTCATTAATTTATCATCGCGGTCCTTACCGCCCTATTACTAAAATCAATGCCGGCCAGCGACAAGAACTCTTTATTAATTGAACGTCACAGTTCTCGACTCGGGGGCACGACGGAAGATCGTACCCCACCTAACCCAACCAATTTCAAAAAAGTTTGACTATTCGAAGGTTACACGGAAGATTCGCCCATCACGGACCCTGTTGTCGAAGACTCTTCCGGGGCATCCGAGCTATCCTGTTTTTAGGCTCGGGGGCAAACCTTATTTGAAGCACAGATCAAGATCGGACCCTGGCCGCAATCAGAGCCCAATCTTGGGGGCAATTGTTACAGCAGGAAATATCCTCGCCTGACAGGAGGTCAAATTCCTGAAGATACACTGACCCGTCAGGATCGAGGGTCTACATTAGAAAAGAGCATTTAATGTATTATATGTCTACTGTTGATCTTTATATTAATAATTGTAATAAATCCCTAAATAAAGGGTTGAGACGAGTTCAGGGCCACTTTTGGGCCTTTGGGGGTGAACCTCTATAAATAGGGGGTCACTGTTGGAGTTATACGTGAAAGTATGTTTTTACTTTGTATAACTCGTGTATCAAACACTTGTTTATGAGAATAATTCTTTTATCACATTTGCTTTAGATATGATTGAATGTTGAATATTTATTGCAAACAGTTCATAATAGTACTAGTTGCATTGTAGTTAATGTTGTGATACCCGATCACGGAAGACAACATTAACAGTTCCCTTGTAACTAAACGTACATTTTCACGACCTAGGTGGAATTGAACAATCCGCCGTGAAAGGTTGATGTGTAAGGCTCAGATTGGTCTGTCTTGACTAAGAGATTGCAGTAACACATTTAGTATGTGTTGAAGAGGACCTACAGCGAGGATACATTCTTCTGTTCTGAAATGTGAAGAATTAGACCTCAGTGGTTGTTGATTTCTTAATCTCCGTCACTAAATAGGACCATGTGTGCTTAATGGTTACTGCTTTGATTCATGTTGGGTGAGAATCATTGTGACTTTGAACCTTGTGCTTTGGGCAGTAATATTAATCATATGACGGTTGCTAAGATTTAATACGAAGAAACGCGTGCGAGTACGGCTCGTGTGATTAGTCCCCTTGGTGGGCTCAGAAGTTTTATCGTACCAAATCTTGCAAGTGAAGAATTAGTTTCTTCGGTACGGATAGTAATGTTGAGCTGTCTTTACTCCAAGGTGAAATATATTAATTAATTTAGAGCTATTCAGAAGCTTAATTAATTAATGGACTTGATAATCTTAAACGTGGGAAATAATAACCGGGAGCCCATATTATCATAATATGGATTAAGATGGATAGTGCAATATTAATTTATTAGTGGTAATAATTAATATTAATGGATTGAATTATATTGGGGCTCAATATTGAAATTCAGAAGTCCATTAGGAGGTCCAATCTTAATTCTCCTTAAAGGCCCCTCAAGTAGCCCATTAAGTAGCCCAATAATGATAAGGTGATTAAAATAAAAAGAATATATTATGCTGATTTTTCTTTGTTTTTTTCGAAAATTATGTATCAAGGAAAGAAAAGATTTTGTTGATTTTCTTGGAAAGATATTATGGAAGATATGTATTCTTGGAATACAAGTATATCTCATATATTCAAGAAAGATCCAAATCTTGGCTTCTACACTTGAAATTTTCGAAAATCACTAGTAAAATAGGTGAGTGAGATTTTTGTGGAATATTTTATTGTGGAGAAAAGAATATATGAGATATATTCAAGATTTCTTAGAGTCTAAGAAAAGATTTTCTCCAAGGCCCAAATAACCATAAAAATTCGGCCACTTCATCTTATAAATAGGGGGTGATTATTTCATCCCCAAGTACATAATTCCATGTGTTGGAAAAATCAAGAGCATAGATTTTTTTTTTCCTTAGTTATTTAAATTGTTCGATAGCATCTCCCACCGGTGATCGAATAAGGTGAAAGGGCATACTTGAGAAGGCTTTTGGGTTGATAAAGCGCGTACGTGTTAGTCCCGTTTTATTCAAAGGCCAAGTTCTACGAGAGGTACGTTAATCACATATTATCTTGTTTATTCCGCCATAGATTATATGTGAATTAATTCAACATGCATGATGTTAAATTGGTTGTTGGAATTATTATTTGAATTAATTAGGATTAATTCATGCTAGTAATAATTGTATTTAAATTCGTATTTAAATTTCATCCCGAATAGATTCCGGGCACCCCTATTTTCCCAACAACTGGTATCAGAGCCACGGTTTCGGGCTCTGATCTTTAAATTGGAATTTAAATTGTTAAACATTAAATTGAAATTGGATAGTAGAATTGCTAGATCTTTTTTGCAGGTATCCAATTGTCATGGTTTTAATGTTGTTATATTTTTCATGCGTGTGAATTAATTGTTTTTAATTCGATTCGTTCGAATTCGTTTTTCTCGTGAGAAAATCCACGAGTAGATTAGTTGTTTTTATTTTGATTTGATCATTGTAATAGACTAGTCTAGATCTAGTATTTTAAAAAAAAATTGTAACCAGATCGTGACGAAGAACGAAGAATTAAAGACGGCGTACCCGGACGACGCATGCATGGGGTGGAAAAACGAGAACGAACGGCGAAACTCGGTGCACGGGGTGCGCGAGGCGCACGACCCGCGCAGGACGGGTAGCACGCGCACGCGCCTAGGGCTGCTGCCCGGCGCCCGGCGCTCGGCTGCCGTGGGCCGAGAGGCGCGCGGCCCACTCCGTGGGCCGACGCGCGCCGTATCTCGGGCCTTGGAATTTTTTTTAAAAAATTTTCCAGTTCTGCATTTTTTTTGGTGTGATTTTAAACGTCGTCCCGAACCCCAAACGATGCTGTTTTTGATAAAGTGTTGCTGTTCGAGTGGGAGCGTGTTGAGACGAACGACGGAAAGCAACAAGGACGATTTTTCGCATCAAGACGTGAAGAAATTAAACCGTGACAATTGGATTTGAGTGCTCCAATGTGTTTAATTTTGTTTTGATGGATGTTTTATTGCGTGCACTTATTATTATTTGTTAATATGTGCTTGCATGAATTTAATTGTCCAAGAAAAACCTTACTTTCGAAAATTACTAAGTATGTTTATTTAATCGCAATTTTATTCCGGATATTAAAATTGGATTAATTTGGCCTCCATAATTTATTTATTTGTGAAGTTCTTTTGGAATACATTTTCCCCTAGGATCGGCCAAAAGAACGGATTTCACATGAATAAATTCCGAAAGGATGATTGTGGATTATTACTAGTGGCGATATTGACCCTCACCACGAGTGGCTTGCTCAAAGCGAAATAATAATCCTGTATTTAATTATGGTTATTACTTAGGCATAGGAAATTGATATTAACTTACTCCCCTCGGAGTCCCTGTCAATTTCTATGTGGTCAAAGTGGGAGCCAACTATTAATTTTGAATTAAGGATTTGTAACTTTTAAGTTTGTGATCCGCTTGAATGTATTTAAATGTATAGACCACCCCTCGTGGCGCATTTAAATTGTTTCGAGATGTTGGCTGATGCATGATTATATTGTTTTAAGGTTTCAATATAATTGATGTGATCGAATTATGTGATAATTTCATATTTTTCTAGATATTGATATGAATGTATGTTTTATTCTCATTTCATCATGTCGCAACCTTTTAATCCACTGTTTAATATACTTAAAGTTAATAAACTTTTTGGAGAGAATTATATCGATTGGAAATGTAATTTTAAATTTGTCCTTACTGCATGAAAACACAATTGGGTTATTCACGTTAATAAACCCGACAAGCCTAATGATAAGTCAAGCAATGGGAAAAGACAGTTGATGATTGACAGCGTGACAATGAACACATGAAGTGCATCATCTTGACATCTCTGTCTGAGGATTTGAGGCGCGTTCATGAAGACATTGTATCCGCTGTTGAAATCATGGAAAGCCTTGAAGAGATGTTTTCACATCAGAATCCCATAAATAATCAGTTCACCAAACATGACTCGGTCAAGTTGGAAATGGTGGAAGGAACGCCCGTGAGGGAGCATGTTCTCGAGGTAATAGCATACCTTAACAAGTTGGAAGTACTTGGTGCGGATTTTGATGTGCCTTCTCAGGTTGATTTCATATACCATTCTCTACCGAGAAGCTTTGAGCAGTTTCATCTGAATTGTCAGATGAATGAACGGACAAGTCGTTTGCCCGAGCTCTTGCAAGCTTTAGTTTCGGTGGAGGTGATAATGGAGCGCTAGTCTAGTGCTATGGTGGCTAATGGTCCGTCTACCTCTTTTGGTCCCAAGGGAGGGAAAAAGAGGAAGAGAACCAAAGGCCGGATCCAAGCAAATCCAATTGTTGCGAAAGGCAAATGCAAAGGCTAGCATCGAAGGGGAAGTGTTTTAGTTGCGGTGAGAGAGGACAATGGAGGTCTGCCTGTTCCAAACCTAAGAGGCTAGGAAAGTTAGATAATTCACACACCCTAGTCGTCGAAACTTGTGAAGTGGTGTATGCTGTCTATTCGTGGATAGTGGATACGAGAGCTACTGATCACAATTTTTTTCATGGGTTCAAGCTAACTCGACGACTTAACGGAAGTGAGATCCCCATCACATCGGGCAATGCTACGAGAGTGGCAGCTGAAGCAGTGGAAGAAGTGCGCCTATCTTTTGAAGATAGAGTTATGGTCTTGAGAGACGTTCTTCATGTTCCTAGTGTAGAAAGAACTCAACCTTCAGTTCCTAAACTGTTTTTGAATAGATACTCAGTTTCTTTTAATAAGGATGTTATTATTTCTTGAAATGATGAGTTTATCTGTTCCGGAACTTCAATGGATGATCTTTATACCATTATTTGGGCACACCACTCATAAAATTGAATCTAATAACACATCGATTATTTCGAGTAATAAAAGGAAGCATTCTTCGGACATGAACAAAACACTTCTATGGCATCTTAGATTAGGTCATATTAATCTAATGCGGATACAAAGGTTGGTGAAAAATGAACCCTTGGAGTCACTTCAAGTTGAGTCATTTCCAACTTGTGAATCCTGTTTAGAGGGTAAAATTACCTAGAGGGCATTTGGAGCCAAGGGGAATTAGAGCCACCAAAGTGTTAGAACTCGTTCATACCGATATGTGTGGTTCAATGACGATCATAGCAAGAAGGGGTATGAGTAATTTGATAATTACTCGAGATATGGATACATCTACCTTATGATGCATAGGGAAAGAAGTATCAAGTTTCTACGATTTGATCGTGGAGGCGAGTACCTTAGCGATGAATTCTTGAACTACCTATCGGACGAAGGGATTGTATCCCTGTTGACCGCACCGGGAACCCCTCAATAGAACGGTATGGCGAAACGAAGGAAGCAGACTCTTTTAGAAATAGTCAGATCCATGATGAGTTATTCGGATTTACCCAAGTCGTTTTGGGGTAATGCCTTGGAAACGGCGGCTTACATTCTAAACTTGGTGCCATCCAAATCGGTTCCTAAAACCCCAATGGAATTGTGGACCGGGCGCAAGTCCAGTCTAAGACATTTGCGGATTTGGGGTTGTCCGGCATACGTGCTAGACAAGGAAGCCGGTAAGTTGGATCTGTTGACAGGCGAACATAAATCAATGATGGGCGAACAAGAATTAAAGCTATAAGAAGGATTACGAGAAATCAACTCCAAATCAAATCAATAAAGAAATTCAAGCCGGGGTGCGTAAACTAATCCAAGGAGTGTATAAAGTGACGAACAACTATTCCGACGAACAAGATATTGGCGAACAGGTTTAAAGACCAAAGACCAAATATGGACCCACCACCAAGTCAATAATGACGAACAACATTGGTAAAAGTATTACAGTTATCAGCCTAAGAGGTGTATGCTGACGAACAAAGGACCAAGATCCCAAAGCCAATCTGTGCAAGACACAAAGGCGAACAACTTCTGAGCCATACACCCAAACGGCGAACAACTTTTATGAAAGAACCATCCTGGATCGATTTAAACCGACATGGACGAACAACAATGAAGTCCGAGATAAGACCAAAGATGACTTTGTAACTAAGATTTAGCTTAGATAAGGTCAAACTAGAGTCAAAGGACACATGTCAAGCATGCAGGCTAGGGAGACCAAGAGTCAGGAACACCTCATGCTTGCTAGTCTCTATAAATAGTTGTTCTCCAGCTTATGAAATACAAGTTCAAATTCACAAATACTCCCAAAACATACACACTAACATACCTAAACATACACACATACAAAATTAATTCGATTTTGACTCTCGTGTTTACGATTCCACAACCCGAACTTTCGATTTATCATTTACGGTGATAATCAATCACACGTTATTGATTGGTGATCTTAAACCGAACTAAAACAGTCACTAATCCATCTGATATAAATTGATCACCAACAAAATTGGCACTAGAAGGAGGGGTTCGAACCTTCGGTTAGTGTGATTACTCAAGAACTTCAAGTTGAAAACTTGAAGATTCAAAGAAAACCTCAAGAAATATTTGAAGATACAAGCAAGGGTGTTCTTGGTGTTCTTCAATATTAAAATTAAAGAAACAATTTATATTGAAATGCCTCAATCAAAGGAAACCCAAGCATCACGCTTGTCAAGGAGAGCATCTCCCACCCGAGCCTCATCGGCCGACCACCAGGATCGAAATCCTAGACATGTAAATAGGTCACAGCACACGGCCATAACCCATAATCTCCCACCTGAAATGGAGGCCCTGGCGAACAACCCCAATGAACTGGCCAAAACCATTGCTGCCCTCCAGGCTCTACAGAGACAGCAAGATCAGAATAGACCTTCACAAGTGAGGCCTAAGGACAAACCCGTGGAAGTTGTTAGGGCCAGATCAACTAGGGGCGAACAACATGAGGTGGACAGTGCCCAAGTTAGGCGAGATAAGGGCAAGGCAAAGATGGTTGAACCAAGAGAGGGCCAGGCTGAATCTGTTCGCGGGCGAACAACAATGTCGAGCCACGGAACAACCCGCTCCAGTACCCTGGACAGACTTGGCCAACCCCAGCAACAGGAGAAAGTTGCTCGCTGGGAAGCTGAGCATGGGCGAGCAACATTTGAGCAACCACGCCCGTCAATTCATGAGAGACTCTCTCGATCTGCCTTCAGGCGTCTAGGGTCAAATGCGGCGAGCAACCCTAGAAAACAGCTCCAGGAGGTGCCCACTCCAAGTGAGGGACTGCGACGAGCAGAAAGGTTGGTACCTTTGCTCGCCGAACAGCCTCCAAGTTAGGGGACATCTTTGGATGAGCTATCAAGTTTAAGAAGGGCAGTGGAGAACATGCAGGGACAGTTGGACCAGCAAAGAGGTGTGGGGACGACCATTTTTCCATCCTCACCTTTATCACCTGTCATTCTGAAAGCCCCGATTCAGAAGAAGGTCCAGTTCCCGGCAAGCATACAGTATGACGGTATTGCTGATCCCAAAGTTCATCTTACGAAGTACTCAGATTATATGGTCTCGGTGGGAGCCAGCGACGCCACTCAATGTCGAAATTTCCCCTTAACTTTGGGGGATCGGGTGCACAAGTGGTTTTCGGCGATGCCGCCGGCATCTATCCATTCTTTCACTCAACTGAGTTGAGAATTCCTTTCCCATTTCTCCACGGCGGGATCATACTTGTCCCAGAAACATTGGTTGTCGGACCTAAAACAAAATGACGACGAGTCAGATCGGGCATTCATGGAAAGGTTCGACAAGGTGTTGTTAGAAGGCGAACCCATCAGTGAGGATACGAAAATCGTTGCTGTTATGGCCGGGTTGAAAAAATGATCAAAGCTATGGAAATAGGTACGTCTGAAGTGCCCAAGAAGTTATGCCGAATTCAGGAATCAAGCCGGCATATTTGTTTCCATGCATGAGGCTTTGCAATCAAACTTGGGGGAGAACAAAACTGATCCCAAGGAGAACAACAAGAAACCTGGTGCAACAAGTTATCGAGTCCCTAAAAACATGAAGGCGTTCACTGAAGGGACAGAACTCAAAGAAAAGTTAAATCAGGTACTAACAGTGTCAGTCGATACTGTTTATGAAAATGTGAAGGATAAGGAGTTGCTCTCCCCTCCCCGAAAAATTCGCCAAGACACTGGCAAACCCAACCTTAACAAATATTGTGCCTACCATCAAAGCGTGGGGCACTTTGCAAGTGAATGTAGAGATTTGCTCAGACAACTATGGCGTTTCTACGAAGACGGAAAGCTCTCCGACTTTGTTAAAATTCAACCCGGGAAGAGAGTCCGGGAGAACAACTCTGAGGACGAAGATGATCAACCCCAGAAGAACAATAAACCGGCACGACCAGTTCCCGCCGTTCCTACTCGTCCATTGGATGATTTGTATATGATGGAACCTGCAGGTCCCGCAGAAGGATGTTCTGATGAACGACCGCCAATCTCCAACCGAAAAAGAAAGGCTGAATTACGAGTGATCGATCAAGTTCAAGAAATGGGGGTCAAACCATCTATCATGCAGACAGCAGAATTGACCTTCACCGAAAATGATTTGGAAGGAATATTGACTCCACATAATAATTCGCTCGTAATATGCGCAAAAATTATGGGAACACGAGTCCACAGATTGTTGGTGGACACTGGAGCCTATACCAACATCTTGTTCAAAAGTACACTTGATAAACTTGGGGACTTTTCAGCCCACATCCGGGACTCAAACCATAGAATCCTAGGCTTCGGAAATGCAGTAACAGTCCCGTTGGGAGAGATTTCTTTGCTTGTACAACTTGTAATGATCGAGGAACCCGAAAAGAATATTACAAGAATGGTAGATTTCTTGGTCGTAGACCAGGAATCGACCTATAATGGGTTCCTTGGTCGACCTTTTTTGAATGAATTTAAAGCTGCCTGTTCAACTTATCATTATTGCTTGAAGTTTCCAACAGCAAGTGGAGCAGGCACAGTTAAAGGAGATCAAAGAAAGGCTCGGGAATGCCTCTTACAATTGCAAGCAAAACATGCACAAGTATCCATGATGGAAGCCACCACCAGTTATCCAGTTAATGAACCATCAATATTGGAGAACATGATGGACATAGAGGAAGACCACATGGATACTGACGAACAACATCGTGACGAGCAGGTGTTGGACGAACAACTCCTCACCACCCATGAGGAACATCATCCTGACGAACAAAAAAGGGGTGGTGACGAGCAACATTCATATGATGGCTTGGAGGGCCAGGTGTTGACTAACAACAACGAATCAGGGCCAACAGATGATCTAGATCCCCGCTTGGGGGAAGAGCCGATGAACATCGAAAATGATATCAACTCTGAGGGACCAATACTTGATCCTCGGTGGAAAGGACAAAAATGACGAGCAACTCCAGTTGAAGAGCTGGAGGCGTTCAAAGTTAATCCTGAAAACCCAGATCTTGAATTTTACATAGGATCTGAGCTCCCTGAGCCTTACAGATCCCGAATGAAAGAGTTCCTCAGCAAAAATCAAGATGTTTTTGCTTGGTCTCATGCAGACATGGTGGGGATAGATCCAAAACATGCTTGTCACAAACTCAATATCAATCAAGCAAAAGGCCAATCCATCAAAAACGAAGAAAGTATGGCCCAGACAAGTATCAAGCTTTGAACGAAGAAGTAAAGAAGTTGCTAGACAACGACCTAATTCGACAAGCACTTTGTCCACAATGGGTAGCAAACCCAGTCCTTGTGAGAAAACCAAACGGGACCTGGAGGCTATGCATAAATTTTACAGATCTGAATGCTGCATGCCCGAAGGACAATTTTCCACTCCCTCACATTGACCAGTTGGTGGACAGCACTGCAGGTCATGAAATGCTAACATTCATGGATGCCTTTGCCGGGTACCATCAAATTCCAATGCATCCAGACGATTAAGAGAACACAGCATTTTATACAAACAAAAACTTGTTGTGTTGGAAAAGAATGCCCTTCGACCTCATCAACGCCGGAGCAACTTATCAAAGACTGGTGAACAAAATATTCGACCAACAAATCTGTGATACAGTAGAAGTCTATGTGGACAATATCGTAGTCAAAAGCCCCCGAAGAGAAGACCATCTTCAACATTTGACCCAGGTGTTCGAAATCCTTCGACACTACACCATGAAGCTGAATCCAAAGAAGAGCAGTTTCGGAGTTCATTCAGGAAAATTCCTGGGCCATCTTGTTAGTCAACGGGGGATTGAAGCCAATCCAGCAAAAGTTAAAGCGATTGTGGATATGCAACCTCCGCGTTCAATAAAAGAAGTGCAAAGGCTTACGGGATGCCTAGCAGCATTGAATCGGTTCATATCCAGATCGGGGGACAAATGCCGTCCATTCTTTGAAGCCATCAAGAAAGGACAGTTCACATGGACCAACAACTGTCAAAAGGCGTTCGACCAACTCAAAGATTACCTGGGAGATGTAAAAATCCTATCAAAACCTATCCCAGGAGAGAAGCTATATTTATACTTAGCAGCATCAGAAGTGGCTATCAGCTCCGTTCTGGTACGAGAAGATGGCAAATTTCATCAACCTATCTACTACGTCAGTCAAGCTTTACACGATGCGGAGATCAAATATTCCCCAACTGAGAAACTGGCGTACGCACTTGTTCTGAGTGTGAGAAAGTTACGACCATACTTTTTTTATCATCAAGTTGAAGTACTAACAACTTTCCCACTCAGACAAATTCTCCATCACCCTGACACAGCTGGTCGCCTATTAAAATGGTCACTAGAGATTAGCCAATTCGGAGTAACTTATGCTCCTCGAACTGCGATCAAAGGGCAAGCGTTAGCCGACTTTATAGTCGAACTAACCTTCCCACCAGATCCGACGAGAGGACTTGATCACCCCTGGCATCTTTACGTTGACGGATCTTCGACCAACACAGCCTCGGGGGCAGGAGTGGTTCTAATCAGTCCCGACAGACAAGTATTCACCTCGGCAATCAAGTTTGGTTTCATGGCAACCAACAACGAAGCTGAGTATGAAGCTCTTATTGCTGGTCTCCACCTATCCCTTGCAGTAGGTGTTAGACGGTTACAAATATTCGGTGACTCACAATTGATTGTGAACCAAGTTCGAGGTGAATATGAGGCGAAAGACGATCAAATGATCGAATATCAACGAATTGTTGCTTACCTGATGTCCTTGTTAGAACAAGTCTTCATTGAACAAATTCCAAGGACAAGCAACACGCAAGCAGATGCGTTGGCCCGACTAGCAACAAGTGACGGACCAGCAGAGTTGGCAGACATTATAATTACAAAGATGAATGATCCATCAACAAGAAGTTATAATGTCAATCAACTCGATGAACAAGCAAGTGAGGAAGAAGACTGGAGAACAAATATAGTCAAATATTTGAAAAGTGGAGAAAAACCAAACAACTCTTTTGAAGCTGCCAAGCTAATTAAGCAAGCCACCATATATACTCTGGTAGGTGAGCAACTTTACAAAAGAGGAATATCACTTCCACTTCTCAAATGTTTGCCTAGGGGGCAAGGACGAGCAATACTCGAAGAAATACATGCCGGAGTATGTGGAAATCACACTGGGGGGCAAGCCTTGGTGTACAAAACTATCAGACAAGGCTATTACTGGCCGACCTTACGCCAGGATGCAATAAAAAAAGCAAAGACTTGCCACCAATGTCAAATTTTTGCACCAAACATTCATACCCCGGCTCAACAGCTCGTATCGATTTATAGCCCGTTGCCTTTTGATAGATAGGGAATGGACATTATTGGTCCCTTTCCAGCAGGAGTTGGAGGAGTTCGATTTGCCATTGTGGCAGTCGACTATTATACAAAATGGGCAGAAGCAGAGGCCATGTTGAAAATCACGCAATAGAAAATGATCAACTTCATTTGGAAGAACATTGTCTGTCGTTTTGGAGTTCCACAAACCATCGTGACAGACAATGGTCCGCACTTTGATGGAAAGAAGTTGAGAGATTTCTGTATGAAGTGGGGGATCAAGAAACATTATTCTACGCCCTATCATCCCCAGTCGAATGGACAAGTCGAAGCTGTAAACAAAATCATCAAACATACGTTAAAAGTACGGCTAGCGGAGAGCAAAAGCAGTTGGTCTACAGAGCTTCCGGAAGTCCTATGGGCATACAGAGTTTCTCCCAGGTCAAGCACCGGAGAAACACCTTTTGCAATGGCTTTCGGAACAAAAGCTGTAATACCAATTGAGTTAAAGACCAACACGTACCGGACGACCAACTTTGATGAGCAGGCGAACAACTCTGCTCTAGCTACTGAAATGGATTTACTCGAAGAAAAAAGACTGAATGCTGAGCTAAAAAATGCTACTTATAAGCAGCGAGCAGAACGCTATTATAATTCCCATGTTAAAATCAGGGAATTCAGAGTTGGAGATATGGTTCTAAGAAAGTTGCTCGCCCAACCTCCAGGTGTATTGGGACCAACTTGGGAGGGCCCATATCGTATAACGAAGAAATTCGTTAATGGTGTATACGATATCGAAGATATGGAAGGCAAGCTGGCCCAATACTCCTGGAATGCTGTACATCTGAAGAAGTACTATCAATGAGGCGAACAAGTTCTTAATTGGGCGAACAAATGTCTTGGGGGGCCAGTGAATCAAGTAAGGCAAACCAAAAACTTGTCTAATTTTTTGAAAATTTTGCTAAGTATAGAATCTAAAGTTGTTCGGCACATTGTATGGTTTAGTGTTGTTTCATCTTTTAGTTTTAGACAGAGTTGCTCGGCAAAAATATTATAAGCGAGCATGTTTTAGTTAATGTTCAAGGTTGTTCGTCAGATTATATTTGTTAGTGACGAGCAGTCTTTTAGCACTTGTAAATTTTTCATTATGTAAATATAGTAGTTGTTCGTCAAGAGGAAAAGTCCAAAAGCTCGAGGTACAGGTCCGATTAAAGGTTGTTCGTTTTTTAAAATGGACAGAACCTAGACCAAAGCCACTTAAAGGTTGTTCGTTTTTTAAAAAATGAACAGAACCTAAGGCTGAACCCTGATTCCACTAAAGGCAAAGTTCAGTTCGAACAAAAGCCCAACACTATATGTTATAATTGCAAAGGCATTGATAAAAATGTAAAGGCAATTAACATATAAAGAAAATGAGCGAACATGAGAAAGACATTCCATTAATCAAAAGGCATTGAGCCTCAAAAATAGTACAATGATTCAAGAAGTCAAGTACTACAAAAGGAACGAACAACTATTACAAAGAAGGTGAAAAGAAAAAAGCTAAGTCCTAAGAACTATTGCTGCTCGGCTGGAGGAGGATCTTGAGTTTGTTCGGCGGGAGGTTCGACGATCAGATCTCGAGCCAAGTCCTCAGCTGCTTTATCCTCCGCCTCTTTAGCATTTTGCTCATCGGCCACAGCCACCTCTTCCTCTTGTTCGCCTTCTTCAACTGGAGGAGGAGGGTGGGTGATGGCAATACTGGGGTCAAGTTTGTCAAGTTTAACCCCTAGTACGGCCAAATCCGCCAGCTGAATTTCAATATTGCTCGGCGGTGGATAGTTCTCCATGAACTCATTCAAGTCCTTGCTCATTTCTTGCACCAAGTCCTTGTAGTCATAAGCATCGGCCGAACGGATGCTGTCCACATAGGCGCAAATATACCCCAGGTTAGAGATGGGGCCGGTCCGAGCCTGAACTTCCTCTTCAAGTTGCTCGCGAGTGAAGAGGTTGGTTTCTGCCTCCCGTAGACGAGCAACTTCCGCTTTGAGATCAGCGATCTCTTGTTCGGCTGCAGACAGCTTCTTCTCCCCGTCGCCGAGCATGGCATCTTTGCCTCTCAATTTACTAGACAAACCTTGAATTTGGTCAAGGTATTTCTTTTCAGAATCAATGTAAACATTGATCTGATTGTTGAGACGGGCAACTTTGGCCTCATACTGGCCGACCAGGCCATCCTTCTCTTTGGTCAGCTGCCGAGCAGTACTGGCGTAACGACGAACAGCATCTTCGAGCTCGGCGAGCTGGATCATTCCTTTTTGGGCGATGGCAAGGCTGTTTGCATGATGCATCAAGGAAAAGTGGAATTTGTCCACAATGCTTTGAGCAGAAACGGTCGTCTCCAGTGGCCGAGTCCACGATCGGGCGATCAACTCAGTAGCCCGACGAACATGTTCGCCCGGGATCTCTCGAATGTTCACCGGAGTTTTTGAGCAGGCGTATTGGTGGACCGCAGCTGCTCGCCCAGGATGATCGTTAGGCCGATACCTGCGAACAAAAAAAAAAATCATCAATCAATCAAAGTTACAAGATATTCTTAAAAGTTGTTCGCCGGCCATAATGTTAGATATGCTTACTCATGGAACTTTCGTTCATCCCAACCCAGTATAGTGATGTCCTCAGGGCCACGAGTTGGGGTAACGCTTTTACCCGCTTTGCCCGTCGTCTCCACGGGCTCGACGGATGAGTGGCGAACAATATCCCCCTCTGGGCGAGCATGACTGTGGCCCACTTTCTCCTTTCCCTTGCCACCACCGGGGACTTCTTGGGCCAGCGGAGTCCCATCCGCTTTCTTTAAGCGTTTCCCCCCTTGAGGAGGAGAAATCGGAGGAGCTGGCCGAGCATGGCCAGAAGGTACCGCAGACCGAGGAACTTTGGCTCCCTCAGCCTTGTTCGTCATTCCCAGTATTTTGGTAGGTGGGTCACCCTTCCTTTTTCGGCCTTTCGGAGGCGCCATCTCAAAGACTCTTTGCTCGAGGAGGGCGAAGCTGGGGGGAACGGCAATAGTAACTTGCTCGGCTAAAAAAAAAAGTTAAGTTAAAAGAGTTAGACGAGCAAGTTGTGGAAATCAAATGACGAGCAAAGTTGGTTCAAGGAGTTAGAAATTTTTCATACCTGGGGGCACCTCAGCCTGTGCTTCCAAGTGGTGGGGATAGGTAAACAAACGAGCAGCTCTTTGACGCTTCTCGTCGTTTAGGTATTGGATGGTCATGTCCGCTCTATTGCGCAAGCCGACCAAACAAGATGTGAACAGGAACTCCGCACCAATCTCCTCTTCCGAATTCCACTTTAGTAGTCGAGGACCTGCGAGCAAACAATAAAAGTTAAATTAGAAAAACACAATTCGAAGGCGAGCAAAGATAAACTTACGCTTAATTATTCCATAGGCTGCGGGAGAATTTATTCGCCCAATGCCACCGTGTGGACCGGAAGATGCTCGCCAGTCACCACCAATGAAGAAAAAGTGCTCTTTCCAGTCCCTAATCTTGTTCGGCACCCCTTCTACCATCTTGAGCCCAGTCCTGGCCTTGAGGTAATAGTAGCCTTCTTCACCAATGGGACATTTGGTGATTGTCATGAGATAGTTGATTTCCTCCGCAGTAAGGCGATCAACATATCCCTCTAAAGCGAACAAAGCCATGGCGCCGAGCAAATTCATCCACCCTATTGGTGTGATCTGTGTAATGGCAAGATTGGTCGCCTCGAGGAAGCGACCAACAACTGGAGGTAGTGGCAGCTTTAGACCAGCGATCAGTGTGTCAATATTGATCGCGGTGCATCCTGGAGGTGGGCGATCAGCTCTCTCTTTCCTCTTAGGGGCCCACATATGAATGTCAAAAGGGATTTTGTAGGTCTCTCGGATCAGATCAAGATCCTCTTCGAGGACGATACTTTTGATTCTGCTCGCCTGAAAATCAGTTTTTACCAGGTCCATTTTTTATCTTTTCGGGCGAGCAAAGTGGTTCGCATACTCCTCAGTATATGCTCGCCATTCGAAAGGCCGAGCAACTCCAACGGGGATCTCGTTTTCCATCATCCTTGGAGATGGGAACCCTATCCCTTCCAAAAATTCGCGAGTCAACTCGTCGAATTGGGGATCCTCCAATTCAGCGCTGGACGAAGAGTCTTCGTCGGAATCTCTGCTCGCAGCGACCACCACTTCCCTCCCCGATGGACGAGCACCAGTATCCTCATCTGAACGAACAACTGAATCAACGTGAGGATTTGACGCCGAGGAGATCTCAAAGGGAGGTTGATTCTCGTGTGCCACAATGGGGAAGAGGGGTTCAAGAGTTTCCTCAGATTTGTTGCTCGAGTGCGAAGACATGGAAAGAGAAGGGAGAAAAAGAACCAGACGGCGGCGTTTCGTCGGAGAAGACGGCGGAGCAAAGCCCCACACGGCGGCGATTGAGGTTTTTGAAGAAAAACAAAAGAAATGAGGTGAAGAAAGAAAGTAACTACCTTGTCTTGAAATTAGAAGCCAATTGCCAGAGAA
Organism: Ballota nigra; assembly: GCA_947034835.1. Classification (NCBI taxonomy): domain Eukaryota; kingdom Viridiplantae; phylum Streptophyta; class Magnoliopsida; order Lamiales; family Lamiaceae; genus Ballota; species Ballota nigra. The sequence continues at coordinate 41,184,776 of OX344723.1, read as the reverse complement.
ACGAACGCCGGAAGAGCTCGAGATCGCCGGAGAAGGATGAAATCGCCGGAGCACTGTAGCAAGAAATGAAAAAGTGGGAAAAAATTTATTTCCCCTTCTATTTATACCCCAAGAAAAAAACGGGGTTCAAAGTGTAATTTACCCCAAAATATGGACTCAATTAAAGGAAAACGGGGTTACTTTAGAGCAAGGTTGAAAATCAAGGGACCTATATGCAATTATAGGGGCGCGTGACCTCGGGAATGCTCGCGCGTGGGCGGCGCGCAATCATACCGCCCACGTCATCCTCGTACATCCCCCAGATCGTGGGAAGGTGAAGAGGCAGATCCGAAATTGCTCGCCCAGGTCAAAGATGTTCGTCCATATCCACACCAATATAATATCCTAACTATAGTTGCTCGCCACAAAGTTGCTCGTCTGGGGCAACATATAGCCAGGATAGGGGGCAATTGTTGACAGGCGAACATAAATCAATGATGGGCGAACAAGAATTAAAGTTATAAGAAGGATTACGAGAAATCAACTCCAAATCAAATCAATAAAGAAATTCAAGCCGGGGTGCGTAAACCAATCCAAGGAGTGTATAAAGTGACGAACAACTATTCCGACGAACAAGATATTGGCGAACAGGTTTAAAGACCAAAGACCAAATATGGACCCACCACCAAGTCAATAATGACGAACAACATTGGTAAAAGTATTACAGTTATCAGCCTAAGAGGTGTATGCTGACGAACAAAGGACCAAGATCCCTAAGCCAATCTGTGCAAGACACAAAGGCGAACAACTTCTGAGCCATACACCCAAACGGCGAACAACTTTTATGAAAGAACCATCCTAGATCGATTTAAACCGACATGGACGAACAACAATGAAGTCCGAGATAAGACCAAAGAAGACTTTGTAACTAAGATTTAGCTTAGATAAGGTCAAACTAGAGTCAAAGGACACATGTCAAGCATGCAGGCTAGGGAGACCAAGAGTCAGGAACACCTCATGCTTGCTAGTCTCTATAAATAGTTGTTCTCTAGCTTATGAAATACAAGTTCAAATTCACAAATACTCCCAAAACACACACACTAACATACCTAAACATACACACATACGAAATTAATTCGATTTCGACTCTCGTGTTTACGATTCCACAACCCGAACTTTCGATTTATCATTTACGGTGATAATCAATCACACGTTATTGATTGGTGATCTTAAACCGAACTAAAACAGTCACTAATCCGTCTGATATAAATTGATCACCAACAGGATCCACGTTCGGAATTAAGGCTGTTTATTGGATACCCTGCGGGAACGAAAGGGTGTATGTTCTATAGTCCCAAGGATCAAAAGACCGTGATTAGTTCGCACTTTAAATTCTTAGAGGAAGGCTATATGAACAAAAGAAAGCCCAGAAGTGAGATTACCTTAGACGAGTTAAGAGGGCAAACCCCTATACCAAGTATACAAGATGATGTACCACACGTCACATCTTCACAACCGGAACCCCGTCGTAGTGGGAGGATTGCTAGGCAAACCGAGAGATTCATGGGGATAGGAGAATCTTTGGATTTGGTTCCTGGTGATGAATCAGACCCATGGACGTACGACAAGGCAATTCAAGACAAAGACGCGGAGTCGTGGCAAACGACAATGGAAGCCGAGATGGGTTCGATGGATCATAATCAAGTGTGGGAGTTGGTCGAGCCACCCAATGGGTTTGAACCCATTGGATGCAAGTGGGTGTACAAGAGGAAAAGAGGACCGGACGGAAGGGTAGAGACCTTCAAAGCGAGGCTTGTGGCCAAAGGGTATACTCAGAAAGAAGGGATCGATTATGAGGAAACCTTTTCGCCTGTAGCTATGCTTAAGTCCATCCGTATTCTCTTGTCGATCGCTGCACACCTAGATTACGAGATCTGGCAAATGGATGTCAAGACGGCTTTCCTTAACAGAAGTCTTGACGGGATAGATATCTATATGCAACAGCCCAAAGGTTTCATTGAAAAAGGCCAAGAGAATCTCGTATGCAAGCTTAAGAGATCCATTTATGGACTTAAGCAAGCATCGCGTACTTGGAACCAGTGTTTTGATCAAGTGATTAAGTCTTATGGGTTTGATCAAAACGAGTTCGAAAGTTGTGTGTATAAGAAGCATGACGGAACTGCGGTGGTATTCTTAGTATTATACGTAGACGATATTCGGCTCATTGGAAACAATGTAAATGTATTGTCAGACGTAAGGGTATGGCTGTCAAATCAGTTTGATATGAAGGATTTAGGGAAAGCCGGTCACATCCTTGGGATCAAGTTCACTCGAGATCGCAAGAGGAGGATGTTGGGCTTATCGCAAGTTTCATACAAAGCCACTGTTTTGAAGCATTTCAGCATGCAAGATTCCAAGAAAGGTTTTGTACCTTTTAGGCACGGAATCCATCTATCCAAGACGTTCCATACGTTTCGGATGTAGGATGTCTTATGTATGCAATGTTGTGTACGAGACCGAATATCTGCTTTGCTGTGGGCATGATGGCAAGATATCAAAATAACCCCGGGAAAGCACATTAGATTGCAATTAAATGCGTTCTGTAGTTTCTGAAAAGAACTTGTGATGGAATGCTGATTTAAGAGTCAGACAATCTAATTCCCATGGGATACACGGACTCAAATTTCTAATCAGACATAGACTCCAGAATAACTACCTCGGGTAGTGTGTTTTGCATGGGAGAAGGAGCCATGACATGGAGAAGCGATTAGAAGAAATGCATCGCCGATTCGACCATGAATATCGAATAAGTAACTGTTTATGAAGCAGCGAAAGAAGCGGTTTGGCTCAAGCACTTTTTAGTGGACTTGGACGTTGTTCCGAATTTGCCCATCATAATCACTGTCCATTGTGATAATGTCGGAGCAGTTGCAAATTCAAGGGAACCGAGAGCCCACAAGGCCAGTAAACACATTGAAAGAAAACACCATCTTATACGAGAAATAGTTAAGAGAGGAGATAAAGAGGTGGCAAAGGTAAATGCCGGAGGACAACCTAGTACATCCATTCACAAAGGGTCTGCCTCAGAGTACATTCGAGAGACATGTGGATGGAATAGGAGTCAAGACTATTGCCAATTTGCTTTAAGTATAAGTGGGAAGAATTATTAGGTTAGTGTAGGTTGACATGAGATGTCACGTAGAGCTACTACACTAAGACATGCGTGATGTATACTAAAAAGCAGACTTTAAGTATAAGTGGGAGATTGTTGGAGTTATACGTGAAAGTATGTTTTTACTTTGTATAACTCGTGTATCAAACACTTTGATGGTCTCGTTTTCGAAGGGCAAAATGGGAATTCAGGAGCAAATTTTTTTTTTTAAAACCTTACGCGTCGCACCCTGACTGAGTTCAGTGACGAAATACTCAAGTCACTGCGTTGCTGAGAGTCAGAGCTATCAAGTCAGTGATGAGACTTGAAAGCTCAGGCTCTCAACAAGGCAGTGACTCGAGAGACTGAACTCTCGAGTGCCAAGCCTGATCTGGTCAGTGAGAGGAATCTCCCTGACCTGATTGCTTAACTAAAGTTTTCTTAACAAAGCTCTCAGTGAGCTGATTTTCACAATACTTTGGTAAATACTTTGAAAGATAAGTACGCTCAGTTTAACGTGGTTCAGAGACTCAAGCTCTTACATCCACGACCTGATTTAACAGGAAATCCACTACTTGGGATTCTTGTTTTTAACGTGCCAAGGTGCACTTACAACTGGACTCACGCCACTCCCTGGGCTGCCTCTCCTCACCTCACTACAAACCTAACAATCTTCTGAAAGAGTTTAGTTTGGTTTGGTTTTCTCCAACTAGGTGAGGTTTTCCTTTACAATGTGTTAGCCTTAAAGCTAAGATTAGGAAAACCTCTCTAAGCTAAGAGTTACAAGCTTGACACTCAATGAATATAAGTGATAACCCTAAAGGTCAGTGTCGTGGGTGTGTAACACTTCCTTATGACTCCCTAACAACTAACACACCCTCACAGCTTGTAGGTGTTGATTTTTCTAACTTCACACAATACAACACTTCAACACGCTTGAATACGCAGCTATGAGCTTGTATTTATAATGGGGATTCAAATGTATCCGTTGGAGGGAAGATACATTTGAATCCAACATTAAATGGTTTCAACCACTTTTCTTGGAATTCGGCCTTTGTCAGTGTCAGAGTTACTGCCTCGTGCTGATTGGTCCACGTGGCCTGGATTCACGGATCTTTGACTCAGTGGGTTGACCAAGACCCACTGACTTTAGGTAGCTTCCTCCTTCACTGACTGATGATCTTCAGTGGACTGAACGTCTTCAGTGTAGTTGTCCTTCAGAGACTGTTTGAAGATCATTCCAAGAAGTTTGTCATAAGGCTGAATGACAAACTTCCCTGACCACAGTAGCCTGACACCTTCAGGGCCTACTTGGTGCAGCACTGATCCTCCTGATCATGCTCTTCACTGAGTGGCCCATCTGACTTAGCTTAGATCAGCCCGGTTTACACTCAGTGGGACATCCTTCAGGCTTCTCTTCTGGTTCAGGTTGCAAGCATGACTTCAGTCAGTTCTTCTGGGTGTCATCTTGATATCTTTAGGCTGTGTTGCTGAGTTCCCCCTCAACTGAGTTCTTCTCAACTGACAGCCTATACTACTGAGAACTAACCTATCCTGACCTGAAACAAAAGATACAATCCTGTCTTCTTTCAAACCTATTACATGTTGTTTTGGAAAATCATCAAAACTAAACATATCCCAACAATTTCCCCCTTTTTGAGGATTCCAAAACTTCTAACCAAATGATTTTCTATTGCAAGAATAATGTCAGAACATAAGTAATAGTTTGAAATATGCAGGAATTCCCATAGTTTAAAGCATTTAAGATCTGTTCGGTAGACCATTTTTCTTAACAAAACTGGATCAGTGGTCATGTGAACAACCCGCTCTGATACCAATTGATGGTCCCGTTTTCGAAGGGAAAAATGGGAATTCAGGAGAATTTTTTTTTTAAAACCTTACGCGTCGCACACTGACTGAGTTCAGTGACGAAATACTCAAGTCACTGCGTTGCTGAGAGTCAGAGCTATCAAGTCAGTGATGAGACTTGAAAGCTCAGGCTCTCAACAAGGCAGTGACTCGAGAGACTAAACTCTCGAGTGCCAAGCCTGGTCTGGTCAGTGAGAGGAATCTCCCTGACCTGATTGCTTAACTAAAGTTTTCTTAATAAAGCTATCAGTAAGCTGATTTTCACAATACTTTGGTAAATACTTTGAAAGATAAGTACGCTCAGTTTAACGTGGTTCAGAGACTCAAGCTCTTACATCCACGGCCTGATTTAACAGGAAATCCACTACTTGGGATTCTTGTTTTTAACGTGCCAAGGTGCACTTACAACTGGACTCACGCCACTCCCTGGGCTGCCTCTCCTCACCTCACTACAAACCTAACAATCTTCTGAAAGGGTTTAGTTTGGTTTGGTTTTCTCCAACTAGGTGAGGTTTTCCTTTACAATGTGTTAGCCTTAAAGCTAAGATTAGGAAAACCTCTCTAAGCTAAGAGTTACAAGCTTGACACTCAATGAATATAAGTGATAACCCTAAAGGTCAGTGTCGTGGGTGTGTAACACTTCCTTATGACTCCCTAACAACTAACACACCCTCACAGCTTGTAGGTGTTGATTTTTCTAACTTCACACAATACAACACTTCAACACGCTTGAATACGCAGCTATGAGCTTGTATTTATAATGGGGATTCAAATGTATCCGTTGGAGGGAAGATACATTTGAATCCAACATTAAATGGTTTCAACCACTTTTCTTGGAATTCGGCCTTTGTCAGTGTCAGAGTTACTGCCTCGTGCTGATTGGTCCACGTGGCCTGGATTCACGGATCTTTGACTCAGTGGGTTGACCAAGACCCACTGACTTTAGGTAGCTTCCTCCTTCACTGACTGATGATCTTCAGTGGACTGAACGTCTTCAGTGTAGTTGTCCTTCAGAGACTGTTTGAAGATCATTCCAAGAAGTTTGTCATAAGGCTGAATGACAAACTTCCCTGACCACAGTAGCCTGACACCTTCAGGGCCTACTTGGTGCAGCACTGATCCTCCTGATCATGCTCTTCACTGAGTGGCCCATCTGACTTAGCTTAGATCAGCCCGGTTTACACTCAGTGGGACATCCTTCAGGCTTCTCTTCTGGTTCAGGTTGCAAGCATGACTTCAGTCAGTTCTTCTGGGTGTCATCTTGATATCTTCAGGCTGTGTTGCTGAGTTCCCCCTCAACTGAGTTCTTCTCAACTGACAGCCTATACTACTGAGAACTAACCTATCCTGACCTGAAACAAAAGATACAATCCTGTCTTCTTTCAAACCTATTACATGTTGTTTTGGAAAATCATCAAAACTAAACATATCCCAACAATTTCCCCCTTTTTGAGGATTCCAAAACTTCTAACCAAATGATTTTCTATTGCAAGAATAATGTCAGAACATAAGTAATAGTTTGAAATATGCAGGAATTCCCATAGTTTAAAGCATTTAAGATCTGTTCGGTAGACCATTTTTCTTAACAAAACTGGATCAGTGGTCATGTGAACAACCCGCTCTGATACCAATTGATGGTCCCGTTTTCGAAGGGAAAAATGGGAATTCAGGAGAATTTTTTTTTTAAAACCTTACGCGTCGCACACTGACTGAGTTCAGTGACGAAATACTCAAGTCACTGCGTTGCTGAGAGTCAGAGCTATCAAGTCAGTGATGAGACTTGAAAGCTCAGGCTCTCAACAAGGCAGTGACTCGAGAGACTAAACTCTCGAGTGCCAAGCCTGGTCTGGTCAGTGAGAGGAATCTCTCTGACCTGATTGCTTAACTAAAGTTTTCTTAATAAAGCTATCAGTAAGCTGATTTTCACAATACTTTGGTAAATACTTTGAAAGATAAGTACGCTCAGTTTAACGTGGTTCAGAGACTCAAGCTCTTACATCCACGGCCTGATTTAACAGGAAATCCACTACTTGGGATTCTTGTTTTTAACGTGCCAAGGTGCACTTACAACTGGACTCACGCCACTCCCTGGGCTGCCTCTCCTCACCTCACTACAAACCTAACAATCTTCTGAAAGGGTTTAGTTTGGTTTGGTTTTCTCCAACTAGGTGAGGTTTTCCTTTACAATGTGTTAGCCTTAAAGCTAAGATTAGGAAAACCTCTCTAAGCTAAGAGTTACAAGCTTGACACTCAATGAATATAAGTGATAACCCTAAAGGTCAGTGTCGTGGGTGTGTAACACTTCCTTATGACTCCCTAACAACTAACACACCCTCACAGCTTGTAGGTGTTGATTTTTCTAACTTCACACAATACAACACTTCAACACGCTTGAATACGCAGCTATGAGCTTGTATTTATAATGGGGATTCAAATGTATCCGTTGGAGGGAAGATACATTTGAATCCAACATTAAATGGTTTCAACCACTTTTCTTGGAATTCAGCCTTTGTCAGTGTCAGAGTTACTGCTCGTGCTGATTGGTCCACGTGGCCTGGATTCACGGATCTTTGACTCAGTGGGTTGACCAAGACCCACTGACTTTAGGTAGCTTCCTCCTTCACTGACTGATGATCTTCAGTGGACTGAACGTCTTCAGTGTAGTTGTCCTTCAGAGACTGTTTGAAGATCATTCCAAGAAGTTTGTCATAAGGCTGAATGACAAACTTCCCTGACCACAGTAGCCTGACACCTTCAGGGCCTACTTGGTGCAGCACTGATCCTCCTGATCATGCTCTTCACTGAGTGGCCCATCTGACTTAGCTTAGATCAGCCCGGTTTACACTCAGTGGGACATCCTTCAGGCTTCTCTTCTGGTTCAGGTTGCAAGCATGACTTCAGTCAGTTCTTCTGGGTGTCATCTTGATATCTTCAGGCTGTGTTGCTGAGTTCCCCCTCAACTGAGTTCTTCTCAACTGACAGCCTATACTACTGAGAACTAACCTATCCTGACCTGAAACAAAAGATACAATCCTGTCTTCTTTCAAACCTATTACATGTTGTTTTGGAAAATCATCAAAACTAAACATATCCCAACAATTTCCCCCTTTTTGAGGATTCCAAAACTTCTAACCAAATGATTTTCTATTGCAAGAATAATGTCAGAACATAAGTAATAGTTTGAAATATGCAGGAATTCCCATAGTTTAAAGCATTTAAGATCTGTTCGGTAGACCATTTTTCTTAACAAAACTGGATCAGTGGTCATGTGAACAACCCGCTCTGATACCAATTGATGGTCCCATTTTCGAAGGGAAAAATGGGAATTCAGGAGAATTTTTTTTTTAAAACCTTACGCGTCGCACACTGACTGAGTTCAGTGACGAAATACTCAAGTCACTGCGTTGCTGAGAGTCAGAGCTATCAAGTCAGTGATGAGACTTGAAAGCTCAGGCTCTCAACAAGGCAGTGACTCGAGAGACTAAACTCTCGAGTGCCAAGCCTGGTCTGTTCAGTGAGAGGAATCTCCCTGACCTGATTGCTTAACTAAAGTTTTCTTAACAAAGCTATCAGTAAGCTGATTTTCACAATACTTTGGTAAATACTTTGAAAGATAAGTACGCTCAGTTTAACGTGGTTCAGAGACTCAAGCTCTTACATCCACGGCCTGATTTAACAGGAAATCCACTACTTGGGATTCTTGTTTTTAACGTGCCAAGGTGCACTTACAACTGGACTCACGCCACTCCCTGGGCTGCCTCTCCTCACCTCACTACAAACCTAACAATCTTCTGAAAGGGTTTAGTTTGGTTTGGTTTTCTCCAACTAGGTGAGGTTTTCCTTTACAATGTGTTAGCCTTAAAGCTAAGATTAGGAAAACCTCTCTAAGCTAAGAGTTACAAGCTTGACACTCAATGAATATAAGTGATAACCCTAAAGGTCAGTGTCGTGGGTGTGTAACACTTCCTTATGACTCCCTAACAACTAACACACCTTCACAGCTTGTAGGTGTTGATTTTTCTAACTTCACACAATACAACACTTCAACACGCTTGAATACGCAGCTATGAGCTTGTATTTATAATGGGGATTCAAATGTATCCGTTGGAGGGAAGATACATTTGAATCCAACATTAAATGGTTTCAACCACTTTTCTTGGAATTCAGCCTTTGTCAGTGTCAGAGTTACTGCTCGTGCTGATTGGTCCACGTGGCCTGGATTCACGGATCTTTGACTCAGTGGGTTGACCAAGACCCACTGACTTTAGGTAGCTTCCTCCTTCACTGACTGATGATCTTCAGTGGACTGAACGTCTTCAGTGTAGTTGTCCTTCAGAGACCGTTTGAAGATCATTCCAAGAAGTTTGTCATAAGGCTGAATGACAAACTTCCCTGACCACAGTAGCCTGACACCTTCAGGGCCTACTTGGTGCAGCACTGATCCTCCTGATCATGCTCTTCACTGAGTGGTCCATCTGACTTAGCTTAGATCAGCCCGGTTTACACTCAGTGGGACATCCTTCAGGCTTCTCTTCTGGTTCAGGTTGCAAGCATGACTTCAGTCAGTTCTACTTGGTGTCATCTTGATATCTTCAGGCTGTGTTGCTGAGTTCCCCCTCAACTGAGTTCTTCTCAACTGACAGCCTATACTACTGAGAACTAACCTATCCTGACCTGAAACAAAAGATACAATCCTGACTTCTTTCAAACCTATTACATGTTGTTTTGGAAAATCATCAAAACTAAACATATCCCAACACACTTGTTTATGAGAATAATTCTTTTATCATATTTGCTTTAGATATGATTTAATGTTGAATATTTATTGCAAACAGTTCATAATAGTACTAGTTACATTGTAGTTAATGTTGTGATACCCTATCACGGAAGACAACATTAACAGTTCCCTTGTAACTAAACGTACATTTTCACGACCTAGGTGGAATTGAACAATCCGCCGTGAAAGGTCGATGTGTAAGGCTCAGATTGGTCTGTCTTGACTAAGAGATTGCACTAACACATTTAGTATGTGTTGAAGAGGACCTACAGCGAGGATAAATTCTTCTGTTCTGAAATGTGAAGAATTTGACCTCAGTGGTTGTTGATTTCTTAATCTCCGTCACTTAAATAGGACCGTGTGTGCTTAATGGTTACTGCTTTGATTCATGTTGGGTGAGAATCATTGTGACTTCGAACCTTGTGCTTTGGGCAGTAATATTAATCATACGACGGTTGCTAAGATTTAATACGAAGAAACGCGTGCGAGTATGGCTCGTGTGATTAGTCCCCTTGGTGGGCTCAGAAGTTTTATCGTACCAAATCTTGCAAGTGAAGAATTAGTTTCTTCGGTACAGATAATAATGTTGAGCTGTCTTTACTCCAAGGTGAAATATATTAATTAATTTAGAGCTATTCAGAAGCTTAATTAATTAATGGACTTGATAATCTTAAACGCGGGAAATAATAACCGGGAGCCCATATTATCGTAATATGGATTAAGATGGATAGTGCAATATTAATTTATTAGTGGTAATAATTAATATTAATGGATTGAATTATATTGGGGCTCAATATTAAAATTCAGAAGTCCATTAGGAGGTCAAATCTTAATTCTCCTTAAAGGCCCCTCAAGTAGCCCATTAAGTAGCCCAATAATGATAAGGTGATTAAAATAAAAAGAATATATTATGCTGATTTTTCTTTGTTTTTTTCGAAAATTATGTATCAAGGAAAGAAAAGATTTTGTTGATTTTCTTGGAAAGATATTATGGAAGATATGTATTCTTGGAATACAAATATATCTCATATATTCAAGAAAGATCCAAATCTTGGCTTCTACACTTGAAATTTTCGAAAATCACTAGTAAAATAGGTGAGTGAGATTTTTGTGGAATATTTTATTGTGGAGAAAAGAATATATGAGATATATTCAAGATTTCTTAGAGTCTAAGAAAAGATTTTCTCCAAGGCCCAAATAACCATAAAAATTCGGCCACTTCATCTTATAAATAGGGGGTGATTATTTCATCCACAAGTACATAATTTCATGTGTTGGAAAAATCAAGAGCATATATATTTTTCTTTTTCCTTAATTATTTAAATTGTTCGATAGCATCTCCCACCGGTGATCGAATAAGGTGAAAGGGCATACTTGAGAAGGCTTTTGGTTTGATAAAGCGCGTACGTGTTAGTCCCATTTTATTCAAAGGCCAAGTTCTACGAGAGGTACGTTAATCACATATTATCTTGTTTATTCCGCCATAGATTATATGTGAATTAATTCAACATGCATGATGTTAAATTGGTTGTTGGAATTATTATTTGAATTAATTAGGATTAATTCATGCTAGTAATAATTGTATTTAAATTCGTATTTAAATTTCATCCCGAATAGATTCCGGGCACCCCTATTTTCCCAACCGTCACCCCCTCATTGTAAGGGATTTTCACATTTCCTCTCATTTCTCATATATGCAAAAAGCTCTCATTCGAGGGAAGAACGAAAGTTTTTCCCCCATCGTTCGTGTTCGTTTTACATTTATTGTTTGTCAGGCATAATCCAAATAGCCACATACATTTATCCGTACGAAAATGCCTGTCAACAATATCAAACACTACTAATGAAATCATTATCATTACCCTAACAAAGCGGCCCCTAATTCTAACTTATTTTATGTTGGGTTAATTTCAAAAAAAATTCATGAACTTTATGATTCTTATCAATAACAACATAAAAAAATTTCTTTGCAATTTAATGCACCAACTTTATAAATTTTGCAATTTAAAACATTTAATAATTTTTTGTCAACAATTAAATGATAATCCTGCTGAAAACGTCTCATAAATATCCACGTTGACGCCAACAAATAAAATTATATTTTTAAAAATGAAAACAATGTCCTTAAAATACAATTTTAAGTTATGTTATTAAAGTTAAAATGTATTTTAAGCATGTTATTCTCATTATAAAAAAATTATAATTTATTTATTGGCATCTATGTGGGCTCTATGTGGTATATTTGATAACCATGTAATTTAATTGTTGCGAAAAACTATCAGATGTTCCAAATTGAAAAACTTATAAAGTTGGTATATAAAAATTGCAAAGAAAAAAAGTTCATGTTGTAATTGATAAAATTCATAAAAAGTTCACGATATTTTCGCTAATTGCATTCTAATCTAAACTTCTAAATCTTTGCAAACAAAACTCCAACTTAACATTTAGTTGCAATTCTAACCAAATGACAGACTTCAATCTGCCCAAAAATGATGATTAATTAAAGCACTTGACCAAGTTTAATATCGAACCAAGGGATTAAATTGAAGAACATAGCCCTAGGAATACACGTCGCCACATAATTGTAATGCAAATCGAGTTTGAATAGGTTGTTTGTTTTGGAAAGTAATGAACGAAACTTAGAATGAAATAAGGTAAGTAAACACGAATAAAAACAATTAACAAGAGATTTTTTAAAGTTTTGACAAAAATGAAAAGGTGTTCGGGTGTTCTTCCTTACATGAGAATCAAGTAAATGTTCAATAAGCAATCATTACTCTAGTTTTCGGTCATAAAAAAGGAGCAATCACTAAATATTACGCTTTAATCGTACTTGATAAGCCTAGACAAACACGTCAATTAAACCCTTGGATTGTATTCTCCTCACTAATTACCTAATAACTAAATCAAGCAACTAATGTCGGAATTATGTAATTCTAATGAAAACACCCAACTCTCGTTGCGATGCCTCAATATTAACTCAAATCACATGAACTACTCACATCCATACTATTTCATGCAAGCATCCAACTCTCGTTGTGACAATCACAATCTAATACAAATTACAAGAGCAATTCATGCAATCGAACAATCAAAACCATAATCCTATGAGGATGACCTCCAACTAGAGCAATAATCTCCAATCAAATCATTTACCTAATTACCCATGTAATTCCAAACACCCAAACACAAGGAATTTAGCTAGACATCATAGAAATCAACAAAACATTCATTGAAATAAGAGAAATAGCCATTAAAATGAGAGTGGACAAAGGGGTAAACAAGATAAAGAGTAGAAAACACCTAAATAGAAGAAAACTCAGCAACATCTTCAATCCATCCTTCAATTACAACCATACTTGAGCTTGAATGCAACAATAATCGAAATCTAATGAAAAACCTAGCTAGAATTTGGAATAAAACCAAAGAGAAATGGAAAATGGTGAAGAACTCTCTCTCTAACCTAATTTGGATCTAAAATCTGATGGGGCCTCCTCAAAGTTCAGGGGTTAAGTCCTTATATACGTGGAATTAAGTTTACCAAGTGAAAATTTGCAAAAAGACCCCTAAATTTCGCAAAATACGAATTCAAATAAGCTCAAAATTGATTTGGCACGACATGTGCCCAGGTGGCACGGTCGTGCCACTATTAATTCAACTCGTGCACATGATTTTTGGCACTGGCCATAGCCATCCGGCACGGTCGTGCTTGTAGCACGGTCGTGCCAAACCTCCTTGGCATGGTCGTGCCACCCCTTGCTAGGTCGTGCCACCCCTGATTTTTGCCTTTTCGAGCACTTTTCGACCTCCGATTGTTACGTTTTTGCTCTTTAATGACTCCCGATTCGTCCTTTGCTTTCATGGCTCTCTTTTCCACATGATGGATCACTCCTATGATTGTTATTTCCTCCAAAACATGGCTTGATTTGCTCCTCAATTCTTCCCATTCTCACAAGTCATCTACAAAATCATAACAATTACACACACAAGGAGAAAATGGTTATCTTAGGGTAATATTGATCATTAAAACACACAAAATGACATGAAATGCTTCTTAAATCAACTCTCAAATGATGCAATTATTACCCTAATCACAGATCCAGAATGAGCGAGTTCCTTAAGTCCAATCTCGATGTATTCACATGGTCGCATGCAGATATGGTAGACATTAGCCCTGAGCATGCTTGCCATAAGCTAAATATTGATCCAACTAAGAAACCGGTGAAGTAGAAAAGAAGGAAATTCGGACCTGACAATCATGAGGCACTAGATGTCGAAGTGAAGAAGCTACTTGATAACGATCTGATCAAAGAAGCCTTGTATCCTCGATGGGTGGCAAATCCAGTTTTGGTAAAAAAACCAAATGGCACGTGGATATTGTGCATTGATTTCACGGACCTGAATGCTACATGTCCCAAAGACAACTTTCCGCTACCACATATTGATCAACTGGTGGATAACACAGCGGTACACGAACTACCTACCTTCATGGACGCATTCGCCGGATATCACCAAATACCGATGCACCCAGACGACCAGGAAAGCACAGCGTTTTACACCAACAAGAACCTGCTATGTTGGAAAAGGATGTCGTTCGGGTTAATCAACGCAGGAGCCACGTACCAAAGACTTGTCAATAAAATGTTCAATAATCACATCGACAGAACAATGGAGGTATACGTGGACGACATAGTCGTGAAAAGTCTGAGGAATGAGGATCACTTGGAGCACCTCATGTAAGCATTTGAGATACTTCGGGCATACAACATGAAGCTAAACCCGAAGAAAAGCAGCTTTGGAGTACACTCAGGAAAATTCCTTGGGCACCTGGTCAGTCAACGAGGTATTGAAGCAAATCCATCAAAAGTCAAGGCAATAATGGACATGCAACCACCAAGGTCGGTCAGGGAAGTTCAACGACTAACCGGATGTTTGGCAGCCCTGAACAGATTCATCTCCAGGTCCGGAGATAAGTGTCGACCTTTCTTCGACGCCATCAAGAAATGGCAGTTTCAATGGATGGATAATTGTCAACAAGCATTTGAACAGCTAAAGGAGTATCTAAGTGACACCAAAATTCTATCAAAACCTGTCTCTGGAGAGAAACTGTACCTATATCTAGCTGCGTCTGAGGTGGCAATCAGCTCAGTCTTAGTTCGGGCGGAAGGAAAATTTCACTTGCCGATCTACTATGTGAGTCAGGCTTTGCATGAAGCGGAGATTAAATATTCACCTATGGAAAAGTTAGCCTACGCACTGGTGATGAGCGTAAGAAAGCTACGGCCATATTTCTTTGATCGCCAAGTGGAGGTCTTAACAACTTTCCCACTGGCTTGAAGCGAAAATACTAACTTCTACTAGTCGCTTCCACGCAAGCGGACGGGTTCACTGTAGTATGAGCAAGTATAGCGACCAAGTATTATCGAACCTAAGGGAAAGTGTGTATGCGAATAGATCCCTAAAGATCTACGCGTCGTAGTTAATATGAGCGTATGTTTTTGGATTTTTGGAAGAATTAATTAAAACTAAAATAAACTAATTAAACTAAAATATAAGAGAAATAAATTAACTAAGGTTTGTGTTCAAGTAAGAGATGGTGATGCTTAGGATAGGAATCCCTACGTATACTAACGGAGCAGGTACATAATCAAAATAACCGTGACACGCAAGAAATAACCTAAGTAAAAGAATGCAAGATGAAAGCTCAAGATTTTAAACCATAATACTTTATCCTAACAATCAACTTCACTAATCCACTAATAAGTTAATAGATTGTGCTTAATTAATGAGACCCTAATTTAACTAAGGTGATGTGGTCGTCCTCCTTCGCTAAACTGGTAGATGAATTAACCCTTTCTAAACCCTCTCGTTAAGTCTACTAGTTGTTAAAGAGTGATACGGTCGTCCTCTCTCTAACACTTTTCGAACGAAATTCAAAGGCAAAGTTAAGATTGATTTTAAGAATTCATTATTTAAGAGAATTAAAACCTAACGTCACGAATTACCCTAATTACGTACCCACAACCTACTTCTACGAGTTCATCCTACCCCAAGCATGCAAGGGTTTTAGCTAGACATGGGTTTTACGTAAACAAGAATAATTGAATAAATAACGAACATGAACATAATGATTAGAACGAAGAAAAGATCAAACATAAACTAGGGTTTCAAGAATTAAAAGAATAAACTGAAATTAAATTAATAAAACGAAGTCTCAACGTGTTCAAGAACAAAGATTTGAAGAAACGAAACTAAAAAGTAAAACCGTGCTATCAATTCGTAAAGAAAACCTCGAAAATGTAAAAATAAAACTTGCTCGTCTCTTCTCCTCTAAAAACTAACTCTAAAAACGATCTCGTATCAAGTGGTCTTTGAATGTGATAATTCGTGGGATGGAAGAGATATATATAAGCGTCGGGCCGAAACGGGAGTTAATGGGCTGAAAAACAAACTTGGAAACTTGCTCTCGGAGGCGCTCGAGCTTGATGGTCGAATGGGGCAGGCGGTCGAGCAGAGGCGCTCGAGTAGTTGTGCTCGAGCGTAGAAAATGTTCTGTAAGTCAGGGGCGCTCGAGCTGTCGAGCTCGAGCGGAGGCGCTCGAGTGCATTGGTCGAGCGGATCATGAGGTTGAGCGGAAGCGCTTGAGTGCTCTCGCTCGAGCACTTTTCAGCAGCAGTACACTTGTTCATAAAATCTTCATATCTCCTCAACCGGGAGTCCGTTTTGGCCGATTCAAAGTCCTACGAACTCCTATTTTCTCCCTCTATCCATCTATAAGCATCAAAAAGATAAATTCATTAGTTTATGAAAATGATACTCAAATGACTCTAAATACTCAACAAAATCAACCAAAACTAGGACATTTCGAGTGACGAATCATGACAATTTCACGCCTAATCAACCCCCCCAAACTTACCATGTTGCTTGTCCTCAAGCAAAGAAATAATAAGTCAAGTGAAATTGTTAGGAATGAGTCAATGAATCAAATCATACAAGCAAATGAATTCGAGCTTCAAAGATCAATCACAAGTATACTCACTCACCTTCCCTCATCATACTCATGCAACAACAGCAAGAATCACCAAAATCAAACATGGATGTGCACTCAACGATGTGTTTCACTCCCTCACAAGTGTATATCAATGATAAAGGGACTCACTCAAACAATCAATCACTCATATCGGCAGCCATATTTTTGTAAGCACTCTCAACTCCGACCATACTCTAGAAATCAATGCCGAATCAAAAAGGACTTTTCTCAAGGTTGTAATGTAGGCTCTTTGGACAGGTGGGATAACAATATGGTAACTGACTCAAGTGAATGGAGAATAGAACATCAAACTTTCGGTACTTCGAGATTAGGAACAGAATACTTCAAACATTTTCAATCAACACACTTTCAATTCCAACTCTCAACACTTCAATTTTTTTTCTTTCTCATTTTTTCACTTTTCTCAATCACTTCACTTTTTTTTTCTTTTGCTCATTCTCAATTTTTTTTCTTTTTCCACAACTCAAAACTTCATCACACCTTCTTCTCATACTCACTCAACAAACAACATTTCCCTTTTTCAACTCAATTCAATCCCTTCACATTCACACTTTTCCTATTCTCCACTCAAATTGGGACAAAAAGGCTTAGGAATTGGAATAGTGTTCATATGTGCTAGCAAATGAAATAAGCTTTAGGCTCAAAGGGGCTAACAAGGGACAAATGTTAATGGTAAGGAAAGTTTAGGCTAAGTGACTCATTCAAAACAAAGATGGCCTAAGATCACATTCGGCATATCAAACTAGACACAATCAAGAAGCAAGAGCACACACAAGTTCTAGCATCCTCTAAGGTGACGATCCTCTCACAAACGAAGAGATTAATTCATGCATCAAAATCTCATAAGGCTCAAATCTCACGGCTTTCACATCCATGCTAGTCCTGGTGAATTCTCACTCTCATCACACAAGTACTCAAAAGGAAAATTTGCAAGCATACTAGTTCTCTCTCAAATTAACTCTAACTCAAACACTCACACAACAGAATTCCTAACTCAACTTCACAATTCACCCTACTCATCAAATCATACTCAAAGATAGCAATCAACAAGCATAAGATGATTGATAGGCATGAAATATGTAGTACCACATCTTAACAATATCCGCTCAAGGAACATCTCAAGATACCAAATAACCAAACTCAACTCAAAGAGAGGGTGTGCATGCATGTGTAATGTAACCATAAAACATATAAAAACTCCACCCCCCAAACTTCGACCTTGTGAAGAGGTCTAAGTTTGGGGTTGTGGGTTACCTCATCCAAATAATTCAGGTTTCTCAACAACGTGTCACACTCCTTCGTCTCGAGTTGGTTCCTTCAATCTGAATAACTCCATGGTACCTTCGAGACAAGCCTACAAAATAAACTCTCAAGTACGAGGTTAAACGTACGACTCAACAACACCCTAATAACATAATAAAATACTAAAAACAAATAAAAGTGGGTTGCCTCCCACGCAGCGCTATTTTTAAGGTCCTCATGCCGGACCAAGCTAAAAGGAGAAGTTGTCTAAGTTCTTTGCTCTATTCCCATCTTTCTTTTTCACCTCAGACGGTGGGCGTCTCAATTCCTTCTTACTCTTTTCGGGAGGAGTCTTACCAAACAGGTTCTTACTCTTTTCGGGAGGAGTCTTACCAAACAGGTTCTTGAATTTGGACTTTTTCTTCTTAACTCCTCCTTTTCTCTCGAGCTGGACCACGTCCACCTTTTCACTTCTTCATCCTTCAATTTCTTCTCTTTATCCCTATCAAAATAAGTCAGATCATAATGCTCTTGGGTTAAATCAACAGGTGAAGGATTATCAAACTCATAAATAAAAGAAGGATTAGGGATAGGAGGTGTGTCTTCAACACTAGGATCAATGGCATCCATGCAATACAAACTCTCATCCTCCTTCGGGTACTTCATGGCCTCATATAGGAAAATCTTCACTTCTTGATCATCAACTTTCAACGTAATCTTCCCATTTGCCACGTCTAGCACCATCCCCGCCGTCGCTAAGAACGATCTTCCCAAGATCAGGGGCACGCGCTCATCTTCCTCCATTTCGAGCACTACAAAGTCGGCTGGAAAAATGTGATCTCCAACTCTCACGAGGACATCTTCAACCACACCTTGAGGTCGAGTAATAGACCGGTCGGCTAGTTGAAGCGTCATCATTATCGGCTGAAGTTCACCGCCTTCCAACTTCTTGAAAAGCGACAAGGGCATAAGATTTATGCTCGCCCCTAAATCACATAGCGCTCCTTTCTTAATCCCGTTCCCAATGTCACATAAGATGGTAAAACTCCCGGGATCCTTCAGATTTGGAGGAAGCGCCTTGTGCACTAATGCACTCACCTCATGGTTCAACTGCACCAACTTTAGCTTATCCACTCGCCGTCTTTTCGCGATCAAGTCCTTCAGAAACTTTGCATAGTTGGGCATCTGTTCCAAAGCATCATAAAAAGGAATGTTAATATGCAATTGTTTAAACACATCAAGGAATTTAGCGAATTTCTCATCAAGCTTCTTTTTCATGAAGCGTTGTGGATATGGGACGGGTATCACAGATTTGGGTACCCCCCATTCATCTCTCTTGATCTCTTTCACTTTCTCTCTTACTTCATTTGCCTTCTTCCACTTAGGAACTCTCTCAACCTTCTCAATGCATTCCTCTTCAAGCTCTTTGCTCGCTTGAGTGCTTTCATCCTCAACCTTCTTCTCAACTTCTACCTCCTCACTCTCATCTCCATCTTTCTTATGTTCTTTCCCTTCTATCTAAACATCTCCTTGGGGCGTCTCAGAATCAGCAGGCATCTGGGGACCATCATAGTTGGTTCCACTTCTAAACTGGATAGCCTTACAATGCTCTTTAGGATTACCCTCAGGCATTGAAGGATATTTGCCAGGCTCTCTATTCAATGACTTTGCAATCTGGCTCATCTGGAACTCTATAGAAGTGAACCTTCGGTTGTTCTCTTGCTGAATTCGATTCAGCTCTACATCTCTCTTCTGGAGGTCTTGATCATGCTGATCAACTTTCTTATGCAGATCTTTCACATCGTACTCCAAAGATGATAAACATTTGCTTCCTTCCTCCACCTTCTGTAGGATAGCTCTCAACATCTCCTCAGTTGAGGCACCGCCTTCTCCACCAGGAGGTTTAGAACCTGGATCAACACCTGGAGGAACTGTAATACCCGCCTTCGGGTTAGCATATGAAAAATTCTCGTTCTTCCTCCATTGGTTTTGAGGAAGCTACTGGCCTCCTTGGGACCCTTGTGTGTTCCTCCATTGATTTTGAGGGGCTGTGGACCTGAAGGTACAAATGGTTGGCCATAAGAAGGCCTTCCTTGAAAATTTCCACCTTGTGGATACCCATTCTGATTGTAATAAGGACCTCCCATATAATTTACTACTTCTTGCTGAATTGTGGGCTTGTCCTCTTGCTCATTCTCTGCTGCATTCCCTCCAACCATATTCTTCCCCAACTCAAGGTTGTTAATCTTTTCCATCATGGCCATCAACAGTCTTCTCGTTCCTTCACCTTCCTCAGCCTGATGAACTCTCTGGAAATCTGCATTCACATTCCAAGCCCCGGCATTCGTGACAATGTTGTCCACAATCTCTCTACACCTCACTATTCCTTGATTCAGGAATGATCCACTAGCACAGACGTCTAGATGGTCTTGCCCAGCCTTGTTGGCACCACTATAGAAAAATGCCATGACATCTCCCTCATTGTGCCCGTGCTGCGGGCACTCTATCAACATGTTTGAGTATCTTTCCCACGCTTGACGTAGGTCCTCTCCTTGCTTCTAGCGGAAGGAAGAGATCTCAATCCTTGCTTTGATCGTTCTGGATGGAGGGTATAATCGCTCGAGGAACAGACGCTCGAGCTCGGCCCAAGTGGTAATACCTCCCCATGGAAGCTATTATCGTACCACTCTTTAGCTATTACCGTCAATGAGAATGGGAACAACCTAAGCCTCTTGGCATCTTCAGACATGCCATTATAATTGAAAGTGGAGGTTATCATTAGAAAACTCCTCAGATGAGTATGAAGATTCTCCTTCCCGATCACCCCCTTGAACTGGTTCTCTGTAAGCAGCTTTAGAATTCCCGGGGAAATTGAGAAGTTATTCGCCTCAACAGGAGGAAATGCTACTCCATCATAGTACCATTGTGTCTGCGCTGCAAACCTTCCTCGAATAGCCATATTCTGATCTGCGTTCTGAGGAATGTGTTGAGGATTAGCAGCTGGTACGGGTACTTATTGGGGTGGTTGTGGTTGATGTTGGTCCTGGTACAAGACTGAGGAATACGTGTATGGGGGGGGGGGGAATACACGTATGCCAATTTTTCAACCTTAAAAACTGACTGAGTCCCCTTTACTCAGAGTGGTAAAGAACTAGGAGCTGATAATACACCTACTGACTACACTTGGTGCGGGTCAGTTGGCTAACTATCAGTTCAAGTTCAGTGCGGAAATGTTTGAGCCCTGAAAGTTTAAAGTCTTGTTTAGTTTGCTTTCTGAAAAACTTGTTTTACTCAATTCTGAAAAGTGTTTAGTAGGGCAGTGCTCTTTTGAAGATCAGCCTGATTGATTCAGGCCTGATAAACTTGAATGCAATGAATGAACAAGTAATATGGCAAGTATGCACAGTATCAAAGAAGTAAGAACACAAGGAGTTTAACGTGGTTCAGAGTCTCAAGCTCCTACGTCCATGGCCTGACTTAACAGGAAATCCACTCAAGGGATTCTTGTTTTTAACGTGCCAAGGTGCACCAAGACCAGCTATCCTCACTGATCTATACAACTCCACTTACTAACACACTTACTGACTTACTCCCAACAAGTCTATCTTAGGGTTTTGGTTTCAGTTTGGATTCCAACTAAGTTGAGATTATCCTTACAAGGCAAAGCTATGCTAAGGATTGGATAATCTCTCTAAGCTTAAGATAATGCTATTTAGCTCTTGGAATACAGAATAACTCTCAGTTGCTAAGAAACACTTGGGAAATTTGAATGTTTTCGAGTGCTTCTCTTAAGGGTTGAGTGCTTTGAATGCTTGAGAGTTTTGAGTAATTTCTAGCTTGGAAATTTCCCGTAACCTTGAATGGGTTCAAGGTCTTCTATATTTATAGATGATTTGAATAACTATCCGTTGGAGAGATAGCCTTCTAGTCACCTATGTAGAGTGGCTTTGAACGGACATATCTTCATGCAGCAGCCGCCCTTGCATGGATTTGGTATTTGCATTAAATGCACATTAAATGCTTGCCCGTTGAATATGCAGTCTGAATTCAGTCTTCATGTCAGGTTCCGTACATGCGTGTCCTTCTCGGATTGGGCCACGTCATCAGGTTGGTGAGAATGTCAGAACTTATTCCTGAGCTTCAGGCTTGTCTTATTAAGTTCATTTTGTCTTGAGCCCACCAGTCTTGTCCTAACGCTGAAATTCCTTTTGCATTGCTTGGCTCTACTCCAAGTCTTCCCATGAACTCAGAGACATCCTGTTCCCTTCAGGACTGAGTTAGTAATGACCTCAGGGTCATACTCTTCATCACTGACACTTACTCAGTCAGCTTAGAGGACTGCCATAAGTTCAGGATGGTGCTCTTCGTCTTCAGGCTCTGTGTCTTGATTGTCTCCAGTGAGTTCTCCTCTCACTGAGTACCTGTGAAGTGTAAAATGACTAAGTACTAGTCCTAACCAAGACTAGCCTAACAAAGACATATTAAGGCAAACATCTTTTCAGGGGCTTTGGGATCTTAATCAAAACTGACCATGTCCCAACAATTTCCCCTTTTTTGATGATGCCAAAACACTGAAAAGATCCTCAAAACACTTAGTGGAAATATGATAAACCTATCTATAAGATAAGACAGTGTTAGAGCAATTCTTGATAAAGTACATAATTTTAAACAACAACAAAAAAGACAATGAGTTTTTGTCTGTGGGCAGAACGTAATAGATTTCATTGATAGATGTGGAAATGATTACAATGAATCTAATCTATTACAACGAAGCCTTGTGAACACCTAGACTAATCTCATTTCAGGCTTGAGTCCATATCCTGCATAAACTCTTGCCTTTAGCTCGTCAAGTCTTCCAGGTTGGTTCACATAACCTTCAGCTTTAGCTATCTTCAAGACTTCCATCATTATGGCCTTTGTGTCATGCTTTTGAGTTCCAGGAACCAAGGGAGGAGTTCGAATGGTGAACTCAGGAGCCTTCACTTGAACTTTGGCTGCATCAGCCTCCTCCAAGATCTTCTGGAATAGCTCAGGATGATTGTCCATCATGTAGTCAGTGAAGTGGGCATTGATATCGTCAGTGTCGCCCCACTTCTTCACAACATACCACAGTCTAACGAATTCATCCCTTGCATCAGTCCAGAACTCCTTCAATGTTTCTGAGACGAACTCATCGACAAAGGCTTCCCTTGCTCCTGATTCTGGCCTACTGATTTGAAGAATTGTTGATTTCCTAACTGTTGGCTTCTTCCTGTACTTCCTTGGCTCAGGCTTCGCCTTCTTCCTTCTTAGTAAGCTGATCACTGCATCATCTAGTTCTCGTTGTTGAAGCTCAGTGATATCAGTCAGCTTCTCAACCTTCTTCTCCAAGATGCGCATCTTCTCCTTCTGAGCGATTTCAGCTCTGCGCATAGCCTCAGATTTTTCAGAGTGATCTCCCCATGCTTCAGCACATAACTCCGCCACCAACTCCCCTGAGTAAGTGATGGGATTCTTCCTTGAGCTCATGGGAGACGATCTCTAAACTGGCTCAGGTTGTTGCTTGGAAGGTTCATTAGCCTTTGCCTTTGTTGCCTCCTCCCTCAGCTTGGCAACAATTTCTTCTCCTTCCTTCTCCACCGCCGCTAACCTAGCTGACTTCCTCACCCTTAGAATATTCCCTTCAGGATTGGCTTCAGGGTCAGCTAGAACGGTCTCACCTTGGTTGACTGCCTCCGATGCCTCAGGGCGGGATCTTTTCTTCTTATTTTCCCCCTTTTTGGCATCATCATTGGCCTCGGATGGGAATGCGTCAGATCCACTGTTGATTACGAAGGAGGCTAGAGAATGGACATCATTAATTCCCTCCTTCAATAATTCAACTCCCATCGAAATTCCAGTCCCTGCAAAAGAAACCGAACTGATAGCAGCATTGACTTTCTGTTCAAAGACCTCCATAGAGAGTTGGAGTCTTTGTTCAGCCTTGGTGATCCTTTTCTCCACCTTCAAGGACTCACCGCTGACTTTGCTGACCTCAGTCAGTATCTTTGCTGACTCCTCAGTGGCCTTCGCCAAAACGTCCGCCACTGACTGAGAAGTGCGATCCAGCTTCCCTGACTCCAGCTCCAGTTTGGACGCTGAGTCCTTCATGGCCTGAGTGACTATAGTTCCAGTCTGAACTGCAAGCCTGTCAACTGCTTGATTCAGCTTCTCATCCCTGATCGCATCCCTCTCATCAAGTTTCTTGAGAGTGTTCCTGAGCATTTTCTTGGTGCGTTTCCTCTCATTCCTCACTGACTTGGCCGTGTTAGTCATCGTTCTCTTTAACAGAATCAGCTCCCTGTTAGCGAGGGTGTTGTAAGCTGACTTTGTCCACCTGATGTGTTTTGCCAGGGCCTTGGAGTCTTCTTCCTTCTCAGCTCGTAGCTTCATTACTTCCTCCTGAAGTTCAGCTAGATTTTCTGTGGTTTTCTCCTGTTTGACCTCCACTATGCTTGTGAATTCAGCACGGCCGACCCCGGTTATGATCACATCTTCATCATCAACGGCCGCATCAGTGATTGGCTGTTTTTCCTTGTCAGCCCCTGCGTCATCAGTCCCTTCTTCAAGGTGCACTAAAGGCAGTTGTGAAGTAGTCAAAGCCGCCTCCTCAGGCTCAGTTAAGCCAACTTGAACCTTAGGAGCAAGTCCCTCGGAACTGAGAGTCTCCTTGGATGCCTCAACATCTTCCTCTCTTGTCTCAGGGCAGGGAATCCCTTCATCGACTGATGTCTCATTGGCAGCTGAGATGTTCAAAACATCCTCAGCCACTGGTCCACCCTTGGCACCAGTGTCCTTATCAACTTCCCCCTGAGCCTGAGGCTCAGAGTTCATTTCATCAACCTCCTGTGCAGTTTCCTCCACTGCCTTCTCCAGGTCTCCTCCCTGAGCTCCTTCATCATCCTCATCCTCCTTCTCGTCACCTGACAGGATGTCAGCCTTGCTCTTGGACATCAATTCAGCCGCTAACTGCTTCAGGTTGTCGAAGTTCAATAGTTGAAGCCAGCTAGTAAGTCCAAAGAACAAGCAAATCTTGGCCTGATTTATGAAGATACCTTGATCAGTCTGCTTGACTTGCAATCCTAAGAAGAAGTTCATCTCTCCCATCATTGATATCTCAAATTTACCAGTCATCGGCTTAGAGAATTTCTCACATAGCTGATGATTTGGTGATCCAAATATTATGTCATCCACATAGATTTGGACCAAGAGAATGTCATCACCTTCAGTGATCCTGAATAATGTCCTATCCACAGTTCCCTTCTTGAACCCATGATCAGTCAGGAATTGAGAGAGGGTATCATACCAAGCTCTTGGTGCTTGCTTAAGTCCATAGAGTGCTTTCTTCAAATGGTATACTCTATCTCCAACCTCAAACCCGGGAGGTTGTTCAACATATACCTCTTCATTGAGTACACCATTCAGGAAGGCACTCTTGACATCCATTTGATACACCTTGAACTTCTTATATATTGCATATGCAAGGAACAACCTGATAGCTTCCAACCTAGCCACTGGAGCAAAAGTCTCATCATAGTCTATTCCTTCAGACTGACAATACCCTTTTGCAACCAGTCTAGCCTTGTTCCTTACCACAACACCATTCTCATCCTTCTTGTTCTTGAAGACCCACTTGGTACCAATCACACCTTGATGCCTAGGTCTATCTACCAGTTCCCAAACCTGATTCATTGTGAACTGATTCAACTCCTCTTGCATGGCAATGATCCAGTTCGAGTCAGTGAGAGCTTCTTCAATGTTCTGAGGCTCTTGCTCAGAGAGATAGCAACAGAATAATGCACTCTCACCATGGAACCGTCTGGTCCTGACTCCCTCAGTTGGATCACCAATTATTTGATCAATGGGATGATCCTCTAACCATATTCTTTTGCCAGGAGTTGTTCCTGAAGTACCTGCAATGTTAGTGTCTACAGGCTCATAAAATTTAGGAAATTGAACAGAAGGGGATGATCCTGAGTCTATACCAAAGGGGTTAACAAGCTCAATGTCAGGGACATTGATTCCCCCTTGATTAGGTGACTCAGGGACCGTCTCAGCTACAACAGCATCTTCATAGACGGTGCTTACCTCAGGTTGAGCCTGTTCCTCAGTCTGAGGCTCAACAATCCCTGATGTGCTGGGCTTAGGAGTGACACCTGATTTATCATCCTGATCGTCATCATCATCCCATCTCGGAATTGGCACAGTCTTGATCTTGGGATCAGGTTGATTCTTCAAGCTCAGCCTTGTCACACTCCTTGTGACCTCCTCAGTGTCAGGATTCAACACCTTTGCCCTAGACTCATTAGCAGATTCATCAAAGACAACATGAGGTGATTCTTCCACAACAAGAGTCCTACAATTGTAAACTCTGAAGGCTTTACTAATTTCAGAATATCCTAAGAATATTCCTTCATCAGATTTGCTATCAAAGGCTTTCAATTGGGTCTTCCCATTGTTGAGGATGAAGCACTTACAACCAAATACATGAAAATAGGAAATACGAGGTTTCCTTTTGTTCCATGTCTCATATGGGGTCTGAGCATGTTGTTTGTTCAGCATGGATCTGTTCTGAGTGTAGCATGCAGTGTTGATTGCCTCAGCCCAGAATTTCTTGGGCAATCCTGACTCAGCCAGCATGGTCCTTGCAGCTTCCTTCAGTGTCCTGTTCCTCCTTTCAGCGACACCATTCTGTTGTGGGGTTCTAGCTGCAGAAGTCTCATGAGCTATACCAAGTTCATTACAGAAGTCAGAAATATATGAATTTATAAATTCAGTGCCCTTGTTGTTAGGATATAGATTAGATGTTTTGAAGATGTTAAAACAAGAACTTGTAATAGGACTAGCTGAACCTGTTAGTCAGCTACAAATTAGTCTAGAATAGGTCTTTGGTTAAGGGGGAAGAAATATGGGTAGACCAGAGTAGTCTGATCAGAGGAGGTGACCAGATGAGAGGTGACCAGAGGAGTCTGATCAGAGGAGGTGACCAGATGAGGTGACCAGAGAAGGTACCAGATGAGGTACCAGATGAGGTGACCAGATAAGATGAGTCTGACCAGAGGAGGACCAGAGGAGTCTGCCAGACGAGTCTGGCCAGAGGAGTCTGACCAGAGGAGTCTGCCAGAGGAGTCTGACCAGAAGACCTCTCCCAGATGAGTTCAGACCAGATGAGGGAGACAGATTAGTTCACCCACATGGAGGCTGCATGTAATATGGAGACAAGGAGATTTAGGAGTTCTATGATGGAGAGAAGGCAATCTGGAGAGTCAACTGATGGAGGATCTGATTGATTGATTGCTTGATTGAAAGTCAACTAATCAATCATATAATCAATCAAAGATTGATTATATCCCTCCAATTATGGTTGTTTGAATTGCTAGCTTCCAACGGCTAGTTAATTCCTACAACTATAAGTAAGAGTGTTTTGGATGAGTTCTACAACAAGAGTCGCGCGAGAGCACAAAGCACACGAACTCTTCCACTCACTCACCTTGTTCATTCAAGTACTATATATACTCTTTAGGAGTTCTAGTTGGAGCTTTACTCAAATTGTTCATCTATATAGAAAGGTTGTTGTAAGCAGTTGTACGAAGGAGCTGGTACTTCCAAATTCCAGTGGTTCGTGAGTAAGTTAGTTGGAGAGTGAGAAAGACCCCTTTGGAGAAAGGGAGAGTGGACGTAGGACCTGTTGTCCGAACCACTATAAATCTGGTGTTCTCTACTTTATGCTTTTAAGTTTTCTGCACTTTTCTTTTAGCACTTAATTTAAAAAGGTTTTCATTAAAAATTAAACTCAAAACGCTTTTCGCTGGATAACCTTTTTGGGACCAACACTTGTCAGATCTGATCTTAGTAATGGACTGATTCTTCTCATTGCTGAGTCTCCTGAGCAACTCTGGAAGCTTCACCTGTGTTTCCTTCTTATTCAACAAGAAAATAACCCAAGTATATCTAGAATAATCATCAATAACCACAAGGGTATACTTTCTACCATTCATACTCACAGGTGTTATGGGGCCAAACAAATCCATGTGCAAGAGCTGAAGTATCCTGTCAGTGGAATAAGAAACTTTCTCTTTGAATGATGCTCTGACCTGCTTCCCTTCCTGACAAGCTTTGCACACGTGATCTTTGCTAAAAACTTTCCTTATACCTGATAGAAGCACTTGTGTTGATTTGTCCTTGACTGAACATGTATTCGATGAGAACTCAACACTGAACCCTTTGTCACAGAATTGACTTACTGACAATAGGTTGTGCTTCAGTCCTTCCACAAAGGACACATTTTCCACTCTGATTGTACCTATAATTAGAACACCAAAACCTTTAGTAACACCTTTTGAGTTATCACCAAAGGTTACCTGTGGACCATCTTTAACTTGATATTCTTGGAGAAGACTCTTCATTCCAGTCATGTGCCTTGAGCAACCACTGTCTAGGTACCAAACAGCTTTGATTGAGTCTCCTCTCCTTTTGTTGTGATCCACAGCCGCCTGCAAGCAAATCAGTCTTTAGGTACCCATTGGGTGTTGGGTCCTATCGTGTCAGCTGTACCCTTCGGGATCCAGACTTGCTTCACAACCCTGATTGCCTCAGAGTGGTAAATCTGTCTCCCTGAAACATCGACATACACAACTTTCTTCTTCTTTGCCTTAGAGGAAGATGGTGTATGAGTGTTAGACTTAGGCTTCACAGGAGCCTGAGTGGGTGCCTTTTGGGCTGACTTCCTATTCTTCATAGGTCTGGGTGCAGCAGGTCTTGGGCCTTGTTCTTGATAAGAGCCCTGATTTCTATTCCCCCTAGGCAAGTGAGGGAATTGAAAGCAGTTAAAGGCCTCAGGATGCCAAAACCACGGGGGTGTCATCATATTTGGCCTTCCCTGAAGGTATTGCCAAGCATGATGGTACCCTTGTTGACCAGTCTGAGGGCTCTTGGCTTGAGTCTTCCTCTGCTTTCGCTGAGGTTTTCCCTGGCCTGAGCTCTCAGGGGCTTCCTTAGATTGCTTTGCCTTTCCCTTGGGTTTTGGCTTAGCTGTCTTAGGAGCAACCCTGACTGTGTCAACGGTTTCCTTGCCCTTATCAGTTTGACAGGCCTGGAGCACAACCTTAGGTGCACTCTGGCCTGTCTGAACAAATACCTTCTCAGTGTTGCTCCCTGAAGCAACATGAGACTGACATTGTGAGGATTTCTTAGGAGAATATCCAAGCCCCCTTTTCTCATTCCCAAGTATCTGGCTGCTATTTATTTCCTCTATAGCCACTGAGGATTTATTCATTGCTGCAACCTTTTTCTTGAGAGAGTCCTCACTCTTTTTCAGGATTTCATGTCTGGTAAAGAGGTCATCAAACTTACTCTTAAGTACTTTTAGTTCTTCCTTCCTGACCAGCTCTTCCTCAGCCAGTTCCTTCAGAATCTTCTCTCTTGGAAGACGCTCAGCATTGATTAAATCAATCTCCTGAGTTAGTCTCACAATTTGAGCTGATTCTTTAAGATCAGACTGAGTGAGTTGTTCGTTCAGGTTTTGAACCTCAGTACTCAATTTCTTGTTCTCCTCTACCAAGAAGACATTAGTTTCCTGCAGTCTGGAGAAATCAACCATCAATTGATCAAGGCAGATCTGAAGGTTCATTTCTCTACCTGACTCTGAGCTAAGCTCAGGATTTTGACCAGTGTAAGAAGCACAAACAGAATTTGATGTTACCTCAGGCTCATCCCTAGCCATCAGACAGACATCATCGTACTCGTCATCTGAGAAGAGTTCAGGTGACCTTTCAGCAGGATCATCAGAATCTGTTGCATCTTCAGCGACCATCGCTCTCCGATCAGCAGATCTTAGATCCCTAGTGGCTCTTCTTTCCTCTCTCTCCCTCGCACTCAGCTCCGGGCAGTCGTACTGATAGTGACCAATCTTGTTACAGTTGTAACATGCTACCTGCTCACTCACTCTTTCTTTTCTCGGTTCAGGGTTCCTTCTTGAGTCAGGTTCCCTGGTTCTTGGTGAGCTTTCAGTCTTGGTTGGATATCTATCATCGCGAGTACGTCTCTGTTCGTCTCTTCTTTCAGGTTTTGGTTCAGAATATCTCCTTTCATCACCATGTTCTCTCCTCTGATCTGTATTCCTTCGCTCCTCATATCTCCTTGAGATTTGGTGGGTTCCTTCATGTTTCCTGTCACGTGAGTCCTGATAAAACTTTTTATAACGACCAAACCTGAAATTGAGCTTGTCAAATCGTCTGGCCATCAGGCTGTACTCCTCAGCGAGTTCTTCCCTGCTCATCTCCATCAGTGACTTTGATGAAGAATTTGATGAGGGCTCAACAGGTTCAGACCTGGCCTTGAACGCCACACTTTTCTCAGGAGTTTTCTCCTTCACTTCCTCTTCTGACTGAACTTTCTTCTTTCTTTTGTTAAGATCGAATTCAAGTGCTTTGAGCTCTGAAAAAAGTAAAGCAAAAATTATGTTACTCATATCCTGAGTGTTCTTAAGCATAATTACACTGTTGTCCCATCTCTCAGGAAGAGCATTCAGGATCTTTGAAGCAACATCTCTCCTTGGGACATCCTTGTCCAGCATCACCAACTCATTCATCAACTTGATGAATCTAGACTCCATTTGATCTATGCTCTCGTCAGGCAGCATCTCGAACGCCTCGAATTTCTGAATGGAAATGTTTCTCTTGTTCTCCTTGATTTTTTCAGATCCCTCACACATCCTTGTCAGCTCATCCCAAACCTCATTTGCCGTCTTTAAGTTCATTAGCCTAGCTGACTCCTCGAAGGGCACCGTATGCAAGATGATGTTTCTGGCGACGTTGTCAAGTCCCACCATCTTAATTTCATCGTTGGTCATATCTTTCCTTTCTTTAGGAACCTGCACGCCAATCACAAGATCCTCATATCCCAGTCCTATGACGTTAGGGATAGTGATCTTGATCGGTCCCTCCCTGAGTACACGCGGCATCTGGTCATGGATGGCATCTAGATGTGCTTCTAATCTGAACTTCCAATAGACAAAGTTAGACACAGAGAATTCAGGTAACGAAGCTTCAAGTCTCCTCGAAGTCATGATGATGCAAGTTTTATGAAAAGCAAACTCAGATCTGTTCAGTGACCACCAACAGTTTCTCCTCTGAAACTATTAGTATTCAAAGTCAGTGGTCTTTCGAACCACTGCTTTGATACCACTTGTTGGTCCCGGTACAAGACTGAGGAATACGTGTATGGGGGGGGAATACACGTATGCCAATTTTTCAACCTTAAAAACTGACTGAGTCCCCTTTACTCAGAGTGGTAAAGAACTAGGAGCTGATAATACACCTACTGACTACACTTGGTGCGGGTCAGTTGGCTAACTATCAGTTCAAGTTCAGTGCGGAAATGTTTGAGCCCTGAAAGTTTAAAGTCTTGTTTAGTTTGCTTTCTGAAAAACTTGTTTTACTCAATTCTGAAAAGTGTTTAGTAGGGCAGTGCTCTTTTGAAGATCAGCCTGATTGATTCAGGCCTGATAAACTTGAATGCAATGAATGAACAACTAATATGGCAAGTATGCACAGTATCAAAGCAGTAAGAACACAAGGAGTTTAACGTGGTTCAGAATCTCAAGCTCCTACGTCCACGGCCTGACTTAACAGGAAATCCACTCAAGGGATTCTTGTTTTTAACGTGCCAAGGTGCACCAAGACCAGCTATCCTCACTGATCTATACAACTCCACTTACTAACACACTTACTGACTTACTCCCAACAAGCCTATCTTAGGGTTTTGGTTTCAGTTTGGATTCCAACTAAGTTGAGATTATCCTTACAAGGCAAAGCTATGCTAAGGATTGGATAATCTCTCTAAGCTTAAGATAATGCTATTTAGCTCTTGGAATACAGAATAACTCTCAGTTGCTAAGAAACATTTGGGAAATTTGAATGTTTTCGAGTGCTTCTCTTAAGGGTTGAGTGCTTTGAATGCTTGAGAGTTTTGAGTAATTTCTAGCTTGGAAATTTCCCGTAACCTTGAATGGGTTCAAGGTCTTCTATATTTATAGATGATTTGAATAACTATCCGTTGGAGAGATAGCCTTCTAGTCACCTATGTAGAGTGGCTTTGAACGGACATATCTTCATGCAGCAGCCGCCCTTGCATGGATTTGGTATTTGCATTAAATGCACATTAAATGCTTGCCCGTTGAATATGCAGTCTGAATTCAGTCTTCATGTCAGGTTCCGTACATGCGTGTCCTTCTCGGATTGGGCCACGTCATCAGGTTGGTGAGAATGTCAGAACTTATTCCTGAGCTTCAGGCTTGTCTTATTAAGTTCATTTTGTCTTGAGCCCACCAGTCTTGTCCTGACGCTGAAATTCCTTTTGTATTGCTTGGCTCTACTCCAAGTCTTCCCATGAACTCAGAGACATCATGTTCCCTTCAGGACTGAGTTAGTAATGACCTCAGGGTCATACTCTTCATCACTGACACTTACTCAGCCAGCTTAGAGGACTGCCATAAGTTCAGGATGGTGCTCTTCATCTTCAGGCTCTGAGTCTTGATTGTCTCCAGTGAGTTCTCCTCTCACTGAGTACCTGTGAAGTGTAAAATGACTAAGTACTAGTCCTAACCAAGACTAGCCTGACAAAGACATATTAAGGCAAACATCTTTTCAGGGGCTTTGGGATCTTAATCAAAACTGACCATGTCCCAACAGTTGAAAAGATGGTGGTTGGTTGTAAACAGGAGGTGGAGGATACGGGTATGGTGGATACGGATAAGGTGGGTATGGGTAAGGGTAAGGTGGATAAGGTAAGTTGTTTTGTGGTAAGTTAGGATGTGGGTATGCAGGGTTGTTCTGAGGATGTTGGACAATGTTATGAGCTGGATTGTTTAAGTTTTGTGTACTCGGGTTTTGGCTCTGGCTGTCCCCTAATGGGACTTGATTCTGACTGGTATTGCCATCAGTGTCGTCAGCCCGGTTCAATGTCTGATTGAACTCATTCTCGACATCCTCCAACTCATTAGTAATGTCCATTGGCTCTTTCCCTCCGGCAGCGTTCATTCTTCTTAAGAAGGCTCTGTTTCTTCTTGCTATTGTTTCAGGATCCAACGGTAATCTCTCTTCGCTCGTATTACCTTGCGAGCGTGTTTTCATAAACCTGTAACACTAACAAAAGAATAAAAACACAACTGCCGAATATGTACGAAATAAAAACAGAGAAATAAATCACTCACTACTAACTACTAAGCTATCGACAAGTCATATTCAAAAGACATACAACGCCATCCCCGGCAACGGCGCCATTGACTTGAAGCGAAAATACTAACTTCTACTAGTCGCTTCCCCACAAGCGGACAGGTTCACTGTAGTATGAGCAAGTATAGCGACCAAGTATTATCGAACCCAAGGGAAAGTGTGTATGCGAATAGATCCCTGAAGATCTATGCGTCGTAGTTAATATGAGTGTATGTTTTTGGATTTTTGGAAGAATTAATTAAAACTAAAATAAACAAATTAAACTAAAATATAAGAGAAACAAATTAACTAAGGTTTGTGTTCAAGTAAGAGATGGTGATGCTTAGGATAGGAATCCCTACGTATACTAACGGAGCAGGTACATAATCAAAATAACCGTGACACGCAAGAAATAACCTAAGTAAAAGAATGCAAGATGAAAGCTCAAGATTTTAAACCCTAATACTTTATCCTAACAATCGACTTCACTAATCCACTAACAAGTTAATAGATTGTGTTTAATTAATAAGACCCTAATTTAACTAAGGTGATGCGGTCGTCCTCCTTCGCTAAATTGGTAGATGAATTAACCCTTTCTAAACCCTCTCGTTAAGTCTACTAGTTGTTAAAGAGTGATACAGTCATCCTCTCTCTAACACTTTTCGACGAAATTCAAAGGCAAAGTTAAGATTAATTTTAAGAATTCATTAATTAAGAGAATTAAAACCTAACGTCACGAATTACCCTAATTACGTACCCACAACCTACTTCTACGAGTTCATCCTACCCCAAGCATGCAAGGATTTTAGCTAGACATGGGTTTAACGTAAACAAGAACAGTTGAATAAATAACGAACATGAACATAATGATTAGAACGAAGAAAAGATCAAACATAAACTAGGGTTTCAAGAATTAAAAGAATAAACTGAAATTAAATCAATAAAACGAAGTCTCAACGTGTTCAAGAACAAAGATCTGAAGAAACGAAACTAGAAAGTAAAATCGTGCTATCAATTCATAAAGAAAACCTCGAAAACGTAAAAATAAAACTTGCTCGTCTCTTCTCCTCCAAAAACTAACTCTAAAAACGATCTTGTATCAAGTGGTCTTTGAATGTGATAATTTGTGGGATGGAAGAGATATATATAAGCGTCGGGCTGAAACGGGAGTTAATGGGCTGAAAAATGAACTTGGGAACTTGCTCTCGGAGGCGCTCGAGCTGCCCCGCTCGAGCGGAGGCGCTCGAGCTTGATGGTCGAATGGGGCAGGCAGTCGAGCAGAGGCGCTCGAGTAGTTGTGCTTGAGCGTAGAAAATGTTATGTAAGTCAGGGGCGCTCGAGCTGTCGAGCTCGAGCGGAGGCGCTCGAGTGCTCTCGCTCAAGCACTTTTCAGCAGCAGTACACTTGTCCATAAAATCTTCATATCTCCTCAACCGGGAGTCCGTTTTGGCCGATTCAAAGTCCTACGAACTCCTCTTTTCGCCCTCTATCCATCTATAAGCATAAAAAGGATAAATTCATTAGTTTATGAAAATGATACTCAAATGACTCTAAATACTCAACAAAATCAACCAAAATTAGGGCATTTCGAGTGACGAATCATGACAATTTCACGCCTAATCAACCCCCCCAAACTTACCATGTTGCTTGTCCTCAAGCAACGAAATAATAAGTCAAGTGAATTTTTTAGGAATGAGTCAATGAATCAAATCATGCAAGCAAATGAATTCGAGCTTCAAAGATCAATCACAAGTATACTCACTCACCTTCCCTCATCATACTCATGCAACAACAGCAAGAATCACCAAAATCAAACATGGATGTGCACTTAACGATGTGTTTCACTCCCTCACAAGTGTATATCAATGATAAAGGGACTTACTCAAACAATCAATCACTCATATCGGCAGCCATAGGCTTGTAAGTACTCTCAACTCTGACCATATTCTAGAAATCAATGTCGAATCAAAAAGGACTTTTCTCAAGGTTGTAATGTAGGCTCTTTGGACAGGTGGGTTAAAAAATAACTCTAAATACTCAACAAAATCAACCAATACTAGGGCATTTCGAGTGACGAATCATGACAATTTCACGCCTAATCACCCACTAAGACAAATCTTACAAAGACCTGATACTGCTGGTCGCCTCCTCAAGTGGTTCCTCAAAATAAGCCAATTCGGAATATCCTATGCACCTCGAACAACGATCAAGGGACAATTGTTAGATGACTTCGTAGTCGAATTAACCTTCCCTCAAGATCCGACTAGAGGTCATAACCATCTGTGGCATATGTACGTAGATGGATCATCAAATAACACGGCAGCAGGAGCTGGGATAGTGCTAATCAGTCCAGACAGACAAGTTTTCACCTCGGCAGTCAGGTTCGAGTTCATGGCAACAAACAACGAAGCTGAGTATGAGGTATTGATAGCTGGACTACGCCTGGCATTGGCCGTGGGAGTCCGAAGGGTCCAAATTTACTAAGATTCCCAGTTGATAGTCAACCAAGTCCATGGGGAGTATGAAGCCAAGAATGAAAACATGGCCCTATACCAAAAAATTGTTGCTCACTTGGCTTCACTATTCGGACAAATTTACATCGAATAAGTGCCAAGGGACAACAATGCACAAGCAGATGCACTTGCTCGATTGGCTACTAGTACGGGACCAGCAGAGCTTACGGAGGTCACAATAACAAGGATTTCTAATCCATCCACCAGTGACTACAAGATCAACCAAGTTGAAGAAGAGTTAACAGGAGAAGATTGGAGAACGCCAATATACAAATATCTCAAGAACAACGAGACACCCGAAGACCCACAAGAAGCGGCTAAGTTAGTCAAACGAGCAACAAGATTCACGATCATGGAGGGTCAACTCTACAAGAGGGGATTTTCACTACCCATACTAAAGTGTTTGGCAAGGGGGCAAGGCCAAGAGGTACTGAAAGAAATCCACGAAGGAGTGTGCGGAAACCACGCAGGAGGGCGAGCACTGGCATACAAAACAGTAAGGCAAGGTTACTACTGGCCAAATCTGTTACAAGATGCGATCAAAGTTGCAAAAACATGCCACAGGTGCCAACTATTCGCTCCCAACATTCATAAGCCACCAACAGAACTAATCTCAGTAAATAGTCCCTGGCCATTCGCAAAGTGGGGGATAGACATCATAGGACATTTCCCAACGGGAAAGGGGAATGTAAAATTTGCGGTAGTGGCAGTGGACTATTACACAAAATGGGCTGAAGCTGAAGCACTAGTGAAGATAACTCAGGAGAAGATGATCAGTTTTATTTGGAAAAACATAGTATGTCGGTTTGGAGTTCCACAAGCAATATTAACCGACAATGGAAGACAGTTCGAAGGAAAAAAGATAAGAGATTTCTGCAAAAAATGGGGAATCAAGAAGCATTTTTCGACACCCTACCACCCTCAGTCTAATGGCCAAGTCGAGGCAGTTAACAAGATAATTAAGCATATCTTAAAAATTCGGCTGGTAGACAAAAAAGGCAAATGGTCAGAAGAACTACCGGAAGTACTTTGGTTCTGCAGCAGAGCGTCCCCCTACAGGAGTTCCAACCTCTTCTGGTTCTGCTCCTTGTGAAGGCTTCTGCTTCAGAGAACCAGGAGATGGGTCATCATCTGAATCTGAATCTGAATCAAGAATAGGTGGATTGACTTTGATAACTCTGGGTGTAGTCTGATTCTGGGTCTCATCTGAAGACTTAGGATCCACCTTGCACTCAAAAGTAGATTCATCAAAAACAACATGAGGTGTTTCCTCCACACAAAGTGAATTCTTATTAAAAACTCTAAAAGCTTTACTGGTGCTGGAATATCCTAAAAATATTCCATCAGCCACTTTAGCATCAAAGGTTCTTAATTTAGATTTCCCATTATCATGGATGAAACACTTACATCCAAAAACATGAAAATATGAAACGGATGGGGTTTTACCTTTCCATACCTCATATGGAGTCTTATTATGTCTCTGGGCAATCAGGCATCTGTTCTTAGTGTAGCAAGCTGTATTAATGGCCTCTGCCCAAAATCTCTGTGGAGTGTTGTATTCTGCCAGAAGTGTTCTTGCAGCTTCTTTGAGGGTCCTATTCCTCCGTTCTGCTACTCCATTTTGTTGGGGTGTTCTGGCAGCAGATGTCTCATGAAAAATCCCATGGTCCTTGCAGTAATCTGCAATGTGTGAATTCAAAAACTATGTTCCTTTGTCACTTCTGATTCTGACTATGCTCTGGTTCTGCTCATTCTAAATCTGCTTGAAGAACTCTGGCAGCTTAGTCATAGTTTCATTTTTCTTAAACAAGA
Source organism: Ballota nigra (assembly GCA_947034835.1). Lineage (NCBI taxonomy): Eukaryota > Viridiplantae > Streptophyta > Magnoliopsida > Lamiales > Lamiaceae > Ballota > Ballota nigra. The sequence goes on along the minus strand of OX344723.1, from coordinate 41,147,152 downwards.
ATACTACCCAAGTGTATCTTGAAAAGTCATCTACTATCACTAAGGTGTACTTCCTTCCACTGAAACTAAGAGGAGAAACAGGTCCAAACAGGTCCATGTGAAGTAGTTGAAGTACTCTGGTTGTGGTTGTGCTCTGGACATCCTTAAAGGAAGTCTTGGGTTGTTTACCCTTCTGGCATGAACCACAAACCTGATCCTTCTTAAACACTTCATTAGGAAGACCTCGAATGAGACCTTTTCTGGCAATCTTATTCAGTGTTTTGAAGTTAAGATGACACAATCTCTTGTGCCAAATCCAGCTATTCTCTGCAGATCCTTTTGCAACTAGGCAAGCATTTCTTGGGCAACTGTTAAAATCTGCAAGATAAATGTTACCCTTCCTGAAGCCTATTAGCAAAATATCATTATAATCAGAAGAGAAAACAGTGCATGAATCACTAGAAAACTTCACTGAGTATCCCTTGTCACAGAATTGGGATACTGAAAGCAGATTATTCTTGAGTCCTTCTACATAGTAAACTTCATCTACAGATACTCCATTGAAGGTCAACTTTCCAACTCCTCTGGTGACGCCATAGTTGTTGTCACCAAACATCACTCTTGGTCCATTCAATGGCTTGAAATCTTGGAGATTATCTTTCTGGAAGGTCATGTGCTTGGAACATCCACTATCAATGTACCAGACATGGTTGCTTGAAAGTCCTTTCTCCAATGGACTCTTATCTACCTCAGTGATGTCTGCCATGAGACACACATCATCATCTGATCCAAAGTCAGAAGAAGAAGAGCTGGAATTAGTATCCTCCTCCTCTGCTTCTGCTAGCAATGCTCTCTTATCTGCATATCTCCCGTCTCTCTTGATTCTCTTCTCTTCTCTTTCCCTAGGAGTAAGTTGAGGACAATCATAACTGTAGTGACCAGTCTTGTTGCATGTGTAGCAGGCATTGTCTCCTCTGGGACTAGGACTTGGCTCTCTCCTCCTCTGGTTGTAGTCTGATCTAGCTGGACTACTCTCTCTCCTATGGTAGTCAGGTCTGTTGGTCCCACTCGATAGATTAATTGCGGAAGCTTATGTAATAATGTCTTTCCAAAATCTTTTATAAGAGATCAATAAACAGAATTTAAAATAAAGCAATAAAGGACACAAGATATATAGTGGTTCGGATAAATATCCTACGTCCACTCTCCCTTATCACCAAGGGGTCTCACTAACAACCAACTCACAAACTTACTCACTGGAATTTCTGAAGTACCAGCACCTTCTTACAAACTCTTTAGATCTAACTTCGATCTAAAGATGGACTCACTCCAACCTTGTCTAACAAGATGAACAGGTTGAGTGTATAAACTCCTTACGAGTAGATAAGTAATTAAGAACAAAATGTGAGTGCAATATGCGTAGTGATCAAAGGCTTAGTGTGGCTATATGCGCGTGAATGATTCTAGAGCTTTTTCTTGATCTGCACTCAAGTATATATAGAGGGGATTAGGGACATAGCCGTTGGGAGGCTAATCCAATCAGATCATCTATATATGGAAGCTTCAATCAATCAATTCCCTAATTGATTGATTGGGTTGGTGTGATCTTGATTGATTCTCTTCATATCTTCTCAATCCAATCTTGATTGACTTCATTGAATCACCAACGGTCAATGCTTCCAATTGCCTAACTCTGATTCTCTCCAGAGAAGGCAGGACCAGACACCAGGCATCCTCGGTGTCTTCTGGTCCTCATCTGGTGAACAACCAGAATACTCAGTAGAATAAGGGGATCAAACTGAGCATCTTTTGTTCCACCAGACTCGTCTGGTCTGGGGAAGGTCATCTGCCTCTGGTCTTGATCTCTTCTGCTGAAGTCCTCTGGTGGAGTCCTCTGGTGAAGTCCTCTGGAGGGGTCTTCTGGTGACTCTTTTGGTGAGGTCTTCTGGTCTGGCAGTTCCCCCTAGACTAAGTCCTAATCTAGATCATCATCTGGCTAACAGGTCCAGATGGTCCTATTACATCTTCTGGTTTGTTTTAACTCATCAAAACTAACAAATTTTTTATCCTAACAATTTCCCCCTTTTTGATGGAGTTAAAACACTACCAGAACTGATCAAAAGTAAAACTTAAGCAAGAAAACAATAAAGGGATGAGACCTTAGAATAGATCTCATCAGGCAAATAATAAGACAACAAGGAGTTGTCTTTAGAACAGAGAAGATATGTGTATTTCATTAATAATCAGAGGACAAAATATTACAGATTACATTGAAGTTCATTGTCCTATTCTAGGCATATCTTCTGTTCTCTTTAGGGACAAGAAACCAGTCAAGGAACCTATCCTGGACGGCCTTCAACTCTGCAGAAGATGTTGGGGTGAAATTCACCAACACCTTGGTCTTGTAAAGCTTCTTCAGTTCTGCCCAATCCACCTGGTTCCCAATCATGGGAGTGTTAAGATAAGTAAATTCAGGAGCAGTCACCTCCAGGTTGAACTCAATGGTTGAATCCATCAGCTGCTTGTACAAGTCTGCATCATAGGCTTGCATCCAAGAATGGAAGGTTCTGTTGATCAGCTCATCATCTTCTGGTGCTGGCCTCTGGATATAATGCTGAATGAACCAGAGGGTCTTGGCTTCTCTCCATCTCTCAATCAGAGGATAAGGCACAGTAGAGTCAAAAGACCCTTCTGTCCTTAGTGGCAAGATGTTCATAACCTCCACAGGAGCTTTCCTCTCCTGTCCTGAGCCACCTGCACCAGAAGGAATACCAGCTTCTCTGGCCTTCTTGTTCTGTCTCCTAACATATCTGAGCCTCTGCTCTTCATCTATGTTCTTCCTGATTCTGGCTTGCCTCTCCTCTGGAGTCTCTTCTATGTATCTCTTCTCTGCTTCTTCGACAACAGATTCAAGGAAACTCTTCTTAACTTTTCTAATCTTTCTCTTAGCAGGACCAGGAATGATAGAAGGATCCTGCTCAGCTTCAGATGACTCTTCTTCTGCAGCAAGCTGTTTAGCCATAGTAAGAGACTTCAACTCTTCTTTCTTCTTCTTCTGCAACTCAGCCTGGGCCAAAGTGTTCTCCAGCAGGTCCAGACGAGCTCCATGGCTAAACAGAGTCTCATTTGTGGTCTTCGCCAGATCAGTTCTGGCCTTCTCTTCCCCCTTTTTAACTTCATCAAGGAGGGGCTCCACTACCTGCCTTATGAGATCAGGCAAGGCAGTGTTGGAGAAAGAGTGAAGATCACGAAGCTGCTTGGCCTCCTCCAGGTAAGCCTTAGACTCTGCAACAAGTCTCTCTTGCTTCTCCAACAACTCCTGGAGGGAGTCCTTCAGTCTAGCAGTCTGAATCATCTGGCTGGCCATTTCCACTTTGAGTACAGAAACTGGCCTCATCTGCTCCATCACATGCTCTTGGAGCTACTTCTGGCTATGCATAACATCTAGCTTGACAAACAAGCCATTAGCCTTGAACGAAGCTTTAACCTCTGCCAGAGAGGACTTGAGCTGTTTCATGAAGATTCTCCTCTCTTGCTTAATCTGATGCTCGATCATAGCAGGGGCCATATGTTGGATTGCTTTTGAAAAATGCCCTATCTGCATGATCTGCTCGTTGAAGAAAGCCTTCATCTTCTGGAGCACAGCAGGAGACATCTCAAAGTCCTCCTCGTCTGAATAAAGCTCTGGAGGGAAGACAAAGTGAGGACCAAACTTGTAAGTGGGGCCCTCTGGAGTGAGCATGACTCCTCTTTGGATGAGTAAGGTGCGAATCAAGACTTTGGCTGCACTAGGAGTCTCCAGCTCTGCTGGGTTCTGAATGTTCATCTTCTGCTTCAGCTCAATCTCCCAAGCAGTGAAGTTGGAGGCACCCATTTCCTCAAGCAAAAGCACCAGGTCCTCCACATCTTCAAGTCTGGCCTTGCTCCAGACCTTGGCATCAGTAAGCTCTGCCAGAAGTGGTAAGTGCTCCAGAAGAACTGGAAAATGCTCTCTTAGCCAGAGCTGAGCACTTACACTCATACTCTGCCTAATAGGACCCATTTCTGCAGATGAGAAAGTGAAGGGTTTGGGCCCAGAGGCAGAGGAGGAAGGGGCTAAGCCAACAGGCTCAAGTGAAGCTTCCTCATCTTCACTATCATCGCTGGTTAAACAGGTTGGGGAGGGGGGAGGGCCAGCGAATCCCAGAGCCATAGAAATGGTTGGGTCCTGGTCTGTATGGGTTTGGGGAGGGTTTGGATTTTGTGAAGTAGAGGTGGTGGGGATTGGTTGCTCTGCACCAGAAGAGGAAGGGATATCTGGTACAGAATGTGTAGGGGGGATTTGGTAGGTGGAAGTGTTTAAAGGGGGGACTTCTGCACCAGAGGAGGTTGAGGGTACCTCTGATACAGAAGGTGGGGGAGAGGGGTTAGTGGGGATATGTGTTTGGAAATGTGGGGGAGAAGGTGTTTGTGTAGGAATGGTAGAGGGAGTATAGACGGGTGTATCTGGAATAGTCTGCTCTGGTGGAAGAATGGGGTTACCAGAGGCAGATGGGGTTTGGGGAATGTTATCTGGGGGAGAGGTAGAAGGGGAAACAAGATTTATGGGGGAGGAAGAGGGAAAGGAAGGGTTTACCTCTGCTGGGTCAACACCAGCAGGCAAAACAGGCTCTGGAGCATCCTCCATCATCTGGGTGGCATCCTCAATGGCCTTCTCCAAGGCCTCTCCAAGATCAGATCCAGAGTCTGAATCTTGTAGAAGGGCTCTCTTGGCCTTGGATTTCCTCACAAGAGGCACTTCATCTTCTTCCTCTTCTTCTTCTGATGGCTCATCCACCAGAAGGGTTTTCTTGGGAGCTCCTCTGCCAGTCCTTGGAATCTTGGCAGATTTCTTCTTGGCCTCCTCTGGCCTCTTCCTTTTTGAAGCTCCTGCCTTCTTGGCAACTTCACTCTTCTTCTTCAGTACATCAAGAAGAGGAATCTGGTCCTCCTCTGAGGAACCAGAAAAGGCAACGGCTGATGAACCAGTTGCTGCAGCAGCTTTCTTCTGAGTCTTCTGCTGCTGCTGCTGCTTCTGCCCCTTAGCAGGTGAGGGAATGGCTTGAAGGGGAGGAGCAGGGATGGCTTGCTCACCATCAGAATCAGGATGGCCATGGAGAGGACCATCCTTGGAGAACATAATCTTGGACTTGTGAAAGCCCTTACACCAGGATTGTCTCCATTTCTTCTCTGGAAGAATCAAATCCAGAATTAGAGTGAGTTTTGTGCCCAATGAAACATTAGCATTGAACACAAATTGTTGCTCTCCTGGCAACTGGGGGCATTCTTCCTTCTGAATCTTCATCTTGTTCTTCCTCAGCACCCCCCAGAAGAACTCTGCCCAGTTACATTGAACACCATCCAGAATGGCCCTCATAACACAGAGCCTGCCAACGAAGATGGCATCTGTGCTATGGCTCTCACACATGAGAATCTTCACCACAATGTCAAAAAGCACCTTATACTTCTGCCTGAGATGCTTGTCCAAGAAACCCTTGGTAATGTTCTGGCATGAATTTCTGGCAAACATCTTGAAGGATTCCAACGCCTCTCCTTCTCTGTACTTCAGTGGGTCCACACCTTCCGCAGAAAGGTTACCAAAAAGACCATAGAAGTCTGCCTTAGAGAAAACAAGATCCTCTGAATCAATCTTGGAAGAGATATAATCGTCGTGGATCTTCATCCGGATAAGAAACTGTGCAGCATAACCATCCAAGGTACGCAGATCCTTGGGAACCTTTGAGATCAACTCCTCCAGCCCAGAACGTCGGAGAAGTTCCAAAATCTCCAAAGCGGCCGGATTCTTAGTGGAATAGAAGTCCACCACCATTTCTGACTTGAGCTTCTTGCAGACATAGTCTGGATCAAAATTGCATTTGGGTGCCATAACTGTGAGAGAGAGAGAGAGAGAGAGAGAGAGAGAGAGAGAGAGAGAGAGAAAATGCTTTGTAGAGAGAGATTAGGGTTCGAATAGTATGGAAACGTGAAAGGACAGATTGAAAATAGAATTGATTTAAATAGAGTAGTACGCGTGGCTTGAAAATTAAATAAAGTGTGAACGCGTGTTGTTTCAAATTCAATTTAGGAAACAAAATCAATTTTAGAATTGATTGACATTTTGCACGGTGATTAAATCCGATGGCCATGATGAAAGGCGAAATACAGATTTAATCTGGTGCGTTGGCATAGTCATTGGGACTGGGCATAAAGGGGTTTTGTGGCAGTCAAGAGAAAAAGCGAAATGATTGCCTAGGCCCTATACCCTAGTCTTAAATACACTCCGAAGTTGAAAGGTTTTGAGTGTACTTACTAATTTGAAAAGTGTATCCCAATGATCAGAGGCCAGAGTAGAAAAGACATACCTGTCACCTGATATTGTAACCAGATGATACCACAACTAGTCTGGTGAAACTTCTCCTCTGATGGAACTTATCTGGTCCTGGTCAATAAAGACTTTGGACATATCTCTGACTCAGCACCTCATCTGGGATTAGTGTCATCTGGTGTATACCTCATCTGGAAGTATACCCTCTCTGATATATCTAATCTGCAGGTATGTTAGCATAAAGAAAATTTATGAAGAGAATTAATAAAGTAAGGATACTTCTCTGATGTTCCCCCTAAATCAAATCTGTCTCTGGATCCAACAATCCTAACTCAAAAGCTAACTCTCTGAATCTGTTCTCAGCCAAAGGCTTGGTTAAAATATCTGCTCTCTGCCTCTCTGTTGCAATCTTTTCCATCCTTATATCTCCCTTCTCAACATGATCTCTGATAAAATGATGCCTTATATCAACATGTTTGCATCTGGTATGAAGAACTGGATTCTGGGTGATTGCAATGGCACTATTACTATCACAAAAAATAGGAATATCCTTAGCTCTAATCTGGTAGTCCCTAAGCTGTTGACTAATCCAAAGTAGTTGAGAACAACAACTCCCTGCAGCCATGTACTCTGCTTCTGTTGTTGATGTAGCAACTGAAGTCTGCTTCTTGGAAAACCATGATACCAATTTGTTCCCTAAAAATTGGCATGTACCACTTGTAGATTTCCTATCTATTCTGCACCCACCATAGTCTGAATCTGAATAACCACTTAACTCTAAATTGTCATCTGCAGGATACCATAATCCTAAATTCACAGTTCCCTTAAGGTATTTCAATATTTTCTTAGCTGCTTCCAAGTGACTCTTCTTGGGGTTAGCTTGAAATCTGGCACAAACTCCTACAGCAAAGGTAATATCTGGTCTGCTTGCAGTCAGATACAAAAGAGAACCAATAAGTGCTCTGTACTGAGTCTGGTCCACACTCTCTCCAGACTCATCTGGATCCATGTTGAAATTTGTCATCATAGGGATCTTGGCTGCCCTGCTAGATCCTATTCCAAATTTCTCTAACATGTTTCTGGTGTACTTAGCTTGATTAATAAAAATTCCCTTCTCTGATTGCTTAACCTGCAAACCCAAAAAGTAATTCAATTCTCCCATCATGGACATCTCAAACTGTCCCTGCATGAGCTCACCAAACTTCTCACACAGCTTCTTGTTAGGGGATCCAAATATGATGTCATCAACATATATTTGGACCAGAAGGATGTCCTTTCCTTCTTCTTTCCTAAACAAGGTCCTATCAATCTTACCTTTAGTAAAACCACTGTCCAGAAGAAATTGAGATAGAGTGTCATACCATGCTCTGGGTGCCTGCTTCAGCCCATAAAGAGCTTTCTTAAGCTTAAACACCTTGTCACCTTGTTCAAAACCAGGAGGTTGTTCAACATACACTTCCTCAATGAGAATCCCATTAAGAAAGGCAGATTTCACATCCATCTGGTATACTTTGAACTTCATGTGAGCAGCATATGCTAAGAACAATCTGATGGCTTCTAGTCTGGCAACAGGAGCAAAAGTCTCATCATAGTCTATTCCTTCAGACTGAGAATAGCCCTGGGCCACTAGCCTTGCCTTGTTCCTAGTAATGACATCATTCTCATCTTTCTTATTTTTGAAAACCCACTTAGTGCTTATCACCTTTTGATGTCTTGGTCTGTCTACCAGCTCCCAAACATCCTGTCTGGTGAATTGATTCAATTCCTCCTGCATAGCCACAATCCAATTTGAATCTTTCAGTGCCTCCTTGATGTTCTTGGGCTCAATCAAGGACACATAGCAACTGAATAAGGCAGCTAAGTTAATAGTTCTCCTAGTCTGGACACCCTTAGTTGGATCTCCTAAGATCAGGTCATTGGGGTGATCAACCAGGGTCCTCCTTCCCGTGGTCTTGCCTGGGTGATCATCTTCTGCAGTACCTTGGTGATTATCACCACCTGCAGAAGAGCTTCCCCCTACAGGAGTTCCAACCTCTTCTGGTTCTGCTCCTTGTGAAGGCTGCTGCTTCAGAGAACCAGGAGATGGGTCATCATCTGAATCTGAATCTGAATCAAGAATAGGTGGATTGACCTTGATAACTCTGGGTGTAGTCTGAGTCTGGGTCTCATCTGAAGACTTAGGATCCACCTTGTACTCAAAAGTAGATTCATAAAAAACAATATGAGGTGTTTCCTCCACACAAAGTGAATTCTTATTAAAAACTCTAAAAGCTTTACTGGTGCTGGAATATCCCAAAAATATTCCATCAGCCACTTTAGCATCAAAGGTTCTTAATTTAGATTTCCCATTGTCATGGATGAAACACTTACATCCAAAAACATGAAAATATGAAACAGATGGGGTTTTACCTTTCCATACCTCATATGGGGTCTTATTGTGTCTCTGGGCAATCAGGCACCTGTTCTGAGTGTAACAAGCTGTATTGATGGCCTCTGCCCAAAATCTCTGTGGAGTGCTGTACTCTGCCAGAAGTGTTCTTGCAGCTTCTTTGAGAGTCCTATTCCTCCTTTCTGCAACTCCATTTTGTTGAGGTGTTCTGGCAGCAGATGTCTCATGAAAAATCCCATGATCCTTGCAATAATCCGCAATATGTGAATTCAAAAACTCTGTTCCTTTGTCACTCCTGATCCTGACAATGCTCTGGTTCTGCTCATTCTGAATCTGCTTGAAGAACTCTGGCAGCTTAGTCATAGTTTCATTTTTCTTAAACAAGAACACTACCCAAGTGTATCTTGAAAAGTCATCTACTATTACTAAGGTGTACTTCCTTCCACTGAAACTAAGAGGAGAAACAGGTCCAAACAGGTCCATGTGAAGTAGTTGAAGTACTCTGGTTGTGGTTGTGCTCTGGACATCCTTAAAGGAAGTCTTGGGTTGTTTACCCTTCTGGCATGAACCACAAACCTGATCCTTCTTAAACACTTCATTTGGAAGACCTCGAATGAGACCCTTTCTGGCAATCTTGTTCAATGTTTTGAAGTTAAGATGACACAATCTCTTGTGCCAAATCCAGCTGTTCTCTGCAGATCCTTTAGCAACCAGGCAAGCATTTCTTGGGCAACTGTTAAAATCTGCAAGATAAATGTTACCCTTCCTCAAGCCTATTAGCAAGATATCATTATAATCAGAAGAGAAAACAGTGCATGAATCACTAGAAAACTTCACTGAGTATCCCTTGTCACAGAATTGGGATACTGAAAGCAGATTATGCTTGAGTCCTTCTACGTAGTAGACTTCATCTACAGATACTCCATTGAAGGTCAACTTTCCAACTCCTCTGGTGACTCCATAGTTGTTGTCACCAAACATTACTCTTGGTCCATTTAATGGCTTGAAATCATGGAGATTATCCTTCTGGAATGTCATGTGCTTGGAACATCCACTATCAATGTACCAGACATGGTTGCTTGAAAATCCTTTCTCCAATGGACTCTTATCTACCTGCAGAGAGATCAATTAGGTCCCCTACTAGTGCTGGGTCCTGATTGGTTAGTTGCAGGTTTTGTAGGAATCCATAGATAAAGATCATCTCTTGATGGATGAGGAGATCTTATCTTCCTTCCAAATCTATCTACCAGTACATGTCCTCTTACTATGACATATTGAGCTACTGGTCTGACAAGGACACCTTTCCTATAAACAGGTCTGGTGTACCTTTTCTCAAATCTGGCCTTTGGAATGGCCTGCCTCAAAGACATGGTCTTAAAGATCTGGTTATAAGGGTACATCCTAGAAGAACCATCTCTGGTGTCATAACTTCCCAGATCAGTTGGTTTTCTATAGATGGGTCTGGAAGACCTCCTCTGGTTCTGATAATTAGACCTGTTCTGGTGATTATAGTTCCTTTGAGTATACCTATTCTGGAATTGATTCTTCTGAGAGAATTGTCTCTGGGGTACCTGGTTCTGTTGAACATTGTTCCTTCTCTGGTAGTTATTACTCTGATTGGTATTCCCCCCTTTTGAGTGTTTCCTTTGAGGTCCCCTAATCTGTTTAGGTTCCCTTTGAGGATTTCTCTGGGGTCCTCCTATTTGAGTAATTCCTACTCCTTGGGACTCTTTGTTCACAGAACCATTAATCTTCAATGGTTCCCCTTTTTGACACTTATTCTCTAGCATCTTCTCTTCCAGAGTAGTCAACTCTTCTGGACCATTAGTTAAGTGATTAACAGAGTGATTCCTTTTCCAATCAGGATTGTGAACCACCTTGTAACCATTACCAGTTAAGTCTTTATCATTCCAGATTTCTACCACTTTACCAGCTCTTACAGACTTGTCTTTGTTATAAAAGTACTTGTGAGTCTTAGTGGTAATTCCAGAATATCCTAAACCACTCTTATCACAAATGCGCTGAGAAGACTCTGATATGATAGATACAACAGATGGTATCTTATGAGCTTCTCTGGGCATAGGTATCTCCTCTATGTTGTGGACAACTTGTTTTCCCTTGATAAGAGTTTGGTATTTGGCTCTGAGTTCAGTGATCTCATCCTCTTGAGAATTCCTTTCTTTCATGAGTTGATCTACCAGAGTATCTCTTTCTGTGATCTTATCCTGAAGTTCAGAGACTTCTTTGGAATGATCTTTCATGAGTTCTCTGGTGGATTTGTGCTCATGAGAGAGAGATTGAACTTCAGCTCTGAGCCTACCATTCTCTTTCTCAAGTTTTTGATAGAGTTGGAAACAATTTTGGAGATCTGATAGCATTTGTTGCATATCAGACTCTCTGGAGTTACCAGATGAATTAGAGGATTCAGTACATTTGGAATTAGATAAAACAAGAGTAGTTTCATTTACCTCAGTGATGTCTGCCATGAGACACACATCATCATCTGATCCAAAGTCAGAAGAAGAAGAACTGGAACTAGTATCCTCCTCCTCTGCTTCTGCCAGCAGTGCTCTCTTATCTGCATATCTCCTATCTCTCTTGATTCTTTTCTCTTCTCTTTCCCTAGGAGTAAGCTGAGGACAATCATAACTGTAGTGACCAGTCTTGTTGCATGTGTAGCAGGCATTGTCTCCTCTGGGACTAGGACTTGGCTCTCTCCTCCTCTGGTTGTAGTCTGATCTGGCAGGGCTACTTTCTCTCCTCTGGTAGTCAGGTCTGCCAGAGCTACCATCCCTCCTCTGATGATCTGATCTCCCAGAGCTGCCAGGATTGTCATCTCTCCTCCTCTCTGGAGTTCTGAATCTGGTCTCCCTAGAGTCTCCAAATGTCTTCTCCTTCTCTGCAGGTTTGAAAGAACTCTTCCTGTTTCTGGTAGACTCCTTCCAATGCCTCTTGTACCTGCCATATTTTGAACTCATTTTGTCTAATTTATGAGTTAGAAGTGCTACCTGCTCCTTGAGGCTCAAGTCATCTGCAGTAGACTCCTTTGGCATGGCATCAGATTTGAGAGTTGAAGAGAATGCAACTCCTTTCTGGCCAGAAGAGGAAACCTCTTCTGTTTGATCCTCCTCTTGAAGATCATATTCGTAAGCCTTGAGATCAGACAACAGAAGAAGGTGATCCAGAGTGTTGAGATCCTTGTTGTCCTTGATCACAGTGACTTTAATTCTCCACCTGCTTGTTAGTGAACGTAATATTTTACTATTAATCTCCTTTTCAGAATAGGTCTTACCTAAGGCACTAGCCTTGTTCAAGAGATTCGTGAGACGCATGTCCAGCTGGTCAATGGTCTCGTCTGGTTTCATCTTGAATGTGTCAAAAGAGTGTTGAACAGCTTGGAGCTTGTTATCTTTAATCTTCTCTGTTCCTTCACAGAGCAGAGCTAACTTGTCCCACATCTCTTTTGCAGTGGTGCACGTCCTGACCTTTTCAATAACTTCTTTAGTAAGAGTGTTGATAATCTCAGTCCTCGCCACCTGGTCAAGGTTATGTAGCTTTCTCTCATCATTGTCAAGTTCGTCTTTCTTTTTGAGGATTCGTTGTCTGGGAACTCTATCCTCTGCAGCGTCGCTAGTTTCTTCTCTGGACTCAGACCTGCCACTATCAATGGGAGTCCAGTAAAATTTAATGGGGCCACTTTCAACCACATCTAACATGCGGTGGTGAATAGCTCCAAGATGATTACTCATCATGAAACTCCAGTGGCTATAATCCTCGAACGAGAATTCTGGCAGTTTGCGACTCTTATAAGAAGATTTCGAAGACATATTGATAAGAAACTTAGGGAAATAACAAGAACTTGAATAAAAGCACTAAAGAGCAATGGATCTGCCCGGTGACCACCAAAAGCTTTTCAAAGCAGTGGTCGTGGACACACTGCTCTGATACCACTTGTTGGTCCCACTCGATAGATTAATTGCGGAAGCTTATGTAATAATGTCTTTCCAAAATCTTTTATAAGAGATCAATAAACAGAATTTAAAATAAAGCGATAAAGGACACAAGATATATAGTGGTTCGGATAAATATCCTACGTCCACTCTCCCTTATCACCAAGGGGTCTCACTAACAACCAACTCACAAACTTACTCACTGGAATTTCTGAAGTACCAGCACCTTCTTACAAACTCTTTAGATCTAACTTCGATCTAAAGATGGACTCACTCCAACCTTGTCTAACAAGATGAACAGGTTGAGTGTATAAACTCCTTACGAGTAGATAAGTAATTAAGAACAAAATGTGAGTGCAATATGCGTAGTGATCAAAGGCTTAGTGTGGCTATATGCGCGTGAATGATTCTAGAGCTTTTTCTTGATCTGCACTCAAGTATATATAGAGGGGATTAGGGACATAGCCGTTGGGAGGCTAATCCAATCAGATCCTCTATATATGGAAGCTTCAATCAATCAATTCCCTAATTGATTGATTGGGTTGGTGTGATCTTGATTGATTCTCTTCATATCTTCTCAATCCAATCTTGATTGACTTCATTGAATCACCAACGGTCAATGCTTCCAATTGCCTAACTCTGATTCTCTCCAGAGAAGGCAGGACCAGACACCAGGCATCCTCGGTGTCTTCTGGTCCTCATCTGGTGAACAACCAGAATACTCAGTAGAATAAGGGGATCAAACTGAGCATCTTTTGTTCCACCAGACTCGTCTGGTCCGGACTCGTCTGGTCTGGGGAAGGTCATCTGCCTCTGGTCTTGATCTCTTCTGCTAAAGTCCTCTGGTGGAGTCCTCTGGTGAAGTCCACTGGAGGGGTCTTCTGGTGACTCTTCTGGTGAGGTCTTCTGGTCTGGCAGTTCCCCCTAGACTAAGTCCTAATCTAGATCATCATCTGGCTAACAGGTCCAGATGGTCCTATTACATCTTCTGGTTTGTTTTAACTCATCAAAACTAACAAATTTTTTATCCTAACAAGGTCTGCCAGAGCTACCATCCCTCCTCTGATAATCTGATCTCCCAGAGTTGCCAGGGTTGTCATCTCTCCTCCTCTCTGGAGTTCTAAATCTGGTCTCCCTTGAGTCTCCAGATGTCTTCTCCTTCTCTGCAGGCTTGAAAGAACTCTTCCTGTCTCTGGTAGACTCCTCCCAATGCCTTTTGTACCTGCCATACTTTGAACTCATTTTATCTAATTTACGAGTTAGAAGTGCTACTTGTTCCTTGAGGCTCAAGTCATCTGCAGTAGACTCCTTTGGCTTTACATCAGGCTTTAGAGTTGAAGAGAATGTAACTCCTTTCTGGCCAGAAGAGGAAACCTCTTCTGTTTGATCCTCCTCTTGAAGATCATACTCGTAAGCTTTGAGATCAGACAACAGAAGATGATGATCCAGAGTGTTGAGATCCTTGTTGTCCTTGATCACAGTGACTTTAATTCTCCACCTGCTTGTTAGTGAGCGCAAGATTTTGCTATTAATTTCTTTTTCAGAATAGGTCTTACCTAAGGCACTAGCCTTGTTCAAGAGGTTTGTGAGACGCATATCCAGCTGGTCAATGGTCTCGTCTGGTTTCATTTTGAAGGTGTCAAACGAGTGTTGAACAGCCTGGAGCTTGTTATCCTTAATCTTCTCTGTTCCTTCGCAGAGAAGTGCAAGTTTGTCCCACATCTCCTTCGCAGTGACACAGGTTCTGACCTTCTCTATTACCTCCTTGGTGAGAGTGTTGATGATCTCGGTTCTTGCCACCTGGTCCAGGTTATATAGCTTTCTCTCATCATTATCAAGCTCATCTTTCTTTTTAAGGATTTTCTGCCTGGGGACTCTATCCTCTGCAGTTTTCTGGGCAGCTTCACTAGTTTCTTCTCTGGACTCTGACCTGCCACTATCAATGGGAGTCCAGTAAAATTGTATGGGGCCACTTTCAACCACATCTAGCATGCGGTATAGCTCCAAGATGATTGCTCATCATGAAACTCCAGTGGCTGTAATCCTCAAAAGAGAATTCTGGGAGCTTACGGCTCTTGTAAGAAGATTTTGCAGACATTTTGATAAGAAATTTAGGGAAATAACAAGAACTTGAACAAAAGCACTAAAGAGCAATGGATCTGCCCGGTGACCACCAAAAGCTTTACAAAGCAGTGGTCGTTGGACACACTGCTCTGATACCACTTGTTGGTCCCACTAGTTAGATTAATTGCGGAAGCTTTAGTTAAATGTCTTTCAAAGTCTTTTACAGGAGAGCAATAGTCAACAAACAAGAACTGATCAAGAATAATAAGCTTGAGCAAGAAAACATTAAAGGATAAGACCTTAGAATAGATCTTATCAGGCAAACAATTAAGACAACAAGGGGTTGTCTTTTGAACAGAGAAGATATGAGATTTTCATTGATAATGACAAAGAAGAATAGAGATTACAATGCATTTCTGGTCCTATTCTAAGCATATCTTCTGTTGTCTTTGGGCACCAGAAACCAGTCAAGAAACCTGTCTTGAATGGCCTTCAACTCTGCAGAAGATGATGGTGTGAAGTTTGCCAACACCTTGGTCTTGTACAGTCTCTTCAGCTCAGCCCAATCAACCTGGTCTCCTGCCATTGGAGTGTTGAGAAAATGGAACTCAGGAGCAGTGACTTCCAGGTTGAATTCAATAGTTGAATCCATCAACTGCTTGTACAAATCTGCATCATACGCCTGCATCCAAGAATGGAAAGTCCTGTTGATGAGAGCATCATCCTCTGGTGGAGGTCTCTGGATGTAATGTTGAATGAACCAGAGAGTCTTGGCTTCTCTCCATTTTTCTATCAAAGGCACAGGAACAGTTGAGTCAAAGGACCCTTCTGTCCTGAGAGTGAGGATGTTCATGACTTCAACAGGCCCTTTTCTCTTCTGGCTGGATCCACTAGCACCAGAAGGAACACTAGCTTCTCTGCTCTTCTTATTCTGTCTTTTAACATATCGGAGCCTCTGCTCTTCATCTATGTTTTTCCTTATCCTAGCTTGCCTCTCTTCAGGCGACTCTTCCTTGAATCTCTTCTCTGCTTCTTCAACCACAGATTCAAGGAAGCTCTTCTTCACTTTCCTTATCGTCCTCTTTGCAGGTCCAGAGATGGAAATTGGATCCTGCTCTGCTTCGGACTCCTCTTCTGCAGCAAGCTGCTTAGCCATGGAAAGGGATTTGAGCTCTTCCTTCTTCTTCTTCTGCAACTCAGCCTGGGCCAAAGTATTCTCCAGCAGGTCCAGACGAGCTCCATGGCTGAAGAGGGTTTCATTTGTGGTCTTCGCCAGATCAGTTCTGGCCTTCTCTTCCCCCTTTTTAACTTCATCAAGGAGGGGCTCCACTACCTGCCTTATAAGATCAGGCAAGGCAGTGTTGGAGGAAGAGTGAAGATCACGCAGCTGCTTGGCCTCCTCCAGGTAAGCTTTAGACTCTGCAACAAGTCTCTCTTGCTTCTCCAACATCTCCTGGAGGGAGTCTTTCAGCTTGGCAGTTTGAATCATCTGACTGGCCATCTCCACTTTGAGCACAGAGACAGGTCTCAACTGCTCCAGCACGTGCTCCTGCAGCTGCTTCTGGCTGTGCATGACATCCAGCTTGACAAATAAGCCATTAGCCTTAAAAGAAGCTTTTACCTCTGCCAGAGAAGACTTTAACTGCTTCAGGAAGATTCTCCTCTCATGCCTGATCTGGCAGGGGCCATATGTTGAATAGCTTTTGAAAAGCGCCCAATCTGTCTGATTTGCTCATTGAAGAAAGCTTTCATCTTCTGGAGCATGGCAGGAGACATCTCAAAGTCTTCCTCATCTGAATATAGCTCTGGAGGGAAGACAAAATGAGGACCAAACTTGTAAGTGGGGCCCTCTGGAGTGAGCATTACTCCTCTCTGGATGAGCAGGGTGCGAATCAAGACTTTAGCAGCACCAGGAGTCTCCAGCTCTGCTGGGTTCTGAATATTCATCCTCTGCTTTAGCTCAATCTCCCAAGCAGTGAAGTTGGAGGGATCCATTTCCTCAAGCAAAAGCATTAGGTCCTCCACATCTTCAAGTCTGGCCTTGCTCCAGACCTTGGCATCAGTAAGCTCTGCCAGAAGTGGTAAGTGCTCCAGAAGAACTGGGAAATGCTCTCTTAGCCAGAGCTGAGCACTCACACTCATACTCTGCCTAATGGGACCCATTTCTGCAGATGAGAAAGTGAAGGGTTTGGGCCCAGAGGCAGAGGAGGAAGGTGCTAAGCCAGCAGGCTCAAGTGAAGCTTTCTTATCTTCACTATCATCGCTGGTTAAACAGGTAGGAGAAGGGGGAGGGCCAACGAATCCCAGAGCCATAGAAATGGTTGGGTCCTGGTCTGTATGGGTTTGGGGAGGGTTAGGATTTTGTGAAGTAGAGGTGGAAGGAATGGGTTGCTCTGCACCAGAAGATGATGGAACATCTGGTACAGAAGGTGTATGAGGTATCTGGGAGGTGGAAGTGTTTGGAGGGGGGATTTCTGCACCAGAAGAGGTTGAGGGTACCTCTGGTACAAAAGGTGGGGGAGAGGGGTTTGTGGGAAGATGTGTTTGGATATTTGGGGGAGAAGGTGTTTGGGTATGAATGGTAGAGGGAGTATATACTGGGGTATCTGGGATAATCTGCTCTGGTGGAACAATAGGGTTACCAGAGGCAGATGAGGTTTGGGGAATATTATCTGGGGGAGAGGTAGAGGGGGAGACAAGATTAATGGGGGAAAAAGATGGAATGGAGGGATTTACCTCTGCTGGGTCAACACCAGCAGGTACAGCAGACTCTGGAGCATCCTCCATCATCTGGGAAGCATCCTCAATTGCCTTTTCCAAGGCCTCTCCAAGATCAGATCCAGAGTCAGGATCCTGAAGAAGGGCTCTCTTGGCCTTGGATTTCCTCACAAGAGGCTCAACCTCTTCTTCATCTTCTTCCTCTTCTGATGGCTCATCCACCAGGAGGGTTTTCTTGGGAGCTCTTCTGCCAGTCCTTGGCTTCTTGGCAGATTTCTTCTTGGCCTCCTCTGGCCTCTTCCTCTTCGAAGCTCCTGCCTTCTTGGCAACCTCACTCTTCTTCTTCAGTACATCAAGAAGAGGGATCTGGTCCTCCTCAGAGGAACCAGAGAAAGCAATGGTTGAGGAACCAGTTGATTCAGCAGTTTTCTTCTGGGTCTTCTGTTGCTGCTGTCTCTTCTGCCCCTTTACAGGAGAGGGAATAGATTGAATAGGAGGGGCAGTGATGGCTTCTTCTCCATCAGAATCAGGATGGCCATGAAGGGGACCATCCCTTGAGAATAGCACCTTAGACTTGTGAAATCCTTTGCACCAAGTCTCCTTCCATTTCTTCTCTGGAAGCAACGAGTCCAAAATCAAGGTAAGTTTCGTACCCAACGAAACATTAGCAGTGAAATAAAACTGCATCTCCCCTGGCTGGGAAGGACAAACTTCCTTGTTAACTTTCGCTTTATTCTTCCTCAAGACGCCCCAAAAGAACTCTGCCCAATTGCATTGGACGCCGTCATACAAAGCCCTCATCACACATATTCTTCCATTAAAGATCGCATCTGTGCTGTGATTTTCACACATCAACACCTTTACAACTATATCAAAAAGTACCTTGTACTTTTGCCTCAGATGCTTATCCAGAAATCCCTTCGTGATATTCTGGCAAGAGGAACGAGCAAACAGTTTGAAGGAACCCACAATATCATCCTCCTTGTAGGTTAAAGGATCCACTCCTTCCACCGAAATGTTTCCAAACAGGGCACAGAAATCATGCTTGGAAAACACCAAATCTTCCTTGTCAATTTTTGTAGAAATATGGTCTTCGTTGATCTTCATACGAACCAAAAACTGGGCCGCATAACCGTCAAGAGTACGAAAATCTCTGGGAATGGTGGAGATCAACTTCTCAACTCCGGATCTCCTCAATAGTTCCAGAATAGCAAGTGCAGACGGGTTCTTGGTGGTGTAGAAGTCAACCACCATCTCCGTTTTCAGTTTCTTCATCATTAATTCATGGTCAAAATTACACGGAGGAGCCATATCTGTGAGAGAGAGAGAGAGAAAGGAAGAACTTTGCAGAGAGAGGTTAGGGTTTGAAAGTATGAAAACGTGAAAGGACAGATTGAAAGAAAATTAGATTTAAATAGGGTAATACTTGTGGCTTGAATAATAAATGAAGTGTGAACGCGTGTAATACCAAAATTAAATTAGGGAACAAAATCAATATTTGAATTTATTGACATTTTGCACAGTGATTAAATCCGATGGCCACAAAGAAAGGCAAGATACAGATTTAATCTGGTGCGTTGGCATAGTCATTGGGACGAGGCATAAAGGGGTTTTGTGGCAGTCAAGAGAAAAAGCGAAATGATTGCCTAGGCCCTATACCCTAGTCTTAAATACACTCCGAAGTTGAAAGGTTTTGAGTGTACTTACTAATTTGAAAGGTGTATCACAATGATCAGAGGCCAGAGAAGTAAAGACATACCTGTCACCTGATATTGTAACCAGATGATACCACAGCTACATCTCCTCTGATGGAGCTCATCTGGTCCTGGTCAGAGAAGATTTTGGACATTTGACTCAGCACCTTACCTGGGACAAGTGTCACCTGGTGCATACCTCATCTGGTACCTCTCTGATATATCTAATCTGCAGGTATGGTAGTGTTAAACGAAATAAAGAATACGCAATAAAGTATAAATAAAGGATACTTCTCTGATGTTCCCCCTAAAACAAATCTGTCTCTGGATCCAACAATCCTAACTCAAAAGCTAACTCTCTGAATCTGGTCTCAGCCAAAGGCTTGGTTAATATATCTGCTCTCTGCTTCTCTGTTGCAATCTTTTCCATCCTTATATCTCCCTTCTCAACATGATCTCTGATAAAATGATGTCTTATATCAACATGTTTACATCTGGTATGAAGAACTGGATTCTGGGTGATTGCAATGGCACTATTACTATCACAGAATATAGGAATATCCTTGGCTCTAATCTGGTAATCCCTAAGCTGTTGACTAATCCAAAGTAGTTGTGAACAACAACTCCCTGCAGCCATGTATTCTGCTTCTGTTGTTGATGTAGCAACTGAAGTCTGCTTCTTAGAAAACCAGGATACCAATTTATTCCCTAAAAATTGGCATGTTCCACTTGTAGATTTCCTGTCTATTCTGCATCCACCATAGTCTGAATCTGAATAACCACTCAATTCTAAATTATCATCTGCAGGATACCACAAACCTAAATTCACTGTTCCCTTAAGATACTTCAATATCTTCCTAGCTGCTTCCAAGTGAGTCTTCTTGGGGTTAGCTTGAAATCTGGCACAAACACCTACGACAAAGGTAATATCTGGTCTGCTTGCAGTCAGGTACAGAAGAGAACCAATAAGTGCTCTGTACTGAGTCTGGTCCACACTCTCTCCAGACTCATCTGGATACATGTTGAAATTTGTCATCATAGGGATATTGGCTGCTTTGCTAGATCCTACTCCAAATTTCTCTAACATGTTTCTGGTGTACTTAACTTGATTAATAAAATTTCCCTTCTCTGATTGCTTAACCTGCAAACCCAAAAAGTAATTCATTTCTCCCATCATGGACATCTCAAACTGTCCCTGCATGAGCTCACCAAACTTCTCACACAGCTTCTTGTTAGGGGATCCAAATATGATGTCATCAACATATATTTGGACCAGAAGGATGTCCTTTCCTTCTTCTTTCCTAAACAAGGTTCTATCAATCTTACCGTTAGTAAAACCATTGTCCAGAAGAAACTGAGATAGAGTGTCATATCATTCTCTCTGGGTGCCTGCTTCAGCCCATAAAGAGCTTTCTTAAGCTTAAACACCTTGTCACCTTGTTCAAAACCAGGAGGTTGTTCCACATACACTTCCTCAATGAGAATCCCATTAAGAAAGGCAGATTTCACATCCATCTGGTATACTTTGAACTTCATGTGAGCAGCATATGCTAAGAACAATCTAATGGCTTCTAGTCCGGCAACAGGAGCAAATGTCTCATCATAGTCTATTCCTTCAGACTGAGAATAGCCCTGGGCCACTAGCCTTGCCTTGTTCCTAGTAATGACATCATTCTCATCTTTCTTATTTTTGAAAACCCACTTAGTGCCTATCACATTTTGATGTCTTGGTCTGTCTACCAGCTCCCAAACATCCTGTCTGGTGAATTAATTCAACTCCTCCTGCATAGCAACAATCCAATTTGAATCTTTCAGTGCCTCCTTGATGTTCTTGGGCTCAATCAAGGACACATAGCAACTGAATAAGGCAGCTAAGCTAAGAGTTCTCCTAGTCTGGACACCCTTAGTTGGATCTCCAAGGATTAGGTCATTGGGGTGATCAACCAGGGTCCTCCTTCCCGTGGTCTTGCCTGGTTGATCATCTTCTGTAGTACCTTGGTGATTATCACCACCTGCAGAAGAGCGTCCCCCTACAGGAGTTCCAACCTCTTCTGGTTCTGCTCCTTGTGAAGGCTTCTGCTTCAGAGAACCAGGAGATGGGTCATCATCTGAATCTGAATCTGAATCAAGAATAGGTGGATTGACTTTGATAACTCTGGGTGTAGTCTGATTCTGGGTCTCATCTGAAGACTTAGGATCCACCTTGCACTCAAAAGTAGATTCATCAAAAACAACATGAGGTGTTTCCTCCACACAAAGTGAATTCTTATTAAAAACTCTAAAAGCTTTACTGGTGCTGGAATATCCTAAAAATATTCCATCAGCCACTTTAGCATCAAAGGTTCTTAATTTAGATTTCCCATTGTCATGGATGAAACACTTACATCCAAAAACATGAAAATATGAAACAGATGGGGTTTTACCTTTCCATACCTCATATGGAGTCTTATTATGTCTCTGGGCAATCAGGCATCTGTTCTGAGTGTAGCAAGCTGTATTAATGGCCTCTGCCCAAAATCTCTGTAGAGTGTTGTATTCTGCCAAAAGTGTTCTTGCAGCTTCTTTGAGGGTCCTATTCCTCCTTTCTGCTACTCCATTTTGTTGGGGTGTTCTGGCAGCAGATGTCTCATGAAAAATCCCATGGTCCTTGCAGTAATCTGCAATGTGTGAATTCAAAAACTCTGTTCCTTTGTCACTTCTGATTCTGACTATGCTCTGGTTCTGCTCATTCTGAATCTGCTTGAAGAACTCTGGCAGCTTAGTCATAGTTTCATTTTTCTTAAACAAGAATACTACCCAAGTGTATCTTGAAAAGTCATCTACTATCACTAAGGTGTACTTCCTTCCACTGAAACTAAGAGGAGAAACAGGTCCAAACAGGTCCATGTGAAGTAGTTGAAGTAATCTGGTTGTGGTTGTGCTCTGGACATCCTTAAAGGAAGTCTTGGGTTGTTTACCCTTCTGGCATGAACCACAAACATGATCCTTCTTAAACACTTCATTAGGAAGACCTCGAATGAGACCTTTTCTGGCAATCTTATTCAGTGTTTTGAAGTTAAGATGACACAATCTCTTGTGCCAAATCCAGCTATTCTCTGCAGATCCTTTTGCAACTAGGCAAGCATTTCTTGGGCAACTGTTAAAATCTACAAGATAAATGTTACCCTTCCTCAAGCCTATTAGCAAAATATCATTATAATCAGAAGAGAAAACAGTGCATGAATCACTAGAAAACTTCACTGAGTATCCCTTGTCACAGAATTGGGATACTGAAAGCAGATTATGCTTGAGTCCTTCTACATAGTAAACTTCATCTACAGATACTCCATTGAAGGTCAACTTTCCAACTCCTCTGGTGACGCCATAGTTGTTGTCACCAAACATCACTCTTGGTCCATTCAATGGCTTGAAATCTTGGAGATTATCTTTCTGGAAGGTCATGTGCTTGGAACATCCACTGTCAATGTACCAGACATGGTTGCTTGAAAATCCTTTCTCCAATGGACTCTTATCTACCTCAGTGATGTCTGCCATGAGACACACATCATCATCTGATCCAAAGTCAGAAGAAGAAGAGCTGGAACTAGTATCCTCCTCCTCTGCTTCTGCTAGCAATGCTCTCTTATCTGCATATCTCATGTCTCTCTTGATTCTCTTCTCTTCTCTTTCCCTAGGAGTAAGTTGAGGACAATCATAACTGTAGTGACCAGTCTTGTTGCATGTGTAGTAGGCATTGTCTCCTCTGGGACTAGGACTTGGCTCTCTCCTCCTCTGGTTGTAGTCTGATCTGGCTGGACTACTCTCTCTCCTCTGGTAGTCAGGTCTGCCAGAGCTACCATCCCTCCTCTGATAATCTGATCTCCCAGAGTTGCCAGGGTTGTCATCTCTCCTCCTCTCTAGAGTTCTGAATCTGGTCTCCCTTGAGTCTCCAGATGTCTTCTCCTTCTCTGCAGGCTTGAAAGAACTCTTCCTGTCTCTGGTAGACTCCTCCCAATGCCTTTTGTACCTGTCATACTTTGAACTCATTTTATCTAATTTATGAGTTAGAAGTGCTACCTGTTCCTTGAGGCTCAAGTCATCTGCAGTAGACTCCTTTGGCTTTACATCAGGTTTGAGAGTTGAAGAGAATGCAACTCCTTTCTGGCCAGAAGAGGAAACCTCTTATGTTTGATCCTCCTCTTGAAGATCATACTCGTAAGCTTTGAGATCAGACAACAGAAGATGATGATCCAGAGTGTTGAGATCCTTGTTGTCCTTGATCACAGTGACTTTAATTCTCCACCTGCTTGTTAGTGAGCGCAAGATTTGCTATTAATTTCTTTTTCAGAATAGGTCTTACCTAAGGCACTAGCCTTGTTCAAGAGGTTTGTGAGACGCATATCCAGCTGGTCAATGGTCTCGTCTGGTTTCATTTTGAAGGTGTCAAACCAGTGTTGAACAGCCTGGAGCTTGTTATCCTTAATCTTCTCTGTTCCTTCGCAGAGAAGTGCAAGTTTGTCCCACATCTCCTTCGCAGTGACACAGGTTCTGACCTTCTCTATAAGCTCCTTGGTGAGAGTGTTGATGATCTCAGTTCTTGCCACCTGGTCCAGGTTATATAGCTTTCTCTCATCATTATCAAGCTCATCTTTCTTTTTAAGGATTTTCTGCCTGGGGACTCTATCCTCTGCAGTTTTCTGGGCAGCTTCACTAGTTTCTTCTCTGGACTCTGACCTGCCACTATCAATGGGAGTCCAGTAAAATTGTATGGGGCCACTTTCAACCACATCTAGCATGCGGTGGTGAATATCTCCAAGATGATTGCTCATCATGAAACTCCAGTGGCTGTAATCCTCAAAAGAGAATTCTGGGAGCTTACGGCTCTTGTAAGAAGATTTTGCAGACATTTTGATAAGAAATTTAGGGAAATAACAAGAACTTGAACAAAAGCACTAAAGAGCAATGGATCTGCCCGGTGACCACCAAAAGCTTTACAAAGCAATGGTCATTGGACACACTGCTCTGATACCACTTGTTGGTCCCACTAGTTAGATTAATTGCGGAAGCTTTAGTTAAATGTCTTTCAAAGTCTTTTACAAGAGAGCAATAGTCAACAAACAATAAGTAAAATAAAGCAATAAAGAACACAAGATGTATAGTGGTTCGGATTGAATATCCTACGTCCACTCTCCCTTATAACCAAGGGGTCTCACTATCAACCAACTCACAAACTTACTTACTGGAATTGGGAAGTACCAGTTCCTTCTTACAGCCTCTTTAGATTTAACTTCAATCTAAAGATCAACCAGCCAACAACCTTGTCTAATAGATGAACAGGTTGCGGTTTCAATAACTCCTTTAGAGTAGATAAATATTATGAACAGTAAGAGTGCTTGGTATGAATATCAAAAGCTTGGATCACTTATGCGCGTGTAGAGTCTCTAGAGCTTTTTCTTGAACTGCACTCTTGTATATATAGAGGGGATTAGGGCTAGCCGTTTGAGGGCTAATCCAATCAGATCCTCTATATAAGGAAGCCTCAATCAATCAATTCCCTAATTGATTGATTGGGTTGGTGGGATCCTTGGATTGATTATCTTTAAATACTTTCCAATCCTGGTCATGTTGACTTGATATGAATCACCAACAGTCAATAGCTTCCTCTGCCTAACTCTGATTCTCTCCAGAGAAGGCAGGACCAGACACCAGGCAACCTCGGTGTCTTCTGGTCCTCATCTGGTCAAGAACCAGAATACTCAGTAGAGTCAGGGGATCAAACTGAGCATCTTTTGTTCTACCAGACTCATCTGGTCTGGGGAAGGTCTTCTGCCTCTGGTCAAATCTCATCTGGTGAAGTCTTCTGGTGGAGTCCTCTGGTGAAGTCCTCTGGTGGGGTCTTCTGTTGACTCTTCTGGTGAAGTCTTCTGGTCTGGCAGTTCCCCCTAGACTAAGTCCTAATCTAGATCATCATCTGGCTAACAGGTCCAGATGGTCCTATTACATCTTCTGGTTTGTTTTAACTCATCAAAACTAACAACTTTTATCCTAACATGCCTGATCTGATGCTCTATCATAGCAGGGGCCATGTGTTGAATAGCTTTTGAAAAGCGCCCTATCTGCATGATCTGCTCGTTGAAGAAAGCTTTCATCTTCTGGAGCACGGCAGGAGACATCTCAAAGTCTTCCTCATCTGAATATAGCTCTGGAGGGAAGACAAAATGAGGACCAAACTTGTAAGTGGGGCCCTCTGGAGTGAGCATTACTCCTCTCTGGATGAGCAGGGTGCGAATCAAGACTTTAGCTGCACCAGGGGTCTCCAGCTCTGCTGGGTTCTGAATATTCATCCTCTGCTTTAGCTCAATCTCCCAAGCAGTGAAGTTGGAGGGACCCATTTCCTCAAGCAAAAGCATTAGGTCCTCCACATCTTCAAGTCTGGCCTTGCTCCAGACCTTGGCATCAGTAAGCTCTGCCAGGAGTGGTAAGTGCTCCAGAAGAACTGGGAAATGCTCTCTTAGCCAGAGCTGAGCACTTACACTCATACTCTGCCTAATGGGACCCATTTCTGCAGATGAGAAAGTGAAGGGTTTGGGCCCAGAGGCAGAGGAGGAAGGTGCTAAGTTAGCAGGCTCAAGTGAAGCTTCCTCATCTTCACTATCATCGCTTGTTAAACAGGTAGGAGAAGGGGGAGGGGCAGGGAAACCCAGAGCCATAGAAATGGTTGGGTCCTGGTCTGTATGGGTTTGGGGAGGGTTAGGATTTTGAGATGCAGAGGTGAAAGGGAAGGGTTGCTCTGCACCAGAAGAAGATGGAATATCTGGTACAGAAGGTGTAGGAGGTATCTGGGAGGTGGAAGTGTTTGGAAGGGGGATTTCTGCACCAGAAGAGGTTGAGGGTACCTCTGGTACAGAAGGTGGGGGAGAGGGGTTTGTGGGAAGATGTGTTTGGTAATTTGGGGGAGAAGGTGTTTGGGTAGGAATGGTAGAGGGAGTATATACTGGGGTATCTGGGATAATCTGCTCTGGTGGAACAATAGGGTTACCAGAGACAGATGGGGTTTGGGGAATATTATCTGGGGGAGAGGTAGAGGGGGAGATAAGATTAATGGGAGAAGAAGATGGAATAGAAGGGTTTACCTCTGCTGGGTCAACACCAGCAGGCACAACAGACTCTGGAGCATCCTCCATCATCTGGGAAGCATCCTCAATTGCCTTTTCCAAGGCCTCTCCAAGATCAGATCCAGAGTCAGGATCTTGAAGAAGGGCTCTCTTGGCCTTGGATTTCCTCACAAGAGGCTCAACCTCTTCTTCCTCTTCTTCCTCTGAAGGCTCATCCACCAGAAGGGTTTTCTTTGCCTTTCTGCTAGTCCTACGCTTCTTAGCAGAACCTCTCATGGCCTCTTCTGGCTGCTTCCTCTTGGCTGCTCCAGCCTTCTTAACAGCTTTATCATCATCACCCTTCTTCTTAAGTACATCAAGAAGGGGAATCTGGTCCTCCTCTGAGGAACCAGAGAAAGCAATGGTTGAGGAACCAGTTGCTTCAGCAGTTTTCTTCTGTGTCTTCTGCTACTGCTGCTTCTTCTGCCCCTTTGCAGGTGAGGGAATAGATTGAATAGGAGGGGCAGGGATGGCTTGCTCTCCATCAGAGTCGGCATGGCCATGGAGAGGGCCATCCTTGGAGAAGAGGATCTTGGATTTGTGATAACTATGGCACCAAGATGATTTCCACTTCTTCTCTGGAAGGAGAGAATCCAGAATAAGAGTTAACTTAGTCCCCAAAGAGACATTTGCAGTGAAGCAGAACTGCAACTCTCCTGGCTTGGAAGGACAAGGCTCCTTCTTCACCTTCAGCCTGTTCTTCCTCAACACATCCCAGAAGAACTCCGCCCAATTACACTGAACACCATCATATAAAGCCCTTATCACACATATCCAACCATTGAAAATGGCATCTGTGCTGTGATTTTCACACATAAGCACCTTCACCACGATATCGAACAACACCTTGAACTTCTGCCTTAAATGCTTGTCCAAGAAGCCCTTTGTGATATTCTGGCAGGAAGATCGAGCAAAAATCTTGAAGGAACCAATAATGTCATCCTCCTTGTACATCAAAGGATCCACTCCCACCGTAGAAATGTTCTCGAATAAAGCGCAGAAATCGTGCTTAGAAAACACCAAATCATCTTCATCAACCTTGGAGGAAATGTAGTCCTCGTGAATCTTCATACGAACTAATAACTGGGCCGCATATCCGTCAAGAGTACGAAAATCCTTGGGAACTGCGGAGATCAGCTTCTCCACCCCTGCTCTCTGGAGCATCTCCAGAATCGACAGCGCAACAGGGTTCTTGGTGGTATAAAAGTCCACCACCATCTCCGTCTTTAACTTTCGCATCATAAAAACATGATCGAAGTTGCACAGGGGAGCTATATCTGTGAAAGAGAGAGAGAAAGAGAAAGAAATTCTTTGCAGAGAGAAGTTAGGGTTTGAAAGTATGGAAACGTGAAAGGACAGATTGAAAGAAAGTTTGATTTAAATAAGGTATTACGCGTGGCTTGATTAATAAATGAAGTGTGAACGCGTGTAATTTCAAAATTTAATTGAGGAAACAAAATCAATTTTAGCATTGATTGACATTTTGCACAGTGATTAAATCCGATGGCCACGATGAAAGGCAAGATATAGATTTAATCTGGTGCGTTGGCATAGTCATTGGGACTGGGCATAAAGGTGTTTTGTGGCAGTCAAGAGAAAAAGCGAAATGATTGCCTAGGCCCTATACCCTAGTCTTAAATACACTCCGAAGTTGAAACGTTTTGAGTGTACTTACTAATTTGAAAGGTGTATCCCAATGATCAGAGGCCAGAGAAGTAAAGACATACCTGTCACCTGATATTGTAACTAGATGATACCACAGCCAGTCTGGTGCTACATCTCCTCTGATGGAGGGCATCTGGTCCTGGTCAGAGAAGACTTTGGATATTTTGGAATCTGACTCAGCACCTCAACTGGGACAAGTGTCACCTGGTGTATACCTCATCTGGAGATATACCTTCTCTGATATGTCTAATCTGCAGGTATGTTAGTTTAAGAAAATAAATGTATGAAGTAAAGTAAAGAAACAAATGATACTTCTCTGTTGTTCCCCCTAACACAAATCTGTCTCTGGATCCAACAAACCTAACTCAAAAGCTAACTCGCTGAATCTGGTCTCAGCCAAAGGCTTAGTCAAGATATCTGCTCTCTGCTTCTCTGTTGCAATCTTTTCCATCCTTATATCTCCCTCCTCAACATGATATCTGATAAAATGATGTCTTATATCAACATGTTTACATCTGGTATGAAGAACTGGATTCTGGGTGATTGCAATTGCACTATTACTATCACAGAATATAGGAATATCCTTAGCTCTAATCTGGTAGTCCCTAAGTTGTTGACTAATCCAGAGTAGTTGTGAACAACAGCTCCTTGCAGTCATGTACTCTGCTTCTGTTGTTGATGTAGCAACTGAAGTCTACTTCTTAGAAAACCAGGATACCAATTTATTCCCTAAAAATTGGCATGTTCCACTAATAGACTTCCTATCTATTCTGCATCCACCATAGTCTGAATCTGAATAACCACTCAATTCTAAGTTGTCATCTGCAGGATACCACAAACCTAAATTCACTGTTCCCTTAAGATACTTCAATATTTTCCTAGCTGCTTCCAAGTGACTCTTCTTGGGGTTAGCTTGAAATCTGGCACATACTCCTACAGCAAAAGTAATATCTGGTCTGCTTGCAGTCAGGTACAGAAGAGAACCAATAAGTGCTCTGTACTGAGTCTGGTCCACACTCTCTCCAGACTCATCTGGATCCATGCTGAATTGTCATCATAGGGATCTTGGCTGCTTTGCTAGATCCTATTCCAAATTTCTCTAACGTGTTTCTGGTGTACTTAGCTTGGTTAATAAAAATTCTCTTCTCTGATTGCTTTACCTGCAAACCCAAAAAGTAATTTATTTCTCCCATCATGGACATCTCAAACTGTCCCTGCATGAGCTCACCAAACTTCTCACACAGCATCTTGTTAGGGGATCCAAATATGATGTCATCAACATATATTTGGACCAGGAGGATGTCATTTCCTTCTTCTTTCCTAAACAAGGTTCTATCAATCTTACCCTTAGTAAAACCATTGTCCAGAAGAAATTGAGATAGAGTGTCATACCATGCTCTGGGTGTCTGCTTCAGCCCATAAAGAGCTTTCTTAAGCTTAAACACCTTGTCACCTTGTTAAAAACCAGGAGGTTGTTCCACATACACTTCCTCAATGAGAATCCCATTAAGAAAGGCAGATTTCACATCCATCTGGTATACTTTGAACTTCATGTGAGCAGCATATGCTAAGAACAATCTGATGGCTTCTAGTCTGGCAACAGGGGCAAATGTCTCATCATAGTCTATTCCTTCAGACTGAGAATAGCCCTGGGCCACTAGCCTTGACTTGTTCCTAGTAATGACATCATTCTCATCTTTCTTATTTTTGAAAACCCACTTAGTGCCTATCACCTTTTGATGTCTTGGTCTGTCTACCAGCTCCCAAACATCCTGTCTGGTGAATTGATTCAACTCCTCCTGCATAGCAACAATCCAATTTGAATCTTTCAGTGCCTCCTTGATGTTCTTGGGCTCAATCAAGGACACATAGCAACTGAATAAGGCAGCTAAGTTAAGAGTTCTCCTAGTCTGGACACCCTTAGTTGGATCTCCAAGGATTAGGTCATTGGGGTGATCAACCAGGGTCCTCCTTCCCGTGGTCTTGCCTGGTTGATCATCTTCTGCAGTACCTTGGTGATTATCACCACCTGCAGAAGAGCTTCCCCCTACAGGAGTTCCAACCTTTTCTGGTTCTGCTCCTTGTGAAGGCTGCTGCTTCAGAGAACCAGGAGATGGGTCATCATCTGAATCTGAATCTGAATCAAGAACAGGTGGATTGACTTTGATAAATCTGGGTGTAGTCTGATTCTGGGTCTCATCAGAAGACTTAGAGTCCACCTTGCACTCAAAAGCAGATTCATCAAAAACAACATGAGGTGTTTCCTCCACACAAAGTGAATTCTTATTAAAAACTCTAAAAGCCTTACTGGTGCTGGAATATCCTAAAAATATTCCATCAGCCACTTTAGCATCAAAGGTTCTTAATTTAGATTTCCCATTGTCATGGATGAAACACTTACATCCAAAAACATGAAAGTATGAAACAGATGGGGTTTTACCTTTCCATACCTCATATGGGGTCTTATTATGTCTCTGGGCAATCAGGCATCTGTTCTGAGTGTAGCAAGCTGTATTAATAGCCTCTGCCCAAAATCTCTGTGGAGTGTTGTATTCTGCCATAAGTGTTCTTGCAGCTTCTTTAAGAGTCCTATTCCTCCTTTCTGCTACTCCATTTTGTTTGGGTGTTCTGGCAGCAGATGTCTCATGAAAAATCCCATGATCCTTGCAGTAATCTGCAATGTGTGAATTCAAAAACTCTGTCCCTTTATCACTTCTGATTCTGACTATGCTCTGGTTCTGCTCATTCTGAATCTGATTGAAGAATTCTGGCAGCTTAGTCATAGTTTCATTTTTCTTAAACAAGAACACTACCCAAGTGTATCTTGAAAAGTCATCCACTATCACTAAGGTGTACTTCCTTCCACTGAAACTAAGAGGAGAAACAGGTCCATGTGAAGTAGTTGAAGTATATACTCTGGTTGTGGTTGTGCTCTGGACATCCTTAAAGGAAGTCTTGGGTTGTTTACCCTTCTGGCATGAACCACAAACCTGATTCTTCTTGAACACTTCATTAGGAAGACCTCGAATGATATCTTTTCTGGCAATCTTATTCAGTGTTTTGAAGTTAAGATGACACAATCTCTTGTGCCAAATCCAGCTATTCTCTGCAGATCCTTTAGCAACCAGGCAAGCATTTCTTGGGCAACTGCTAAAATCTGCAAGATAAATGTTACCCTTCCTCAAGCCTATTAGCAAGATATCATTATAATCAGAAGAGAAAACAGTGCATGAATCACTAGAAAACTTCACTGAGTATCCCTTGTCACAGAATTGGGATACTGAAAGCAGATTATGCTTGAGTCCTTCAACATAGTAAAATTCATCTACAGAAACTCCATTGAAGGTCAACTTTCCAACTCCTCTGGTGACGCCATAGTTGTTGTCACCAAACATCACTCTTGGTCCATTCAATGGCTTGAAATCTTGGAGATTATCCTTCTGGAAGGTCATGTGCTTGGATCATCCACTATCAATGTACCAGACATGGTTGCTTGAAAATCCTTTCTCCAATGGACTCTTATCTACCTGCAGAGAAATCAATTAGGTCCCCTACTAGTGCTGGGTCCTGATTGGTTAGTTGCAGGTTTTGTAGGAATCCATAGATAAAGATCATCCCTTGATGGATGAGGAGATCTTATCTTCCTTCCAAATCTATCTACCAGCACATGTCCTCTTACAATGACATATTGAGCTACTGGTCTGATAAGGACACCTTTCCTATAAACAGGTCTGGTGTACCTTTTCTCAAATCTGGCCTTTGGAATGGCCTGCCTCAAAGACATGGTCTTAAAGGTCTGGTTGTAAGGGTACATCCTAGAAGAACCATATCTGGTGTCATAACTACCCAGATCAATTGGTTTTCTATAGATGGGTCTGGAAGACCACCTCTGGTTCTGATACTTAGACCTGCTCTGGTGGTCATAGTTCCTTTGAGTATACCTATTCTGGAATTGATTTCTCTGAGAAAATTGTCTCTGGGGTACCTGGTGCTGTTGAACATTGTTCCTTCTCTGGTAGGTCTTACTCTGATTGGTATTCCCCTTTCTTGAGTGTTTCCCTTGAGGTCCCCTAATCTGGTTAGGTTCCCTTCGAGGATTACTCTGGGGTCCTCCAACTTGAGTAATTTCTACTCCTTGGGACTCATTGTTCACAGGACCATTAATCTTCAATGGTTCCCCTTGTTGACTTTTATTCTCTAGAATCTTCTCTTCCAGAACAGTCAACTCTTCTGGACCATATGTTATGTGATTAACAGAGTGATTCCTTTTCCAATCAGGATTGTGAACCACCTTGTAACCATTACCAGTCAAGTCTTTATCATCCCAGATTTCTACCAATTTACCAGCTCTTACAGACTTTTCTTTATTATAAAGGTACTTATGAGTTTTAGTGGAAATTCCAGAGTATCCTAAACCACTCTTATCACAAATGCGCTGAGAAGACTCTGATATGATAGATACAACAGATGGTATCTTAGGAGCTTCTCTGGGCATGGGTATCTCCTCTATGTTGTGAGCAACTTGTTTTCCCTTGATAAGAGTCTGGTATTTGGCTCTGAGTTCATTGATCTCATCTTCTTGAGAGTTCTTTTCTTTCATGAGTTGATCTACAAGAGTATCTCTTTCTGTGATCTTATCCTGAAGTTCAGAGACTTCTTTGGAATGATCTTACATGAGTTCTCTGGTGGATTTATGCTCATGAGAGAGAGATTGAACTTCAGCTCTGAGCCTACCATTCTCTTTCTCAAGTTTTTGACAGAGTTGGACACAATTTTGGAGATCTGATAGCATTTGTTGCATATCAGACTCTCTGGAGCTACCAGATGAATTAGAGGATTCAGTATATTTGGAATTTGATAAGACTAGAGTAGTTTCATTTACCTCAGTGATGTCTGCCATAAGACACACATCATCATCTGATCCAAAGTCAGAAGAAGAAGAAGAACTGGAACTAGTATCCTCCTCCTCTGCTTCTGCCAGCAATGCTCTCTTATCTGCATATCTCCTATCTCTCTTGATTCTTTTCTCTTCTCTTTCCCTAGGAGTAAGCTGAGGACAGTCATAACTGTAGTGACCAGTCTTGTTGCATGTGTAGCAGGCATTGTCTCCTCTGGAACTAGGACTTGGCTCTCTCCTCCTCTGGTTGTAGTCTGATCTGGCTGGACTACTCTCTCTCCTCTGGTAATCAGGTCTGCCAGAGCTACCATCCCTCCTCTGATAATCTGATCTCCCAGAGTTGCCAGGGTTGTCATCTCTCCTCCTCTCTAGAGTTCTGAATCTGGTCTCCCTTGAGTCTCCAGATGTCTTCTCCTTCTCTGCAGGCTTGAAGGAACTCTTTCTGTCTCTGGTAGATCCCTTCCAGTGCCTTTTGTACCTGCCATATTTTGTACTCATTTTATCTAATTTACGAGTTAGAAGTGCTACCTGCTCCTTGAGGCTCAAGTCATCTACAGTAGACTCCTTTGGCTTGACATCAGGCTTGATAGTTGAAGAGAATGCAACACCTTTCTGGCCAGAAGAGGAAACCTCTTCTGTTTGATCCTCCTCTTGAAGATCATACTCATAGGCTTTGAGATCAGACAACAAAAGATGATGATCCAGAGTATTGAGATCCTTGTTGTCCTTGATCACAGTGACTTTAATTCTCCACTTGCTGGTTAGTGAGCGCAAGATTTTACTATTAATTTTTTTTTCAGAGTAGGTCTTACCTAAAGCACTAGCCTTGTTCAGAAGGTTTGTGAGACGCATGTCCAGCTGGTCAATGGTCTCGTCTGGTTTCATCTTGAAGGTGTCAAACGAGTGTTGAACAGCTTGGAGCTTGTTGTCTTTGGTCTTCTCTGTTCCCTCACAGAGAAGTGCAAGTTTGTCCCACATCTCCTTGGCAGTGGCACATGTTCTGACCTTTTCAATCACCTCTTTAGTAAGTGTGTTGATGATCTCTGTTCTTGCCACCTGGTCCAAGTTGTAGAGCTTTCTTTCATCATTATCAAGCTCATCTTTCTTTTTTAGGATTCTTTGCCTGGGGACTCTATCCTCTGCAGCTTCACTGGTTTCTTCCCTGGACTCTGACCTGCCACTATCAATAGGAGTCCAGTAAAATTGAATGGGGCCACTTTCAACCACATCTAACATGCGGTGGTGAATAGCTCCAAGATGATTGCTCATCATGAAACTCCAGTGGCTGTAATCCTCAAAAGAGAATTCTGGAAGCTTACGGCTCTTGTAAGAAGATTTTGCAGACATTTTGATAAGAAATTAAGGGAAATAACAAGAACTTGAACAAAAGCACTAAAGAGCAATGGATCTGCCCGGTGACCACCAAAAGCTTTTCAAAGCAGTGGTCGTTGGACACACTGCTCTGATACCACTTGTTGGTCCCACTAGTTAGATTAATTGCGGAAGCTTAAGTTAAATGTCTTTCAAAGTCTTTTACAAGAGAGTAATAATCAAAAGAACAATAAGTAAATTGAAAACAATAAAGAGCACAAGATATATAGTGGTTCGGATTTGAATATCCTACGTCCACTCTCCCTTATATCTAAGGGGTCTCACTAACAACCAACCACTCACTTACTTACTGGAATTTGGAAGTACCAGTTCCTTCTTACACCTCTTTAGATTTGACTTCAATCTAAAGATCAAACAGCCTACAACCTTGTCTGATAGATGAACAGGTTGAGGTTTCAATAACTCCTTAAGAGTAGATAAATATTATGAACAGTAAGAGTGCTTGGAAAGAATCTCAAAAGCTTAGATAGACTTATGCGCGTATATAGTTTCTCTAGAGCTTTTTCTTGAACTGCACTCTCATATTTATAGAGGGGATTAGGGCTAGCCGTTTGAGGGCTAATCCAATCAGATCCTCTATATAAGGAAGCCTCAATCAATCAATTCCCTAATTGATTGATTGGGTTGGTGGGATCCTTGGATTGATTATCTTCAAATACTTTCCAATCCTGATCTTGTTGACTTGATTTGAATCACCAACGGTCAATAGCTTCCTCTGCCTAACTTTGATTCTCTCCAGAGAAGGCAAGACCAGACACCAGGCAACCTCGGTGTCTTCTGGTCCTCATCTGGTCAACAACCAGAATACTCAGTAGAATCAGGGGATCAAACTGAGCATCTTTTGTTCTACCAGACTCGTCTGGTCCGGACTCGTCTGGTCTGGGGAAGGTCCTCTGCCTCTGGTCAGATCTCATCTGGTGAAGTCTTCTGGTGGAGTCCTCTGGTGAAGTCCTCTGGTGGGGTCTTCTGGTGACTCTTCTGGTGAAGTCTTCTGGTCTGGCAGTTCCCTCTGGACTAAGTCCTAATCTAGATCATCATCTGGCTAACAGGTCCAGATGGTCCTATTACATCTTCTGGTTTGTTTTAACTCATCAAAACTAACAACTTTTATCCTAACAACTTTTCAGCAGCAGTACACTCGTTCGTAAAATCTTCATATCTCCTCAACCGGGAGTCCGTTTTGGCCGATTCAAAGTCCTACGAACTCCTCTTTTCGCCCTCTATCCATCTATGAGCATCAAAGAGACAAATTCATTAGTTTATGAAAATGATACTCAAATGACTCTAAATACTCATGTAAATCAATCAAAATAAGGGCATTTCGAGTGACGAATCATGACAATTTCACGCCTAATCAACCCCCCCAAACTTACCATGTTGCTTGTCCTCAAGTAATGAAATAATAAGTCAAGTGAAATTGTTAGGAATGAGTCAAAGAATCAAATCGTGCAAGTAAATGAACTCAAGCTTCAAAGATCAATCACAAGTATACTCACTCACCTTCCCTCATCATACTCACGCAACAACAACAAGAATCACCAAGATCAAACATGGATGTGCACTCAATGGTGTGTTTCACTCCCTCACAAGTGTATATCAATGATAAAGGGACTCACTCAAACAATCAATCACTCATATTGGCAGCCATAGGCTTGTAAGCACTCTTAACTCCGACCATACTCTAGAAATCAATGTCGAATAAAAAAGGACTTTTCTCAAGGTTGTA
Source organism: Ballota nigra (assembly GCA_947034835.1). NCBI lineage: Eukaryota > Viridiplantae > Streptophyta > Magnoliopsida > Lamiales > Lamiaceae > Ballota > Ballota nigra. Next base: position 41,111,202 of record OX344723.1, on the reverse strand, counting down.
ATGTAGGCTCTTTGGACAGGTGGGAATCAATATGGTAAAGTGACTCAAGTGAATGGAGAATAGAAAATCAAACTTTCGCACTTCGAGATTAGGAACAGAATACTTCAAATATTTTCAATCAACACATTTTCAATTCCACTACTCTCAACACTTAAATTTTTTTTTCTTTCTCACTCTTTTCACTTTTTTCAATCACTTCACTTTTTTTTTCTCTTTTTTTGCACAAACACATGAGCTCATTTTCTTTTGCTCATTCTCAATTTTTTTTCCACAACTCATAACTTAATCACACCTTCTTCTCATACTCACTTAACAAACAACATTTTCCTTTTTCAACTCAATTCAATCCCTTCACATTCACACTTTTCCTATTCTCCACTCAAATTTGGACAAAAAGGCTTAGGAATTGGAATAGTGTTCATATGTGCTAGCAAATAAAATAGGCTTAAAGCTCAAAGGCTAACAAGGGATTTAATGTCATTGGTAGGGAAAATTTGGCTAAGTGACTCATTCAGAACAAAAATGGCCTAAGATCATATTCGGCATATCAACTGGACACAATCTAGAAGCAATAGCACACACAAGTTCTAGCATCCTCTAAGGTGACGATCCACTCACAAATGAAGAGATTAATTCATGCATCAAAATCTCATAAGGCTCAAATCTCACGGCTTTCACATCCATGCTAGTCCTAGTGAATTCTCACTCTCATCACATAAGTATTCAAAAAGAAAACTTGTAAGTACACTAGTTCTCTCTCTAATCCACTCTAACTCAAATACTCACACAAAAGAACTCCTAACTCAACCTCACAATTCAACTCTACTCATCAAATCATACTCAAAGATAGCAATCAACAAGCATAAGATGATTGTTAGGCATGAAATATGCAACAGCGAATCAGATCAAAATCACTCCAAGGAGCATCTCAAGACACCAAATAACCAAACACACTCAAAGATAAGGGGTGCTCCGGTGCAATGTAACAAGAAACATAAAAAAAACTCCACCCCCCAAACTTCGACCTTGCGAAGAGGTCTAAGTTTGGGGTTGTGGGTTACCTCATCCAAACAATTCAGTTTCTCTCAACAACGTTGCACACTCCCTTGCTTGAGTTCCTCCCTTTTGAGTACTCCATCGAGACAAGCCTACAAAATAAACTCTCAAGTACGAGGTTAAAACTTACAATTCAAAAACACCCTAATAACATAAAACTCAAATAACTAAAAACACTCAAAAGCAATTAAAATGGGTTACCTCCCATTCAGCGTTATTTTTAAGGTCCTCATGCCAGACCGAGCTCAAAGGAGCTTATGGGACATCATACTCAAATTTACCTCCCTTACTCTCATAAGAGTGGTGCTTGCATGTCTTTCCTTGATGCCCCTCCATCATGAGTTCTTCTGCTTCCTTCTTATCCCCAAGTGTTAGGGGTCTCAACTTCTTCTCACCTTTATCTGGAGGAGTCTTACTATGCAATTTCTTGCGCTTGGACTTTTACTTCTTAACTCCTCCTTTCCCTTCCAACTGGACCATGTCTATCTTTTTCACCTCTTTCTCCTTCAACTTCTTCACTTTATCCCTATCAAAAGAATCAAGATCATAATTCTCATGGGTTAAATTATCAAGTGAAGGATTAACGAAATCATGAACATAAGAGAGATTAGAGATAGGAGGTGTGTCTTCAACACAAGGATCAATTGCATCAATGCAATACAAACTCTCATCCTCCTTCGGGTGCTTCATGGCTTCATATAGAGAAATCTTCACTTCTTGATCATCAACCTTCAACGTGATCTTCCTGTTTGCCACACCTAACACCATCCCGGCTGTCGCTAAGAACGGTCTTCCCAAGATCAGGGGCACATGCTCATCTTCCTCCATTTCGAGCACTACAAAGTCAGCTGGAAAAATGTGATCTCCAACTCTCACGAGGACGTCTTCAACCACACCTTGAGGTCGAGTAATAGACCGGTCGACTAGTTTAAGCGTCATCATTGTGGGCTGCAGTTCTCCACCTTCCAACTTCTTGAACAACGAAATAGGCATCAAATTTATGCTCGCTCCGAGGTTGCACAACGCTCCCTTCTTGATCCCGTTCCCAATGTCACATAAGATGGTAAAGCTCCCGGGATCCTTCAGCTTTGGAGAAAGTGCCTTGTGCAATAATGCACTCACCTCATGGGTCAACTGCACCAACTTCGGCTCATCCACTCGCCGTCTTTTCGCAATCAGGTCCTTCAGAAACTTTGCATAGTTGGGCATTTGTTCCAAAGCATCATAAAAAGGGATATTAATATGCAATTGTTTAAACAAATCAAGGAATTTGGCAAATTTCTCATCAAGTTTCTTTTTTATGAAGCGTTGTGGATATGGGACGGGTATCACAGATTTGGGTACCCCTCATTCATCTTTCTCGGTCTCTTTCACTTTCTCCCTTGCTTCCTTTGCCTTCTTCCACTTAGGAATTCTCTCAACCTTATCAATGCCTTCTTCTTCAAGCTCTTTGCTCGCTTGAGTGCTTTCACCCTCAATCTTCTTCTCAAATCCTATCTCTTCAATCTCATCTCAATCTTGGGGCGTCTCAGAATCAGCAGGCATCTGAGGACCTTCATAGTTGGTTCCACTTCTTAACTGGATAGCCTTGCAATGCTCTTTCGGATTACCCTCAGGCATTGAAGGGTATTTGCCAGGCTCTCTATTCAATGACTTTGCAATCTGGCTCATCTGGAACTCTATAGAAGTGAACCTTCGGTTGTTCTCTTGTTGAATTCGATGCAGCTCTACATCTCTCTTCTGGAGGTCTTGATCACGCTGATCAACTTTCTTATGCAGATCTTTTACATCGTACTCCAAAGATGATAAACGTTTGCTTCCTTCCTCCACCTTCTGAAGGATAGCTCTCAACATCTCCTCAGTTGAGGCACCGCCTTCTCCACCAGGAGGTTTCGAACCTGGATCAACACCTGGAGGAACTGTAATACCCGCCTTCGGGTTAGCATATGAAAAATTCTCGTTCTTCCTCCATTGGTTCTGAGGAAGTTGCTGGCCTCCTTGGTACCCTTGTGTGTTCCTCCATTAATTTTGAGGCGGCTGTGGACCTGGAGGTACAAATGGTTGGCCATAAGAAGGTCTTCCTTGAAAATTTCCACCTTGTGGATACCCATTCTGATTGTAATAAGGACCTCTCATATAGTTGGCTACTTCTTGCTGAATTGTGGGCTTGTCCTCTTGCTCATTCTCTGTTATATTCCCTCCAACCATATTCTTCCCCAACTCAAGGTTGTTAATCTTTTCCATCATGGCCATCAACAGCCTTCTCGTTCCTTCACATTCCTCAACCCGATGAACTCTTTAGAAATCTGCGTCCACATTCCAAGCCCCGGCATTCGTGACAATGTTGTCCACGATCTCTCTACACCTCATTATTCCTTGATTCAGGAATGATCCACTAGCACAGGCGTCTAGATGGTCTTGCCCAGCCTTGTTGGCACCACTATAGAAAAATGCCATCACATCTCCCTCATTGTACCCGTGCTGTGGGCACTCTATCAACATGTTTGAGTATCTCTCCCACGCTTGACGTAGGTCCTCTCCTTGCTTCTGATGGAAGGAAGAGATCTCAATCCTTGTTTTGATCGTTCTGGATAGAGGGTAAAATCGCTCGAGGAACAGACGCTCGAGCTCGACCCACGTGGTAATACCTCTCCGTGGAAGCGTATTATCGTACCACTCTTTAGCTATTCCCGTCAATGAGAATGGGAACAACCTAAGCCTCTTGGCATCTTCAGACATGCCATTGTAATTGAAAGTGGAGGCTATCATTAGAAAACTCCTCAGATGTGTATGAGGATTCTCCTTCCCGATCACCCCCTTGAACTGGTTCTCTGTAAGCAGCTTTAGAATTCCCGGGGAAATTGAGAAGTTATTCGCCTCAACAGGAGGCAATGCCACTCCATCATAGTACCGTTGTGGCTGCGCTGCAAACCTTCCTCGAATAGCCATATTCTGATCTGCGTTCTGAGGAACGTGCGGATGATTAGCAGCTGGTACGGGTACTTTTTGGGGTGGTGGTTGGTAAACAGGTGGTGGATTGTAAACTGGAGGTGGAGGATACGGGTATGGTGGATACGGATAGGGTGGGTATGGGTAAGGTGGGTAAGGTAAGTTGTTTTGTGGTAAGTTAGGATGTGGGTAAGCAGGGTTGTTATGAGGATTCTGGACAATGTTATGAGCTGGATTGTCTACGTTTTGTGTATCCGGGTTTAGGCTCTGGCTATCCCCTAACGGAACTTGATTCTGGCTACCACTAACTCCAGTGCCTTCAACTCGGCCCAATTCATGATTGAACTTGTTCGCAGCATCATCCAACTCATTAGAGATGTCCATTGGTTCTTTCCCTCCTCCGCAGTGTTCATTCTCCTCAAGAAAGCTCGGTTTCTTCTAGCTATCGTCTCAGGGTCCAATGGTATTCTCTTTTCGCTCGTATTCCCTTGTGAGCGTGTTCTCATAAACTTGAAACACTAACAAAAGAATCAAAACGCAACTACCGAATATGTATGAAATAAAAAAATAAATAGAAAAGAAAATCACTCACTACTAACTACTAAGCTATCGACAAGTCCTATTCAAAAGACATACAACGCCATCCCCGGCAACGGCGCCATTGACTTGAACCGAATATACCAGTTTTCTACTAGTAGCTTCCCCGCAAGAGTACGCGTTCACTGTAGTATGGGCAAGTATAGGAACCAAGTAGTATCGAACCCAAGGGATGAAGTGTATGCGAATAGATCCCTGAAGATCTACGCGTCGAAGCTAATATGAGTGTATGTTTTTGGAATTTTTTGGAAAAATTAATTAAAATAAACTAAACTATCCTACGAATGCAAACAGAAAATTAAACTAAGAATTTAAGATGTGTTTTCAAATAAGAGATGGTGATGCTCAGGATAGGAATCCCTACGTATACTAACGGAGCAGGTACATAATCAAAATAATTGTGACGCACAAGAGATAACCTAAGTAAAAGAATGCAAGATGAAAGCTCAAGATTTTAAACCCTAATACTTTATCCTAACATTCGACTTCACTAATCCACTAACAAGTTAATAGATCGTGCTTAATTAAAGAGGCCCTAATTTAACTAATGGTGATGCGATCGTCCTCCATAGCTAAACTGGCAAATTAATCAACCCCTTCTAAACCCTCTAATTAAGTCTACTAGTTGTTAAAGAGTGATACGGTCGTCCTCTCTCTAACACTTTTCGAACGAAATTCAAAAGTAAAGTTAAGATTAATTTTAAGAATTCATTAATTAAGAGAATTAAAACCTAACGTCACAAGTTACCCTAATTACGTACCCACAACCTACTTCTACGAGTTCATCCTACCCCAAGCATACAAGGGTTTTAGCCGGACATGGTTATAACAATAACAAAAGTAATTGACGCAGTAACGAACATAAACATGATAATTAGGACGAAGAAGAGATCAAACATAAACTAGGGTTTAAAGAAATAAAAGAATAAACTGGAATTAAATCAATAAAAGAAGTCTCAATGTGTTCAAGAACAAAGATATAAAGAAACAAAACTAAAAAGTAAAATCATAATATGAATTCGTAACGAAAACCTCAAAAACGTAAAAGTAAAGCTTGCTTCTCTCCTTCCTCTCCAAAAACGAACTCTAAAAGTTAAAATCTATCAAGTGATATGTGGTTGATTTTCAAAAAACGTATTCAGAAGGAGTATATATAAGCATCGGGCCAAATCGGGATCTCATGGGCCGGAAAAATGAATCTTGAAGTTTACTCTCGGAGGCGCTCGAGCTGGCCTGCTCGAGCGGACACGCTCGAGCTAAGTGGTTGAACGGAACGGATGGTCGAGCGGACGCGCACGAGGGGTTGTGGTCGAGTGAGCAAAACTTTCTGGAAGATTGGGGTGCTCAAGCTATCGAGCTCGAGCGGAGGCACTCGAGCGTGTTGGTCGAGCGGAACAGGTTGTCGAGCGGAGGCGCTCGAGTGCTCTCGCTCGAGCACTTTTCAGCAACAGTACACTCGTACGTAAAATCTTCATATCTCCTCAATCGGGAGTCCATTTTGGCCGATTCAAAGTCCTACGAACTCCTCTTTTCGCCCTCTATCCATCTATGAGCATAAAAGAGACAAATTCATTAGTTTATGAAAATGATACTCAAATGACTCTAAATACTCATGTAAATCAATCAAAACAAGGGCATTTCGAGTGACGAATCATGACAATTTCACGCCTAATCACTTTCATTCATGAAAGAAAATACTTAAGCAAAAATAAACAAAAGGCAAATAAAAGGCGAACGAGCAAAGAAAGTACGATTTCATTCATTAACACAAAAATTACAAAAGAAGGACGTACAATCATCATCCTACTACATCAACTAGAAAAGCAGAAAAATAAAAGGGTCTATTAAATCTCAGGGGCCGGAGGAGCTGGTGGTGCTGGGAAATCTTCAGTAGGAGGGGGAGGTGCATCCTGGTTGGTCGCCGCTGGTGCCTGCTGCTCGCCCATGTAGGCAGAGGTACTAGTTTTGCCAAGGAGATTCGGAAGGATATGGCTTAAAGCATCAAAGACGGTGGCATCCTTGCACACCTCAACCCTCTCTTTTGGAGCTATGACTCGGGCATCATCTTTGAAGATGCCCAAATCCAGCCCCATCTCCCCCAGGTCGGCAACTGGGATGTCAAAACCGGCAGCGGGAGGATTCTCAGTGACATAATCTGCAAAGTCTTTAATGGTGCTCGTCATGACGTCGAGGCCATTATCCAAGGCATATTTCACAGATTGTACACAATCTGCGTACGCGCAGATATAACCAAGATTGGTATTATCAGTTACATCCTGCACGTACGTCGTGTAAGATATGCCCCGCTTCTTCTTTTTCTCAAGACGGTCAACATGGACCTTTTGAGACTCGACTCTCTCCACCAGACCCACCCGCTCAGTCTCCAGGACCTGCAGACGGTCAGTGGCAACGCCCAAATCCAACTTAAGCTTCTCCGAAGCATTGGACGCCACCATCTCCCGGTCCTCGGCAGCTTTCACCTCCCGCTCCCATGTGAGTTTGGCTCTGTCAAAATCGGCTTTCAGCTTAGCCAGTTCTTCATCCTTCCTCTTCAGTTGAGCATCACGGTCCGCTTCAACTTGCTCGATCCTCCGCCCCAAGCTGCGGTTCATCCGTTCCAGCTCGATGTCTTGATCCAGGACTTGCTGAGCAGAAATAGTTTGGTGGCTCGCGTTATAGCTCAGCAGATGGGCATTATCACTGAGGCTTTGACTCTGAAGAATTTCCTTGCCCGTTTTGGTCCAAGAGCGGGGAACACACTCCATAGCTCTTCGGACATGAGAGTCCTTAATCTCATGGGGTGCCGGAGGGGACTTCACGCAACTAAATTGGTGAAGTACTTTAGCGCGTCCGGGATAGTCGCCTCTCCGGTACCTACAACAAAGAGACGGAAATAGTCAGAAAAAGAACATAGAGGGGCGAGCAATCGAGCAGAAGGAGAAAGTACTTACTCCCTCATCTTTACTGGGTCATAGCCCAAGTATGAGTTGTCGGGGGATGTGCTCCTGCCCTGAGAGGCGATCAGGGCGCCGATGACCTGTTGCTCGGTCACCTCCTCTACCGACGAGGAGCGAGCAGCAGACTTACCAGTCTGGGAAGGACCTTGCCCCTTCACTCGCTTAGAACGGTCATCCTCCTTACGGGGGGCAGTTTCTTTAGTAAGTCTCTTCTTGCCTCTCGTGTCTTTGGGAGGAGGCAAGGAGGGGGTAGGTGGGCGTGGAGCAGGGACGGGAGCCCGAGGAACTTCTTCCTCATCCGCTTCGGCTCTTAGCTTAATCAGAGAAATGCACGGGTCAAACTTCTTTTTCCTTGAAGGTTGGTTGGCTGCCATTTGCTTGACCCGATGTGCGAGTAGATGGTAACTCTCAGGAATCTGGGGGACAGCAACCGCTACTCTTTGAGCTGAAAACAAAAATATGAAGATCAAGGTAAGATAAAAAGTATAGAGGCGGCGGCCAACAGGGAGGGGGCGACCAACAGGTAAGGAGCGAGCAGTAGGCAAAAAAACTCATAAAAATATTCAAAGTGCATGAAGAAAGTTACATTCAGGGATTTCCGCCTGTGCCTCTAAATGATGAGCACTGGTAGTAAGTTGAGCAAGTTTACGGCAATGCGCTTGGGAGAGATGGTCGATACTCCGATCCTTAACGTCCCGCAAAGAGATCAAAGCAAGGACGTACAAGAATTCTTCACTCAAATCTGGATGCCCCCACTTTAAGATGCGCGGACCTGCAAAACAAGGAAGAAAAAGATTAAAATTAGTTCACCTAAAAATACGATGAACTAAGGACCAAGACCTACGCCGAATCTCGCCAAAATATGTAGGGGAGTTTATACATCTCGGTCCTCCCGAAAAATCGGAGGACGCCCGCCAATCGCCGCCAATGAAAAAGAATTGTCTGTGCCAACTTTTGATTTTGTTGGGCACCCCTTCAATCAACTTGACGCCACTACGGGCTTTAATATAATACCACCCGAGCCCGTCTTCATTAACAGCCGAGGAAATGGTCAGTGCGTAATGTAACTCCGCCGTGCTAATTTTATTCTTGTAACCCTCCAACCCAAAAAGGGTGATAAAAGCTAACAGACTACTCCAACCGTTCGGAGTAATCTGAGTGATCGCCAAGTTTACATCCTTCAAGAATCACCCAATCACCAGATGCAAAGAAAGAGGGAACCCCGTGTTGAGAAGGTCAAGGTTGATAGCAGTACAGCCCGGAGGTGGGTTATCAGTTGTCTCTCCTGGTTGGGGGGCGTACAAATAGATATCATACGGAATACGGTAGCAGGACCGTATCCGGACTAGATCTTCCTCCGTAACCGCACTAACTACCCTACTCGCTGTGTAAGTTGATGGTCGGGCCTCCATGATAGTCCGGGGAGGAGTGGGGAATATTTTTTGATACTTGTTGGCGTAGTCAATCCACTCCTGTCTATGGACTACGGCTTTCGGAATAAGGGACTCGGGAGTAGGCCTTGAAATGGGAAAATTTATTTCCCGAAGAAATTCCCATGTCACGCCCACCTGCTCGCTCCCTGAATGGGCCACTTGCTCGCTTCTGACTTGTTGTCCGCTGCTCGCTTCCGTATCTCCAGGAAGACTCATTTCTTCTATTTCAGCGGCGACGTCAGCGGAGTCTTCACCCAAGTCCGAGGAAGTCCCTTCCCTAGGCGAGGAGCGAGCAATAGGGCTTTGGACATCTTGCTCGCCCGAGCTTTCCACAGCGTAGAAGAAGTCAATGGAGCGAGCAACAGAGCTCGCCTCGGAACCCGTCTCTTCATCAACGAGCAAGGTTCTAGGGTTTTGGCCAATTGCTTGCCGGAGCGAGCGGCGAGGAGCAGGGACTGGCGGTTTGTCTTCCATGGGTCTTTTCCCCAGATTTCGTCCAACGAACTCAAGGGATTGGGTATTACTCGATGAAGGGGATGTCATTTCGAAATTTTTTTAGAATCAATAAAAAGGAAACACCCCAAGGGCGGCGCTAATGGTGGTGTGGTTTAAACCAAGAGAAAAACAGAAAATAATGACGACACGGTGGCGATGCGGCGGTGATAAGCGGCGGCGGCGGCGACGGTGAAATAATGAAAAATTGAAAGAAAAAACACAAAATTGAAAACACAATGCAATGTCAAGATAAAGAAACTAAAGAATTCACCTTTCGATTTGAAGAAATCAACGAAAAAAAAGAAGAAACCGAGAGGAAAAGCTTCGAGAAACTAGCTATGGAGGTTCTCTGTGAAAATTCGTGAAAAAGAAAGAAAGAAGAAGAAGAGAGCTATTTATAAGTGTGGATTCGGGGGCGAAAACGAAAGATTTCGAGAAATAAAGCCCCTAGATGCAATTTTGGGGGGCGCACGCGTGTTGATAGGCGAACATAAACCAATGATGGGCGAACAAGGATTAAAACCTTAAAAAGGATTATGAAGAACCAACCTCGAATCAAAGATGATTATTAAAGAAAATCAAGGTGGGGTGCATGAACCAATCCATGGAGTGTATAAACTGACGAACAACTCTACCGGCGAACAGGTTTTAGAACCCGAGACCAGATATGGGCATTCCACCAAGTCACTGATGACAAGCAACATTATAAAAAATGGTGCATCCACCAGCCTTAAGAGGTGTATGGAAACGAACAAAGGACCCAGATCCCAAAACCAATCTGTATAAAACACAAAGGCGAACAACTTTCAAGCCACGCACCCAAAAGGCGAACAATTTTTATGAAAGAACCATTCTGGATATGCTAAGCCGACCTGGACGAACAACAATGAAGTCCGAGATAAGACCAAAGAAGACTTTGTAACTAAGATTCAGCTTAGATAAGGTCAAACTAAGGTCAAAGGACACATGTCAAGCATGCAGGCTAGGGAGACCAAGAGTCATAGACACCTCATACTTGCTAGTCTCTATAAATAGTTGTTCTCCAGCTTAAGAAATACAAGTTCAATTTGACAAATACTCCCAAAATACACGCACTGACACACCAAAATATGCACATATACGAGATTAACTCAATTTCGACTTTTGTATTCTCAATTTCATATCTCAAATCTACGATTTACCATTTACGGTGGTAATCAATCACACGAAATTGATTGGTGATCCTAAACCAAATTAAAAACAGTCACTAATCCAATCAACTAAATTTGATCACCAACAACGCGTGGGCGGCAGTGATGTCACCAACCGCCCACGTCGCTTCATGTTCTGAGCCTCGGGAAGCGAAATGACGCAAGTCCAAGGGTCGCTCCCCACTGGTCGCTTCCCAAACTTTCCGCCCAAAAATTTGAAAACCTGTTGCTCGCTCCCTACAGAGATAAAGGATAATTTCCCTGTTACTCGCTTCCTGTTGGATAATATAGCCTATCCTGTAGTTTGACATAAAAGGATAAAAATTCATCCTTACATGCCAAACTAGGGGGCACTGTTGATAGGCGACTAACAAGGACATGAGATTAAGATAAAAAAAGTATTAAAATAATAAGATTAAGAAATCATTAAAAATAGGAAATAGTGAAAAGGACGACCAGCAGGGACTATGTACCTTAGGAGGCGAACAGCAGGTCATGGGGCTAGGAGGCGAGCAGCTGGTCATGGAAGTCATAACAAGGTGGCGAGCAACCAGACCAAGAGGACACAGAGACTTAACAAGAAGCGAGCAGGCAAGCAAGAGGGCACCTCGGAAGATCATCAGAAATCCCAATAATTAGGCATTACATTAGGAACAAACAAGTGTTTTAACACTTGTTATTGTATAAAGATGTAATAGCTTAAAAGATGACAAGTGTCTTAACACTTGTCACAATGTAAATGAAGATGATTAGTGGGGTGGCACCTCCTACTTGCTTGTACCTCTATAAATACCCCTTCATGAGATAATAAGAATAGGTTCACTTAATTCAAAAATAGGCAAAACTCTTGCAAATTTCTTTCTCAATTCCTCCTTATAAAAATTCAGTTTTAATCTTGAGTGAAATCCTTGTTTGATGACCTTATTAGAGTAAAACAGCCATTAATTATAAACTTGGAGCAAGGTCATCAACACTAATCTAATATAATATAATAGGCTTAACTCCCTACAGTTGGTTACAAAAGAAGTTAACTAAAACTACTTTAAAATCCTATCTAAACATATTTAAAATAAAAGATAGCTACTAATTTTAAAATATAAAATCTAGGATAAATATTAAATATTTAAGACTCTTAAAATATGGAAAGAATTATATTTGAGTCATGAAGTAGAGAATTGAGCGTCACTTATAAGAATTCTCATCTGGACCTTAGACGTGTCCACGCCTTATGAGAAAAATACTTATGTTTTTTTCTTCTTTATAGTCTTCAATTCCATTTATTCACAAATTAACCGAATGGTCTCAAACATCAATTAAATTCTTATTTTCCCTATAAAATATGAAACTTGATCAAAATAAACATTTAAGGATTAATTGTTGTCTAAAATATGGGGGAAATATGACATTTATGCAATCTATCAAATACCCACCACATCCCAAATTTCTCAACTGCTATAAGATGAAGTGAAAAAATGGGTAAAATACTCATTCTAATAGCAAAGTCGTCTCTAGAAAAAGTAGACAAAGAGCTTGAACCAATGGAAAGTCTTTTAAACGCCCTTACCAGACTGAAACTCAAACTCCCAGCCGCCATCACAACCTAGTTACAAAATTAGTTTAGGGTCTGAGATCTTTAATTTGTTACAAATGAAGTTCCGTCTCATGTTGGAATGATTGAGGACAACTGTACAATGGCAGCTACAAGACACAAACAGATCAAGGATTTTGCTCTGAACACCTCCTAGTACATAATCTCCATCCATTTTCTTATGCAACATGGGGATTTAAACTAAATCCGTCCTCTATCTTTTCACCTTTATCAAAATGGTCCTCTATTTATTTGCTTTATCAATTTAGTCCTATATCTATTCAAGTTTCGTCAAAATAATCCTAATTGGCCTAAAATTGTACAAAACCTCACCGTTTTGGTCCTATATTTATTTTCTTTACCAATTTAGTCCTGTATCAATTCACATTCTCCAAATAGGTCTTAATCGAACGCATAAAGCATAAAACCAATTTTCACCAAATTAGGACCAATTTGGCGAAACTTGAAGAAATACAGGACTAAATTGATAAAACAATAAATAAATGACTATTTAGATAAAGGTGAAAAAATAGATGATGATTTTGGTTTAAATCCCATCAAAATAATATGGGAGTTTTTTGGGGTTTATAAGGATGAACAAGTTCTCCATTGGTATGATATATTTTTAGGAAGGCCCAAAAATAAATTTTTGCAGGCTAGCTCGTTCCAAAGCGGACAATATCATACCAATGCAGAGGTGGAGGTCCATTGGGGGCCCTAATTATGTTATCAGAACCATGTTCCCAGGTGAATCGGTGTGGAGGAGTTTTCCGGTGTCAAACGGAAAAAAAAATGTGAACCAAGTTAAACGACTGGGTCTATATGCAAAGCTGGCCACCGCTAGTGCCACATTAAAAAAAAAAAAAAACCACATCATAGGCTTCCCCCAAAAAAACTAGTTCGCATGACTAAAAATGTAGCATTTTATGTTTTATGCGTTCGATTAGGACCTAATTGGAGAAATGTGAATTGATACAAGACTAAATTGGTAAAGAAAATAAATATAGGACCAAAACGGTGAGGTTTTGTACATTTTTAGGCCAATTAGGATTATTTTGGCGAAACTTGAATAGATACAGGACTAAATTGATAAAGCAAATAAATAGAGGACCATTTTGATAAAGGTGAAAAGATAGAGGACGGATTTGGTTTAAATCCCTGCAACATGAGTAAGGCAAACACACAAGCCTAGTTATCCAAAACACCTAATCCCTAAAAATTACTTTGTTATACAACAGTATGATCTTCTGAAGTAAATACATGTGAAACAAATTATGAATGTTTAGAAAATTAAACACAAACACAAATACATGAGATAAAGCTAAGGAGAAAAAATAATAGCATGATGCTGTCAATTCAAAAAGACATCAGAAAAAAGTTAAGAGAAAAAGAAAGAAATGGAATTAGATCTCAATCAGAAAAAAATTGGAATTGTAAATCTCAATCAGAAATGAACTAAGAGAAACATAAAAAACAAACTAAGTTGTGGCACACCCCTAGCCTAGCATATATATATATATATATATATATATATATATATATATATATATATATATATATATATATATATATATATATATATATATATATATATATATAATAGAAAATGATATTATTGTATACAGTATGAGTAAAACTATTAAACTACATTAATAGATAACATTAAAAAAAAAATCGAATATGGCCGGGTTTCCAAATCAAGAAGTTCCTTGTAATTTCTATCAAGAAACTCTAAGCCACAATATTTCTGGGGATATGAATCAATATAGTGGTACTTCAACAATCCACTTAGTACCTGAATAAATCTATATCTATATCTAAAATTATAATATATAATACAAACAACTCTTCCTTATTTAATTTTGGAGGGAAAGAGTTGTGACCGTTGATCTACTTTTTAAGAATTGATCATTACCATCAATTTATTAAGTAGGTAATTAAGTTAATTCTATCTATAATCTTGATTTGCTCATCATCAAAGTGATTCCAAGAATTATGCAAACATTATGTTTGTTTTCTTCTTTCTTGAAAATTGATCATGTATCTTATGTATATTTTATGGTTACCATAAATTATAACACATTAGTTCTCATCATTGTGTTTGATTTATTTAAATTTGATGTATATTTATCTAAATTTGTAATATTTATATTTTATATATTGATGGTATTTTTACCTTTCAACACAAAGTTATTATAATTTGATTATTTTATATTATTAGAGTCCCACTACTCAAACCCCAAAATCCTCTAAACAAACCCCATAATTTTAGAGACAAAAATAGACATAAATAAAATGACTAAGTTATCCTTATATATATATGGAATGAATTATACTCTAAATTTATGTTGATTTTGCCTTTAGTCATTTAAGTAATTTAATTTAAAAATTAGTATTTTAACTTTTAATTGATCAATTGTTTTTCTTAAATTTTTTTAAACCCTAAAAAAATGTTTAAAAATGTATTAAATATCTAAATAATCAAATGAAATGAAATTAAAAATCCTTAAAAATTTGTAAAACAAAAGAAAATAAATCAACTAAATCTTCAAAATAATTTAATTAAAACAAATCCAATTTTTTAAAAAAACATAAACTAAAAAATAGTTAAAAAGATCGATTAAATCTTAAAAAATAACTAAATTAAGAAAACTATTTTAAAATTGAAGCTAAATAAAAATAAAATTTTAATTAATTATTTAGTTTAAATATTTTACGAAAATTTAATTAACATTTATAAAATATTTTTCGGATTTTATTCATCTTTAGTCTTTTCCTTTTTGAATATTTTTTATTTTTTTATTCTTTTTTAAATTTAATTTGTTTAGATTTAGATACTTTTCTTATATTTATGTAGTTATTTTATTTTTCAAAATTTCATTTTAATTGATTTTTTATTTAATTATTTTTTAGATTTTTTTATTATTTAATTTTTGTCTAATTTTATTTAGGCTTAAATGATTTAAAAAAATTTTAACTAAAATTTATTTAAAATTATTTTATTTTCTGAATTATTTAAAATAATTGTCAAATTTACTTTTAATTTTTTATTTAAATATATTATACAATTTAATTGATTATTAAAATTGTCTTTATATTTAATTTATTTTTTGATATTTTTTTATATTTATTTTGATAAATACTTATTTAGAAGATTTAGTTAATTATTTATAAAATATTCAAATAATCAAATGAAATGAAATTAAAAATCCTTAAAAATTTGTAAAACAAAAGAAAATAAATCAACTAAATCTTCAAAATAATTTAATTAAAACAAATCCAATTTTTTTTAAAAAAAATAAACTAAAAAATAGTTAAAAAGATCGATTAAATCTTAAAAAATAACTAAATTAAGAAAACTATTTTAAAATTGAAGCTAAATAAAAAAAAAATTAATTAATTATTTAGTTTAAATATTTTAAGAAAATTTAATTAACATTTATAAAATATTTTTCGGATTTTATTCATCTTTAGTCTTTTCCTTTTTGAATATTTTTTATTTTTTTATTCTTTTTTAAATTTAATTTGTTTAGATTTAGATACTTTTCTTATATTTATGTAGTTATTTTATTTTTCAAAATTTCATTTTAATTGATTTTTTATTTAATTATTTTTTAGATTTTTTTATTATTTAATTTTTGTCTAATTTTATTTAGGCTAAAATGATTTTAAAAAAATTTAACTAAAATTTATTTAAAATTATTTTATTTTCTGAATTATTTAAAATAATTGTCAAATTTACTTTTAATTTTTTATTTAAATATATTATACAATTTAATTGATTATTAAAATTGTCTTTATATTTAATTTATTTTTTGATATTTTTTTATATTTATTTTGATAAATACTTATTTAGAAGATTTAGTTAATTATTTATAAAATATTCAAAATATATTTACTTTTTAATATAAATTTTTTTTTTAATTTTGATTAAAACTAAAGAATATGAAAAAAATAAAAAAAAATAAAAGAAAGATTTTAATGAAAATATGGAATGGTGAGAATTTTTATTAAGTTATGTGGATTTAATGGATTTGTGGAAATATTAATGGAGGAAGGATATTATAGGAATGAAATGGGGTATATATGTTTAGTAATATATGTTGATTTTTTAAATTTTAATGGGGTATGTTTAGTAGATGGGGTAGATTTAGAGGATTTTGAGGTTTAAATAGTGGTACTCATATTATTATTATTGCTATATATGCAAGTGTTCTCTTATTTTAATAATTTTAGCCAGTAATTTATTATTCAATCTTCTATTTTTCTGACTTGGATCAATATTTCAATGTAATTTTCCATTTTGGTAATTTTGATCAACCATTTACTATGTAGTATCACATTTTTATTTTCGGGGAATTTTGACAAAGAAATAATATAATTTTGTTGCGTTAATTATCTATAGTAATTTTAAATTTATAAAAATTTGATTCACGATTTTATGAAAGTAGTGAGTAAATAGTTTCTGGCGAATTTGTCTCGCTGGATTAGAGGCGTTGACTTTTATAAGATTTGTATTATTACATAACTTATATATATAAAATTGTCTAAACTTCATTGTTAATCACTTTACATGTACACTAGACATTTTTGCACTTCATATCTATGAAAATAGAATAGGACACGATATTTTTTTTGTTCCTTTTATTATTTAGTTTTTATCAAAGGTGATGAAGTGATGATAACATTAAGAGAACTAAAGGAAGTAAATAAGTTGTTATTGTTGATTTGTTGTCAAAGTTTATTACTCGAGCTCTCCTTCAAAATATGGCATAACACAATGCTCGATAGGTTTTATACTTGGGTGTGTTTAGGCTCTTTCTCATGCTTCCCAATATTTAGAGAAGTAAAGGAAGTGGAAGTAGAGGTTTATTTTTTTATTTTAAAAGGTAAATTGAGATTTTCTTTTAAGACTATAACTATGATGGTGGGGTTGGCAACTTAACGACAATATGTTTCATTCTGGCCAAGGTTTCGAGAAATGTAGGCCTATATTTATTTTTTTCCCCTCATTAACATAAATATAAATGACCTACATTTGCAAAAAAAAAAAAAGTGCCACTTCATTTGAAGACTAATATTCCTTATATTGCAGGTCAGCAAAATTACAATCCTACAAAAAATATTTTCCAAGATAAATTTTACATCAAGTTTGATGGCAATGATAATAGTAAGGCCAAATGAGAATGTTGTTGGGAGGTTAAATCATTAAGTCAATACTCTATTCTTTTATATAATTTTCTCAATTTATAATTCAAATGAAAATGGTTATTTTTTCAATTTATTACCAAATTACTTTAACTAATACGATGAGTTGTCTTAATTACTACTATTATTCACAACCACATTTGTGACAAATGTTATAAAGAAATTAAGCGGTCCTCAAAATAGTTGCAATTAGTTCTATAATCCTTATATTCTCTTATATTTAATTTTATCCCTATTTTTAATCACATTTATTTTCATGTAAAAAATTAAAAAAAATCATATAATAGAGATCTCACTTTATAATTTTCATTCATATATCATTTAAAAAAAAACCTTTCATATAAAAGAAATGCTAGCTAGCATGCACTCAAGTGCATATTATACACTTGGATTTTAAACTCAATTTTGACTTCAATTTTGATATTTTCAAAACACACATAAACACACCAAACAATATTTTTTTTAAATTGGGGTATTACTGATACCTTTTTTGGGGTATCATTGATTACTTCTTGGGGTAATATTGATTTCTACTTAGAATTTTTTTTTTTTCAAAATATAAATACATACCATGCACTTAGTCCGCCTGAACCTACGGCCTGCCAATAAGTAGTTTGGGTTGGTGGTTTTACAGCCCGCCCCGCACCACCAAAGATGGGCTTTGCGGGTTTTGCTCTGCAACACTCCGTCGGCCCGTTTCAACAGCTCAAATCCCAGGGTGCATCTCTATTTCTAATCACAAACCCTTAATATTGTATTTCAATTTTTGTATAATAACTTAGGTGCATTTTTGTTCTTATTTCAAATATCTGAATTTTCAACAAAGGTACACTACCTTGATTTTTTTTATCTTATTATTTTACTTATTTGTGTGTTCGCCATTGAAGAACGGTGCACGGACATTGAGACTTAGATTCAAGAATCCTATCATTGTTTTCATTTAAGTCTCTCAAAATTTTATTATATGGTAGATATATATATATATATATATATATACACATACATATATGTATGTACATATAAATATGTTTGCTACTTCATTCATGCCAAGATGCCAACAATAGTAAAATCTTTAATTTTGGTTAATCTTAGTTGATGTCATCAATTTTGATTGAGGATGGTTTATGTCGGTGTTTTGAATTTTTATTATTTTCTTATTAGGTAATTTTTTATGGACAGTAATTTAGTGGGAGTGAAAAAATATGGATTATAACTTTTCGAGCTGGCAAAATGAGGATCATAATCTTTGAGCTGACAAAATGAGAACCAAAACCTTTGAGCTGGCAATATAAGGACCGTAGTTTTTAAAATTAGCAAATTGATGCCAAATAGACCAAAATCAACCCACATTGGGCCCAAGTTCAATCTGAATACAAATTTAACTCGGCCAAATAGCCTGATCTAGGTTGTATTTGCCTCAAATTAATAGTTCATGCCACATTTCATGATGTCTATTTTGCTAGAGTTTGTTGGACGATGGTAGAGATATTAATAATTTAAACAGGCTAGCATTTGAGCTTCTGCATCGTCCAAGAGATTTCATTTTGTTATCTTATCATGTCATATTCTCTAAATAATTCATGTGATATATGAGATAGAAGTTGAAAATATCTTTCCAATGATATTTTATACAAATAAAGAAGGATAATGCATTTTTCAGGTATAAATATGTGTACCAATGAAAGTGTGAAGATAAAGTTGGGACAAAGAGAGAAGTTTGTTATTCATTATAAAATAGATACATTTTTATGTTACAATTATGTATAGTTAGAAAGGATTTGTCTTTAAAAAAATTGTGATAAACCATTACATGAAGAAATTGTTACATTATATAACATTAAACATAAAAAATATAAACGATTTTATTAGAATTTAGTTATGTAAATGATTTCCGTGCATTAGCACGGGGAGGTACAATACTAGTATAAAATAAAATAGACAGAGCAAAAAAAACTCTCTTATAACATATCTCACATGAAACGTCAAAATTAATTTATTAGATAGGGATAACAATTGGGCAGGTACAGCCTCAATCCGTTGGAACCCTAACAAAGCAAATTGAGAATAGTTCTAATTGTCTGGACTTATAGTTTAATCCACCATGAAGTTTTGGGTGGATTTGATAATAATAATATAATTTGAAACGATTACGAGTATGTGGTGAGTGGTAACATTTTTTAAGCAAATTTGGAGGTAATTAATAATCAACAGTTCCAAAGCTGTAGGATAAAAAAAGATAATGAAAAATTAGTCAATTGAAATTCATGATTCCAAGTGTTGAATACTAACAAGCCGGATTAGTTGCACTTGACAAGGATAAATTAATACTTACCTGGTAAAAAAAAAATTAAGGACCGTAAATTTAGGGGGTGGCAAAACAAGGACCGTAACTTTTCGGGCTGGCAAAACAAGGACAGTAACTTTTAAAAGTGGCAATTTAAGGACCGTAACTTTAAAAAATAGCAATTTGAGGACAAACACTTAACCTTTATGATCAGGTTCAAACTTTGATTAGTCCATCTATCAATGAGAAAGAACATAGTGTGACCTTGCATAGCCCGATCGATGTTTTTCCCTGGATAGTGTGGGGAACAACAATGATATTGTTATTTATTCAGCAAAACTGACATATTTTATACCCCCCAAGTACCATAAATGTAAGATACGAGTGCTCACAAAACTTCAGCAACATAAAAAGTTGAGTAGGTCTTGTATGAGACCGTCTCATGGCATGAGACAATGAAAATGAGTGTAACTTGGGCATTGACTCATTAACACTTTGGTAGGGGTAGGTGTTAATTTGTGTGGTCTCATGCCATGAGACGGTCTCATACAAGTTTTTGCCTAAAAAGTTTAGGATAGATATGGTGACCATGATGCATCACGTAGAGCTAAGAAGAGGCCTCAGTGTAAAGATGACAATGTTGAAACACAGATCATAATTGTAATGAGAAAGAATAGTTCTAAACTCCACCCTACCCCAAACATCCTCTAAATACTAATAAGCATCCTCAAAATTTCTAATATTCCTCTCTAGCCATAGACCAACATATATCCTCCAAACAATTTTATATCTCTTGCTAAAAGAGCCTACTATATTGGCCTGGAACAATTCAATAACACTTAGAGGATGAACCTACATACATCCCAGTTCTCCAATCACCCTGCACCATAAACGATTAGAGAAAGAATAATGAATAAAAAAGTGATTAGACTTCTTAGATTGGCATCTCCAATTTGAGGAAAGAGAATTATTTGTCAACGTTTTTGAATCAAATCACAAGCATGGCATCTTCACTTTTAGTTTCCACAACCAAAAAAAACGGATATATATGTCCACACTGCAATATGGTTGTTCCTTGATAGCTGATTTCCAAGTTATCAAGTTCATATTTTTTGCACAGTAAATTTAAAGCATACGCTGAGGCTCATGGATTCCATACATATGGCATAGAAACCAAATAATTTCTGCTTCAAATTTCGAAAATATAATAATGAGCCATTCAACAAACCGGGTCAACTTGAGACCTCACGGACAACAGAAATCCACATTTAAAATCTTTCGAAAATGTAAACCTTATTCAGGTATAGATGTTTGCTTAGTTTTCTTAACTTCATAAAACCATATTTTAGTCATCAACTCCTAATAACCTTCCTTGCATTTAGATGAGCACTTATACATTCTCTTGTTTTCTTTCCTTCATTCAACACATACAGTGCATCTCAGCAATACTGAGGTAATAGTTTTATCAGTTAAAGTGATTAAAAAGTGAATCCATATGTATGTTGAAAAAAAATGCAGAAATCTTTCATTTATTTCAAACATTTGCTATGACTAACCTATGAAACCCCATGCCTCGCTTGATCCAGTGTTCCCAATCTTGAATATCACCCAAATCATTCAAACTCAAATTAAGGAAAAATATACCGGTGCATGTGCGAATTCAAGAAAGCTAATCCTAGTTACATAATTAGAAAGTACACGAGATCTTTAACTCGTTTCAAAAAAAAAAAAAGTTTTGCCTCATGTTGGAACAATCAACATGAACAGATCAAGGAATTTGCTCTAAATATTTCTTAATACCTAATCTTGATCCATTATTGTATGCAATATGATTAAGACAGCCACACGAGCCTAGCTTTCCAAAACACTTAGTTCGTAATAGTTGTTGATAGGCGACCAACAGGGACATAATATTAGTGTTGATAGGCGACCAACAGGAACATAATATTAGCATAGAATCTCAGTCTAATAAGATTAAGGAATCATCAAAAGTGATAATGTGGTAGAGGACGAGCAGCAGGGACTATATACCCTAGGAGGCGAGCAGCAGGGACTGTAGACCAAATGGAAGGGGACGAGCAACAGGGACTATATGCCCTATGGAGGCGAGCAACTGGGATTATAAGGGTTTCCAATACCCAACGAAGACATACAAACGAGCAGCTGGGCACCAAGGAGAATAGCTGAGTGGTTTCAAAGACCAAGTACAACATTGGGAATGTCAAGAGTCACCAACTTTAGAAATAGTCAAGGTGTCTTTACACTTGGCACCCATTCATTGGACAATAGATTAGTTGTTGTACAAAAGTCATAACACTTGGCAAAATCCCAATGGTTAAGCCATCAAGATGGTGACACCTAGCCTCTTTGTATGCCTATATATACCTCTTCATTTGCATGAAGAAGGAGGATTTTTTCCCATAATAAAAAGTTGCCAAAACTCTTGCAAAATTATTTCTTGCACTATACTTAACCAAATCTCATAATCTTTGATCTTGTTTGATGATCTTAACTTGAGAAAACAGCCACTAATCATCATAGATTAGAAAAGGTCATCAACAATTGGCGCTAGAAGGAGGGTTCGAACCTCCGTTTCACAAAAAAGTTGAAGGAAGGTTGAAGAACTCCACCGGAATCTGCAAAATCCGGCCAGAATCCGGGAGAAAGCCATCGGAAATCAAGTATACACATTATTTGAAGCAAAATCATCCATCTATACATTACCTTGAGAGTTTAAATGCATGAGTATATGAACTAGGGTTTTTAAACCACCATATTCATGCAAACAAAGCTAGTAACTCTTACGAAAAGTATTTGTTGGAGATAAAATCACCCCATTCATTTGCTTACCACTTGTACTTCGGTAACCAAAATGGTTCGATCACAAGAAGAACGGCATTTGAGCACATCTCCAAGTCGTAGGTCAAGAACGAGGGTTTCATCTACCGAAGGACATGCACGTACGGTAAAAGCGACTTCGCAAAGAAACGTACAAGTCACCATTGATACAATCCCGCCGGAAGTGGAAGCTCTTGCTCAAAATCCTGAAGAGCTAGCAAAAACGATCGCTGTTTTACAAGCATTGCAAAGGCGACAAACGGTCGGGCCATCTGGGACGCAGGCGGCGACCAACAGGGCAGCCGGCGAGCAGCGAAGCAAAGGAGAAAAAGAAGCACGGAATGACGAAGTTGACAGTGAAGAAATCCGTAGGAATAAAGGAAAAGCTCCTCTAAGTGAAAGACTTGGAAGTCGAGGAGAGTCTACTCCGGGGACAGGTGAGGAGTCGAGCAGCGGGGACACAAGAAGTATAAGCCATTATCACACAAGAAGGGCAAGATATCACGGAACACATAGGGAGGATCAACAGAGAGGCGAGGAGCAAGCAACAGGGCAAACACACCCTGCTGCTCGCCGCTCAGTGCATGAAAGGCTAAGAAGGTCAGCCTTCGAGCGATTAGGTCCCAATGGAGCCAGCAACATCGCAAGGCACGCAACTCAAGAGAAACGTCCCGTTAGCAAGGGACTGCGTCATGAAGAGGTCGTTGAACCCAATCATGACGAACAGCCTTCTAGCGGAAAAACGTCTCCAGATGAGTGGCAAGCTTTGAAGAAAGCGGTGGAAGAGATGCAAAAACAGTTGGAGGAGCGGAAAGGCGACGGGTCGACGATGTTGCCATCATCACCTTTGTCCCCAGATATCCTTAATGCGCCGGTACAAAAGAAAGTACAATTCCCGGCCATTAATTTGTACGAAGGAAATTCAGACCCAAAAGTACACCTGTCCAAATATACCGATTACATGATATCGGTAAAGGCGTCTGATGCAACTCAATGTCGGAATTTTCCATTGACTCTTGGTGACGGTCCTCACAGATGGTTTTCTGCACTAGCTCCAGGCTCCATCAGTTCGTTCATGCAACTCAGCAAGGAATTTCTCTCACACTTCTCCACAGTCGGGTCTTACCTTACACAGAGACACAGGTTAGCAGATCTGAGACAAGGAGATGAGGAGACTGATAGAGCCTTCCTTGAGAGATTCGATAAAGTCCTATTGGAAGGAGAACCAGTGAGTGAGGACACCAAGATAGTGGCAGTTATGGCAGGGCTTAGGAAAGGGACAGACCTGTGGAAGGAAATGCACCTCGCTTTCCCTAAAACTTATTCCGAATTCAGGCACAAGGCTGGAGTGTACATTTCGATGCAAGAAACTCTACAAAGAGAGCTAGGAGATAAGGCTGATACCAAGAAGTCGGGAAAGAAGCCAGGAGGGGAATACAAGGCCCCTAGGAACATGAAAGCTTTCAGCGAAGGGTCCGAGTTGAAGGAAAAATTGAACCATGTCTTATCCACATCAATTGAGGCTGTGTACAACAATGTGAAAGATAAGGATATGCTGTCTGAACCCCGCAAGATACGACAAGAACGAGGAAAGATGAACCCCAACAAGTTCTGTGCATACCATCAGACTATAGGTCACTTCACAAGCGAATGCCGAGATCTCTTAAAACAGTTGTGGAGATTTTACGAGGAAGGAAAATTGTCAGAGTTTGTGAAGCGACAGCCAGGAAAGAAACCAAGGGTGGCGATATCCTCCGGCTCGGAAGATGACGAGAGCGACGAACAGCCGAGCAGGAGGGATCAAAAAAGGAAGAAAACGATGACAGCACCAGCCGAACCCGTCCGAGAAATCTTGATGCTCGAGCCGTCCGGACCGGTTGGGGGCTGTTCTGATGGTAGGCCACTGATGTCCAAAAGAAAAAGGAAAGCAGAACTGAGGGCGGTAGCTCAAGTCAGGGAAGTTGGGGTAAATCAGGCTACTAAAAAGACAGACGAATTGGTGTTTTCTGAGAAAGACTTGGACGGGATACTCACCCCTCACAACGACTCACTGATCATCTGTGCTAACATCATGGGGGCCCGAGTTCACCGTCTGCTTGTGGACACAGGCTCCTACACAAACATCTTATTCAAAAGCACACTTGATCAAATAGATGATTGTGAGGGATATATAAAGGGATGTGATCATAAGATAGTGGGATTCGGTGACGCTGTAACCGTTCCTTTAGGCTTAGTAACGTTATCAGTCGAGCTTGTATCGACCGAGAATCCCGAAAGGAGACTGACTAGGATGGTTGAATTCTTAGTCGTAGATCAGCAGTCTGCCTACAACGGGTTTCTTGGTCGACCTTTTATAAATGAATTCAAAGCGGCTGTTTCAACGTACTACTATTGTCTTAAATTTCCAACTTCGAAAGGCCCGGGTACGGTTAAAGGTGATCAAAGAAAAGCCCGAGAATGCCTCCTGCAACTTCAACCCACTGACAACAGAATATCCATGATGGACGAGCAGCCGAGCAGCAGGGACGAAGGTGAACCTTCCATCCTAGACGAAATCATGGAGTCCGTCGACACTGAAGTGATGGAGGTGGACGACCAGCAGGGCGTGGACGAGCAGGAGGGCATGGTCGAGCAACAAGGAAGAGAGGCCGTACCCGAACTAAATCAGGTTGAAGACTTGGAACCAAGGCTGGGGGCAGAACCAATGATCGAGGATGAGATCAACTTTGAAGGGCCCATTATCGATCCTCGATGGAAAGACCAAAAAAGGAGAGCAACCCCGGTAGAAGAGTTAGAAGCAATAAGAGTTGACCAAAATCGAGAAGACTTGGAATTATTCATTGGATCTGAGCTCCCTGAGCCATACAGATCCAGAATGGAAGAGTTTCTCAAGTCCAATCTCGATGTATTCGCATGGTCACATGCTGATATGGTAGGCATCAGCCCTGAGCATGCCTGTCATAAGCTAAATATTTGTCCAACTAAGCTACCGGTGAGGCAGAAAAGAAGAAAATTTGGGCCCGACAAATACGAAGCATTGGACATAGAAGTGAAGAAGTTACTCGATAATGATCTCATCAAAGAAGCCTTATGTCCTAGATGGGTAGCAAACCCGGTGTTGGTGAAAAAGTCGAATGGTACATGGAGGTTATGTATCGATTTCACTGATCTGAATGCCGCCTGTCCTAAGGATAATTTCCCGTTACCTCACATTGACCAGCTGGTGGACAACACGGCGGGACACGAGCTCCTTACCTTCATGGACGCGTTTGCCGGATATCATCAAACACCAATGCACCCAGATGACCAGGAGCACACAGCGTTCTACACCAATAAAAACTTGTTATGTTGGAAAAGAATGCCGTTCGGGTTGATTAATGCAGGAGCCACATACCAAAGACTCGTTAACAAAATGTTCGATGAGTACATCGGCAAGACAATGGAAGTGTACGTAGACGACATAGTCGTGAAAAGCCCGAGAAAAGAAGATCATTTGGAACACCTCGCACAAACATTTGAGATACTTCGGGCGTATAACATGAAGCTAAACCCAAAGAAAAGTAGCTTCGGGGTACACTCGGGAAAATTTCTTGGGCACCTGGTCAGTCAACGGGGTATTGAGGCGAATCCATCAAAAGTCAAAGCAATTATGGATATGCAACCGCCTAGGTCTGTTAAAGAAGTTCAACGACTAACCGGATGCCTAGCAGCCCTAAACAGGTTCATTTCCAGGTCCGGAGACAAATGCCGACCTTTCTTTGATGCCATTAAGAAAGGACAGTTCCAGTGGACGGATAATTGCCAACAAGCGTTTGAGCAGTTGAAAGAGTATCTGAGTGATACTAAAATTCTATCAAAACCCGTCTCTGGAGAAAAACTGTACCTGTATCTAGCTGCATCAGAGGTAGCCATCAGCTCGGTTTTAGTTCGGGCAGAAGGGAAATTTCACTTGCCAATCTACTATGTGAGTCAGGCCTTGCATGAGGCGGAGATTAAGTATTCGCCCATGGAAAAGTTAGCCTATGCACTGGTGATGAGTGTGAGAAAGCTGAGGCCATACTTCTTCGATCATCAGGTGGAGGTCTTAACAACCTTTCCATTAAGGCAAATCTTACAAAGGCCTGACACCGCTGGACGCCTACTCAAGTGGTCGCTTGAAATAAGCCAATTTGGAATATCTTATGCACCTCGAACAGCGATCAAGGGACAAGCGTTAGCCGACTTTATTGTCGAATTAACATTCCCTTCAGATCCGACAAGGGGTCATAATCATCCATGGCACATGTATGTAGACGGATCATCAAATAACACAGCAGCAGGGGCTGGGATAGTGTTGATCAGCCCAGATGAACAAGTATTTACCTCAGCAGTAAGGTTCGAATTCATGGCAACAAATAACGAGGCTGAGTACGAAGCATTGATAGCCGGATTACGACTAGCTCTAGCCGTGGGAGTAAGAAGAGTTCAAATTTATGGAGATTCCCAGCTGATAGTCAACCAAGTCCGTGGGGAATACGAAGCCAAGGATGAAAACATGGCCTTATACCAAAAGATCGTTGCTCACCTGGCTTCACTTTTCGAGCAAATTTACATCGAACAAGTGCCAAGAGATAACAATGCGCAAGCAGATGCACTTGCTCGCTTGGCTACTAGTACAGGGCCAGCAAAACTTTCAGAGGTCATCATCACAAGAATCTCCAACCCATCCACCAATGACTACAAGATCAATCAGATCGAAGAAGAACTGACAGAGGATGACTGGAGAGCACCGATATATAAATACCTCAAAGATAACACAGTGCCTGAAGATCCGCAAGAAGCAACAAAGGTAGCCAAGCGGGCAGCAAGGTTCACAATCATGGATAACCAACTTTACAAGAGAGGATTTTCACTGCCCCTACTAAAATGCCTGGCAAGGGGGCAAGGTCAGGAAGTTCTGAAAGAAATTCACGAAGGAGTATGCGGAAATCACGCAGGAGGGCGAGCACTAGCATACAAGACAGTGAGGCAAGGATACTACTGGCCAACTTTACTACAAGACGCAATCAGAATTGCAAAAACATGTCATAGGTGCCAGCTGTTCGCTCCCAACATCCATAAGCCACCAACGGAGTTGATTTCGGTAAATAGTCCATGGCCGTTCGCAAAGTGGGGAATAGACATTATAGGGCCTTTCCCAACGGGAAAAGGGAATGTCAGATTTGCAGTGGTAGCCGTGGATTATTACACGAAATGGGCCGAAGCTGAAGCACTGGTAACGATAACACAGGAGAAAATGATCAGCTTTATCTGGAAGAATATAGTTTGCCGGTTCGGGGTCCCACAAGCGATAGTGACAGACAATGGAAAGCAATTCGAAGGAAAGAAAATAAGAGATTTCTGCAAAAAGTGGGGTATCAAGAAACATTTTTCAACACCGTATCATCCTCAGTCTAACGGTCAGGTTGAAGCAGTCAACAAGATAATCAAACATATCCTCAAAATCCGTCTGGTGGATAAGAAAGGCAAGTGGTCGGAAGAACTGCCCGAGGTGCTTTGGGCATATAGGGTATCACATAGAACAAGCACTGGAGAAACACCGTTCGCTATGGCATTCGGTACAGAAGCAGTTATACCTATAGAGCTCAAAATACCAACTGAGAGGGTAGCCGAGTTCAGTGAACAGGAAAACAACAAGGCACTAGCCGCAGAGATGGATTTAATCGACGAAAAAAGAATCTCAGCAGAAATAAAAAACGAGATATACAAAAGAAGGATTGCAAGGTACTACAACTCACAAGTAAAAGTCAGGGAATTTGAAGTCGGGGATCTGGTGCTCCGAAAAATTTTAGCAACACCTCCAGGTGTATTTGGACCGACTTGGGAGGGCCCATTCAAGATAACTCAAAAGTGGCACAACGGCACATATGATCTCGAAGACATGGAAGGCAACTCGGCCCAATACACCTGGAACGCAGCCTTGTTGAAGAAGTATTATCAATGATTAGGAAACCAATGTAAAGTCGTTTATAAGCTATCGTGTCATTTATATTTTTGTAAGGTGTGAGATTGATGAAATCTTCACACTTTTTTGGCAAAATTTGTATATGGATAAATGATGGTTCAGTGAATTATGTACATAAGAAAGCAAAAGGTGTCAAAACCCAACTGTTCGCCAAACAGAAAAGCTGCTCGCCGAAGATACTATATGCATAAAAGCACAAGTACAGTGGAGGCGAGCAGCAGGGTCCATGAGACCAAGAGGCCCACCTGGTCGCCCCCTCACAATAAAGTTGCTCGCCAAAGATACTAAGTACATAAAGCACAAGTATGGTAGAGGCGAGCAACAGGGCACATGCCAATGCATAATTGCTCGTCCTGAAGCTGAATGCACTTAAGAACAAATACGGCAAGTGGCGAGCAACAAGGCATAGAAAGAAGCATGATAAAGGGTTAAGTTCTTAAAGAACAAAATAAACCCATACATGAACATGCATAAGTTTGCAAGGAAAAGTATTTTACTTTCAACATAAGAAAGAAATACTTAAGCAAAAAATAATTAAAGGGCAAATAAGAGGCGAACAATAAAATAAAAGTGCAATTCTCATTCATTAGCACCAAAAATTACAAGAGATGAACATATAACCATCATCCTACCACATCAGCTAAACAAAAAGAAACTAAGCCTAAGTCTCAGGGGCTGGCGGAGCAGGTGGCGCCGAAGGATCTTGGGAGGAAGGAAGTGGAGCATCTTGCACAGTGGCCCCGGAAACCTGCTGCTCGCCTACAGCAGCAGAGGAGCTTGCTTCACCAAGTGGATTAGGGAGAAGAGGACCCAAAGCTTCAAAGATAGTCATATCCCTATCCGCTTCCACCCTTTCCTTAGGGGCTACTATGCGAACGTCGTCTTTGAAGACATCCAGGTTAACCCCCATTTCTCCTAAGTCAGCTATCGGGATTTCAAAGCCAGGGGCCGGTGGGTTTTCAGTGACGTAATCTGTGAAGTCCTTGATGGTCGAGGTCATCACGTCCAGACCGTTATCCAAAGCATACTTCACATTCCTCACACTATCAGCATACGCGCAGATATAACCAAGATTGGTGTTATCGGTTACATCCTGCACGTAAGTGGTGTAAGAAATAGCACGCTTGTTCCTCTTCTCCAGCTGGTCGACGTGGACCTTCAACGACTCCACTCTTTCCACCAGACCCACCCGCTCAGTCTCCAGGACTTGCAAACGATCGGTGGCAACACCCAAATCCAGTCTTAGCTTCTCTGAAGCATTAGACGCTATCATTTCCCGGTCCTCAGCAGCCTTCACCTCCCGCGTCCATGTGAGCTTGGCTCTCTCGAAGTCAGCTTTCAGCTTAGCCAACTCTTCATCTTTCTTCTTCAGCTCCTCGTCCCTCTTCTTCAACTGAACAAGTTGAGCATCACGATCCGCTTCAACTTGCTCGAGCCGTCGCCCCAAACCGCGATTTGTTCGCTCTAGCTCGACGGCTTGATCCAAGACTCGTTGGGCTGTGATTGATTGATGGCTCGAATTGTAGCTCAACAAACGAGCATTGTCACTAAGACTTTGGCTCTGAATAATTTCTTCGCCAGTCTTGGTCCACGAGCGGGGGACGTATTCCATGGCTCTGCGGACGTGGGAGTCTTTAATTTCGTGGGGCGCGGGAGGAGACTTCACACAGCTAAACTGGTGAAGCACTTTTGAGCGACCGGGATAATCGTTTCTCCGGTACCTGTTCGGAGGAAAAAGCCGTTAGAAAACTGAATCAAAGGAATAAACAGTCAAGTTAGAAAGGAAGATACTCACTCTCTCATTTTCACGGGGTCGTAGCCCAAGTATGAGTTATCAGGAGATGTGCTCCTTCCTTGACCGGCGATCATAGCGCCCACGACTTGCTGCTCGGTCACCTCCTCCACTGGCGAGGAGCGAGCAGTAGATTTGCCCACCTGGGAAGAACCTTGCCCTCTTGTTCGTTTGGCACGGTCATCCCCCTTACGAGGGGCAGTCTCCTTGGCAAGTCTTTTCTTGCCCCTCGTATCTTGGGGGGGTGGCGAGGAGCGAGCAGGAGGGCGGGGAGCGGGAACAGGGGCCTGAGGAACAAGGAGAGGGTCCTGAGGAGCTTCTTCTTCATCCTCATCGGCTTCAGCTCTAAGCCTGATCAAAGAAGTGCAAGGATCAAACTTTTTCTTTTTTGAGGGATGATTAGCTGCCATCTGTTTAACCCGACGTGCGAGCAAGTGATAGCTTTCGGGAATGGGAGGAACAGCGACCGTTACCCTTTGAGCTGAAAACAACAACAAGAATTATTAGTAAAATTGGCAAGAAAAAACTTATCCTGGACGACTAGCAGGGCCTAGGCGACCAGCAGGGCCTAGGCGACCAGCAAGGCCTAGGCGACCAGCAAGGCTTAGGCGACCAGCGGGGCAAGAGTAAATAATAGGAGATACGAGAAAATTAATAAGTAATGTTTACCCTCAGGGACCTCAGCTTGTGCTTCCAAATGGTGAGCACTAGTAACAAACTGAGCGTGCTTGCGGATGTGTGCTTGAGAAAGATGTTCAACACTCCGATCCTTAACGTTTCGAAGAGAAATCAACGCAAGGACGTATAGAAACTCTTCACTCAAATCCGGATGCCCCCACTTCAAGATACGCGGACCTGCAAAAACAAAGAAAAAGATTAAAATTAGTTCACCTAAAAGTTCGATGAACTAAGATTTAAAACCTACGCCGAATTTCGCCGAAATGCGTAGGAGAGTCTATACGCCCCGGTCCTCCCGAAAAATCGGAGGACGCCCGCCAGTCGCCGCCGATAAAAAAGAACTGCCTGTGCCAACCCTTGACCTTATTGGGCACTCCTTCAATTAGCTTAACGCCACTACGGGCTTTGATATAATACCAACCAAGCCCTTCTTCATGAGCAGCCGAAGAGATAGTCAGGGCGTAGTGTATCTCCGTCGTGCTGATCTTATTTCGGTACCCCTCCAAACCAAAAAGGGTAATGAAAGACAGCAAAGTACTCCAACCGTTAGGAGTAATCTGAGTGATTGCCAAGTTGATGTCCTTCAGGAATTGCCCGATTACAGGATGTAGAGGGAGAGGGAACCCCAGTTTAAGTATGTCGAGGTTGATGGCAGTGCAACCTGGGGGTGGGTCGTCAGCTCTCTCTCCTGGTTGGGGGGCATACAAATGGATGTCGTAAGGAATGCGAAAACGAGATCGTATCCGAACTAAATCCTCCTCTATAATCTCGCTGGATATCCTACCAGCTGTGTATGGCGATGAACGGGCCTCCATAATAGGTCGAGCG
The DNA here is from genome assembly GCA_947034835.1 of Ballota nigra. Taxonomy (NCBI): domain Eukaryota; kingdom Viridiplantae; phylum Streptophyta; class Magnoliopsida; order Lamiales; family Lamiaceae; genus Ballota; species Ballota nigra. The sequence goes on along the minus strand of OX344723.1, from coordinate 41,079,305 downwards.
GGAGTAGGGAAAGCCTGGTAGTACTTATTCGCATAATCGATCCAATCTTGTCTTCGAGCTACGGCTTTGGGAATAAGAGATTCGGGCATTGACCTTGAAACAGGGAAGTTTATTTCTCGGAGAAATCCCCATGTGACTCCCTCGTGCTCGCCCCCTGGTCCAGTTGCTCGCTGCTCGCCCCTTACTTGGTGCTCGCTGCTCGCTCCCCTCTCTTCTGGAAGACTCATCCCATCTATTTCGGCAGCGACCTCGGAAGAATCCTCACCCAAGTCCGAATTAGTCCCCTCTCGAGCCGAGGAGCGAGCAACGGGGCCCTGGACATCCTGCTCGCCCGAGCTATCCACAGCATAGAATGAATCAACTGAGCGAGCAACGGAGCTCGCCTCAGAGCCCGTCTCTTCATCAACGAGCAGGGTTCTAGGGTTTTGCCCAGCTGCTCGCCGGAGCGAACGGCGAGGAACAGGGGCCGTCTGTTCATCTTCCATGGGTCTTTTTCCCAGGTTTCGTCCAACAATCTCAATAGAGGGCGTATGACTTGAGGAAGGTGACGTCATCTTCGAAAATTTTTGAAATTTCTTTAAAACCCTTCGTACGTATCAAATGATGAAATCAAGCGAAGGAGGAGGCGATTACGACGGCGACACGGCGGCGATACGACGGCGGCGCGGCGGCGACACGGCGGCGGCGATGGCGAAAGAGGAAAATGGAGAATGGAAATGGCGAAATTGAAAAGAAAAATGCAGGCAATAACAAGAGTAAACAAGAAAAATCAAAAGATTCACCTTTGATTTGGATGAAATCGGCTGAAGGATCGAAGAAAATAACGAAAAGAAAAGCTTGAAAACTCTCCAATGGCGGTTTGCTTGTGAAAGAGCGAAAAAGAAAGAAAATGGAAGGGGAGAGCTATTTATAGATATGGATTCGGGGGCAAAGTTGAGAAGAGTAAGGAATTAAGGCCCCTAGTTGCAATTATAGGCGCGCACGCGTGGGCAGGCGGCGTTGCTTCGTAGTCCGTGCCTCGGGAAGCGAAACGACGCAAACTCAAGAGTCGTCCCTCGCTGCTCGCCTCCGAGAGTTCTCCACTGGTCGCTCCCCAAAAGTTCCCGCCTAAAAGAAATTCAAAACCCGGTTGCTCGCTCCATATAAAGTGGAAAAATTTCGAGTTCCCTGTTGCTCGCCTCCCACTACAAAATACATCTTACCTTATAGTTTGACATAAAAGGATAAAAATCCATCCTTATATGCCAAACTAGGGGGCATTGTTGATAGGCGACCAACAGGGACATAATATTAGTGTTGATAGGCGACCAACAGGAACATAATATTAGCATAGAATCTCAGTCTAATAAGATTAAGGAATCATCAAAAGTGATAATGTGGTAGAGGACGAGCAGCAGGGACTATATACCCTAGGAGGCGAGCAGCAGGGACTGTAGACCAAATGGAAGGGGACGAGCAACAGGGACTATATGCCCTATGGAGGCGAGCAACTGGGATTATAAGGGTTTCCAATACCCAACGAAGACATACAAACGAGCAGCTGGGCACCAAGGAGAATAGCTGAGTAGTTTCAAAGACCAAGTACAACATTGGGAATGTCAAGAGTCACCAACTTTAGAAATAGTCAAGGTGTCTTTACACTTGGCACCCATTCATTGGACAATAGATTAGTTGTTGTACAAAAGTCATAACACTTGGCAAAATCCCAATGGTTAAGCCATCAAGATGGTGACACCTAGCCTCTTTGTATGTCTATATATACCTCTTCATTTGCATGAAGAAGGAGGATTTTTTCCCATAATAAAAAGTTGCCAAAACTCTTGCAAAATTATTTCTTGCACTATACTTAACCAAATCTCATAATCTTTGATCTTGTTTGATGATCTTAACTTGAGAAAACAGCCACTAATCATCATAGATTAGAAAAGGTCATCAACAATAGTTATTTTTTTATACAACTGTACGATCTTCTTCTGAAGTACATATATGTGAAATGAATCATGAATGTCCAAACAATTGAAAACAAAACACAAATGTATGAGATCAAGCTAAGGAGAAAAATAATAAACATGATGCTGCTAATTAAAAAAGACATCGGCAAAGAGTTAAGAGAAAAGGAAATGAATGGAATTAGACATCTCAATCAGAAAAGAATTGGAATTGTAAATCTCAATCAGAAAAGAACTAAAGAAACAGAACAAATTGATTAAGTTGTTTCATTCCGCTAGCAAATGGATACATGTTTTAGGGACCGAAGGATAATATTATATCAATAAATAAAATAGGAAATGATATTTAGTGTTTGCAAAATCACATCCCCTGAAGAAACATACTAGTAAAACTAGATTAATCTCATAAAATCAAGAGAGAGCTAGAGTTTCACCAAAGTGCGCATGTATTGAGTATGGCCTGATTTTCAAATTGAGAATCTCCTTGTAAGATTTATCAGGAAAACTGTAAGCCACAATCTTCCCAGGGATATGAATCAAGAAAGTGGTCGTGTTAATGATTGTCAACAAACCTAGACCTAGATCTTCTCCAAACTTGTGTTGAATATGACGGACTCTATGGTGGTACTTCAACACCCACTTAGACCGTGGAGGGTCCAGCTCCCACAAGGTCGCCCCTGTTGATTTTTTCTTGTATTGTGTGAGAAGGGCACAAAAGTAGAGACGGCCATCTGACTCCTGGAGCTTGTAGGAATAAGGTGTTGCTCCGCCAAGTTCAGGGAGTGGACAAACCAGTTGGGAGCCTTTGTTAACAATGTCGAAGCAGTGAAGACAACCAGTGGCGCCGCTGATATAGTAGATCAAGTTTTTGCACTGCACAACATAAGACATTGCACCACTTTCGAATGGCTCCCCGCAGCTCCAAGTTCCAGTCTCCGAGTCGAAAACATGAATCTGCTGTAGTGGCCACTTCGAGGGTGAGAAGCCGAGGCAAACAATCTTGTAATGTGGTGATATGGAAGGATCGAATATTAGATGAAGCCAATCAAATATTAGATGATGGTCCAGCCTTAGTTTTTGTGAGCGTTTGGTGGCGGGATTGTAAACATAGTACTCACTCGTGTTCCCTCTCCTCAATAACAAGAGGCCGTTGGAGCAATTGACTATCTCCAGATCAATATTATTAATATTACTAATACCGTGAATATAAAAAGGTACTACCCTAGGTTCTTCAATTCCATTGTTGATCTGATCGGAATAAAAGAATTGACCCATTTTGATGGTCGAAAACTGCTGAAGCGTGATGATGAGAGAGGGCGGGGGTTTGTAGCAGTAGATTGTACGGAAATAACCGGAGGAGATAAGGGAGAGACACGATTTGCTTACTGATTTAAATCTGACCACAGACTTTACAGGCAGCCGCGCCAAGATCTCCGTCAATACGCCGTCGTCGGCTCTGTCGCCTTCAAAATCAACGGGAGAAGCTTCTCTCTCAGGGGAAATTGGGCGGCGTTTCTTTACCAGTCCTGCTGCCTCTCTCCTCCTCCTCCTCTTCCTCGTTTCAACTCCGCTCATCATCGTTACTTTATCTTCCATCCACAACCCTAACAAAGATTCGGAGATATAATACATTCAAAAAGCTTGGGCAAAGAGATGAATGAATTGGGAGAAGACAGATTTATTTCTAAATATGTTGTGTTTCCTTAAAAATAAAGATGGTCTAATACAAGCCCAAAATAAATATTTGGCCCAAATTCTACTTTCAAAAACTTTCAATTTGCAAATTTGTAAAGACAGCTTTTTTTTTTTTTAATAAAATAATAATATAAGTAAATATATAATTTTTTTATGTAATTTTTTTATAAGGTATAGAGTGAAAATGGTTTATATACGTACTATTGAAGAATATTTGTTGTTTTTACTAAAGAGCATTAGTTGTATTTGTTGGGGAATTCGGCGTGCCCGAATCTATTCGGGATGAAATTTAAATACGAATTTAAATCTAATTATTACTAACATAAATTAATCCTAAATTAATTCATGCAATAACTATGCCAACAACAAATTTACATGCATATGAATATAAACACATAAAATTCTACCGCGGAAGAACTAAAAATTTTACATATACATGTACCTCTTGAAGCGACGTCTAACCGAGATCTACGGGACAAGCGTACCGATCCTATCAACCGTAAAAACCTTCTCAAGTATTCTCTTTCGCCTTATTCGTTCGCGCCACGAACAATTTTAAATAACAAGGAAGAAAGAAAATATTGATTGCTATTGATTTTTCCAACACATGGAATTATGTACTTGGGGATGAAATAATATCCCCTAATTATAAGAGGTCATGTGAAATAGGGAGAGAAAATCTTTTCTTGGGCCTTCAAGAAATCTTGAATATATCTGATATATTTTTTTCTTCATAATAAAATATTCCATAAAAATCTTAACTTCCTCATTATATGGAAATTTTTGAAAATAATGTTAGAATAAGATTTGGATATAATCTATAGTATTCCAAGAATACATATCTTCCATAATATATTTCCAAGAAAATCAACAAAATATTTTCTCTCTCCATATATGCATATTTTTTTAACTATCAAGAAAAATCAGCAATTATATATTTTCTTTTATTTTAATCACATTATTATTATTGGACTACTTAATGGGCTACTTGAGGGGTCTGTAGGAGAATTAACATTTGACCTCCAATGAACTTCTGAATTACAATATTAAGCCACAATATTATTCAGCCCATTAATATTAATTATTACCACTAATAAATTAATATTGCACTATCCATCTTAATCCATATTACGATATGGGCTCCCGGTTATTATTTCTTGTGTTTAAGATTATTTAGTCCATTAATTAATTGAGCTTCTGAATAGCTCTAAATTAATTAATATTTTTTACCTTGGAGTAAAGACAGTTCAACATTATTATCTGTACCGAAGAAACTAATCTTCACTTGCAAGATTTGGTACGATAAAACTTATGAGCCTACCAAGGGGACAAATCACACGAGTCGTACTCGCACACGTTTCTCCGTATTAAACCTTAGCAACCGTCGTATGATTAATATTATTGCCCAAAATACAAGGTTCGAAGTCACGATAATTCTCACCCAACATGAATCAAAACAATAATTATTAACCACACACAATCCTATTTAAGTGACGGAGATTAAGAAATCAATAATCACTGAGGTCTAATTCTTCACATTTCAGAACAGAAGAATTTATCCTCGTTGTAGGTCCTCTTCAACACATACTAAATGTGCTAGTGCAATCTCTTGGTCAAGACAGATCAATCTGAGATATACACATCGACCTTTCACTGCGGATTGTTCAATTCCACCTAGGTCGTGAATTTGTATGTTTAGTTATAAGAAACCCGTTAATGTGATCTTCTGTTATCTGGTATCACCACATTAACTACAATGTAACACATACTATATATATTGAACGGGTTGCAATAAATATATGACATTCATTCATATTCAAAGCAAGTGTGATAAAAGAATTATTCTCATAAAATAAAGTGTTTAATACATGAGTTATACGAAGTAAAAACATATTTTCACGTATAACTCCAACAATATTCACTAAGAGTTATTAGTTATTTTTCACTGAAGTGTATTAGTTATTTAAACTAAACAAATAATATTCTTTAGTTAAAACAACTAATACACTTTAGTGCAAACAACTAATACGCTTTAGACATAAAAACTAATATTCTTCAACGATTCATGTAAAAACCAATTTCACTCTATATATACCCTTTTTTTTAGTGGACAAGTTCCTATAAAACGGACCAAAAAAACAAGTGTGCAATTTTTTTTCCAAGACGAAGGTAATAGTATATTTAAACTTATTTTCTACAACGAGACATCAAAATTTCAGTAAACAATTGACACTTCATTATTAACTCGTTTATTAAAGAATATTAATTATCTTTAAAAAGGTATTCCCTCCGTCCCAATTTTGTTTACCCAAAAGCCCCAAAAAGGAAGGTTTTTTTTTTTGTTTTTGTTTACCAATTTTCTAAAATAGCAAAAAACAATACCACTTCGTCAAACTCAACCCTTAAAAAGCTACTTTATACTAAAAAGTATTAATAAACAATTCCTAAAAAGTTACTTGGTGCTTTCTTAGGTCAGACATCCTGTCGAGTTGCCTGATATCACGTATGCTCTATAAACCATCATATCTAAAATCTAATGGTTTATATTTGATGACTTGCTACCTGTTGAATTAATGATGTAATTTTCAATCGAGTTGCAGCGTGTGGTATCGAGTTTGTCGTCTTATTTAAATATTATATTAAATTTAATATTTTATAAATCTGAAATTATAAATTTACAAATTTATCCTTATTTAATTTATAAAAAGATATTCTAATTAATTTTTAATCATACAATTAAAAAAATATTCTAATTAAATTTGAAATTAATTTTTTATCCGTAGATTTATTATATCATTCAAGTTCATCATTATTGTTCATCATTCATCAGTAGCTATCGTCGGCGGAATTAAACAGGCGGTGAGCTGGCCTTATTGGCATAAAGAGAGAAGGGAGCGGATCCCCTTCGGTTGAATTTCCCTACATTTCCTCAGTTTCATTAAACTCCAACCCTTTAAATTTGCCACCAATTCATTATACTTGTTTTTTAATAATTTATTGGACAGTTCAATTTATGTAATTCACTCCCTCTCTTATCGGTTTTCCGCCGCTGTGCGGTGCACTATCGAGAAATCTTTTAGCCCCTCATCTATTTACAACATTTCTTCCTTCTGCGGGGTAGCCACTGACGTTGTAATCTCAGATTTTTTCATTCGCCACCGCAGTTAGCCCTTATTGCTCCGACGAAGACGGGCAGCAACATAAAATAATTGAAAAAATTCGGAAAAGAAAAAGACCCAAAAGCACTGGGATGGGAATCGGACGGTGGAGAAATATCCGTGAATGAAAACGTTGAAGAAGGGGAAATTAATTTTGCTCTGGCTAGCCATGACTGCACATATCAGTCCTTCAATGAACTCTTTCTTAGAATGAGATTTAATTTCAATTGAGCCTTCAAGCATTTTAATGAATGATTAAAACTCCAAATACTTAATTTTCTGGCAAAATTCGCAACCAAATTTAGGATACTTTTGTTTAAATTTGAGAAATGAAAATCCAGCAATGGAGGAAATATTTAAAAACTGATGAGAAACCAAATTTAGTAGTGAATTAATTGTTGTAAAATTTAGTGGTGAATTAATTGTTGTGAAATTTTAGTTTGAAGAAGTGTCCTGTGAATTTGTTTACCCAAAGAAAGTCGTATAAAGGAAAACAATGGCAGATGTAAAAGAAGGTCCGCTATGCGAACGGGGAAAAGGTCCATCTGCCCTAATTTTAATTAATTAATTTACTTATAGTTTTAATTAATTAATATATGAATTTTTGCAAAAAAAAAAATATATATATAGATGAATGTTATTAATTTAGGTAATTTGAATTTAAAAGGGTAGAATTGTAAATAAGAAAATATAATTTAAATATAATATTTTAACTCAACAGGTAGCAAGTCAGTGCGATACAGTGCGATGACATGTGGTGCAATTATAGACCATACCTGATATCAGGCAACTCGATAGGGTGTCTGATCTAAGAAAAACTCAAGTTACTTTATACTCAAAAGTATTAATAAACAATTTCTTTCTTAAAAATTGTGTCATTTTGAAATGTGTAATCAAAATTGAGACGGAGGAAGTATTAATTATTCTATAAGTATCAATTACAAATTAGTTTTACCATATATATACTCTTAATTTTTCATGTGGAGAAATATATTTAATCTTATTATAATATATTTCTAAACCTCCCCAAAATGATGTGTCCACACCACCTTATTCTTAGGCTAATGTGGCATGTCTCAAATCTCTTCATTTCGAAATATTGCACTCTCATTAAAAGTTGGTTTAAGTTTTGATCTCGACCATTCATCTCACAAAATTAAATCTAAAGCACTCATTTTATTTTTAGGTTTTATTAATCTCTTATTAAGAGAATCGCACACACTGTCCCCTTTCTCTCAAATACGCCGCATATTTCTCTCTCCAGTTGTAGCCATCGTCGGCGCCGCCTCCTCTATTACAGCCGGCATTGTAGTTACGCGTCGTCGTTGCTCCCACTTGATCGATCATTGTGTCCTCTCCGAACCCATCTCAGATGACTTCTCCGCCTAGCCTAGTGATACAAGTGGCGGGCATCTATCGTGGACTCCGGCAAGCGCGTCGAAAGCGAATATACAATATAGGGATAAATCCATATTATGTAGATTCTGAACCACCACCGCCTCTCCTCCATTCTTTTCTCACTTTGTCATCTCTTTCCTGTTAGATTGTTTACAAATCGGCGCTGCTTAGCTACTCTACTCCCGCTGACTCAAACCGCATTGGATACCGCGGCCTTGAACCGAATGTATAATACTGATTTTTTATAGTGTTTTTATTGGTCTTGGGTTTATTTCTTCTCGCCTCTTTTTTAAGTTTTTGTCATCCTCCATTGAACAGTTTCGACACCGCCGCCACGTCCTCTAAGATGTAAAACAGATATTTTTTCCACAGTTTAACGATTTTCTTACTTAGATATATTTTAAATTTATTTTTGCAAAATATTTATATATGCTAATTTTTGTAGGAGGATATTGAAATATTTTGCAAAAGATATTGTCACATAAAAGATGACAAGATTCCCAAAGATATTGTCATCCAATATCATATATTACCATGGATAATAGATTGTAACATTTTGTTTTTTTGGATAAAATTTTACTATCCAAAAGATATTGTCACTAAAATAGCATATTATTCCAAAAAAAATCTTGCCATAAAATGCAATATCTTACCATGTATAATACAATAAAAGATATTTTTGGAATAAATATTTTTGTAAAATATTTATATATGTTAATTTTCTAAAAGGATATTGAAATATTTTGTAAAAGATATTGTCACGTAAAAAATGGCAAGATTCTTTGGGAATCTTGTCATCTAATACCATATCTTACCATGGATAATAGATTGTAACATTTTTTTTTTTTGGATAAAATTTTACTACCTAAAAGATATTGTTACTGAAATAACACATTATTCCCAAAAAATATTGACATGATATACAATATCTTACCATGTATAATACTATGTCACTGAAAGTTAGCATTTTTTTTTTAATTTTCGATTTTTTTAATAAAAAAAAATTTCAAAATACTTGTATACATGAAATATTTAAGAGGGAATTGATTTTTTTAACTAATTTGAATTGGCAATTAAAAATAATTCTTATAATTGGTTTTTTTCCAATATAAATACCAACATATTAATCAATTGTTCCCACACTATTTCATTTTAAGTATGACATCTCTTTTGTCAAATGACTAAATGTGGTGAATTTATTATTATGATGCCTATTTTTTAGTTCGTTACATTTCAAGATATACTTAATCAGACGTATGCAGAAGATTCAATCTTTATGGTAAGTTCTTTTATATTTTGAGTAAAATTATTTAAATTTTATTCATATAAAATTAAATTCATTTATGTTTTTTTTTTTCCAAATATCCATGCACATGTGGTTTTCATTGTACAAGTTGAAACAGTCCATCGATATGGTGATATCATATATAGGACAATAGAACTTGAATTTGAGGATGGAAGGTAACAATTTTTCTTTTTGTTAATTTGATGTAAGTATTCATTTTTTTTTTACTCAATTTTTTTTATAGGGGTGCTGCTATGACATGTATATTAGAGCGAGATTTATGTGAACAATTTATAAATTGTGTTGTGTGATAACCTGAGCCTCCCGTGAAAATTATTCTTGAATATTCAAAGATCATCCATCCAAATGGAGGTTGGTACTTTTATATTCAACCGAAATTATTATTATTATATAAGTATAATTTTATTAAGTAAAATCTATTTTTTTTTCAGAGAAATGTCTCACAAATGATATCATGGCTACCAAGATGCATGTCAATATGGATCTATCCGGAGTGTTCTGTTTAATGAAGATTTGATCGTTTCATACTAGACTATATCTTTTTTAAGTTTGATTTAATTTGAATATGTTTGTGTTGCTACAATTATTTCAGTATATGTTCTATATTTCCAGACAGTTATGTTCTATATTTGAGTATCTTTATTATGAATATTTTAAAATAATATTGATGTTGCTTTATTTTTTTATTATATTCTTTACACTAGGGGTGTTCACGGTACGGACCAAAACGGATATTTGAAAATATCCATGTCCATACAGAAATTCGGTTATTCTAAAATTCGAGTGTCTGTGTCCATACTGAAATTTTGGTACGGTACGGTATGAATATTTTATTTTTCGGTACAGATCGGAACGGATTTTCGATTATAAACGGTTTGGTTCGGTGCGGAACGGTGCGGAGCTCGGATTTTTTTTCTTTTTTTCTTTCCTTTTCTTTTCTTTTAAATCACAAAATTATAAGAATATGATGCACACTTACATACAACCCATCTTCAACTATAATCAAACATATATCCTTCAAACTCAAATATAACTCATATGCTATAATAATGAATAGTTATAAAAATTAACAAAAAAGTAAATTCATATCACCATCAATAGTGTATCTAAAACACGACAAACAAAATACGCATTAAAATAATATTTAAAATATCACTATGCTTAAAAGTGGAATATTAAAATCTCATTGATTGTGATTCCTAGCACGAGGTACACCATCTACGTCTTTGCTGCAAAATAATAAAATCATATTAGGAAACTAATATACATATAGAATGGACTTAAAAGTTTAAAGAAATTTAAATGAAAGTATGCTAAAGTATATATCTATAACTACTTAACATTCAGAAGAAGAATGGAATCAAAGATAACCTAAAAAATATGTGTATCATTTGCTTGAAGTTGTCCATTTTTCAACAATCTAATGTGGATCTTGAGAAAATAGCATCTTCAACTTGAGGGTCTTTTCTAAGATTTGAAAAAAAAAAAATAAGTATTGAGCATTAAAAAAGAATTAGATCTCCACTCTTAATGAAATTGTATAAAGAATTTACCCATTTCTAGATTAGACAGGTCAGCTATTAATTCTTCAACTTCAACAGGCTTAGGCGAGGCTCTCAACCAATCTTGAGCACAAATAAGAATTTCAGTTGTAGTAGGAGTTAAAGAACTCCTGAAACGGTCCAAAGTACGACCACCGGTACTAAATGCTGATTCATAAGCTACTGTAGAAGATTGAATTGCTAATATATCTCTAGCAATACTGCTCAAAATTGGATATCTAACAGAATATTTTCTCCACCAATCTAATATATCAAAGTTTTTCATGTATTTTTTAGGTAACTCCTCCAAGTATAAATCTAATTCTCCCTTGACAACCATTTGTTGTTCAATCTCCATATGTAAGAAGTACTCATCAACTTCTTCATCTGCTTCATCCATCATGGTAACACTTTGAGACATACTTGAAGAATTAACAAGACCCTCCCCCACTCCATTCATAACCTTATATTCGTGAAGCAAAGTTTTCAAAGAACTTCTCATTCTATCTACCAAAGCACTTGCATCATTATCACTATAATATTGCTTGAATTTAGCAAACAAATATTGTGTCTTGTATCTAGGGTCTAACACCACCGCAATAAAGAGCGTCCCATTCATCTTATTAATGGTTCCCCAATATTTATCGAACTTTGCTCTCATTTGTCTACCCATTTCCACTAAACTAGGATCATCACTGCTTTGAAAATTTTCCAATTCCTTTAAAACTCGAATTATCTCAGGAAAGTACATATTAGAAGTAGTATACAAAGAACCAGACAACTTGCAAGTGACATCATAGAACTTTTTCAAAAATTCTGTAAAGTAAGCAGGACAAGTCCAGTCTATCTCATTAGGCATATCCTCCCCAAACTCAGTCACATATTTTGTATCTAGGTCTTCTAACTTATCAAATGCTTTTTGAAAGATCAATGCAGTTTCCAACATCAAGTAGGTTGAGTTCCATCTAGTTGGACATTCCAATTGCAAATGTGTCTTAGAGGTAATGCCTACTTCACCACAACATTTCATGAACATGTCCAATCTTTATGGGCTTCCCCTCACATATCGAACAACATCTCGAATCTTCTTGATAGATGCATTAGCAATTTCAAGTCCGTTTTTAACAATTAATTGCAAAATATGAGCAAAACATCTCATGTGAAAAGCCTCTCCACCCAAAATAAAAGCATCTTTTTTTAACAACCTCTTTTTTAGTTGTTGGACAGCCGTGTCATTCGAAAAAGCATTATCAATAGTGATGCACATTATTTTCTTTAACCCCCACTCATCCATGCAAAAATCAACAACATCCCCAATATTCAACCCTCATGACTTTTAATGACACAAAAGTTCAGAATTCTTTTATTCAACTTCTAGTTTGAATCGATAAAGTGAGATGTTAAACAAAGGTAGTTCACATTATGAATGCTTGTCCAAGTATCAGTAGTTAAAGACACCCTATGACTTTGACACTGAGATTCAAGTAAAGCTTTCAATTTTTTCTTTTCTTTAACAAAGAATGAGTACCAATCCCTAGCAATTGTGATTCTAGATGGAATATCAAACTGAGGAACAGCAGCTTCAACAAAGTCCTTAAAACCTTCCCTCTCAACAAACCTAAAAGGAAGTTCATCCTTTATAATCATCCTAACCAAAGTTTCTCGCACTTTATCCTGATCAAATTGCCATGCATTTACTTTCGAAGCATCAGAACCCGACGTATTTTGAAATATTAGAGTTTTATCTTTAATCTTATCCTTGTTTAGTGCCTTTCTAATCTCAGGAGGACATTTTTTGCAAATTTTTCTTATATGTCCTCATAGCCCCGAAGTTCCTAGCTCACTCTTACACTGATACAATTTATCACACCACACACACTTAGCTTTTTCTTCCCCACCATCTGTAACTTTATCAAAATGATTCCATACTCCTGACCTAATTTTTTTTTTGCAACTGGTGAAAGTAGCAGTGGCATTACCTTCACCTGGAATTGCATTTGAATCTTTTGGAACGTGAACGGAGGTATACATAGTAGCAGAGGTAGGACCGACAGCAGAAGTGAAATAACTTGAATGTGGACCGTACACTTTCCTCTTATTCGCCATTGTAAAGTCATTCAAATTCAATATTAGCACCTTTCAAAAAAATATTCATTATTAGTATGAAAATAATATGTACATAATTTATTGTGTAAAAAGTTTACCAGTTTGATTAAAAGTTTTCGAACTTTTAGGAGCACCACCTTTGGAATTTGAGGCCATATTAATCTGCACTAAACAAAACAAGTAATATATTCACATCTTAAAAGTAAAAAACGAAGCTTCATTAATTTTAGATTGAATAAATAGTGTCTCTTAAACAATAACCCTTACATTAAACTTGTTTGTGTGCATAAATTTAATAAACTAACTACAACTCAATATACTTCTACCTTTTTTTTATGAAGTAATATAACTACTTTAATTACTTTTTTTCCAGTACATAAAATTACTAGTTATTTATTTAAATATAACTAACATTGCAAATAATTAACAGGTTTTTCAATGTTTTCGTGGCTATTGAATTGTTCGACTAGAAAAGTTTGGGGAAAATTTGTATGAGACCAAACAATATAAATTAATACTCACTACTGTTAAAATATTAACACATCATGCTCAATTTATACTCAGTCTCATCATGAGACAGTCTCACACAAGATCTAGTCAAAACGTATTTGTCTACAATTTATATAACATGAAATCTTGTGTAACAAGAAAATATTCATCTACTGTATGTATAAAACCATAGGACCGGCGCTAACCTACCATCTTAATTTCTACACTATTAATATTAAATATAATATATCATATATATATATATATATATATATTTATATATATTGTCATGGAGTACATAAATATCAAATATGAAAGCAGAGTCCCTATACATGAATATATAAATAAAAAATTACTACATCTATACTACTAGAAAAGGTAGGGTCTCGTAGTGGTTCAACCAAGAGTATACGTGAATATATTAAACATGAAAATATCAAACAAGAGTATACCTGATTTTCGTTCAGTAGTGGTTGATCAACCGAGTGACTACGGCGAGAGAGAAAAGGTAGGGTTTCGTTGCGACGCTAAAAATATTATGGAACAGTATAATTATATATAATGATATCTCAGTATAATTATATATAATGATACCTTTTAGGAAAAACACTGATGGTCCCGTTTTCGAAGGGCAAAATGGGAATTCAGGAGTTAAATTTTTTTTTTTTAAACTACTTTGCGTCGCACCCTGACTGAGTTCAGTGAAGGATACTCAAGTCACTGCGTCGAGCTCAGGCTCTTAACAAGGCAGTGACTCGAGAGACTGAACTCTCGAGTGCTATGCCTGATTCAGTCAGTGAGATGAATCTCCCTGACTGAAATGCTTAACCAAAGTTTTCTTAACAAAACTCTCAGTGAGCTGATTTTCACAACACTTTGGTAAATACTTGAACAATAAACAACGCAAGGTTTAACGTGGTTCAGAGACTCAAGCTCTTACATCCACGGCCTGATTTAACAGGAAATCCACTAACTGGGATTCTTGTTTTTAACGTGCCAAGGTGCACTTACAACTGGACTCACGCCACTCCCTGGGCTGCCTCTCCTCACCTCACTACAAACCTAACAATCTTCTGAAAGTGTTTAGTTTGGTTTGGTTTTCTCCAACTAGGTGGGGTTTTCCCTTACAATGTGTTAGCCTTAAGCTAGGATTAGGAAAACCTCTCTAAACTAAGAGTTACAAGCTTGACACTCAATGAATATAAGTGATAACCCTAAAGGTCAGTGTCGTGGGTGTGTAACACTTCCTTATGACTCCCTAACAACTAACACACCCTCACAGCTTGTAGGTGTTTATTTTCTTCTTTCACACACACTTACAATGAAGCTATGAGCTTGTATTTATGAAAAGTGGATCCAAGTAAAAAAAAAAGGGATCGGTATGCCACACACATATATAATCGATAATCTAGGCTTAGGGTATATAATCAAGCGACGAAGGTATCAAAAGAAAAACATAAATACGAACACACTCGTGCACGCCTTAGATAGATGAATAAAAAACACAGCCACACAACACACAAAATCTGCAACCATGATCCATGAAAAACATCAAATTTTAAAATTGGTCAAGTAACTTGCCAGACGTAAGATGACGGATTTTTATATATTTAAACACTAAATAGTGTTGTGCAATTTTTTTATTTTTCTTATTTTTGTGTCTATAATTAAAACTCACTCAATGGGAATACTAACTATTAAAAGTCAACCAAAAAGGCAGAATGATTTCTAAATTATTGCAAGACAAATAAATATAATCACAAAATCAATTTGTTTAAGCCCAAAGAAATAAAAATGTCGCATCAACATAAAATCACGTCAATTTGAAAATGGTCCAATAACTTTAACACTCATTACAAATTTGATGCAGAATTCCCCGCCGACCCTTTTTTTCATTTTAGGCGTAGCACTCTTGACATGGAATTTATGTTCATGAGGGTTTCAAACACCAAATTCCACTAATATTAATCACAATTCGAAATTAAATTTTACCAAATTTGACTAATTCATCTAACGGAATAAAAAAAAATGTCCCTACACTATTTGAACATAAAGATGGGTGCACTATACAATGCCAGCCACCACAACTTCGACAATTCATAGAGATCTCAAAATTTCTAATGTCTTCTAATCTCGAAATTTCTAATATGCTTGATTAATGTCTTCTTAAAGATATAATAATTAACTTAATGAATATAGCAATTTAAAGGTACATAAAATAATATGTTGAATTATGCATGAGAAATCCGAAAAATTCGATGCCAACAATTATAAAAAGGTCAATTCAAATGATTTATTCGTAAATTACACCGATATAAATGATTTTAAATGGATTAATAGTGACTTTAATGAGGGCAAAATTGAAATTAAATTAACAATTGTATGAGTATATATAGAGTGAAATTAGTTCATATGTAACCAATTTGCAATACCTTTTAGTATAACAACTAATACTCTTAGTGTATCCATCTCATATCATTTAGTTAAACAACTAACATTCTTTGTACCATTCGACTAAACCATTCAGTGAAAATAATTAATATTCTTCAGTAAAAACAGCTAATACATTTTATTGAAAATAACTAATACTCATCAAATAGTACATGTATTGGAAATGTTTTGGTCAATTCTATATACTGTACCAAGTATAATATACTGTAAATAGGAATAATTAAGAGGGGTGTATTCAATTGGGATTCGATCGGATTTTTTTGGACTTTAAAAAGTCTGTGGATTTAGAAAATCTGTAGACTCCATGCAGAGTTTGACTGACTATATTTATTGATTTATTTGGATTTTCATAGACTTTACAGGATTGTGGAATACATGTTTTTTATTGATTTACATAGACTCCGGCGCTGGAACCATTGATGCAAATATATATGGGACACACTTGTATATAAAAAAAAATCCAAATTATTTTTTTAAAAATACATTAGTTAAAAAAATACATTATTATTTCATCTTCATTTACATCACCATTATACCTCGCCCTTATTAGAAGTCTCGGATTGTTAGAAGAGATTTTGGAGAGTAAACATGGACAACGGGGCGGGTAATCCCCAAAGCAAACATGGACGGGGAATTTTTTTGCCCCGTAGGCGGGGACCGGAATAGTATTCTCAGCCCGGGGGATCCCCGTCTCATTCCCCGCGGGGAGCCGCATTATATTTTTATATAATTAATTATATATAATTTTAATGTTAAAGTAAATTACAAATAAATATTTCATAGTTTCCTATTCAATTAACTATTTATTAAAAATTACATTTTTTTATTTAATATTATGTTATTAGTTCCAAATTATATTATTTTCACTTTAGTATATATGTTAATTAAAAATATTAGAATTAGAGGTTCTTCAAATTGTTTAAATTAATTTTTTAACACCAACTTAAAGTAATTATTGTGTATATTTAAAGTTTTTAATTTAAATATTTTTTTATTATTTTAAAAATGAGATAAAGAAATAAGTAGGCTGGGAACGGGGAATCGCCGCGAGACGGGGATCCCCGGTGAGACGGGGATGGGGGAAGTTTTTTTTTTCATTTATTTTGCAGGGACGGAGATGGGGAATGACCCCCCGTCGTTAACATGTCAATGGAAAATAATCAAAGAAAGTCCATAAACTGTTGAATACCTAAATATTTTTTAAGACTTTTCCAAATCCGTAGAAATCTCTGGTTATTAGAAGAGATTTTGAAGAGTGAAATCTATTCATATTTTGGAAGGGAAATCTAAGAAAATCTGTAGAGTATTAAAATCCATACACTGTTGAATACCTAAAGACTTTTTAAGACTTTTTAAAATTCGTATTGAATACCTCATGATTTTTAAAGACTTTTGAAAATCTAGATTGAATACCCCCAGACTTTAAAAGTCTAAAAAAATCCTACAGACTCTATAACCAATACACCCCTCTAATATTAGATCACATTAATTATTTTAGACCTCTAAACAAACATAGTAATTATTATAAAAAAATTATTGCGTGTTTTAGCAAATAAGGAGACTGTCATTTTTTTTTCATATTTGAATATATTTTTTTAAGCAGAGAGCACATTTTGATTAAATGTGAATTCATGTAATTTTTTATTTTATTTAATAAAGCATCAGCTAGATCAACTAATTTAAATTAATACTGCAAATGTAGCGCCATGGTTTATTTTTTATATCAAATGACAATGAGTAAAAAAATATTAAAAGTAAAAAAAAAAAAAAAATTAGCTTATGTATGAGAATCAGACAATCCTCTTAATGGGAGTGTGCTGCAATATTAATTGATTGTCATTTTCTTCCTTTAATTGCAAATAAAATTTAATGCACAAATTAAAATTTTCAATTTACATTGATTATTTACTATCTATCATAATAAATATGGAGACAAAATTTAACCCGATAGAGGGACACGATGATATATAAACAACTTTGAAACTATGTGAAATATGTAGAGATATGTCATATTATCAATATTCCCACTTAAATAGAAATTCATAGGAAAGAATACAAATAATTTCATTTACAATGTAAAAAAAAAAATCCTAAAATCTAAAAAAAAAAAAAATAGTCTTTAATTATTTAAAAAATCGTCAAACCTCTGGTGAATAAGTTTTGTAGATTTTGCCATATGCTGCGTCAAAAGGTTGGAAAATTATTTAAGATTTCATTTATAAAGTGCAACCAATATTATGTACATCCATGTGAATAGCAAACCAAACAAAATTTTATAAATTTATTAGTCATTTTTTTCTTTTTCATATTTAGAGGCTATATTTATCCACATATATTCTTATTTTAGTAGATATTCCTACTTTAGTCCTTTTTAACTTGCCAATTAATATTTAGATTGCCATGACCAAGGGAAATATTATAAGAAACCAGGCACAAGCTTAGCACACAATGAATGAACAATTGGGATGAATAATACATTAAATAAAAAATAGACAAAGCATATTGCATGTAAATCCCACACATATTTCCTATTTTAGTAGTTTTTTCCTAATTTAGTCTTTTTTAACCTACAAACTATTATCTATGTTCAGGCTTCTCTTCTGGTTCAGGTTGCAAGCATGACTTCAGTCAGTTCTTCTGGGTGTCATCTTGATATCTTCAGGCTGTGTTGCTGAGTTCCCCCTCACTGAGTTCCCCCTCAACTGAACAGCCTATTCTACTGAAAGCTAATCTAGTCTGACCTGAAATAAAAGATACTATCCTGACTGCTTTCAAACCTATTACATGTTGTTTTGGAAAATCATCAAAACTAAAATATATCCCAACAAACACAATTTTTATAAATTTACAAACTTAACCTTCTCTCTTTCTTTTTTTATCTATAAAAGTATACAAGTTTTTTTATTAGTTAAAATTCCAAATTTTTTGTCTTTTCAAACATTTGAAAATAAAATTTCTCCAGCTTAATATTTTATTTTTATTTTTATTTTCCTAATGAAACTAATAACAATTTTATATATACTCTCTCCCTTTTCTAATACTATGTTATTTTAATATTTTACAGTAATTTTTTTAATATATGTATTTGTATTATTTCCCTCCAAATATCTCAATTTTGCCTCTATTAATTTTCAATTCAAAAATATTAATTTTCCACAAATCTTTCTATTTTTATTTCCACTAATTTATTAAGGACATAAATGGCCAACAAAAATACTATTTAAATTTATAATATAATTTTAAAATGACAGAGTGGAAGTATAATACTGATAAATAAATCTCCATATTAAAATTGTGCCAAAGTCATATGGAAAGTCAAATTAGGACTGGGAGTATTGCATATGATAACTGAATGACGGAAAACAGCTTCAAAATTCTTGTATCACAAGAAATCAAACTCTGTTTCCAAGAAAAAAAAATTGTAGCCTTATGCAAATCTTGTCCACGGTTGAAATTTCCGAAACAGAAATACGCTTGTGTTTTTGTAGAAGAAATCTGGAAGGGTTAAATACCAACATGCAAGACGATGAAAAATGCCAACCGTAGAAACCACCATTTAAGAATTCAAAGAGTAAATAATTAAAGGCAAGAATGCGAAAATGTAGAAACCACTGTACAACTGGTTTATAAGAAAGCTACTCTATAATTTGGAACGAATCCGAGTACAGAGGTAACTTTTCTTAGACAGATTTGTAGCTAGTACGAATCAAAAGTTCCATAGCTATACAATACAACACGTAGGATAAAAAAAAGATAATGAACAATTAGTCAATGGAAATCCATGATTCCAAGCGTTTAAGAGAAACAAAAAGATCACCTTCAGCTGGCTAACAAGCTGGGTTACTATCTTCAGAGGCTTCAGGAACAGAAGCAAGTACAAGTTGTGGCTCAAACACAATGCCCTCTTTTCTAGCTCGTCTACGTTGACGTTGCAACTTGAATGCCGCTGCCTTTTGTGCTCTGTAACTGTTGGGGTTCTCGGGTACCACTTCACGAGGATAAACGCTTACCTGCATATTTTAAATAGGTAGAAAGCTATTACAGTTTTTTCCTTTTTTTTTTTTTTTTTTTGACAAGGCAATTTTTTCCATTGTTAGAAGTGAAAGAGTTGTTGGGGGTAAATGAATGAACAGTTAACCTTCTTCTTATGATCAGGTCCAAACTTTTCAAATTTGACAAGTCCATCTATCAACGAGAAGATAGTGTGATCCCTCCCAAGACCGACGTTTTTCCCTGGATGAAACTGCATAAAATGTTGGGAAACAGTGATATTGTAATTTATTCAGCAAAACGACATAATCTACAGTTTTGAGATAGACTTGCATAGATTAATCACAGATAGATTTGCATAGAAGATGGGCATGATTTATTTGAACATACCTCCCAAGTACCTACCATAATTAAGATAAGAGTGCTCACATAACTTCAGTAACATAGAAATTTCATTATTATGCTGATCGTGATGCATCAGTGATAAATCTATGCAAAGTCGACAACAATGCAGAAATCATAGTTCACAATAAAAGGAGTCAAATCACCATGAGAAAGTGATAAATGAGACAGTAGAACAATACCCACCACCCCACACAGCCCAACATCCTCAACTACTATAAGATGAATATAAACAATTATGCAGGTAAGGGAATATTTCTAGATGTGTGACTCTTAAGTCTTAACATCTCCATTTATCTCACACCAGCCAGAAAAATGTAATTTTGCAGGAAAGGGGCGGAACAAAAAGTATAAATGCGGTCATATTGGCAACTTCGAGTTCTGTATTGATGGAAAATTACTTCAACTGTAGCAAATGACACAGCTGAAATCCCAGTTTTCTTGGGAAAATATATGGACTGATATATAACTATTAGTCTCATACACGCTTGAACTGACTGTATAAGTATATCACAGACTAAACCATCTATGCACCCTTATTCTTGTTTTTTTTTTTTTTTTTTTTTGGGGGGGGGGGGGGGGGGGGGGGGGGGGAGGGGGGGGGGGGGGGGGGGGGGGGGGGGGTTTGGGATAGGGAACAAAATGTTTTATTAAGATAGGGAAGGTCAGAGGAATAGTATCACTAAGAGCAAAGCACCAATCCCTAACTAAATCCCATACATGGACAACTATGACTTTCCTATGACCTGATGCACAAAGAGCAACTCTAAATTTTGTCGTACCCCAAACATATTCTATTGACTCGATTGAACTAAAAAAAAAAATCCTCTTATTTCTTTCTTACAATATCCATATGGACCACTGAACAATTCAATTACAGAGCAACTAGCTTTATATAATTGTGATGTAGGACCTCACAACAGTGCATCATTTCCCATCTATTAAGACACTCATATCATATGGATGTGTATATGGTGCATTTACCTGTAGTAGCATATCCAACTACATGTGATGTAACTAACATATAGACCACGCAAATTTCTACAACATATTCGTTTAGGTATTTACACTCCAAATGCAGAACACAGATGTGCTTGAAAACCGATCCCTAATAATTCATAAAGAACCAAATTAATGTTTGTTCCAATTAACCTAGTTCATCCAACATAGCAAATGCGACCTAAACTCACTTGTACAAACAGCAAGCAAAAATTCCAAAGAATTCTGCAGCGTTTTCTTGAGTAAAATCCAAATGAACAGAAGAACATTCCACATAAAAGAGAAATCAAACCTTGGTGCCGCGTTGCCGGACGATAATGGAGCCAGCCTTCGCGGCTTGGTCGCCGTAGATTTTAACTCCAAGCCTCTGCCCCGGCGAATCACGGCCGTTCTTTGTGCTTCCAGCTCCTTTCTTGTGCGCCGACTCAATCGTCAGCGGCGATTTCATGGGGAAAGAAACGGTAGCCTTCTGCCCGACGTGAATTGAACCGAAATCGCCTCTGAAAAAGGTCGAACTGGAACCAATGGAAAGTCCTTTAAACGCCCCTGCCAGATTGAAACTCAAACTCACAGCCGCCATTGCTATCCGCAATTGAAATGCCTGCAAAAATGAAGAGGAAAGTAAAGGAATTTAGAGTCTTAACATATTGTTTTTGGGTTTTGAAGAAAAGGATTGAATTCTCTGCTTACACTTAGGAGAAATGGTTCAGTGCAAATGTGGTTTAATTTCTGTGGGCAATACCTTATCGATACTTCTATCCTTTAGCTTGTGCATATTTTGGGGGAAATTGTAAAAAGAGTAAATATTTTGGGGGAAATTGTAAAAGAAAAAGTATTGGGGGAAATTGTAAAAATAGTACTACATATTAGGGTAAAAATTACAAAATATAATAAATTGTTGAGAGTGGGATTTGAACCCACGCCCTTTCGGACCAGAACCTTAATCTGGCGCCTTAGACCAACTCGGCCATCTCAACTGTTGATGATAATTTAAATTTATTTTATTCTATTAATATAATAATTTCATTGTCACATTAATAAAAATTGCTTGGCGCGTCTTCGAAAATACGTTTGTGGTAACTGAGTAATGGGGGAAGGAAAATATTATCTGAAAATGGGAACTTTGAAGTTGCATATCTTAAATAACTACATAAATATAACGTCCTCTTTAGAATGTCCATACTCCACATTATCTCATTTTCCCTAATTTTAGTACTCCGTAATAGTTCACCTCATATTTTATTACATCATTATTACAAATCAACTCTAAGGAACAACATTTAGAGTATAAGTGAGACGAGTCCATTCACAAGTTACTCGTGTTCGACTGAAAAAAAAACTCGATATTGACTCGTATATAATCGAGTCGAGCTCGAGCTACTCGAATAGTCAAGACTTAAAAGTCTAATCGAACTAACGTAATTTAATTATTTTACCCCTAAATATGTTAATTATTTACAGAGATGCTCTAATTGTAAATAAAATAAAAATATATAATTAATATATGTAAGTTATCAAGTCGGGCTCGAGTACAAAATAATTAAGCACGATCGGGTCTAATTTCGAGCTTCGAAACGAATCGAATCAAGTTTGACACCACTAGACTCGAAACCTATAGGAACATCAATGAGCGTACAGCACACATTTGGACTTTGCAGTTAACCAAACAAGATATAACAACAATAATTTAACAATAGAATCTAAAAGACACCACAACATGAGTGTCAATGGTAAAACAAAAACAGGTGAAAATAACATATAATAGTGATATGCACAATTCGTGATTACACATTACAAGAAATAATTAGAGCAGAAAGACTGTGTTTCCTCAAATACTCTCAAAATGGAACTCAGATACTACAACTGGCTGGAACCTCAATATTGGCTCACACAGTTCTTTCAACAATGTCCTGTATCTGCTCAACTGAGAGCAGTGATGCCTCAGGTTGAAAATTGGCGTTCTCCATCTGTTGACGAATCTGCACAAACACGACCTCCTTGATTACATTCTAACTTAAGCCGTTTGGAGGAATTTATAGTATTGAAAAATCAGTGACGATAAAAGCAAAAATTATCACCCAATAGATCAGAAATGAGATGTATTTGAGATTAAATCAGATGATTTATGAGTATATGTTAATATCAGCTTCAAATCATGTAGCATAGAAATGGTAGATGCCTTTTCAGGACATGTACTTTGATACTATCTATAAATCAATGCTTCTGATGTTTTGATCTCCACAAGCTGCAGTGGGACAATTTGAACCTTAGCTAATGCACATGTGAACCATCTAAAGCTGGTCAAACATATGGGATGTGGCTTTTACATTGTAAAGGTGAGACCAATGGAGAAAATCAATTACTTGATACAGATTTGCTGGAGGCATCAAGGGCTTTATTATTACAAATGTGAGAGAAGATGGCATAGGCATAGGGAATGTGCATGAGATAAGTACAAATATGGAATACAATAATAAAATAAAAAAGAATGTGAAGTTGATGGGAGGCGCCAAGATCATAGGTATAAAATAAACAAACTACTAAGCAAAAATGCAAACCTTCTCGAGGACTGCAGACTGATCTTCGAGTGGAAAGTCGCGCATGTGCTTCAACATCTCCAGTTGCTGTAAATATGTGAATTTAAACTCTCCATTTTTAAGAAGTCACTTGTACCAACAAAAAGAAAAGGTAGAATAAAAAAACCTGTGCTTCTAAATATTTCAGCATTTCCGTTCTTTCTGCAAAATCTTCTGGTCCAAGCTCAGCTTCTTCACAAGCTATCTCCTCCCTTTCCAGTCAATGGAATATATAAAGTATGAAAAGTTATTTATTTTTTCTCAATTTCCCAAGGAGAGTAAGATTTAAAGGAATAATGGAAAATAAACTTAGGCAGGACGAAGTTTTCTTGTATGTCCTATAGATCAACCCATGGACCCATGGTTGATCCCAAAGGGAATCTGATTTTTTATTTTATTTTGAAATTCAGGGTATAGATGTGAAGTCAGCAATATTAAAGTCTCGACATAGAAAAAAGGATTTAATAAAGAACTTTAATTTATTTTGAGATGGAACAGACATTACACTTACTTTGCCACAAAACCATAAAACTGAATCATCAAATCTTGATCATTCTCATAAGCCATGGTTACTTTACCCAAGCAAGCCAGACCAAATTGTGGGTCTGCAATAGAGTAGGAAAGTATTATCAATCATTTACACTGCAAGAATGCAAAAATCCAACAAATAGTGTGCATCTTTGGAGATTTCCCAGCCATGAGTGCATCTCACTTGTTCCAACAATTTTCTTTGCATCACATTAAAAGCATTCGCAATTGGACCATGAACTAAAATTTTCAAATATAAAATGGCAACACATGAATGTGAATTCTTTAGTCCAAGGATTAATCAGCCCAAGCACCAGACCTTTTTCTAGACTGCCTAAGCAAGAAGCATATGCTAATTACAAGAAAAGATGAAACACATTTTAAAAAACTTTTAACTAGAAACCAACCACTCACCAATTCCCATCTCTGCAAATATCTCCTCTTGAATTGTAGTGGTTACAGCTACAGCTTCCTGTATGCATTTGATTCAGTTTCTCATAGTAGTATATAAAAATCCACATTCTAATGGGGTGTCAGCACATGAGCTTTCATGATAACAAGAAAAACACAAGTTCAGAATAATGAAAAGCAGGAAACTGATATATGTCATGGCCTTCAACTCATCTAAAGAAACTTCAGTAATATCATGCCAAATGGAATCTTAATTCTAAAATACCGCTACAAATTTTTTAATTCAATTCAACATAGCATCAAACATTTAACATAGTAATGCAGAAATTCCTCAGGACTAGAGCTCTGTAGTGTGCAATTTCCACAAATAATAACGATGAATAACGAGCATCTAGAGCAGAAATTCACAATCAAAATTCAGGAAAAGAATAATCAAGGTGCTTCAAAGCAATTCAATCAGCAAAAACTTCGATAGGGAAGAATTTACCTGCTTATCATTGACGGCATCAGCAATTCGTTTCTTCACCTCTAAAAGATATAAGAACGCATAAACAATCGAATTTCAGCAGAGAAAACAAATACACGAACACACAGAAGGAATGCAATTAAAAGTTGCGGTGAAAGGGGGAAAAGACTAAAAAAACTATAATTTACCAGGTTGCGAAGTGAGAGAAGAGAATCGATCGAAGAGATAGACCAGTTGATCTCGTGACAACATTCCGGAGTTCTGAAGCTCCATTATGGAGCTTGAAAATGGAAATGATACCGAAAATCTGAAACAGAATCTCTAACCAAACGGAAAACCCCCTTATCGATTTTAATCCGATTCCACTACTCAAACCCCATAAATGTTAAGACAACTGCTATTTCTCCCGTGCGATACACGGATAGAATATTATAAATTTTAAACACGAAATTGTATAATGTACGATTATTTAAAAAAATTAAATTAAATTTATGTTATCCATAAATCAATTAATATGTAAAGATTATATTGTGTATATGTGAGTATTATAATTATTTAATTGTATACTAAATTCACAACATATATTAAAATTCATAAAATTATTTTAATATTCTTAAAACATATACGGTCTAAATAAAAATTATTTAAATTCAATCAATCATATAATTAAAGTCAATAGAAAACACTTAATAATAAAATAAATATTTTAAATATGATTTTTCTTTTTATTTGTGCAATATATATGTTAAATTAAAAATATTCAAATGACAATTTAATTTGATATATAGTGTATTGAAAATAGATTTAAAATTAAAAAGTTAAATAATTTTGAAATTATTGGTGCAAAGTATAAAAGAAAAGAAATTGCTAAAATTGATCAACTCTCTTTAGTGGAGAGTGAGATTCACTATTACACTATAAAACAAGTGCATTTCACTTGCTCCAATAAGTATAACTTTTTCTCTCTCCTCACTTCTATTTATATATATATATATATAGATAATAGAAATATATAGAAGATAATTTACCTATATTTATATAAAATTTTGGTAACTTTGATTTTAATTTTTTAAATTATTTAATTTTAAAATTAGTACATTAAATTTAAATTGATCAATTTTTTAATTTGAAAATCTAAAAAAATAAGAATTGAAATCTGAAAAATATTTTAACAAAATCGGCTAAATATATAATAATATAAATAGTCAAATTATATGAAATTTAGAAATTCAATTAAAAAAATTAGTTAAAATCTGAAATTTTAATTAAAAAATTTTAAAATAAATATATCTACCAAATAATTCATTCAAAAATAAAATCAAATTTTAAAATAAAATTATTTTTAGAAAACCAACTAAATTTTCAAAAATAACTAAATTACAAAAACCTTAAGAACTAAATAAAAGCCAATTAATATTTAACTTAATTAATTATGATGATTGAATTGACTTCTACAAAATATTTTTATTTTATGTGGCTTTAACTTTTTTCTTTTGAATTTTTTTTTACTTTTATTTGATTTTTGAAGATTAATTTTATTTTCTTAATTATTTACAAATTATCTAGTTTTTTTATTTTCAGATTTATATTTTTAATTAATTTTTTAAACTTTATTTATTTTTTAAGATTTTTATTTTATTAATTAACTTTTGAAAATTTAGTGTATTTTTTATAATATTCTTCAAAATATGTTTAACTTTTTCAAAAAAAAAAATCAAATTTTAATCAAAAGTTAAAGAATAAGAAGGAATTAATAAAAAAATTCTTGAGAATATGAAATGGTATGAAAGTGTTATTTTTTATTTTTATGGGTAAAGATATTATTGAAATAAAATGGGGTATTTTAGTAATATATGTTAATTTTTAAATTTAACTGGGGTATGTTTAGTAAGTGAGGTAGGTTTAGAAAATTTTAGGGTTCGAGTGGGGAAACTCTTTTAATTTAGAATTTTTTAAATAAATTAAAATAATTAAATTGCAAGCAATTTGCCCGATTTTAAAAAAATTGCTGGAAAATACTATACAATAATAAAATTTTATGAATATAATAGTTTTATAATAAAATAATTTAAGTGGCGAATTTGCAAATTTTGCCTAATCGGTCTCCCGTACTCCTGCGGTCGGAAAACATGGAAGAACCTAGTCCACCAATAATTAATTAATAGGTAAAAAACACGCACAAACAATATATATCGAGGTTTAAAAAAAAATCTCAAATCTTATGTGTAACTCTTCACTTGAGAAAAAATAAAATAAAAATTGAGTCATAGATTTATTACAGAATAAGAGAACACTCTACTTTAAACCCTATATCCTTTTTCAAAAAAATAAAAATCTCAGTTCTTTTCCGTTCATTTCTCTGTTTTTAGTTCTATACATTTGCAAATATCTAAAAATACAATTGAAAAAATATTTTCCATCAATTGAAATATACATGTATACTAATATTAGGATATTCGATAATTGTGAAACCCATTTATATAATGTCAGAAACTAGGTTCGTTTTATATAGGAGTTCGCAAAAGCAATGTGTACTCATATCTCATGGTAATTCAAATGACCCCAAATGAGCCATAGACTTGTTACAGTAGATTTCTTAAATTTAATATACGAGGTTGCTCACATTAACTTAAGTCACTTCATAAAAAGTACGTTGAATTTCATGAATTTTTCAAGATCAAGTTAAGCTCTCACAACCTTTTTTTCCTTTCCAATTATATAGGTTGATTTTTCTTATATGTATTTCTCACTTTGGCGAGACACTTTATAATAAAGGAATGAAAAATGAATATTTGGCAGACGACTTTTTATTTCTTACTAGAGTAGTTGAATCCCAAAAATTAAGTAATCATTCATTTAATGAAATTTCCACAAGGAAACTTTTCATTCCATTCTTTCCACCCCAGACTAATTAGGTTGATTATATTTTTAAAGAAATTTCAAACCCAACAAAATCAATAATTATAATAGTGTTTTTTATTATCGGTCAAACATAATTTTAGAAAAACATATTCATTTCATTCCTTATTACTATTATTATCTTTTTGTTTCTCATTCCTGGTAACTAACCGCTGTTCGGTGCACTGAGATGCAGAAAAGATGATGCCTATTTGACTTTTCATTCACACAAGTGCAATTTTGTTACATTTTTAAATCACAAGTTTATTTGTACCAAGAATATACAATAGGAACATACTTGGTCCATGAACAATAGTTAGGAGGGCAGGCAAGCCTAATCAATTAACTTTTTATACCAAACATTTACTTTTACGACAAAAAATCCTAGCTCATCAAACCGCTCATTTTTCACTTTCATATATTTATTTTGAGAAGTCTATTGCAATACAGATCCTCCAACTGTAAAATCATATTTCATCATGAAATTTAACGACCTGCTCTACTGCAAATAAGAACACAGTTACATACACAATCAATGGCGGATTCAGAAATTACTAATAGCGTAGGCTATGATACAATAAATTTAATTGGGGTGGGCTGGTTCCATTATTGATAGTGAAATGATAGATTAATTTATAAAATATTATGCATAATGTCTAGAATTTGAGGGTGACTTGCACTGGGCTCAGCCAATGCATAAATAAGCCCCTGTACACAATGATATCACCAGTAACAAGTTTAGCATTTTCACTCTGCATCCCACAGTCCAGATGGATGACTAAAGAATTATGATGAAATATGAAAAATGGCACAAAAGAATCGGAACTAGTTCCATACGGCAGTGTAACAACAATGTTATCATCATGCGGGAAACAAGAACACAATTACATATCACAGTGCAATGGCAGCGACGTGCACTTAGAATTTAACTACAGCTACAATTTGATCCCAGAATGCCTTCACATCCAAGAAATTGATACACTTGGTTAACGTTCACTCTGGCTATCCTCCAAACTCAGAAGATCAAACTACCAACCAAAACAGTGGTGAGTGGTACAGTCAAGTTATCATCAAGATCGGTGCTAATAGGATGGGACTCAACTAAAGCAGCAGTAATAGATACGATCAAAAAGCCAACAACCATTTTGGAGCTTTCTTCCATGTACCCAAATGATGAGAAATAGAGCATGTATCTGTTTTGGTATTTACCATTAGCAAAAAATTATAGCATAGTTGAAAGAGGGAATCACGGGCAAAGAGTAATACCCGACGGAAGCCAAGAAACCAGCAGACGCCATTGTAATACTACCGACAATAGACTTGTTTTGATTGTAGGGAAGTTTTTGCCCACCAAAGCGCCTGCCCACAATGTCAGCCATACCTAAAAGACATTTTTAAAGAATTTGACAAGGTAAACTTAAATTTGTAATTGATAGCAGGGATAATTACAAGGCTTTATTGATAAACTCACCACATTTTTACAAAATGCAATCAAATAAACTTTTTTAGTTTTGGCAAGTAAAACCTCAATTTAAATAAAAATAAAAATTGCAATGCGAACTCTTTGGCAGATTGACTCTTGCTTTTTTGGGCAGTTTTTAAGCTGAATGGCATTGTTGTGTAGTATTAGGGTGAACAATGTAGTTTGGGAATTAAATTGTTGTGATGACACGTCTGAAGCGAGCTCCAAAAGCTCGAATTGCAATTATTATTATTTTAAATTGGGGTTTCATTTGCCAAAACACAAAAGTTTAGATTAGATTGCAATTTGCCAAAATGGGATGATTTTAGCAGCAATTAAGCCTAATTAAAAAATTATCCTTTAAGTTAAGCCTAACAAGAAAAAGGAAAATCCATCTCTTCTTCAAAATCAAGAATTTTCCCCTTACATAGGGTTTTCTGTTAATAAGCCAAATCTCGAAGTAGTATTTTGTAAATAGCCTGCTTTCTTCTGCATTTGTGTTGGGAAATAAAATGCTGCAAATCATATTAATGATGAGGGAGAACATTTACAGATGTGGTTGCCTTAGAGAACGTACCATCACCAGCACACATGTTACAAATTGCAGCAATTGCTATAGGAGATGTTCTCCAGTAAAGGACACTGGCCAAAGTAATTGTGGCTGCATAGTATAAAGGCCCCTTAAGTAGTTCCCTGTATACCAAGCAAACCAAGTTACCAGAAGCCATAAAATTTTCTAATTTTAGAAGCTTTCAAGAAGACCATGGCCAAACTCCAAAGTATATTTGTAGAGTATGATAGGCTTTGAAAAAGACCATGGCCAAACTCCAGAATATGAGTAACGAGGGCATAATCATGCTCTCAACTAAGGTATCTAGAATACCTAAGCAGAGCCAAGTTTACAAATTCAAGGGCTACATGTTCATCATTCCTTGATCACTTGCATTAAACTGACCTGGCATGCTCATTAAAAAACTCAAATAGTAAAACATCTTCCCGCTGAGCACTAGAGCTGCTTTTTTTCTTCAAGTTCCAAAAACCAAGATTGTTTAGATTTGAGGGGGGTCCCAATATCATCCATTTCTTTTAGAAACTTAGACTTGTACCATAACACGTATTTATTTTTTTAAATAGGTTAGAACCAGTGATTTCTGCTGAACATATAGGAAAAAGATCTTAAATGCCCGCAGAACGTGATCTATGGGTAACTGAATTCTAGCTACTTTGAAATAGATCAAGATCCTGGATAACAAATGTGTAAAGTTGGACTACCTATGGTCTCCAAATCTGGTCATCGACTTGATCGTTGCATCATCCTTCCATATTCCAAGTCCCAAAAGAAGCATTTTTATAATATTTACACCAGGAATAATGGCTGCTAGAATTGCTCCCTGATGACCAGAACTGTAAAACATCATCATCAGGAGCTCAATCAATAATACTGTGTCACACCCCTATCTTAAACAAATAGTATTACCTGAACATAGGCCAGCAAAGCATGAATGCTAACCCAACAGTTATATGTACAAGCTTCCTATTAAGTTTCTACATAACAATGAAAATCAAAGTTACATATGTTAGGTATTAAAACTTGAGCAATAAACACATTATGCATTAACACTCATCTTAAATGGGGTAGAGCGCATTAGCAATGATTCTAACTCACTCACATCACAATGATGGCCCATTAAATGAACAAACAAAAACAACAATCTGTAACAATGATGAGTTAAAAAAGATGCAGCATCCCTTAGAAATTACATAAATTTGAAACCTCAAATTTCTGGCTTCTGCACAATAAATATAAAACCTGGTCAAATAGCCCTAATTCTCGATGCACAATAGCAAAAATTCAAAATCCCCAACTCTCACTCGCATATCATGAATTCCAGGCAACGAAAAGCACAACAATCAGATCACGAGCACAAAATTGAAGAAACCAAAGCTGGTACAACAGTCAAACCTGGTCAAAGAATCCTCTGGTAGCTGTTTGTTCCCACAATTTGAGCAACGACAGCGCAACACCACCGGACAACCCGACGGCGACAACGTCGCTAACAACCAAATTATCCGAAAACATCGCCGCCGCCGATTTCAATTCCCGGCGAATTCTTGCTCTCGGCTTCGATTTAAGCAGCTGGAGAAACCCCACACAATTGGTCTTCAAAGGGGAGCTGAAAGTGGAACAAAAATTTGGAGGGGCTGCGAGGAAAGTGATCGATAATGCCATAAGCGTGATGTTTTTGGAGGATTATGGCGAGGGGTAGTTGAATATTGACTACGATATTAAACAAAGAACATACTATCGTGTGTGGATCACGTGCTTGGGAGCACGGATCGCCATCGCAGCTGCGAAAATGTTGCAGTACAGTACTGAAATAATAGTATTAAAAACTCAGTATTTCATATTTATGGGTGATAACTGAATAATAAATTTTTGGCAGCTAGTGATGGAAATGTTTATCCACCAATTTAGATTTTAGATCATCATTAATTAATTTTAAGTAACGCTTTTGGTGGGGAGGTTCAAGGTTGGCGTAAGTAAAAAAATAAAGCATATGTATTGGTTTAGAATTTTAAGGATTTTAAAAGATTTTTTTTTTTATAAAAAAGTTAGCTGGTATTCGATCATGATTTTGAGGGTGTTTGGCTGAGCTTATAAGCTCCTTAAAACATCTTATAAGCTGTTTAAGAGCTTATAAGTACTACTAATGTGTTTGACAAAATGAGATGTTTAATAGCTTATAAGATCATAAAATAAGCTCCCAATATCTTATAAGCTGCAAAAAAATAAGTTGGGATTTCCCAACTTATTTTTCTAACCACCTCCACCCCAACCACCCACCTCTTCTGAAACCACCCCACCCCTCCCCAACCCCCACCTACCCCACCTCAAGATAAAAAATAGAAAAAAATTATTTTTTATAAATTTAAAAAATATTTGTTATAAATTATCAAAGATCTTATAAGTTGTATTAGCCAAACGCTTTAGCAACTTA
The DNA here is from genome assembly GCA_947034835.1 of Ballota nigra. Lineage (NCBI taxonomy): Eukaryota > Viridiplantae > Streptophyta > Magnoliopsida > Lamiales > Lamiaceae > Ballota > Ballota nigra. The sequence continues at coordinate 41,046,481 of OX344723.1, read as the reverse complement.
TAAGCTACTTAAAAATTACATCTTATAAGCTCTTAAAACAACTTATAAGATATTAGAGCTTATAAGATGTTTCAAATAAGCTTAGCCAAACACCCTCTTTATGTCACTTAAAAACAATCAACTGATATTTAATTTGGATTTTCAAGATTTTTTAAAGAGTCCATTCAAATTCATTGGTATTCATTCGAGACTTTTTACTATTTAAAAAAAAATTCGTTGGTATTGAAAAATATAAGAATTTTAAAGGATTGTTGTGTTAGATGGATTTTAAAGTACTTTTTTAGTTGTTTTTATAAATACCAACAATCTCATCTAAACACATAAGATTTTAAAGGATTTTTGAAGTGAAATAGTAAGTGTACTGAAATAAACCGAAAATTTGATATACACCTAAGAATTAAAAACTCAATTTCGCAATACTCTATTTTATGTCCATAGAAGTTTTCTTATTTCCTTTGCTTGATTTGTTTTTTTTCCATACACCTATAACCAACAAATTTGTTCTAGAGATATCAATACTAACCCGACTTGACTTGAGCCCACCCTGGCCCGAGCCATTTAGGTCGCCCTGCCCCGTGCCCCATAGTGGGATGGGGAGGATCTGGGTATCACTCAAAACCCGTGCTCCAGACCCGTGCCCCGTTTTATATATTAAATTTGAATATACATATATTACACAAATACCTATAAATATGCATAAGTATTATATAATATATTTTTCATATCTATTAATATATATAATATATAAATAGCAATAATTTAATTTTATAGATATCTTTTATATCATATATATGGAATTTATTATGTGTTATTTTTAAAATAACAAATATTATATTTAAAATAGGTCGTCCCGTGTCCCGCCCCGTGCTCCACACGGGTCGGGTCGGGTCGCCCCGCCCCGTTTAAGGAATGGGGCGGGCCTAGGTATCTAAGTACTCGTCCCATCCTGTCCCGACCCATTATCATCCCTAATTTGTTCACTTATCTTCTGCATTATTATTCCTCTGTTTCTATTTATTTTTCAACAAATTGATATCCAAATTCAACCCAAATCTACCAAAATCATATCCAATAATCGGTTTATTTCCCTCAATTAAGAAAAAAGGTTATAGATTTGTGCAATGGATAATTTGTGAATTAGTGGTTTGAGTAGTTGGAATAAAATTTTATGTACAATTTAGCCCCCATAATTTTTATTGAGAATTAAAAGTTTAATATAACACCATGCATATTAACACACATATATATACGAGTACTAGTACAGAACACGCGTACCACGCGGGAATTTATATTAATATTTCTTGAAGAAATATCTTTATTGAAGAAATGGAAAATGTTAGTGTAAAGTGTAAAGTATTTTAATGGGGAATAATTCGAGTAGCATTGAATAATATTAAATCAATAAATTTCATTTATAAAAACTCTAATGTCTAGACTCCATATAAAACCTATGAATGCAAATCGTAAAGAATTCCTGATGTGGCACATATGTCTAATTAAAATCCTTTCAAGTTCCACATTAAAAATCAAAGATATTACACTTTTTTATTTATAAAGTTAGACACCCTAACAAATGTTAAGTGCAAAATTATAGTAAACAGTGCACACTATTTGGCATTTGTTTGAACGTCGTTAATGATATATGCATGTCAAGATTAGAACTGAACTTATAAATTAAATTCCATTTATTTTATCAAATAGTTTTCAGCTAATGTCCGTTGAACCAACATCGAGAATGATATCCACTACCTAGTACCTACAAATTGTACAATTGGTGGAACGAATTATAACAGAATAACAAACCCCTTTAAATATATTCACTGTTTTTTTGTATAAATCTCCAAAAATTTGAGTTCATCAATAACCAACAGGGTCATGTGTTTTAAATTTTAATTAAAATTAGCTTCATTTGCTGACTTCACGTTATCTATACACATACGATGCACTACCATTGTTTATCGTATCATCAATCTTACCGCACTTTAATGTAAAACTGTCCATAATATCATAGGCTTGAATGTACTTGGGATTCAAATTCTACCCCATATTGTATTCTAGTTAAGATAATTATTTATACTTAAAAAAAGGATAAAAAATAAATTACGTAAAATCATTACCATCCTAAAAATTGGTATTTCTTGTTGTACTATATTTTGTGCAGCAATACTTCTCCCAACAAAACCTATAATATATATATATATATATACGTGTGTGTGTGTGTGTGTGTGTGTGTGTGTATATGTACTTAAAATCATATAATATAAATTATAGTGCTAAACCTGCGAAAATCGCGGACCGGAAGTAAACTTTTATGTAAAATTGTTGAATTTTAATGTAATTTGTTTGTTTAAATTTTTTTAAGTAACCTAAACATTTATAATACGTAGTACCATTATTTTAAATTGTAATTTTAACACATTTGTTCGACAGATAATCGTAGGACTAACCAAATATTTTTCATATCTTATAATGACATGAGACCAAAAGATTTAATTTGGAAACAACTATCCCTGATTCTTTGCGGATTAATTTTAGCAGTTTGATTTTTGAATTTTTGTTTCCACCATTTTATTCATCACTATCTACAAAAAAGGTGAAAACATGAAACTATTTCAAATTTTATAGTGATCAAAAAGAGGAATGCATATTTAAATTATTGAATTGACTTAATATAATTCTGTTGTAATATTGTAGATATCATTCGCATGGACCCAATCGTTATAACGATCGATTTTAAGACAATTCTTGATGAACTACTCACAAGATTGGGTTTCCAAGAGGCCGCATACGAGACTGAGAATGTAGGATGTTTTCCAGCATTTGCTTGTACTATTCGTTTTTGTCACAATAATGATATGCAAATTATTCGTGGAGAAGAAGAAGGTACGTTCGCAGAAGCCGAGAATATTGCTGCGTATCGCACTATAAAATTTTTTAAGGGACTATATAATATTAGGATCGTAGACTATCATTACTATTAGATTTTAATAATTTGTAATGAAATTAACCAAATTATGGTACATCTGCTGGAATTTCCACACAAAACTAAGGAATAATGACATACATTTTGCATCAACAGCAATATCTCTAATTTCGAAATCTAGACGACGGCTATTGTTGTTATGAATTTGCTTGTTTCGTGTATGTTTTTTTATTATGTGTTAATTTTATATTTTTTATTATATAAGATTGTACCATTGTTTTGTGAAACTTAATTTAATATGTATGATTGTATCAAATTATTTTATTTAATATTTTACTATCATTTTTAGTGCATATATATATATAATTGAATTATATAATTTTTTCACATATTCATGGACTAATAAATGCAAAATGCACCACACAGTCATACTCAAGGAAAAGATTTACATCCACAACTCATTATCATGTATCTTTTGAATTTTGAAATCAGGATGTATATACAAATGTATTATCAATTGGTTAATGAATGATCGTCCTCTGAAATAAAATCGTTGTTTATCTGGATTCAATGCATCGTACCATTGTGTTATAATAGTAAAAAAAAAAAAGTATAGTATCATTTTATTTCACATGACTAATATAATATCGTGTAACAAACATTACTTCCGTACACCTTGTATGGAAATATAAAAAATAAGTTCCTAATAGAGCTGTAATTAATCATGTTACAACATAGTATCAAATAAGGAATAACGCATATACATTTGATTAAATGGAAGAGACATTTTTTTAAATTTAGAATTCCTATTTTAGGATAATTATTCTAGATTGAGATGGAGGTTGAATGATTGCAAAAAATCGGATGAAATCTGCAATAAGTGAGTAATATTCTAAGTGAGTATTCATATAATATAATTTTATTTATATAATTCCATGTAACATTACATATCCAAGGTCATGTTGGGAAAATAGGGGTGCCCGGAATCTATTCGGGATGAAATTTAAATACGAATTTAAATACAATTATTACTAGCATGAATTAATCCTAATTAATTCAAATAATAATTCCAACAATAATTTTTATCATCATGCATGTTGAATTAATTCACATAAAATCTATGGCGGAATAAACAAGAAATTATGTGACTTACGTACCTCTCGTAGAACTGGCCTTTGAATAAAACGGGACAAACACGAACACGCTTTATCAACCCAAAAGCCTTCTCAAGTATTTCCCTTTCGCCTTACTTGATCACCGGTGGGAGATGCTTTCAAGTAATTTAAATAACTAAGGAAAAAGAAAAATATTGTTGCTGATTTTTTTTCAACACTGTGAAACTGTAAACTGGAGATGAAATAATCATCCCCTACTTATAGGACAAGGGATTTTCGAAATTTTCATATATTTTAGAGGTGGAGAAAATCTTTTCTTAGCCTCTAAGAAATCTTGAATATATCCCATATATTCTTTTCTCCATAATAAAATATTCCACAAAAATCTCAACCTCCTCCTAATAAGCATATTTTCGAAAAAAATTAAAGAAAGAATCCAAGATTTGGATCTTCTTGAATATATGAGATAATCTTGTATTCCAAGAATACTTATCTTCCATAATATCTTTCTAAGAAAATCAACAAGATCTTTTATTTCTCCTAATATATCTTTTTCGAAATATCATGAAAAAATCAGCAAATATATTTTCTTTTATTTTAATCACCTTATCATTATTGGGCTACTTAATTGGGCTACTTGAGGGGCCTTAAGGAGAATTAAGATTGGACCTCCTAATGGACTTCTGAATTTCAATATTGAGCCCCAATATAATTCAATCCATTAATATTAATTATTACCACTAATAAATTAATATTGCACTATCCATCTTAATCCATATTACGATAATATGGGCTCCCGGTTATTTTTTCCCGCGTTTAAGATTATCAAGTCCATTAATTAATTAAGCTTCTGAATAGCTCTAAATTAATTAATATATTTCACCTTGGAGTAAAGACAGCTCAACATTATTATTCGTACCGAAGAAACTAATTCTTCACTTGCAAGATTTGGTACAATAAAACTTCTGAGCCCACCAAGGGGACTAATCACACGAGCCGTACTCGCACGCGTTTCTCCGTATTAAATCTTAGCAACCGTCGTATGATTAATATTACTGCCCAAGACACAAAGTTCGAAGTCACAATGATTCTCACCCAACATGAATCAAAGCAGTAACTATTAAGCACACACGGTCCTATTTAAGGGACGGAGATTAAGAAATCAACAACCACTGAGGTTTAATTCTTCACATTTCAGAACAGAAGAATTTATCCTCGCTGTAGGTCCTCTTCAACACATACTAAATGTGCTAGTGCAATCTCTTAGTCAAGACAGACCAATCTGAGCCTTACACATCGACCTTTCACGGCGGATTGTTCAATTCCACCTGGGTCGTGAAATTGTACGTTTAGTTACAAGTAAACTGTTAATGTTGTCTTCCGTGATCGGGTATCACCACATTAACTACAATGTAACATGTACTATATATTGAACGGTTTGCAATAGAAATTCAACATTCAATCATAACTAAAGCAAATGTGATAAAAGAATTATTCTCATAAAACGAGTGTTTGATACACGAGTTATACAAAGTAAAAGTATACTTTCACGTATAACTCCAACAATCTCCCACTTATACTTAAAGTCTGCTTTTAGTATACATCACGCATGTCTTAGTGTAGTAGCTCTCCGTGACATCTCATGTCAACCTACACTAACCTAATAATTCCTCCCACTTATACTTAAAGCAGATTGGCAATAGTCTTGACTCCCATTCCATCCACATGTCTCTCGAATGTATTCAGAGGCAGACCCTTTGTGAATGGATATACTAGGTTGTCCTCCGACATTTATCTTTGCCACCTCTTTATCTCCTCTCTTAACGATTTCTCGTATAAGATGGTGTTTTTCTTTCAATGTGTTTGCTGGCCTTGTGGGCTCTCGGTTCCCTTGAATTTGCAACTGCTCCGGCACAATGATTGTGATGGGCAAATTCGGAACAACGTCCAAGTCCACTAAGAAGTACTTGAGCCAAACCGCTTCTTTCGCTGCTTCACAAGCAATTACTTATTCGGCTTTCATGGTCGAATCGGCGATGCATTTCTGCAAATCGATTCTCCATGTCATGGCTCCTTCTCCCATGCAAAACACACTACCCGGGGTAGGTATTTTGGAGTCTATGTCTGATTGGAAATTTGAGTCCGTGTATCCCATGGGAATTAGATTGTCTGATTGTTAAATCAGCATTCCATATTAAGTTCTTTTCAGAAACAAAAGAACGCATTTAATTGCAATCTAATGTGCTTTCCCGGGGTTACTTTGATATCTTGCCATCATGCCCACGGCAAAGCAGATATCCGGTCTCGTACACAACGTTGCATACATAAGACTTCCTACGTCCGAAACGTACGGAACGTCTTTTATGTCATCTATCTCCACTTGCGTCTTAGGGCATATTTCTTTGGATAGATGGATTCCGTGCCTACAAGGTACAAAACCTTTCTTGGAATCTTGCACGCTGATATGCTTCAAAACAGTGGCTTTGTATGAAACTTGCGATAAGCCCAACATCTTCCTCTTGCGATCTCGAGTGAACTTGATCCCAAGGATGTGACCGGCTTTTCCCTAAGTCCTTCATATCAAACTGATTTGACAGCCATACCCTTACGTCTGACAATACCTTTACATTGTTTCCAATGAGCAGAATATCGTCTACGTATAATACTAAGAATACCACCGCAGTTCCGTCACATCTTTTGTACACACAACTTTCGAACTTGTTTTGATCACAAACCCATAAGACTTAATTAATTGATCAAAACACTTGTTCCAAGTACGCGATGCTTGCTTAAGTCCATAAATGGATCTCTTAAGCTTGCATACGAGGTGCTCTTGGCCTTTTTCAACGAAACCTTTGGGATGTTGCATATAGATCCCATCAAGACTTCCGTTAAGGAAAGCTGTCTTGACATCCATTTGCCAGATCTCGTAATCTAAGTGCGCAGCGATCGACAAGAGAATACAGATGGACTTAAGCATAGCTACAGGCCACAGGCCACAAGCCTTGCTTTGAAGGTCTCTACCCTTCCGTCCGGTCCTCTTTTCCTCTTGTACACCCACTTGCATCCAATGGGCTCTACCCCATTAGGTGGATCAACCAACTCCCACACTTGATTATAATCCATCGAACCCACCTCGGTTTCCATTGTGGTTTGCCACACTTCCGCGTCTTTGTCTTGGATTACTGATTAGGCGTGAAATTGTTATGTTTTGGAGCCCAATTTACTCATGTTTTGAGTGTTTTCGATTAGTGCTTAGAGTCAAATGAGCATCATTTCTATACATTTATAAATTTGTCTCTTTGATGCACATAGGTGAATAGAGGACGACCGCATCACTCAATAACAATTAGTAGTCTTAACGAGAGGGTTTAGGAAAGGTTAATTCATCTACCGGTTTAGCGAAGGAGGACGACCGCATCACCTTAGTTAAATTAGGGTCTCATTAATTGAGCACAATCCATTAACTTGTTAGTGGATTAGTGAAGTCGAGTGTTAGGGTAAAGTATTAGGGTTTAGAATCTTGAGCTTTCACCTTGCATTCTTTTACTTAGGTTAATTCTTGGTTGTCACAATTACTTTGATTATGTACCTGCTCCGTTAGTATACGTAGGGATTCCTAACCTGAGCATCATCATCTCATATCTGAAAAACACTTTAGATACTTAATTCAATTTTCCTTTTGCATTAGTAGAGTAATTTAGTTTAGATTATTTTCTCTTTTCAAAAACCAAAAAAACATTACACTCATATTAACTACGACGCGTAGATCTTCAGGGATCTATTCGCATATACACCATTCCTAGGGTTCGATAATACTTGGTCCCTATACTTGCCCATACTACAGTGAACCCGTTCTCTTGCGGGGTAGCTACTAGTAGAAGCTAGTGTAGTCGCTTCAAGTCAATGGCGCCGTTGCCGGGGATGGCGTTATATGCTCTTTGAATAGGACTTGTCGATAGCTTAGTAGTTAGTAGTGAGTGCCTATTTTCTGTTTTTATTTCTTTTTGTTATTTTTATTTATTCGGCAGTTGCGTTTTGATCCATCTGCTAGTGTGTCAGGTTTATGAGAACACGCTCACAAGGCAACACGAGCGAAGAGAGAATACCGTTGGACCCCGAGACAATAGCTAGAAGGAACCGAGCTTACTTGAGAAGAATGAACGCAGCCGACTTAGGGAAGGGACCAATGGACCTCAATAATGAGTTGGACGATGCTGCCAACGATTTCAATCAGGCAGTAGACCGGGTTGATGGCTCTGGAGGGAGTGGTGGTCAGAATCAAGACCAGTTCGTAGATAGTAGTAGCCAGAACCCGGTTGCACAAAATATAAACAATCCAGCTCAGAATCTTGACCCAAATACTCTGAACAACCCTGCTTACCCACAAAACCCGAATAACCCTTTCCACAACCCAGCATACCAACATTACCCATACCCACCATACCCTTATCCGCCTTACCCGTATCCTCCACCTCCTGTTTATAACCAACCACCTGTGTACCAACAACCTCCAGTTCAAAACATACCAGCACCACCTGTCGCTCCTCAGCCTGCGCCCCAGAACGCAGATCAGAATATGGCAATTCGGGGCAGGTTCGCGGCACAACCGCAGAGGTACTACGATGGAGTGGCCTTACCTCCAGTTGAGGTCAATAACTTTTCAATTTCTCCAGGAATTCTCAAGCTGCTGACCGAGAATCAGTTCAAAGGGGTGATCGGGAAGGAGAATCCTCACACACATCTGAGGAGCTTTCTCATGATAGCCTCCACATTTAATTATAATGGCATGTCTGAAGATGCCAAGAGGCTTAGGCTGTTCCCATTCTCATTGACGGGAATAGCCAAGGAGTGGTACGATAATACGCTCCCGCGGGGAGGTATTACCACTTGGGCCGAGCTCGAGCGTCTGTTCCTCGAGCGATTCTACCCTCCATCTAGGACGATCAAGGCTAGAATTGAGATCTCGTCCTTTCGCCAGAAGTCTGGAGAGGATTTACGCCAAGCGTGGGAGAGATACTCAAACATGCTGATTGAGTGCCCGCAGCACGGGTACAATGAGGGGGATATTATGGCATTCTTCTACAGTGGTGCCAACAAGACGGGGCAAGACCATTTAGACGCCTGTGCGGGTGGAGCATTCCTCAATCAAGGCATAGAGAGGTGTAGAGAGATCGTTGACAACATTGTCACGAATACCGGTGCTTGGGGTGTGGATGCAGATTTGCAAAGAGTGCATCAGGTGGAAGAGGGAGAAGGAACGAGAAGGCTACTGATGGCCATGATGGAAAAGATCAACAACCTCGAGTTGGGGAAGAGTTTGGGTGGAGAGCATGGAGTGGAGAATGAGAGAGTAGACCAGCCCAGTGGACAGCAAGAGGTAGCCAATTACATGGGAGGTCCTTATTACAATCAGAATGGCTACCAAGGTGGAAACCAGTATGGAAGACCTTCTTATGGTCAACCATTTGTACCTCCAGGCCCACAACCGCCTCAAAATCAATGGAGGAACACACAAGGAGTTCAAGGAGGCCAGCAGCTTCCTCAAAACACATGGAGGAAGAATGATAATTTTTCTTATGCTAACCCAAAAGCTGGTGTTACTGTTCCTGCAGGTGTTGATCCGGGGTCTAAACCTCCTGGTGGAGAAGGCGGTGCATCAACCGAGGAGATGTTGAGAGCGATCCTTCAGAAGGTGGAAGAAGGGAGCAAGCGGTTGTCATCCTTGGAGTATGATGTGAAGGAGTTGCATAAGAAGGGTGATCATCGTGATCAAGAGCTCCAGAAGATGAACGTTGAGTGGACTAGAACTCAACAAGAGAACAATCGAAGGTTCACCTCTTTAGAGCTCCAGATGAGCCAAATTGCAAAGTCCGTGAATAGAATGCCGGAGGGGAACTCAAAAGAGCAGTGCAAGGCGATCCAGCTGAGAAGTGGAACCAACTACGAAGGTCCCGAGATGCCTGCTGATTCTGAGACGCCCCAAGAAGAGATTGAGCCTAAAGGAGATGAAGTTGAGAAGAGTGAGAGAGTTCCTAAGTGGAAAAAGGCAAAGGAAGCAAGGGAGAAAGTGAAAGAAACAGAAAGAGATGAGTGGGGGGTACCCAAATCTGTGATACCCGTCCCGTATCCACAACGCTTCATGAAAAAGAAGCTTGATGAAAAATTCGCTAAGTTCCTTGATGTTTTTAAACAATTGCATATTAACATTCCCTTTTATGATGCTTTGGAACAGATGCCGCACTATGCGAAGTTTTTGAAGGACTTGATTGCAAAAAGACGGCGAGTGGATGAGCCGAAGTTGGTGCAGCTGAACCACGAGGTGAGTGCATTAGTGCACAAGGCGCTTCCACCGAAGCTGAAGGATCCCGGAAGCTTCACCATCCTATGTGACATTGGGAACGGGATCAAGAAGGGAGCGTTGTGCGACCTCGGGGCAAGCATCAATCTCATGCCCTTGTCGCTTTTCAAGAAGTTGGAAGGTGTTGAACTCCAACCCACAATGATGACGCTTCAACTTGCCGATCGGTCTATTACTCGACCTCAAGGTGTTGTTGAAGACGTCCTAGTGAGAGTTGGAGATCACATCTTTCCAGCCGACTTTGTAGTGCTAGAGATGGAGGAAGATGAGCATGTTCCATTGATCTTGGGAAGACCGTTCTTAGCTACGGCGGGGATGGTGCTAGACGTGGCGAATGGGAAGATCACGTTGAAGGTTGATAATCAAGAAGTGAAGATCTCCCTATATGAAGCCATGAAACACCCGAGGGAGGATGAGAGCTTGTATTGCATGGATGCAATTGATCCTCGTGTTGAAGACACGCATTCTCTCCCTAATCCTTCTCATATTCATGATTTTGCTAGTCCTTCAATTGATAATTTAATCCATGAGCATTATGTTCTTGATTATGTTGATAGGGATAAAGTGAAGAAGTTGAAGGATGGAGAGGTGAAGAAAGTGGACGTGGTCCAGCTAGAAGGGAAAGGAGGAGTTGAGAAGAAAAAGTCTAAACTCAAGAAATTGTTTAATAAGACTCCTCCAGATAGAGGCAAGAAGGAGTTGAGACCCATAACACTTGGGGATGAGAAAAGAGGAAAGGAACTCATGATGGAGGGGCATCAAGGAAAGAAGTTCAAACACCACTCTTATGAGAGTAAGGGAGGTAAATTTGAGTATGATGTCCCATAAGCTCCTTTGAGCTTGGTCCGGCATGAGGACCTTAAAAATAGCGCTGAATGGGAGGCAACCCATTTTTATTTGCTTTCATTTATTTTTAGTGTTTTTTTTTTTATATTATTAGGGAGTATTGTGAATCGTATGTTTAACCTCGTACGTGAGAATTTTATTTTGTAGGCTTGTCTCGAAAGGAGTAAAGGTATCATGGAGTTATTTAGATTGAAGGAACCAACTTGAGACAAAGGAGTGTGCAAAGCTAGTGAGAGAAACTGAATTGTTCGGTTGAGGTAACCCACAACCCCAAACTTAGACCTCTAGCAAGGTCGAAGTTTGGGGGGGTGGAGATTTTTATGTTTCTTGTTACATTGCACATGCATGCACCCCTTATCTTTGAGTTGAGTTAGTTATTTGGTGCCTTGAGATGCTCCTTGGGCTATTATTAATTTGTTTTGTTACTCAATATTTTATGCCTATCAATCACCTTATGCTTGTTGATTGCTATCTTTGAGTATGATGTGATGAGTAGGGTGAATTGTGAGGCTGAGTTAGGAGTTTTCTTGTGTGAGTGTTTGAGTTTGAGCTGAGTTGAGAAAGAACTTGTATGCTTATGAGTTTTCTTTTGAGTACTTGTGTGATGAGAGTGAGAATTTACTAGGACTAGCATGGATGGAAAAGTCGTGAGCTTTTGAGCCTTATGAGATTTTGATGCATGATTTAATCTCTTCGTTTGTGAGTGGATCGTCACCCTAGAAGATGCTAGAACTTGCATGTGCTCTTGCTTCTAGATTGTGTCTAGTTTGATATGCCGAATAGGATCTTAGGCCATTTTTGATTTGAATAAGTCACTTAGCCAAAATTTTCCTTACCAAGGACATTGATCCCTTGTTAGCCCCTTTGAGCCTAGAGCCTATTCTATTTGCTAGCACATATGAACACTATTCCAATTCCTAAACCTTTTTGTCCCAATTTGAGTGGAGAATAGGAAAGTGTGAATATGAAGGGAGTGAATTGAGTTGAAAAAGGAAAAGGATTTTTGTTGAGTGAATATGAGAAGAAGGAGTGATGAGATTTGAGTTGTGGGAAAGAAAAAAAAAATTTGAGAATGAGCAAAAGAAAAAAAATGAGCTCATGTGTTTGTGCGAAAAAGAAAAAAAAAATGATGAAGTGTTTGAAAAAGTGAAAAAAGAGAGAAAGAAAAAAATTGAAGTGTTGAGAGAATTGAAAGCGAAAGTGTAGTGATTAAATATGTTTGAAGTAGATCGTTTTTAATCTCGAGGTACCGAAGTTTTGAATTTCTATTCTCCATTCACTTGAGTCACTTTACCATATTGTTATCCCACCTGTCCAAAGAGCCTACATTACAACCTTTTGAAAGTCCTTTTTGATTCGGTATTGATTTCTAGAGTATGGTCGAAGTTGAGAGCATTTACAAGCCTATGGCTACCAATTTGTGTGATTGATTGATTGAGTGAGTCCCTTTATCATTGTTATACACTTGTGAGGGAGTTAAACACATCGTTGAGTGCACATCCATGCTTGATCCTGGTGCTTCTTAGTATTGTTGCATGAGTTCGATAAAAGGAATTGAGTGAGTATACGGGTGATTGACTTTTGAAGCTCGAGTTCAATTACTTGCATGATTTGATTCTTGATTCATTCCTAACAATTTCACTTGACTTATTATTTCGTTGCTTGAGGACAAGCAACATGGTAAGTTTGGGGGGGTTGATTAGGCGTGAAATTGTTATGTTTTGGAGCCCAATTTACTCATGTTTTGAGTGTTTTCGATTAGTGCTTAGAGTCAAATGAGCATCATTTCTATACATTTATAAATTTGTCTCTTTGATGCACATAGGTGAATAGAGGACGACCGCATCACTCAATAACAATTAGTAGTCTTAACGAGAGGGTTTAGGAAAGGTTAATTCATCTACCGGTTTAGCGAAGGAGGACGACCGCATCACCTTAGTTAAATTAGGGTCTCATTAATTGAGCACAATCCATTAACTTGTTAGTGGATTAGTGAAGTCGAGTGTTAGGGTAAAGTATTAGGGTTTAGAATCTTGAGCTTTCACCTTGCATTCTTTTACTTAGGTTAATTCTTGGTTGTCACAATTACTTTGATTATGTACCTGCTCCGTTAGTATACGTAGGGATTCCTAACCTGAGCATCATCATCTCATATCTGAAAAACACTTTAGATACTTAATTCAATTTTCCTTTTGCATTAGTAGAGTAATTTAGTTTAGATTATTTTCTCTTTTCAAAAACCAAAAAAACATTACACTCATATTAACTACGACGCGTAGATCTTCAGGGATCTATTCGCATATACACCATTCCTAGGGTTCGATAATACTTGGTCCCTATACTTGCCCATACTACAGTGAACCCGTTCTCTTGCGGGGTAGCTACTAGTAGAAGCTAGTGTAGTCGCTTCAAGTCAATTACCTCGTCGTACGTTCATGGGTCTGACTCATCGCCGGGAATCAAATCCGAAGATTCTCCAATTCCCATGAATCTCTCGGGTTGCCTTGCAATCCTCCCACTACGACGGGGTTCCGGTTGTGAAGGTATGGCGTGTGGTATATCATCTTGTATACTTGGTATAGGAGTTTGCCCTCTTAACTCGTCTAAGGTAATCTCACTTCTGGGCTTTCTTTTGTTCATATAGTCTTCCTCCAAGAATTTAAAGTGCGAACTAATCACGGTCTTTTAATCCTTGAGACTATAGAACATACACCCTTTCGTTCCCATGGGATATCCTATAAACAACCTTAATTCCGAACATGGATCCAATTTACCGGCTTCCTTGTCTAGCACGTATGCCGGACAACCCCAAATCTGTAAGTGTCTTAGACTGGGCTTGCGCCCCGGTCCACAATTCCATTGGGGTTTTAGGAACCAATTTGGATGGCACCAAGTTTAGAATATAAGTCATTGTTTCCAAGGCGTTACCCCAAAACGACTTGGGTAAATCCGAATAACTCATCATGGATCTGACTATTTCTAAAAGAGTCTGGCTCCTTCGTTCCGCCACACCGTTCTATTGAGGGGTTCCCGATGTGGTCAACAGGGATACAATCCCTTCTTCCGATAGGTAGTTCAAGAATTCATTGCTAAGGTATTCGCCTCCACGAACAAATCATAGAGACTTGATACTTCTTTCCCTATGCATCATAAGGTAGATGTATCCCTATCTTGAGTAATCATCAAATTACTCATACCTCTTCTTGCTATGATCGTCATTGAACCACACATATCGGTGTGAACGAGTTCTAACACTTCCGTAGTTCTATTCCCCTTGGCTTCAAATGCCCTCTTGATCATTTTACCCTCTAAACAGGATTCACAAGTTGGAAACGGTTCGACTTGGAATGATTCCAAGGATCCGTCTTTCACCAATCTCTCTATCCGCTTTAGATTAATATGACCTAGTCTAAGATGCCATAGAAGTGTTTCGTTCATCTCCGAAGAACGCTTTCTTTTACTACTCGAAATAATCGATGTGTTATTAGATTCAATTTTGTGAGTGGTGTGCCCAAATAATGATATAAAGATCATCCATTGAAGTTCCGGAACAGATAAACTCATCGTTTCAAGCAATAATAACATCCTTATTAAAAGAAACTGAGTATCTATTCAAACAGTTTAGAAACTGAAGGTTGAGTTCTTTCTAAACTAGGAACATGAGGAACGTCTCTCAAGACCATAACTCTATCTTCACAAGATAGGCGCACTTCTCCCACTGCTTCAGCTGCCACTCTCGTAGCATTGCCCGATGTGATGGGGATCCCACTTCCGTTAAGTCGTCGGGTTAGCTTAAACCCATGAAACAAATGTGATCAGTAGCTTTCATATCCACTATCCTTGAATAGACAGCATACACCACTTCACAAGTTTTGACGACTAAGGTGTGTGAATTACCTAACTTGCCTAGCCTCTTAGGCTTGGAACAGGCAGACCTTCATTGTCCTCTCTCACCGCAACTAAAACACTTCCCCTTCGATGCTTGCCTTTGCATTTGCCTTTCGCAACAATTGGATTTGCTTGGATCCGGCCTTTGGTTCTCTTCCTCTTTTTCCCTCCCTTGGGACCAAAAGAGGTAGACGAACCATTAGCCACCATAGCACTAGACTGGTGCTCCATTATCACCTCCACCGAAACTAAAGCTTGCAAGAGCTCGGGCAAACGACTTGTCCGTTCATTCATCTGACAGTTCAGATGAAACTACTCAAAGCTTCTCAGTAGGGAATGGTATATGAAATCAATCAAAATCCGCACCAAGTACTTCCAACTTGTTAAGGTATGCCATTATCTCGAGAACGTGCTCCCTCACGGGCGTTCCTTCCACCATTTCCAACTTGACCGAGTCATGTTTGGTGAACTGATTAGTCATGGGATTCTGATGTGAAAACATCTCTTCAAGGTGTTCCATGATTTCAACAGCGGATACAATGTCTTCATGAACGCGCCTCAAATCCTCAGACAGATATGTCAAGATGATGCACTTCATTCATTGTCACGCTTCCGATCATAAACTGCCTCTTCCCATTGCTTGACTTATCATTAGGCTTGCCGGGTATATTAACATAAATAACCCAATTGTGTTTTCGTGCAGTAAGGACAAATTTAAAAAAAACATTTCCAATCGATATAATTTTCTCCAAAAGGTTTATTAACTTTAAGTATATTAAACAGTGGATTAAAAGGTTGCGACATGATGAAATGAGAATAAAACATACATTCATATCAATATCTAGAAAAATATGAAATTATCACATAATTCGATCACATCAATTATATTGAAACCTTAAAACAATATAATCATGCATCAGCCAACATCTCGAAATAATTTAAATGCGCCACGAGGGGTGGTCTATACATTTAAATACATTCAAGCGGATCACAAACTTAAAAGTTACAAATCCTTAATTCAAAATTAATAGTTGGCTCCCACTTTGACCACATAGAAATTGACAGGGACTCCGAGGGGAGTAAGTTAATATCAATTTCCTAGGCCTAAGTAATAACCATAATTAAATACAGGATTATTATTTCGCTTTGAGCAAGCCACTCGTGGTGAGGGTCAATACCGCCACTAGTAATAATCCACAATCATCCTTTCGGAATTTATTCATGTGAAATCCGTTCTTTTGGCCGATCCGAGGGGGAAATGTATTCCAAAAGAACTTCACAAATAAATAAATTATGGAGGCCAAAATAATCCAATTTTAATATCCGGAATAAAATTGCGATTATAAAAACATACTTAGTAATTTTCGAAAGTAAGGTTTTTCTTGGACAATTAAATTCATGCAAACACATATTAACAAATAATAATAAGTGCACGAAATAAAACATCCATCAAAACAAAATTAAACACATTGGAGCACTCAAATCCAATTGTCACGGTTTAATTTCTTCACGTCTTGATGCGAAAAATCGTCCTTGTTGCTTTCCGACGTTCATCTCGACGTGCTCCCACTCGAACAGCAACACTTCTTCAAAAACAGCATCGTTTGGGGTTCAGGACGACGTTTAAAATCACACGAAAAGAAACACGAACCGAAAAAATTCCACGGCCTGAGATACAGCGCGCGTCGGCCCATGAAGTGGGCCCGCGCACTTCCCGGTCCGAGAAGCGCTGAAACGCTGCCCGAGGCGCGCCGAAGCGCAGCCCCGAGGCGCACCCGAGGTGCTGCACGGAGGCGCGCCGAGGCGCACCCGAGGCGCCCCGAGACGCTGCAGCCCGCGCCCGAGGCACACCCACGCGTGCGCGCGGCGCCGTGCCCCCGTTGCGCACGGCGTGCGCCGTGCACCCCCGTGCGCCATTTTTTCGTTGTTCGTCCTCGTTTTCTTCACCCATTGCATGATTTTACGTCCATACACGCGCCACGCTTGTATGCGTCGTCCGGGTACGCCGTTTTTAATTCTTCGTTCTTCGTCACGATCCGGTTACAATTTATTTTTACAAAAAAAATAAATACAAGATCTAGACTAGTCTATTACAATGATCGAATCAAAATAAAAACAATTAATCTACTCGTGGATTTTCTCACGAGAAAAATGAATTCGAACGAATCGAATTAAAAAACAATTAATTCACACGCATGAAAAAATATCAACATTAAAAACCATGACAATTGGATACCTGCAAAAAAGATCTAGCAATTCTACTATCCAATTTCAATTTAATGTTAAACAATTTAAATTCCAATTTAAAGATCAGAGCCCAAAACCGTGGCTCTGATACCAGTTGTTGGGAAAATAGGGGTGCCCGGAATCTATTCGGGATGAAATTTAAATACGAATTTAAATACAATTATTACTAGCATGAATTAATCCTAATTAATTCAAATAATAATTCCAACAACAATTTTTATCATCATGCATGTTGAATTAATTCACATAAAATCTATGGCGGAATAAACAAGAAATTATGTGACTTACGTACCTCTCGTAGAACTGGCCTTTGAATAAAACGGGACAAACACGAACACGCTTTATCAACCCAAAAGCCTTCTCAAGTATTTCCCTTTCGCCTTACTTGATCACCGGTGGGAGATGCTTTCAAGTAATTTAAATAACTAAGGAAAAAGAAAAATATTGTTGCTGATTTTTTTTCAACACTGTGAAACTGTAAACTGGAGATGAAATAATCATCCCCTACTTATAGGACAAGGGATTTTCGAAATTTTCATATATTTTAGAGGTGGAGAAAATCTTTTCTTAGCCTCTAAGAAATCTTGAATATATCCCATATATTCTTTTCTCCATAATAAAATATTCCACAAAAATCTCAACCTCCTCCTAATAAGCATATTTTCGAAAAAAATTAAAGAAAGAATCCAAGATTTGGATCTTCTTGAATATATGAGATAATCTTGTATTCCAAGAATACTTATCTTCCATAATATCTTTCCAAGAAAATCAACAAGATCTTTTATTTCTCCTAATATATCTTTTTCGAAATATCATGAAAAAATCAGCAAATATATTTTCTTTTATTTTAATCACCTTATCATTATTGGGCTACTTAATTGGGCTACTTGAGGGGCCTTAAGGAGAATTAAGATTGGACCTCCTAATGGACTTCTGAATTTCAATATTGAGCCCCAATATAATTCAATCCATTAATATTAATTATTACCACTAATAAATTAATATTGCACTATCCATCTTAATCCATATTACGATAATATGGGCTCCCATTTATTTTTTCCCGCGTTTAAGATTATCAAGTCCATTAATTAATTAAGCTTCTGAATAGCTCTAAATTAATTAATATATTTCACCTTGGAGTAAAGACAGCTCAACATTATTATTCGTACCG
Source organism: Ballota nigra (assembly GCA_947034835.1). Classification (NCBI taxonomy): domain Eukaryota; kingdom Viridiplantae; phylum Streptophyta; class Magnoliopsida; order Lamiales; family Lamiaceae; genus Ballota; species Ballota nigra. The sequence continues at coordinate 41,027,930 of OX344723.1, read as the reverse complement.
AAGAAACTAATTCTTCACTTGCAAGATTTGGTACAATAAAACTTCTGAGCCCACCAAGGGGACTAATCACACGAGCCGTACTCGCACGCGTTTCTCCGTATTAAATCTTAGCAACCGTCGTATGATTAATATTACTGCCCAAGACACAAAGTTCGAAGTCACAATGATTCTCACCCAACATGAATCAAAGCAGTAACTATTAAGCACACACGGTCCTATTTAAGGGACGGAGATTAAGAAATCAACAACCACTGAGGTCTAATTCTTCACATTTCAGAACAGAAGAATTTATCCTCGCTGTAGGTCCTCTTCAACACATACTAAATGTGCTAGTGCAATCTCTTAGTCAAGACAGACCAATCTGAGCCTTACACATCGACCTTTCACGGCGGATTGTTCAATTCCACCTGGGTCGTGAAATTGTACGTTTAGTTACAAGTAAACTGTTAATGTTGTCTTCCGTGATCGGGTATCACCACATTAACTACAATGTAACATGTACTATATATTGAATGGTTTGCAATAGAAATTCAACATTCAATCATAACTAAAGCAAATGTGATAAAAGAATTATTCTCATAAAACGAGTGTTTGATACACGAGTTATACAAAGTAAAAGTATACTTTCACGTATAACTCCAACAGGTCAATGTTACAAATGATTAGATGTCCTTATTAATACCACAAACCACAACTCTCTAAAAAAAAATCAAATCCTAACCAGGCTCAAACGATCAATAATATCATCACCAATATCATCAGTAAAAAATATCCTCGTAGCATGAGGAACAACACCAAGACAAAGACCTAAAAAAAAAAAGTCACATCAAAGATTATATAAACATAAGAGCCGATATGTTTCAATATAAAATTTTCAATTAAGCAGAATCAACTGCATATAAATATATACCTCCACTGGAATTGAAAATTCTCGCATTCTGCACAATAATTGTTACGGGAGGTAATGGATCGTTGACAACAGACCTCACAAATTGATCGCATAATCCACCAACCAGAACACACTGCATTTCATGATCACTATACCCAAATAATAAATTAGACATTTCATACAATAACGGTGAAAAAAATAATCTTCATATACCTTTTGTCACGCAAATGCAAGCGAATAAATCTAACATAACCAGAAGTCGGCAGTTCAATAGTATTCACAGGACCGATGTGAACCAAAATGGCGCGCACATCTGAAATTTAACAAATTAATAAAAAAAATGAAACAATAGTAATAATAAAAAATAAAAGATGAATATAAAACCAGTACAAAAAAAATCTCACCGCGCAACACAGAAATATCAACGTCACCATTTTGAATGTCCTTAAAATCAATAAAATCAAAAGATGAATTAGTAATAGTGGACACAAAACACTGACGTAGCTCCGTCGAGGTAGTAAATTCAAGAGTATATTGATTATTCGTATACTTGACAATTCTATTATTTGGGACAACACCAAAACATGTGACGTAATATTCGTTGCCCTCGATAATAAAATTGTGATATCTCACGACCAAAATTGACAGAATATAGCAATAGATCCTTGTTCCCTGTATTAAAAATAAGATTGGATAAAAAATTAAGTTTAAAAAAAAGATTATAAACAATAGACCCATCTACCAAAAAAAAAAGACCAATAACCTGGGAGTCCATCATTAGTATATTCATGTTCTCGACGCCATTAGTTAACCATGTTTGCAGGATTCTAACATGGACGACCAAAGAACACAGGTCAGAAAGAAATAAAAAAAGTAATGGAGTAACCATGGCAAATGCATACAAAAAGACACAAACAGTAACTGATGCACTTTCTTGCAATGACCACCTATATATATAGCGAAAAATAATTACAATGGTGGAAACATAATAAAAACTAATAATTTTCAAGGTATTATCAAAGGAGAAAAATTAGCAAACCATTGAATTATTGAAATAAATAATAATTTATCAATTTAATCAAGGGATTGTGTAATTATTTAGATGAAACTACATACAAACTAATTTAAAAGTAGACATTATTAACTTCACATACAAATAATTATAATTTGTGTATAAGATATGTGAAGGCCTTGGTGCCATAAGTGTAAGATACTTTGAATCCTACAGTTGTCTCGCGAAATGGTAAGCGACCAATCATACTTTTTTTATTGTAATTAAATCAGACAAATTTTTTGGATGTAGTGGACCAAAATCAAATTATATCAATATATATATATATATATATCAAATTGCACAACAAATTTTGTTCCCAATCATTATTCATCACAAAGAATCCAAGAGATTTTTTAAACATGGTTGATTTCACATTTTTTGCAAAATTGGTCCCTTAATTTTAATTTTTATTGCCACCAAGGCCCTGGGCGATAATGTTCATGGCACAAAAATATAATTATGATTAAGATGGTTGAAATATAAATTCAAGTTGTTGCCAATAATTATTAAGCATTTTTATTTTTATTGATTGGGGTGTCAAATTCAATATATAAAGATAGTCTTGGTACAAAGGGAGCAATAATTGTAAAAATCCTGTACAACACTGGTGCTAATTTAGGAAATAATCAAAACCTCAATATTATGCATTAAAAATAAAGATATTTATAATTATTATGAGATAATGGATTTAAAAAAATGTCCACCAATCATAACTATATAAGTGTTAGACGTAGTTTACTCACCACCCTAAGTTGCTCGAAATTTTGTCCTTAAGACATGGATCCTAATATTTTTGTGGTTAATTTCAAGGTAATACTACACGACCTAGCGGTGAAGTGTGGCTATCTATGTGCTGCATATGAAACCTATGACATTAGTACAAACAAAGCTAAAAAATTTCAAACGGACGTCTACCTCCATGGTGCACACACTATTTGTAACATACATGGTCTTCTCTTCCATTCCATCGAAGAGGCTGTAAACGATGCTGCATATAGAGGAATTAAGTACCTGGAAGATCTTCATTCTATTCAAATTGTAGATGTTACATCTTATTAGCATCAAAAGTTGTAACAGTATATTTTAAAGCACTGAACTTTTTCTACCCGGGAAAAAAAATTTGTTCGGTGCCTGAATAAAAATTATTAAATGAATCCTGTTGAATGTAATGGAGGAGTCTACAATATAATCAAACACATATAGTATCCAAATTAAATTGATTTAACATCCCAAGTAATAGAAATGCTTAATAACTATTAGAGTTTAAAACAATTAATTGAGCTAGGTATAATTTATGAATCATTCCAATTAAAATCAAGGAATAAAAAATATGAAATGGATAAATTACAACCATTATCATTTGCAAGTATGAACACGTACAAATTTGGTGGACAAGTCCTTGATGCCAGATTTAAAAAAAAAAAGGACCAATTTTGCAAAATTTATTTAAAACTTATATTAACTCGGATCTAACACCCCAACTAATAAGAATAATTAATAAGTATTAATCTTTAAAACAAATAATGGACACCTCTATTGTTCAAATTAATTTAACGTATATTAAAGATACACTGCATCAGAAAAGTTGGGGTACACTTAGACAATCATGAAATCAACCACGTCAACTGAAAGATACATGCAACAATTAGGGCAATTAGGCTATATGGTATTGATTACAAATTTAATTACATTAAATATCATATTAATTTATAATTATGAAATTTCATGCATGGGAGTACATTCTTAGATTAATTCTAAGAATCAACTAATATCGAATTAAAAAGTTAAAAGACCATTTATTAAAATATTAAGGCAACCATAGGCATCTAAAAACATAAGCCACAATTAGGACAACTAAGTTATATTGCACAACCAATTAGGGCATTTAGGTTTAATGGTATACGTTACAATTCTTGTTGCATTAAATATCATATTAAAATAAAGAAAATTAAAGGATCAATTTATAGATCATGAAATCAACCACATCAATTGAAAGATACATGCAACAATTAGGGCATTTAGGCTATATGGTATTGATTACAAATTTAATTACATTAAATATCATATTAATTTATAATTAAGAAATTCCATGCATGTGAGTACATTCTTAGATTAATTCTAAGAATCAACTAATATCGAATTAAAAAGTTAAAGGACCATTTATTAAAATATTAAGGCAACCATAGTCATCTAAAAACACAAGCCACAATTAGTCTGACTAAGTTATATTGCACAACTAATTAAATTAAATATCGTATTAATTTTTAACTAACAAATTCCATGCATTATAATATACATTTTTAGATTAATCACCCTGTAGTGAACACAGTCGCCATGATATGAAGCCACAAAAGTTTCAATTCAAAAATCATGAAATCAACCATATTTATCGAAACATACACACAACAATTAGGGCAATTAGGTTATATGGGTTTGATTATAAATTTAATTACATTAAATATCATATTAATTTATAATTAATAAATTCCATGCATGAGAGTACTAAATATGTATTCTACTAAATGTGTAATTAATTATGTTTAAATATCCCAATAAATGGAGTTTAAGAGATAAATATCCTTGAATCCAATTTCATAAATAAAAAATTAAAGGACCAATTATTAAAATATGAAAGCAACCATATTCATTATAACTAAGAAATTCCATGCATGAGAGTACATTCTTAGATTAATTCCATTTAATATGTAATTAAGTATGTTTAAATATTTCAATAAATGTAGTTGAAGAGATAAATACCCTTGAATCAATTTACATAAAAATCAACTTATATGGAATTGAGTACATTCTTAGATTAATTCTACTAAATGTGTAATTAATTATGTTTAAATATCCCAATAAATGGAGTCTAAGAGATAAATATCCTTGAATCTAATTTACGTAAAAAAACAACTCATATTGAATTTAAGACCAATGACGTAAACACGATCGCCGAAGGCCTTGATGCCATAATTTAAAATTATATATATATATAAAATTAAAGGACCAATTATTAAAATAAGAAAGCAACCATATTCATTTACAAACATACGTCCTTGAATTCAATCGAGATAAAATTCAACTCAAAACGAATTAAAGGTCTCGATGACATAATTTTTTAAAAAATAAAAAAATAAAGGATCAATTTATAAATCATGAATTCAACCACATTCACTGAAACATACGGACTTGATTAGGGCAATTAGGGCAAAACTGAAGGCCAATTAGGTTTTATGGATTTGATTATAAATTTAATTACATTAAATATCATATTAATTTATAATTAATAAATTCCATGCATGAGAGTACATTCTTAGATAAATTCTACTAAATGTGTAATTAATTATGTTTAAATATCCCAATAAATGGAGTTTAAGAGATAAATATCCTTGAATCCAATTTCATAAATAAAAAATTAAAGGACCAATTATTAAAATATGAAAGCAACCATATTCATTTACAAACATACGCCACAATTAGGACAATTATAACTAAGAAATTCCATGCATGAGAGTACATTTTTAGATTAATTCCATTTAATATGTAATTAAGTGTGTTTAATATTTCAATAAATGTAGTTGAAGAGATAAATACCATTGAATCAAATTTACATAAAAATCAACTCATATGGAATTGAGTACATTCTTAGATTAATTATGCTAAATGTGTAATTAATTATGTTTAAATATCCCAATAAATGGAGTTTAAGAGATAAATATCCTTGAACCCAATTTACATAAAAATCAACTCATATTGAATTTAAGACCAATGACGTAAACACGATCGCCGAAGGACTTGATGTCATAATTTAAAATTTTATAAATAAAAAAATTAAAGGACCAATTATTAAAATATGAAAACAACCATATTCACTTACAAACATACGCCACAATTAGGACAATTATAATTAAGAGATTCCATGCATGAGAGTACATTCTTAGATTAATTCCATTTAATATGTAATTAAGTGTGTTTAAATATTTCAATAAATGTAGTTGAAGACATAATAACCTTGAATCAAATTTACATAAAAATCAACTCCCTTGCAATGAATACAGTAAGCCATGACATGAAGCCACAAAAGGAAAAAAAAAAATCAGTGCTTCATTCGATTGCATACATATTTTAACGCCATTACCGTGAACTCGTTCGATCAACAGATTTCACAACGAAATCAAGTGCGTTGAATTGATCAGAGTCGGCAAAATACTTACAGCCATAACCGTGAACGAATGAAAAAAATACTACAGTACCGATCTTAAAGCCATTGCCGTGAATGGAATCGAAGAAACATTACATAACGAAATCAAGAGTGCCGAATGGATCATACTCGGACAAATACTCAATGCCAAAGAAGGATACAATATACATGGTCTAAAATTAAATAAGGATATTTCATTAAAATTCGAATAGAAATACAATATCTTACATCCAACTTCGACGGCAATATATGCCAAACAACCAATTTCACGATACCAACGAATAAGAAGAATGGAAAAAAACGAAAAACAAAACGATATGACCGACCAACTAATCACCCTACATCGCCAAGCCGGAATAACAACCGCACGGCATTAAGAAAAAATGTAGATAAAAGAGGAGAATGGAGCCAAGGGTGGAAAAAAATGAATAACAAAGGAACAAATTTATAGGAAAGAAAACTAATGATCTACGACCGAGATTAATCATAAAATAAATCAACGGCCACAAAAGTTGGACACCTACAATGAATAAGAAGCAAAGGATGTTGGAATGGGTGAAAACTAAGGATGCCACATAGGCAAAGTTTGAATATAAAGGATTTGATATAAATGTAAAGTTAAAACATAAATAAAGACAGTTGCAGATCGAGTGTAGAAGCAAAGTCGAATAATAAGGCCTTTGGCAGCAAAGAGTAAAGTAACCAAATCTAAAACCAATAAGGGTAAAATAAATTGCACTAAAGAAAAAATGTAAGGAAAAATAAGAATACAGTGTCGAATAAAAGCTTTGGTGGCCAAGGGCATAGTAACCAAATTAAAATTTTCGAGTGTATGGTACTTTAACAATTCCAATGAAGAATACATGTAGAGAACAGGGTTCAGGACTGTGAATTCTAGAATGTCATAGTTGTGATGGAACAACAAAAGAGTGCTAGATTGAGCCAACAATAAATTTCAAATTTCATAGTACTTGAAGTATATGTTGTCCATCATATATCATGAACTTGTCAAGTAGCAATAGTTAGATATTTAAAAATATACATAAGAAATTATCCTTCATCAGAAACATGTACCTACCTATACACATCCCGTGTAGAGGGAAGCATTCACACTACAAAGACTAATTTTACCCAACCCTTCTTTGAAGATTTTTGATGCCTAACTTAGTGCAACTTTAATATAGCATTGGTTTTGATTTTGAATACAAAGTTTGGCATCTTATCTATTACTCCCTCCTCCTTCCTGGAGGAACTTGGAAACCTACTTGGAACACTGTTTAAGAAATTTATTTTTTTAATAAAATAGTGATATATGGGTATATATGTGTATATTTTTGTGAGTGTGCACGCAAAACAATATTTTTTTCTATGGAGTGTGCAAGTCATTTTGGGACGGACCAAAAAGAAAAGTGTGCAAGTTCTTCCAAGACGGAGGGAGTACTTGTTTCAAAAATTATTTGGGTATTTGCCTTTCTTATGAACATGCCGAATCTAAATTATAGTGAATCATCCGCATCATGTGCTCCCAAACTGCTTCGTAACAACGTCCCAAATGAGCCAAATGCAGGTCTGTAAGTAACAGTGGTAAGCCTCCAGAAACACTTTACCTGTTGCATTAATTTCTTCAACGTGTGAAAGCAGAGATACAATCAATGCAAATATTGAAATATGAAAGCAACTTATTAAGACATTCAATGGACGGCAGACGTCTTACTCCATTTTATATAGTAAAGATTAGAAATGAAAATCCGGAGACAAAGACCAGAGAAACATATTACCTTGGTCAGAAAAGTTGTCTTTCAGTTTTATAGCAGGAGTGTGCTGGTGATGAGATTGTAATTTTTGGATGTGTGATGATTTATAAAACAGAAGTTTTTGCATAATTTGCACAGTTATGTCTGCATAATACCAGCCAAAATTATGATGCAAAGAAAAGTTAAGATTATGGAAGTTAAAATGCAATTTTTATCTTTTAAATTTCATATAATCATGTTTTAAATAAGTACTGAGGTTGGAGGCACCAATTATCTCGAGGCCAATCAGAAAAAAGAGTCCGCTTAAGTGATGCGATGCCAAATAATAAAGAGTATGATTCTATACGCCAATCACCATCGTCAGTTCTATTTGACGCCACACAAGGTTTGGGAGGACTGATAAACATAATCGATAGAGATGTTTTGACTTTAAACACCACAAAAGTTAGAACTATTAACCTGAGGGCAGATCGAAACCGCAGGAACCGAGAATGCGTGTCGAGGCTGAGAAACCATGTTTTTAGTATTGATTGTTGGAAACTTGAACGGGAGATTAAAAATTCATATTAAAAATAAAACAGAAATAGGAAAAAAAAGGAAATTGAATAGAAAATTTGTGTTGAGAAACAAAAAGAACAGGAAGGAGAGGATGAGGAAGGGAATATTAAAGCATATTGAGCAAGAAAAATTCTTACCTTAAACGGATGGTGGAATCAACGAGATAAATAGGTTGCAGGGGGGGAGACAACATCGGCAATGACAGACCCAGAGACATCGATTGTAACTAGAAGCCGAGCTTCGATCGGAGTTCGGATAATGCCGGTGAATCGCGATCGGAGGAAAAGGGAGATCGAGAGAGAAAACGGTTAGCTTTATTGATTCTGTGAAAAATGATACACTATGGATGGTTCTGGGCAGAATCTCGGGTTATATACCCGGCCCAGCCGAAAGACATAAGTAGCGCATGCGACTTTACAAGTATAAGCACTTTTACAAATTGAAACCTAATACACACTAATGCACACCTATTATTGCTAGATACACTCCTGTGCGAGAATTCAAATTGAATTGCGAACGTAACATTACCTCCCCCTCAATTGCAGCTTGTCCTCAAGCGAAAAGAAATGGGTACCTCCCCTGCATTACACCGTAGTCCTCCCATGTAGCCTCTGTGAGACCAGCGCACCAGAACCTCGGCGGCGGCAGCATTACCCCGTTTCACCATACGCCGAGCCAGGATTTTCACCGGAACAAGAATGACTCGCCCTTTAGTGTCAAATTCAGGTAATTGCGAATACGCCTCCTCTGTTTGTCCGATTCGCTTTTTTAGTAATGATACATGAAATGTGTGATGTATTTTAGCCGTTGGTGGCAAAGCTAGAGTATAGGCAACCTTGCCCACCTTCTTTATCACCTGAAATGGCCCTGCATATTTAGGACTTAGCTTCCATACATGACTCTTATGGATAGACAGTTGTCTATAAGGTTTGAGTTTGAGGTAGACCCAATCACCTACTTCGAATTTTCGTTTCGTGCGATTCTTGTTAGCATTCACCATCATACGTTCTCTGGCTTTTTGTAATAATTCTTTTAGCTGATGTGTGATGTGTTGTTTCTCTGCAATTGTGTCTTCCACCCCTTGTATTAAGCTTTGCATATATGGTCCCATATTTAGAAGATCGGGCTTGTAGCCATATAGAGCTTCGAACGGGGACATATGCAAAGATGTGTGATAGTTAGTATTATACCACAGTTCTGCCATAGGTAACCAAGTAGCCCACTTCTTAGGACTTTGGCCACACATACATCGTAGGTACCCTTCCAAACATTGATTAACTCTCTCTGATTGCCCATCAGTTTGAGGATGATAGGCTGTGCTAAGTAACTGCTGAACCCCAATCAATTTGAATAGCTGCTGCCAGAAGTTGCTTGTAAATATCTTGTCTCTGTCTGATACTATTGTAGATGGTAGACCATGTAGTTTGTAGATGGAAGTAAGAAACACTTCAGCTAGATCAGAAGCAGTATAGGGGTGAGAAATGGGAATAAAATGACTGTACTTGGTGAATCTGTCCACTATAACCCATATAGTATCATAACCATTGGATTTAGGCAGCTGCTCAATAAGATCCATGGTGATATCTCTCCATGCTTGCTCAGGAATAGGCAAAGGTTGCAGCAATCCTGGAGATTTTAGTAGCTCATGTTTGCACAACTGACAGATATGACATTGAGCTACATAAGCCTGAACATCCTCCTTCATAGTTGTCCACCAGAAATTGGTTTTCAACTTGTTTAATGTAACATCCACTCCTGAGTGTCCTCCAATAGATGATGTATGAATGAACTCAATCAACCTTCCTCTAAGACCAGTAGTTGTTCCCACATATAATTTCCCTTTATACTTCACCATTCCAGATGTATACTTGTAGTAGGACATATTATAAGGAAAAGATAGCGATTCAGTGATCACCTGAGGTACTAAAGCATCCCCTTCATAACTTTCTTGAATCTCCTCTAGCCAAGCTAGTTTTAGTGTTGTCATGGCTTGAATTTCAGCTTTGTCTACCTCCCTTCTTGATAATGCATCTGCTACAATATTTTCTTTTCCTTTTCTGTACTCAATAACATAATCATACCCCAGTAATTTTGTGAGATATTTGTGTTGTAATGGTGTTGAAATCTTCTGCTCAAGCAAATACTTCAAGCTTTGTTGATCAGTCTTGATTACAAATGTTGAGTGTAGCAGGTAGTTCCTCCATTTATCCACTGCCATAATTATGGCCAAGAATTCTTTCTCATAGATGGAAAGTCCCAGATTTTTCACCCCTAATGCTTTACTGATAAAAGCAAGAGGGTACTTGTCTTGAATTAGTACAGCCCCCAACCCATAATAACATGCATCAGTCTCAACAATAAATCTTTTGGAAAAATAAGGTAGATGCAGAATAGGTGCTTCAAGCATAGCTGTCTTGAGTTTATCAAAAGCTTCATTAAATGATTCATCCCACTTAAATTGTCCCTTCTTAGTTAAGAAAGTCAAAGTCTTGGCAATTACACCATAATGCCTAATGAACTTTCTGTAGTATCCTGTTAACCCAAGGAACCCTCTCAAAGCCTTCACTGAAGTGGGTTGAGGCCAATCCTTGATCACCTTCAATTTTTCTGGATCAGCACTCACACCTATATCTGAGATAATATGTCCAAGGTACTCCACCTGTTTTGTACCAAAAGTGCATTTAGAAGCCTTAGCTTTTAGCCCATTGTCACTTAATGTCTGAAAAACTGCCCTTAGGTGTTGCTTATGCTCCTCTAGTCCTGAGCTATAGACCAGAATATCGTCAAAAAATACTAGCACAAAATCCCTTAGGTAAGGTGAAAACACCTTATTCATAATGGCTTGGAATGTAGCAGGTGCATTGGTAAGCCCAAAGGGCATCACTGTGAATTCATACAGCCCTGTGGATGTTGCAAAAGCTGTTTTTGGAATATCTTCAGGGTGCATTCTAATTTGATGATAACCAGCTCTTAGATCTATCTTTGAAAACAGCCTTGCACCTCCTAGTTCATCTAATATATCATCAACTAGGGGTATAGGATAGCTATCCTTCACTGTTATTGAATTAAGCTTCCTATAATCCACACAAAACCTCCAACTCCCATCTTTTTTCTTTACTAACAGCACTGGAGATGAGTAAGGTCCATTGCTTGGCCTTATCACTCCACTCATTAGCATCTCTTTAACTAACTTCTCAATTGCCTGCCTTTGTAAGAATGGATATATGTATGGTTGTTGCTTGATAGGATGTGAACCCTCTTTCAGTGGTATTTTGTGATCCATTCCTCTGTGAGGTGGTAGAGTTGTTGGCACTTGGAATATACACTCAAATTCTTGGACTAGATCCTCCAACTCAGGCATGATAGGGCACTTGCTTAGTTCAGAATTCCCTTTGATGATGCATATATATCCCAAATCTTCACACTTACCCTTCTTAATCATTCTTTTTAATTGCTTACATGACAGGCTGTGAATTTGAACATCATCACTTACACCTTGCAATGTAACAGTCCTTCCATTCAACTGAAATTCAGTCTTATGTTTCCTGAAATCCAGAGTAATAGGGCCCAGCTGATTGAGTAAATCCACCCCTATCACCATATCACAGCTCCCAAGCTGTAGTAATCTGATGGGTGCACTAAATTTGCATCCACCCATTTCCCATTCCAGTTTAGGACACTTAGAATTGCACTCTTCTTTGTTACCATTTGCCACTGTCACCATTAGAGAAGTAGTGTATTCTATAACACATCCCAACCTTTTTGCCACTTTATGACCAATGAAACTATGTGTGCTTCCAGAATCTATTAAGATGGAAATAACTTGTTTCCCTACTTTTCCAGGAACCTTTATAGTGTCTGCATTCTGAAATCCAGAAAGGGCATGTACTGAAACTACACCCTCCTAATTTTCCTCATCTTCAGCTTCCAACACCAGCTCATCATCCTCACAAACTTCATCCTCCACCAATATAACATAAGCCTTCTTACATTTATGTCCAATGTGGTACACTTCATCACAGTTAAAACAAAGGTTTTTCTTCTTCCTCTCCTCCATTTCAGCTGGAGACAGTCTCTTAGGTGGTGGTATTTTGTCTGTATTCTTCCCTTGATATTTATTTGTTGAAGGCTTGCTTGAGTTGTCTTTGAATTTGTTGTCTCCATTCCACTTACTCTTGTATCCAGACTTCATTTCTTTGTCTCTACTTAGTATTAGATGCTCTTGCTTGAGAGCTAATTGTATAGCAGTAGCAAGTTTTGTAGGGGCCATAATCTGTAACATATTGCTTATTTCATCCTTCAGGCCGCTAATAAAGCTCTTAATGAAATAGTACTCAGTTAGGTATAGATTGTTGCTGAGCATGAATGTCTTAAGTTCATCAAACTCTTTCACATAATCTTTCACAGGTCCAATTTGATGAAGTTTGTTGAATTTCCCTATCAGATTGTCATCTCCTGCATTTGTGAATCTTTCCAACACCATATCAGCAAACTCCACCCAAGTAATGTCATCCATACCATCCACATAATCCAAATACCAATTATCTGCCTCATCTTCCATATTCAAGGCAGCTAGCATGATCTTATCCTCATCAGGCATTGGATTGAATTTAAAGTATTTGTAGCACTTTTTAAGCCATGCTCTAGGCCTATTCCCTTTGAATATAGGAAAGTCCACTCTAGGCTTCCTATAATTACCTCTGTATGAGTTATACCTTCCATTGTTAGGGTAATCATACTGTCGATTATTGTGATACATGTCCACATCATCATCTGCATAAGGATCATTGTAGCGCCATTAATGGAGGAAAGCTTGTTGAAGCTTTCGTTGCTTAAAATTGCCTGAAATTGCCTTAATCGCGAGGTCACTGTGATCTTGTGCGTGTTTATAAATCGCTCTTTTCCTTCGTGAGTCGTGGGTAATAGGATATTGGGATGGGGAGAAAAGGACCTTTTGGTAATTGATATATGCCGAAAACTCACGATAGAAATAAACAGCCTAACTTGGGCAGATTAAAAATGGATGATAGCAGGGGTTTGACCCGGGTCGAATGGATTGCCCGGGTCAATTAACTTGTAAAGTAAACACCTGATAAAGGTCTATTATTTCTGTAATTAGCCTTTATCATTGAATGTAAACACTGCCACATTGGTTAAAACGAAATTAAAGAATGGTATCTATAACAGGGTCAATTTGTTAAATCTAAAATTATACTATTAAATGAATAACAACTGATTTAGGGTGTTTCAAAATTCTAAATTTGATTTTCAAATTTAGTATAGGATTAATACGCTATTATAGTATTTGAGAGATTATAGACTGTTATTGACTCAATCAGCAGCATTAATCAAGTATTTCAATGGTAAATATTAAAAAAATAAATTTAAAAGTAAATGGGATATCGCAAACCCCAAGAAAATATCTCGTGTATTGAAAAAGCTTTCACATGACTCAGAAGAATGCAAAGTGCATGTACACACTAAATAATTAAATCAATATAGATGCAAAATGTGCACAACTCGATCTCCAAGAAAAAAAAAAGTTTTCCTTAAAAGGCAATTGAATTTGGGCGGGAAAATAGAACTGCTACACGATTAAAATTTAAAAAATAGATACCACTCAAATTCATGTATCGTTCCTAGGATAAGATAACTTAAAAATCGATTCTGACACAGCTCCGTCGTAAAAATTTAAATGAAAATTCCATTTTAGTAAATCTCCATCTTGTATCCAACTGTACTCCGACATTTCAATAGCAAAGCTCAATAAGAGTTTGAAAAATGAATGTCACTCAATTCATGTATAATTTTCGCCGTTCTTAAGATAAAACGACCTAAAAAGCGATTCCACAACAGCTCCATCACAAAATTATGATTAAATATATTATTTTAGTAAATCTCCATCATGTCTCCAACCATCCTCCGACTCTTGTAGATTACTTGTTAAAACTTGATTAAAATTTGAAAAATAGATGTCACTCAAATTCATGTATTTGTTTAGTCATTTCTAGGGTAAAACGTCCTAAAAATCGATTCTGGCACATCCCCACCGCAAAAATTTGAATGAAAATTCAATTTTAGCAAATCTCCGTCCTGTCTCCAACCATGCTCCGATCTTTCAATAGTACTTTTCAAAGCTATATAAAATTTAAAAAGTTCATGCCACTCAATCCATGTATCTTTTTTGTTGTTCCTAAAGTAAAACGACCTAAAAAGTGAATCAGACACAACTCCGTCACAAAATTATGATTGAAAATGTTATTTTTGCAAATCTCTTTATTATCTCCTACCATGCTCCGATTCTTCTAGAGTACTTGTTAAAACTCGATTAAAATTTAAAAAATAAATTTAACTCAAATTCATGTATCAGTTTAGTCGTTCCTAGGGTTAAACGACCTAAAAATTGATTCTGGCACAACTCCGTCACAAAAATTTTAATGAAAATTTTATTTTAGCAAATCTCTGTCCTGTCTCCAACCTCACTCTGACCTTTCAATAATATTTGTTGAAACTTATTAGAAATTAAATATTTAAATATCACTTAAATTAATATATTTTTTCGTCTTTTCTAGTGTAAAACGACTTAAAAAGTGGTTTCGATCCAGCTCTGTCACGAAATTATGTTTGAGAATGCCGTTTTAGTAAATCTCCGTTAGGTCTCCGATATTTCAAGAATACTTGTTGAAGTTCAATAAAAATTAAAAAAAAATGGACAATGTCGATTTATTAATTAATATTAATAATATAAAGTGTTTTTGATCGGTGTTTGTAATAACACGAAAAATATTTTATTTTATTATAATAAAAATAATATTATATTTCATAAAAAAATTAATAATTAATATTTTTTGCGAAACATATATATTGAAAAAAATTATTTTCATTATCAATGGTAAAATTATATAATATTATATTTCTAATTTTTTTTTCCTTTTTTGGGATTAATATAATATTATATTTCTAAACTTTTTTATTTTTTGAATTAATATAATATTATTTATAGGAATAAGATATATGGAAAGGAATAGGAGTAGGAAGAGAGAAAAGAATAAAAGAGTAGGAATATGAATTAAATGGTATATGAGACAATTCATTTGTAAAATGGGTAAAAATGAGTTTTTATAAATTGTTTGGTAAAAAAGAGTTTGTATATTAAATTTTGGGTAAAAAGGAGTTTGTCCCTATTATTTAATTAATTTAATTTTAACCCAAATTCTTCTTTAATTTTAGAATTAGGCTTCAGTAGAACTTGTTCACCGTATAAATTTGATATTATTACATCCCTTCAATAATATCACTATACTTATAAATCAATATCATAACATACATTTATACAGAACGACGTTTTTGTGTATGTAAAATATTATGATACTATTTTATAAGAGTTGTGACATTACTAAATAAATGTTATGATATTATCAAATTAATTTAGTATTACCAAATTAATCCAATTTCGTACTGAGTAAACAAATTTCACAAACATGACATTATTAAAG
Organism: Ballota nigra; assembly: GCA_947034835.1. NCBI lineage: Eukaryota > Viridiplantae > Streptophyta > Magnoliopsida > Lamiales > Lamiaceae > Ballota > Ballota nigra. The sequence goes on along the minus strand of OX344723.1, from coordinate 41,011,981 downwards.
AGTGATATTATAATCTACATGCACTCATTAGTGAAATGAAAACACCATATTCAATTAAGAAAATCAATTCATTACACAATTACACGTATATATATATATATATATATATATAATATTTTTTCAGGTGTAGCAGATAATATAGGTAGGCGATTGGGAAGTAGGAAACTTCCATATAATAAAAACCATGGGCCGAGTACTGGTATAATACAACATTTCATGCATCAACAAAGTACACCCCTTTCGAATTGGTATATGGCAAACCACCGCCCCATCTCATCAACTATGCAGTAGACAGTTCGCCAAATGCCGAATTTGACTGGGAGTTGTATGAGCGTGATCTTATGCTCCGTGAGCTCAAGGAGAATTTGCAAACTTCAATTAACCGAATGAAAGAGAATTATGATAAGGGGCGGCGTGAGAAAAGTTTCCAAGTAGGGGACATGATGTACTTGAAGCCTAAGCCTTACCGACAACAGTCGATATCGCAGAAGGCCTTGTACAAGCTCGGGAGCAGATTCTATGGGCCTTTCTGTGTGGAGGGGTGAGTTGGGGAGGTCGCATATCGGTTGGGTTTGTCGTCGAACGCGCAAATACACCCTGTAGTGCATGTATCCCAGCTGAAGAGGCGTGTAGGGCCTGAGTAATAATTTTTATTTTATTTTTCATGTTGCATATATGTGTAATAATTATATGGGAGTAATAGGCCTTGTCCTCAAGATCGAATTCTAGAAACTGTTCAATTAAATAATTTTCTTAATTTAGTTAATTTTTTAAGATTTAATTGATTTTTTTAACTATTTTTTAGTTTATCTTTAAAAAAAAATTGGATTTGTTTTAATTAAATTATTTGAGGATTTAGTTGATTTATTTTCTTTTGTTTTCCAAAATTTTAAGGATTTTTTTAATTTCATTTAATTTGATTATTTAAATATTTAATACATTTTTAAACATTATTTTTAGGGTTTAAAATTTTTTAAGAAAAACAATTGATCAATTAAAAGTTAAAATACTAATTTTGAAATTAAATTATTAAAGTCAAAATCAACATAAATTTAGAGTATAATTCATTCCATATATATATAAGGATAACTTAGTCATTTTATTTATGTCTATTTTTGTCTTTAAAATTATGGGGTTTGTTTAGAGGATTTTGGGGTTTGAGTAGTGGGACTCTTCCTGAAATTCTATGACTTTTGTATACCTTTCAGTTTGGGGGACTGCATTTACAAATACACAAACACAACAGAAGCCGAAACGTTTTCATTTGTGCTGCATCCCAAGGCAACATCAAAAGCTACACAACCCATTATTTCCTATAGGAACTAGGAAGTATTCATCTCTCATTTAATTAACTGAGTCACTATCTAATTTAATTTAATGTATTTTAATTTAATTAAACCCTGTTTTTTTAGTGGTGTTGATAGGCGACCAGGCGAGCAACAGTGATTAAAGAATTAAGAAGTTAATGAACTAAAATCAAGAAGCGGGCGACCATCAGAGTTTGGAGAAAGTCAAATATTTTGACGACCAGGAGTGCGGCCAGACGCATTTTGCGCGATCATAAAAGCAAAAGACAAAAGAAATGAATAACCAAAACAAAAGATAAAGACGAAAGGCGGACAACTTTGCAACCACGCGAGCAACCTTGCATCAAGCCCAAACACGAGGCGAGCAAGAGGTCCACAACGCCCAACGAAGATATACTAGCGAATAACTAGTCACTAAGGAAAGCAGCTAAGTGGTCATGAAGACTAAGTACAAAATTGGGAACTCCAAAAGTCATTAGTTTAGATATGGTCCAAGTGTCTCAACACTTGGCACTCATCCAAGTGATAATAGTTAGATGTTGTACAAGTGTCTCAACACTTGGCAAAAATCCAATGGTTAAACCACTAGAAAGGTGACACATAATCCCCTTGTATATCTATAAATACCCCTTCATTTGCATGAAGAAGGGGGGATTTTTCTTCCATAATTAAAAAATAGCTTAACTCTTGCAAATTCATTTTTTGCACCTCATTCAACTAAATTCCATGATCTTAGTATTTGTTTGATGATCTTAACTTGAGAAAACAGCCACTAATCATCATCGATTAGAAAAGGTCATCAACAATTGGCGCTAGAAGGAGGGTCGAACCTTCGATTTGTAAAAATCGAAGAAAGTTTGAAGATCTTCGACGGAATCTGCAAAAGTTAGCCGGAATCCGGGAAGAAGCCACCGGAAATCAAGTGTGCGCAACATTCGGAGCAAAGTCATCCATAAAAACATCATTTTAAGAGTTTGAATGCATGCATGTATGAACTAGGGTTTTCAAACCACCATATTCATACATACAAGGCTAGTAACTCTTGAAAATGGTGTTTGTTAGAAGCAAGATCATCCCAAAATCCCCGTTTATCGTCTATATTTAAACAACCAAGATGATTAGATCGCAAGAAGAATGACATTCGAGCGCATCCCCGAATCCTAGGTCAAGAACTAGGGTTTCTTCCACCGAAGGACATGTCCGGACGGTGAGAGCAACCTCGCAAAGGAATGTCCAAGTTACCATTGACACAATTCCACCGGAAGTTGAAGCTCTTGCTCAAAACCCCGAAGAACTAGCAAAAACGATCGCTGTCCTTCAGTCGTTGCAAAATCGACAAGCGGCTGGGCCGTCGAGGGCAACAGCAGCAACCAATCGAGCAGCAGGCGAGCAGGGGCGAACAGGCGAGCAGCGAAGTAAAATGAGAGAAGATGTACGCCGTGATGAGGCTGACAGCGCTGAAGTCTATAGAAATAAAGGAAAAGCTCCCATAAGTGAGCGTTTGGGGAATCGAGAAGAATCATCGCTGAGTCAGGCAAGTGAGTCGAGCAAAAGCACTTCTCGAACCAGTGCGTTGGAGAGGCTGGGAACAAGGTATACAACCACGAGAGAACAATCTAGGAGAAATGATGTGCGACCACGCCCTGCTGCTCGCCCATCTGTACATGACCGGATCAGGAGATCAGCTTTCGGCCGGCTAGGGCCAAATGGAGCTAGTAACATTGCTAGGAGGGCAACCCAGGAGAAACGTCCCGTCGGGGAGAGACGGCATCGTGAAAAAGTTGGACCCAATCACGATGAACAGCCTTCCGATGGGAGGACTCCCCCTAGCGAGTTGCAGGAGATGAAAAAAGCAATCGAGGGATTGCAAAAGCAGTTAAAATCTCAGAAAGGCGTCGAATCAACTATTCTCCCGTCCTCACCGTTGTCTCCGTCAATCCTCAATGCACCGATCCAGAAGAAGATACAATTCCCTGCCATCAATTTGTATGAAGGAACGTCGGACCCACGAATTCACGTGACGAAATATTCAGACTTCATGATCTCAGTGGGGGCAACCGACGCTACTCAATGTCGAAATTTCCCACTCACCCTTGGGGATGGCCCGCACAGATGGTTTTCAGCACTAGCTCCTGATTCCATCAACTCCTTCGCCCAACTGAGCAAGGAGTTCCTGTCTCATTTCTCAACAGCTGGGTCTTACTTGACCCACAGGCACCGGTTGGCAGACATCAAGCAAGGAGACGAGGAGTCAGACAAACCATTTCTGGAGAGATTTGATAAAGTTCTGCTGGAAGGCGAAATGGTGAGTGAGGACACAAAGATAGTTGCAGTGATGGCGGGACTGAAGAAAGGAACCGAGCTGTGGAAGGAGATGCATTTAACCTGTCCAAAAACATACGCGGAATTCAGACACAAGGCAGGGATCCATGTATCGATGCAAGAGGCTTTGCATAGAGAAATGGAAGACAAAGCCGACCCGAAGAAATTTGGCAAGAAGGCTGGAGGAAATGACTACAAGGCACCAAAGAACATGAAGTCATTCAATGAAGGAACAGAGTTAAAAGAAAAGCTGAATCAAGTCCTCACGATGTCGGTGGACGCTGTATACAACAATGTCAAGGACAAGGAGATGTTGTCAGAACCACGAAAGATAAGACATGAGAGAGGAAAGTTGAACCCGAACAAGTATTGCGCATATCATCAGAGTATCGGCCATTTCAGCAGTGAATGCCGAGATTTGTTGAAGCAATTGTGGAAATTCTATGAAGAAGGAAGATTATCTGAGTTTGTGAAAAGAGAACCTGGCAAGAGACCGAGAGCAGCAGCGCCGTCCAGCTCAGACGATGAGGATAGCGATGAGCAACCGAGCAAGACGGGCAAGAAAGGAAAAAAGGTCCCCGCAACCCCAGTAAAGCCAATCCCGGAGATCCTAATGTTTGAACCGTTTGGGCCGGTAGGCGGATGTTCTGATGGAGGACCACCCATGTCAAAAAGAAAGAAGAAAGCGGAGTTGAGAGCAATAGCGCAGGTGATGGAGGTCGGTGTGAATCCATCAACCAAACGAACTGGAAACCTTACTTTTCGGAAAAGGATTTAGACGGGGTGCTCACCCCCCACAATGACTCATTAGTCATTTGCGCTAACATCATGGGAACGAAAGTACACCGTCTGCTGGTCGACACTGGCTCTTACACAAACATCCTGTTCAAAAGCACGGTGGATCAGCTAGGAGAATGTGCTGAGTACATAAAAGATTGTGATCATAGAATAGTGGGATTCGGAAATGCTGTGACTACCCCACTAGGAATGATTACGCTAGCAGTCGAACTTGTATCGGTCGAGGACCCTGAGAGGAGGCTGAGTAGAATGGTAGACTTCCTAGTTGTAGATCAACAGTCCACTTACAATGGGTTCCTCGGCCGTCCCTTTTTGCATGAATTTAAGGCCGCAGTTTCGACGTACTATTATTGTGTAAAATTTCCTACATCAAAAGGTGCAGGCACAATTAAAGGCGACCAGAGGAAAGCTCGTGAACGCCTCTTACAACTTCAACCCAGAGATCACGGAGTCAACATGGTGGATAGACAACTCAGCAGTTGTGATAAAGAGAAGCAGTCCACTCCCAACGGAACCACGGACTCTATCGATATGGAGATGATGGAGGTAGATGAGCAGCCGTACAAAGGCAAACAACGGTGTAGTGACGAGCAGCAGAGTGGTGACGAGCAGACAAGCAAGAACGAGCAGATGAGCCATATGGAAGACAAAGAAACTGCAACATCTGGCAACAGAGCAGGGCATGCAACAACAGTCAACATGGAGGCAGGGGACATTGAACCACGACTGGGTGCGGAACCAATGGAAGTTGAGGGCGAAATATGCATGGAAGGACCTATCATTAACCCTCGTTGGAAAGGCCAGAAGTGAAGAGCTACTCCGGTCGAGGAGTTAGAGGCAATAAAGGTCGACCCGAACCAAGAGAGCTTAGAACTCTTCATAGGATCTGAGCTCCCGGAGCCATACAGATCCGAAATGATGAAGTTCCTTAAAGCAAATCTCGATGTGTTCGCATGGTCGCATGCAGACATGGTAGGTATCAGCCCCGAGCATGCCTGCCACAAACTCAACATCGACCCAAAGAAAAAGCCGATCCAACAAAAGAGGAGAAAGTTCGGGCCCGACAAGTATAAAGCACTCGATGTGGAAGTCAAGAAATTATTAGATAACGACTTGATCAGACAAGCCTTGTGCCCGCAATGGGTGGCAAACCCGGTGTTGGTCAAAAAAGCAAGCGGAGCATGGAGATTATGCATCGATTTCACCGATTTGAATGCCGTTTGCCCGAAGGATAACTTCCCATTACCACATATCGACCAATTGGTCGGCGGCACAGCTGGACACGAGCTCCTCACATTCATGGATGCATTTGCAGGATATCACCAGATTGCAATGCACCCAGACGACCAGGAGCACACAACATTTTATACCAACAAAAATTTGTTATGCTGGAAAAGGATTCCATTTGGGTTGATTAACGCCGGAGCCACTTACCAAAGATTGGTCAACAAGATGTTTGACGACCACATCAGAAAGACAATGGAGGTGTATGTGGACGATATCATCGTTAAAAGCTCAAGGAAGGAAGATCACTTGCAACACCTCGCCCAAACATTTGAAATACTCCGGACCTACAACATGAAACTAAATCCCAAGAAGAGCAGTTTCGGAGTCCATTCCAGGAAATTCCTGGGACATCTGGTCAGTCAACGGGGGATTGAAGCCAATCCAGTGAAAGTAAAAGCAATCGTGGAAATGCAGCCCCCCGATCAGTAAAAGAAGTCCAACGGTTGACCGGATGTCTAGCAGCGTTGAATAGGTTCATCTCTAGATCCGGAGACAAATGTAGGCCATTCTTCGAAGCAATCAAGAATGGGAAGTTTCAATGGACGGACACCTGCCAACAAGCGTTCGAGCAATTGAAAGACTACCTCAGCGACACAAAGATCCTTGCTAAACCGATTCCAGGAGAGAAACTGTACTTGTACTTGGCAGCTTCAGATGTGGCAATCAGCTCGGTACTTGTTCGAGCAGAAGGAAAGTTCCACCTGCCCATCTACTACGTGAGTCAAGCTTTACATGAAGCAGAGCTCAAGTACCCACCAACAGAAAAGCTAGCATACGCGCTAGTGATGAGCGTCAGAAAACTTCGCCCATATTTCTTCGACCACCAAGTGGAAGTGCTAACAACATTCCCGCTCAAATAGATACTGCACAGACCTGACACAGCCGGTCGTCTCCTGAAGTGGTCCTTAGAAATCAGCAAGTTCGGGATATCATATGCTCCTCGAACAGCGATCAAGGGGCAAGCATTAGCCGACTTCATAGTCGAACTAACTTTCCCCCAAGATCCGACGAGAGGACATAATCATCCCTGGCACATGTACGTTGACGAGTCATCCACAAACACAGTGTCGGGGGCAGGAATAGTTTTGGTAAGTCCTGACAGGCATGTTTTCACTTCGGCTGTTCGCTTCGAATTCATGGCAACAAACAATGAAGCCAAATATGAGGCATTGATCGCTGGATTGCGACTAGCATTGGCAGTGGGAGTAAGAAAGTTACAAATTTTCGGAGACTCTCAACTAATTGTCAACCAAGTTCGGGGAGAGTACGAAGCGAAGGACGAAAACATGGCTTTGTATCAAAAAATTGTTGCTCACCTGGCCTCCATGTTCGAGCAAATATACATTGAACAAATACCAAGAGATAACAATGCACAAGCAGACGCGCTCGCTCGATTAGCAACTAGCACCGGACCGGCGGAGTTGTCTGAAGTCACATTAACAAAGATATCCAACCCATCAACCGAGGATTACAAAGTATATCAAGTTGATGCAGAAATGGGTAAAGATGATTGGAGAACGCCGATCATTAAATATCTACGAAATGATGAAAAACTGGATAACCCGTTGGAGGCTAGCAAGATAGTCAAACGAGCGACAAGGTACACCATGATGGATGGACAATTGTACAAAAGAGGATTCTCACTCCCACTCCTGTAATGTTTGACAAAAGAACAAGGCCAAGAGGTTTTGCGAGAAATCCATCAAGGCGTTTGCGGAAACCACGCTGGGGGGCGCGCATTAGCTTACAAGACAGTAAGGCAAGGGTATTACTGGCCTACATTACTGCAAGACGCTATCAAAGTTGCAAGAACTTGTCACAAATGTCAAATATTCGCCCCCAGTATCCACAAGCCACCAACCGAGATGATAGCAGTCAATAGTCCATGGCCATTCGCGAAATGGGGGATCGACATTATCGGACCTTTCCCTATAGGGAAGGGAAACGTAAAGTTCGCAGTGGTAGCCGTGGATTACTACACAAAGTGGGCCGAAGCAGAAGCGCTTGTGACAATTACTCAAGAGAAAATGATCAGTTTCATATGGAAGAGCATCGTATGTCGGTTTGGAGTGCCACAAGCAATTGTAACTGACAACGGACGACAGTTCGAAGGCAAGAAAATAAGGAGCTTCTGTGAGAAGTGGGGAATAAAAAAACATTTTTCAACTCCATATCATCCCCAGTCTAACGGCCAGGTCGAAGCGGTTAACAAGATAATCAAACACATACTGAAAATCCGGTTGATTGATAAAAAAGGAAAATGGTCGGAGGAGCTACCAGAAGTGTTATGGGCGTATCGAGTATCCCACAGATCGAGTACAGGCGAAACTCCATTCACAATGGCATTCGGCATCGAAGCAGTGATACCTATAGAATTGAAGGTCCCAACAGAACGAACAACAACATTCGACGAGCAGACAAATGATCAAGCACTAGCTGCGAAAATGGACTTGATTGAGGAAAAGAGAATCTCGGCAGAAATGAAAAATGCAATATACAAAAGAAGAATCGCAAAGTATTACAACTCACAAGTAAAAGTCAGAGATTTCAAGGTTGGAGATCTCGTTCTCAAAAAGGTTTTGGGACCATCACCAGGAATATTCGGACCAACTTGGGAGGGCCCATACATAATAACTCAGAAATGGGACAACGGCACATATGACCTGGAAGACACGAAAGGCAATTCGGCCCAATACTCCTGGAATACGGCCTTGTTAAAAAAGTATTATCAGTAGACGAGTTTTGTTTGACGAATGTAAAAGTTAGTTTAGTTTTTTACCTCATGTATAGAGTTGTAAATACGTTGAAACTTTCAAAAATTTATGAGTATATATTCAGAAATTTTGTTACTTGTTAAGTTGTTCGCTCCACAAAGCAAAGTTGCTCGCTCAAAATAACCATGCAGGTGGCGAGCAACAGAGCTGAATGCAAACAAATGCAAGGCCAAGTCCACGAAGAGACCATGAGGCCCAATTATCTAAGGCTAAGTCTTTTAAAGGACAAAAAGAGCCCATCCTAGCCGATCACGCGACCAATAAGCACAAAGGTGCCATGATCGCCAGGCACAAAGATGCTTGCCATAAAAAGAAAAATACTAAGTTAGCCAAAGTTACAAAAATTCGAGGCGAACAACAGTGTAAGGAGCGAACAAGCGAGGAACAAAAGAAATAGTAACAAAGAAAAGAAAGTAAATTCGTCCCAATTTTTCATTCATTAAGGAAGTGAAATGTTACACCAAAAGGAAAATAAGAGTACAAGCTGACCCTAGTACAGATCTAAAAGAAACAAAAAGTACAAAATCTTCAGGCTGGAGGCGCATCCGTGGTCGCCGGAGCAGGGGGTGTTTCTTCAATGGTGGCAGCTGCGGTCGTGGCCGCCACGGCAGAGGTGCTCGCCCCATCAATAGGAGTCAAGCGGAGAGAGTGAAGGCCATCGAAAATATCCACCTCCTTGCTCGGCTGCTCGCCAGAGGACTGGAGAGGCACAATTTCAACACCTTCCCCAAAGATATCCAAGGGAATTCCCATCTCCCCAAGATCAGCCAACGGAAGCGAGAACCCATCACCAAGGGGATTGTCCTTAACATAATCGATGAAGTCCTTTTTTGCAGTGGCCAAAACGTCTAAGTTGTGGTCCAAAGCGAACTTCACTGATCTTAAGCTCTCGGCGTAGACACAGACATATCCCAGGTTGGTGTTGTCAGCCACATCCTGAGCATAGAGGTCATAAGCGACCATGCCAACTTTCACTTGTCGGAGGCGAGCAACCTCGGCTTGTAGCTCCTCTATTTGGGCGACCATGGCAGTTTTCTCAACCTCTAGCGCCTTTGCTCGCTCATCGGCCACCCCCAGCTCAAGAGATAGCTTCTCTGATTGATTCAGAGCAAATTGCTCGCTGGCCACGGAAGCATTGAACATCTGTTCCAAGTTCGCCATCGCCTTGGCATGTTCAGCTTTCTCTTGTGCGAGCTCTTCATCTTTTTTCTTCAAGGTAGCAGCCTTCTCCACCTCAAAGCCCTTGATCTTGCGACCAAGGCTGCGATTCGTCCTCTCCAGGAGTACGATTTGATCCAGGAGCCTCTGGGCCATCACAGCCTGATGGTTGGCATTGTACGCGATCAAGCGAGCATTGTCGCTTGTGGTCTGCCCCTGGACAATCTCCTCACAAGTCTTGGTCCATGAACGGGGAACCATCTCAGTTGCTCGTCGGACGTGGGAATCCGCGATATCCAAGTAAGGGGGAGGAGTTTTCACACAGCTGAGCTGATGGAGCACTTCTGCCCGCCCAGGGTGCTCCTCAGGCTTATACCTGGGAAATAAAAAGAAAGAAACATCTTAAGCAAAAGCACAACAAAAAGGCGATCATCAGAGTTTCAGTTAGAAAACTTACTCCCTCATTTTTACGGGGTCATACCCCAGATATGAACGATCACTGGATGATCGCGATTTCTTGTTCATAATGGCAGCAACGGTCTGCTGCTCACTTACAACCTCAACCAAGGCATGCTTGGAAGCGGGCGAGCGAGGAGCACGATTACTCGCCTCCATGATAGTCTTTGAGCGCTTCGATGCTCGCTCGACGCCATCCCCCTCCTCGCGAGAATCGTCCCGTGGAGCCTTCTTTTTCATCTTTTCCTTCTCCACAACTTGTGAAGAAGAGGCTGTCTTGGGGGCTGTCTTGGGGGCTCCTTTGGAGCCTCCTTTGGATGTTCGCGGACGAGTACCTTGATCCCCTCCAGCCCGTGGGCGCATAAGTGACAAAAGCGGATCCTGCCTCTTCCTAGTTGGCTCCTCGGCAGCCATCTGTTTAACTATTGCAGCGAGCAGGTGGTAAGATTATGGAATAGTTGGCACATCAACAGTTACCCTTTGATCTGTTTAAAAAGAAAAAGTCGAACAAAAGAGTTAGCCAAGACGGGCGATCAAGCGAGCAATAGTGTAAAGTTGCTGATAATGATTACCTTCAGGGATCTCTGCTTGAGCCTCTAAGTGATGAGGGCTCGTGAAGAGTTGGGCGATCTTTCGACAATGGGCCTTCGAAAGATGCAAGATGTCGCGATCACTCGGGTTCCGAAGTACGATTACAGCCAATGTGTACAAGAACTCTTCACTAAGGCCTGAATCTCCCCACTTCAACACTTTTGGACCTGCAAAACAAAAAGAAAGAAAAAACTAAAATTAGTCCCCAACGCGGTCCTAGGAAAGAAGGAGAAAGGCATACGTTTGATTATGCCAAATCGTTCGGGAGAATTAATGCGCGCTTGGCCGCCAGTAGAGCCCACTGATGCTCGCCAATCGCCGCCAATAAATAAGAATTGGTTATGTCAACTCCTAACTTTATTGGGAACTCCTTCGATAAGTTTTACCCCCGTTCTCGCCTTGACGTAATACCAACCTACCCCCTCCTCGCTGCAAGCCGAGACAACCCAGGCATATAAAATCTCAGTCGTACTAAGTTTATTCTTGTATCCTTCAAGGCCAAAGAGGGTCATCAGGGCGAGCAGATTGCTCCACCCATTGGGAGTAATTTGGGTAATCGCCAAGTTGATGTCTTCCAAGAAGCGACCAATGATGGGGTGAAGCGGCAATGGAAACCCAGTGTTAAGTATGTCAAGGTTGATCGCGGTGCAACCCAGTGGTGGGCGATCAACAGTTTCTCCCTCCTTAGGGGCGTACAAAAATATATCGTAAGTGATCTTGTACTGGGACCTAATACTATCTAAGTCGTCCTCCACGACTAAACTCAAAATCTTGCTCGCTGTGTAAACGTTCACTTCAGCGGACATGAACTCTCTGGCGCAAACTGGAAAGGTCTCAGAATAGCGAGCAACATAATCTTCCCATTCATTTGGGCGAGCAACACCTTCTGGGATTTGAGACTCAGGAGTCACTTTTGAAGTAGGAAAACCTATTTCTTCAAGAAACTCCCAAGTCACGGCCAATCTTGGTCGCACAACTTCCTGATGGTCGCTTTCAGCCTCAATCTCAGCGGCCACTTCCTCCGAGTTCTCTCCCAAGTCAGAAGGGGTAACACCCTCCGCGTCTGGGCGACCAGCAGGGTTTTGAACCTCCTCCTCGCCAGAATTATCTGAAGCCTGGGCCTCAATGGAGCGAACAACCGAGGACGCCTCAGATCCCGTTTCTTCGTCCACCAGTAGAGTTCTTGGATTTCGAACAAGGATTTGGCGAGCAGACCGACGAGGAGCAGGGGAAGAGACTTCTTCCATGGGACGCTTCCCGGGATTACATTCAATGATTTCAATCGAAGGAGTATCACTCGAGGAAGTCATTTGGGAAAAAAAATTCTCAATAAAATAAGAAAAATAACAAAAATTTCGAGAAGAATTTCGAGAGGCGGCGACACGCGGCGGAGCGCGACGGAACACGGCGGCGCTGGAGGAAGTACAAAGGTGGAAGGAACTTTTCGAAAAGGAAAATGCAGAAATGAAAGAAAAATCAAAAGCAAAATGGAAATTAAAGATGATAATGGGGGATTACCTGATGATTACACTCAAATTCTATCAAGAATCCGACGAAAGTGAATAAGAAAAGCTTGAAGTGAAGCTTTAATGGCAGACGTGAGAAGAAAGAGTTCGAAAGAATGAAATAAAGGAAGAAGACGAGTATTTATAAGGCTAAAAAATTGGGGCCAAAATGAATTTTTTAAAGAATTCCATAGGCCCCTATACGCAAAAAAAAAGTATGCGTGGGCGGCGATGACGTCATCAGCCGCCCACGACGTTTCGGTTTCCGAGAACCTCGGGAAATCAACCGTCTCTTACGCATACTACACCCTTATGTTCGCTTTTGATGACCTGATGTTCGCCCGTCTTCCCGCCCAATGAGATTCGAAAAATTCATTGCTCGCGTCATGTGAACATTCACGCCTGAAATTGTGCCTTGTCCTTCATTAGGCAATAATTTTCCTAACGAAGAACAAGTCAGGGGGCATTGTTGATAGGCGACCAGGCGAGCAACAGTGATTAAAGAATTAAGAAGTTAATGAACTAAAATCAAGAAGCGGGCGACCATCAGAGTTTGGAGAAAGTCAATATTTTGACGACCAGGAGTGCGGCCAGACGCATTTTGCGCGATCAGAAAAGCAAAAGACAAAAGAAATGAATAACCAAAACAAAAGATAAAGACGAAAGGCGGACAACTTTGCAACCACGCGAGCAACCTTGCATCAAGCCCAAACACGAGGCGAGCAAGAGGTCCACAACGCCCAACGAAGATATACTAGCGAACAACTAGTCACCAAGGAAAGCAGCTAAGTGGTCATGAAGACTAAGTACAAAATTGGGAACTTCAAAAGTCATTAGTTTAGATATGGTCCAAGTGTCTCAACACTTGGCACTCATCCAAGTGATAATAGTTTAGATGTTGTACAAGTGTCTCAACACTTGGCAAAAATCCAATGGTTAAACCACTAGAAAGGTGACACATAACCCCCTTGTATATCTATAAATACCTCTTCATTTGCATGAAGAAGGGGGAATTTTTCTTCCATAATTAAAAAATAGCTTAACTCTTGCAAATTCATTTCTTGCACCTCATTCAACTAAATTCCATGATCTTAGTATTTGTTTGATGATCTTAACTTGAGAAAACAACCACTAATCATCATCGATTAGAAAAGGTAATCAACAAGTGGTCTTATTTAGAGTCCGTTTGGTTATCCGTATTTATTTGGAACATTTTATAAACTCTAACACCTTATAAGTTATTTTAAAAACTTATAAGATGTAATTTTTAAGTAGCTTATAAGTAGCTAAAATGTTTCACTAATACAATTTATAAGATATTTGAAAAATTTTAATAAATATTTTTAAAATTAAATTTTAATAAAATCATTTATTTCATGTTAAAGTAGAGGTGGGTGGAGAGGGGTGGTTCGAGGGTGGTTGGGGTGGAAGTGGTTAGAAAGATAAATTGACAAAAAAATCCAACTTATTATTTTACATTTATTAGGAGCTTATTTTATGATCTCATAAACTGTTAAACATCTTATTTTACCAAACACATTTATAGTGTTTATAAACTTTTAAACATCTTATAAACTATTTTAAAAAAATTATAAATTCAGCCAGACATCCTCTTAATTTTGTTGTGCTTATTGGACCCTGGACAACTAACTACAATTTATTTTACAACATTGATAAAAACAAATCATCAATTTGAAAAGAAAAAAAAAAATTATACTCTAATTAGTTTAAAATAGTCCATCTTTTTTAATTCAGTTTTTTAATAACTACAATTCTTATGGCACAGTATTTGAATTCATTTTTCAGGTAGGTATAAGAAAATATTATTTTAATTAAGCATCACTTTTCTTTTCTTCTTCAAATATACAATTTACTTATCATCATAAGTATTAATTTATATATTGTAAAATATCATACTATAAGCTAACAATACTGTTGACATTGACAAACATCACATTCTTTTTTTTAAACAAAATACTCTATCAATTCATAAATAAATGATGTTATAGGTTCTTTTATATAATTAAAAAGTAGAGTAAAATAATATATATGCTCTTAATAAAATAATCTCTGTCACCCATTTCATAATTTTTAGCATTTCATTAAAACTCACTTTTCTTTCATTTATAAAATTGAGAGAGCGCAAAAAAAAAAAAAAAAAAAAAAAAAGGCTAAAGCATCATTAATTTTAAAAAATTATAATATTAAAACACCACTTATATATGAATGGGGAATATATAATCAAAGTTTCAATATACTAAATCTTATCTTTTCTTGCTTTTCATTTTTTTTATCCAGTATTTTTAATTAAAAAGCAAATAAAATCTAATATTAATATATATAAATAAGAGTAACAACTTAATATAGTACTCCATCCGTTCTACATTAGTCTTTACTCCTAATGTAACACACATTTTAAGAAAAATTGGTAAAACATAATTTTTGGCGCTTTATTTGAATATAAAATGGGAGTATTGTATCCATTTTAAAAATGTGAAAAGTATTATTGTGCGACAGAATCAATATTATTATTTTAAAAAAGAGTTTTATGTGGAATTTTCATATACATGATATGAAGTTCTACTTTATATTTAATTCATACTTCTCAATCGAATATGATTATATTGGAGCTCATATAATATAGTAAATGTAATTCATCTCAGTCGAAATTTTATCTTATATATACAAAAGAAATTAGTAAGCCGAGCATCGCTCGGGTGTTATACTAGTTAATTTTAGAGTAAAAATTTTCAATAAAATCCACCTCATTTATTTCTTAACAAATTCAAATTACAAAAAATTAAAATTTAAAAATATTAATATTATAATGTAAAATATTTACTAACCCCCCCCCCCCCCACCCCCTCTCCCCTCTCCCTCCCCCTCCCCCCAATCTTCTTCTCCATTAGACTATCTTTATCAACAATCTCCCACAACCCAATCTCTCAATAAATAATTTATTTCTCTCTCTTCCACATATACAATCTATCTTTTTTGTATATTCCACACATACAATCTACAACACAATCCAATCTATCTTTTTTTTATATATATATTTTATCAACAATCCATTCCAATCTAAAATATATTTTTTTATATTATTTAGTAATTATATTTATTTATAATTAATTTTTATTATATTTATAAAGTGATATATTAATTATTTGATATTCAAAATTTGTAACTTTATTAAAAAAAATACTATACACTTATAATAAGGTATAATCTTCATAATAAAATTTAAATTATTTGTTATCCAAAAGTTGTAATTATAATAAAAAAAATTATTTTTCTTTTTAAATAAAATACAATCTCAATAATAAAAATTAAAAAATTAATATAAATATGTAGAAAAGGTAGAATATGAGATTGTGATTCAAAATATATCAATATTGTTTTCTATTTATAGAGAATAAAAATATAAACATTTTAATATAATTATTGTCATTATTATTTTATTTATAATATCATATGATTAAAATTTTGAAACATATTTTATAAAATTTATATTGCCCAATAGAATGTATGCACGTGGCATGTTGATGGGAGTGGAAAGGCTCACAATCTGGAACGGTTTACCGAACGGATTGAGCAAATGCATTTCTTTTTTCTTTAATTTTTTTGTCCTGTAGTTGTAATCGGGCATGACAACCCACTGATAAATATAGCCTTAACGTTTCGATGATTATATTTCTTCCCTATAAACTTCTGCAACTAACTATATAATATGACGACAATGTTCTTTTATTCTCTAAAATTGGACACCAAAATGTTCTCTTCTTCTCCGATGTTCCCAAACATAATTCTCCATCCTGTAAGAAGAAGAAAATGCACGGCCGGTAATGACTCAAACTCATCACTAGCCAACGACATTGATGAGTGAAAGACTCAAATCGGAGGTCAATATGCTTGTTTGATAATATGAGTTTTGCCATAATTTCTCGTCGAAAATCGATAGCCTTCCTGGTGGTCAATCGTGAAATTTCTCGATGGTTTTGCTCTCCTCATCAAGAGCTTCAAAATGGTATGAAACTTGAAGCCCATCGTTCACCGGCGACGCGATCGCCATTTTTTATGAAAGACAGAGTTATTTTTTATGATTTCCGGCAATAGGTTACCGGCGAATTAGGCGGCGGTGACAGGCGCCACTGAGAAGTACAAGAGATAATTCTCATCTACATTTTCATAATATGATATTCAAATTTAATTTTATTGATTATTTAATGGGGAGGAAAAAAATTAAGTAACATAATTAATAAAATAAAATAAAAGACCTAGTTAGTGCTACATCAGCATAGGCATCGGAAATCCCTAATTTTGGCCGGCACGTGAGTCACTCGTGACATAAAACGACGTCGTTTTGGATTTTCTGTGAAATTAGGTCCAAAATTGGACAATCAAATAAGTTGTGGGACCAAAATTGAATAGTTAATTTTTTTGGGACGAAAATTGGTCACACGATAAGTTTGGGACCAAAAAAAATTCTCTCCTTATTTGTTATAGCTAGCAAATCGGACCGCCCGGCCCATCGAGCCAAGCAATATTACGTGTGAAGTTATCATGGGATGAAGAACGAGACCTTCAATCTAGATCTTCAATACCAGAGTATGGAATAATCGAGTATACCTACTCTAGTGTTGATCCTGAGTTCAAAGGTGATAGAACCATTATTTCAACTTTGAGAAAAATAGTCTTTTAGTCCCCTAAATTAACCAGTGTCCAATTTTAATCCCAATTTTTTTTTACTTTTCAATAAGTTATGGGATCAAAATTGAAAAGTTAAATTTTTTGGGACCAAAATTAGACACTAAATAAATTAGGAACCAAAATACCACTTTTCTCACACTTCTCTATGTATGAAGTCACAATAATAATAGAGCAATGCACCTACTTAATTAATATTATACTCTAGGATTGTAGTTGATACAGCAGAATCACGATACAATAATGTAAAGTCCATTGTGTTGATAGGCGAACATCATCTAAATATGGAGCGAACAATTATTGAAGTCTAAAACAAAGAAAATCACTATTTGGGCGCATTAACCAACCTGGGAGGTGTATGAAGTGACGAACAACTCTCCCGACGAACAACTAATTGGCGAACAGGTATTAAGGCCCGGGACCAAGAATGAGCCAACTGTGGAGTCATCCATGACGAACAACTTGGTCAGAATATGATACAACAAATAGCCAAGGAGGTGTGTACAAGTGAATAAAGGACAAAGATCCCAAAGCCAAGCTAAACAAAGACATAAGGCGAACAATTTCCCAAGTACAACCTCAAGAGGCGAACAACTTTCGGTTGGAGAATCAACAAGATCCATCAAGCCGACCTAGGCGAACAACAATGAGTCCGAGATAAGACCAAAGAAGACTTTGTAACTAAGATTTAGCTTAGATAAGGTCAAACTAGAGTCAAAGGACACATGTCAAGCATGCAGGCTAGGGAGACCAAGAGTCAGAGGCACCTCCTGCTTGCTCGTCTCTATAAATAGTTGCTCTCCAGCTTATGAAAGGGAGGAAAAAATTCATAAACACTCCTAAACACACACAAATACACCTTAACACACACGCATACGAAATTATTTAAATTTCGATTTTCATATATCCGAATTCGATAACCTAAACCCCGATTTACCATTTACGGTGGTAATCAATCACACGTTATAGATTGGTGACGTAAAAACGGATTAAAACAGCCACTAATTCTAACGATTAGATTCGTTCACCAACAATTTGGCGCTAGAAGGAGGGTTCGAACCTTCGGTTTAGTGTGATTACTCAAGAACTTCAAGTTGAAAACTTGAAGATTCAAAGGAAGTCTCAAGAAATATTTCAAGATACATACAAAAGTGTTCTTGGTGTTCTTGGTGTTCTTCAATTTATAAATTAAGAAGTAATTTAAATTGAAATGCCTCAATCTAAAGAGACCCAAGGATCACGTTTGTCAAAAAGAGCATCTCAGACCCGAGCCACGTCGGCCGACCACCAGGACCGTGACCCGAGACATGCGAACAGGTCACAACATACAGCCATAACACATAACCTCCCCCCTGAGATGGAGGCTTTGGCGAACAACCCCAACGAGTTGGCCAGAACCATAGCTGCTCTCCAGGCCCTCCAGAGGCAACAAGAGCAAGTTAGGCCAACACAGGCAAGGCCAAGGGACAAGTCCCCAGAAGTTGTTAGACCCAGGACCACTAGGGGCGAACAGCGAGAGGTTGATAGTGCCCAAGTCAGACGGAACAAGGGAAAGGCCAAGGTGGACGACCAACAAGAAGTACAGGCTGAGTCTGGTCGCGGACGAACAACTATGTCTAGCCATGGGACAACACGTTCCAGTGCCCAAGACAGGCTTAGCCAACCCCAACGGGAAGCTGCTCGCCGGGGAGCAGAAGACGGGCGAGCAACTTTTGAACAGCCTCGCCCATCAGTCCATGAAAGGATCACCCTGTCAGCCTTCAGGCGCCTAGGGCCAAATGCGGCGAACAACATTAGAAGACAAGCCCAGGAAGTGCCCACTCCAAGCGAGGAACTGCGACGAGCAGAAAGGTTAATGCCTTTGCTCGCCGAACAGCCTCCAAGTCAGGGGGCACCTCTTGATGAATTATCAAGCCTAAGGAGGGCTGTGGAGAACATGCAAGGGCAACTAGACCAACAGAGGGGGATGGGAGCGACCAGCATGCCATCCTCACCTTTGGCAGCTCACATTTTGAAAGCCCCGATCCAGAAAAAGGTTCAATTTCCAGCAAGCATTCAATATGAGGGCATCACTGACCCCCGGGTCCACTTATCAAAGTATACGGACTACATGGTCTCCGTGGGGGCCAGTGACGCCACCCAATGCCGGAATTTTCCATTAACATTAGGCGATCGGGTTCACAAGTGGTTTTCATCTATGCCACCGGCATCAATCCACTCGTTCGTTCAGCTAAGTCGAGAATTTCTCTCTCACTTTTCAACGGCGGGGTCGTATCTTTCCCAAAAACACCGGCTATCAGATTTAAGACAAAATGATGATGAAACTGACCGGGCGTTTATGGAAAGGTTCGATAAAGTTTTGCTAGAAGGAGAACCGGTGAGCGAAGATACAAAGATCGTCGCTGTGATGGCCGGATTGAAAAAAGGGTCGAAGTTATGGAAGGAGGTACGTCTGAAGTGCCCAAAGACTTATGCCGAGTTCAGAAACCAAGCTGGCATTTTCGTTTCCATGCACGAGGCCCTACAAACAAATTTAGGGGAAAATAAAGCTGATCCTAAGGAGAATAACAAAAAGCCCGTCGGGACAAGCTACAGGGTCCCAAAAAATATGAAAGCATTCACCGAAGGATCGGATTTGAAAGAAAAATTGAACCAAGTATTGACAGCATCAGTTGATACTGTGTATGAGAGCGTAAAGGAAAAAGAGTTGCTTTCCCCGCCACGTAAAATCCGTCAGGATACTGGCAAACTCAACCCGAACAAGTATTGTGCCTACCATCAAAGTGTGGGGCATTTTACGAGTGAGTGTAGAGATTTGCTTAAGCAACTCTGGCGATTTTATGAGGAGGGAAAGCTCTCCGATTTCGTTAAAAGGCAACCTGGGAAAAGAGCTCGGGAGAACAACTCAGAAGATGAAGAGGATGGTCAACCGCAGAGAAACAACAAACCCGGGCGACCAGTTCCCAGTATGCCAGCTCAACCTTTAGAAGACCTGTTCATGATGGAACCCGCAGGTCCCGCAGGAGGGTGTTTTGATGGACAACCACCTGACTCTAACCGGAAGAGGAAAGCAGAGCTACGAGCGATTGGCCAAGTACAAGAGATGGGAGTAAAGCCGTCTATCATGCAAACGGCAGAATTAACTTTCACCGAAAAAGACCTTGAAGGCGTCTTAACTCCGCACAATGATTCGCTCGTAATCTGTGCCAAGATTATGGGGACCAGAGTCCACAGACTGTTGGTGGACACCGGAGCCTACACGAACATCTTATTCAAGAAGACCCTCGATAATCTGGGAGATTATTCGGGTTATGTTCGGAATACAACACATAGAATTGTAGGCTTCGGAAATGCTGTGACAACGCCGTTGGGAATTGTAACATTAGCTGTACAACTTGTAACGGCCAATGAACCCGAAAGAAATATAACAAGAATGGTAGATTTCTTGGTTGTAGACCAGGAGTCGACCTATAACGGGTTTCTTGGCCGACCTTTCCTTAATGAATTTAAAGCTGCGTGTTCCACTTACCACTATTGTTTGAAATTTCCAACAGCTAGTGGAACAGGCACAATTAAGGGAGACCAACGGAGAGCACGAGAATGCGTTCAACAGCTACGAGCAAAATTTGTACAAATATCCATGATGGAAGCAGCAAGTTATCCCATCGACGAACCATCAATACTGAACAATATGATGGACATAGACGACCACATGGATGCGGACGAACAGCACTTGAACGAGCAAGTGTTGGACGAACAACTCGTTACCACCCGGGAGGAATATCCATCTGACGAACAACAAGGGGGTGATGACGAACAACCTTCAGTAGAAGACTTGGAGGGCCAAGTTCAAACGAACAACAATGGGACGGGGCCAACTGATGATCTTGAACCCCGCCTGGGGGCAGAGCCAATGGACATCGAAAATGATTCCAACCCTGAGGAACCCATACTTGATCCCCGTTGGAAGGGACAAAAACGACGAGCAACTCCAGTCGAAGAGCTGGAGGCGTTCAAAGTTAATCCCAACAACGAGGATCTTGAATTATTCATAGGATCTGAGCTCCCAGAGCCTTACAGATCCCGAATGAAAGAGTTCCTCACCAAGAATCTAGATGTTTTCGCTTGGTCTCATGCAGATATGGTGGGGATAGACCCAAAACATGCTTGTCATAAGCTGAACGTAAACCAAGCAAAAAAGCCCGTCCATCAAAAGCGAAGGAAGTACGGCCCAGACAAATATCAAGCGTTGAATGAAGAAGTTAAAAAGCTGCTGGACAACGATCTGATCCGTCAAGCACTTTGTCCACAATGGGTAGCAAACCCTGTGCTGGTGAGAAAATCGAACGGAACCTGGAGGCTATGCATAGACTTTACAGATCTGAATGCAGCATGCCCGAAGGACAACTTTCCTCTCCCGCACATCGATCAATTGGTGGACAGCACTGCGGGTCACGAGATGCTAACATTCATGGATGCTTTTGCAGGGTATCATCAAATCCCAATGCATCCTGACGATCAAGAAAGCACAGCTTTTTATACTAACAAAAACTTGCTGTGCTGGAAGAGAATGCCATTCGGCCTCATAAATGCTGGAGCAACATATCAAAGACTGGTGAACAAGATGTTTGATCAACAAATTGGAGACACGGTTGAAGTCTATGTAGACGATATCGTGGTCAAAAGTCCCAAGAAGGAAGACCATCTTCAACATCTGACTCAAGTGTTCGAAATTCTTCGACACTATAACATGAAGTTGAATCCAAAGAAAAGCAGCTTTGGAGTCCACTCAGGGAAATTCTTGGGTCATCTTGTTAGCCAACGGGGAATTGAGGCCAACCCTTCAAAAGTCAAAGCCATCCTGGATATGCAGCCACCACGTTCAGTGAAAGAAGTGCAAAGACTCACCGGGTGCCTAGCAGCATTAAACCGGTTCATATCCAGGTCGGGGGACAAGTGCCGTCCATTCTTCGAGGCCGTCAAAAAAGGAAAGTTTGCATGGACTAACAACTGCCAGGCGGCCTTTGATCAACTTAAAGACTACCTGGGAGATGTCAAAATCTTATCAAAACCAGTCCCAGGAGAAAAGCTCTTTTTATACTTAGCCGCATCAGAAGTTGCCATCAGCTCTGTCTTGGTGCGCGAAGACGGCAAATTCCATCAACCTATATATTACGTCAGCCAGGCTTTGCATGAAGCAGAGATCAAATATGCCCCAACCGAAAAGCTGGCGTATGCTTTGGTTATGAGCGTGAGAAAGTTACGACCATACTTCTTTGACCATCAAGTCGAAGTTCTAACAACTTTCCCGCTCAGGCAAATTCTCCATCGCCCCGACACTGCAGGTCGTCTTTTGAGATGGTCACTGGAGATTAGCCAATTCGGGGTGACCTATGCTCCTCGAACGGCGATCAAAGGGCAAGCATTAGCCGACTTTATAGTCGAACTAACTTTCCCACCAGATCCGACGAGAGGACTTGATCATCCTTGGCATCTCTATGTGGACGGATCATCAACCAACATAGCCTCGGGGGCAGGAGTAGTATTAATAAGTCCAAACAGACAAGTATTCACCTCAGCAATCAGATTTGGTTTCATGGCAACCAACAACGAAGCTGAGTATGAAGCTCTTATCGCTGGTCTCCACTTATCCCTCGCAGTTGGTGTCAGACGCTTGCAAATATTTGGCGATTCACAATTGATCGTGAACCAAGTCCGAGGTGAATACGAAGCAAAAGATGATCACATGATCGAGTATCAACGGATTGTTGCTCACCTGATGTCCATGTTGCAGCAAGTTTTCATACAGCAAATTCCAAGGACGAGCAACACTCAAGCAGACGCGCTTGCCCGACTAGCAACGAGTGAAGGCCCCATAGAGTTGGCAGATATTATAGTTACAAAGATGAAAGATCCATCAACAGTAAGTTATAATGTCAATCAACTCGACGATCAAACCAGTGAAGAAGAAGACTGGAGAACAAGTATAGTCAAATACTTGAGAAATGGGAAAAAACCAAACAACCCTTTTGAAGCTGCCAAGCTAATAAAGCGAGCCGCCAGATATACTCTGGTGGGTGAGCAACTTTACAAAAGGGGAATATCAATCCCACTTCTCAAGTGTTTGCCTAGGGGGCAAGGGCAAGCAGTACTTGAAGGGATACATGCTGGAGTATGTGGAAATCATACTGGGGGGCAAGCTTTGGCATACAAGACAATCAGACAAGGCTATTATTGGCCGACCTTACGTCAAGATGCAATCAAAAAAGCCAAAACTTGCCATCAATGTCAGATTTTTGCCCCAGGCATCCATACCCCGGCTCAGGAACTTGTGTCAGTATACAGCCCATGGCCTTTTGCAAGATGGGGGATGGACATCATTGGTCCTTTCCCGGCTGGAGTTGGAAATGTTCGATTCGCCGTCGTGGCAGTCGATTATTATACAAAATGGGCGGAAGCAGAGGCCATGATGAATATAACACAACAGAAGATGATCAACTTTATTTGGAAGAACATTGTCTGTCGTTTCGGAGTTCCACAGGCAATTGTGACAGACAATGGTCCACAGTTTGATGGACAAGAGTTGAGAGAATTCTGTACGAAGTGGGGGATCAAGAAACATTACTCCACACCTTATCACCCCCAGTCGAATGGACAAGTTGAAGCCGTAAATAAAATCATAAAACATACATTAAAAGTGCGACTGGCGGAGAGTAAAAACAGTTGGTCTATAGAACTTCCGGAAGTCTTATGGGCATACAGAGTTTCTCCCAGGTCGAGCACCGGAGAAACACCCTTTGCAATGGCTTTCGGAACAGAGGCTGTAATACCAATTGAGTTAGAGGCCACTACATTCAGAACGACCAACTTTGATGAACAGGCGAACAACTCTGCTCTAAATGCTGAATTGGATTTGCTCGAAGAAAAAAGATTGAATGCCGAGCTAAAAAATGCCACATACAAGCAGCGGGCAGAACGTTACTATAATTCCCATGTAAAAGTTAGGGAATTCAGAGTTGGAGATTTGGTTCTAAGAAAGTTGCTCGCCCAACCTCCAGGCGTATTTGGACCAACTTGGGAGGGCCCGTATCGTATAACAGAAAAATACGTCAATGGCGTGTACGATATTGAAGACATGGAAGGCAAGCTGGCCCAATACTCCTGGAATGCTGTGCATCTAAAGAAGTACTATCAATAAAGTTGGGCGAACAAATGTCTTGGGGGGCAAGGGATACGTATGAGTTGAAGGAAGGCTAAGAAGGCAGCTAAAAACTTGCCTAATTTTTTAAAATTTTCTTAAAGTATAGATTCAAAAGTTGCTCGGCACGTTGTATAGTCTGGTGCTAGTGCTTTTGATTTTATAGATAGAGTTGCTCGGCAAAATATTATAAGCGAGCAAGTTTTAGTTGTGTTTAAAGTTGTTCGTCAGATTGTATATGATAGTGATGGACAGTCTTATAACACTTGTAATTATTTTGCAATGTAAATATAATAGTTGTTCGTCAAAAGAGGAAAAGTCCAAAAGCTCGAGGTATAAGTCCATTCAAAGGTTGTTCGTTTTACAAATGAACATAACCTAAGGACCAAAGCCACTCAAAGGTTGTTTGTTTTTTAAAATGAACAGAACCTAAGGCTAAACCCTGATTCCACTAAAGGCAAAGTTCAATTCGAACAAAAGCCCAATACTATATGTTATAATTGTAAAAGCATTGACAGAAATGTAAAGGCAATTGACATATATAAGAAAATGAGCGAACATGAGAAAGACATTTTCCATTAAAGAAAGGCATTAAGCCTCAAAAATAGTACAAGCTGGAAGCAGCCATTACAAGTACTACAAAAAGGGACGAGCAACTATTACAAAAGAGAAAAGAAAAAAGCTAAGTCCTAAAAACTACTGCTGTTCGGCGGGAGGAGGATCTTGAGGTTGCTCGGCAGAGGGGTCGACGATCATGTCCCGAGCAAGGTCTTCAGCCGCCTTATCCTCCGCTTCTTTAGCACTTTGCTCGTCCGCGGCAGCCGGTTCATTTTCTTGCTCGCCATCATCAACAATCGGTGGAGGATGAGTGATGGTGATGCTGGGGTCGAGTTTATCCAGTTTAACCCCCAGCACAGCCAAATCCGCCAATTGGATTTTGACGTTGTTCGGCGGAGGATAGTTCTCGAGGAACTCATTCAAATCCTTAGCCATCTCCTCCACCATCTCCTTGTAGTCATAGGCATCAGCCGTACGGATGCTGTCCGCGTAGGCACAAATATATCCAAGATTGGAGATGGGGCCGGTGCGAGTTTGAACCTCCTCTTCAAGTTGCTCGCGGGTGAAGAGGTTGGCTTCTGCTTCCCGTAGACGAGCATTCTCCGCCTCGAGCTCAGCAACTCTTTGTTCGGCCGAAATCAATCTCTTCTCTCCCTCACCGAGCAAATTCTCCTTATCCTTCAGCTCTTTGGACATGGCCTGAATCTCTTCAAGGCGCTTGTGCTCAGCATCAATGTAAACATTGATCTGGTTGTTAAGGCGAGCAATCTTGGCCTCATATTGGCTCACCAGGCCATCTTTTTCTTCAGAGAGTTGCCGAGCTGTACTAGCATAGTGGCGAGCAGACTCTTCCTGCTCGGCAACTTGGGCGATTGCCCTTTGGGCAGTGACGAGGCCGTTGGCGACGAGCATCATCGAGAGATGGAGATTGTCCATCTGCCCCTGCTGAAGGATGGCCTTGTCCAGAGGACGCGTCCAGGCCCGGGCGACCAACTCCGTCGCCTTGCGAACATGTTCGCCGGGAATCTCCCTTATGTTTACGGGAGTCTTCGAGCAAGCGTACTGATGTACAACACTTGCTCGGCCGGGATAATCATCGGCACGGTATCTGCAAACAAAAAAGCAATTGATACTTAGAAAAATAAAAAAAATGGATGAAAGTTGTTCGGCAAGAGAGGATAGATACTTACTCGGCAAACTTCCGATCGTCCCATCCAAGGAACGTAAGATCTTCTGGGCCACGGAGCGAGCCTACATCTTTGCTCGCCTTCCCCGACCTTTCCGTAGGCTCCCCAGAACGCCTTGTAGCATCCTCTTCGTGGCGAGCATGGCTTTCGCCCACCTTTTCTTTCCCCTTGCCGGGGACATCTCCGACAAGTGGGGTCCCATCTGCCTTCTTAAGGCGCTTGCCACCACGAGGTGGGGAGATGGGAGGAGACCGAATCTGAACTGGGGGGGCAGCCGGTCTTGGAACTTTAGCCCCCTCAGGCCTGTTCGACATGGCGAGCACGGCTTGTGGAGGGTCCCCTCTCCTTTTCTTCCCTCTTGGTGGCCCCATTTCAAGGACCCTCTGTTCAAGAAGAGCGAAGCTTGGGGGAACGGCGACTGTTACTTGCTCGGCTAAAAAAAAAAAAAAAAAAAAAAAAAAGTTAAAATTAGACGAGCAAGTTAAACATGTTAACGACGAACAAAACTTGAGCAGGGAGTTAGGAATTTCCATACCAGGGGGCACCTCAGCTTGAGCCTCCAAATGATGTGGGTAAGTCAAAAGGCGAGCAGCTTTTTGACACCTTGATCGGCAGAGATAGTCTATAGTTCTATCTGCTTTATTGCGGAGGCCGACCAGGCACGATGTAAACAGGAACTCGGAGTTCAACTCCTCCTCTTTCGAATCCCACTTGGGTAGACGAGGGCCTGCGAACAAACAAAAAAAGTTAAATTAGAACAACTGTCCAAAGGCGAGCAAGAATTGAACTTACGTTTCAGTTTTCCATAGGCTGCTGGAGAATTTATTCGTCCAGGGCCGCCGTGTGGACCAGAAGATGCTCGCCAATCACCCCCAATCCAGAAGAAGTGTTGTTTCCAGTCACGAATCTTGTTTGGCACCTCTTCCACCATTTTCAACCCAGTCCTGGCCTTGAGGTAGTGATAGCCATCTTCTCCTCGGGGGCAACTTGTGATTGTCATCAGGTAGTTGATCTCTTCCGCAGTGATCCGATCAACGTACCCCTCCAAGGCGAACAGGCACATGGAGCCCAAAAGGTTCATCCACCCAATTGGGGTAATCTGAGTTATAGCCAAGTTGGTCGCCTCTAAGAATCGACCAACAACAGGTGGAAGAGGTAACTTCAACCCAGCAATCAAGGTGTGGATGTTGATCGCCGTGCATCCGGGAGGTGGGCGATCAGCTCTTTCCTTTCTCCGAGGAGCC
The DNA here is from genome assembly GCA_947034835.1 of Ballota nigra. Taxonomy (NCBI): domain Eukaryota; kingdom Viridiplantae; phylum Streptophyta; class Magnoliopsida; order Lamiales; family Lamiaceae; genus Ballota; species Ballota nigra. The sequence continues at coordinate 40,984,892 of OX344723.1, read as the reverse complement.
CACATGTAGATATCATATGGGATCTTATAGTCTTTCCGGATGGAGTCCAGTTCATCTTCGCGAACAACGCTCTTGATCTTGCTCGCCTGGTAATCAGTCTTCACCTTGTCCATTATTTGTCTTTGTGGACGAGGAAAGTTGTTCGCATACCTTTCAGCATATGCTCGCCATTCGAATAGGCGAGCAACCCCAGCCGGGATCTCACTTTCCCGCATCCTTGGGGATGGAAAATTGATACCCTCCAAAAATTCACGAGTGAGCTCGTTGAGATCTGGATCTTCAGATTCGGCAGAAGACGAAGAATTTTCGTCCCGATTTTTGTTCGCCACAACCGTTAGTTCTCTCCCAGATGGGCCCACACCGGTGTCCTCCACAGAGCGAACCACAGAATCCACGTGAAGATCCGACGCCGAGGAAATCTCGAAGGGAGGTTGATCGACGGGGATCGCAACTGGAAAGAGTGGGTCTAAGGTCTCCTCAGTCTTATTGCTCGAGTGCGAAGACATAGAAGAGGAAGAAAATTCCAGGCGGCGGTAGAAAGAGTTGCAGACGGCGGCGTTGTCCCGGAGGAGACGATGGCGCTCTAACCCACACGGCGGCAATGGCGATTTCGAGAGAAAAAGTAAAGAAAAGAAAAGAAATAAGAGGATAACTACCTTGTTTCAAAGATTGGAGGCCAAACACTGGAAGAATAGATGCCGGAGAAGCTTGGAATCGCCGGAGGAGGAAGGAAATCGCCGGAGCACTGTAGCAAGTGGGAGAGAAGTGGGAAAATTTTCAGTTTTCCCACTATTTATACCCCAGGGAAAAACGGGGTCCCAGGCGTAATTTTCCGAAAGTTCTGGGGCTCAATTGAGAGAAAACGGGGTAAATTCCGAGCTAAACTAGAAGATGAAGGACCTATAAATAATTATAGGGGCGCGTCGCCTTGGGGCTGCTCGCGCGTGAGCGGCGCGCAATCATTGCGCTGGCGTCATCTTCGTGATCTCCCCAGATCATGGGAAGACGAAACGGTTATTCCAACATTGCTCGTCACAGAGATGCTGCTCGTCCAAATCTTGGCCAAGATGATATCCTAACTACAGTTGCTCGCCGCAAAATTACTCGTCTGATGCAACATCTAGTCAGGATAGGGGGCAATTGTTGATAGGCGAACATCATCTAAATATGGAGCGAACAATTATTGAAGTCTAAAACAAAGAAAATCACTATTTGGGCGCATTAACCAACCTGGGAGGTGTATGAAGTGACGAACAACTCTCCCGACGAACAACTAATTGGCGAACAGGTATTAAGGCCCGGGACCAAGAATGAGCCAACTGTGGAGTCATCCATGACGAACAACTTGGTCAGAATATGATACAACAAATAGCCAAGGAGGTGTGTACAAGTGAATAAAGGACAAAGATCCCAAAGCCAAGCTAAACAAAGGCATAAGGCGAACAACTTCCCAAGTACAACCTCAAGAGGCGAACAACTTTCGGTTGGAGAATCAACAAGATCCATCAAGCCGACCTAGGCGAACAACAATGAGTCCGAGATAAGACCAAAGAAGACTTTGTAACTAAGATTTAGCTTAGATAAGGTCAAACTAGAGTCAAAGGACACATGTCAAGCATGCAGGCTAGGGAGACCAAGAGTCAGAGGCACCTCCTGCTTGCTCGTCTCTATAAATAGTTGCTCTCCAGCTTATGAAAGGGAGGAAAAAATTCATAAACACTCCTAAACACACACAAATACACCTTAACACACACGCATACGAAATTATTTAAATTTCGATTTTCATATATCCGAATTCGATAACCTAAACCCCGATTTACCATTTACGGTGGTAATCAATCACACGTTATAGATTGGTGACGTAAAAACGGATTAAAACAGCCACTAATTCTTACGATTAGATTCGTTCACCAACACATTGATTTTGAGAATATCTGAAAAATGAAACACGAATAATGTGTTAATTACATTGATTCAAATACAAATACTTGAAAAATATCTATAAAGCACGAAAAAGAAAAATTCAATATATTTTTATTCCAATAATTATTGTTTAAGATGAAATACAAAGCTCCCATAAATACTAATAATGAAATTTTAGTCACTAACTAGGAATGTAAATCACGATAGAGTAAATAAAATAATAAATATATAATTTTGATTCTCCAAATCTTTGTAAAATAATCCCAGATCGCTATCGTGTTCTCGTCTCCACTAATAGTATAAAGATGATTATTTATGATTTTCATGATATTACTAGTAACGTCACTTTATTACAATAATTATTTCAGTGCATAATATAAAATTATAAGATTGGAACAACTCTCATGCTCATCATCAATATTTTAGAGAATGTCATTTTATCTTTTAGGATCTGCATATATGATTAATTATGTAGTGTTTGATATATATATATATATATATACACACACAAGGTGAGAAAAGAAAAACAATTAATGAATACGAAAAAAAATAGTTTTTTTGTCCCGTAACTTGTCTAGTATCCAATTTTGGTCCCAACAAATTTATCTTTTCAATATGGTCCCATAACTTATTAAATCGTCCAATTTTGGTCCAAAATTGGACGATTTAATAAGTTATGGGATAAAAATTGAAAAGTTAAATTTTTTTGGACCAAATTTGGACACTAGACAAGTTATGTGACCAAAAAACTATTTTTCTCTTTCAACTTGTATGTTATGTCTAGAAGTTTAGTACATCTTGTATAACAATAGATCGATCATTATAAAAATAGATAGGGAGATCCTTGGTAGATTGAGAGATCAACTTTGACGGTGTTTTTTTTTTTACACTTGGTCATTTAGATTCGATAGATGTATATCGAGTCTTGTTTCAGTTGTGGAAGATTTGTCTTGGAATCGTTCCACACACCATTTTGTATACGCTACTTTGTTATAGTGAAGGTTTTGCCATGAGGCTCGCACAAACTATTTATAATTTGTGTTAAAAGTTTATTCCATCTTGCAATAGTGTGTTTTAGTCTTCCGTTGTATACTCTTTATATTTTGTTCGTCAAATTGTCGTAATGTTTGTTACGACTTTCATTACAACATTCACACTCAGCACAGAACGCGGTGCAAGATCTCTTCACCAACAAGCGGTATCAGCGCAAACTGATACCATACACTGAAAATTACAAATTCTATATTACTTTACGATCTTTAGGTTTAATCTCAATTTAATCATAACTTTCAATAATACTATGAAAATTCACCACATCTTTAGTTGTTCCAATCTGATATACGACTTGTATTTTTAGCCCAAATAAAAAAACCGATGTACAGGAGTGCTAGTGCTTGTATCGGGAATCTTCTTACATCGCGAAAATTGCTGCAAAGAGAAGTATTCAACGTGTAGTTGAAAAAAATCATATAGGGCAAATATTTATTCAATTTAATTATATATTCAACTTTTCCTCCCATAGTCAAATTGGTGGAATGGTTAACTTTAACCATAATAATAATCTCCTGTCAATAGTAAAATTAAGGGCAAAAACACTCACTTTGGTTGGTTGAAAAATTAATAAAATAATTTCTTTAATATGTGTGTTAATAAAATTATGTATATAAAGTTGGGACAAAAGGAGCATAAGTCTTTTTTGCGTGAAAATAATATATATATATATATATATATATATATATATATATATAGAAGTGGGGAAAGAAAAAAAAAATTGTCATTATTGGAGCAAGTGAAGTCTACTTGCTTTGTGGTGCAGTGGTGAATCTCACCCTCCATCAAAGAGAGTGAATTAACTTTACCATTTTCTTTTCTTTTTTTTTATTTTGAATCAATAGTTTCAAAATTCTTTAAGTTATTAATTTTAAATCTACTTTCAACACAATATATATCAAATTATTCATCTTTTAAGAGTATGTATAGAGTGAAATAGGTTTATATATGAATCACTGAAGGGTATTAGTTGTTTTCACTAAAGAGTATTATTTGTTTTTACTTAAGAGTATTACTTGTTTACACTGAAGAGTCTTAGTTCATTTTTAATGAACAGCTAAGACTCTCTCTTCAGTACATAAAACTAATACTCTTCAATGAAAATAATTAATACTCTTCAATGATTCATGTATTAACCAATTTCACTCTATACTTTGTCATCTTTTGAATATTTTTATTTAATATATACTGTGCATATAAAAAGAAAAGTAATATTTAAAATATTTTTAAGTGTTTTTATTGACTTTAACTATATATGATGAATTGAATTTAAATAATTTTTATCTAGACTACATAAGTTTTGTTAAATATTAAAATTATTTTATGAAATTTTAGTATTTGTTGTGAATTTAGTACATAATTGAAAATTGTATGATTAATTAAATAATTATAATGCTCATACATACAATATAATCTTTACATATTAATTGGATTATTGATTAAATAAATTTAATTTAAACTTTTAATATAAGTCATTATATAATCTCGCATTTAAAATTTATAATATTTAATTTGTGCATCACACGGGAGAAACACTAGTATTGTTAAAAAAAGAATTGTTAAAATAAAAAAGGTCCAAACGAGTAGACTTCAAATATTATTTGAATTATATGTTCTTCGTGTATGTTACAATATTGTATGTGAAGTCATGACTTTACATCCACAAGATTTAAAGTTTTGGATGATAATAAAAGTACGGGTTTGTTTAGAGATTTTAGTAGGGTGAGATTTTACTTTATGTCAAATCATGTGTAAGAGTAAAGTAGGATGTGTAAGAGAAAAGTAGGAAAGAGAGTGTAAATGAGATAAAAGTGGTATGTGGGTAATGATTGAGTGAGTGAAAAGTAATATAAAGTGAATTGTATTGGGATGAGTAATAATAGGCATTTATAGGTGTGGATGAAGAATGAGATGTAAAAACAGGATGTTACATCTCTAACTAGAATGAGACGGGGGCCGAAAAGTCCTCATGTCCGGGTGAATTACAAAACAAACAAGCCCATATGTTCTAAATATAAAATTACAAATAAACTTATAAATTAACATTACCAAATCTTTAAACAAAAATTAATATTATGATTAATGTCAAAGAACAAGGGTTCCAACCAAAATGGAAGCAACTGGCACCGTCAAATTATCTTCAATTTTAGTGCTTAACGGATGGGATTCGACCACGGCAGAGGCAATAGCCACCATTAAGAACCCTAAGACCATGTTTAAGCCTTCTTCAATGTACCCCCACCAAGTGAAATAGTACCTAAATCTGTTTCAATAATCTTCCATTTTATAAGAATTTCGTTTATAAATATAGAATTATTTAATTAAAAAGCCAAAAATCATATTAAAAATAAGTGGAAAATTATTACATTATGGAAGACAAGAAGCTAACAACAGCCATGCTAATACTACCAGCATACGACTTGTTTTTGTTGTATGGAAGTTTCCTACTTCCCAATCGTCTCCCTATAATGTCTGCTACACCTGGAAAAATAAATAAAAAATACATATACAATTAAAGAACTAATTATTAGGATAAATCTTGTTTCTCATTTCATTAAAATATGTAATTTGATAATAATATTATATAATAAAAATAACTAATATCGTTTTTTAATTGCACGGTGAAACTGACTTACTCATAAAGTATAATATCATTATTTAACAAAGTCATGTTCATTGATAAAATTAAATCTTGAATATATTTAAAGAGGATGTTTGGGTTGAAAATAAAATAACTAATTAATATATACCATCCCCAGCACAAAGATTGCAAACAACAGCAATGGCTAAATTAGTTCTTCTCAACTGAACAATAGCAGCAAAAGCATTTCCCTGAACATAACTTAGTGCTGCCTTGAATAATACCCTGATATTTACAACAAAAATATAAGCAGTTGGATTTTGATTAGTATCATAGTAATAATTGATTAACAGGAAGTAGGAATAACAATAACCGCCAATATTTACTGCATAGTTGAAAAAATATATACATTGTGATTATTAATCCCCTATTATACCAATTGGGAGTTTTCTATGCATATATGTTGTCTTTAGATTAGTTTTGCTTAACCCAACAAATCATGAGTAAAATTTAATATGTTTACCAATTAAGTTATGCTATAAATCTCTATAAAGTTTGAACTCAATTGTATTAACTTGAGTCTATAAAAATATATTATAAATTATGTCGTAATTGTACCGATTATATTTTATTTTACTATATTTGAGGATATTATGCTATATTTAAAAAATCTTAATGTTTTAATAATTCAAACAAGTAACTTATGTATGTTTAAATCTATATATTATTACTAAATTGATTAATTAATCTTTTTTTTATAATAATCTAATTATATGAAATTTTAATGTCCAATTGAATTGTTTTTATTGTCTCACTGCATTTGAGGATTTCCTATTTAGATAATTTTAATTTGTAAAAAAAAAAGTATATTAAATAAATTTAATTTATTTTATCGATTAAATTATTAATCAATTTTTAAAAAATCTAACTATCTTAAATTTTTACATTTAATTGAAATTTTTTATTGTTTAAAAAACACAAAAAAAATCAAAATTATAATTAAATATATTCATCATATAATATAAATATAATTATAGTATATTATTTTACAATGATCAAATTTATTTAAGTATTTATAATATATATATATATAATTAATTAATTTTTGCGAAAATTCCGCGTAACACGCGGGCATTTATCTAGATAAAAAATAAAAGAGTGTTGAGTAGCCATTTAAATCAACTCAGCGCAGAAAAAGTGCATAACTAAAAATCATTGGGTTAATTTAACACATGACTTATTGTGATATATTTTAAAATAATAATCGCATGACTTAATTTATATGTACATGACTTCGAATTATATATTAAAATAAATAATTCTGAAATGTTCACATATATATTTTGATGTAAAATTTGTATATTAATAAAAAATAATATTAAACAAATTCTATAAAGATCAATGAGTAGATGAACAAAATAAATTTTTTTTTTTAGATTTCTATCATAATCTGTCTAATACAATAAAATGTCTCACTAAAATTTATTAATATATATTTAAATTGTGTATGACACGTGAGAATCACTCAATATACCATACTTTTATGTGAAAGAATCATTTGTTTTGACATTATATACAAAATGTGATACTTTTTTTATACTTTTAATTATAATATTATTTGAAATTAAAGTATCACCAAGACAGATCGCAAGAGCATTACGACTCATGCAAAATTTTGTACTAAGACTAAGAGGGCATATAAACCTGGGCAAATTTTTTTATTTAGGCCAAATCTTAATATGGATTGCAAAAATAGGGGGGTTTGAATTTTTTTTACGAAAATAGGGTTGATCGCGCCTGGGAGAGGTGATCAACTGAGTAGATCGCGCTCCCCAGGCGCGATGCTTCAAAGTCCTCATTTTCTCCTCTTGATCCCGCCTGAAAGAGGCGATCTAAAGGAGTAGATCGCGCTCCCCAAACGCGATCAACACAAATATTCGCCACGTCCTACATCGCCTTCCGCAAGGGCGAGGCACGACCAACTCTGGCCCGCGCACATGGCCTCCCCTGCAAGATTCCCGCGTGCGATGACCTCTATTTTGTCTTTTTTCTATGGGATTTTGCATATAACAGATGCTTCCTTCTTCTTCCTCCTCACCTTTCTGATACACGAAAATTTCTTCCTCCTCTTCTTCTGCTACACGAAAATTTCTTCTTCCTCCCCTCACTACTATTTCAGTTTTGTTCTTCTTTCTCCCCTCATTGCACCGAAAATTTTAGTACTCCTTTCAAAATTCATCCATCATTTTAGTATTCCTTCTCCCCTCTTTATTCTGTCCGAATTTTAGCCAAATACAAGGAAAAAATAACCATTTTTTTCCAAAATACAAACCAATCTCCACAAAAATGTAAGTATTTTGATATTTTTAAATTTTTTGCACTTTTTTTATTTTATTCTAAAATTTATTTTTCTCAATTTGCAGTCTCACATATACACAAAAATAAAAGCTAGTTGGTATTTTGCTATCTACCTGAGGAGTACAGACACTACTATCAAAAGGTAAATTCTTCAAATAATAATTAATAATATTTTTCGAATTTATTTGCATGCATATATTATCTTTTTTTTTTAAATAACGATGCACATGAAATATGCTACTAGATGAAAAATTCTCAGTATATATATGTAAATTGCAATTATTGTACACATAGTATTTGTTCTTGGTTCTAAAGGTTTTAAATCTTGATATTGAGTTTATGTTGTAATTGATAAATATTATTAAGTTCGTGAGTTTTTTTCCAATTAACCCAATTAAATATGGATATAAATGAATTATTTGTACAAATTCACTCCTTTTTTCCATATAAGGATGTGCTAATTTAGTGGGTCAAACTTACATTATAATTATAAGACTTTATTTTAGAGGGTGTAAATAAATAAAAAAAGTTGAGAAAAATTATATAAACATAACAAATATTTTGAAATAAGATTTGAGGCAAAAAGCAGCAAAAGTTTTGGATAGGAGGGAGTATTTCTTTTTATCATAATGGAGACTTGAATATATGTTGCATGATCGGCTTTTGACCGAAAATAAATAAGGAAAAATTTGAAATTTAATATTAAATCTAGTTTGTAATTTAGAAAATTGATTTAAAAAAAAAACTATCACCACCATTATACATCTATTATCACATTATTTTAAAAAAAAAAATCAAAGCCCCCTATATTTCGAAATCTTATTCTTAAAGATCACTTAAAACCCGTAGATTTCAATCATGAACTTTTTTTTACAAGTATCTATTTAAAAAATAAAAATGATATAAACAAATGCCAAATGATATAAACTCGTAGATCGTTTTAATTCTTGCACAATAAAATTGGTTATAAGAAGCTCAGTCTAAACATTCATATCAATCATGGTCATGGTAATATTTTCTTTAAACGATTAATTTTAGGTAGCATTTAACTCAAATCAACCTCAAATCTGGATTACACTTAAAAAAATATTTTAATGAATTTGGAGTCAAACATTACACTTAAAAAAATTGACTTGAAAAAAAAAATTGTAATATTTAATTGAGAAGATATTATTTTAATGATATTCATGTTAACTATATAACTGTGAACTACAATTTTATTAACATAATAAAACAATTAGTATTATTTAATGAAACAATATTACTTCTCCAATTAATATTTTTAGTGAAAACAAGTAATATCATTTAATGAAACGATTAATACTCTTTAAATAAATTTCAAGATAAATATTACTCACAAAATATATTAAAATTTAATAAACTCGTTGTTGCCTTGCTTATAATTTAAATGGTGGCATTTGGCTTTATAGCAAAAGTTGGATATACAAGTATAATTACTCAAAAATTGGTGACATTTGGCAAATTTTGTGAGGAGAATATTCAATTCATTAATAGGGATAATTACAATGATTAATACGTCTGTTTATATTTATTTTATTATATATAGTACATGTAATAAAAAAAATAGATTTCATTGTTTTTTATCTAATATGCAATCATTTCCGTATATTGTATAATTAGGCATTAAAATTTATAAGTGTGTTGTGTTGTTGAAGATATGTCAATCTCTCGCGATATTGGAATCCTTGTGCGCTCTTGTGGAGCTGTTATTGGAATAAGAAGAGTTGATCGTATGCTTGATTTCTATGGTCTATTACGTGTGTTGTCTGAGATTACGGGATTAGATTTGTGAGTGTATTCTTTGAATGTGTCTTGCATAATAAATAATGGGAATGCCTCCTCTAGTTGTCCTATTAGGAACAACAACTACCTTCGATTTTTCTTCCATCCACAAGCGGGGCTCAATTCAGTTGAGCTATTAGTGGAGGTTGAAATGAAGGTGCAGTACCCAGCATCCCATGGTCAGTGGGAGAACCAATACTATCCTTCTGAAGGGTCAGGTCGTGGTGGAGCCAATATGGATAGACCTTCAAACATTGCATACGAGGCCCTGCAAGTGAACCATAATGAGTGGGGTGCTTGGGAAGATGAACCCTACAAACGTTTAGGGTCTAGTCATGCCGGTGGTTCATATCCTAATATTGGACCTTCTGGTATCACTAAGATAATGGCCCCTATCGGCACCTCCATAGCTGATATAGAAGGTGATCTATATCCAGACTTTACTTGTAATTCTGAACCAAGCGATAATGGTTCTGAGGACGAGGGGCCCTCTGATGAGGATGATACCACTAACAATCCTTGGGTGCCAAGTGTTGCTGTACCAAATTCTCTAATGCCAAGAGTGAGACCTCATCCAAATTTGGTTGGAGTGCCATTTTTTTATAGGTCATGTGATGATGTACCTGTTGATTCAGTAGGCGTTCCAGTGGTGATCTGGGCTACGATGCGGATGATGGAGTTTTGAGGTTAGGAATGATCTTCAAAGACAAAGAGACTGCGATCAATGTCGTGAAGAATTACTCGGTCCAACATGCAAGACTTGAGTACAGAGTCGAAGAGAGCAACTCGAAGTCAATGAAGTTGGTGTGCAAGCAGAACTATGCAAGTGAAAATGACAATTGCTCGACATTGCAACAATATGAGTGGCATTTGCGCGCCTCATACCGTAAAAGATCTGGTCATTGGGAAATCACCAGGTTGGGACCGCCACATACCTGTCTGATGGATATTGACTCACGCAGTCATTCAAATCTATGTAAAAACTTGCTTGCAGCTGACTTGGAGAGTCTCATACAAGTTGAACCAGCATACGACGTTAAATGTGTCGTGGAACATGCAGATAAGAAATATAATTACACTATTTCATATCAAAAGGCATGGCAAGCGTTGAAACGTGCTAGAGAGAATGTGTTCGGAACTTGGGAGAGTTCATGTCAGTATTTGCCCAAGTATATGAGGGCTTTGCAGAAATACAATCCCGGGACCATTGTGGAGTGGAAGCACAAGGCAACGATTGAGTGGAATGTGCACACGTTGGGCTATGTCTTCTGGGCATTCAAGCCATGCATTGAAGCATTCATGCATTGTCGCAAAATACTTTGTGTAGATGGTACTCACCTTTACACTAAGTATAAACACAAATTGTTGATTGCTAACACCCTTGATGCCAATCAGAAGATCATTTCAGTAGCATATGCCATTGTTGACGATAAAAGTTATAAGTCTTGGAAATGGTCTCTTAATATGTTAGCCACACATGTTGTCGGTGATGGAGGGGGTATGCCTTATTTCCGATAGACATAAGGGTATACTGAAGGCAGTGGACTAAGTCCCAGCATTTTCACCACCAAGAGGAGTGCACCGTTATTGTTTAAGACATGTTGCTTCAAATTTCAATACTCAATTCAAAAGTCAAAAGCTGAAGGACTTGTGTTATTGCGGGAAGAGCATTGTCTGTAAGACATTTTGAGATAAGGATGAACGAAATACGAGTTTTAAGTGAAGAAGGTCATGAGTATCTACGAAATATCGATCCTACCAAGTGGACAGTTTGCCATGATGGAGGTCACCGTTTCGGTGTTATGACAACTAATATCTCAGAATGCATCAACGGTGTTCTTAAGGGTGCACGATGCCTCCCAATCACAGCCATCATCAGTGCAACTTTCACACGATCCAAAAATGCATTTATGGAACGTGCTAAAGAAGCAGGGATTTTAGTGTTGAGAAATCGGATGTGGCCTAAATATGTTCATGACAGGTTTGATTTAGGGCAGCGAGAGGGGATGAAACATCAAGTAGACCTTTTTAATTAGGAGGTGGGATCAGCCAGAGTTTCTTCTCGTATTAAGGGCTCAGTACAGTGTCGCACATACAGAGTTGCATTATCGAGACGCGAGTGTGATTGCGGGCTATGGAAGTTGGATGGTATCCCATGCTCACATGCATTGGAGGTGTGTAGACAGTTCAGGATTAATCCAAGTGTGTATGTGCCCGACTGTTACAGTACAAATGTGTATACTTCGACTTACACATCTAGGTTTTTTGAGCCATTGCCGGATCCTGAGGAGTGGGATGAACCCAATTTCCAACTGAGGCATAATCCAGATCGCAGGATAAGGCGCCGTGGTCGACATGTGACGTCCAGGATTCACAATGAGATGGATTGGGCCCAAACCCGCGCTAGACAACAGTACCAAGCCCAAGATAGAGCTGGACCTTCGCATTGATGTTCTGAACCCCTTTGCTGAATCAACTTGTTGTATCTAACGATATCTATAGGATTTCATTTTGGACATGCACTGTAAGCTTTGAAAGTGAAAAATGAGATGTACATTCGTTGTTTAAAAGTTATTTGTCAAATTCTAATATACTATTTATGGTTTCATCTCTGGCCCACGCACATGGCCATCCCACGCTTTCTGCTGCTTGCTTCCCACGCTAGAGTCTATTTTGTCCTTCTTTGTTGGCTAATATGCATATAACACAGATGCTTTCTTCTTCTTCCTTCTCCCATTTTCTTTGTGTTACTTAAATTATTTGTGTAATTGGGACGGAGGTAGTACTACTTAAAAAAATATCACAAGTAGCGGTATTTAAAATTGCATACATAAAAAAATTATCAATTAAAAATAAATATATATACAAAATATCATACAATTAGTGACGACGTAAATGACCACCCGTGCCACATCGTGTCGGACGTCTATCACGATGACCACGACGAGGTTGTTGTTCATCTTGGCTTGGTCCAAGGTTTTCACTTGTGCCCGCAAATGGTATAGGCGTTGAAGTGTAATTTGGTTGTTCTTGTGAGAATTGAGGTTGATAATAGGTATTCAAATCAATACTCGTGTTTAACATCTCAGTAAATGAACCACCCCATGATGTAAGAAAATCTGTCACACATTTAATGAATTTAGATCAATAATATATTTTACAATATATACATTTGCTTATATAAGTTGATATTAAATACCTTGTTCATTATAAGGTGTGTGAAAACTCGGCTGAGGCACCTCCTGTTGAAACGTCGATGCAGAAGCAGACTGAGGTACCCCCTCATAGATACCCCAACCAACTATCAAGTTAACAATAATATATTACAAATAAATAAATATTATCTCTTAAAAAATATTATTTATTTGTGTAATTTCAGGATTTAGTAACTTGCATACCATCTTCAGCAGGTTGTGTGTAAGCTCCATGTCCAAATGAGGGTAACCCATAATGTGTGTGAGGCGTAGGCTGAGACGCCCCCTCATTTGATTGTCAGGCTGCTATCAAATTAACAGTGATATGCATATATAATAAATAAAATAATAAATATAATTTCTTAATATTGAATTACATACCATATGCAGTTGGTTGTGTGTTACCCAAAAATTCAGACGTGGAAGCATCTGTCACATGTTATAAAAAAATTATAATAACTAAATAAGTGTAAATCCACTTAAGGTCATATTTACAAGTGTAATTTTGTAAATTGCATACCATTTCCAGCACCATACTGCGTGCGTGGAGCAGACTGAGGTACCCCATGTTGAATACCTTGTCGGGGAAAAGGGGACTCTGATGGCATTGCTGAGGAATGTCTTCTCCGACTCCTAGACGTTGAAGGACCCGCATCTTCACGTCCTACGGATCTCCTTCTTCTTTGTCTTGTAGATCTTTCCTCAACTTCTACGTTTTCATCTGAGGCCATATCTTGTAGATAAGCAGGGTTTTCTATGTAAGGCTCCACTTCAGTGATGTAATTCACAGTGAGCTCCAAATGACTTTCTACTGATGCTCTATCATCAATATTGCACTGTCTTTTACTAATTTTGAGCTTCCGAAACCAGCCTACCTGTAACCCAAAAAAATGAGTGTTATTCATGTTTCAATTTTCAAACATTACAAAATAAAGTTTGTGATATATATATATTACCAAAAGATCTCGAGTAGATGTTTTTGCTGGTTGGAAACCTCGGGCCACTGCATTATACTCCACTGGTGAAATCAATCGTCGTGTAATTCCATAGTACCACTGCATATAGTCATTCGAGACCGGATTACCATTGTTGATAGGCGTGCAAGACATGAATGGTCGTCTGTTCCTCCAATAAATAATCCATTTTTTATGTTTAATGGTCCAATCGCAGCCGGATCTTCCCTGGCGGGTATGATTATGCAAGTCCTGGTCTCTACTTTCAACATCACTCGGAATGTTTTGGACCATTCCAAATTGTCTTAACACCCTATTTGGATAATGAAGCTCCACTATCCAAATATTGATCAGCTGACATTGTGACCTCCAATTTTGGGTCAAACAATGAGGTCCAAGACTCGAGATCTCCTCAGCTTGTTCATCATAGGGTTCCCAGATTAACTGTAATGATATATAAAAAAAATTAATTTTCCTCAAACACACTTATATATTTGTGCCGATCATTATAATAATAACTTACTTGGCCATCAGATAAACGATCAAATATGTCGCGATATACACGAATCGAGTTGCCCGCGCTTTCAGTGTGACTGTGATAATGTATCCACCTATAATTTAAATAGGTATCACAATAAGTATGCATAGCCAAACGAATGTTATGCGATTTATAGATAAATGTGTTTAGAGAAAGATACCTAGCCCCATACGGTGGAAGCCCCAAATTGTGACCATCTACACTCAAGATGTGTCCTTCTTGGAGCATAGGATATACGTTCCTTGGTTGTATTGGTATTATCCTTGACCATGCCCATATCTGTTGTATTCATGAGTAAATTAGTTTCAACATACAACTAATCAATGATTTGTTTAAAAGTAATTAAAACTAATTAAGAATTACATGTAACAAGCATAATGCTCCAGCGATAATCTTGCCATTAGCGTGGCAAGCCATACAGAGTTCCCGATATAAAGTCGCTAATACAACACTTCCCCAGCTGTATTCCCCTGATGTATTCACGTTCTCCAGAAAGTTCAAATACACTAACGGGATAGCATTCCGAGTGTGGTCGGGGATCATTACTGTCCCCAGAAGTAAAAGTGCACACCCCCGTGCATATTGATCAACTACCTCCTGTGGTGATTCGTCGTAAATATCAATATCATTTCTCAACATATTTTTTAGAGAAGAAAACAGGATCGCACTCCTGCCCCTGATATCAACTTGTTGTACGTTGATGCCCAAAAGCGCATTACACCTAGCTTGCCATTCACCGAAACTATGTTTTTCATCTTTGCATATAATTGGCTCTCCTTCTATGGGTAATCCCCACAAAATGGCAACGTCTTGTAGTGTGATGGTGGCCTCTCCGACGGAAAAATGGAAAGTGTGCGTCTCTCGACGCCATCTATCCACTAATGCAGTGATGAGATGTCGATCAAGTCTGAACGACCCACAACGAAGTGGACCGTAAAAACCCATCGTCTTCAATCTCTCCACTACACGGGGGTGAAGTACAATCTTTCGAGGATCGGGGTCATCTTGCCTAAATGTCCAAAACACCCCATCGCCTCCTTGGTATGTACTGAGCACAGTTTCACTTGATTCCCGATTAATACGGTCTAGTCTCGAGCGATGTTCATTTTGCATGGTGAGTACAGATCGACTCGCCGGTCCATATAATAGTGTCTCTTTTGCAGCATCCATCCTGTAAAATATTAAAACTCAGACACATAAATGATAGTGTATATTAAACCATAAAGTCATCTATAATTACAACATTCGCGTAAATGTAATATGAAACCATAAATAGTATATTAGAGTTTTACAAATAACTTTTAAACAACGAATGTACATCTCATTTTTCACATTCAAAGCTTACAGTGCATGTCCAAAATGAAATCTTATAGATATCATTAGATACAACAAGTTGATTCAGCAAAGGGCTTCAGAACATCAATGCGAAGGTCTCTATTAATGAATTGAATATTCTCCTCACAAAAACTTTCTATATATAATAATAAATAAACACTAATTCTCCATATAAGATATCCTCCAAATTTACTTGTAGATCTTTCTTGTCTTCGAATTCAATAATTTAAATTAATAATTAACACTACAATAAAATTGACTTTTAAAGTAGATTAGAGATAATGGCGGGATTAAACTATTAATGCATTAAATAACTTTAATCTATATTGCACAAAATTTGCAACCGTTTAAAACATTTTTTTTTTTTTTTGCTGCTACCGTTTAAATTTGCCAAATGTCACCAATTTTTGAGTAATTATACTTATATATCCAACTTTTGCTATAAAGCCAAATGTCACCATTTAAATTATAAGCAAGGCAACAGTGAGTTTATTAAATTTTAATATATTTTGTGAGTAATATTTATCTTGAAATTTATTTAAAGAGTATTAATCGTTTTATTAAATGATATTAGTTGTTTTCACTAAAAATATTAATTGGAGAGGTAATATTATTTCATTAAATAATACTAATTGTTTTATTATGTTAATAAAATTGTAGTTCACAGTTATAGTTAACAAGAATATCATTAAAATAATATCTTCTCATATTTTTTTTAGAGGGGAGTTATTTTCTCATATTCAAATAGAAGTAAGGAGGGTGATTTATAATCTTTATTGGACCAAGTGAAATACACTTTAATTATTACATGCATTTGTGAATTTGCAGATGCAAGTTGCAAGATGTGTTAGAAAAGAATTTTTTTTTTACAAGTCAATTTTTTTAAGTGTAATGTTTGACTCCAAATTCATTAAAATATTTTTTTTAAGTGTAATCCAGATCTGAGGTTGATTTGAGTTAAATGCTAGCTAAAATTAATCGTTTAAAGAAAATATTACCATGACCATGATTGATATGAATGTTTAGACTGAGCTTCTTATAACCAATTTTATTGTGCAAGAATTAAAACGATTAGTTGCATGCTTTCATTATATATTATTACCATTAAATTAATACTTTTTAATAAAATATATATAAAATATAAATAAATTTACGATGAAATTGGTGTACATGCATAATTTCCCTTATTTATTTTCGGTCAAAAGCCGGTCATGCAACATATATTCAAGTCTCCATTATGATAAAAAGAAATACTCCCTCCTATCCAAAACTTTTGCTGCTTTTGGCCTCAAATCTTATTTCAAAATATTTGTTATGTTTATATAATTTTTCTCAATTTTTTTTTTTTTTTATTTACACCCTCTAAAATAAAGTCTTATAATTATAATGTAAGTTTGACCCACTAAATTAGCACATCCTTATATGGAAAAAAAAAGAGTGAATTTGTACAAATAATTAATTTATATCCATATTTAATTGGGTTAATTGGAAAAAAACTCACGAACTTAATAATATTTATCAATTACAACATAAACTCAATATCAAGATTTAAAACCTTTAGAACCAAGAATAAATACTATGTGTACAATAATTGCAATTTACATATATATACTGAGAATTTTTCATCTTGTAGCATATTTCCTGTGCACCGTTATTTAAAAAAAAAAAGATAATATATGCATGCAAATAAATTCGAAAAATATTATTAATTATTTTTTGAAGAATTTACCTTTTGATAGTAGTGTTTGTACTCCTCATGTAGATAGCAAAATACCAACTAGCTTTTTTTTTGTGTATATGTGAGACTACAAGTTGAGAAAAATAAATTTTAGAATAAAATAAAAAACTGCAAAAAATTTAAAAATATTAAAATACTTACATTTTCTTTTTGGATTGGTTTGTATTTTGGAAGCAACCCTTGTGTTTTTTTTTTTTTTTTTGGCTAAAATTCGAACATAATAATGGGGGGAGAAGGAACAGAAATGAAATGAGGAGGAAGAAGAGCAGAAATGAAATAAGGAGGAGAAGCAGAAATGCAGCAGAAATGAAATGAGAAGCAGAAAGAATTGAAATGAGGAGAGGAGGAAGATGGGGTGAAAGGGTGTTGTTATATGCACATTCAAATGCATATACTGCCAAAATAGTAGTGGACCGCAGCTGGCCGACAGTAGTGGAGCGCAGCACGCGGAGTGGAGTGGGAATCTGGCCATGTGGATGTGGCAGAGATTGTCGTGGATCGCCCTTGCCAGAGGCGATCCACGACGTGGCGGAATATTGGTTTTGATCGCGCCTGGGGAGCGCGATCTACCCTATTGATCGCCTCTGCCAGGCGCGATCAAGGGGTAGAAAAGCTGGTTATGTTTTGATCGCGCCTGGTGAGCGTGATCTTTTCTTTTGATCGTCACCCCCAGGCGCGATCAACCCTATTTTCGTAAACTTTTCTGCAGCAACCCTATTTGTACTATTGATTTTGCTATTTGGCATATTTAAAAAAATTTGCCTATAAACCTGGTATCTTTGTACTTCTTGAGAAACTTAACATGCTGGCTAACTTCGGGCCTCCGAAGGCCCTCAATCAAGGTCTTTTTCATTAAAAAGCCTGGAATAAGCCCTCCCACTACTCTTCCCCACACACTCCAACTGGACACATTTATATATCATTTAGCACCTAACTGGAATAAGCCTTCATCATACAATAATAAGACTAACAAATAAATTTCATCCCATAATTTTGAAGTTTTCTAAAAAAATATTCCAAAACTCCGTATAATCATTTTTTTCATCAGATTTTGCACGTTTTGTCCATAATATGTTTTAAATTTTAATTTTATTTTTTTGCAAAAGTTCCTAAAGAAAATGTGTCACTATGACGTTGTTTGTAGAATTTCGGCGACCTTTGGACTGAAATCAGATCGATTGAGTAATTATAGGACAAAATTGAAAATCATAATTTTTTAGGTTTTCTGTGAAAATGTTAAAAATTATGGGATCAAATTGAATTTTAACTCATAATAATAATAAAATAAAAAGAAATTATACCTGAATATTGGCCAACAAAGCATGACAATCAGCCCCATGCTAATATGACAAAGCTTTCCCAACAAATACTTATTGCCAATTGAGAAGAAAGAAATTTAGCAGTAGCACTCAAGCAAGAAAAAAATATTAAAATACAAATACTTGCACGAAGCAAAAATGAAGAAAAAAATCAACTATATATAGGAGAATTAACCGGTTTCTATTTAAAAAAATTATATGTATTGATGTCGTTTTTTTTTTAACAGTAAATCAAACTTTATTATAAAAATTGGAGAACAAGAGGTGTTCCAACCCTTACAATAAATTAAAGTTTTCGGACTCAAATCCTTGCACTTCACACACTTCGACAACAAGTCCTAGGATCTCTATAAAACGACATCGAATGTATCGATGTCGTTTTATATCACATTAGCTAGAAGATGATATAAAGAAAGAAGGGGGAAACGAACCACGTCAAAAAGACCCTTATCATAACCTTTCTTCGGAAACACCAGCAGTAATGCACATATTGTATAACATAATCCAGCACCAAAAACGTCCAAATAAATCGTGTTTATCTCCAACCAGTAAGCGTGCTTCTCCGCCATACTTCTTTTCTTCGCTTTAAGAATTTTTTTTCTTCAAACAGAATTGAAGCAGAATACTTTGGAGTATATATATTTATATACTTAAATAAATTATTTTTTAAATATTCTTTTGATGCGTTGATATATTTTGTCTTTGTAGCAAAAGGCGAAGCCCTCGCCCCCAGGGCCCCCACCCCCTGGCCCGACAGGATTGGGTGGAGGAAGTAAATCATGGTGACTCAGCGGCCCATTAGGTGGGAGAACCAGTGTCTGGTGCCCACAAGGAGCTATCCCCCACATTGGAGGGATAAAACTCCCACACTGCGGCTGTCAGTGCTCGATCCTGCGTCCTTGTAGCAATCTGCCACCCAGGAACCAGTCTGCCATGTGTAGTTGAGGGTATAGTATGGGTTTAGTATTACCCTCTCGTCTCACAAACCAAAATTAATTTAGGTGGCGAATTGAAAATTCTTTTAAGGATGATGAGAATAAGAAAGAACTAGTATTTCTCCCGTGCGATGCACGGTTTGAATAATGATAAATTACATTTCAGTGTAAATAGAACTGTGATAGGAACTTAACTTAAGTTTATTTTATTCATCTACTCATTAAATATTGAGAATTTTTTTAGGTTTTCTTACCAATATATGATATTTGAAAAATAGTTTATGTGGGTATTTCATATTTATTAAATTAATTATATAATTTATAATTATACATCAAACTCATTATAAAACTAAAATTTATGAAGTGATATTAAAATTAATTTAATAAAACTTATAGAATTAAATAAAGTTCTTAAAAACTCAGCATATATAGTCTATCCGTTAAAAATATATTTAAAAAAAAATATTAGAATTCATATTATAAATCTGCATTTTTTAATGGCCAGATATATTGGATTGTGATTTCTATTTTTTCACTTGCAAATAATTCACTTGAAAATGATGCTTCACAAATCGAATTTTTTAAAAAGTACCAATCTAAACATATTACTCCAATTTATTGGATTGCATTTTTTACTACTTTTTAAATTATTTGAATTTGAATTAACTGTGTTTAATATGTGACATTATTTTGAATATATTTATTACTCCCTCTGTCCAATATTAGTAGGCCTACTTTTTGGACTGTTATTTTTTGTCATAAGTTGGAGGGTATTATGAGGTATTGTGAGGTTCATTTATCAATAAAATTATTATTTATGGAAAATATGATACTTATATTTTCCATAAACAATAACTTTATTGATAGATGAATTTCACAATACCTTATAATACCCTCCAACTTATGATAAAAAATAACTGCCCAAAAAGTAGGTCTACTAATATTGGACGGAGGGAGTATATAATATAATTATATTATTTTACGGTAAACAAATTTAAAATGTTATTATATATGTAATGTATTATAATGTATAATTATTTTTTAAATATTCTTTTGATGCGTTGATATATTTTGTCTTTGTAGCAAAAGGCGAAGCCCTCGCCCCAGGGCCCCCACCCCCTGGCCCGACAGGATTGGGTGGAGGAAGTAAATCATGGTGACTCAGCGGCCCATTAGGTGGGAGAACCAGTGTCTGGTGCCCACAAGGAGCTATCCCCCACATTGGAGGGATAAAACTCTCACACTGCGGCTGCCAGTGCTCGATCCTGCGTCCTTGTAGCAATCTGTCACCCAGGAACCAGTCTGCCATGTGTAGTTGAGGGTATAGTATGGGTTTAGTATTACCCTCTCGTCTCACAAACCAAAATTAATTTAGGTGGCGAATTGAAAATTCTTTTAAGGATGATGAGAATAAGAAAGAATATTTGTTAATATAGTGGTTGATGAGGATTAAAAAAAAAGATTGATGAGGTGAAAAAAAACCACAATATTATTTTTCCTCTTAAACGTCAAGGTAATATTATATGCCTAGCTCATTTAATTATGCACGTTTCATCTCTTTTATAATCATCTTCTTTAATCATTCTTCTATATGTTTGTCTATTTTTTTAAGACTAAACACAATAATAATGATGTAATGGATAAAATCATAATTTCCAAAAGTCGTTGCCCTCCTCTTGGATTAAAATTTTCTTTACAATATACATAGTATTTTTTTATGTTTTGAATTCATAAAAAATTGTCATTTCGTCTACCTTGAATTATAAAACTACCCCTTTACATTTCGCCCACGGGGAAACAAAATCTTGGATCCAAATTTAAGTATGATTCAATAGTTACAAATGAACAAAATGAGTATACTTGAAATTTGTGCGAAACTCCTCTATGATTTACTAAATATAACGAATTCTCTCCTTTTTTTTTTTTTAAATAACGAGTTAATAATTTTCTCGATTTCTTGATATGTTCTTCATATTATAGTATTAAAATTTCAATATTTGAAAAAATAAAACACGAAAAACAAAGAAAATAGGTAAAACCGTAAACTCACTTTTCTAAAAGAAGGAAATTCACTATATTTAGCAAACCATGGGAGGGTTCACACAATTTTCAAACCATGAAAAAATTTCACGCAATATTTTAAAATCACTAGAAAGTTTCATGCTTTAAACCATTATATCTTCAAACACGATTATGAATTTAGTAATTCTGTTATTAATTAATAGTTGCGTTGTAGAAATAATTAGGGTTCATTTGACTGGGGTAATAATTATAGAATAATGAGAATTAAAGTGATTGAGAATTCATTTAAGTAGAAGATAATGAATAAAAAATCAGTTAATAGGTAAATTATAGTAATTTATTTTTAATCTAATTACAATTTATCCATAATATTAGATGCTACAAAAAAGAATCACTCTTAATGTATCATGCTCGGTTTTAATGCTAACATTGATTGTTGTTACATGTCCTAAAGTCTCTCTCTGTCTACCTGTAAGAATATAGTTTAATTAATCTACCACGATTAGAAGGCAGTTTTATAACAAGATTTTCATATTTGTGGCTCGTCGCGTTGAAACCGTTAATAATATATACAGTATTTATTCTTTCAAAAATAAAATTATATATATACAGTATTTATTTTGTCTCGATCAAACCAAAATCAAACATAATATACGTATGCACGTTATGAAATTAATCACAATTTTTTATTTATTATAACTAATACTCCCCGATTAATTTCCTGATTTCAAACTTTTCCCAAATTATCATTTACACTCCTAAAATTTGAAATAAAACTTTGTTATAATTGACTAATAAAATTGTTTTTTTAGAAGATTAGGTTTTATATGAAAATGGTTCCGATATCATGAAACAATTTTAAAGTATTATTAATTTCATTAGGAGTATCATTAATTTTAGTTAAATTATTTACAACAATTACAATATATTATCATTGACCCAAAATAATGATACTTTAAAATTATTTTATAATAAATTTATCATGAACTATTTCTATATAATACTTTATTATTTTAGAAAAGTACATCTTATGTATGAAATATATTAGAGGTTGGATAGAGTAATATAATATTGCAGATTTTGTATCTCGTTTTTATTTGAAAATTTCCGCATGTTTCATTAATGACGTTGGCGACTTTGGAGATCGTTACGGAGAACGTGCACGCAATTCATAAAATAAAAAAACTAAGAAAGACAAATGTCACAAATCTTGAAGGATCCTCAGTGGAGATATGAATATATGATGGATGGACATGATACTTTACTAGCCATACAAAATTATAAGGGCATGTTTTCAATCGTTCAGCAATATCAGGATTTGGAATTTGATTTTTCCATCTAGGTCACTATTTGAATTTATAAATTCGTATTTCCATCTGAATACACATACATTTTTATTATATACCTATATATTTAAAATAATTACGTCACTATTTTCTCTTACAGTTACTCATTTTATTTCTTTCTTTTTTTCTTTTTTATATTTACTTATCTTTCTCATACTTTTCTAAATTTTAATTATTATTTTAATAACTAACAACAATAAAATAATATATTATCTCTCAAATGTATTGATTTGACATAAAGCTGCATCCACTCCAACTAATTCATCCCAAACTATGGCACAGATTTATTAAGCCAAGAGAGAACACAACCTAAGTTATTGGATAGAAAGAAGTCAACATACACTCTCTTCCCACAAGAAATTTCACACTTTCTTTTTCATCCATTTTATATTAATTTTCACATTTCTAAAATAAAAATAATACGTCATTGATTGCCAAATTCGTTAAAGCACAAATTCGAACTCACTCGCAAGTGTACGAAATCGTTGTTATAGTAAGGCAAATGACCAAGTAATAAAAATTATCGAACCCAAGGGAAGCAAGTGGTTAACTAAGTCGATTCACGTTGATATGCAAGGAAATTAAAAGACAAGCTCGGGGTTAAGTATGCTACTAAACAAGAAAATTAAAAACGAGCAACAAAAGAAATCTAACTAACTTCGAGAGAAGTGCAAGGGGGTTGATATGCCCTAAATGGTTTCCGTTATGCAATCCTTAGGATCAAACATTGAATTATACCAAAATCTCAATTGTTCATGGATTATAACAAGTAACACTTCACCTAAACATTCAACAGACTATCAAACGTTTAAGGCTTATTGACGGTATCCTACGTTCTAACTCTCTCTCGACGAGTTAGCACGAGATACACGCATCTAAGCACTCTTTGCTCATACACGAAGGTTTCATCAAATCAATGTAACTCTCGTCTACACTAAAGTGAATTCACACATCAATATGAACAATTCATACTTAGAGCAAAACTCAATTCCAATCAATAAGGATATAATTCCACAAACAATCAAAATTAGGCATAAATCAACAACCCAAACCTAATTCTCACATAACTTCCACTATTCAAGGCATAAGAAGGTTGTGATGCTTAGGATATCTTCAACCTAGTGAAACTCAAGTAGGATTGTCAAGCCAATTCTATGCATCAATTTGGATTTACTAGGAGACCTCACCAATTACCTAAACAACCATCCAAGCAATTGATGTCTAATGATGGGGTTCTTTGCGATTAACTCTCTCTCGACGAATCAAACGCAAAATAAACGCATTCAATCATAAATCTCACACTCATTCATCTAATCATGTTCATGTAACTCTCGTCTACGCTAAACATGCCTCGAAAAATAAGCTACAAGAGATCAACAATCAAAGCTCAATACAAATCCATCAATAGAAGCAAAATCCAAATATCAACATAGAATAGACAAAGAGCAATCCCAACTCAAGATTTCACATGGTATCTAACATCCCAAGCATCAAAACAATTAGCTCATAATTTTGAAAGCAAAAATCATAGCTAAACAAGAACAAAATATTAAAGACATAGCTAAATAAAAATAAAATTGCATTAAAATGGAAAGAAGTCACCTCAAATGATCTTCAAAAGCATAAATCCTTACAAGAAATTGAAATTACCACTAATTCTAATCTAAGAAAACATTAAAAATTATCTAATGGGTGAAGGAGTGTGTGTGGGGAGAGGGGCTCTCCCCAAAGGGGTGTGTGGAATGTGTGTGTTCTTGTGTTTGCTTTTTGTGTTGTACCCTAAAATCTGAGAAAATGGTATATATATTGGGGGCAAGAGGGCTTGAAACGAATTTGCAAAGAAAACCCCTGAAAAATGAAGAATTTTCGCATTTTTTAAGCATTACCGAATTTATCGCGATATATCGCGAAATCTCGCGAGATTTTCAATATCTCGCGAGATTTTGAAATTGGCTTGAAATTGACTCTCTGCACAACCTTGCACCGGTTTGCATTTCTTAGACCGGCCGGTGTGGATGAGCGTTAACCGGTCTTCAAGGGCCGTAGCCAATGTACCGATTTGGACATATTGGTACCGGTTTGAGCTTATGTGGCTCGGCCGGTGCGAACTTCTTCTTCACCTTTTGCAATTTCTGCAAATTGGCAACATCGATTCCGGCGAATTTCTGGCGCTGCTTCGTAATCCCGGCGAGAATTAATTCCGATAGCGAGGTGTGAGCTGCAATTTCCGGCCTCGATATTTCCGGTATCGGTGCACAAACTTCTAGCGAACAAGCTCCGAATTTCCGGCCTTCGAACTCCGGCGAGGATGAGCTTCCAGCCTACGGTGCTGTTTGTAACATTGAGATGGTGGCCTCCCTCCATTAACGGCAAGAGCTCGCTTCCTCCATTGGATAAGCCACTTTCTCTCTCTTTGAAATAACAACAAAAAAAAATGGCGTGGGTCTTCAAGCTTGAAGATGATATGCCCAGCCTTGACTTTCCACAAATAGATGCGGGGCCCACTGCCTCTTTTCTTCATTTCTCCAATATTCACGTGATATGCTACCTCCACAATGTCATTTCCTTCTCAGAGTAACAAAGCAAATGGGCTTTGGACTTTTATCTCTCAACTTGGGCCTATTCTTGGGCCATTTGTTTCTTTGAATTTTTAAAGTCCATCTATCTTTTCCTTCCTCAATTTTCGATCTCAAATAATACGTATTTGCTTCAAATATTCGCCAATTTTCTGCAAAATAAATCACAAATATCTTTCTCGACAATTAAGCGCAATTAATCATATTAATGTAAATAATCACACGAAATTCTATAAAATGAGCAAATTAAAGCACGAATTTCAAGCAATAATCACACTAGTCAACACCCCCAAACTTAAAGTGTTGCTCGTCCCCGAGCAACGAAAGAAAATAAAGAACAAGTGGGAGGATTGCGAGAAATGAGTGTCAAAGAAATAAGTAGCAATTGTCAAGTTCATTCAATCTAGTCAAGCCATTAAGTACAAATATCAACAAGCAAGTTCACAAGTCATGTTCAAATCAATGCAAGATCAAGGCTCAATCCATAATTTTCTCTCAAGTAAGTGTATCACTCATCACTCAAAAGTGTATCAAGGAATGTTTGCTCTCAATAATCAATTCACACAAATGCACTACCATAAGCTTGCCAATCATCTAAGCTCTCCACTACTTGCTAAGTGATCAATCCATGAATCAATGAGGACTTTGCATTTGGTTGTAATGTTGGGCTCTTTGGTTAAGGGTGGGAATTTTTGGATAAAGTGACTCGTAAACTAGTGGAGCGAGAGGTCAAAATGCCATGGTACATCTCTACACTCTCAAAGAAAAGGTCGCAAGTGATCAAGTTGCAACTCAAAATTCCAACTCCAACAATCTACTTGTCTCATTTTTTTTAAGCACATTCTCACCATTAACCATCAAACACCTCTTTTGAACTTGTAACTCTACCAAATTCTTGTACACAAGAGAGTTTTCTCACAATTTTTTTTCTCAAACAAACTCAATCTTTTCTCGTACAATTTTTCTCAACTCATCTTTTTCTCTTCTTTTTCAAACTTTCACTTTCACACAAATTCATCCACCAAATTCACATTTAAGCTCAATTCAACCTTACTACCCCCATTCAAGCTCCACTAGTTCATAGGGACAAATTAGGCTCACAAAATGGATAATTAGGCTAAATTTGTAGGTTGCCAAGAAAAATAGGTCATTAGGCTCAAAGGGCTAACTACGGAAAAATTTTATTTGGTATGGAAAATTTGGCTAAGTGACTTTTCAAATCAAAGATGGCCTCATATCATTTTCAAAGATTTCACACTCAATGTAGCCTCAAACAAGACAATTAGCAAGTTCTAGAGCACACAAGCATGAACGATACTCACAAGAAAGAACTTAGACCCAAAATATGCAAGTCTAAAGGCTCTAAAGCTCACGGGCTTGTCTAATCATGGATCGAGCACAAAATCACGCATAATCATCACATAAACAAGTAAACAAGCAAGTCTCAATCAATACCATCAAGCTTAACTAGATCTCAAAAACCAAACAATCACCATCTAATAATTTTTCGACACCAAGCCACACAATCACAACTCCAAAGAATATACTTAAAGATATACAATAAGCCCACATATCATGCCAAGTACTAGAATAAGCAAAACTCTAAAAAATTGAGGCGTGCGCCTGTGCAATGTACAAGTGAAGCCTCAAGTGCGCCGGTGCCATGTAAAATATGAAAATCAAAACAAAAAAAACCCCCCAAACTTAGACATTGCTAAGCAATTCTAAGTTTGGGGTATACTACCTCCAATTAGCACCAAGCACTTTCTTCTTTCCTTAAGACACGATCACCTCACGTTAAGCACCTTGAGTATGCTCACATTCTCGATCAAGCACATCTCTTGAAAAACATCACCATCAAATCTTCAACACCTCTATAAATTCAAAACCTCATGTACAAGTATTAGCAAATAAACCCAAAATTCTCGAACAAAAATGATAATCAATAAGCTCTAATCAATGGGGGTGCATCGGTGCAATTCAAAAATTATGCATGAAAAGACGAACACCCCCCCAAACTTAGACCAAAGTCTAAGTTTAGGAAGAGGTGTTTGTACCTAAAGTTTCCCTCAAGCACGTATCTTTCCATAAAGCTCGAAATCCTCACCGAGCCTCAACACACGACCCCAACACCTAGACAAAATAAAGCACGAAACAAAATTAAAAGAACAAGACAAAAATAAAATAAAGCAAGTAAAAATGGGTTGCCTCCCATTAAGCGCTAGGTTTAATGTCCTTTGCCGGACTTATTAATTGAATTCAAACTTCCCCTCATCGGAATGGCCAAGGATATCGGTCCTCCTTGCCATTGTATCTCATCCTTTGGGATTCACAATCAAGGAGGCTCTTGTGAAATGGGGACCGTTTATCCATCTTCCTCATCCAACTTTTCATGTATGGACGTCTCTCTTCCTCATTCACCATCCTCCATATCCACTTCTTCCCTTCTTTTCCAAGGATCCCCAAGCTTTTCGCCACTTCCTTCTTATGGTCTAAGTTATCAAGAGGTAAGATGAAATCAATAGAAACAATATCATTAAAAGTACAAATTGAAGAGTTTGAGAGTTTAGAAATGCTCATTTCGGTCTCCAATTCGTCCTCCAATGCTTCATGATTCTCTTGCTCATTGTCGCTCTTGTCCACCAAGGGACATTGCTCTTCATCTACCTTGACCATTGAATTGTCGCTTTCACTCTTCTCATCGCTTGGATCCTCTTCTTCTCCACCTTCCTCTTCATTATGTTTTCCTTGAAGGATTCTTATAATACGAATATAATCTTCTCTAACTTTGTCTTCATCCTCCTCTTCAAGTAAATTCCAATCAAATCCATAATTCAACTCTTCCCCTTCATCTTCTATCTTCTCCACCTCTTCATTCATCACTTCATCTCTTTCTTCTTCAACATCCTCTCGAGTAGGCATAGAGAGACCTTCATATCGAGTTTCACTCTCAAGATCCATAGCTTGCTCCGAAGAATTTGCCATTTGATCACATTGAAACTCAAGCGGCTTGAATTGGCTTGCACTTTGAGCATCCATTCTCTTGTTTGACTCTTCCAACCTTCGGTTACTCTCCTCCAACTTTCGATTACGCTCCTCAATTTTTCGGTTAAGCTCCTCCATATTTTTCAAAATCAATTGAAGAGTATCATCGGTTGTGCTATTTCCTTCATTGCTTTCCCACTCTTGATAATGGGAAGAATCTTGTTGCATATGATAATCGTACTCAAAGGTTCTTCCATCATCATACCAAGCTTCTTGAGAAGATTCTTGAATTTCAAATTCACTTGGTGGGTAAAAAGCTTGACCATAATGCCCTTCTTGATACTCATTTGACTCCTCATTTTGGCCATTTAAGTAAAGAGATGTGGGAGAATTACACACTTGTTGAGGTTGGGGTGGATAAGGATCTAAATATTGGTATGGATAAGGTGAAGGATATTGTGAAAGAGGTGGTGGATCTTCATATGGAGGATATTGCTCATATGGATGAGGATGTTGGTATTGTGAGGATTGTTGTGGTGGATTCGGGTATGGATCGGGATATGGATATGGGTGAGATTGTGGAGGATAAGCCATCTCATATTGATCATCGCTTTGATTCCAAGTATATGGATCATATCCATCCATCTTGCACTTAAGCTCTCTCAACTCTTGCTCTTTAGGTGACAAAGACAAGACTCAAAATCTCCTTTGAATAGTGTAGTGCACACCCTACAAGAGCAAGCAAGTATCAAATATAACAAAAACAAACAAAAACAAGAAAAAGCACTCAACTAGAATCAAAACTAGCTATCAACACATTGCTTCCCCGGCAGCGGCGCCAAAAACTTGATTGTCAAATTCGTTAAAGCACAAATTCGAACTCACTCGCAAGTGTACGAGATCGTTGTTATAGTAAGGCAAATGACCAAGTAATAAAAATTATCGAACCCAAGGGAAGCAAGTGGTTAACTAAGTCGATTCACGTTGATATGCAAGGAAATTAAAAGACAAGCTCGGGGTTAAGTATGCTACTAAACAAGAAAATTAAAAACGAGCAACAAAAGAAATCTAACTAACTTCGAGAGAAGTGCAAGGGGGTTGATATGCCCTAAATGGTTTCCGTTATGCAATCCTTAGGATCAAACATTGAATTATACCAAAATCTCAATTGTTCATGGATTATAACAAGTAACACTTCACCTAAACATTCAACAGACTATCAAACGTTTAAGGCTTATTGACGGTATCCTACGTTCTAACTCTCTCTCGACGAGTTAGCACGAGATACACGCATCTAAGCACTCTTTGCTCATACACGAAGGTTTCATCAAATCAATGTAACTCTCGTCTACACTAAAGTGAATTCACACATCAATATGAACAATTCATACTTAGAGCAAAACTCAATTCCAATCAATAAGGATATAATTCCACAAACAATCAAAATTAGGCATAAATCAACAACCCAAACCTAATTCTCACATAACTTCCACTATTCAAGGCATAAGAAGGTTGTGATGCTTAGGATATCTTCAACCTAGTGAAACTCAAGTAGGATTGTCAAGCCAATTCTATGCATCAATTTGGATTTACTAGGAGACCTCACCAATTACCTAAACAACCATCCAAGCAATTGATGTCTAATGATGGGGTTCTTTGCGATTAACTCTCTCTCGACGAATCAAACGCAAAATAAACGCATTCAATCATAAATCTCACACTCATTCATCTAATCATGTTCATGTAACTCTCGTCTACGCTAAACATGCCTCGAAAAATAAGCTACAAGAGATCAACAATCAAAGCTCAATACAAATCCATCAATAGAAGCAAAATCCAAATATCAACATAGAATAGACAAAGAGCAATCCCAACTCAAGATTTCACATGGTATCTAACATCCCAAGCATCAAAACAATTAGCTCATAATTTTGAAAGCAAAAATCATAGCTAAACAAGAACAAAATATTAAAGACATAGCTAAATAAAAATAAAATTGCATTAAAATGGAAAGAAGTCACCTCAAATGATCTTCAAAAGCATAAATCCTTACAAGAAATTGAAATTACCACTAATTCTAATCTAAGAAAACATTAAAAATTATCTAATGGGTGAAGGAGTGTGTGTGGGGAGAGGGGCTCTCCCCAAAGGGGTGTGTGGAATGTGTGTGTTCTTGTGTTTGCTTTTTGTGTTGTACCCTAAAATCTGATAAAATGGTATATATATTGGGGGCAAGAGGGCTTGAAACGAATTTGCAAAGAAAACCCCTGAAAAATGAAGAATTTTCGCATTTTTTAAGCATTACCGAATTTATCGCGATATATCGCGAAATCTCGCGAGATTTTCAATATCTCGCGAGATTTTGAAATTGGCTTGAAATTGACTCTCTGCACAACCTTGCACCGGTTTGCATTTCTTAGACCGGCCGGTGTGGATGAGCGTTAACCGGTCTTCAAGGGCCGTAGCCAATGTACCGATTTGGACATATTGGTACCGGTTTGAGCTTATGTGGCTCGGCCGGTGCGAACTTCTTCTTCACCTTTTGCAATTTCTGCAAATTGGCAACATCGATTCCGGCGAATTTCTGACGCTGCTTCGTAATCCCGGCGAGAATTAATTCCGATAGCGAGGTGTGAGCTGCAATTTCCGGCCTCGATATTTCCGGTATCGGTGCACAAACTTCTAGCGAACAAGCTCCGAATTTCCGGCCTTCGAACTCCGACGAGGATGAGCTTCCAGCCTACGGTGCTGTTTGTAACATTGAGATGGTGGCCTCCCTCCATTAACGGCAAGAGCTCGCTTCCTCCATTGGATAAGCCACTTTCTCTCTCTTTGAAATAACAACAAAAAAAAATGGCGTGGGTCTTCAAGCTTGAAGATGATATGCCCAGCCTTGACTTTCCACAAATAGATGCGGGGCCCACTGCCTCTTTTCTTCATTTCTCCAATATTCACGTGATATGCTACCTCCACAATGTCATTTCCTTCTCAGAGTAACAAAGCAAATGGGCTTTGGACTTTTATCTCTCAACTTGGGCCTATTCTTGGGCCATTTGTTTCTTTGAATTTTTAAAGTCCATCTATTTTTTCCTTCCTCAATTTTCGATCTCAAATAATACGTATTTGCTTCAAATATTCGCCAATTTTCTGCAAAATAAATCACAAATATCTTTCTCGACAATTAAGCGCAATTAATCATATTAATGTAAATAATCACACGAAATTCTATAAAATGAGCAAATTAAAGCACGAATTTCAAGCAATAATCACACTAGTCAACACCCCCAAACTTAAAGTGTTGCTCGTCCCCGAGCAACGAAAGAAAATAAAGAACAAGTGGGAGGATTGCGAGAAATGAGTGTCAAAGAAATAAGTAGCAATTGTCAAGTTCATTCAATCTAGTCAAGCCATTAAGTACAAATATCAACAAGCAAGTTCACAAGTCATGTTCAAATCAATGCAAGATCAAGGCTCAATCCATAATTTTCTCTCAAGTAAGTGTATCACTCATCACTCAAAAGTGTATCAAGGAATGTTTGCTCTCAATAATCAATTCACACAAATGCACTACCATAAGCTTGCCAATCATCTAAGCTCTCCACTACTTGCTAAGTGATCAATCCATGAATCAATGAGGACTTTGCATTTGGTTGTAATGTTGGGCTCTTTGGTTAAGGGTGGGAATTTTTGGATAAAGTGACTCGTAAACTAGTGGAGCGAGAGGTCAAAATGCCATGGTACATCTCTACACTCTCAAAGAAAAGGTCGCAAGTGATCAAGTTGCAACTCAAAATTCCAACTCCAACAATCTACTTGTCTCATTTTTTTTAAGCACATTCTCACCATTAACCATCAAACACCTCTTTTGAACTTGTAACTCTACCAAATTCTTGTACACAAGAGAGTTTTCTCACAATTTTTTTTCTCAAACAAACTCAATCTTTTCTCGTACAATTTTTCTCAACTCATCTTTTTCTCTTCTTTTTCAAACTTTCACTTTCACACAAATTCATCCACCAAATTCACATTTAAGCTCAATTCAACCTTACTACCCCCATTCAAGCTCCACTAGTTCATAGGGACAAATTAGGCTCACAAAATGGATAATTAGGCTAAATTTGTAGGTTGCCAAGAAAAATAGGTCATTAGGCTCAAAGGGCTAACTACGGAAAAATTTTATTTGGTATGGAAAATTTGGCTAAGTGACTTTTCAAATCAAAGATGGCCTCATATCATTTTCAAAGATTTCACACTCAATGTAGCCTCAAACAAGACAATTAGCAAGTTCTAGAGCACACAAGCATGAACGATACTCACAAGAAAGAACTTAGACCCAAAATATGCAAGTCTAAAGGCTCTAAAGCTCACGGGCTTGTCTAATCATGGATCGAGCACAAAATCACGCATAATCATCACATAAACAAGTAAACAAGCAAGTCTCAATCAATACCATCAAGCTTAACTAGATCTCAAAAACCAAACAATCACCATCTAATAATTTTTCGACACCAAGCCACACAATCACAACTCCAAAGAATATACTTAAAGATATACAATAAGCCCACATATCATGCCAAGTACTAGAATAAGCAAAACTCTAAAAAATTGAGGCGTGCGCCTGTGCAATGTACAAGTGAAGCCTCAAGTGCGCCGGTGCCATGTAAAATATGAAAATCAAAACAAAAAAAACCCCCCAAACTTAGACATTGCTAAGCAATTCTAAGTTTGGGGTATACTACCTCCAATTAGCACCAAGCACTTTCTTCTTTCCTTAAGACACGATCACCTCACGTTAAGCACCTTGAGTATGCTCACATTCTCGATCAAGCACATCTCTTGAAAAACATCACCATCAAATCTTCAACACCTCTATAAATTCAAAACCTCATGTACAAGTATTAGCAAATAAACCCAAAATTCTCGAACAAAAATGATAATCAATAAGCTCTAATCAATGGGGGTGCATCGGTGCAATTCAAAAATTATGCATGAAAAGACGAACACCCCCCCAAACTTAGACCAAAGTCTAAGTTTAGGAAGAGGTGTTTGTACCTAAAGTTTCCCTCAAGCACGTATCTTTCCATAAAGCTCGAAATCCTCTGTATTTGAACCTCATATGTCATCATTTTGGTACTAATTATATTGTATCATGTAATATTCGTCATCTTGTATTGTATTATGCAATATATTTTGTATTGTATTATGTATTATATCTTGTATTATATTGTCAATTGTTTTACGTTTGACAGTGTTTATATAGTCTATTATCTATATGCTTACTTTAAACATGTAATTTTATAATGATTTTAAATGGAACATATGCATAATATCATATTATAATACTTCATAAAGTTTCATGTTAAATTTTTTAGATTTTAATAAAGTTTCTGTCATTCTTTTAAAAAATTTGCGATATCGATATATCCATCGATATTTCCGTAAATTTAAGGTTGTGGTATTACTTGCGATAGCGATACATCCATCCTTGCTTACCACCAACCAAGACCAAACTCTTATTTTCACCTCTTCGGTTATTCTTCTAAAATCTGGTTTTATACCATTAAAAATTAGCCAATTTCTATTCTTTCAAATCAATCTCACCCAAATAGTTGTAGCCATTTTTCGTCTCTCCTTTTCATCATAAAAAATGCTGCTAAATTGCATAAAATCTATGTCAGGTTCAACGTAAAATGCTCTACAACCCCCAACCATATCCTAATTTCATTCCATACAACCTGCAACAAGTTGCATTTTGAAAAAATAAAATGGTTTGACGTTTCAATGTCTCCATCACAAAATTTGCATCGAGATTTGTCGTCCGAAAGAGAGACGCCTCTCATTTTAAGGTTATCGCCTGTAGCGAACCTCTCTGTTTTAACAAAATTCAAGCAGCCATCTTATTCTTTCTTGGAACATAACAATTCCAGAGAGGGGGAAAACTCTCGTGTTTTCAATGACATTTCTATATGATCTTATAATTTTTCCACTAATTTTGTTTTATAAAAATAAATTATTGTATGCATTTAAATGGATAACATGCTCTTAGATCCAAATATCATGGAGTTTCAAGTTTTCGTTTTCTTACACCCAATATCGCTACACGCCTAATCGGGTAGCCAGGTTCACATACCAGATCGAAGAGCGATCTTGGCAGAAAAATCCTGTAGCCGAGCCCGCCCAAATCGACGGGCAGCGCGACAGAACTGCCCAACTACGACCTCCAGGAGTAATCGGGAAGGGGACTTCACCTATGGGTTGGGGCCGATCGGCCAGCGGCGAGCTCTGGGGCAGTCTCTACCCACTTCCCGGTGAAATGATTCCCAGGATGCCCGCCGCCTACCCGATACCCGGATACCCGTGTACCCGTCTGCCCGATCCCAGACATCGCCAGTTATGTAAGTACGTCCAATGCCATCAGACCGGGGGATGCATTAGTGTCAGAGCAGAGCAGTTGAGTCAGGTCCTATCAGTAAAGGGCAACAGTGCCAGGTGACACTTCCCATTAGTCCATAGAGGGAGGTTGTAGCCACTCATTAACCCTCAGCTAGGAATAGGAGGGGCCCACGGGCATACCAACCCAAGGTGGGGAAACTCATCATGTACACTATAAATAGGTCTTAAATGTCCAATGTAACACACAACTCATTTACTGCAAAGTCTCCACTTGAGAGCTCATTTATACTTGTATTCATTATTTTCAGTTATCGTAAATACATAAATCTTACCCGCTAGGAACCCGACGGTGAAATCCTCACGAAATTGTTGCCAACACGTATGTTTTTATTTAAAGTGTGAAGTGTTGTTCGATTTTCTTTTCAGGTGGGGAGGTAGTGTATTTACTAAGAGACATTTGGAGGAAAAGTTAAAAAGGTCGATTTTAACTTTTTATATGTTTGTTTTAAAATATAAAATTTTGGGCAGTGTATTCACTAAAAATGTGAATGCCAATAACCTGACCCAAATAATTTATTAGATTCAACTTTTTTATTGAGCTTAAATTAGTCCATATTTTTTATAATTCGACTGTTTCAATACATGCACCTTTAATTAATTCAATTAAATTTGTCATGGATTTTATCATTGATTTATTTTATTTTTCAGTATTAATTTTAGAAAAAATGTAAGTGTAAATAATGAAAACTTTTCGAAATGATATTTATCTTATAAAATTGCACATTAAAAAAATCAAACGATAAAAAATACGTTCTAAGCGGAATTTAAAAAAAAAAATCGATTTCACCATGCAAAGTTGACATCTTAAATTCTCCCCCTACAAAAATTCAAATTCATACATACAAAAATTGAATTCCCCTCTAATTTTTTCCTAAACTATCTAAGAAAAATCTTTTAAAACTATGAAAATTCTAATCTATATTTTACAATTTAATATTCTATTTCGATAATAAAAATTTCTCCCAAAAAAATTGGGTGAAGAATATCGAATTTAATAGCAAAATACAAATTTTGGTGGCAAGATTTTTTGGAATCAAACAACATTTCGGTGACAATACTATTTCCAAAATAATCATAAAAAAAGAATATTAGAAAATAAAACGAAACATTATGTCAAAACATGTTAGATTTTATTTATGTATAGAAATATTCTTGCTAATCTTTTTATTTTAAAATATGAATAATTATTCTGAAAAACTTAGTATTTTTAGAGAATAACTAACAATATTTGGAAAAAATGAAGGGATGTTTTTATTTTTATTTTAGAAAAATTTCAAGTTTGATCCTACAAATTTCAAATCTATCATTATTTTTCAAAAAAAAAAGAAATCATAAATCATCTAATAAAAAACTGTACAAAATAATAGAAATTTATATCTAAATTTTACAATATAATAATCTATTTTGGTAGTAGAATTTTCACTCAAATAACTTTAGTTAATCTATTCTTAATGGCCCCATCAAGAAAAATAAAAAAACTTAATGGCAAGAATTACATTTGGTGGAAATATTTTAGGAATTATACACTATTTCGATCACATTATTATTTCAAAAAATAATCATAAAAATATACTAGAAAATCAAACTAAATCATAAAAACATTCTTGCTAATCTTTTTATTTTAAGATATGAATAATTATTTTGAATTTTTTTTAGAGTATAAATAATAATTTTTTTAAAAATTGGATCGGTTATTTATTTTTTCTTTAAAGAAAATTTCGAGTTTGACCTAATTAATTTCATATCTACCATTATTTTGAAGAAAAAATTTGTTAATCATATAATAAAAAATGCTACAAAATAATAGAAATTTATATCTAAATTTTATAATTATATAATCTATTTTGGTAGCAGAATTTTCTCCCAAATAACTTTCGTGAATCTATTGTTAATGACAATATATTACATTTGGTGGAAAAAAAATTAGGAATCATAATTCGGTCACAATATTATTTCCAAAATATAAAAAAAAAAACAAGACAAATCGAGGGTGTATTGATTAGGCGTGAAATTGTCATGATTCGTCACTCGAAATGTCCGTGTTTTGGTTGATTTATATGAGTATTTAGAATCATTTGAGTATCATTTTTATAAACTATTGAATATGTCTCTTTGATGCTCATGGATGGATAGAGAGCGAAAAGAGGAGTTCGTAGGACTTTGAATCGACTCAAACGGACGCCCGGATGAGAAGATATCGAAGAAATACGAAAAGTATTAGTTCGAGGGAGCAAAAGTATCATTGGAGTGCACAAGCAAGGAGTACTCGTGCACCCCTGCAGAGCAGTCGTGTATAGCGCTCGAGGAAGTGAAGGTCGTGCACTAGTGCACGAGCAAGGGTGGTCGTGCAGTTTTTGCTCTCTAGACGAATTGGGGTGCTCGAGTGTGATGAGCTCGTGCACTAGTGCACGAGCATACGTGATTTTTGGCCCATTAACTTCTGATTCGACCCGTTGCCTATTTATACCCCTTTGAAACACATTTTTATGGACCACCACTTACCACTTGATAGATTTTGACTTTTAGAGTTTGTTTTTTTAGAGAAGGAGAGGAGCAAGCTTTACTTTACGTTTAAATCGAGGTTTTAGCACGAATTCTTAGTTTATTCTCGTTTTTCAGATTCTTTTCATTAGTTTGATTATGTTAAACACTTTAAACTTCGTTTTCATTAATTAAATTTCAATTCTTTGCAAGGTATTTATTTAAACCCTAGTTTATGTTTGATCTTTTATTCGTTCTAATCATCATGTTTATGTTCGTCACTTCTTCTATTGTTTTCGTTATTATCAAAACCATGTCTAGCTAGAACCCTTGCATGCTTAGGGTTGGATGAACTCGTAGAAGTAGGTTGTGGGTACGTAATTAGGGTAATTCATGACGTTAGGGTTTTAATTCTCTTAAAATTAGTCTTAACTTTATTCTTGAATTTCGTTCGAAAAGTGTTAGAGAGAGGACGATCTTATCACTCTTTAACAACGAGTAGGCTTAATGAAAGGGTTTAGAAATGGTTAATTAATCTACCGGTTTTTCTAAGGAGGACGACCGTATCACCTTAGTTTAAATTAGGGTCTCGTTAATTAAGCACAATCTATTAACTTGTTAGTGGATTAGTGAAGTCGATTGCTAGGATAAAGTATTAGGGTATTAAGTCTTGAGCTTTCATCTTACAATCTTTAACTTAGGTTATTTCTTGCGCGTCACAATTATTTTAATTATGTACCTGCTCCGTTAGTATACGTAGGGATTCATATCCTAAGCATCACCATATCTTACTTGAACACAAGCCTTAGTTAATTCGTCTTCTTCAGTACTTTAGTTTAATTAGTTTATTTTAGTTATAATTAATTCTTCTAAAAAAAATCCAAAAATATTTCACTCATATTAACTACGACGCGTAGATCTTCGGGGATCTATTCGCATATACACTTTCCCTTGGGTTCGATATACTTGGTCATTATACTTACTCATATTACAGTGAACTCGTACGCTTGCGGGGAATCTACTAGTAGAAGTTAGTATTTTCGCTTCAAGTCATGTATGCAAGTGCATACTATGCACTTGAAATTTGATCCCAAGTTATAATCACCAATACCCCAAATTATATTCCCAAAAAATTATTCACCAATACCTAAAAATAATTAACAATACGCCTATTACAAAAGCCAAAGGCATCAAAAGAAAGAAGAAGGGCCTTTATCATTGTTCCTCCCCACACTGGTTTATGGATGGATGGATGGATGGATGGATGGATGGATGGGTAGGTAGGTAGGTAGGTAGGTAGGTAGGTAGGTAGGTAGGTAGGTAGATAGATAGATAGATAGATAGATAGATAGATAGATAGATAGATAGATAGATAGATAGATAGATAGATAGATAGATAGATAGATAGATAGATAGATAGATAGATAGATAGATAGATAGATAGATAGATAGATAGATAGATAGATAGATAGAAGAAATTATCCACAACAGCAGGTATAAGATTGTATAAGAACTTTTCTTGGAATAATTAACTATCGCGCATTCAGTATTGATTGTTTTAATTATCCACAACTACTATCTACCGACGAACGCCACCACTTTCTCCCCCTCCTCCTACACCTCCATACGTGGTTGTTGTTGTTTCGTCCTTGTTGTAAGCATCCGCGAGTTTTTCATTTGGCCCATTTTTTAAATGAGTCAAAATTGAATTAACAATTGAATTTAAAATCCAAGTGCATATTATGCACGTGGATGTACTGTAGAACTACTAAAAAAAATTCTACAAAATCAAACTAAATGTTAGACATTACTTGTTTTAACAAATGTTTTTGCTAATCTTTTTATTTTGAGAAATTAATAATTATTTTTGGAAACATATTATTTTAAGAGAATAACTATTTTTTTTTTAAATGAAGCGGAATTTTTTTTTAGAAAAATTTCGAGTTTTCTTACAAATTTCACATCTACTATTATTTTACAAAAAAAACCAAATAATCTAATAAAAATGGGTAAAATATAGAAATTTATATCTAAATTTTATAATTTAATAATATATTTCGATATCAAAATTTTCTCCCTAATAACCTTGGTGAATCTATTCTTAATGGCAAAATATTACATTTAATGGAAAGATTTTTAGGAATCATACAATATTTTGGTAACAATATTATTTCCAAAATAATAATAGAAAGAATATTACAAAATCATACTAAATGAAAAGAATATAACCAAATCACACTAAATGTTTGACAATGCATACTTTACTTTGCAAGTGATTTCGATATCTACAACTTGCAGAAGTCTTCGATATCCTCAATTGATCTAAAAAAAGGAAAATACCATACTTAGAAAAAAAATAAGAGATATTATTCGGAAAAAACAGCAACAGACGAATATATGAACAATTAAACAATTTAAATCTGAACAAATAAGAACCTTCAATAATAGCGGAGATGACGTCCATGTGCAATACTGGTGGAGATGATGACTGTGTGCAGTAAATGCGGCGAGACTGTATTCAAGACGAAAGAAAAGAGAAATAAAAATATTATATTTAAGAAAATAAACCAGATCAACGATACTCATAAAAATAAAATAACGAATGTATGGACGATTATAAAATTTAGATTTGAACAATTATAACCCTACTATAACGACAGAGACGATAATCACGTATAATAACAGCGTAGACGACGGATTTATGAAGTATATGTGGCGGAGCGCGGCCGTGTGAAGTAGATATGGTGGAGATATGACCGTGTGAAATAGATATGGTGAAAATGCGACGTTTGAAATAGATGTGGTGGAGGAACGTTCATGTGAAATAGATGGGACAGAGACGATATTCAATATGAAAAAAATGAGAATGAAACTTTAAGATTAAGGTTTAAATATATAGGATTTTGTTATAAAATTATTAAATTAATTTTAATGGTGTAGATTTAATTGTGTAAGATCAAGGGTCAAGATCAAAAGTTTAACTAACTTTTAATGAGAGTGTATTATTTCAAAATTGAGAGATTTTAGACATGCCACATCAGCCTAAGAATAAGGTGGTGTTAACACATTATCTTAGTGAGGTCTGAAAATATAGTATAATAAGTTAGAGTTGTGACTATTAATTTTGGAAAAATGAGTACAATAAAAATCCATCTCCTCTATATGGCTTCACTTTTAGACCATACATTTTCGAAAATCATAGTAGTTATCCATGCTTAGCCCAATCTAAACGTCAAAAGTTGTAGCCTTAAATTAGGAAAATGGTCCGCTCTGAAACTGTCCCGTTCCCACCCGACCCGGTTAGGCCATGTCAGCTCGATTCTAAAAATGGGGCAGGTCAACTCCATCCCGCACGCGGAACAGATTGAGTATGAATATGCATATTGTCCCGATCCACCATATATATATATATGTATATATTGTATATATATTTATATATATAATTAATGGTGGGACAAAGGAAATATAAAATTTGTAGCTTTGATGATTATGTTTATTGCTAGATTTAATTGAGAATATGATTTCTTATTTTTATTGAAATGAGTTATGCATATCATGCTTAATACTTCATTTATCTCAACTCTTTCTGCATACTTATGTAGGCCTATATATTAAGAAAATGCTATTTTATTGAGTATTCAACCAATGAAACTGAGTGTTTTTACTTTTTGGTGTATAAATTGGTCAAATATATTTATATTGAGTTTAGTTTCCTTTTTAAAAATGTGAAGATAGAGTTGTGACGAAGGCTGTATAAAAATATGTATGTGCTTATATTTAAAATATATATTTTTCTTTGGAAAGGACAGGGACCGGAATGAGGTGGGGTGGACATGGGACTCAAAATATTGCCACGCAGCGGGGCGGGGAAGTTGCGGATATACGCGGAGCGGATTTGGGTATTTAGACACCCACCTTGTTCCATTGCAATCCCTACCTTTAATTAGTTATTAGTGGAATGAGAGGAATATTTATATAAACTTTATTTTTGTAGAGGAAAATTTATATAAACTTGGAAACAAACAATTGTATAAACTTGAAAACTAGCTAAAAAGCTACGTTCATACCTTGAAAGGTAACATGGTTCCACTCTCTTCTTCAACATCAGATAGATATAATAGGAAAGATGCAGCCTGAATTTTTTGTGATCAATTGAATATCAGATTTATATTACCCTAGGCTCTTCATATTCAGCTGGATTGGATTAGAATTTAAGAACCATCAAACAAGTCAATTCAAAAACTCTGAAAGATAATACTAACAACTTCTAAATCAATGGATTTGTTAGGTATGTTGTTCACTTACTTGAAACAAAAAACCAGCTGAAATCTTTCAGGGGTCATGTTTATATGAGACGTATCTAAACCATTTCATGTTTTAATGTTTTTTTTTTTTTTGATCCCTTCAATATAAGATCAGATATAGAGTGTGATCCCAGTAACTATGGAAAACAACATGGAAATTTGTTTTGCAAATGAATTTTAGGCAATCAAAAGATAAAATAATAAAACTAGAATAACATTAGAACTATTAGCAAGAGTGCTATACTTGTATTTCAATCACAAAATATGCCCATATAGCACCACTGCATCATAGTATATGTTTTCAGGATAATCAACTAAACTCAGAAACTATATACTCCGTTCATTCCCCAATAAACTTCACTCTTTATTTTTCTAGACGTTCCATAATGATTTTTACATAAAAAAAACAGAAATAAAATACTCTCATAAAACTCACTTGCTGAAAGATGGTGAGTGTTAATGAATCTGTTGAAGCATTCTCCCATTTAAAAGACAGAGGTCATTGAAAGTACCACAAACGTTCAAATACGCAACAATATCTTGAACTACTTCAACAAGTAACTCGCATTAAAACATATAAATAGTTAATATAGCAAAACATAAAAGACACAAAGTTTATATCAAGAATTCAAACCGAATAGATGGTAGGAAGGAATGAAGGCACTTCATACCACCACATATATATCTCTTCAACAAAAATAAAGACACAAAGTTTATACCAAGAATTCTTCATATATGTGACTCACATCTCTATCTCCAAGTATATTTGAGTAGAACATCAAGATTATGAGGCCATTATTTTAAGAGCATGATACAATGTCCTATCACATACTTAAGTTTA
Organism: Ballota nigra; assembly: GCA_947034835.1. Taxonomy (NCBI): domain Eukaryota; kingdom Viridiplantae; phylum Streptophyta; class Magnoliopsida; order Lamiales; family Lamiaceae; genus Ballota; species Ballota nigra. The sequence continues at coordinate 40,942,157 of OX344723.1, read as the reverse complement.
ATATTTGGGAGATCTACGAATTTTAAGGAATATTATGTAGTATTTTTTATTAATATATAGTGTGACGCATGTTAATTTTTGTGTAAAGTAGAAGTTGTGAAAAAATTAAGGGTAGTTTAAAAAAAAGTATTTGTTCATTAATATATGAAGTGTTGTTTTTGTTTTTTTTATGGAATATGAAACTTATAGTGGAAGAAAGTATGAAACTTATAGTGAGACGGAGAGAGTATTAAAAAGATAGAGATGTTTTAGGATATGGAGAAATAAAGAGAAGAATAGAAGAACATAGATTTGTTGACCCAGTTCGTCAGGAATGACTATGTTTGGAGGCGAACCAAGCCAGGAGATTAATCCACTATTTGTTGTGTATGAGATCCCTTTATATGGTTACAATCTAGGGTTTTAGATGAGTACATAGAATATAATGAAACGACCGTATTGCCCTCCATCAGTTACTTGTTGATGAAGGCACATTAATATATTTTTCTTCAATACTCCCTCTTGTGTCGAATCAAAAGTGTGGATGGTGCTTGAATGCTGCCTCGCTATAACTTGACAATCCAATGAAAAATAAATCTTAATATAAGAGAAAAAGATTTATAATGCATCTATGTTGAGACTCCCCCTGAAGTCTACACCTTTCACATGATACGTTCATCTATCACGTGATTTCAGAAAGTTTACACAACTCAATTCTTTAAGATGTTTCTAAATAGACCAGCCTCATTTACTTTAGAGCTTGGACTTTGAGAGGAACTTATTGTTGTTGGTTATTGAAGACTTCGGGGATATACGCTTCATATTGTCATCTTTGATGTTGCCCAATTTCAGCTACCGAACATAAGAAATATGTACTTCATTTATACATGTGGCCTCTCCAGTGGTGAACTCTAGTCACTGTTTCTTTGAACATGTTTGGTGATAAATCTCTATCAAATATACTTACAAACTTCTTCATGTAAGACAATGATCTCTAAATTGTTTGAAGAGGTATCTATAAGAGTTTATTAGTTGATCTCCAAGATATCATTGTGTTTTCCATGGTAAATTTATAACCATTTTGGGAACACTTTATATAATTAAAAAATATACAAAACCAAAATTTACATCATTTGGTGTATAAGTGTTGGGGGTAGCTTCAATATTTTCTTAAGGTCTACAGTTCCACTTGTGGTCCCCTTCAATGTTTACTGTAATGAATATTAGACCAATGTTAATGGTTTTTCCTTAAGTATCAGAGTACATTCCTGACACCATTCCAATTATATTTTGTTGTTCCTATATGAAATCTAGCTAACAAGTTTATTGAAAAAGTATACATGGTCGAGTATATTTGAGCTAAGTACAATAATGTGCATGTTACACTTAAGTATGAAATTTCATCTCCCACTAGCTCTTCGTCATCTTCCTTCAGACGAGATGGATATTTCCTTAAATCCAAACTTCGGCCAATCATGGGAGTGCTAATCAAATGCATTTTGTCCATGTTAATTTGTCTGAACATCTTATGGACATATGCAAACTGGTGGATAAGTATTCCACAAACTCAATGTTCTAGTATAAAGTCTAGGCAAAATTGAGTTTTCCCAAGAACCTTTATCTCAAAATCGGAGTTCAAATATCAATGGTCCTCTTATTTCATTAAGAGTACCTATTATGTTCATCCATCAACATAAATAACTGCAAATTCGAAACTTATTTTCTTGATAAATGCATAGGGTCACTATTCACCGTTCTTGTAATCTATCCCAATCAAGTAGTCACTTAGACGGGTATACCACCTCCGTCTAGATTCTTTTTCATGAATAAAGTGAGTGTTTCAATCTGATTACAAACACACTCTGTGGTTTAGAGTCACGTGACTTGGGTAATAGATGTCATCAGACACTTATATATCTTTAAATCAAGATCCCCATAGAGATATGTCATAACCGCATTTATAAGCTGCATCTCCAATCCTTCGCAAACTAAGTGATGGGACATTATGACGTCCATTACGAGAATTTGTCTCCTTATACTCAATCCAGAGCGTTGTGAAAAATCTTGCGCTATAAGGCAAGTTTTATATATTAGGACCTTATATTTCTCATTACGCTTATGACAAAGACTAAATTATGTCCTACAGGCTTTACACTTGATCGGGCTAGCACTACCGGATCAAATACCCATCTCTTTGTCAGAGAACTAAATTCTATCTGGATTGCTTGTATTCATTTAGGCCAAATTTCTCTTGGTTGACACTATGTAACCGAGCATGGTTCGATATCGTTGTGCTCTATACTTTCTTGAGCAACAATATAAATAAATACATCATCAAGCTGTGTGCAATATCTATCCATCAACTTATATGCACTCTTGTAATCATATAGAGATTTTTCATTCTCTGGAATCATATCAAACATCGGAGCGTCCTCCAGTAATGATTCATGAACATAAGTTTAATCAGAGATAATCTCATGAGATGTATTCTCAACATTGATGATCAATGTGTTAGATTGTGCCACACCTACTATTTCTTCCTTCAAATGGGTGTCAATCGAACTAGGTGACCTCCCCCATTTCCTTTTGGGAGTCACGGCCTCAACCACACCTCCACCAAGTGTAGTTGCAACACCTTTCCAGCGGTGTTGTACCCCTTATTGGGGACTTATAACCTTACAAGCACATTTGCAGCTGGTATATTAGACCTAGTCACTTCAGTAATATCAGTAAATGCATCATGCATAGAATATGCTACATTCTGAATATAAGTGATTCGTTTTACATCACTTTCACATTGTGAAGCTCGGGGATCAAATGAGACAACATGGGGACATACACAATACTTCCTGTCGTTCCCTTAGAAAATTCTTTTTCCTATCTCCCCCTAACGACGGGAAGACTATCTCATTATAGTGGCAATCTGCAAATTTAGAGGTAAGTAGGTCGCCTGTCAAGGGTTCTAAATTGCGGATATTTGTTGGGAATTCATATCCAACATAGATACTTAATTGTATTTAGGAACCCAATTTAATGAGTTGTGGGTAAGCAATGGCACATATATTGCATAACCAAATATGTGTAGATATAAAATGTCAGGCTTATATCCAGTTACCAACTGGTACACATAAAATGGGTGACCATTTAGTAGGTTTGAGACGAATAAGTAAAGTTGCATGCAATATTGCATAACTCCAAGCAGAGATTGACATGTTGGTGCGCATAACCAGTATCATAACCACCATTACTTTCTTTTAATGGTGACCTCTGCTAGACCATTTCGTGTAGCACATGGAGTACCGAATGTGCTACATCGATCCGTAGATATGCAGTAATCATCAAATGTTTCTGATGTAAACTATCTTGATAGCGTAATCAGGCGGTGAGCCCTAAAATGTATAATTTGAGCTAAGAGTTTTACATGAAAAATTTATTATGGAGAGTAAAACGACATGTGACCATTATCAAAGTATAATCCAGAACCATAAATTACTTTAATGGTATGCATTTTGGATGAATTGGTCCACAAACATCATAGTTTATCCTTTGTAAGAATGAAATATTTAGTTTTAAATCTTTAACATAAACAGGTCTCAGTGTTACTTTTGCCAAAGACCTGACTTCGCAAAATGAGTGATGCGCCTTTGATATTTGTAAGGCAAAGTGAGATGTAGATAGTGTATCTGGTACTTCTATTAATAAAGATTGCAACAAAATAATAACATGATCGATATCGTGCATCGTATCGGATTGTCATCTCATATTAAATTCCACTAAAAAAAAAGGGTGTCCATATGAGTTCTTCAAATATGGATCATCACGTCAAAGCCTTTTAAAATCAGTGTCACATAATTCATCATTGGTAACAACATATGATTCAAGAACAATAGCGGGTTGCATTCCACTAGAATGATTTCTTAGTTTATCTAAAATGTATCTTCTTTCACATTCATTAGAAATATATTCAATTTCATTCTCATTGTAAGTTTACAAATAACAATGTTGACACAAATATCATTAGAATTTAACAAGGTTCGATTAGCTCTTGATGCATATAAAACTTCTTTGATTTCAATAAGTGTATTGTTAGACATCAAGAATTTGGCAGTTCTTCGCTCTTTTTAAGAAATCTCATGTTCTGATAAGTTTCAATTTGAGTTGAATGATTTACTTTTCATTCAATAATTTATCACTTTACATCGTGATAGTGTTATTTTCGAACCATTATATACAAATGTACGTGTATAAATTCAAAAAATTTAGTACTTCGAATAAAATTCAAACTTATTATGAACCAACTTCAATATAAGTAAGGACTTGTACCAAAAATCTAACTAAAAGATCATTGTTGATCTAATTAACTTTAAGACCAAAATATCTAGCCAAATAAATTGAGGCAGTATGCCTGAACAACATTCTTGACAAATAAGAGATTCATAATAGACCAGTAAAAATCAAGAGTATCCCTTAATTAGGCAAAATTCTTGTTGCCATTGAAATGTGCAATTGTGAGGTAAACGTTGAGGGATATTCTTCATATTTCATATAATGGGCATCTTGTTCTTTAGATCCTTCATACCTCATATATTTGGTTGCTACTTTGTGCTTACATCATAATTTTATATGGTATCATCATGACCGCTAGGAGTACCAATACCTCCTTAATTTCTTCCAGTGGGAGAGGCACCAATGTCCAACGTGGTATATCATTCTCATGTTTGTGTGGATTGGTACATCATGCCCCATTTTCTTTTTTGGGTTCTTCCCACTATCACATTAACCAAAATTAACCTCGAGATTTTTTCTCTATCTCAAAGGCTAGTAATTATCGTCTAGAAAAACGTCATGTCTATTAACTTAGTGGAGAAAACTGAGAGTGTTTTCTTTATATTATACATCTTCTTTGATTTTCTTTTCACAGAAAGTAAAGCGCAACATATCCTTATGGAAATTCGTGACCCTTATTTAGTTAAGTAAATGGATTTCATTACACTGAATCAATAGTTCTAAAATTAAAGATGTTTCTAAAACGTCCTTTCAGAATCTACCGCGGTCCTTTGGGTGTTATATATAAAAGATACCTTCAACATAAAATTGGGTTTAATAGATTGCCTAAAAAAATATTAGGGCATTGACTTTAATCTTGTTAGACGGTTGTTTGTCTTTCGATCATTAAATGGTTTGATTATGAAAATACGATTCATCCATAAGAAGATTATTTCCTGCATTTGAAATCTATTGATGATACTCACTTCCGTTTGAGTATAATATTTCATAAACAAATGAGAAATAATTTCGCAAAAGCAGGAATATGCAATTTTTTTTTTCAAGAATAACATGAATTAGATTTTGAGACTATGGATCACATATTCTTTCAATGCTTTGTGGAAATATTTTATCACATCAATTTGCACTCACATGTATCATCCATGAAATTTCTTTATTGTGGAGATATTCAATAAGAAATATGTATATACATAAGTAGAGCATGTATATCATTAATGACGTCAATATTGTTGGAGTTATACGTGAAAGTATGCTTTTACTTTGTATAACTCGTGTATCAAACACTCGATTTATGAGAATAATTCTTTTATCACATTTGCTTTAGATATAATTGAATGTTGAATTTCTATTGCAAACCGTTCAATATATAGTACGTGTTACGTTGTAGTTAATGTAGTGATACCCGATCACGGAAGACGACATTAACAGTTTACTTGTAACTAAACGTACAATTCACGACCCAGGTAGAATTGAACAATCCGCCGTGAAAGGTCGATGTGTAAGGCTCAGATTGGTCTGTCTTGACTAAGAGATTGCACTAGCACATTTAGTATGTGTTGAAGAGGTCCTACAGCGAGGATAAATTCTTCTGTTCTGAAAGGTGAAGAATTAGACCTCAGTGGTTGTTGATTTCTTAATCTCCGTCACTTAAATAGGACCGTGTGTGCTTAGTAGTTACTGCTTTGATTCATGTTGGGTGAGAATCATTGTGACTTCGAACTTTGTGTCTTGGGCAGTAATATTAATCATACGACGGTTGCTAAGATTTAATACGGAGAAACGCGTGCGAGTACGGCTCGTGTGATTAGTCCCCTTGGTGGGCTCAGAAGCTTTATTGTACCAAATCTTGCAAGTGAAGAATTAGTTTCTTCGGTACGAATAATAATGTTGAGCTGTCTTTACTCCAAGGTGAAATATATTAATTAATTTAGAGCTATTCAGAAGCTCAATTAATTAATGGACTTGATAATCTTAAACGCGGGAAATAATAACCGGGAGCCCATATTATCGTAATATGGATTAAGATGGATAGTGCAATATTAATTTATTAGTGGTAATAATTAATATTAATGGGCTGAATTATATTGGGGCTCAATATTGAAATTCAGAAGTCCATTAGGAGGTCCAATCTTAATTCTCCTTAAGACCCCTCAAGTAGCCCAATTAAGTAGCCCAATAATGATAAGGTGATTAAAATAAAAAGAAAATAAACATGCTGATTTTTCATTGATTTTTTCGAAAATATGCTTGTTAGGGGAGATTAGATTTTGTTGATTTTCTTGGAAAGATATTATGGAGGATAAGTATTCTTGGAATACAAGATTATCTCATATATTCAAGAAAATCCAAATCTTGGATTCTCTTCTTCATTAATTTTCGAAAATTATCACTTAATTTGTAAGGTGAGATTTTTGTGGAATATTTTATTTTGGAGAAAAGAATATATGGGATATATTCAAGATTTCTTAGAGTCTAAGAAAAGATTTCTCCAAGCCCATATTACACATGAAATTTTCGGCCCTTACATCTTATAAATAGGAGATGATTTTTTCATCTCCAAGTACATAATTCCATGTGTTGGAAAAATCAAGAAGCATAGATATTTTTCTTTTTCCTTAGTTATTAAATTGCTTGAAAGCGTCTCCCACCGGCGATCAAGTGAGGTGAAAAGGGAAATACTTGAGAAGGCTTTGGGTTGATAGAACGTGATTTCAAGTGTCCCGTATATCCAAAGGCCATTACTACGAGAGGTACGTTAATCGCATATTTACTTGTTTAATTCCGCCTAGTTAAATATGTGAAATTAATTTAGCATGCATGATGATAATTAGTTGTTGGAATTATTATTTGAATTAATTAGGATTAATTCATGATAGTAATAATTGTATTTAAATTCGTATTTAAAATTCATCCCGAATAGATTCCGGGCACCCCTAAATTTTCCCAACAAATATAACAAGTCATCAAATTCTTCATAGTAAATTTCAGTGAATGCTTAATGATAGACTTGGTTCACATCGAGCAGAGACTCAATGGGAGGTTCGGAGGTGACCTGCTTGCTTTCTCGTTTCATAGACGAGGATAGGTGTAGCCTTAGGCATGCCTTCAGCAAATAGAACAATCAAACGAATACAATTGCCAATGCTGAATTCAAAAGAGAACTCAATACAAAAATAGATTAGACACATCTACATTATATAAACATTTATGCACTTTTGTACTTTAGTATATGGTGTATCGCATACTTCTATTCTGACATTATAGCAGCATATTACTACACCAAAATTGATAGGTTTATTCCAGGGCAAATACATGTGCCAACATCAGTGAAACAAAAATCCATATATCTAGGGCATACTGAAGCAATGACATAAAAATATCAAACTAGAAATATAAAATTAAATGTAAGTAGAATTAATAATCACAACTTACTGCATAAATGAGTTAAATTATATGTGAGGTCACAGACAAATGATGTATTAATCCCTATAAGAAATTCAAGAAAAAGTAGCCACACACATGAAAAATCCCAATAGAGTCCACACACAGCAGACACATATGAGTAGCACAATACCTTAGCATATATTATTGATAAAATTATTTCGTAATAAAAATTTTATTAGTACAAAAAATAAATAAAAATTAAGCAATCAAAATTCACATCAAAAGCAAATTTGAAAGGAGACAAAATAATTTAGCAAAACATCATCACTTCTGCACCTGCTACAATAACATGTATTTTTCCTTTTTTTTAAGGGTGCAACGATAAAATATAATATATAATATCTTACCATTAATCTCAACCCAAACTTTAGAAATGAGCTGATCACGTAGGTGTATAACAGTACATATAGGTATTGATTTGACATAGTTCATACAAAAATATTATCCATTCAAATAAATTAGCACTAGTATTTTATCCATCACAAAAATTGTATATCATAACAACAAAATAAAAAACTAATCACGAAACTTATCTTTTCAGTTTTACGCATTGGTGTGTGTGGTTGTTCAGAACAACATTTTTTGGTCTTTGATCGTATATGCTTGAAACCGGCGAATGTAGATTGAAGGTTTTACGGATAAAAGAGGCATGAGGAAAAATTAGGGTTTGCAATTACGGGTATAATTGATTAGAGTATTCGTGCTGATAACGTGTTTTAGGATATAGAGAAACAAAGAGAAGAATAGAAGAACACAAATTTGTTGACCCAATTCGTCAGGAATGACTACGTTTGGGGGCACACCAAGCCAGGAGATTAATCCACTATTTGTTGTGTATGAGATCCCTTTATATAAGTTACAATCTAGGGTTTTAGATGAGTACATAAAATATGATAAAACGACCATATTGCCCTCCATCAGTTACTTGTTGATGAAGACACACTAATATATTTTCCTTCAATAAGAGATAAATTTAATGAATATAATATTATATATAATAAATCTTTCTAAAATAGAAATGTGAAATTTATAAAGGAAAATTAGTTTGCACTCGTAGTTAGTTGCATGATATCAAAGAAATTGTATCTTTAGGTAATAATAAGGATTGTTGAATTATTGTGGTTTGAATCTTATTTAGGAATTTGAGTATTGAATTGTTGTTGACAAATTAAACAAAATTTAATGACTATATGAATAATATATATATACCAAAGTATAAATTAATGAGGTCATTACCAAAGTATAAATTAATGAGGTCATTATAAAAATCAAGTTCAATAATATATTTAAAAAATAAATAAGGGTGGTCTTATAAATATGTGGATCAAAGACAACCAGAACAGACCTAACCGGTTCGAAAAAACTCATGACTTGACGACCCACTTTGTCCAGCCCGATCCGGCCTACTTCCAAAAATATAAATAAGATAAAAACTTGTATGCGACAATATAAGTTAACATCCACCCCCTATAAAAGTATTAATAAATCAATATTTTAATTATACTCATTCTCATTATCACATCTCATACATGACCTACCATATAAATAAGGGTTAGTGACATATAGGCCCAATTCTAAGAGCATAATTGCATTGACCCCCACCAATTTCCCTACATTTCAAGACACCCCAATTTGTGGGGTCCATGCCCCAAAACTCTTTCCCCCCTTCTGCTGATTTTGCAGGCGTGTCACATACTATTTTTTTTTCCATTTTTTTTTTATTTTGAATTTTTCAAATTCTTTTGGTGGGCTATTTCATTTTTTTGTTGGGCGTGTCAGACACAAAACCAACAGCCCCCTTTTCAATTTTTTTTTTTAATTTTGAATTTTACACATTTTTTGGTGGACTTTTTTTATTTTTCTCTGACTTTATCATCCAAAAATTCATTTATTCTTTTGTCCATTATTCATTCCTTTTAATTAATGCAACCAAAAATTCTGTTTTTTTTTACTTTCCCATTTTCATTTTCTTTTTTATTATTTTATTTTTGAATTTCATGTTTTCAGGGAAATTTTCATTCCCATTAATTAAAATGCAGCCACATATTTTTTTTTTTTAAATTTACACAAATAAAAAAACACAACATTATCAATAAACATTTAGAATATAAAAAATTCTAAAATTACATCCAACAAACCATATGAGGACACTTCCAGTATTCAAATAACATTTGCAGATTGGATTGCATAACACAATAATTTATTTGCAGATTGAGTTGCATAACACAACAATTTATTTGCAGATTGAGTTGCATAACACAACAATTTATTTGCAGATTGGGTTGCATAACACAACAATTTATTTGCAGAAATGAAAAAAAGAAAAATTGCAGAATACAACAAATTAGTAGCAGAAATGCAACACCTATTGCAGAATACAACAATTTATTTGCATAACTGAAAAAACAAGATTCCCAGGTTGTCTTCTTATTTTTTGCTCCACCATTCTTGTTACTCTCAAGCCTACAAACACAGGGGAAAATTCAAGAATATCAACAACAAAAATCCTAAAAAAATATCCCACAATTAAATCCAACAGTCTATTAAATCAAATATCCCAAATAATTTAACAGTATTTTGCTCCCAACAACACCAATCAATAAAATTCCCAAAATTTCAGTCCTAACAACATATCAAATTTATACTAACATCAAACAAATCACAAAAAAATCAGTCAGCTGGAAAACACAACCACTGACATCAAACACCAAAAAAATTCTCAAATGTGTTAAAACCTTATGCAAATTAAATTATGCACAAAAAAAGGAAGTAGAGGAAAGAGGAGCACCGTGTGGTGGTGGGGGGCGAATCGGAGCGGGGGAGCACCGTGGGTGGCGGATCGAAGCAGAGGAGCGGCGTAGGGGATAGATCGGAGCAGGCGTCGTCGTCGATAATGTCGTGGTGGGGGTGGATGAGCGACGACGACTTCGTGGTGGTGGCGGTGGTGGTGAAGCGGCGGTTTGACTGATGGAGGGGATAATGATGGGGGGTGGGTGGGGTGGGTGGCGGGCAGTGGTGGTGAAGTGGCAGTTGATGGGGGCGGTGGGGGTCTGTGAGAAGGGGGGGTGAGGTGAGGAGAGGAAGCGGGTGGGAGGCAGGTGGGGTGGGGGAAGAAGACGGAAGAGAGAAGGATGAGAGAGAGAAGAGAGAGGTAAGGATTTGGGGGATAATGAATAGTGGGTGGTGATGATATTTGACTGATGGGAGAGTGAAAGAAGGAGAGAGAAAAGGAAGGAAGAGAGAGAAAAGTGGGACCCAACTAAAAAGTTAAAAATTGTGTCTCTTTGAAATAAATTGGGGCTCTATGTAATGTAGGGAAATTATGGTGGTTTGGTGCAATTAGATTCCAAAAATATGGCTTAAAGCAATTAATCCTATAAATAAAGTGTTCCAATGGTTTGAATATAAACTAAACGCGTGGCGGCATATAGAGCATTCAAAACTTGGCTTCCCTCGTAAGTTTGCGGTCATGAGTTTTCCGTTGCCATCAAATTTTTCAAATTCATTTCCCTAGCATCCGCCGTACGCTCAAATTAATTCACCCCAATTTACATTTAAAGTAAAAAAAAAATTTGTTACCATATCATAATTTGAAAAACAAACTGGGATTAAATTAATGTTTCTAGGATATCAGAGACAATTCAAACATACTCCTATTAAACTGTTTTTGATTTTCAAATCCATTAATTAAAATTTAACCAAATTTAGAGAATTAAATACAAAGAGTAACATTCACCGAATTCGTATTAAATTGCCATTGCCATAAATTAAAAGCACCAATAATAACAATGGCGGCAAAATTTTGGTATGCAATTTTGAAACCCAAAAAAATCAAACTTTCAGTCTCCCGCAAGCTTCTCCCAAAAAATTCAAAATCCCGCCCTCGAAATTCTTATTTAAACACCTCCAAATCCTTCAATCTGTAAACCATCTTCTTCCTCTCATTGAAACCCCAAAAAAGCCCTATCCCCAAAAGAAAACCTAAATATGCCTTCTATGCCTGAAGAGCCCCTCCTCACCCCCAGCCAAGATCGCTTCTGTATGTTCCCGATTCAGTACCCACAGATCTGGGAAATGTACAAGAAGGCCGAAGCCTCCTTCTGGACGGCGGAGGAAGTCGATCTGTCGCAGGATAACCGCCACTGGGAAATGCTGACTTCCGACGAGAGGCATTTCATCAAACACGTGCTGGCTTTCTTCGCCGCCTCCGACGGCATCGTTTTAGAGAATCTCGCCGGAAGGTTCATGAAGGAGGTCCAGGTCTCCGAGGCACGCGCTTTCTACGGATTCCAGATCGCCATCGAGAACATCCACTCCGAGATGTACAGCCTTTTGCTGGAGACCTACATCAAGGATTCCGACGAGAAAAACCGGCTTTTCCGCGCAATCGACACCATCCCCTGCGTCGAGAAGAAGGCGAAATGGGCGCTCCGATGGATCGACGGATCCGAGTCCTTCGCCGAGCGAGTAATTGCCTTCGCTTGCGTCGAGGGGATTTTCTTCTCCGGTAGCTTCTGCGCCATTTTCTGGCTGAAGAAACGGGGATTGATGCCCGGATTGACCTTCTCCAACGAGTTAATCTCACGCGACGAAGGCTTGCACTGCGATTTTGCTTGTCTGCTTTACAGTCTGTTGAAATCCAAGTTGAGCGAGGAGAAAGTAAAGGGGCTAGTGGCGGAGGCCGTCGCCATCGAGAAGGAGTTTGTGTGCGACGCGCTTCCATGCGCGTTGGTGGGGATGAACGGCGATTTGATGAGTCGATACATTGAATTTGTGGCGGACCGATTGCTGATTTCGTTGGGGCATGGGAAATTGTACAATGCGCAGAATCCATTTGATTGGATGGAGCTCATCAGTTTGCAGGGGAAGACTAATTTCTTCGAGAAAAGAGTTGGTGAGTATCAGAAAGCTTCTGTGATGTCGAATTTGAACGGCAATGGTGCAGCAAACCATGTCTTCAAGCTGGATGAAGATTTCTGATTTTGTTGCAGAGCATTGGTGAATTTGCGTTATGAATTGATGTAGGGGGTCTAATTACGAAGTCATGTTGTTCTTATATTCATTTTAGTTTTGTTGGTTGAGAATATTATCATCTGAAATCGATTGGATTTCTTGTGTATATATGAATGGAGTGAGTTATGAATTATCATGGAATGCAAGCGATTTTGGTTTTCTTTTTAGTCTTGATTTGCAACAACATTTATATCATTATCCATTCCTATTAATGAAAATAAGAGAATTAAAAATAAAATTATCCTTTTGTTCTGCTCTTTTGGTTTGGCTCTATTTGTTTTGGCCATTGAGTTTTAGCAATTGGCCTACTCATTTAACAATTCGACCAACAGGAGAATTGAGCCTGCCCCAGCGAATACGGGACAACAGAATCATTTGGATGTTGGATTGATAGTGTCAATCTGAGCATGACTTGTAAGGTTAATCATGCTGTTGCTGTACATTAGGTTGAACAGCTATTTCTTGCTTCATGATTTAATTTGAACAATAAAGCCAGAAATCATTAATTTGCAGTCTGTCAAAATGATATCAAAGTTATAAAACTGATAGATTACCAGTTTTTCTTAGAGTTTCTTATCACTTGGAGTAGAAATAAAGTAATAAACAGACTAATAAGTCTGACATTAATTTCATGCTAAATTGAACGAGTATGTCAGACAACATAGCAATGGTAAAACACCATATGAAATAATTTTACAATACTTCGGTGGATCAAATGAGTATTTAGCAAATTACATAAAACACGAGGTCCATTTAAAAATTTGAACAAAAAAACCTCAAGAGAAGTTTTGTAATTTACAACACCTCCCCCGTTTTTCTTTTTTTTTTTTTTTAGCCAAAAGACCATTTATTTTGTTTGAAATAAGGTAAATGGAAATAACGGCACACTGTCTAGTTACCATCCATCAAAGATGAAGTTTCGTTTATGTAACATCATACTTTAATATCAAGGAATGAACCATTCCTCTCCAATAGAGTTATTAATCAAAACGAGCTGCTCGATAAGCTCGATAGTAATTTTTTTTTTTATAATTCTATTAGACTTATGAGACTCGTTAGCGAGCCGAGCTCTATTTTCAGTTCGTCAAATACTCAAGTTCACTCGACTCGAATATCAACTCTACTCCTCAACTTGGGAGGTAAAAGCCTTTCATTTCGTTACAATTTTCTTTTTAATTATTTTTCATCTCACAATTTTTAATACAATTATTTATTCCTTCATAAAAGTAATATTTATTTCATTCCTCACTACTACTATTACCATTCTTATTCTCAACAAAACGGTCTGAACATAGAATTTAATCACATCCCACATTTTACGAACATTTAACATGTTCAAATTTCAACTGGAAGGAAATAACCAACGTAACTGTACGAATATTTTATCAATAAAAAGGGAAAAAAATTCGTAAGTCGCGTACTTAAATATAAATCCAATTTGCAGTAATAAATATACTTCGGATTGAATTGCTCCTGAGTACAAAGTTCGAACAAACAAATCTCAGAAAGATGCTTGCAATACCACAGAAGAGTATTTGATGTCTGCCTATTAGAACAAAGAAACATAGCATGAACAAGCGAATCTTGAATCTTATAACAAACAGCGCGCGACCAATATATCTGGACGACCATCGTCAAACTCACCTACCAAGCGCATGAATATGTATCAAGACTTCAACAGTACAAGTAAGACAGATGGAAACAATGAGACGATTTTCAAATTCAATTTGTTATTACAATAAAGAAATAGTCAAAATTTCAACAGAAAGGTAGAAACTGGCTTCCCTAGACTATCACATCGACCAAAGGAATCTCCATTTGGTGGGAGTGCACCCAAGGCGAGTGTAAAATGCGCGCTATAACTTTATCTTGGAGGAGGGGGAGGAGGCATGTTCGATTTGGCAAACCCTACCCATGCGACAATTCCGACTGCAAGGATGACCCATCCAAAAATGTCATACTTGAGATCACTACTTTTGCTCTTCTTTGCTCCCTGTTGCTGCACAGATGCAGGATCAAGTTCATTAAACTAGGTCATGCTATTAATAATAAGATATCACAGAAGATAAGAAAAAGAATTAGGCATTTTGTCTGAGTTGGTTATGTAGTATGTTTGCTTTATTTTGCATCAGGCATTCAGTTGGGGCTTTTAAAAGCAGAAAATCATGGCTGTTAAGTTGCATGATGATTATATCACAAAATCATCCTTCAAACAAATCATAACTAAAAAGCCTTTTCAAATCATCCTTCAAACAAAAATCACAACCAAGTACAGAACTTTTGAGCGCTTATGGTAGTAAAGGGGGCTGGGAGACTTGGATGACTGGCTATATATTCCAAGATCAATATGTACTGGAAATGAACCCTCCAAAGTTGAGAGAATGAAAGGAGATTTTAGGAATCTGTTGGAACTTGGGAAGTGGTAATCAGTGACCAAGTTACCTCAATCTCGATTACAATATTAAAAGCAGCACAAGAACCTGGATAACCCACTAAAAGTCCAAAAATAAAGGTGAAGCAAAAGAAAAGCAAGAAAAACACTTGGCGTAGACTAATCATGCCAACCTAAGTGATTTGAGTAACAACAAATCAGTTACAACCTCAATTCTACTGAAAGTTAATAAGAACATAAATATTTCTCTACTTAAGACATCAGAACACTAAAAATTTACCTTCGTACTAGTAGATGCTGAAGGACCTGTTGCCATAGCCTGCTGAGCCAAACCATGTTTGTGGATCTCCACATGTAGCTCTGGAGCCTTATTCACATAAATAGTACTTGTAAATACACAAGTTCTAGAAAAGATTAACAGATGCAAACAAGATATGTTTTGTCTTAAGTATAACTATCCCGAGAAAACAAACTTTGTTGTTACCGTCTAATTATAGATATATCAACAAATGGTTTATCGCGCTTGAACCTTTGAAAGTTAATATAGGCATTAAAATCTATCGGGAATAATGTGTAAAAGGGGGTTAAGATGAGCCATTTTATACTACAAAAATAAGGAACAAGCAAATATCAAATGTTGCGTGTCTCTAGAAAAGTAAAGCCTCATGATGACCTCAGAGATAAGAAAAATGTGGTAAATAAATGCAAGGGAAAGCAAGTAAATGGTCACTTCAGCCCCACACAAGGCTGATAAATACAAGAATATAATAGAAAAAATAACCAAAAGTAAACAAGCTGTAGCCTAGAGATAACATTAAAAAATCACAGATGCAAATTTGAACAGAGACCAGGCATTTACCAGCTCATACCAAAAACTATGAGTTGGAGCAAAAGACAAAAACAGATATCCTAGTGCTATCACACATACAAACCCAAGAAACCTCTAACCCTACTTAGAGATATTATAGCAAAAAATACTTTACACAACAATTATAAAATAGAACGCATGGCATTATGGCCCATAATATTTATTCTGAAACAACTTGTATCCTTATTTGCTTTGATTTGAAACTGCACAGCTAATCCAAAATGACATGCAACATGAACTTCCATCATTCCACCATCAAACAAATAAAATTTATATGCAATTTTTCACACCCCTACTCTTAGAAATATAGGGAGTAGTACAACCACGAATGTACCTTGCTAGCCACTTCTAAGGACTTCTTATAAAGTTCATTTTCTGGCTCCTGCGCCAAGAGAGCAACAACGAATAGCCAAATTAGCAAGGAATCTGAACACATGAATAGAAAATATACTAATATATATAACATTAAATGTACCAGTTCATAAGCTTGCTCAAAGAATATAGCCGCTTTATCAAAGAAAACTTTAGCCTCATCAAGTTCAGGAATCAAAAATGCACTAGATGTATATGCATTCCCCAGGCACCAGAGGGCATCATGCTTTTTAGGGTCAACAACAAGTGCCTCCTCCAGCTTTTCAATAGCATCTGCACAATATTAAGCAGCTCGAGTTTGTTGATCAATGGAAAATCTCAACCACTTATTTACCCTCAATTTTGTGCCAACAAAAACATCCATGAAATATAGAGTTCAACAAAGAGCATCATTATATCACTATTCTATATCAAAGTTCTGAATCCTGACATTATTACAAAATTACTAATAGTTACAGATATAGTATGATTTCAATACTTTCCGTTGATTGTGTTTTGACTTATGCATTTAATACTCATAATTACATGATCTCGACTCCCTCACCATACTTCATTTTCCTTCAATCAACTTCACAAGCACAAATTATAAAATTTCACATCCAAAATGCACACGTCAAAACAGAATCAATGGAAAGTAGCACTGAACGAAAGAGGTGCAGGCAAAGTAGTAGCAGTACCCAGTCTTGAATAAAATTACAAACAATGTTAGATATAGTATGATTTCAATACTTTACATTGATTGAGTTTTGACTTGTGCATTTTAAACTCATAATACATGATCTAGACTCCATTACCATACTTCATTTTCCTTCAATCAACTTCACACGCACAAATACATAATTACACTTCTAGCCACAACTAATCCAAAATGCACAAGGCAAAATACAATCAACTGAAAGTTGCACAGAACGAAGAATGTTTAAACAAAGTGGTACTCGTACACTAACATTATTAACAAAATTTAAAAATTACTAATAATTTCAGATATAGTATGATTCCAATACTTTCCACTGTTTGTGTTTTGGCATTTTAAATTCATACACGATCTCGACTCCATCAGCATACTTCGTTTTCCCTCAATCAACTTCACAAGCACAAATTACACAACTACACTCCTAACCACAACTAATCCAAAATGCAAAAGTCAAAAAACAATCAAGGGAAGGCAGCTCAGAACGAAGGAGGTACAAACAAAGTAGTAGTTATACCCTGACACTATTAACAAAATTCCTAAAAATATCAGATATAGTATGATTCAATACTTTCCGTCGATTGTGTTTTGACTAGTTCATTTTAAACTCATAATTAAATGATCTTGACTACATCAACATACTTCATGTTCCTTCAATCAAATTCACAAGCACAAATTATACAACTACACTTTTAGCCAAAACTAATCCAAAATGCACAAGACAAAACACAATCAGCTGAAAGTAGCACAGACGAAGAAGGTACAAACAAAGTGGTAGTTGTACCCTGAACCATCTGCTTCGAGTCAGGACCATTCTGAAACTGTGATAACTCAAGCAACACGCCTCCCCATCTAGTAAGATTCTGCAACGAAAATTCACAAATTAACAATTCTAAAACACTCAAACGAACCAAAAACAAAACAAAGTACACCGATACATTCACTAACATCGGCGTCGAGTGGATTTTTAGTATAGGTAGCTTCCGCGGTTCTCCGAGCGTGCTCGAAGAAGAGGAGACGATCGAAATCGCTCGACATATCCATTTTCTCGTCGACTGATTTGATACTTTTTTCTTCTCCTAGGTTTTTATTTCGGGAGAAATATCAAATGTTTCGCAACCCCCCTACGGTTAGGGCTTTTCTACAGATTTTATATATGGTTTTGATTTTGAGTTGATTCTTCGGAAAATTAGAGATACAAATGGGCTTAGTTTTATAATAGGGCTTTTCAGTAAAATTGCAGCACTTGGGCTTGTTACCATCAAACAATGATTTGAAAATATATACTCTCCCGTCCCATTTTTGTTTTCCGGTTTGACTGTACGCGGAGTTTAATGCGAGAGTTGAATTTTAATATTTAAATAAATAAAATAATATTGAGAATGATGAATGGTGAATAAAATAGTATTGAGAATTGTGAAGGATGAATAAAGTATTATTTAAATGAATAAAATAGTTTCCATTTTAGGAATAAGAAAACAAAATTGGGACGGACCTTTTTTGGCAAATGGGAAAACAAAATTGGGATGGAGAGAGTACAATATATGAAATTAAATTGGTTCATACATAAAAATGAAATTATTTCCAATATTTTTCAATATAGCAATTTATATACTTTAGTTAAGCAACAACTATTCTTCATACCCTTTTTAAGGCTTTAACTTACCCTTTAGTGGAAATAATTAATATCATGCATAATTAATATTTTTCAATAAAAATAATTAACACCTTTTAATGAAAACAACTAATACCCTTCAAATTGTTTATGTATGAACTATTTTTACTCAATAATTTACCTTTGAAAAATAGTTTGGTTTACGAGTGATCTAAGGGTTTTTTTTTTTTTTTTTAAGTGGGAAAACATTAAATATTGTAACTACGTATTTGACGGACTAATTTGTGTGAGACCATCTGTCGCAATATGTTATGTACAACGAAGAAAATTTGACATGTTTCATGTAAAAGAAATGCTCTCTCTCCCCAATTACATGCATCATTTACTATTTGCATTAGTTTAATATCAAAATTATTTTTCATTAGAATTATATATGAAATAAAATGGGGTTTGTCACAGATTTTTTAATGTAAAAATTGGGTTAGTAAAGGAAAAGTAATGGAATATGGTGTAATTTTGATATGTTTAAAGTGTATAATTTTTTATTTTATTTTTTGATCGGACAAATATATATTCCATACCATAAGCACCTCAAGCTACAAAATATACCCAAGAATAAGCCTTATACAAGTATAAGGGTTCAAGAGGAGAAAATCTCTATGAGGTTTGTTAACCAAACACCTAATGAAGCGTTACACACAACACATTCACATTTTTAAAAGTGTGTAATTTTAAGTGATAAATTTGTTTTATACTTTTATTCCTTTTTAAAAAATGATGTATCTAATTAGGGAATGATCTTCTGGACAAATGATGCATTTATTTAAAAAAAGAAGTGATGCACTTTTAAACTAAAATGTATCACTATTTAAAACAATATAAAATTATTTTTATGAGGAAAACATAAGCAATACTTCTTTGAAAAAAAAGGAGATGCAACATGCCAATCACATCTTTTGGCTGGTTTTCGGTACTCCAACATTTCCTCTTAGTTTTCGCCATGTCGCTGAAAAACAATAACAACCTTCAAACGTTAGTTTTTTTTTTTTTTTTTTATATACGGTAAAGAACGATGATTTAGTTATAGATTTGATTATTTATTGTTTTAAATTCATTGTTAAAGGTATTGACAGTTGAATTGAATGTCATAGTATTTTTTACGGAAAGTAAATATCATTTAACACATAATATTAGGAAGAGTTTGTATCGAGAGAAATTTGTTCATACATAAATCATTGAAGTGTATTGATTGCTCTCACGAAAGAGTATTAGCTTGCTTTTAGATTCTAGTTGATTAATTTAAGCAGAATCATTGAATTTGAAAACTCTCAAAATAACTCATGCACACAATTTTCATGTACTTATAATCTTTATAAAACACACCCAATATTAGTTTCATGATTAACCAAACTTATAGAAACATCAAGGAGTTGTCTCATTAGTCTCTTAAGAGCTTAAAATAAAATTGTCAACTGAATCTGGACACTTGCCTTTGTAATAACATCATGTACCCGTTTCGAATCAACTTCCACAATCACATGTTCTAACCCGGGCCCTTAATCCCTGAAAAGAGCTCCATGCAATCCCATGGCATCAACTTTATAGTATTCAAGAATCACCATTGGTCGACAATACAAAAAGTTTAAAATCAGATTATTTTGTGTATTTGATTTAAGTAATAAAATTGGTTGGATTGAGTGTAAAAAGTAATGACATTTTATTTAAATATGTGAATATTGTGAGGATGTAGTTAAGTAGGAATTTCGATTCATATAGGGTGTACAAAGTGTTTAAAAATAGACGAAGAAAAAGAGTGTGCAAAGTGTTAAAAATGAATGGAGTACAATATTGATAATTGTCATACCGGGTCTAATATTAATTAATGATCAATTATGTTAAATATCCTTAAATTATATTGTGATACCCATTTTCATGTTTTGCTTTGGAAAACTACAATTTTCGCATTTGTGGACTGATGGTCATCCTCAATTCATCGTAGATGATTAATTAGAAGATGAAGGAGAATATGTAGAATCTGTTGAATTTCTTTTGTGATTTTGAGTATAGAGCGGCCCTGTTTTAAGCATTAGTTTAGATAAATCATCTATTCATTAGTTGGTAATTTTGTATCACTAATCATTCCTTGGCCAACACAAAAATTGACCAGTCCTTTGGAGAAATTGACAATGCTCTGGGTGCTTCAATGTAATATTCATTCTGGATATAATTTACAGGTACTTGTATATTCACTCATATCATTAGTGAAATTGTGACTCGAACTCATGACCTATTGATCATAAATAGTAAAACTCTAACCACTTGAACAATCTTTTTAAATTACTAGCTAATGTGTGTGATGGGGTTCAAATTGAGATGTGTATTTACTTAACCAAAACTTATTTAATTAAGGCATTTTTGTCTCCGTTGCAAAATAGTATAAAATTTTATCCATACATAATAATGTTAAATAAATAAATAAAAGAAGAAAGCTTCATAGTGAAGCAATTATTGATCGCGATTGGGATATATTAACATCACTATATTAATGAAGGTTTTACAGATACAATACAAACCATTAGTGCACTAAAAAAAGGAAAAGAAAAGAGAAAAAAAAATATACAAAATGAGGTTGGACGGTTTTGGGAAGTTTCGAATTTCGACTGAGAGTAAATAAGAAAGGAATGTGAGAAGAAAAAGAAAGGAAAAGGACGCAGCGATAGTCATACATATCAATTTGGTTTCAAGCAAAAGAAGAAGGTGACGATTTTAGGAACTTATTTGGGGGAAAGGAATATTTTTAATTAGCCAGTGAATCTTAGGTTTTAAATCTAATAGTGATTTTAATGGTTGATTTGAACTGTTCACACTTTTATTCTGATTAAAAAAAAACTTTTCACTTTTAGGGTTTTTTTTTAAAAGCAAATAAAATTCAATAAATTAAGAAAATGCATGAACAAAGGCTACCATGAGCTTATTTAAGATTAGACCCAATAATAAGCACTTGAGACTATAGTTTTTATTCGATTCGACTTCATAACTTCAACGAGTTGAAAATAGAGCTCAACTCGAATCGCTAATGAGCCTAACAAGTCGAGTCAATCCAAGCCTAACGAGCATAATAGAATTATAAGAAAACATTTCACTATCGAGAGTAACGAGTCGAGCTCGAGCCGACTCGTTAGTAAAACAAGTATATCACGAGTTCGAGCTTAGCTCGTTTAACAATATAAACGAGTCGAGCTCGAGCCTTAACAAGCCGAGCCGAGCTCACGAGCAGCTCGTTTCGTTTAATAGCTCTACTTGAGAGTGATTCAAACGGTCAAACAAAATGATAGGGCAAATCATTGGCTTTTCTCGAATAAGACAAATTAATCACATTATATTGTCTTGATATAACTTTACAAGTCATTCCAAAGCAGAAGTAGAATTTGTATTCATTGTATTTCACTATTCCACTTGTCAAGCTAACACACTTATTGCGTAGTCAGGAGAGGAATAAAAAAGGTTCTCAACTGGGGAGAGGTGAAATCAGAGGCTCTCAACACTCTCAACTTGGGAGAGTAATTAAAAGTTACATGATTTGAAAAGACGATAGACAACGTCAAAACAATATAATTCTTCTAGTGATAGCACAAACTGATCAGATCTAGAAAATACGAAAATTAAACGACGATCTAATTCCTATGAAAACTAAAATAATCACTAAAAAAAAGACAATTTAAAGGGGATTGAAACCCTTGGTATTAAAGATGACATTATTGAGGAGATTTTTGTTTAAAACTTAACAAGGAATTTTCTTAGGGAAAAAACTACCCTTATCACTAACGAGGGACTTAAGGAAGTGTAAAATAACCCTCGGCAATTAACAAGGGACTTAACAAGGCTAGCCCCGTCGTCTCTGTCAAACGTCTACACAATTAATGAGAGTGTGGAGGCCCCTCGTCAATTAACAAGGATGTCCCCTTGCCTTGATCAAATTATAGCAGACTTAACGAGGGCGTGGGCCCCTTCGATAGGTAACGAGGGTCGTTCCCCTTATCAATTTCAAATTATAAATTATCGAGGACAATACCTTCGCTAATTAATAAGTGCAAATTTTTTATCGTTAATTAGTGAGGACAATGCTTGACCTCGTTAATTAGTAAGGGGCAATGTCCTCAGTAAACTATATTACAATATTAAGAAGGGTTACCCACCATTGTTAATTATTATTCTTGTTAAAGTCCTTGTTAATTTTCAACAGTAAAAATATAAGTGTTTTTATTTTTTTCATTTCCACGTAAAAGTATGTGTTTCCTCTTGTTGTTTAAAAAAATTAATTAACACAATGACAATTTTATTCAAAGTAAGATATTATATTGCATTTTAAATTAATTTTGCCTTATTATTTTTTGAAAATAAGGCTTAATTGAATTGTAATTAAAGGTATAAGCATATTCATAAAATGAAAAAATATATAATTTTATTTTTTATTTAAAAAAAAATAGTATATGCATTGTTATTTTAAAAAATTATAGATTACTATAAATATGTGCATTAATGTCAATACATATAAATATATAATATACGTATATATACTCAGTTTGACAAAGTATAGAGTGAAACTAGTTTATACATAAATCCGTGAAGGGTATTAGTTGTTTTCACTGAAGAGTATTAGTTGTTTTCACTGAAGAGTATTATTGATTTACACTAAAGAGTCTTAGTTGTTCGGTGAAAATGAACTAAAGCTCTTCAGTGTAAACCAGTAATATTTTTCAGTAAAAACAACTAATACCCTTCAATGATTCATATATAAACCAATTTCACTCTATATATACTCTAAAAAAATATTTATTAGAAATTTCGTAGTCATATTGAACAACTAAATATTTAAAGTCTTGAAACGAAAATAATGAAATCCAGAAATATGAGTCTAGCGGATGCTAAGAAATTATAGTAGAGTACCACCCATGTAAATTAAACTTCTAAGAATATGTAATGATATATATACATATATATATATATATTGACAGGATATGTAATGATATATGACTTGTACTGTAATTCCGTTCCAATGTGAGCATAAAATTATTTATTAGGTTACATGATTGTTTTCTTTTCTGAAAATTAATACTATTCATTTCGTGTAAACCACAATATTTCAAAACATTATTGTTTGGTATAAGATTATCCCCTAGCATAACTTTTCATATTAGCTGGTTTAAAATGAAATTCTCTCGATCACAACCAACTTAAAGTTTCCTAACATCATTCCTGTCAAAATAAAAGTAAAAAATTTGCAGGAGCATTAAAGAAAAAAGAGAGAGTATTGCTTGAGATGTAATTTATGGCTTAATATGGTGGATGCATACATTTTGGGATAAGTTTTTGAACAATTTAAGGTACACCTTTGGGCAGAGTTATATACATACCTAGTTAGGAATATGAGTTAAAGGGAAAAAAAAAAAAAAAGGATCGAAATATTTTCTTTTATTTAAAAAAAAGAAAGAAAAAAAAGAGAGAGAGATAGAATGCCCTGGCTAGGTTTCGTGTATAGTGAGAAGAAGGGAAAAGGTACAACCAAAATCATAATCTATTTTTTAGGTACAACTAAATTCTAAACTATTTTTTAGCTTAAATTGAGCCATAAATTATATTTTTTGAGATAAACACACTCTTCTATTCAAAAGATTAATAGAGTTAAAAAAAAAAAAGTGATTTTGATATATACATGTTAATTTATATTCCCTAAATAAGTAGTTGACTAATCCTAATAAAAAAATTTAATCCCAACCTTTATTATAGTTAATTATTGCAAAACTCTCGCATAACACAATACTAAAGATAAGTTGTATATTTATTATTTAACAAAAAAAATTGTATATTAATTCTAAATTAAAATTTTAAAAATAATTTTAAATTTTATTATCGATACTTTTTTAAATATAATGTACCCTCTCCAATCATTTAACTTGTTAATTCAACTTTTTTTATTATTAAAAGATATTATATTACACTTGTTATAATACATAATGAACTATAATTGTATATTTAAAAATTCTTATACATTCCCCTATAATAGCTCTCACCTAAATATAAAGAATGGAGAAAATGAACCCGCTATTATACTAATAGAGAGTTTTACTCAGAGATTTGAACCTTGCACCTTCTACATAATTTTTAATATTACTTACCAATTAGACTAATTTATAGATTTTTACATGTTTTGAATAACTATTTTACTTATGTCCATAAATGTTATTAGATAAACTATTGTATTTCACTATATTGATGAATTGATTAATTAAATTTTAATAATTATAATTACGTAAAAATTAATATTTTAATTAAATTATTCATATTGTCTTAAAATCAAAATAATTTTATTTTATTTATTTAATTGTTGATGACCGTTTCTAATCGATGATGATTAGTGGCTGTTTTTCCTCATTAAGATCATCAAACAAGATCTAAGATTATGAAATTTGATTAAGTAGTACTCAAGAAATAAGTTTGCAAGAGTTTAGTCTCTTTTTTATTATGGGAAAAAATTCTCCTTCTTCATGCAAATGAAGGGGTATTTATAGGCATACAAAGAGGCTAGGTGTCACCATCTTGATGGCTTAGCCATAGAATTTTTGTCAAGTGTTAAGATACTTGTACAACATCTAAACTATTGTCCAATGAATGGATGTCAAGTGTTAAGACACATGGACTATTTCTAAAGTTAGTGACTCTTGGAGTTCCCAATGTTGTACTTGGTCTTTGAAACCACTCAGCTGCTCTCCTTGGTGGCCAGCTACTCGTCTGTATGTCTTCGTTGGGTGTTGGAAACCTTTACAACCCAAGTTGCTCGCCTGCTCGCCTCTTGTTGATACTTTGGGTCTTCTTGTTCTTGTTGTTCGCTACCTCGTAATGGTCTTTATGACCAGTTGTTCGCCGCCCTCATATGGGCATTTGTCCATGTTGCTCGCCTCTTCCGTCCTGATCAACCGTCCCTTCTGCTCGCCTCCTAGGGCCTTATTCCCTGTTGTTCGTCCTTATTTCAACTGCTTATTTTTAATGTTTTGTTAATCTAATAAGATCAATAATTTTATTCCTAATCTTGTTGGCCGGTTGTTCGCCTATCAACAATGCCCCCTAGTTTGGCATATAAGGATAGATTTTATCCTTTTTGTCAAACTACAGGATAGGCTGTGTTATCCAATAGGAGGCGAGCAACGGGGAAAGTGAGTTCCTTCTTTATAGGGAGCGAGCAGCAGGTTTTCAAATATTTAGGCGGGAACTCCGGGAGGCGACCAGCGAGGAGCGACCCTTGGACTTGCGTCGTTTCGCTTCCCGAGGCACGGAATACGAAGCGACGCGGTCTGCTCACGCGTGCACCCCTATAATTGCATCTAGGGGCCTCAATTTTTCACTTTTCTCCATTTCGCCCCCAGATCCATATCTATAAATAACTCCCTTCTTCCATTTTATTTCTTTTTTCGATTTCTCACAAGCAAACCGCCATTGAGGAGTTCTTGAGCTTTTCTTTTCGTTGTTTTCTTCGATTCTACAGCCAATTTCATCCAAATCAAAGGTGAATCCTTTGATTTTTCTTTCAATTTCGCAATTTTCGTTCTTCTTTTTGTTATTCCGCCATTGCCGCCGCCGCATCGCCACCGTGCCACCGTCGTATCGCCGCCGTGTCGCCGTCGTGATTGCTCACTCCTTCGTCAAATTTTATCGTTTGATTTGTACGAGGAATTTTCAAAAAATTTCAAAGATGACGTCACCCTCCTCAAGCAATACGCCTTCTGTTGAGTTTGTTGGGTGAAATCTGGGAAAGAGGCCCATGGAAGACGAACCGTCAGCCCCTGTTCCTCGCCGCTCGCTCCGGCGAGCAACTGGGCGAAACCCTAGGACTCTGCTCGTTGACGAAGAGACGGGCTCTGAGGCGAGCTCCGTTGCTCGCTCCATTGACTCTTTCTATGCTGTGGAAAGCTCGGGCGAGCAGGACGTCCAAGGCCCCGTTGCTCGCTCCTCGGCTCGGGAAGGAACTTCCTCGGATTTGGGTGAAGATTCCGCTGAGGTCGCTGCTGAAATAGAAGAGATGAGTCTTCCTGAAGAAACGGGAGCGAGCAGCGAGCACCAGACAAGAAGCGAGCAGCGAGCAACTGGATCAGGGGGCGAGCAAGTGGGAGTTACATGGGAATTTCTACGAGAGATAAACTTTCCCGTTTCAAGGCCAATGCCCGAGTCTCTTATTCCTAAAGCTGTAGTCCGAAGGCAAGATTGGATTGACTACGCCAATAAGTATCATAAGACTTTCCCCACTCCCGCTCGACCTATTATGGAAACTCGTCCATCGCCATACACAACGAGTAAGGTAGCTAGCGCGGTATTAGAGGAGGATTTGGTTCGGATACGGTCTCGCTACCGTATTCCGTATGATATTCATTTGTACGCCCCTCAACCAGGAGAGAGAGCTGACGACCCACCACCAGGCTGTACTGCCATCAACCTTGACATACTCAACACGGGGTTCCCACTTCCCTTACACCCAGTGATCGGGCGATTCTTGAAGGATATAAACCTGGCAATCACCCAGATTACTCCTAACGGTTGGAGTAGTCTGTTGGCCTTTATCACCCTTTTCGGGTTGGAGGGATATCGGAATAAGATCAGCACTGCGGAGATACACTACGCACTGACCATCTCTTCGGTCGTTAATGAAGATGGGCTTGGTTGGTATTACATCAAAGCCCGTAGCGGCGTTAAGTTAATTGAAGGGGTGCCTAATAAAGTCAAAGGTTGGCATAGGCAATTTCTTTATATCGGCGGCGATTGGCGGGCGTCCTCCGATTTTTCGGGAGGACCGGGACGTATAGACTCTCATAAGCATTTCGGCGAAATTCGGCGTAGGTCTTAATTCTTAGTTCATCAAACTTTTAGGTGAACTAATTTTAATCTTTTTTCTTGTTTTTACAGGTCCGCGTATCTTGAGGTGTGGGCATCCGGATTTGAGCGAAGAGTTTTTATACGTCCTTGCACTGATCTCTCTGCGGGACGCTAAAGATCGGAGTGTTGATCATCTCTCTCAAGCACACTGCCGCAAGCACGCTCAGCTTACCACCAGTGCTCATCACTTGGAAGCACAGGCGGAGATTCCTGAAGGTAACTTCACACAATCCTTAATTTTCTTTGTTGCTTGATTTATACCCGTTGCTCGCCCCCACCCCTGCTGCTCGCCTGATCCCGGCTGCTCGCCGTTATCATGTCTGTTATTTTAATTCTTTGTGTTTTTGTTTTGTTTTAGCTCAAAGGGTAACGGTTGTTGTTCCCCCTATTCCCGAGAGTTACCACCTGCTTGTGCGCCGGGTTAAGCAAATGGCAGCCAATCAACCTTCAAGGAAGAAGAAGTTTGATCCTTGCACTTTCTTGATCAGACTTAGAGCTGAAGCCGACGAGGAGGAAGAAGAAGCTCCTCAGGCTCCTCCCCTTGTTCCTCAGGCTCCTGCTCCTGCTCCCGTTCCCCGCCCACCTGCTCGCTCCTCGCCACCTCCCCAATATATGAGGGGCAAGAAAAGACTTGCTAAGGAAACTGCCTCTCGCAAGGGAGATGACCGTGCCAAGCGAACAAAAGGGCAGGGTTCTTCCCAAGTGGGTAAAACTGCTCGCTCCTCGCCGGTGGAGGAGGTGACCGAGCAGCAAGTTGTTGGCGCGATGATCACCGGTCAAGGCAGGAGCTCATCCCCTGACAACTCGTACTTGGGCTACTACCCCGTAAAAATGAGGGAGTAAGTATCTTTCTATTCAGTTTGATTGATTATTCCTTTTGACTTTGTTTTCTGACGGATTTTTCCTTCGAACAGGTACCGAAAAAACGACTATACTGGTCGCTCAAAAGTACTTCACCAGTTTAGTTGTGTGAAGTCCCCTCCGGCACCCCATGAGATTAAGGACTCCCACTTCCGCAGAGCCATGGAGTATGTCCCCCGCTCGTGGACCAAGACCGGCGAGGAAATCATTCAGAGCCAAAGCCTTAGTGACAACGCTCGTTTATTGAGCTATAACGCGAGCCATCAATCAATCTCAGCTCAACGAGTCTTGGATCAAGCCATCGAGTTAGAGCGAACAAATCGCGGTCCGGGACGACGGATCGAGCAAGTTGAAGCAGATCGTGATGCTCAACTTGTTCAATTGAAGAAGAAGGATGAGGAGCTGAAGAAGAAAGATGAAGAGTTAGCTAAGATGAAGGCTGACTTTGAGAGAGCCAAGCTCACATGGACGCGGGAGGTAAAGGCTGCTGAGGACCGGGATATGATAGCGTCTAATGCTTCAGAGAAGCTTAGACTGGATTTGGGTGTCGCTACTGATCGTTTGCAAGTCCTGGAGACCGAGCGGGTGGGTCTGGTAGAAAGAGTGGAGTCTTTGAAGGTCCACGTCGACCAGCTGGAAAAGAAGAATAAGCGTGCCATCTCTTACACTACATATGTGCAAGACGTTACCGATAATACCAATCTTGGGTATATCTGTGCGTATGCTGATAGTGTGAGAAACGTGAAGTACGCTTTGGATAACGGTCTAGACGTGATGACTTCGACCATTAAAGACTTCACGGACTATGTTACTGACAACCCTCCGGCTCCTGGCTTTGAAATCCCAGTGGCTGATTTGGGAGAGATGGGGGTTAACCTGGGTGTTTTCAAAGATGACGTCCGCATAATAGCCCCTAAGGAGAGAGTGGAGGCGGATAGGGACATGACAATCTTTGAAGCCCTGGGCCCCCTTCTTCCGAATCCTCTTGGTGAGACAAGCTCCTCCGCAGCAGTAGGCGAGCAGCAGGCCTCTGGGGCCGATGTGAAAGATGTTCAACCTCCTCCTCCTCAAGATCCTCCGGCACCAACTGCTCAGCCAGCTTCCGAAACTTAGAGCTTATCCTATTTTTTTTCCCTTTTAGTTAATGTAGTAGGGTAACGATTGTACGCTCATCTTTTGTAATTTTGGTGCTAATGAATGAAGATTGCACTTTTATTTTATTGTTCGCCTCTTATTCGCCCTTTATTTAATTTTTGCTTTAGTATTTCTTTCTTAAGTTGAAAGTAAAATACTTCTCTTTATACATGTTGTTCATGTACGGGTCTATTTGGTTCTTAAAGAACTTAAACCTCTTATCATCTTTTTATGCCTTGTTGCTCGCCACTTGCTGTGTTTGTGCTTAAGTGCATTCAGCCTTGGGACGAGCAACTTTGTGTTAATATATGCCCTTTTGCTCGCCTCCACTATACTTGTGCTTTTATGCATATAGTATCTCTGGCGAGCAATATTGCGCAAGGGCGACCATGTGGGCTCCTTGGTCTCATAGACCCTGCTGCTCGCCTCCTTCTGGACTCGTATATTTTTTATATTTGTTTGTCTCCGGCGAGCAGTTTTTCTGCTTGGCGAACAGTTGGGTTTTGACACCTTTTGCTTTCTTATGTACATAATTCACTGAACCATCATTCACCCACTTACAAATTTTGCCCAAAAAAGTGTAAAAATTTCATCGATTTTACACCTCACAAAAATATAAACGAAAGATAGTCTATAAAAACTTTACATCGGTTTCCTAATTATTGATAATATTTCTTCAACAAAGCCGCGTTCCAGGTGTATTGGGCCGGGTTGCCTTCCATGTCTTCAAGATCATACGTGCCGTTGTGCCACTTTTGAGTTATCTTGAATGGGCCCTCCCAAGTCGGTCCAAATACACTTGGAGGTGTTGCTAGGATTTTTCGGAGTACCAGATCCCCGACTTCAAATTCCCTGATTTTTACTTGCGAGTTGTAGTATCTTGCAATCCTTCTTTTGTATATCTCGTTTTTTATTTCTGGTGAGATTCTTTTTTCGTCGATTAGATCCATCTCTGCAGCTAGTGCCTTGTTGTTTTCCTGTTCATTGAACTCGGCTATCCTTTCAGTTGGTATTTTGAGCTCTATAGGTATAACTGCTTCTGTACCGAATGCCATAGCAAACGGTGTTTCACCAGTACTTGTTCTATGTGACACTCTATATGCCCAAAGTACCTCGGGCAGTTCTTCCGACCACTTGCCTTTCTTATCCACCAGACGGATCTTGAGAATATGCTTGATTATCTTGTTGACTGCCTCGACTTGACCGTTAGACTGAGGATGATATGGTGTCGAAAAATACTTCTTGATACCCCACTTTTTGCAGAAATCTCTTATCTTTTTTCCTTCGAACTGCTTTCCATTGTCTGTTAATATTGCTTGTGGAACTCCGAACCGGCACACTATACTCTTCCAGATAAAATTGATCATTTTCTCTTGTGTTATCGTTACTAGTGCTTCAGCTTCGGCCCATTTCGTGTAATAGTCCACGGCTACTACTGCAAACCTGACATTCCTCTTTCCCGTTGGGAAAGGTCCTATGATGTCTATTCCTCACTTTGCGAACGGCCATAGACTATTTACCGAAATCAGTTCCGTTGGGGGCTTATGTATGTTGGGGGCGAATAATTGACATCGGTGACAAGTCTTCGCAACTTTGATTGCGTCTTGTAGTAAAGTTGGCCAGTAGTATCCTTGCCTCACTGTCTTGTATGCTAGTGCCCTCCCCCCTGCGTGATTTCCGCACACTCCTTCGTGTATTTCCTTCAAAACTTCCTGGCCTTGCCCCCTTGCTAGGCATTTTAGTAGGGGCAGTGAAAATCCTCTCTTGTAGAGTTGGTTATCCATGATTGTGAATCTTGCTGCTCGCTTGGCTACCTTTGCTGCTTCTTGGGAATCTTCAGGTACTGTGTTATCTTTGAGGTATCTATATATCGGTGTCCTCCAATCATCCTCTGTCAATTCTTCTTCGATCTGATTGATCTTATAGTCACCGGTGGATGGTTAGAAATTCTTGTGATGGTGACTTCTGAAAGCTTTGCTGGTCCCGTGCTAGTAGCCAAACGAGCAAGTGCATCTGCTTGCGCATTGTTGTCTCTTGGCACTTGTTCGATATAAATTTGCTCGAAAAGCGAAGCCAGGTGAGCAACGATCTTTTGATATAAGGCCATGTTCTCATCCTTGGCTTCGTATTCCCCACGAACTTGGTTGACTATCAGCTGGGAATCTCCATAAATTTGAACTCTCCGAACTCCCACGGCCAGAGCTAGTCGTAATCCGGCTATCAATGCTTCGTACTCCATCTCGTTGTTTGTTGCCATGAACTCAAACCTTATGGCTGAGGTGAATACTTGTGCGTTTGAACTGATCAACACTATCCCGGCTCCTGCAGCTGTGTTATTTGATGATCCGTCCACATACACGTGCCATGGATGATTATGACCTCTCGTCGGATCTTGAGGGAATGTTAATTCGACAATAAAGTCGGCTAACGCTTGTCCCTTGATCGCTGTTCGAGGTGCATAAGTTATTCCAAATTGGCTTACTTCGAGCGACCACTTGAGAAGGCGACCAGCGGTGTCAGGCCTTTGTAAGATTTGCCTTAATGGAAAAGTTGTTAAGACCTCCACCTGGTGATCGAAGAAGTACGGTCTTAGCTTTCTCACACTCATCACCAGTGCGTAAGCTAACTTTTCCATGGACGAATACTTAATCTCTGCTTCATGCAAGGCCTGACTTACGTAGTAGATTGGCAAGTAAAATTTCCCTTCTGCTCGAACTAGGACCGAGCTGATGGCCACCTCTGATGCGGCTAGATACAGGTACAATTTTTCTCCAGAGACGGGTTTCGATAGAATTTTGGTATCACTCAGATATTCTTTCAACTGCTAAAATGCTTGTTGGCAATTACTCATCCACTGGAACTGTCTTTTTTTGATGGCGTCAAAGAAGGGTCGGCACTTGTCTCCAGATCTGGAAATGAATCTGTTCAGGGCCGCCAGACATCCGGTTAGTCGTTGAACTTTCCTAACGGACCTTGGTGGTTGCATATCCATGATTGCTTTGACTTTTGATGGATTCGCCTCAATACCCCGTTGACTGACCAGGTGCCCAAGAAACTTTCCTGAGTGTACTCCGAAACTGCTCTTCTTTGGGTTTAGTTTCATGTTATATGCTCGAAGTATCTCAAATGTTTGTGTGAGGTGTTCTAAATGATCTTCTTTTCTCAGGCTTTTTACGACTATGTCGTCCACGTACACTTCCATAGTCTTGCCGATGTGCTCATCAAACATCTTGTTAACGAGTCTTTGGTACGTGGCCCCTGCGTTGATTAACCCGAACGGCATTCTTTTCCAACATAATAAGTTTTTATTGGTGTAGAATGCTGTGTGCTCCTGGTCATCTGGGTGCATTGGTATTTGATGGTACCCGGCAAATGCGTCCATGAAGGTAAGGAGCTCGTGTCCCGCCGTGTTGTCCACCAGCTGGTCGATGTGAGGTAGTGGGAAGTTATCCTTAGGACAAACGGCATTCAGATCAGTGAAGTCGATACATAACCTCCATGTACCATTTGATTTCTTCACTAACACCGGGTTTGCTACCCATCTAGGACATATTGCTTCTTTGATAAGATCATTATCGAGTAACTTCTTCACTTCTATGTCCAATGCTTCATATTTGTCGGGCCCAAATTTTCTTCTTTTTTGCCTCACCGGTTTCTTAGTTGGATAAATATTTAGCTTATGGCAGGCATGCTCAGGGCTGATGCCTACCATATCGGCATGTGACCATGCGAATACATCGAGATTGGACTTGAGGAATTGTTCCATTCTGGATATGTATGCCTCAAGGAGCTCAGATCCAATGAATAATTCCAAGTCTTCTCGATTCTGGTCAACTCTTATTGCCTCCAATTCCTCTACCGGGGTTGCTCTCCTTTTCTGGTCTTTCCACCGAGGATCGACAATGGGCCCTTCAAGGTTGATCTCATCCTTGATCATTGGTTCTGCCCCCAGTCTTGGCTCCAAATCTTCAACCTGATTTAATTCGGGTATGGCCTCTCTTCCCTGTTGCTCGCCAATGCCCTCCTGCTCGTCCACGCCTTGCTGGTCGTCCACCTCCATCATTTCAGTATCGACGGACTCCATGATTTCATCTAGGATGGTGGGTTCACCTTCGTCCCTGCTGCTCGGCTGCTCGTCCATCACAGATATTCTGTTGTCAGTGGGTTGAAGTTGCAGGAGGCATTCTCGGGCTTTCCTGTGATCACCTTTAACCGTACCCGATCCTTTTGGAGTTGGAAATTTAAAACAGTAGTAGTACGTTGAAACGACTGCTTTGAATTCATTTATGAAAGGTCGACCGAGAAACCCGTTGTAGGCAGACTGCTGATTTACAACTAAGAATTCTACCATTCTAGTCAGTCTCCTTTCGGGATTCTCGGTCGATACAAGTTCAACCGACAACGTAACTAGTACTAAAGGAACGGTTACAGCATCTCCGAATCCTACTATCTTATGATCACATTCCTTTATATACCCCTCACAATCATCTATTTGATCAAGTGTGCTTTTGAACAAGATGTTTGTGTAGGAGCCTGTGTCCACAAGAAAACGGTGAACTCGGGCCCCCATGATATTAGCACAGATGATTAGTGAGTCATTGTGTGGGGTGAGTATCCTGTCTAAGTCCTTCTCTGAAAACACCAACTCGCCTGTCTTTTTAGTAGCTTGGTTTACCCCGACTTCTCTGACTTGAGCTACCGCCCTCAACTCTGCTTTCCTTTTTCTTTTAGACATCGGTGGCCTACCATCAGAACAGCCCCCTACCGGTCCGGATGGCTCAAGCATTAAGATTTCTCGGACGGGTTCGGCTGGGGCTGTCATCGTTTTTTTCCTTTTTTGATCCCTCCTGCTCGGCTGTTCGTCGCTCTCATCATCTTCCGAGTCGGAGGATATCGCCACCCTTGGTTTCTTTCCCGGCTGTCTCTTCACAAATTCTGATAACTTTCCTTCTTCGTAAAATCTCCATAACTGTTTCAAGAGATCTCGGCATTCACTCGTGAAGTGACCTATGGTCTGATGGTATGCACAGTATTTGTTGGGGTTCATTTTTCCTCATTCTTGTCTTATCTTACGGTGTTCAGACAGCATATCTTTATCCTTCACGTTGTTGTACACAGCCTCAATTGATGTGGATAGGACATGGTTCAACTTCTCCTTCAGTTCGGACCCTTCATTGAAAGCTTTCATGTTCTTAGGGGCCTTGTATTCCCCTCCTGGCTTCTTTCCCGACTTCTTGGTATCAGACTTGTCTCCCAACTCTCTCTGTAGAGTTTCTTGCATCGAAATGTATACTCCAGCCTTGTGCCTGAATTCGGAATAAGTTGTAGGGAAAGCTAGGTGCATTTCCTTCCACAGATCTGTCCCCTTCTTAAGCCCCGCCATAACTGCCACTATCTTAGTGTCTTCACTTACTGGTTCTCCTTCCAGTAGGACTTTGTCGAATCTCTCAAGGAAGGCTCTATCAGACTCCTCGTCTCCTTGCCTCAGATCTGCTAACCTATGTCTTTGCGTAAGGTAAGATCCGACCGTGGAGAAGTGCGAGAGGAATTTCTTGCTGAGTTGCATGAACGAACTGATGGAGCCCGGAGCTAGTGCGGAGAACCATCTGTGAGGACCGTCACCAAGAGTCAACGGAAAATTCCGACATTGAGTTGCGTCAGATGATTTTACCGATATCATGTAATCGGTATACTTGGACAGGTGTACTTTCGGGTCTGAATTTCCTTCGTACAAATTAATGGCCGGGAATTGCACTTTCTTTTGTACCGGCGCATTGAGGATAGCCGGGGACAGGGGTGATGATGGCAATATCGTCGACCCGACGCCTTTTTTGTCCTCTAATTGTTTTTGCATGTCTTCCACCGCTTTCTTCAAAGCTTGCCACTCATCTGGAGACGTTTTTCCACTAGAAGGTTGTTCGTCATGATTGGGTTCAATGACCTCTTCATGACGCAGTCCCTTGCTAACGGGACATTTCTCTTGAGTGGCGTGCCTAGCGATGTTACTGGCTCCATTGGGACCTAATCGCCCAAAGGCTGATCTTCTCAGTCTTTCGTGTACTGAGCGGCGAGCAGCAGGGTGTGTTTGTTTTGGTGCTCGCTCCTTGCCTCTCAATTGATCCTCCCCATGCGTTCCGTGATAGTTTGCCCTTCTTGTGTGATAGTGGCTTATACTCCTTGTGTCCTCGCTGCTCGACTCCTCACCTGTCCCCGGAGTGGACTCTCCTCGACTTCCAAGTCGTTCACTTATTGGCCTTTTGCCCTTAGTTCTTCTTTCTTGTTCGCTGTTGACTTCTTCTATCCTTGTATCTTCTCGCTGTTTTGTTCTTTGCTCCGTTGCCCGGTTGCTCGCCTCCGGGGCTTTAGATAGTCTTTGCCCCGTTGCCCGATTGCTCGCCTCCCGGGCCTTTGATGGTCCCGCAGCCTCCTGTCGCCGTTGCAAGGATTGCAGAACGGCTATTGTTTTGGCCAACTCCTCCGAGTTTTGAGCTAATGCCTCTACTTCCGGGGGAAGAGTGTCAATGGTGACTTGAACATTTTGCCGGGACATCGCTCGTACCGTTCTTGCATGTCCTCCGGTTGACGATACCCTCGTTCGTGACTTGTTTGACGGGTGATTGCTCGATTCTTGTGGTTCTTGTGATCGCACCATTTTCCAAATTTTAATATTTATTTGAAGACGATCTTGTGTTTGTGGATGTTTTGACCATTCAACAACTAGCCTTGTGTATGAGAATTTGGTTGTTTACAAACCCTTATTCTCACATACATGCATTCAAGTTTGTAGGTCTTGTGTATTACCACCCAAAAATACTCAAACTTACTTACAAATCTCAGTTTCCGGCGACTTGTTGCCGGAATATTGCAATTTCCGATGAGTTTTTGTAGAAACTCCTTCAAATCTTCAACCGACGGAGGTTCGGACCCTCCTTCTAGCGCCAATTGTTGATGACATTTTCTAATCGATGATGATTAGTGGCTGTTTTTCCTCATTAAGATCATCAAACAAGATCTAAGATTATGAAATTTGATTAAGTAGTACTCAAGAAATAAGTTTGCAAGAGTTTGGTCTCTTTTTTATTATGGGAAAAAATTCTCCTTCTTCATGCAAATGAAGGGGTATTTATAGGCATACAAAGAGGCTAGGTGTCACCATCTTGATGGCTTAGCTATAGGATTTTTGCCAAGTGTTAAGATACTTGTACAACATCTAAACTATTGTCCAATGAATGGATGCCAAGTGTTAAGACACATGGACTATTTCTAAAGTTAGTGACTCTTGGAGTTCCCAATGTTGTACTTGGTCTTTGGAACCACTCAGCTGCTCTCCTTGGTGGCCAGCTACTCGTCTGTATGTCTTCGTTGGGTGTTGGAAACCTTTATAACCCAAGTTGCTCGCCTGCTCGCCTCTTGTTGAGACTTTGGGTCTTCTTGTTCTTGTTGTTCGCTACCTCGTAATGGTCTTTATGACCAGTTGCTCGCCGCCCTCATATGGGCATTTGTCCCTGTTGCTCGCCTCTTCCGTCCTGATCAACCGTCCCTTATGCTCGCCTCCTAGGGCATTATTCCCTGTTGTTCGTCCTTCTTTCAACTGCTTATTTTTAATGTTTTGTTAATCTAATAAGATCAATAATTTTATTCCTAATCTTGTTGGCCGGTTGTTCGCCTATCAACATTAATCTTATCAAATTAATAAGTATTAGGTCTTGAATTGCACAATGCACCTGAGTTGCACGGAAAACTTCATATTAGTAAAATAGGGAATAAAAGATATTCAACATATTTTAATATGTTTGAAAGGAAATATATTATATGCAAAAATATACAATATTATATTAAAATAAATTTATTACACTTGAAGTATTTAATATATATATCTATATATATATACACGCGCGCGCACACACGCACACACTCTCTCATTCATATGTATCAGGTACACGGTGCACTCACTCAACAGTTAAAAATTTTTACACTGAAAAATGTAGACTGATTACACTGAAAAATTTACATTGAAAACCGATTCCAGTGTAAACTTTTTCGTGCAATCTAACCATACTTTTAGTGTAATCAAATCATACTTTTCAGCATAAACAATCTCAGTTGTTGAGTGAGTGCACTATGCACCAAGAGCATAAGATTGTTATTTATGTGTATGTATATATAATATTAGGTGCAATATGCAATTCAAGTGTACTTTTAAAATATTATGGTTGTTTTTACGAAATATTTAGTGTTGTTTACATTGAACATTTAGTGTAAACAACTCTTATTATTCAGATTAAATAAATTGTTTAAACTATATTTACATTGCATGGTGCATTTGGTACATACAAGACCTTGACATATTTAAAAAGAAAAACTTATTTCAATTCGCGTATTACACGGGGTTATGTTCTAGTAGTGTAATATTATGCACATTAAAATCAATAATATTGGAAAATTTTGCACATATTTTCAATTATTTAAAAAATCGTTACAATTTTATTAGTAAATAAGACCTATATTTTATACAAATTAAGCAAACAGATATAATATAAGTACACATATATAATATGTAATATATAAACTATTTTTAAAGCTTATATAATATCACTATAAGAAAACATAAAATTATCTACGGAATTTGTCGAAATGACTACAAATTTCCAACAAAAAAATTCGTAGTGGGGATTACCTACGAATTGCCTAAAAAAATTCTAATTGTATAGGCACCTTCCTTGTCCACCTACAAAAAAAATTGTCTACGAAAATTCCGTAGGGAAATTGTGTTGTAGGCAAATGACTTGTAGGTAATTATACCTAGAAATTTTATTTTGTAGGCAAATTAATTTCGTAGGCAAGTTGTTTTTAGGTTGAGAAATATAGAAGCTTTCATAATTAGAAAATTTCATAGGCAACTCGTAATATAATTTCGGGTATTGGTGATATAACTTGGGGTATTGGTACGAAGCGTGCGCGATCCGTTCGTGACACGGTTTGTTGTCAGATCCACGAAAAGTCAACATATCTACGAATTTTGGTCAAAATTAATTTCAAATTGGGATCAATTTTTAAGTGCATAGTATGCACTTGGATGCACCCTAAAATTTGTCAATTAATTTACCTCCACAGTAACATTTGCAAATTATTAAACAAGAACTGAATGGGGAAGAATATTAAAACTTGGAATTTTTTTCTCAAGTAATTTTTTTTTAATCAAATACAAAATGACATACGCAACTTTGCAGAGCAAAAAATTGAAAACTTATTTTTAATAGAGCAAACGTTTGACCTAACCAATCATACAAGGTTTTTTTTAAGGGAAAATTACTACTAGATTATATTTTTTAAGCGTAGATTTTTTAAACTTGCAAATAAGTAAATTTTATAGTAGTATAATATCATAACTTGTAATTTAGACGTCAATTTTAGTGTTAGACGTCAATCACTAAAGGAAGGAAGGAAATTGAGAATAGTAATGATATTATACTACTTCCTCCGTCCCAAAACTATCTTCACATATTGGTTTGACACGGGTATTAAGAAAAATCTACTTTATTGAGTGTTAAACCAATAGGAGTGGATGCTTTTGCTTTTTAGTGTATAAAATAGTTAAATATGAATATTTATATTGAATTTTGTTTCCTTTTTAAGAGTGTGAAGATAGAGTTGAGACAAACCAAAACAAAAAGTGTGAAGATAAAGTTGGGACGGAGGGAGTACTATAAAGTTCACTTACTTGTAAGTTTAAAAAATCTACCAGCTTAAAAGTAATAAGGTCTTATAAAACTATCCTACTGGCTACTAGTAAATTCCCATTGATACACTCACTCAACAATTAAAATTATTTATGTTGAAAAATAAGATTAGATTACACATATAAAATATTTATATTTTTTACTACCTTCTTATATCATGAGATTGTTCCAAACAAGAAGGTAGTAAACATCAAAATTGGGGCACCGACAATGAAGTGAATGGCTAAAGAAAACAGGGAGGATAGTAAGTTTAATCCACTTTTTTCGGTACAAAAAATTCACACCATCGACAATCTGAATTAAAAATTAAGTCATTCTATTGAAGGTTAAAACATTACTAGTTTTCTAAACTCTCCACGCACATTCCCGAACTAAGGTGAAGGAGTTTTTTCCACCTTACTAATAATCAAGATATATTTATTTGACAAAGTATAGAGTGAAATTGGTTTATACATGAATTATTGAAGGGTATTAGTTGTTTTCATTGAAGGGTATTAGTTGTATTTACTGAAAAATATTACTAATTTACACTAAAGAGTCTTAGTTGTTCAGTGAAAATGAACTAAGACTCTTCAGTGTATACCAATAATACTCTTCAATAAAAACAACTAATATTTTTCAGTGAAAACAACTAATACTCTTCAATGATTTATATATAAATCAATTTCACTCTATACATACTCTATTTATTTATCTTTATAATAAGAGTCGTTATGTAATTAATAAATATTTAGAACGTACCTGTATTTTGCTATTAATAGCTTATTAATTTCTTTACAACATTATTTTCTTACACGTTAGCCCATTTCTCCAACTATCCGACAATTTAATTTACCTACACTAGAATCCATCCAATGTTCAATGTATCGTAGCTAGCCAACAATCTACAACCACGTCGGTGAACAGTTTACATTAGTATGTAAAGAAAAAATATAAAAAAAAATCGTAGATTAAAAGAGAAAAGAAAAGGACAGTTTATTAAATATAATTATAGGGCTGCAAAAGATTGATCCAAACATGGTTGTATTAAAAATTGAATTGAGCTTTAATAAGCTGAACACGACACAAGTTCGTGTAATTCAATCTTTTATTTCAAATGATGTTCGAGCTAAATTATAAATATTACTCCGTTCGCAATTGTTTTGTAAATCATGTTTGATAGTCATATTTAATTTAAAAGAAAATAGTTATTTTTTGTGTGTATCTAAGTATATGACATATACTTGAATTTTAAAAATCAATTGCAAAAAATACACAATTTGTTGCATACAGTATGTTTGATTTTTCAAACAATAATCAATAATACCCTAAGTGATAATTAACAATACTCCAAACAATAATCAACAATATCCTAAATAATAATCACCAATACCCCAATTTTTTTAATTATATATAATTGAAAACATCAAAATTGAAGTCAGATTTGAGTTTAAAATCTAAGTGCAAAATTATCTTAATTTTTCTAATAAAGCACCCTTAATAAATTTATTGTAATCTATATGAATTTAGGCAAAGTATTATATGAAAATAGTTCATGATAAACTTATCATGAAACTATATTAAAATATCGAATATTTGATCAGGAGTACTGATAATTTCACCAGGAGTATCCTTAATTTGAGTCAGTGGTATTATATTGTAATTATTGTAAATTTTTTTGAATCCAAGTTAATGATACTCCTGTTCAAGTATTCAATACTTTAAAACAATTTCATGATAAGTTTATCATGAACCATTTTCATGTAAAACTTACTCATGAAGTTAATATGGGCATAGTAATTTTTTGATATCTTAATTAATGAGAAAAATTGATAGTATAAATTTATAAAATGAGACAGCCAAAGCTGAGAGAGTATTATTTGTAAAAATTAATATTATTACTCGTAAACTTAGCACTATTGCGTACAAGAATTATTTCTATCACTAATAATGTATGGTGCGTAATATGTACATGATAGGGTAAATGGCGTCAAACCCCTTGTGTTAGGGATGACAATATTAGCCCGCTTTGTGGGTACCCGCCCTGCCCCGAGGCATTTGGGTCAGGTCGAACCACCATGTTTTGAGTAAGGGTCGGGTCAGCCCCTTCTTTTTTTTTTAAATGAGTCGGGTGTGGATCTTATGTTGGCCCTGTGGGTACCCGTCCCGTCCTGACCCGCCCTACACATATATACATATTAATATTAATGTATATATATTAGTATATAATTAAATAGATATATTAACATGTTATATGTGTATATTTTAGTACAATAAAAATAGATTAAAGGATTTCGAACTTGATATTTCATCTTTTATTTTCTAATTATTAATTTTAATTCATTTTAGCTTTTGATTGTGTCAATATTTTTTTCCAGTTTTGTAGAGTAAATCAAATTACTATCTCTGATATGTCTTTAGTCTTATGATTTTATCATATGATAACAGAGCCTAAT
Source organism: Ballota nigra (assembly GCA_947034835.1). Lineage (NCBI taxonomy): Eukaryota > Viridiplantae > Streptophyta > Magnoliopsida > Lamiales > Lamiaceae > Ballota > Ballota nigra. The sequence goes on along the minus strand of OX344723.1, from coordinate 40,900,404 downwards.
TTTATAATGGTATATGTATGGTAGTAGACTATCGTTTTTTTTTTTAATTAGGTAACATATAATAAGTGAAAATATGAAAATGGGGCGGGGCGGGTCGGCTCGGCCCGAACCCACACGGGGCAGGTCACTGGGCAGCTATTCACAGATTTGGGGCAGAAAAAATAGAAATGGGGAAGGACTGGAAAATCGACTACTCGCCCCGACCTGACCCATTGTCATTCCTACTTGTGGTTTGAAATATCGACATGAAAACCCCCTATATTTCAAAAATTGTGTGAAACCTCCCAATGGTTCTATAAATATAACATAAAATTCTTTTGTGATTTTATGAATATAACATGAAACCCTCATTTCTATTATGATTAACAATAGTGTAACTCACGCACGCTTAATGCAAATTATAGTGATTTTTTTTAATATATTGACACAAATATCCCTCCATTAACTATATTAAATGTTTCTTGAGAGTCTTTTTAAGTTTTTTTTTTAATAATCTTATGCTTTATATAGATATTCATTTAATAATTATTATCTATAAAATATAATGAATAGACAAGAAGTGAGAAATACTTTTAAAAAGTCATCTTTATATCTAATTATATTATATTAATATATCATCTAGTAAATAATTTGTGTATTAATTTGTAGTAAGATTTTTTTTAAAAAATACAAATAGAAAAGTAAAAGAAATTGAATCTACCTTGTGCACTTCTCGTTCCAAAGAAAACTAATATCAACAACAAAAAGATTTTTTCTTAGTTAGGTCTATATGTTCACAATAGTCTCTTCACGAAATTTATTGATTTCTATTTTTATTCTTTTGTATAAATTTTGAAATTTTACTTTGAAATAAACTGTAGTTTGTGTTATGATGTTTTATAAAAAAACGTCAACATGTCAAACCTATATAAATGGTCATAGAGGTTAAATATTAATGCTATTACCTTTTAAAAAAAATGAATCTTGTGCTTATATTTATAAAATCACAAGAGAATTTCACGCAATCTTAATAATACAGAGTATTTCACGCCAATTTTTCAAACCACATAGAATTTTACGCAATTTACCACTCTTCTTATATTATTGAACGAAATTCATTCAAATTATTGAAATAACTTGGTATTTGTTAAAAAATAGGAGTACATTTATTAACTAACTAACTAACTAAACCTATTAGCCGAAACAAACTCGTACTAATCATTAATGAGCCAAATATAGTACTCCCTCCGTCCATTAGTAAACTTCCCACTTTCCTTTTCGGGCCGTCCACAAGTAAGTTTCCCATTCCATAAATGGAAAAAGCAACACTCTACTATTTATAAACTTTAACCTTCAAACTCACACAATATTACCAAATATGCCACTCATTCAATTTACTTTTCAACAATATTCATTACTTTATCCCAAAAGTCAACATGTGGCCCACCATATATTAATAAACAAATACACTTTCTTAAATCATTCAACAAAAAGAAGTGGGAAACTTACTCGTGGACGGAGGGAGTACGATTTTATTTGGTTTTCAACTTTAGAAATAAACACTAACCCCCATTTACGGAAACCTAACGATTTTCACATAAAAAACTGATAAGCATATCAAAATATATTTTGGACCAAGATCCTTCATTAATGATTTCATATGAAAAAATGAATATAATTAAGAAAACATGATAGCATTTATTAAAAAACATAATTAAAAATACATTCCTAAAAATAATGTATCACAAATCTTTAGTGAAATCAAGAAATATTTTAGAGTAATTCATACCATTCATTCAAAATTTCGTCGAATAAAATAATATATTATATTTATCTTGTAAGCAAAAAGCGAAACCCTCGCCCTCAGGGCCCCACCTCCTGGCTTGATATGAATGGTGAAGGTGGTAAATCATAATGATTTGACGACCCATTAGATGGGAGGACATGTATTATATTTATCTGACAATATATATGCTCTTTATTGTGGGTATTCTATATACAAAATCAAGATCTCAATCTACTATTTTAAGATATTTATTGTGGATATTCAGCAAATATATACGAATAAAATGAATATCATTATTATTAAAATTTTATTTTTTATGAAAATATATTTATAATTTTGACTTGAGTTACTTTTTTTTTTTTTGGACTTTTCAAATAACTTTCACACCCCAAATATAAAAATAAAACATTCTCACATTATGTACTTTAATTGAAAATATTATTTCAGTTAAGAGGGGATGGAGGGAGTATATCTAATTGTTTGGTTCCACATCAATTTATAAAATAGTTTGTGATATACAAATAAAATAATACTATTAATATTATCAATTAGAAAAATCAGTATATTTTCTGCTGTTGTTATATATAGTGAAATTCATTAATATAATAAAATTTAAAATTTAGAATTGGTATCACTCAATTCTTGTTCTTTTATTTTTTTCTGATAAAGTCAATCCTTTTTTATTTTGGCAGCACGGGTCTCTTGCTTCCACCTGTCCAGGGTCGATACTTATTAATTTTGGACTATTCCGGACAAAGTTTATCTACAGTCACTTGTCTAGTTGTCACCCACCAATACTTATTTCCAAATTTTAATTCATTCGACATTATTATTATGACACTTTAATTTAAATGTGAATTATACAAAATTTAGACTATATCCGACGGTTCACAGATAACGAGAGTACTAAACTTGGATTACTCATAGCTCGGTCCATGTACTCAAACACTTGGCTACTCGCAACCACACCGCGCGTGTTATACACTACACTCTTGGTTCATGATCATGAATAACATTCCTCTTTTCCTTATAAATTTACGCCCTTCGTTAACACAGGGGTGAGAATAGCTCTGATGGGGCTTACGTCTTAATAAATGAGTTAGATTTTTTTTCTTCTGAAAATAAGTTAGATTTAAAATTCTTCTATGAAAATAATTAATACCCTTAAAAAATTTATGCATGGACCAATTTCTCTTTATACATACTCTTGTTAAAAAATTCAGGTCAAATCTCTGAAAAAAGTCTATGATAGGAAACAAACCAGATTAGGCCCAAAAATTTAATAGCAGATTCAGAACGTCCAACGAGAAGCCTAGCGCAGCTCGACCCGTTTCCACCGCTAGTTGACGAAAAAAAGAAAAAGAAAAAAGAGAGAGAGTAATGAATAGAACTTTTAAAGATAATTTTAGGTAATTCCATAAATCCTTGTGTGTAAAGTAGAAATTATATTTGAATTTGGTGTATTTGTTACCCAAAAGTAAATAATCCCTCCATTTCATGGTAAATTTTACATTTTATCAAATCACACGTCTTAAGATAAGTTGAACATTTTAACTTTTAGAAAAGTTCACAACCCAACAACACTTAGGGGATGTTTGATTTGAGATTTAAAATCCAAATTTTGAATTTCAAAATCTAATAAATATTATTTTGGATTGAGATTTTTAAATAGAATTTCCACATCTTTCCTATAAATACCTATAAACATATTAATAATTACACAATCATCCAATCATTACAACCATTCTTCTACAATAATATAATCTCATTTAACTTTTACACATAAAGTGAAATCTCACTCTACTTAAATTTAAAAACAAATCCACACTGGATTTTAAAATATGAATTTCAAATCCTCAAAATCTCAAATTCAACATCTCCTTATTAACTATCCCTATTTTTTTTTTATACTTTCTACCTTTTTTATTTTTTATACATTTTATATCACAATTTTACAATAAAAATATAAAAATAATTTTTAAAATTTGTGTTAACTTCTCAAATGTTTAACTTACTTTGGATGGAAGGAGTATATTTTATATAAGCATGTAGTGAAATTTATGATTTTTTTAGGTGTGCACCTATTTATGGGACGTCCCATTAAAACAAATATGTAAATTCACGTGCAAAGGAGGGAGTACTACATTTTTAAACTCTAAAAGAGAGTTTTTAGGAAACAATAAAATTTGCTTCGATGGCCTCCGCCAACTCTATGTTCTGAAAATTGGTGATGAAGGTTAAATTGCAAATGTACTTCGAAAGAGTAGAATTGAAAGGTTTGATGTTTATAGACTGTGGTAAATTAAAGGAAATTGAAAGGTAAATTTTCATTTCACTAGATGGAGATGTTTTTTTTTTCCTAATTAAAGGAAAAATTTAGAGTAAATAAATATGCAAAAATACATAAATAGTAAACAAGTCAATAATTCATGTAACACATATATACACTGTAAGTTTAAATACGTATTCGTGAGTTGATATTATAAGTGAGTATAATAACGATGGTGGAGGTCACAAATTCAAACTTAGAGGGGTGTATTCAATTGAGATTCTATCGGATTTTTTTTGGACTTTAAAAAGTCTGTGGATTTAGAAAATCTATAGACTCCATGCAGAGTTTGACTGACTTTTTTTATTGATTTATTTGAATTTTCATAGACTTTACAGGATTGTGGAATACATTTTTTTTATTGATTTACATGGATTTACATAGACTCCGGCGCTGGAACCATTGAAACAAATATATATGGGACACACTTGTATATAAAAAAATATCCAAATTATTTAAAAAAAAAATACATTATTATTTCATCTTAATTTCCATCACCGTTATACCTCGCCCTCATTAGAAGTCTGAGGTTGTTAGAAGGAATTTTGGAGAGTAAAATTTATTTATATTTTTTGAAGAGTAGACTTGACAACGGGGCGGGTAATCCCCAAAGCAAACAGGGACGAGGAATTTTTTTGCCCCGTAGGCAGGGACCGGGATAGTATTCTCAGCCCGGGGGATCCCCGTCTCGTTCCCCGTAGGGAGCCGCATTATTTTTTTTATATAATTAATATATTTATATATAATTTTAATGTTAAAGTAAATTACAAATAAATATTTCATAGTTTCCTACTCAATTAACTATTTATTAAAAATTACATTTTTTATTTAATGTTATGTTATTAGTTTCAAATTATATTATTTTCGCGTTAGTATATATGTTAATTAAAAATATTAGAATTAGAGGTTCTTCAAATTGTTTAAATTAATTTTTTTTTTTTAAATGAGATAAAAAAATAAGTAGGCGGGGAACAGGGAATCGCCGCGAGACGGGGATGGGGGAATTTTTTTCCCATTTATTTTGCAGTGACGGAGATGGGGAATGACCCCTCGTCCCCGCCCCGTTAACATCCCAATGGAAAATAATCAAAGAAAGTTCATAGACTGTTGAATACCTAAGGATTTTTTTAAGACTTTTCAAAATCCATAGAAATCTCTGGTTATTAGAAGAGATTTTGAAGAGTGAAATCTATTCATATTTTGGAAGAAAAATCTAAGAAAATCCGTGGAGTATTAAAATCCATAGACTGTTGAATACCTAAAGATTTTTTAAGACTTTTTAAAATCCGTATTGAATACCTCAGAATTTTTAAAGACTTTTGAAAATCTAGATTGAATACCTCCAAACTTTAAAAGTCTAAAAAAATCCTACAGACTCTATAACCAATACACCCCTCTTAATACCTATACTTTCTAGATCGAATCCACAGTGTTGATGAGCGACCAGGCGAGCAACAACGATGAAGAATTAAAAGAACTAAAACTAAAATCAAGAAAGAGGCGACCAAGAACGTACAAAGTTGAACAAAGCTGTTGGCGACCAGGAGCGTAGTCAGACAAGTGGCGACCAACATAGCAAAGTATAAAGAATAAGTTAATATAAGGAGAAAAGACAAGTGGCGACCAGCAGGTCCGTAATACCCCGCAAGGATATACAAGCGAGTAAAAGGCCACCAGAGAAAGCAAGTGAGTCATCTCAATAGACCAAGTACAACATTAAGAACTCCAAGAGTCACTAGTCTAGATATGATCCAAGTGTCCTAACACTTGGCATAAATCTAATGGTTAATATCTTAGATGTTGTACAAGTGTCTCAATACATGGCAAAAATCCAATGGTTAAACCATTAGGGTAATGACACATGGCTTTCTTGTGTATCTATAAATACCCCCTCATTTGTATGAAGAAGGGGATTTTTCCATAATTCAAAATATTACCAAGACTCTTGCAAATTTACTTATTGCATATTACTTAATCAAATTTTATGATCATTTGATCTTGTTTGATGATCTTAACTAGAGAAAAACAGCCACTAATCATCATTGATTAGGAAAGATCATCAACAATTGGCGCTAGAAGGAGGGTTCGAACCTCCGTTTCACAAAAAAGTCGAAGGAAAGTTGAAGAACTCCACCGGAATCTGCAAAATCCGGCCGGACTCCGGGAGAAAGCCATCGGAAATCGAATGTACACATTGTTTGAAGCAAAATCAGCCACCTATACATTACTTTGAGAGTTTAAATGCATGTGTGTATGAACTAGGGTTTTCAAACAACCATATTCATACAAACAAGGCTAGTAACTCTTACGAAAGGTATTTGTTGGAGATAAAATCACCCCATTCATCCGCTTACCACTTGTCTTTCGGTAACCAAAATGGTTCGATCACAAGAAGAACGACATTTGAGCACGTCTCCAAGTCGTAGGTCAAAAACTAGGGTTTCGTCCACTGAAGGACATGCACGTACAGTAAAAGCAACTTCGCAAAGAAATGTCCAAGTTACCATTGATACAATCCCGCCGGAAGTAGAAGCTCTTGCTCAAAATCCCGAAGAGCTAGCAAAAACGATTGCTGTTTTACAAGCATTGCAAAGACGACAAATGGTCGGGCCATCAGGGACGCAGGCGGCGACCAACAGGGTGAGCGAGCAGCGAAGCGAAAGAAGAAAAGACGCACGAAATGACGAGGTTGACAGCGAAGAAATCCGTAGGAATAAAGGGAAAGCTCATTTGAGTGAAAGACTTGGAAGTCGGGGAGAGTCCACTCCGGGGACAGGCGAGGAGTCGAGCAGCGGGGACACAAGGAGTATAAGCCACTACCACACAAGAAGAGCAAGTTATCGCGGAACACATAGGGACGATCAACTGAGAGGCGAGGAGCGAGCACCAGGGCAAACACACCCTACTGCTCGCCGTTCAGTGCATGAAAGGCTAAGGAGATCAGCCTTTGGGCGACTAGGTCCCAATGGAGCCAGTAACATCGCTAGGCACGCCACTCAAGAGAAACGTCCCGTTAGCAAGGGACTGCGTCATGAAGAGGTCATTGAACCTAATCATGACGAACAGCCTTCTAGCGGAAAAACGTCTCCAGATGAGTGGCAAGCTCTAAAGAAAGCGGTGGAAGAGATGCAAAAACAGTTGGAGGAAAGGAAAGGCAACGGATCGACAATGTTGCCATCATCACCCTTGTCCCCGGATATCCTTAATGCACCGGTACAAAAGAAAGTACAATTCCCAGCCATTAATTTGTACGAGGGAAATTCAGACCCGAAAGTACATTTGTCCAAATATACCGATTACATGATATCGGTTAAGGCATCCGATGCAACTCAATGTCGGAATTTTCCGTTGACTCTTGGTGACGGCCCTCACAGATGGTTTTCTGCAATAACTCCAGGCTCCATCAGTTCGTTCATGCAACTCAGCAAGGAATTTCTCTCGCACTTCTCCACGGTCGGGTCTTACCTCACCCAGAGACACAGGCTGGCAGACATTAAGCAAGGAGACGAAGAGTCGGACAAGCAATTTTTGGAAAGATTCGATAAGGTTCTATTGGAAGGCGAGATGGTAAGTGAAGACACAAAAATAGTTGCAGTAATGGCAGGGCTGAAAAAGGAACCGAGTTGTGGAAAGAAATGCACTTGACGTGTCCAAAAACATACATGGAGTTCCGACACAAGGCTGGGATTCATGTATCGATGCAAGAGGCGTTGCAGAAAGAGCTGGGTGATAAGAATGATCCCAAGAAAGCTGGAAAGAAACTCATGGGAAGTGATTACAAGGCTCCGAAAAACATGAAAGCTTTTAACGAAGGAACAGAAATGAAGGACAGGTTAAATCAGGTGCTGGCTACGTCAATAGAGGCGGTGTACAACAACGTCAAAGACAGAGACATGTTGTCGGAACCAAGAAAGATCCGGCAAGAACGCGGAAAGTTGAATCCAAACAAATACTGTGCTTACCACCAGAACATCGGACATTTCACTAGTGAATGCCGTGATCTGTTGAAACAATTATGGAGGTTCTATGAGGAAGGTAAACTGTCCGAATTCGTGAAGAGGGAACCCGGAAAAAGACCTAGGGAGGTCAATCTGCCTAGTTCGGATGACGAGGACAGTGACGACCAACCAACCAAAGCAACTAAGAAGGGAAAGAGAGTCTCAACAACACCAGCAGAACCGATGCGGGAAGTTCTTATGCTCGAATCAAGTGGACACATCGGGGGATGTTCAGATGGAAGGCCTCTGATGTCAAAAAGGAAAAGGAAAGCGGAGCTAAGGGCGGTAGCCCAAGTGAGAGAGGTAGGAGTCAACCAGGCCACCAAGAAGACGGGAGACCTAGTATTTTCAGAAAAAGATTTGGACAGAGTGCTCACTCCACATAATGACTCGCTGATCATATGTGCTAACATCATGGGGACCAGAGTCCACCGACTACTTGTGGACACTGGATCATACACCAATATTCTGTTTAAAAGCACATTAGATCAAATAGGAGATTGTGAGGAATATGTGAAACAATGTAATCATAAGATAGTGGGATTCGGTGATGCTGTAACCGATCCCCTAGGAGTAGTTACGTTATCAGTCGAACTTGTATCGACCGAGAATCCTGACAGGAGGATGACTAGAATGCTAGAATTCTTAGTAGTAGATCGGCAATCTTCCTATAACGGATTTCTCGGTCGTCCTTTTATCAATGAATTCAAAGCGGCTGTTTCAACGTACTACTATTGTGTCAAATTTCCGACATCAAAGGGATCAGGTACAGTGAAAGGCGATCAAAAAAGAGCTCGTGAATGCCTCCTGCAGATGCAGCCTAAAGACAACCAGGTGTCAATGGTGGACGAACAGCCGAGCAGGAGCGCTGGAAATGAACCTTCAGTATCCAACGATGTTATGGGATCCATCGATACAGAAATGATGGAGATAGATGAACAACAGAGCGACGAGCAGGAAATCCGTGGCGAGCATAAGGAATAAGAGGTTGCATCATGTTCAAACAAAGATGAAGACATCGAACCACGGATGGGAGCGGAGCCGATGATAGTTGAAGATGAACTCAACTTGGATGGACCCATCATCGATCCTCGATGGAAAGACCAAAAGAGAAGAGCAACACCAGTTGAAGAGTTGGAAACAATCAGAGTTGACCCGAACCGAGAAGACTTAGAACTCTTCATCGGATCTGAGCTCCCAGAGCCTTACAGATCCAAGATGGAAGAATTCTTAAAGTCCAATCTCGATGTATTCGCATGGTCACATGCAGATATGGTAGGCATCAGCCCTGCGCATGCCAGTCATAAGCTAAATGTTGACCCAACTAGAAAACCGGTGAAGCAGAAGAGGAGGAGGTTTGGACCCGATAAATACGAAGCATTGGATGTGGAGGTAAAGAAGCTTTTAAGCAACGACCTTATCAAAGAGGCGCTATGTCCCAGATGGGTGGCAAATCCCGTATTAGTGAAAAAATCAAATGGCGCGTGGAGACTGTGCATTGACTTCACGGATTTGAATGTTGCGTGCCCAAAAGACAATTTCCCGCTGCCACACATAGACCAACTAGTGGACAACACGGCGGGACATGAACTCCTCACGTTCATGGATGCATTTGCGGGCTACCATCAGATACCCATGCACCCGGACGACCAGGAGAGTACGGCTTTTTACACCAACAAAAATTTGTTATGTTGGAAGAGAATGCCGTTCGGGTTAATCAATGCAGGTGCCACGTATCAGCGACTCGTCAACAAAATGTTCAATGAACACATTGGCAAAACAATGGAGGTATACGTGGACGACATAGTCGTGAAAAGCCCGAGAAAGGAAGACCATTTGGAACACTTAACACAAACGTTCGAGATACTCCGAGCATATAACATGAAGCTGAATCCTAAAAAAAGCAGCTTCGGGGTCCATTCAGGCAAATTCCTCGGACATCTTGTTAGCCAGCGAGGCATTGAAGCAAATCCATCAAAGGTGAAAGCTATTCTGGACATGCAGCCACCAAGATCCGTCAAGGAAGTGCAGCGGCTTACAGGATGTCTGGTTGCTCTGAATAGATTCATATCAAGGTCTGGTGACAAATGTCGACCTTTCTTCGATGCTATAAAGAAAGGCGGATTTCAATGGACAGATCATTGTCAGAAGGCATTTGAACAGTTGAAAGAATATCTTGGTGATACCAAAATCCTATCCAAACCTGTCCCAGGAGAAAAGTTATACCTCTACTTGGCAGCCTCAGAAGTGGCCATCAGCTCGGTTTTGGTTCGTGCAGAAGGAAAGTTTCACCTACCTATATACTATATAAGCCAGGCATTGCATGAAACCGAAGTCAAATATTCCCCGATGGAAAAACTGGCATACGCGTTGGTGATGAGCGTCAGAAAATTACGGCCATATTTTTTCGACCACCAAATAGAAGTCCTGACAACTTTCTCATTGAGACAAGTTCTGCAGCGACCAGACACCGCTGGTCGCCTCCTTAAGTGGTCCCTTGAAATAAGCCAATTCGGGATATCATATGCACCTCGAACAACGATCAAAGGACAAGCGTTAGCCGACTTCATAGTCGAACTAACCTTTCCTCAAGATCCGACGAGAGGTCATAATCATCTGTGGCATATGTATGTCGACGGATCATCCACCAACATGGCATCAGGAGCTGGAATAGTGCTAATCAGCCCAGACAGACAAATTTTTACCTCAGCAGTGCGATTTGATTTTATGGCAACAAATAACGAGGCCGAATATGAGGCGCTGATAGCCGGACTCCGTCTGGCATTAGCAGTCGGGGTAAGGAAGTTACAAATATACGGGGATTCGCAATTGATAGTTAACCAAGTCCGTGGGGAATATGAAGCTAGAGATGAGAGCATGGCACTATACCAGAAAATCGTAGCCCATCTTGCTTCCATGTTTGAACAAATATACATTGAACAGGTACCCAGGGAAAACAATGCCCAAGCAGATGCGTTGGCTCGCCTGGCCACCAGCACGGGTCCAGCAGAGTTGTCAGAAATCACCATCACAAAAATATGTCGTCCATCAACATTTGACTATAAAGTGAATCAAGTAAACGAAGAAGGCGAAGAAGATGATTGGAGGGCACCTATTGTCAAATACCTCCAGGATGGTGAAGTATCGGGGGATCCTCAGGAAGCAGCCAAAATAGCCAGGCGAGCAGCAAGATTCACAATCATGAACGATCAGTTGTACAAAAGAGGATTCTCGCTTCCGCTATTGAAATGCCTAACAAGAAGGCAAGGACAGGAAGTTTTACAGGAAATTCATCAAGACGTCTGCGGAAATCATGCTGGGGGGCGTGCATTGGCCTACAAGACAGTCAGACAAGGGTATTACTGGCCAACACTACTGCAAGATGCTATCAAAGTAGCAAGAACTTGTCACAGATGCCAAATATTTGCACCTAACATCCACAAGCCACCAACAGAAATGATAACAGTTAATAGTCCATGGCCATTTGCAAAATGGGGGATTGATATCATTGGACCCTTCCCAACTGGAAAAGGAAATGTGAAGTTCGCCGTGGTAGCTGTGGATTATTACACAAAATGGGCTGAAGTGGAGGCACTCGTAACAATCACACAAGAAAAGATGATAAGTTTTATATGGAAAAGCATCGTATGTCGGTTTGGAATCCCACAGGCAATCCTGACAGATAACGGACGACAATTTGAGGGTAAGAAGATAAGGAATTTTTGCGAGAAATGGGGAATTAAAAAGCATTTTTCAACCCCATATCATCCGCAGTCCAACGGCCAGGTGGAAGCAGTCAACAAAATAATCAAACATATATTGAAGATCCGGTTGGTGGATAAAAAAGGAAAGTGGTCAGAAGAACTACCAGAGGTGCTATGGGCATATCGAATATCCTACAGGACAAGTACGGGAGAGACCCCTTTCACCATGGCGTTCGGAATTGAAGCAGTGATACCCGTAGAATTGAAGGTCCCAACGGAACGAACAGTAACATTCAATGAACGAACAAACGACGAAGCTTTAGCTGCAGAGATGGATTTGGTTGATGAAAAAAGAATTTCGGCGGAAATAAAGAACGCGGTATACAAAAGAAGGATCGCAAAGTATTACAATTCACAGGTAAAGGTCAGAGAATTCAAAATTGGAGACCTCGTGCTCAAAAAGATTTTGGGAACGTCACCAGGAGTATTTGGGCCAGCTTGGGAGGGCCCATACAAGATAACTCAGAAATGGGACAACGGCACTTATGATCTAGAAGACATGAAAGGCAACCCGGCCCAATACTCCTGGAATGCAGCTTTGCTGAAGAAGTATTATCAGTAGACAGGAAGTTGCAAAGAGAATGTAGAAATTTAATTCAAAATTCCATGACGTTTCGTGCCTATCTGAAAACACAGTTGTAAATACTATGGAAAATATTCAAGATCTTGTATATTATAAATATATATGTTGTATTGCAAAAATAGTTGCCAAAATTATTCGCTTGATAAAGTAAGTTATTCGCTCAAGACAGTCATGCAGGAGGCGAGCAACAGTGCTAAGAGCGAACAAGACCCAAGGCTAAATCCACACGAGGATAACAAAGCCCCGATTTATAGGCGACCAAGAGAGAAACATTAAATTCAAAGCCAAGTCCATGAAAGGACCAAAAGGCCCAATTATTTAAGGCAAGTCTTTTTAAAAGACAAAAAGCCCATGAAAACCGATCAGGCGAGCATTAAAGCACAAAATGTTTTTTCTAAAAAAGAAAAATGCGCGAACAAGAAAGAAACAAAAGAAATAGAAACAAAAATTCAAACTTTTCATTCATTAAGAAAATAAGTTGTTACATCAAAAGGGGAGTGAAAGAGTACAAGCTAGCCTTAATACAAATTCAAAAAGAAACAAAAAGTACAAAATCTTCAGGCAGGAGGAGCTGGAGGCGCATCCGTAATTGCCGGAGCAGAAGGCGCTTCTTCAGTAGTGGCCGCCGCAATCGTGGTCGCCACAGCGGAGGTGCTCGCTCCTTCAATTGGGGTCAAGGGGAGAGAGTGAAGGCCATCGAAGATGTCCGCCTCCTTACTCGGCTGCTCGCCGGAAGACTCGGGAGGAACAATTTCAACACCTTCACCAAAAATGTCCAAGGAAATTCCCATCTCCCCAAGATCAGCCAAAGGAAGCCTAAACCCTTCACCAAGGGGATTGCGTTGAACATAATCAACAAAGTCCTTTTTTGCAGTGGCCAAAACGTCTAAGTTATGGTCCAAGGCGAACTTCACCGATCTTAAGTTCTCAGCATAAGCACAAATATACCCCAGGTTGGTGTTGTCCGCCACATCCTGAGCATAAAGATCGTAGGCGACCATCCCGACATTCTCCTGCTTGAGACGAGCAACCTCGGCTTGAAGCTCCTCCACTTGGGCGACCATGGCTGTCTTTTCAACCTCTAGCGCTCGTACTCGCTCATCGGCCACTCCTAACTCAAGAGAAAGCTTCTCCGATTGATTCAGTGCAAATTGCTCGCTAGCCAAGGAAGCGTTATACATTTGCTCCAGATTTGCTATCGCTTTGGAGTGTTCAGCTTTCTTCTGGGCGAGCTCCTCATCCTTCTTCTTTAGGACAGCCGCCTTCTCCGCCTCAAAGCCTTCAATCTTGCGGCCAAGACTACGATTGGTCCTTTCCAACAGAATAATTTGATCCAGTAGTCTTTGGGCCGCCACAGCTTGATGACTGGCATTGTAGGCGACCAAGCGAGCATTGTCGCTGGCAGTTTGGTCCTGGATGATCTCCTCGGCAGTCTTAGTCCATGCACGAGGAACCATCTCGGTCGCCCGGCGAACATGAGAGTCCGGTATGTCCAGGTATGGAGGGGGAGCTTTGACACAGCTAACACTGTGAAGCACTTCTGTTCGCCCAGGATGCTCTTCAGGTTTATACCTAGAAAGAAAGTAAAGTACTAAATAAAGTGAAAAAGATTTAAACAGGCGACCATCGGAGAAGAATTTAGGAACTTACTCCCTCAGTTTTACAGGGTCATATCCCAAATAAGTGCGATCATTTGATGCTCGTTTTTTCACCAATATAGCAGACACGGTTTGTTGCTCGCTCATGACCTCAACGGAAGAAGGCCTTGAAGCCGGAGAGTTTGGATCTCGGCTGCTCGCCTCAATCGTGGTTTTAGAACGTTTGGATGGTCGCTCAGTGACCTCCTTCTCGCCACGAGAACTCTCTCGGGGAGCCTTCTTCGAACCTTTTTCTTTTTCTCTTTCCCTCCCCCCACCACGGGAGGGAGTAGCAACCTTGGGGGCCCCCTTAGATTGGCGACCAGGAGCGCCCGGCTTTTCCCCAGCCCGGAGACGCATAAGGGAGAGGGGCGGATCCTGTCTCTTTCTTGTAGGTGCTTCGGCGGCCATCTGTTTTACTCGAGCAGCCAACAGATGATAAGATTGTGGAATGGTTGGGATGGCAACAGTCACTCGCCGATCTGTTTAAAAAAAAAAATCAAAATCAAGATAGAATTTAGATGGGGCGACCAGGCGGGCAAGCGAACAAAGAAGTTAAGCAATTCACCTTCAGGGATGTCTGCTTGAGCCTCCAAGTGGTGAGGACTCGTGAAGAGTTGAGCAATCTTCCGATGATTGGCTTTCAAAAGATAATTTATGTCGCAAGTAGCAGGATCTCGCAACACGATCAAGGCCAAAGTGAAGAAAAACTCGTCACTCAATGCTGGTTGTCCCCACCTCGCAGCTCTGGGTCCTGCAAAACAACAAAGAGACAAAAATTAAAATTAGTCCTCGACGCGGTCCCAAAAGAAAAATAAGGATGCCTACGTTTCATCTTCCCAAAACACTCAGGAGTATTAATGCGCGCCTGGCCACCAGAAAAATCCGCCGATGCTCGCCAATCTCCTCCAATGAAGAAGAATTGGTTATGCCAACTCTTAACTTTGTTGGCGACCCCAGTGATGAGCTTCACCCCAGTCCTCGCCTTTACATAATACCAACCATCACCTTCTTCGCTACAGGCTGAGATAACTAAGGCATAGTGAATCTCCGCCGTGCTAAGCTTGTTTTTATACCCTTCAAGGCCAAAAAGGGTCATCAATGCAAGCAAATTACTCCACCCGATGGGAGTAATTTGGGTAATTGCTAGATTGATGTCCTTCAAAAAGCGACCAATGAGGGGATGGAGCGGCAAGGGAAACCCCGTGTTAAGAATGTCAAGGTTGATCGCTGTACAGCCTGGAGGGGGGCGATCAGCAGTTTCTCCTTCCTTGGGGGCATAAAGAAAAATGTCGTATGGGATCTTGTAATAAGACCTGAAACCCTCCAAGTCGTCCTCAACAACTAGGCTCGAAATCCTGCTCGCCGCATAAGTGTTGATATTCTTTTGAGCGGGCATAATTGCACGGGGGCGAACAGGAAAAGCACGGGAATAGCGAGCAGCATACTCCTCCCACTCATCTTGGCGAACAACGCCTTCAGGAATTTGAGATTCAGGAGCCACTCTGGAGGTGGGAAAGCCAATCTCCTCAAGGAACTCCCAAGTGACCGACAGTGGTGGTCGCTCCACTTCAGACTGGTCGCCTTCCGCATCAATCTCAGCGGCCACTTCCTCTGAATCTTCTCCCAAGTCAGAAGAAGTCGCTCCTCCAGCATCAAGGCGACCAGCAGGATTCTGGACCTCATCATCGCCAGAATTTTCAGAGGCGTGTTCTTCGACTGAGCGAACAACAGAAGACGCCTCCGAACCCGTCTCTTCGTCGAGCAGTAGTGTCCTTGGATTTTGTGCTAGAGCTTGTCGAATCGATCGGCGAGGAGCAGGGGAAATGTTTTCTTCCATGGGACGTTTCCCAGGGTTCCGTTCAAAAATCTCGATTGAGGCACCCTCATTCGAAGATGACATTGTGGGGAATAAAAGAGGAAAGAAAAATGGAAAGATATAAAGTTTTTAGAAACGCCGGGAGACCGACGGCGGCGCTGGGGAATGAGCAACGGCGGCGCAATTTTTTTTTCAATAAGACAGATTAATTACGAAATCAAAAGCAAAATCAAAGAAAGAAATAAGTTTAGAAAGTAGTAACCAATGATTACCTGGAAATTGCACGTGAATTCGATCAGGAACTCGACAAGAATGCACGACGAAAAGCTCGAAGGGACACGTTAATGGCGGAGGGGATGAAAAATTTCGAAAGAGTGAAAGGAGGGAGAGGATGAAGTATTTATAAGGGTTAAAAACGGGGGCCAAAATAGAATTTACAAAAATTCTATAGGCCCCTACCCACAAAAATAGCATGGACGTGGGCGGCAATGATGTCACCTGCCGCCCACGACGCTTCGAATCCCGAGAATCATTGAGAATCCAACCGTCACGTATACGTCTAATACCTTCATGCTCGCCCAGATGACCGGATGCTCGCTTAAAAGTTCCTCACCTAACGAAAGTTAAGATCTGTTGCCCGCCTAATAAATACATGAGGCATTCTATCAAATGTTGTGCCTTGCTCCTTATTAGTCAAATATTTTCCTAATAAAGAACAAGTCAGGGGGCAATGTTGATGAGCGACCAGGCGAGCAACAACGATGAAGAATTAAAAGAACTAAAACTAAAATCAAGAAAGAGGCGACCAAGAACGTACAAAGTTGAACAAAGCTGTTGGCGACCAGGAGCGTAGTCAGACAAGTGGCGACCAACATAGCAAAGTATAAAGAATAAGTTAATATAAGGAGAAAAGACAAGTGGCGACCAGCAGGTCCGTAATACCCCGCAAGGATATACAAGCGAGCAAAAGGCCACCAGAGAAAGCAAGTGAGTCATCTCAATAGACCAAGTACAACATTAAGAACTCCAAGAGTCACTAGTCTAGATATGATCCAAGTGTCCTAACACTTGGCATAAATCTAATGGTTAATATCTTAGATGTTGTACAAGTGTCTCAATACATGGCAAAAATCCAATGGTTAAACCATTAGGGTAATGACACATGGCTTTCTTGTGTATCTATAAATACCCCCTCATTTGTATGAAGAAGGGGATTTTTCCATAATTCAAAATATTACCAAGACTCTTGCAAATTTACTTATTGCATATTACTTAATCAAATTTTATGATCATTTGATCTTGTTTGATGATCTTAACTAGAGAAAAACAGCCACTAATCATCATTGATTAGGAAAGATCATCAACACACAGTTCAAATCATTTAGTTTACATGAAAGCAAAGTTTATTTAGTGTGGTGTGTATACTCCCTCAACCAAGCCTACTAGTTTAAATGTGTGGTTGAAGTAACTTTGAAGAAAAATCAAATTTTTTATTAAAAAACACTGAGTGTTATATACCACTACAAGAAAATAAAGAATTGTCTAAAAAATTTTTCAACAAAAAAATTTATAGTAAGAATTGCCTACAAAATTTTCTAATTATGAAAGCTTCTACATTTAACCTAAAAACAACTTGCCTACGAAATTAATTTGCCTACGAAGACAAAATATAGAGTGAAAATAGTTCATATATGAATCATTGAAGGACATTAGTTGTTTCCACTAAAAAGTATTAGTTGTTTTTCCTGAAGAGTATTACTTGTTTATACTGAAGAGTCTTAGTTAGTTGTTTGCTGAAAATAAACTTAGACTCTTTAGTATATATCACTAATACTCTACAGTGAAAACAACTAATACTCTTTAGTTTAAATAACTAACATCCTTCAATGATTTATGTATAAACCAATTTCACTCTATACATACTCGCCTACGAAATAAAATCCCTAGGTATAATTACTTACAAGTCATTTACCTACAAAATTTTACCTACAACGCAATTCCGTAGGTAAATTTATTTTGTAGGTGGGAAAATAAAATGCCTATACAATAAAAAAAAATTGTAGTAATCTCCACTACGAATTTTTTAGTTGGAAATTGTGTAGCCATATTGACAATTTTATGTTTTCTTATAATACACATGTATGCGGTGTATAAAACGTACACAATTATCTCTTCAAAAAAATAAAAAAGGTTCCCCCATTAGCCAAACCCAAAAGACAAAGTATAAAGTGAAAATGGTTCATGCATGAACCCTTGAAGGATATTAGTTGTTTTCACTAAAATATATAATTATTTTCACCGAAGGGTATTAATTGTTTCTACTGAAAAATATTAGTTGTATAGTGTGTTGATAGGCGAACATCAACCAGCATGAAGCGAACAAGAGTTACGGGCTTAAACAAAGATAGTCAACATTGGGGTACATCTACCAATCTGAGAGGTGTATAAAGTGACGAACAACTCCCCCGACGAACAACTAATGGGCGAACAGGTATTAAGACCCGAGACCAAGAATGAGCCAACTGTGAAGTCATCAATGACGAACAACTTGGTCAAACTATGATACAACAAACAACCAAGGAGGTGTGTACAAGTGAACAAAGGACAAAGATCCCAAAGCCAAGCTGAACAAAGCCATAAGGCGAACAACTTCCAAAGTACAACCTCAAGAGGCGAACAACTTTCAGTTGGAGAAACAACAAGATCAATCAAGCCGACCTAGGCGAACAACAATGAGTCCGAGATAAGACCAAAGAAGACTTTGTAACTAAGATTCAGCTTAGATAAGATCAAAGGGACACATGTCAAGCATGCAGGCTAGGGAGACCAAGAGTCTTGGACACCTCATGCTTGCTAGTCTCTATAAATAGTTGTTCTCCAGCTTATGAAAAAGAGGTTAAAAAAGTTCAAATGCATAAACAATTCCAAAACACACACAAATACACCTAAAACACCCACACATACGAAATCAGTTCAATTTTGACTACCGAATTTACTAATTCGATAAATTCACACCTCAATTTACCAATTACGGTGGTAATCAATCACACGTATTGATTGGTGACGTAACACATATTTAAACAGCCATTAATCCATCCGATTAAATACGTTCATCAACAATTTGGCGCTAGAAGGAGGGTTCGAACCTCCGATTCAGTGTGATTGCTCAAGAACTTCGAGTCTGAAACTTGAAGATTCAAAGAAATCCTCAAGAAATTCTTGAAGATACAAGCAAAAGTGTTCTTGGTGTTCTTCAATAACAATTTGAAGATTCAAAGATTAAGAAATTAATCCAACATTAGGATGCCTCAATCCAAGCAAACACAAGGATCACGCCTGTCAAGGAGAGCATCTCCTACTCGGGCCTCGACAGCAGACCATCAAGACCGTGATCCTAAGCATGCGAACAGATCACAGCATACATCCATTACACATAACCTCCCGCCTGAAATGGAGGCTCTGGCGAACAACCCTAACGAGTTAGCTAAGACCATAGCAGCTCTCCAAGCCCTCCAGAAACAACAGGAACAAGCTAGACCTTCCCAAGCAAGGCCTAGGGATAAGTCTCTGGAAGTTGTGAGGGCTAAAACTGTTAGGGGCGAACAACATGAGGTGAACAACGCTCAAGTTAGGCGGGACAAGGGCAAGGCCAAAATGGCTGACCTAAGAGAAGAGCAGGCTGAGTCTGCCCGTGGGCGAACAACTTTGTCAAGCCATGGGACTACTCGTTCCAGTGCCCAAGACAGACTTGGTCAACCACAACATGTCATGGAAGCTGCTCGCCAGAGAGCAGATGATGGGCGAACAACTCTTGAACAGCCTCGCCCATCAGTACATTAAAGATTATCTCAGTCCGCCTTCAGACGCCTAGGGCCGAATGCGGCGAACAACCCTAGGAAGCAACTCCAGAAGGAGCCCACTCCGAGTGAGGGACTGCGACGAACAGAAAGGCATGCGCCTTTGTTCGCCGAACAGCCTCCAAGTTAGGGGGCACCTTTGGATGAGTTGGCCAGTTTAAGAAGGGCAGTGGAAAGCATGCAGGGGCAATTGGACCAACAGAGAGGTATTGGGGACGACCAGCATGCCATTATCCCCATTAGCCCCTCACATTTTAAAAGCCCCAATTCAAAAGAAGATTCAGTTTCCGGCAAGCATCCAGTATGAAGGCCTGGCAGACCCCCGAGTCCACCTTACCAAATATACGGACTACATGGTTTCCGTGGGGGCCAGCGACGCCACCCAGTGCCGGAACTTTCCATTGACGTTGGGCGACCGGGTTCACAAATGGTTTTCAGCAATGCCACCGGCATCAATCAACTCGTTTGCCCAACTGAGTCGGGAGTTTCTTTCACACTTTTCAACAGCTGGCTCGTAACTTTCCCAGAAACATCGACTATCAGATTTAAGACAAAATGACGACGAATCTAACAGAGCATTCATGGAAAGATTCGATAAAGTGTTGTTGGAAGGAGAACCGGTCAGCGAGGATACTAAAATTGTCGCTGTTATGGCCGGACTGAAAAAAGAGTCAGAACTATGGAAAGAGGTACGTCTGAAGTGCCCAAAGAATTACGCCGAGTTCAGAAATCAGGCCGGCGTGTTCATTTCCATGCATGAGGCCCTAGAAGCAAACTTGGGGGAGAACAAAGTAGACCCCAAGGAGAACAACAAAAAGCCTGGTGGAACAGGATACAGTCCCGAAGAACATGAAAGCATTCAACGAAGGGACAGAATTGAAAGAAAAGCTCAACCAGGTGCTAACAGTGTCAGTTGACACTGTTTATGATAATGTAAAAGGCAAGGAGTTGCTCTCCCCTCCGCGAAGAATCCGTCAGGACACTGGCAAACTCAACCCCAACAAGTACTGTGCCTACCATCAAAGCGTGGGGCACTTTACAAGTGAGTGTAGAGATTTGCTCAAGCAACTCTGGCGATTCTATGAGGAGGAAAAGCTCTCCGAATTTGTTAATAGACAGCCCGGTAAGAGAGGCCGGGAGAGCAGCCCGGGGGAAGAAAGCGACGAACAGCCTCAACGGAATAATCGCCCCGGACGACCAGTTCCCGCTGCAGCTGCACGCCCATTGGAGGATATTTTCATGATGGAGCCTTCCGGCTCTGCCGGAGGTTGTTCTGATGGACGTCCACCAATGTCGAACAGAAAGTGGAAGGCAGAGTTACGAGCTATGGGCCAAGTTCAGGAAATGGGGATCAAACCAACCATCATGCAAACGACAAAGTTGACCTTTACCGAAAAAGATTTGGAAGGAATCTCGACCCCACATAATGATGCGCTCGTAGTCTGTGTCAAAATTATGGGAACAAGAGTCCACAGACTTTTGGTGGACACCGGAGCCTATACCAACATCATATTCAAGAAGAGACCAACTGGAAGATTGTTCGGGCTACATTCAAAGTACAACTCATAGAATTGTAGGCTTCGGAAATGCTGTAACCACTCCAGTAGGGGAAATTAGACTATCTGTACAACTTGTAACGGCCAATGAACCCGAAAAGAATATTACACGAATGGTTGATTTTTTGGTCGTAGACCAGGAATCAACTTACAACGGGTTTCTTGGTCGCCCCTTTTTAAATGAATTCAAAGCTGCATGTTCCACTTACCACTATTATATAAAATTTCCAACGGCAAGTGGGACAGGCACAGTGAGAGGAGACCAAAGAAGAGCTCGGGAGTGTCTCCTACAATTAAAAGCAAAATTTACTCAAGTGTCCATGATGGAGGCTACCACAAGCTATCCTGACGATGAGCCGTCAGTACTGGAGAACATGATGGACATGGACGACCACATGGACACTGACGAACAACACTTGGACGAGCAAGTGTTGGACGAGCAACTCACCACCACCAATGAGGAACTTCCTGCTGACGAACAAAGAAGTGGTGGTGACGAGCAACCTTCATCAAGCAACTTGGAGGGCCGGGTACTGGCTAACAACAACGGATCAGAGCCGACGAATGATCTAGATCCCCGCCTGGGGGCAGAGCCCATGGACATCGAAAATGATACAAATCTTGAGGGGCCAATACTTGATCCCCGTTGGAAAGGACAAAAACGACGAGCAACTCCAGTCGAAGAACTAGAGGCATTCAGAGTTAACCCTGACAACGAGGATCTTGAGCTTTACATAGGATCTGAGCTCCCTGAGCCATACAGATCCCGGGTGAAAGAATTCCTCCTCAAGAATCTAGATGTATTTGCATGGTCTCATGCAGACATGGTGGGGATAGATCCAAAGCATGCTTGCCACAGACTCAACATTAATCAAGCCAAGAGGCCAGTCCATAAAAAACGAAGGAAGTACGGCCCGGACAAATATCAAGCGTTGAATGAAGAAGTTAAAAAGCTGTTAGACAACGATCTGATCCGTCAAGCACTTTGTCCACAATGGGTAGCAAACCCTGTGCTGGTGAGTAAGCCAAACGGAACCTGGAGGCTATGCATAGACTTTACAGATCTGAATGCAGCATGCCCGAAGGACAACTTTCCTCTCCCGCACATCGATCAATTGGTGGACAGCACTGCGGGTCACGAAATGCTAACATTCATGGATGCTTTTGCAGGGTATCATCAAATCCCAATGCATCCTGACGATCAAGAAAGCACAGCTTTTTACACTAACAAAAACTTGCTGTGCTGGAAGAGAATGCCCTTCGGCCTCATCAATGCCGGGGCAACTTATCAAAGGCTGGTGAACAAGATGTTTGACCAACAAATCGGAGACACGGTGGAAGTCTATGTAGACGACATCGTGGTCAAAAGCCCCAAGAGAGGAGATCATCTCCAGCATTTGACCCAAGTGTTCGAGATTCTTCGGCATTATAACATGAAGCTAAATCCGAAGAAGAGCAGCTTTGGTGTCTATTCGGGGAAATTCTTGGGACATCTTGTTAGCCAGCGGGGAATTGAGGCCAACCCAGCAAAAGTTAAAGCCATTGTGGATATGCAACCTCCACGATCAGTAAAAGAGGTGCAAAGGCTCACAGGATGCCTAGCAGTTTTGAATCGGTTCATACCCAGATCGGGGGACAAATGCCGTCCATTCTTTGAGGCCATCAAAAAAGGAAGCTTCTCATGGACTAACAACTGTCAAAGGGCCTTTGATCAACTCAAAGACTACCTGGGAGATGTTAAAATCCTATCAAAATCAGTCCCAGGAGAGAAGTTATTCCTATACTTAGCCGCATCAGAAGTTGCCATCAGCCCTGTTCTGGTGCGCGAAGACGGTAAATTCCACCAACCTATATACTACGTCAGCCAAGCCTTGCATGAAGCAGAGATCAAATACTCCCCAACTGAGAAGCTGGCGTATGCCCTGGTCATGAGTGTGCGAAAGTTAAGACCATACTTTTTCGATCATCAAGTCGAAGTACTAACAACTTTCTCGCTCAGACAAATCCTCCATCGCCCTGACACTGCTGGACGTCTTCTAAAATGGTCACTAGAGATTAGCCAATTTGGGGTGACCTATGCTCCTCGAACAGCGATCAAAGGGCAAGCATTAGCCGACTTTATAGTCGAACTAACTTTCCCACCAGATCCGACGAGAGGACTAGATCACCCCTGGCATCTCTATGTTGATGGATCCTCGACAAATGTGGCGTCAGGTGCAGGAGTGGTACTAATTAGCCCTGAAAGACAAGTATTCACCTCGACAATCAAATTCGGCTTTATGGCAACCAACAACGAAGCAGAGTATGAAGCTCTCATTGCTGGTCTTCACCTATCCCTTGCCGTAGGTGTTAAACGATTACAAATCTTCGGAGACTCACAACTGATTGTGAACCAAGTCCGAGGTGAATACGAGGCGAAGGATGATCATATGATTGGCTATCAACGGATTGTTGCTCACCTTATGTCCATGTTAGATCAAGTCTTCATCGAACAAATCCCACGGACAAGCAACACTCAGGCAGATGCTCTGGCCCGACTAGCAACAAGTGAAGGGCCAGCAGAGTTGGCAGACATTATAATTACAAAGATTAATGATCCATCAACAGTAAGCTATAATGTCAATCAATTTGACGATCAAACTGCCGATGAGGACGACTGGAGAAAAAATATAGTCAAATACTTGAGAAATGGGGAAAAACTAAACAACCCTTTTGAAGCTGCCAAGCTAGTGAAGCGAGCCGCCAGATATACTCTGGTGGGAGAACAGCTTTACAAAAGGGGAATATCAGTCCCACTTCTCAAGTGTTTGCCTAGGGGGCAAGGACGAGCAGTCCTCGAAGAAATTCACGCCGGAGTATGTGGAAATCACACTGGGGGGCAAGCCTTGGCGTACAAAACCATCAGGCAAGGATATTATTGGCCGACATTACGTCAGGATGCAATCAAGAAAGCAAAAACTTGCCATCAGTGTCAGATTTTTGCCCCGAACATTCATACCCCGGCCCAAGAGCTCGTGTCAGTTTACAGCCCATGGCCTTTTGCAAGATGGGGGATGGACATCATTGGTCCTTTCCCGGCTGGAGTCGGAAATGTTCGATTTGCCGTTGTGGCAGTCGATTATTACACCAAATGGGCAGAAGCAGAGGCCATGGTGAACATCACGCAGCAGAAGATGATCAACTTTATTTGGAAGAACATTGTCTGTCGTTTTGGAGTTCCACAGGCAATTGTGACAGACAATGGTCCACAGTTTGATGGACAAGAGTTGAGAGAATTCTGTGCGAAGTGGGGGATCAAAAAGCATTACTCCACACCTTATCATCCCCAGTCAAACAGACAAGTTGAAGCTGTGAACAAGATAATCAAGCATACATTAAAAGTAAGACTGGCGGAGAGCAAAAATGGTTGGTCTATCGAACTCCCGGAAGTCTTATGGGCATACAGAGTTTCTCCCAGGTCTAGCACCGGAGAAACACCCTTTGATATGGCTTTCGGAACAGAAGCAGTAATACCTATTGAGTTAAGGACCAGCACGATTAGGACGACCAACTTTGATGAACAAGCAAACAATTCTGCTCTAAGTGCTGAAATGGATTTGCTCGAAGAAAAAAGACTCAATGCTGAGTTAAAAAATGCAACATACAAGCAAAGAGCGGAATTTTATTATAATTCCCGTGTAAAAGTCCGGGAATTCAGAGTTGGAGATTTGGTTCTAAGAAAACTGCTCGCCCAACCTTCAGGAGTACTGGGACCAACTTGGGAGGGCCCATATCGTATAACGGAAACATTCGTAAATGGCGTATACGATCTCGAAGATATGGAAGGCAAGCCGGCCTCATACTCTTGGAATGCCGTACATCTCAAGAAGTACTATCAATGAATGGGCGAACAATTATCTTGGGGGCAAGCTATAGCGAATGAAGTGAATCGAGCAAGTGGAATGGATCAAAAACTTGCATAATTTTTTGAAAATTTGGCTAGGTATAGATTAAAAAGTTGCTCGGCACATTGTATAATCTGGTGCTGCGTCTTTTATTTTTGAATAGAGTTGCTCGGCAAAAATCTTTAAGCGAGCAAGTTTTTAGTTTGTGTTCAAAGTTGTTCGTCATATTGTATATGTTAGTGATGAACAGTCTTATAACACTTGTAATTTGTTCAAAATGTAAATACAGTAGTTGTTCGTCAACAGAAGAAAAGTCCAAAGCTCGAGGTACCAGTCCATTCAAGGACCAAAGCCATTCAAAGGTTGTTCGTCTTTTAAGATGAGCAGAACCTAAGGCTAAACCCTATTCCATCAAAGGCAAAGTTCAAAAAGCGAACAAAGCCCAATACAATATGTTATAATTGCAAAAGCATTTCATGAAAATGTAAAGGCAATTAACATATAAGAAGATGAGCGAACAAAAGAAAGACATTCATTGAATTAAAGGCTTTAAGCCCAAAAGATAGTACAAGCTGAAAGTAGCCATTACAAGTACTACAAAAAAGGAACGAACAACTATTACAAAAGAAAACAAAAAAAGCTAAGTCCTAAGAACTATTGTTGCTCGGCGGGGGGAGGATCTTGAGCTTGCTCGGCGGGAGGTTCAACAATCATATCTAGAGCCAAGTCTTCGGCTGCCTTATCCTCCGCCTCTTTAGCACTCTGTTCGACAGCGGTGGCCACCTCTTCCTCTTGTTCGCCTTTATCAACTGGAGGAGGAGGATGAGTGATGGAAATACTGGGGTCAAGTTTGTCAAGTTTAACCCCTAGTACAGCCAAATCCGCCAGCTGGACCTCAATGTTGTTCGGTGGCGGGTAGTTGTCGAGGAATACGTTAAGATCTTTGGCCATCTCCTCCACCATATCTTTGTAATCATAGGCATCGGCCGTACGGATGCCATCCGCGTAAGCACAAATATAGCCCAAGTTGGAGATAGGCCCACTCCGAGCCTGGAACTCTTGCTCGGCCTGTTCCCGAGTAAGCATCTCAGCCATTTGCTCCTTCAAGCGAGCAAGTTCCGTTTCAGCCTCTCCCCTGGCTTTCCTTTCCTCCTCCAACACAGTAATAGAGGAAAGTAGCTCGGCCTTTGCATCCTTAAGCTCACCAGAGACAAGCTGATAGTCCTCGATGCGCTTCTTCTCCATGTCATTGGCCAGCTTTAGTTGATCCTTTAAGCGAGCAATCTGGCCATTGAAGTTGTTCGCCAGTTTCTCTTTTTCCTCAGTGAGCTGGCGAACAGAAGCAGCATGATGACGAGCAGTCTCCTCTAGCTCTGCTACTTGAGCCATTCCCCTTTGAGCTGAGACAAGGGAGTTTGCGGCTTGGACCATTGATAAGTGAAAATTATCAATGGGGCCCTGGGCGAGGACGGCTTTGTTCAGCGGCCGTGACCAGGCGCGAGCAACAATCTCAGCTGCCCGACGAACATGTTCATCCGGAATGTCACGGAAGCTCACCGGGGTCTTAGAACAGGCAAACTGGTGAACCAGGTCTGCTCGCCCTGGGTAATCGCTGGGCCGGTATCTGCGAACAAAAAGAAGGTCAACACCTGAAAATTTTGGCAAATAAAAAACTTGTTCGGCAAGAAAGTAAGAACTTACTCAGAGAATTTTTGCTCATCCCGGCCTAACTATGTAATGTCCTCTGGGCCTCTGGGGGAGCCTATGTCCTTGCTTGCCTTGCCAGACCTTTCCGTGAGCTCTACGGACGAGCGGCGTACAACATCCCCTTCAGGGCGAGCATGGCTCGAGCCCACCTTCTCCTTCCCCTTGTCGGGAACATCATGGGACACTGGAGCCCCGTCTGCCTTCTTTAAACGTTTCCCCCCACGAGGAGGGGAAATGGGAGGAGAATGAACTTGAGTGGGGGGGGCAGCCTGTCTTGGAACTCTAGCCCCCTCAGGTTTGTTCGTCATGGCGAGAACCTTTTGAGGTGGGTCACCTCTCCTTTTCTTCCCTTTTGGCGGCGCCATTTCGAGAACCCTTTGCTCAAGGAGGGCGTATGAGGGAGGAACGACAACTGTCACTTGCTCAGCTAAAAAAAAAAAAAAAAAAAGAAAGTTAGACGAGCAAGTTAAGAAAACTCAATGACGAACAAGGTTTAAACCCAAGATTTAGAAATTCATACCTGGGGGCACCTCGACCTGGGCCTCCAAGTGGTGTGGGTATGTCAAAAGGCGAGCAGCTCTTAAACACCTTGTTCGGCAAAGGTAGTCAATGGTCCTATCTGCCCTGTTGCGGAGGCCAACCAAGCACGAAGTAAATAAAAACTCGGAGCTCAACTCCTCCTCTTCCGAATCCCACTTGGGTAGACGAGGGCCTGCGAACAAACAAGAAAAGTTAAATTAGAACAACTTAGCCCATAGGCGAGCAAGAGAAGAACTTACGTTTCAGTTTTCCATAAACTGCTGGAGAATTTATTCATCCAGGGCCACCGTGTGGACCGGAAGATGCTCGCCAATCACCCCCAATAAAGAAGAAGTGTTGCTTCCAGTTGTAAACCTTGTTCGGCACATCTTCCACCATTTTTAGCCCGGTTCTGGCCTTGAGATAATGGTAACCTTCTTCTCCTGAGGGGCACTTTGTAATTGTCATCAGGTAGTTGATCTCTTCCGCAGTAAGCCGATCAACGTACCCCTCCAAGGCAAACAAGCACATGGATCCTAGAAGATTCATCCACCCAATTGGAGTAATTTGAGTGATGGCCAAGTTGGTCGCCTCCAAGAATCGACCAACGATGGGTGGAAGAGGCAGCTTTAATCCAGCGATCAAGGTATGAATATTGATCGCCGTGCATCCTGGGGGTGGGCGATCAGCTCTTTCCTTTCTTCGAGGGGCTCACATTTGAATATCAAATGGGATTTTGTAATCCCTACGGATAGAGTCCAGATCATCTTCGCGAACAACACTTTTGATCTTGCTCGCTTGATATCCAGTCTTCACCTTATCCATAATTTGCCTCTGTGGACGAGGAAAGCTGTTCGCATACTCTTCAGCGTATGCTTGCCATTCGAATGGCCGAGCAACTCCTGTTGGAATCTCATTTTCCAACATCTTTGGGGATGGGAAGTTAATGCCCTCCAAGAACTCGCGGGTAAGTTCGTCAAGATCTGGATCTTCAGATTCAGCCGAAGACGAAGAGTTGTCGTTCAAATTGTTGTTCACCGCAACTGTCAGTTCTCTCCCAGAAGGGCCCACCCCAGTGTTTTCCACAGAGCGAACAACTGAATCCACGTGAGCGTTCGACGCTGAGGAAACTTCAACTGGTTCTAGATCGTGAGCAACAATGGGAAAAAGGGGATCTAAGGTCTCCTCGGTTTTATTGCTTGAATGCGAAGACATAGGAGGGAGAGAAAAATCCAGACGGCGGTGGAGAGAGTGTTGCAGACGGCGGCGCTTTCCCGGAGAAGACGGTGGCGCTCGGATCCACACGGCGGCGAAAGAAATTTTGGAACAAAAAGTAGAGAAAAATAGAGAGAAAAAAGAGTAACTACCTGGGAATTGGAATTTGGAACCAAATGCTGGAAGACGGACGTCGGAAAGCTTGGAATCGCCGGAGGAAAGTGGAAATCGCCGGAGCACTGTAGCAAGAGGGGGAAAAGTGGGAAAAATTTCAGTTTTCCCACTATTTATACCCCAAGCAAAAACGGGGTCCAAGGCATAATTTTCTGAAAGTTCAGGGACTCAACTGAGAGAAGACGGGGTCAATTCCGAGCTAAACTAAAAGTTGAAGGACCTATAGGCAATTATATGGGCGCGTGGCCTCGGGGCTGCTCGTGCGTGAACGCCGCGCAATCATTGCGCTGGCGTCATCTTCGTGATCTCCCCAGATCATGGGAAGACGAAACGGTTATCCCGATGTTGCTCGTCACAAAGATGTTGTTCGTCCAAGTCTTGACCAGAACAATATCCTAACTACAGTTGCTCGCCACAAAGTTGCTCGTCTGATGCAACATCTAGTCAGGATAGGGGGCAATTGTTGATAGACGAACATCAACCAGCATGAAGCGAACAAGAGTTACGGGCTTAAACAAAGATAGTCAACATTGGGGTGCATCTACCAATCTGGTAGGTGTATAAAGTGACGAACAACTCCCCCGACGAACAACTAATGGGCGAACAGGTATTAAGACCCGAGACCAAGAATGAGCCAACTGTGAAGTCATCAATGACGAACAACTTGGTCAAACTATGATACAACAAACAGCCAAGGAGGTGTGTACAAGTGAACAAAGGACAAAGATCCCAAAGCCAAGCTGAACAAAGCCATAAGGCGAACAACTTCCAAAGTACAACCTCAAGAGGCGAACAAATTTCAGTTGGAGAAACAACAAGATCAATCAAGCCGACCTAGGCGAACAACAATGAGTCCCAGATAAGACCAAAGAAGACTTTGTAACTAAGATTCAGCTTAGATAAGATCAAAGGGACACATGTCAAGCATGCAGGCTAGGGAGACCAAGAGTCTTGGACACCTCATGCTTGCTAGTCTCTATAAATAGTTGTTCTCCAGCTTATGAAAAAGAGGTTAAAAAAGTTCAAATGCATAAACAATTCCAAAACACACACAAATACACCTAAAACACCCACACATACGAAATCAGTTCAATTTCGACTACCGAATTTACTAATTCGATAAATTCACACCTCGATTTACCAATTACGGTGGTAATCAATCTCACGTATTGATTGGTGACGTAACACAGATTTAAACAGTCATTAATCCATCCGATTAAATACGTTCATCAACATAGTGTAGACAAACTAAAATTTTTAAGTAAAAATAACTAATACTCCTCCATTAAAAACGATTAATAAATTTTAATAAGAAAAACGATATGAGCCAATTTCACTCATTTCATACTTAAGCCAAAATTATATTACCATAAAATAGGGCTCTATTTCTCATATAAATTTCAATTTTTAAAAAGAAGATATCAATTGGAAAGCGCGTGCAAGTAGCTCGATCTGTAGCGTGTGAGTTCTCCTCAAAATATTTTCCTCCGAAAAAATTCAAAACCTCAGTGGCACTCGGGTAAATAAAGCAAAGCCCGAGGCTATTTGTCACATGATTTGTTCATATAGAAACTGAAAATCTTCATTGCTCCACCTCTTGTCGCATCTTCCGGGAATTCAAATCATAGCAGAGGAGATAAAGCCATAAAAAGGTGCCTACTTTCTCTCTCTAGATTTATCTTTGAAACTTTCGGATCCCTAAATCTAGGTCTTGTTTATTTTTAGCTGGTTTAATCCGTTCACTTTATCCAGTTGAAAACAAAATTAAGCTTAGAATTAATTGGATTTTTCTCGTTTATTGAAATACTAAGAGTGAATACTCGTTGCCTGAAGAAATGCGATAATATTGAAGTGTTTGCTTATGCATTTGCAGTTTTGTGGCTTAATCTGACATTAATTGTATCGGCATTGTTTGGAATTTGCATAAACTACTGCATTACTGTAGCTCGATTTGCTTTAATGTCGGTCAACTCTAACAAATTGCTTTTAAAAAGTAGGAGAATTTGGAAGTTTGCCCTTTTGAGGGACACATGATCTTGCGTTTTTGGTTTCTATTTGTTTTGTGTAATTTCCCCAAATGAGTTGGTGTTCATGTGAAGGGAGTGATTTGTGGAAATTTTTATGGAAGCTTGTGAACCTTCTCCTAAATGCTGCATTTTCTCTTGTGGGCTTGTGTTACTTTTTTTATTTTTGCATTTTCTAACTTTTTTTTAATGAAGAATGTAAAAGATTTACCACATTAATGAGATTTTATGTTGCTGGATGTGCAGAGCAGTAGTGCAACGTGACGAACTTGACCAGTTCTCCAGAATCCGTGTCAATTTTATTTAGGTTGAACAAGGTAAAACATGTTAGTAATGTTGTATGATGATTTATTTTTACTTATATCTCATCCAACCTGGATTCCCTTGTAACCTAGATTTAAACTACTAAGAAGGAATGATTTTTCGTCTATTTTTAGTGTAAGCATGCTATTTGATCTTAAGACATAGAGAATTTCACTAGAAGAGTTTCTTGCATTTTTCTTCTGTTCATTGTATCTTATTTGATCATTAGTAAAGAACTAAAGTATCATTTTGGGCATCATATTTTTGAAATACTGAAGTAAATTTTTGGGGGTTTCAGAATGGAAAACAGCTTTTGGCAGCTGGGTGATGAGCTCCGAGGACAGTCAAAAGTCACCGAGGATCATAAGTGGTTGGCCGCAGCTTCAAAGTTGGCTGAGCAAACTAGATTAAAGACTGAGCGTAGGATCAATCTAGATCTCTCTAAGGGCACTACTGAATTCAGGCCCAGGGATAATTTGGGCTATCAAGAAGATAACAAGTTCGAAAGCTTTAACTTCAACATGTTAAACCTGGAGGCAAAGTTTAATGAGAATGTGACCAAAAATTTGCTCAACAATGGTATCTACAATGTGAATGCTGTTTATCAGAATCCAAACATCAACTCCTTGGTGAATATCTCTGGAAGCAAATTTAACAATATCAATCACATCAAGGAGCCTAATAATGGCAACGTCAACAACAATAACTACAAAGATGACATCAGCAACAATGCTGTTGATAAAAGGTTTAAGACGTTGCCTGTGGCAGAGACGCTCCCGAGGAATGAAGTTCTTGGTGGATATATCTTTGTCTGCAATAACGATACTATGCAAGAGGATCTGAAACGGCAACTGTTTGGTAATTATTAAGTTCATTTCTTGCAAAGTGGCGTGCTTAACAAATTGCCTCTGTTCCAATCATTTTTAGTAAATTAACAATTGTCGCCTTATACAGATTTTGATTGTTTGTTAGTTCTGATGTTTTTTTCTTATGCATGTCATTATAGGTTTGCCTCCCAGATATAGAGATTCAGTTAGGGCAATAACACCCGGTTTACCTCTGTTCCTCTACAACTACACCACTCACCAGTTGCACGGCATCTTTGAGGTATGTTTGATTTTTATATTCTTCTGATGAAGTTACTTTGATGGCTCTCAAGTTAAACATGAGTTAAATAACAAAGTTGTGAAAGTAGGCCCTAATGAGATACTTGTTGGCATGAGATGAACTAGCCTTTACATGAAACTGTGCTATTTGTGAAAATGATGATTGGAGTTGCACTATCTGCACTAAATACACACGGAAATGTCTCATGCTTCGTAAATAACAAACGGTCATCATACATAAGCCATGACTACTGTCTTTTTTCTTTCACCAAAAAATTATTTGCCTTTCTTTTGCTTTTCATGCTACTTAACTGACTTTGCCTTTACAGGCTGCTACTTTTGGGGGTTCCAACATCGATCCTACTGCTTGGGAAGATAAAAAGTGCAAAGGCGAATCCAGGTTCCCTGCTCAGGTGAAATGACATCACATTAACTACAAAAACAAGTCCTCTATATTATAAGGAGCAAGGCCCAAAATTTATAGAGCATTGCAAAGTTGTCCACATTGCTTTATATTTACAACCATAAGGATCAAATTAGGCAGTTACAATGTGTGGTACGATGAACTTGTCAATGCAATTACATTTTTGGCATGTTTTCAATAAATTATAAGTGATTATAATCATCTAGAATTGTGTGTAAAGGTGATTTTGAGTGTTTTCAAATTGAATAATATTCTACTTAAACGAATCATCTAGAATCCGTAATATAAACATTGAGTGGTAATGCTTCTACCTGATTCTCTTGACTAGCTAATATTTTACACTAATGTGATTTTTTACCGAATACTCACCATCTACTTTTTACAAATTTTGCAAATACTTTTATCACTTTCACACTAACAAAAAAAATTTCCACTGTCCCTAGATTAAATTTCTTCAAAATCATAAGTTTTTGCAAAAACTCCCTTTAGTTATCTCACTGTATCTGTTATTTTCAACTAGGTAAGAATTCGTGTTAGGAAAATCTGCAAACCTCTGGAGGAGGACTCGTTTAGGCCAGTCCTGCATCACTATGATGGCCCTAAGTTCCGTCTTGAGCTCTCTGTACCTGAGGTTAGTTTCATATTTTACCTATCCCATGTACTTGTTCTGAATATACATTCATGAGCTTAAATTTTATCGGGTATTGCAGACGTTGGACCTGCTTGATCTCTGTGAACAAGCTGGTGTGTAGATACCAGCTACTTATACAACCTCAACCGCAGCCTAAACAAATCATAGTAATATATGTTTTTGCTGCGTTTTTTGGTTGAGCATTCACTGGTTTTTCCGAGGAGCGCAAGCTTTGGGAGGCAAATCTAGTTGAAGTAGAATAGGCTTGTCTGAGGCCAAATAAATGTAGTAGTGTTTTGTGAAGATGCAAGTAGCTTCAGTATACTGAACTTACCCCTGTAAGAAAAATGAAGGCTTCTAATGGCCTCGTGAATTCTTAATATAAGAAATGCGTTCTATGTTATTCAAACCCCCCAAAAAAGGGGTTTGATAAGTTTATTTATAGTCGTGTTTTTTTTTTTTGGTACTTGTATTGATGTTATTTTCTTAGTTTGAAATGTATGGAAGATTTTGGGTTTACAAGTGGTGATAGTTTTGCGAGTATAAACTCTTCTCAGATTAGGTTGTGTGAGACGCTCAGATGATTCTAAGTTTACCCATTGATAAAGAAATATTAAGTTGAAAATGAATTAACAAGGTAGTATATTTAATTTATAATCAGTGTTGTTTATGCAAGAGTTTGTCTATTTTTACTGGTACAATACATTTTGTGGAAGCTCAAAACGCTTCAAACTCAAAATATAGCATGAATAGTTTCATAGCATGAAATTTATATCATTATATATTGATTGATGCTATTATATTTATTCTCTAATACATAGTACTTCCTCCGTTCCCTATTAATTTTTACACTTGTATGGGCACTGGTTTTAAGAAAAACTGCTTTATTGGTTTTTTGAATCAATGAATGAAGAGTATTTCGAATTAAAGTAGATGGTGTGAGAGTGTTTTATTTCATTTTTTTGGGGTGAATATTATTGTGGAACATTCCAAATAAAAAAGTGTGAATATTAAGAGGGGACGGAGGGAGTATTTCATAGTATAAAATGTTATGACATCAATTAATGTATGTATGATATCAGTTTCATACTAGAAACAAGTTTAACAAGATATTAGTGCTGTTAAACAAAATGAGTTGCCTTACTAACGAGTCAGTTCGAGCTAGACTCGTTAGACTAAATAGTTAAAGATTTTCTTTGTAATTCTATTAGGCTTGTTAAGTTTGTTCGATCTCTATTTC
Organism: Ballota nigra; assembly: GCA_947034835.1. Classification (NCBI taxonomy): domain Eukaryota; kingdom Viridiplantae; phylum Streptophyta; class Magnoliopsida; order Lamiales; family Lamiaceae; genus Ballota; species Ballota nigra. The sequence continues at coordinate 40,865,869 of OX344723.1, read as the reverse complement.
GAGCTCGTTAATGTTATTGAGTCGAGGTCAACTCGACTTGATAAGTGCTCGAGTCGAGCTCGAACTTCAAATACTCGACTCGAATAACAACTCCACTGGTGATCTACTCTAAATCATACTCCCTCCGTCCAAATTTTGTTTACCCAAAAACCAAAAAAATGAAGATTTTTTTTTTGTTTACCCATTTCCTAAAATGGCAAAAAGCAACACCACTTTTTCAAACTCAACCTTAAAAAAACTACTTCATACCCAAAAATATTAATAAACAATTCCTAAAAAGCTACTTTATACTCAAAAGTATTAATAAATAATTATTTTCTTAAAAACCATGCCATTTAGAAATGAATAATCTAAATTGGGAAGCAGGTAGTATTTCTTTTACAATTAACTCCCCCATCTTTGAATTATTCACTTTTTTGAATGTTGGCCAAATAATTTACATACCTTAATAATTTCTACAATTTTATAGAAAATGACATTATTTTTGATACACATACACACATTATACAATTCAACCCTTTACATATAAAAAATTATAAAATTACTTTATAAAATTTTACTCGTTATTCTACTTTCTCTACCTAATATTACAGTACATAATTTTTTAACACAGAGTTTTAAGGAGAATTAATAATTAGGTATAAATATAATATGTTAGATAGAATTATAAGGTAATGAAATGGTTGTTTATCACAACTCGATATTATTATATGACAATTTATAAATTTTTAAGACATGCATCTAAAGTTGGATGAAGTAGGAAAAAAACAAAAAATTAAATTTGAAGTGGCAGAAGATATTTACTGGGTTGGAGAGGAGATTAAAATAAGTCAACAGAAAACGAACCGGCGGCAAATAATTACCAGAACTACGGTTGTGGTTGTGGATGGAAACAAACTCTGCTTTCGTGTGAGCGTATTATACCATATGGAACTTTGGAGCAGACGCTAACCTACAACTCTCCCCTCTTCCCATGGCCGCAGTTCCCCTACCCTCCGTCAATTTCTCCGAGAAGCTTTCCCCAATTAGCTTCTGCTTTAATGCCCTAAATACGCCGGCAATCACCTTTAAGCTTAAGCCGCTTGAGACTAAACGATGGAGAAACAATTTTGTTCGCCGAGCTGCTTCGTCCGCTGCTATTCGTGACCTCGACGCCGATGATATCAGGCACCCTCTGGATAAACAGGTAATTCTGCAATTATTTGATTATTTTTCTGTTTTGTATGATTTTCTGATTTCTGTTGGGTATTTGATTTCAGAATACGTTGATTTTGAAGGCGATTCCTGGGTTAAACGAAATCGGAAAAGCTTTATTAGGTACTGCAATTCAGTTATCATTAATCAACTATTGGTTTAAAAGTAGTAGCTAGTATACTTTGTTTAATCTATTGGGATTTACGTTCACTTATTTGAAAGTAAGGTTGAATCTGGTTGAAGGATGGATATGAAATTCATGAGGTCATTTTTGGAATTCTTTTGAGTAATCATGGTGAATTTTTGAAATCTCATCAATAGGAACCATCTGAAGTCCTTCCCTTTGAATTAAATCCTTCAATCAGACTGTTTCTTGGTGTAAAAGTGAAACTATCATAGTTAAAAATTCTTTATTGCTGAAGTCCGTTTGGAATTGTGATTCCAGGGACTGTATCAGAGCAAGTTATGCTTCTGGAGAATATAGGGACATCCGTTCTGGTTTCTGAGAACCAGGTCCGTTAACTGTTCTCAATATTGTTTTGCTTCAATTCTAAACTCAAAATTTTAATTTCATTTACTCGTATAACTGGGTGGTCTTGACTTGTTTCTAAAGCTCCCTGAACTACACGGGTTGATGTTAGAGGCTGCTAGTATACTGAACATCGAGGCACCGGACTTATATTTGCGCCAAAGCCCTGTCCCAAATGCATACACTTTGGCAATCAGTGGGAAGAAACCATTTGTTGTCGTCCATACAAGTTTAGTGGAGCTTTTGTCTAGAAAGGAATTGCAGGTTCGTATTCTAATCATATACTATGCTTGAAATTTGTTTTGATAAACATTTTGCTGCTTCTATTGCTGTTATCTCATATTGAAAATCCTTTATGTATCTCGCAGGCTGTTTTGGCTCATGAGTTGGGTCATCTGAAGTGTGACCATGGTGTGTGGCTCACATTTGCTAATATTCTGACTCTTGGAGCATATTCTGTACCTGGTAAGTTCTTGCTTTTCAGTTTTCAGCTCGATTCACATTTGTTGTTGAACTTTGTAAAGTAGGGTAGGTCTTGTCTTAAGGCCAGTATCTCTGAAAAACAGTTAATATTTCACTCAGCTGAACTTAAGCAGCTATAAACTAATTGCATCACCCACCACCCCCTATTCGACAGGTTGTAGTTTGTTATAGTGGCTCAGGGTCCACTACCAAAATTTCCTTGTAAAAAATATAACGGATATTTGTCAAACTGAGATTTTGTTATGATCCATTCTTAATGCCAATTTGAAGATCAGTAGCTCTGAAGAACACCTAATTTTATGATATTCCATTTTTCAAAACAGGTGGTGCGTATTGACATGTCAATATAAATACAAGAGTTTGAATCTTGGGAGGATTTTATTCTAACCACAAAACATATTTCAACTTCATGTTAAATTTGTAAATGAATAAAAGGGTTTTGGCATCTTGGGAAAATTACCTTTCCAGGTAAGATTAAGATTACCAATACCTCGGTTTCTTTGCTTCCCTTCCCTTTTCCATTTCCCATTTCTTCAAAGGTAGTGACAGTCAGCAATGAGTATAGAGAGGAAATAAATATTCTTTGAATAACTTGGAGCCGAGGTTATATAGAAATTAGTGGACGCTTGGTTCAAATTCTTTAATGGGAACGGTTATGAGAATAATAGAATAGCAAATTACAATGAGAATTATAGTTACGTTGTTAGTGTATAGCTCTAATCTTCGAACAAGTAGGGACAAAAAAGGATAGTTGGTTGAAGAATAATGGATGACTGGAGAAATGGTTATAAGGTATGAGGTAGTTGATATAAATAGGGTAATGATTAACTTATTTTGAGATTTTGTGCTAGGCGTAGCTGTTAAAAGTTTTTAGTTTGTTCTGTTTTCTTCTTTGAATTTTTGTATGGGTTGGAGTACCCCTTATACTCCAAGTGGTTTGAATGCAATTTTTCCTGATAAAAATAAAAATAAAATCTGAGTCTCAATACCTCGGACGAAGTATCATGAAGTTGAATTGTTCATCTTTTACTCTCATTATTTACTACAATCACCCTATGTTCATTTTCATTATCATTCCTATTGAATAATCATGAACCAAGCACAGTGTTTAGGTTCACTATTAATCATTCACAATCTCCTTTCACAGGTCTTGGTGGGCTTATAGCTCAGCAGTTGGAAGAACAGCTTTTTCGCTGGCTTCGGGCAGCCGAACTTACTTGTGATAGGGCAGCACTTCTTGTTGCTCGAGATTCAAAGGTAGATACATTTGATGTTAGTCTTTTCCACTATGTGATTGTGTATAGTTACTGTTCTATAATCATCCTTCCATGCCCCCACAAGAGGTGGTCGTCTCAGTTCTGATGAAATTAGCTGGAGGATGTCCCTCTATGGCTGATCAATTAAGCGTTGATGCATTCTTGGAGCAAGCTCGGTCTTATGAGAAAGCGTCTGCCAGCCCAATCGGATGGTATATTAGGTATGCAAGCCTAGTTGTCATAAAATTGGACTTTGATTGTATATACTATATCTTGTTCGACATTGTTCAGGAATGCTCAAACGAGGCAACTTTCTCATCCTCTTCCGGTTCTTCGTGCGCGTGAGATTGATGAATGGTCCAGAAGTAAAGAGTATCAATCTCTTGCTAAACGCGTAAAATTGACAAATGCTGTTCAGAATGTGTAGCAGTGCGCATACTAGAAGCAATAGAAGATGTAATTAGTCTCTTTGTACAGGTGTGTGGGCCCATTTATATTTTCATGACAATGTTGAAGTCCCTTCTGTTGTTCTCTCGACCTTACGATGCAAATGAGTTGATATTATTTCATCACTTTCTGCAGTTGCTTGAATCCAGATATGAGAAACATGGAGCTGCAAGGGAGATTCCTCAATATATACAGGTTATAAAGTCTGTCCCCTGAGGTTGGGCCAGTATTAGTTAAAGCCATTGAATACTAGTATCACATTATTTTGATTATACACCTGCTGTAACACCTTCATAAGTTGCGACGATTAATCATTGAATGATCATAATCTGTATATCTTATTGGAATGTACATAATATATTCTGCATTTTTTTCGGGGAGTTCCCAGTTTTATTCTTCGGGTAAAACAATTTGTCATTCCAACTTGAGTTAGTTATTCAAATCGAGTAACTCGCGGGGTCGTCCCGACTCAAACTTGCTCATAAAAATAATTGATTTACAAGCGAACTTGATTCGTTAGGCTTGATATATGAGTATTTTCTTGTTTTTACAATGTAATATATGATCACTCGTCAGATTCGAGCTTGACTTGTTAGATTTATTTACGAGTCAAGCCGAACTCTATTTTCAGCTCTTTAATGTAAATTGAGCAAGCTGTCGAGCCGATGCTCGAGTTGAATTTGAACTTCAAGTACTCAGCTCGTCTCGAATAACATAACTAATTATAAGTTAGAACTATCTGAATGTTTGCTCTCTGCTGGATGATAGCTTAATAAGTAACAAATCAACCTCCATTAGAATAATAAGTTACATGACTCAGCTCTATTAGAGTGGTGGTCCAAAGTTCGACCCTTTCCCATCCAGATGATCCCAAATCATCAAGAATCAAACTAATAACAAATATAAAACCTTCCAAGTAGTAAACAAAAAGATTGAAAAAAAATTCTCTCCCAACCAAAAAAATTGCACCAGTACAAAATAATATAGAAGTTATGCAGGTAGTGGAATGACACCAAACTCATTCACTCATCATCATCACCATTAATCAGGACTACAAGAAGCAGCAAACCACTGATGAAGCCACAACTCAAAGGTGACCTATGTGCATCAGAACCAAGTAAAACAACGGCATCAATCACCGGACCACACAACCCACCGTCCTCTCTCTGCCTCGTGGTAAAGCTCTGAAAGCTTATCTCGCTTGTACTTTCCCCGGACCCCTGGAACGTTACGGAGTGTTTACTACCCGACCCCGTTCCCTTACTTTGAACGGTGAAGTTCTGAACCAACGTTCCCGCTACTACGCCCAGAGTAAAATCGCCAGAGCAGGAGTCATTTGCATCTCCCACCATGAATTCCAACTTATAGTTTGATCCTTTGGTCAGGTGTTTCACCGTTTGTACCCCTGATCCGCTTGATATCAGCTCGATAGCAGCTTGGCCTTGGGGGACGAAGAAGTCTTTTGCGTTTATGTACTTTATAGTTCCCGTTACTGTCCATTGCGGTAGAGCAGACTCGATCAGACTGGGTTCAGCGTTGAGTAAAACTCCGTCGTTTGAGGAGTTTGGGAAAGATGGCCCCAACTCGAAACCACCATTCTCCAGCAGGTTATCTGATTTTTCCATAACGATTTAAATTAAAGTGGTGGTATTGTCTGTTGAGGACAAAATATATAGCAGCTTGGCCAGATTTAAAATGTTATAAAACAGTATGGCTTGAGATTTTCTGTTTTCAGCTTGTATTTCAAAATTATCCATGCTGTATTAAATGACATCATGACTTCATTTGCACCGAGAAAGCCCCAAAAAGATCTCAATCCATGACCTTTCAGGGTCAATGCAAATAAAACATTTTTGTAGAATATTCTAATGAACTGAGAAGAAATTCAGAAAAAAGAAAAAACTGAGATACCATTCCCGGGAAGGGGAGATGGAAGGGTGATCAAGGAGAGGGCATCAATGAGGGGCCAACACGTGGCACCCTCTTCCGCATCAATATCCTCACTCTCGATCACCAAATTCACAGATTCCCCATCTCCCCACTTCCCAATCCGGTGGCCGTACACTTCCCAGGGCCGTTCCCCATACTTAAATTGAGCAGAGCTATCCGGCGCCGAAACGACGACGCTCGCATTCTCCTTGCAGTTTCCGGACACATTTCTCAGCAAAGTGAATGTCAAAAGGTACTCTTTCTCACCCCCATTGGTAGCAGTGAACGTTTGGTTGATTTTACCATCTTGCCCCAGCGCTATTCCGTGGCCGCTCCTTGCCCCGAATGTCACGTACTCAACGACGCCCTCGAATGACCACCCTGGGATGGTGGTTCGGTTCAACGGAAAGAATGAGCCCGCCGTGGCGTTCCACCCAGACGGCGGGACTTCGAAATCCGGGTTCTCCAGAATATCTGAGAGAGAGAGAGAGAGAGAATCGCATTTGTTTTTTAACGTAAACTGAAATATAAGGACGAATCAAAATTTTATTAACCAGGAAAATAAAATCACAATAAAAATAATCAAGATCATTTATTTTTTATATAAATTTTGATTTTTCAAATCGACTCATAATCATCGCGATTTTGAAGACGAGAAAGAGTGTGAATTTACCTTGGGCAAAAACGGAAGCTATGAAGATGAATGAGGTGAAGAAGATTATGTGGAGCTTCATTTCGTTGGAGAAACTCCGATGAGTTTGGGCAGTGAGGAAGATGGGGGTTATGTCTCTCATTTCTTTGACTTATTCGGACTATTTTATAGGTGGTGATGCAATTATTACGTCAAGTTTTCATAGTATCATCACATGGACTCGATTCATATTCTTTTTTGACTTTGGTAGGCTAGGTTTTTTTTTTTTTTTTTCCTTCTTAAATTGGATCAAATCTGTGCCTTTTTTTAAAATGATTTTTTTAGTTGAATTAAGGCATCAATAATTAAGGAAATATAAAGAAATATTTTTTTCCTTTTGATTGTCTCATGTTCAGAATAATCTATTGACACTAATAAGTCAACGGTAAGAAGGTGCTTGGTTATTTCCTTGTGAGATTGACCAGGTCTATGGGCAGACAATTTCTGAAAACGATCCAAATTCTGCTACACTTGCTCAAAAACATGTTTCATAATGGTGGAAGTTTTCTCAGCACGAACATCCCATTCCCACACAATTACTAAATACTAAACCTATTACATATGGTTAGATATGTTAAACAAAATTGAGCTGCTCATGAGCTGAGCACAACCCGTTCATCGGTATAAACAAGCCGAGCCTGTGAAATACGCAATATACTACCGAGTCGGTTCGAGTTCGACCCGTTGAGTTCGATAGTCAAATATTTTTTTATAATCCCAATGACTCAACTTCACTTATTAACAAGTTGAGTCAAGTCTTAAATCTAGTTCGAACTTTAAATACTCGACACGAATAACAACTCAACATGTATAAAGTATCCAAAACATGAATAATTGGTTTCCATATCAAGATCCAAAATTAAATAAAAAAAACCTTATATAATGAGATTGCGGATTTTATTTACTACACTATCTAACTATGTTTAAAAAGGGAGTGATTCAAAATACTTAAATAGACCACTATTTGATATATGAGATTATCTCATACAAGAATTCCCAGATTAACCAACTTTTCTCGAGTTTCACATGTTTGAGTTATCAAACATTATTATCCAGAAAATGTGAAATTGAACTGCTGAAGACAACGTCTTGAGTTTTATCCACTCGAGGCATTCTAGAGCATATCCGAAGCTTGAGCTTCACATGCTCGACATAATCATATTCCTTCAATTTTTAATCGTGAAAAAAAAAAAAAATATCACGTCTCACCATCTACGAGGCTCCATGCTGCCGTTTTCTTCAAACTCCCATCCTTCATCCCCTTTCTCCGTTGCATCACATCCTCCCATCTCCCTACTTCTGCATACATGTTCGACAAAACAACATAAACCCCGTGATTACGAGGATCCAATTCAAGAATCTCCTTCACCACTCTCTCAGCAACCTCAATGTTCCCATGATCCTTACAAGCACTCAACAGTGCTCCCCAAATCACTACATCCGCTTTCCCAACCATTCCTTTTATAAGCTCTTCAGCTTCTAAAATCCGACCCCCTCGTCCCAATATATCAACCATGCAACTATAATGTTTTATATTCGGCTCAATACCATAAACCATCTTCATCGAATAAAAGATTTCGATACCATAATCCAACAATCCAGCGTGGCAACACGCGGATAAAACGCCTAGAAGGGTAATGCTGTTTGGCATTATGTTCTCCTTCTCCATCATTCTGAAGAAACGAATAGCTTCCTCAGCATGCCCATGTACGGCTAACCCACAAATCATGGAATTCCAAGTAGCTACATTTTTTTCTTTTAATTCATTAAAGAATTGTTTTGCTTTAAATAATGCTCCATTCTTTGCGTACATGTCTACCAATGCCGTTCCAAGAATCACGCCTAATTCGATCCCTTTCTCGTTGATGTACGCGTGAATTCGCTCCCCCAAATCCAAGCAAGCGGATTGAGCACACGCTGATAATACCGAAGATAAAACAACTCCATTTGGTTCAAACCCATCGGAAATCATAGCGTTGAATAATCCGATTGCTTCATTTGGAGAATCATTCTGAGCATAGCCGCATACAATCGTAGTCCAAATGCTCAAACTCCTCTCGTGCAATTCATCAAACACCTTCCTTGCGTTGCTAAGCCCGCCCGATACAGAGTAGCCCCTTATTAATCCATTTGCCACGTGTAAATCGAAATTCAACCCGAATTTCAACACGTGCGTGTGCACCTGCTCGCAGCATTTGCCCGATTTCATGTTGCAGCAAGCTTTGAGGACAAAGGGGTATGTATGTTTCACAGGTGGAATTCCACGCCTTCTCATTTCAGCATAGAGAAGCAAACCATCAGAAGGGTTTGAGCTACTAGCGTGTCCTCTGATTAAAGTGTTCCACATGAACAGATTTGTCTCAGGAATATCGTCCAACAGTTTGCGAGCATAGTTAAGGTCCCCGGAAGCCGAGAGAGCGCAGAAGTTTAGCAAGCGGCTGGTGGCGAAAACGTCGTGAATACGCGCGGTGGTGATCATTTGGGCGTGGATTTGCTTGAGCTGGTCCATTGTTCTGCACTTGTCCGCCATCAGAGAGAGCAAAAGAGGGTCTGATGGCGGCGGCAAATGTGTTGGCCGGAGGGCTAATGCAGTTATGGTACGGCGGCGGATGGCAGAGAGTGTTGCGATGATGATAGTCTGGTTAGGTATACATGCAAATATGAATTTACATTGGTTCAGGCATATAGTCGAACACTTGGCAGGCATGCTCTACCAAGAATTTAAGAATCCGTTATCCAAACGAGCATACCAACATAGAAGTGTCTCCTAATCGGAATCGGCAATCCACCCGTGAGAGCAACACAATCCTTTCAAATTATCAAGACATCATTCACAATCTTATGATGCTCAACATCTTTTAAGCGAAGGATTTCAGAGTATGAGATGGAGAATAGCTGCATAACTCTGCAATTGTTAAAATTACAAGAGAGGAGAGGATATTCGCTGAAGAACAAGGAGTGTCTCTTATATACTTTGTCCATGTGGCAAACTATTTTTAATGTAAATGAAAATTCTAAATAAGACAATATTAATAAAATAAATTAAATTTATAATCTTACTAATTTTTTAATTCCATAAGATTTTAATTTCTTCCCGATAAAATCTATCGAGATTCAATTTCTACTGTATTATTATCGTAGTTTAAAATTCAAGATTTAATAAAATATATATATTTAAAAAAAGACAAAAAGTCAGGCGTGTTAAGACTTAAGAATATCCCAAAATTCGTATGTGCGATTTTGGAATCTATAATACAAATCTCAGACACCAGCAACAAGCTTTGACGGAAATTAGAGGAAACTTGCACGAAATCGGGCCGGTGAGAGTTCCAACGTCGATTGGTAAACAAGAAAAAATCATTGAGAAAAGTGAGTTTTTAGTTGGGTAATATCTTGGTGAAGGATTTATACAACTTGTCGTCTCTCTGAGGAGCAAAACATGTATTGCCTTAACCTTTTGGAACTACAAAGATGTAAGTGGCGAATTTTTAGTAAACATAATACCCCTTCCATTTCAAATCTATTTTTACAGGATAAAATAAATTTGAAATGATGAAATATTTGATAAATATAAGTGAGTGAAACAAAACAAAGCTATTTCCATGCGTAATTATTAATAAAATGAGATACTCCCTCCGTCCCGGTCTAAGTGTCCCATTTCTTTTGATTGAATGGTTTAAGAAAGTGTATTTGTTTATTAATATATGGTGGAAAAGTAATGAATAGTATTGAAAAATAATGAATAGTGTTTAATAAAGTAATGAATAGTGTTGAAAAGTGGATTGAATGAGTGACATTTTTGGTAATATTGTGTGAATTTGAAAGTTAAAGTTTATATGTAGTAGAGTGTTGCTTTTTCCATTTATGGAATGAGACACTTAGTATGGGACAACCAAAAAAAGAAAGTGAGACACTTAAAGTGGGACGGAGGGAGTATAATTTAGTGGTCTTTGTAAGGAATAAATAGTGCACTGTGAAAATTAATTTGAGATGAAGTTAATGCAATTTGATGCTCTCTTTATGTCATTTTTCACTGAAAGACAATGCTGCAGTAGAGCACTATCTCAGTGATGGAGAAAATGACATTTATTCAAGAGTAAGATTATCGTATCAGCTATGTTAAGCAAAACTGATTTCATATAGATCAACCTCACTTTTGGGTGGGGTCAATTGTGAATTAATAATAACGACTTTACCTTAATTCGATTTCATATACATATCCGCAATACTTCTTTTCGTAGAAGCTGCATTGCTTGGATCTGGTCCAATTTTGGATCTAAGAAAGCAGGGTTGGAAAAAGTTGGTCTCTGAAAACCATTTCTTGGTAGGGTTAGTGACATAAAAGCCCAATTGAGAGGGTCTAATTGCATTAAAGTCCACTACTTTCCCTTTATTTCAAGACACTCCAATTTGTGGGGCCACACCACAAAACAGCTTCTGCAGCAATCCTGCTACCATTTCTGTCTTGTGGGTCATGCCTGACTTTTGGCAGGTATGTATTGCTTTGCAGGTTTTTATTAATCTTTTTGTATTTTTTTAAATTCACTTTGAATTTTTAAAAATTTTATTTGACCGATTTATTTTCTGTTTTTTTTATCATTTTTTCATTGTAGACACATTTTAATTTATATTTTCTGAATTTCAGGTTTTTATAGCCTTTTCAACATTTTTTTCTTCATAACAGAAACCATTTTTTAATGTGAATTAACACAAATAAAAATAAATAATAAATGCACAAACCACAATTTTATTACCAACAATTTGAAAATTACATATTTAAAATTACATCTAAAAAATCTAAAATTACATTAAATATTTGCAGAAATGAAAAAAAAAAATATTTGCATATATGGTTGCAGAAATGCAAAATATAGTTGCATATATGTAGGAATGACAAAACGGTCCGCCCCGAGGTCGCCCCGCCCTGGTTGGGCCAGGTCCGCCCCGCCCCCATCCTGAAAATGGGGCAGGTCCGCTCCGCCCCGCACGTGGGGCAGATCGGGTATGGGTATGTATATTGCCCTGCCCCACTCCGCCCCGCCCCGCAATCTATTTAATATATACATATAAATATATCTCTATTAAATATTATATATATATATATATATATATATATAAAGGTCTCTCATAAATATATCAACAAATGTGCATATTAATTATTGACTCAATTGATTCAATTCTATCATTCAAATGAACATAATCACATCCATAAATTAATATTTTTTTATTAATATATATTAAACCCTAAGCTTACAATTAATTATGACATTCACATATATATTTTGTTAAATTTGGACTCGTAATTATCTTGAATTTGTTGATTAGACTTATTGTCATTTTTTACTTGAGATTGTGATGAATTTGTGGTTTCATGGTTATGTTTATTGTATAATTTAATTGTGAATTTAATTTTATAATATACATGTGTTTATATTTTAAAAAATATATATTTTTCTTGAGATAAGAATGGGGCGGGGCGGACCTGCCCCGTGCAGGGCGGGCATGGGGCACAAAATGCCGCCCCGCAGTGGGGAACGGGGCGGGGCGGGTTGACTAGGGATAGGCGCGGGGTGGGTCTGGGTACTTAGGTACCCGCCCTGCCCCGCCCCATTGCCATCCCTACATATATGGTTGCAGAAATACAAATTTTAGTTGCATATAGACCCTCAACTTTGCAGATTCTTCTCTTTTCTAGTATGCATATAGACCCTCAACAATTTCTTCCAGTATGCCTATTCTCTTTTTGCTCCACCATTTTTGAGATCCCCAAACATGCAAAAAAAAATCATTTCAACATTGGATAAACTTATACAATAAAATCCAGAGAAAACCCCCCAAATAATCTGATTAATTATCCACACAAATCAAACACATAAAACCCCCACAGACAAACTCCAGAAAATACAGTGATTTTATTTAATTCCACACACAAAAAGATCTAACACAGATCACAGCAACACCAATCAATAAAAATCCCCAAAATTCCAGTTATAACAACATTAACAATAACAGTTCCACCATATTTGTCGAACACCCAAGTGACCAATCGATCAACATTTTTTGAATTTTTTTTTTTTGACATTATTGACATAAGAATGGCAGGATTTTAAACCAGATACTTGCAATATTTAATTCAGAATTTAGTTGCATATATGCCTCAATTTGCATATCAAACTTAACATCACCATTCAACTCAAAATGCATGCAAATCAAACTCAACATCACTATTCAACTCAAAATCCTCAAGTAAATTACACACAATCAGTGACAATAAGAAATTATTTATAAATCGACAATGGATTTTGTATACAAATCAAAATCCCTAATGACATCAGTTAGTTTAGGATGAAAAATTCCTACGAAATTCCTACCAATATAACACAGAGAGGAGAGTAAAACAAAAAAATTACAGCTTTTTAGAAACACAATCGTCATATGCAAAATACAAACGGGGTTTGGAGAAAAGATAATGTTCCCACACCATCTCTTGTAACTTTCTTGATTTTTTTTTGTGTGTGAAATTTTATTTTTACCTGCTCCTTCTCTTTTTTCATCGGGAAGGCACTCTTGTGATTATGAAACCAGTAAAAGACGTTCTTGCCCTCGATCTTTCCGTGGTGGTGTGATTAGGCGTGAAATTGTCATGATTAGTAGCTAGAAACGCCCTAGTTTTGGTCGATTTTATTGAGTTTTTAGAGCCAAATGAGTACTATTTCTATACATTGATGAATTTGTCTCTTTGATACTCATAGGTGAATCAAGGATGAAAAACGGAGTTCGTAGGACTTTGAATCGACTCAAACGGATGCCCGGATGAGAAGATATCGAAGAAATACGATTGGTATTAGTACGTGAGAAGAAAAGTGTTAGTTGCAAGAAAGGAAGACCATTTGAGCACCATCACTCGAGCACCATCGCTCGAGCAACGTAGGTCGAGCGCTCCGGACTTACAGAACGTTTTTACCGCTCGAGGGGAACAGCTCGAGCGCCCTGCTCGAGCTCTTGAATCATTCGACCAAAACAGCTCGAGCGCCCCGCTCGACCTCTTGAACCATTCGAGCAACGCAGCTCGAGCGCCCCGCTCGACCGGGACGGCTCGAGCGCTTCCGAGGCTTATTTTCCAAAGTTCGTTTTTTGGCCCATGAGATCCCGTTTCGACCCGATGCCTATATATACCTCTTCCAAACACGTTTTGAAGGACCCCTGAACTTTAGAAATCACTTTTAGACTTAGTTTTTAGAGAAAAGAAGAGAAGAAGAACGAGCAAGCTTTACTTACGTTTTGTTGAGGTTTTTCGTACGAATTCTTAGTTTCTTTTCGTTTCTTAGTTTCTTTTCATTAGCTTGGTTACTTTAAACGCTTTGAACTTCGTTTGAGTTAATTAAATTTCAGTTCTCATAATTATTTTCTTTCAAAACCCTAGTTCATGTTTCTTATTTTCTTCGTTCAATTCATTATGTTTATGATCGTTGTTCTTTCTATTGCTTTTATGTTTGTTATAGCCATGTCCGGCTAAAACCCTTGTATGCTTGGGGTAGGATGAACTCGTAGAAGTAGGTTGTGGGTACGTAATTAGGGTAACTCGTGACGTTAGGTTTTAATCCTCTTGATTAATGAATTCTTATAATTAACTTTAACTTTACCTTTGAATTTCGTATGAAAGTGTTAGAGAGAGGACGACCGCATCACTCAATAACAATTAGTAGTCTTAACGAGAAGGTTTAGAAAGGGTTAATTCATTTACTGGTTTAGCGAAAGAGGACGACCGCATCACCTTAGTTAAATTAGGGTCTCATTAATTAAGCACAATCTATTAACTTGTTAGTGGATTAGTGAAGTCGAGTGTTAGGGTAAAGTATTAGGGTTTAGAATCTTGAGCTTTCACCTTGCATTCTTTTACTTAGGTTATTTCTCGCGCGTCACAGTTATTTTGATTATGTACCCGCTCCGTTAGTATACATAGGGATTCCTATCCTGAGCATCACCATTTCTCATTAGAACACAACCCTTAGTTTAATTTGATTTCTTCAGTATTTAAGTTACTTAGTTTATTTTAGTCTTTTAATTAATCTTTCCAAAAATCCAAAAACAACACATTCATATTAACTACGACGCGTAGATCTTCAGGGATCTATTCGCATACACTCCATCCCTTGGGTTCGATACTACTTGGTCATTATACGTACTTATACTACAGTGAACCCGTCCGCTTGCGGGTGAGCGATTAGTAGAAGTTAGTGTAATTCGCTTCAAGTCAATGGCGCCGTTGCCGGGGAAGGCGTTGTATGCTTTTTGAATAAGACTTGTAGATAGCTTAGTAGTTAGTAGTGAGTGCTTTATTTTCTGTTTTTATTTTTATTTTTATTCATTCGACAATTGCGTTTTGATCCTTTTGCTAGTGTGCCAGGTATATGAAAACACGCTCACAAGGCAACACGAGCGAAGAGAGAATACCGTTGGACCCTGAGACAATAGCTAGAAGGAACCGAGCCTTCTTAAGAAGGATGAACGCTGCCGACTTAGGGAAAGAACCAATGGACATCACTAATGAGTTGGAAGATGCCGAGAATGAGTTTAACCAGGGGTTGAACCGGGTTGACGGCATTGATGGCAACACCAGTAAGAACCAAGATCTGTTAGGGGATAGTCAGAGCCAAAACCTGGGTGCACAAAATGTTATCAATCCAGCTCAGAATTTTGTCCAAAATCCTCTGAACAACCCTGCTTACCCACAAAACCCAAATAACCCTTTCAACAACCCAGTATACCAACATTACCCATACCCACCATACCCTTATCCACCATACCCTTATCCACCATACCCATATCATCCACCTTCTGTTTACAACCAACCACCTGTGTACCAACCACCTCCAGTTCAACAAGTACCAACACCACCTGTTGCTCATCAGCCTGTGCCCCAGAACGCAGATCACAATATGGCTATTCGAGGGAGGTTTGCAGCGCAGCCACAGCGGTACTATGATGGAGTGGCATTGCCTCTTGTTGAGGCAAATAACTTCTCGATTTCCCCGAGAATTTTAAAGCTGCTTACAGAGAACCAGTTCAAGGGGGTGATCGGGAAGGAGAATCCTCATACACACCTGAGGAGCTTTCTCATGATAGCCTCTACTTTCAATTACAATGGCATGTCTGAAGATGCCAAGAGGCTGCGGCTGTTCCCATTCTCATTGACGGGAATAGCTAAAGAGTGGTATGACAACACGCTCCCACGGGGAGGTGTAACCACATGGGCCGAGCTCGAGCGTCTGTTCCTCGAGCGGTTCTACCCTCCATCAAGAACTATAAAAGCGAGGATTGTGATCTATTCTTTCCACCAGAAGCAAGGAGAGGACCTACGTCAAGCGTGGGAGAGATACTCAAACATGTTGATTGAGTGCCCGCAGCATGGGTACAATGAGGGGGATATTATGGCATTCTTCTACAGTGGTGCCAACAAGGCGGGGCAAGACCATTTAGACGCCTGTGCGGGCGGAGCACTCCTGAATCAAGGCATATAGAGGTGTAGAGAGATCGTGGACAACATTGTCACGAATGTCGGGGCTTAGAATGGAGATGCAGACTTCCAGAGAGTGCATCAGGTTGAAGAGGGTGAAGGAACGAGAAGGCTATTGATGACCATGATGGAAAAGATCAACAACCTCGAGTTGGGGAAGAGTTTGGGTGGAGAACATGCAGCAGAGAATGATAGAGTAGACCAGCCAAGTGGACAGCAAGAGGTAGCCAATTACATGAGAGGTCCGTATTACAATCAGGATGGCTACCAAGGTGGAAATCAGTATGAAAGGTCTTCTTATGGCCAACCATTTGTACCTCCAGGCCCACAGCCACCTCAAAATTAATGGAGGAACACACAAGGAATTCAAGGAGGCCAGCAGCCTCCTCAAAACACATGGAGGAAGAATGAGAACTTTTCTTATGCTAACCCAAAAGCTGGTATTACTGTTCCTGCAGGTGTTGATCCGGGGTCTAAACCTCCTGGTGGAGAAGGCGGTGCATCAACCGAGGAGATGTTGAGAGCGATCCTTCAGAAGGTGGAGGAAGGAAGTAAGAGGTTGTCATACTTGGAGTACGATGTGAAAGAGTTGCATAAAAAGGGTGATCAACGTGACCAAGAGCTCCAGAAGATGAACGTTGAGTGGACTAGAACTCAACAAGAGAACAATCGAAGGTTCACTTCTATAGAGTTTCAGATGAGCCAGATTGCAAAGTCGTTGAATAGAGAGCCGGGAAAATATCCTTCCATGCCGGAGGGGAACCCGAAAGAGCATTGCAAGACGATCCAGCTTAGAAGTGGAACCAATTATGAAGGTCCTCAGATGCCTGCTGAATCTGAGACGCCCCAAGTTGAGAAGGGGATTGAAAGTGAAGGAATTGAGAAGAAGGTTGAGGATGAAAGCACTCAAGCAAGCAAGGAGCTTGAAGAAGAAGGCATTGAGAAGGGTGAGAGAGTTCCTAAGTGGAAAAAGACAAAGGAAGCAAGTGATAAAGTGAAAGAAACAGAAAGAGATGAATGGGGGGTACCCAAATCTGTGATACCAGTCCCGTATCCACAACGCTTCATGAAAAAGAAGCTTGATGAAAAATTTGCAAAATTTCTTGATTTTTTAAACAACTTCACATTGACATTCCTTTTTATGATGCTTTGGAACAGATGCCGCATTATGCAAAGTTTCTGAAGGACTTGATTGCGAAAAGACGGCGAGTGGATGAACCGAAGTTGGTGCAGCTGAACTACGAGGTGAGTGCATTAGTGCACAAGGCGCTTCCACCAAAGCTGAAGGATCCCGGGAGCTTCACGATCCTATGTGACATTGGGAACGGGATCAAGAAAGGAGCGCTATGTGATTTAGGGGCGAGCATCAATCTCATGCCCTTGTCGCTTTTCAAGAAGTTGGAAGGTGGTGAACTTCAACCCACAATGATGACGCTTAAACTTGCCGATAGGTCCATCACTCGACCTCAAGGTATGGTTGAAGACGTCCTCGTAAGAGTTGGAGAGCACATTTTTCCAGCCGACTTTGTAGTGCTAGAGATGGAGGAAGATGAGCACGTTCCATTGATCTTGGGAAGACCGTTCTTAGCTACGGCGGGGATGGTGCTAGACGTGGCAAATGAGAAGATTACATTGAAGGTTGATGATCAAGAAGTGAAGATTTCCCTATATGAAGCCATGAAGCACCCGAGGGAGGATGAGAGCTTGTATTGCATGGATGTAATTGATCCTCGTGTTGAAGACACACTTCTATCCCTAATCCTTCTCGTATTCATGATTTTGTTAGTCCTTCACTTGATTATTTAACCCATGAGCATTATGGGTTTGATTATTTTGATAGGGATAAAGTGAGGAAGTTGAAGGATGAAGAAGTGAAGAAAGTGGACGTGGTCCAGTTAGAAGAGAAAGGAGGAGTTAAAAAGAAAAAGTCCAAACTCAAGAAATTGTTTAGTAAGACCCCTCCAGATAAAGGTGAGAAGGAGTTGAGACCTATACCACTTGAGGTGGAGAAGAAAGCAAAAGAGCTCATGATGGAGGGACATCAAGGAAAGGAATGCAACCACCACTCTTATGAGAGTAAGGGAGGTAAATTTGAGTATGATGTCCCATAAGCTCCTTTGAGTTTGGTCCGGCATAAGGACCTTAAAAATAGCGCTGAATGGGAGGCAACCCATTATTTTTTTTATTTGCTTTGAGTTTTTTTAGTTATTAGGGAGTTATTTTGAGTCGTATGTTTAACCTCGTACTTGAGAGTTTTATTTTGTAGGCTTGTCTCTAAAGGAGTAAAGGTATCATGGAGTTATTCAGATTGAAGGAACCAACTTGAGACAAGGGAGTGTGCAAAGCTATTGAGAGAAATTGAATTATTTGGTTGAGGTAATCCACAACCCCAAACTTAGACCTCTAGCAAGGTCGAAGTTTGGGGGGGTGGAGTTTTTTATTTGTTTTATGATTACATTGCACATGCATGCAAGCCCTTATCTTTGAGTTGAGTTTGATTGATTATTGGTTTGTTGAGATACTCCTTGGGGTGATTTTGAGTTGACTCGCTATTGCATATTTCATGCCTATCAACTATCTTATGCTTGTTGATTGCTATCTTTGAGTATGAGTTGATGAGTTGAGGAATTGTGAGGTTGAGTTAAGAATTGTTTTGCGTAAGTTTTGAGCTAGAGTTGATTTGAGAAGGAACTTGTATGCTTATGAATTTTTCTTTTTCTTAGGACTAGCATGGATGTGAAAGCCGAGAGACTTGAGCCTTTTGAGATTTTGATGCATGAATTAATCTTTTCGTTTGTGAGTGGATCGTCACCTTAGAGGATGCTAGAACTTGTGTGTGCTCTTGCTTCTTGATTGTGTCTAGTTTGATATGCCGAATAGGATCTTAGGCCATCTTTGATTTTATTGAGTCACTTAGCCAAAATTTTCCCTACCAATGACATTGAATCCCTTGTTAGCCCCTTTGAGCCTAAAACCTATTTTATTTGCTAGCACATATGAACACTATTCCAATTCCTAAGCCTTTTTGTCCCAATTTGAGTGGAGAATAGGAAAGTGTGAATGTGAAAGGATCGAATTGAGTTGAAAAAGGAAAAGGTTGTTTGATGAGTGAATATGAGAAGAAGGTGTGATGAAGTTATGAGATGTGGGAAAAAGAAAAAAAATTGAGAATGAGCAAAAGAAAAAAATGAGCTCATGTGTTTGTGCGAAAAAGAGAAAAAAGTGATTGAAAAAGAAAAGTGAAAGAGTGAGAAAGGAAAAAAAATTGAAGTGTTGAGAGAATTGGAATTGAAAGTTTGTCGATTGAATATGTTTGAAGTAGTCCGTTCCTTATCTCGAAGTACCGAAGTTCGATTTTCTATTCTCCATTCACTTTAGTCACTTTACCCTATATTGTTATCCCACCTGTCCAAAGAGCCTACATTACAACCTTGAGAAAAGTCCTTTTTGATTCGGCATTGATTTCTAGAGTACGGTCGGAGTTAAGAGTACTTCCAAGCCTATGGCTGCCAATTTGAGTGATTGATTGTTTGAGTGAGTCCCTTAATCATTGATATACACTTGTGAGGGAGCGAAACACATCGTTGAGTGCACATCCATGCTTGATCTTGGTGTTTCTTGTTATTGTTGCATGAGTATGATAAAGGAAAGTGAGTGAGTATACGGGTGATTGATTTTTGAAGCTCGAGTTCATTAGCGTGCATGATTGATTCTTTGACTCATCCCGAACAATTTCACTTGACTTATTATTTCATTGCTTGAGGACAAGCAATATGGTAAGTTTGGGGGGGTTGATTAGGCGTGAAATTGTCATGATTCGTAGCTAGAAACGCCCTAGTTTTGGTCGATTTTATTGAGTTTTTAGAGCCAAATGAGTACTATTTCTATACATTGATGAATTTGTCTCTTTGATACTCATAGGTGAATCGAGGACGAAAAACGGAGTTCGTAGGACTTTGAATCGACTCAAACGGATGCCCGGATGAGAAGATATCGAAGAAATACGATTGGTATTAGTACGTGAGAAGAAAAGTGTTAGTTGCAAGAAAGGAAGGCCATTCGAGCACCATCGCTCGAGCAACGTAGGTCGAGCGCTCCGGACTTACAGAACGTTTTTGCCGCTCGAGGGGAACAGCTCGAGCGCCCTGCTCGAGCTCTTGAATCATTCGACCAAAACAGCTCGAGCGCCCCGCTCGACCTCTTGAACCATTCGAGCAACGCAGCTCGAGCGCCCCGCTCGACCGGGACAGCTCGAGCGCTTCCGAGGCTTATTTTTCAAAGTTTGTTTTTCGGCCCATGAGATCCCGTTTCGACCCGGTGCCTATATATACCTCTTCCAAACACGTTTTGAAGGACCCCCGAACTTTAGAAATCACTTTTAGACTTAGTTTTTAGAGAAAAGAAGAGGAGAAGAACGAGCAAGCTTTACTTACGTTTTGTTGAGGTTTTTCGTACGAATTCTTAGTTTCTTTTCATTAGCTTGGTTACTTTAAACGCTTTGAACTTCGTTTGAGTTAATTAAATTTCAGTTCTCAGAATTATTTTCTTTCAAAACCCTAGTTCATGTTTCTTATTTTCTTCGTTCAATTCATTATGTTTATGATCGTTGTTCTTTCTATTGCTTTTATGTTTGTTATAGCCATGTCCGGCTAAAACCCTTGTATGCTTGGGGTAGGATGAACTCGTAGAAGTAGGCTGTGGGTACGTAATTAGGGTAACTCGTGACGTTAGGTTTTAATCCTCTTAATTAATGAATTCTTATAATTAACTTTAACTTTACCTTTGAATTTCGTATGAAAGTGTTAGAGAGAGGACGACCGCATCACTCAATAACAATTAGTAGTCTTAACGAGAAGGTTTAGAAAGGGTTAATTCATTTACCGGTTTAGCGAAGGAGGACGACCACATCACCTTAGTTAAATTAGGGTCTCATTAATTAAGCACAATCTATTAACTTGTTAGTGGATTAGTGAAGTCGAGTGTTAGGGTAAAGTATTAGGGTTTAAAATCTTGAGCTTTCACCTTGCATTCTTTTACTTAGGTTATTTTTCGCGCGTCACAGTTATTTTGATTATGTACCCGCTCCGTTAGTATACGTAGGGATTCCTATCCTGAGCATCACCATCTCTCATTAGAACACAACCCTTAGTTTAATTTGATTTCTTCAGTATTTAAGTTTACTTAGTTTATTTTAGTCTTTTAATTAATCTTTCCAAAAATCCAAAAACAACACATTCATATTAACTACGACGCGTAGATCTTCAGGGATCTATTCGCATACACTCCATCCCTTGGGTTCGATACTACTTGGTCATTATACGTACTTATACTATAGTGAACCCGTCCGCTTGCGGGTGAGCGATTAGTAGAAGTTAGTGTAATTCGCTTCAAGTTATGGTGCAGATCTGTTACAGATCGAAGAAGCGCATCGTGGTAGTGCAGATCGGGGCGACGACGACGTGGTGGTACAGATCGGGGGCGGTGGTGAACCGTGGTGGAAGATCGAGGATGTGGTGGTGGTGATTGAGGCGCGATGGGGGTTGTGGTGTGCTGGGTGGGGCGGTGGTGCACTAGGGGGGCGATAGATCTGGACGGTGGGGGCAGTGGGGCGCGGTGAGGGCCGGGGGAGGGGACGGTAGGGGGCGAGGGAGGGGGTGGTGGAAGGCAGTGGGGGCTTGGGGGCAGGTGGGGGTGGGGAGGGTTGGGGTAGAGAGATAGAGGGGAGGAAAGGAAATGAATTGAAATAATAATGGTGGTCATGATTTATGACCGATAGGGGGGAGAGAGAAACATGAGAGAAAAGAGAGAGAAAATGGTGTGTGTGTAGAGAGAAAAGGGTGTGTGTGTGGGGTTCATATGTTTTGGGGTTTTTTGAAATAAAGTGTGGTGTTTTGAAATATAGGATTTTTGGGATGGATATTTGCAATTAGGGTGTAGAAAGTGTGACTATAAGCAATTAATTCGCCTATTAGTATAGGCTTAATGACTAGGAGCCCAATTCGAATTAGCCCATATCAAAATCTGCAAAACACTCGGATCTATGCTAGTAACTGTTATAACATCATTACTCTAGAGTTAATACAACAATATTTTATTTAAGGCAAAGACTTGTGTAAGATCATCTCATAGTAAGAAATCGACCAAATTAAAAAAAGTGGACAAAAATGTGTATGAGACCGACCAAATTTTTAAAGAAAAAAAGTGATTGCATTATAATAAAATATGACAATGTTTTTAAAGAAACATGATAAATCACTTTCAACAAAAAATATTATCACTTTTTGTTAAAACTTTATTACTTTTTAAAAGTAACAACTTTTTAATTAATAAGTGACACATTTCAAGTTAAAGGTGGATCAAATAGTATTGATCTCATATCATGAGACGGTCTCACAAAAAACTTACTAAAAAAAAGTGATATGATAATAATAAGATATGACAATATTTTTAAAAGTGATAATTTTTTAACTAATAAGTGATACATTTTAAATTAAAAGTGAGTTAAATAATATCGATCTCATATTTAAGAGACTATCTCAGACAACTCTTTATTTTAAAATTAGCACCCTCCAACAATTTGAGTACTAAAGTATAATATTTCACAATCAAAAACTTTTTTATATTATAATAATCTTTAATATTTTGGGACTAAATTAGAGTAGTGCCAAAATCTACTCAGCGCACAGCTGGAGAAATTTTAAAGACCACAACCTAAAATCAAATATAATAGGAATATAGTGAATAGTGATCAAGTATCCAGAACATGATACGTAGGGTATATTGGAAATGTAGAATTGTCGTATTGGATAAGCGAGTGAACCTATGATGCAAACCAGCACCATAGAAAATTGCATTTGGAAAACAAACTAACGTTATTAGCAGTGACAAACGTTAATATCACAGCCGCCTTTATCACCGTTGGATCCAGTTCAAACTAATTAAAAGAGGGACCGATTAAGACCCATTTGATGTATTCAGAACCCGTCATTTTGGATAATACAGAAGGAACGCCATTAACACCAATCGTTTTTTTTCAATTTCTCACACCGATTTCGCAGAGAAGATTCTGATTGTCTCTCTGAGTTTGGAGAGAAGAATTTTGTTGAGTGGAAAATGCCTGGAATTAGGGGACCTTCTGATTACTCGCAGGAGCCGCCTCGCCACCTTGCTCTCGCCATTAATTCCAAGGTTTGTCGCTCATTCTAACTGCAAAATCTTCTATTGATTTACGGAGTTTTGTTTCCTAAAATTCAATATGCTCCTTTTTTTTTCCCGTTTAATTGGAGAGTTTTGATGTTTCCGTGAGTTGATGATTCTAACTGATGTATGTTACTTGAGCGTAGTCCTTTATTGGCTA
Organism: Ballota nigra; assembly: GCA_947034835.1. Taxonomy (NCBI): domain Eukaryota; kingdom Viridiplantae; phylum Streptophyta; class Magnoliopsida; order Lamiales; family Lamiaceae; genus Ballota; species Ballota nigra. The sequence goes on along the minus strand of OX344723.1, from coordinate 40,842,466 downwards.
TATCGATGACGATTATGTGTGTGTGTGGCATGCATTGTTGGTATTGGAATAAGAGATGAAAAATGGCTAGTTTTTCAATCTAGAGTTAAAAATCTGTGGTATGGTTTTGGAAAAAGTATGAGCTAGAAGGACTGTGATTTTTTTTTTTTCTGAATTCGATTGAGGAGAGAATACAATTAATCTGAAACTTTAAATTATTATTTTAAAGAATGGAAGACAACAAAATTTATATTTGAAATGATTGAACTGTCCATTGTAAGGATCTGCTTTTGTCAGTCTTCATATCTTACCATGTTATCGTTTTTACGAATAGAGTATGTGAAGTAAATGTTCCATCATCTTTGTTTTTGTTCAGGAACCTTTCAATGCTGAGCCTCGTCGGTCAGATTTAGTTACTTCTTATGTTACACCGGTGGAATTCTTCTATAAGAGGAACCATGGACCAATCCCAATAGTAGATGATTTAGACAAGTACCTCCGCTTTTTCTCTTATAGTATATTCTCTGTATCTTATTACGAGATGCTTGATTTTTAGCTTACGCAATAATTTTTCCTGGACAGATATACTGTTTCTGTCACTGGTCTAAGAGGAAGTCCCATAGACCTGTTCATGAAAGATATCTGGTGAGTGGCCATCTTTTTGTCTTATGATTTTTAGCTTTACTGAATTAAGCAAGATGACTAATTTTGTCTTTTGAATTACAGGAGGCTTCCAAAATATTCCGTCACTGCCACTTTACAGGTACATTTCCCCTCAATCAGATTTAGTGCATTTAGATTTTGAAGTCCATCTTTATCGTTAATTCACTCGGGGAGGGTTAGATGAACCACAATGAGTAATACTATGAAATTTCCTTTTGTTTCTTGTCATCTAAAATCTCTTGGCATATCCAATTGTTTGTACCATAATATTTTGATTTGATTTGTGTTAATTGCAGTGTGCGGGCAACAGGAGGACTGCCATGAGCAAATGTCAAAAAGTGAGAGGAGTTGGGTGGGATGTTGCAGCGATAGGAAATGGTTAGTCCGCCAAGAATCAATTTCATTTTGTTTTTGATTCTGATTTTATTATTCCTAAGATTGATATGAGGCAATATGAGTTATTTGGTTGATCTTAAGCCTACATAATTCTTTTTCTGAAATTTGATTTAGCATAGGAGGTATTTGGCCTAGCTCAGTAAGAACTCTTTGAAACTCAGTTATAAGTGAATTCACCTTGGACATGTTGGAGAATGTTTACTTGGTTTTTTCACTTTTGAACTGCCCCCACCTCTTATATGCTCTAGGGGTGTATTTATTTAGTCATGCCTCTGCAATGCTTCTTACTCGACTATCTTGGATGATGAATGAGAATGCTTCAAAGAACATACATATATTTGTCTCGGATAAACTTACTTTGCCAATCCCAGACTATGCATACTAGATTTCTTAAGTTTGAATGTGAGCAGTTACATGAATCGTTTTTATGTTCCAGTATATTTTCTTCTGCAGTTCTGCTAGCGTTTTCTTTATGACTTCACTATATAATTCATGAGAACAGCTGCGTTAGCATTCCTGATTTTATGCTTTGGTTTTCTGCAGCTATCTGGGGTGGGGCTAAATTAGCAGATGTACTTGAACTTGTTGGAATTCCCAAGTGCTCTCGTGTAACACCATCTGGACAAAAACATGTAGAATTTGTAAGCATTGATAAGTGTAAGGTAATTACTCATGAGTTTTGCTCCTCTTTATTTTTTTATCTATCATGTCATGAGAGAATGTCAACTGACATGAGCCATTATAATCACAGGAAGAAAGTGGAGGCCCTTACAAAGCATCAATTCCATTAATACAGGCCACAAACCCTGAGGCTGATGTTTTACTAGCTTATGAAATGAACGGAGAGGTATTCTTTTTCTCGTGCACAATTTGTGACCATAATGCATATATCCATGTTCTTTCCCCTTGCTTTTGGGCTGGGGCCTTTTTGGAGCTTGGAGGTGTGGGGTGAGAGGAGAATAATAACAGTTTCATAATGTTTTAAAAATGACTAGAAGGGAAAGACAGCAAAGAACTTGCTTGCAACGGGTGTTGGAATAGATTGACTCATCTCCTGATCCCTCAAAAATCTGCATGCGGGATAGCTGGTGGTAGATAACATAATATAAGTACTTTCAATGAGAACATGTGTCTTGATCGAATAGAATGATCCATATAGCGGACTCCACAGAATAGGATAAATGAATGGGATTGTGTTGTGTGCGTGTTTTGATGTGGGGGGGTGTACAATAATAGCTTCAAGATATGTTATACAAATAAATAAAAAAGTGGCATTAAGCCACATGTGGGTAAAGGGCATTGGAATAGATTCACTTCTCTTTTTAATCCTTCAAATATCTGCATATGGAATAGCTGCTTCACGCTTTTGTTGGTAGCAACATATTATAAACTCTTCCAATGTTGCTATATTCCTTTGGTGTAACTTTGCGCACCTCAATGTATTATGCATTTCCTTTTTGTGCAGACTCTTAACAGGGATCATGGATATCCGTTGCGTGTAATTGTACCTGGTGTTATTGGTGCTCGTTCTGTCAAATGGCTTGATTCAATCAATATTACTGAAAAAGAATGCCAGGTGAAAAAATCCTATCTTGGGCTCTCAAGTAACCACACCTAGTTTTAAGAAGTTATATTGGTGTTCTGCAGGGTTTCTTTATGCAAAAAGATTATAAAATGTTTCCACCTTCTGTCAATTGGGACAATATCGTTTGGCCTTCAAGGCGTCCACTAATGGATTTCCCTGTTCAGGTATTATTATTACTCAATGTGGTATTTTTAACAATGGCCCGTAATTCATATTAGGAATCATCTGGAGACTGCGTTTTAGTTGGTGTTTCTTGTGCATTTTTGGTCATATTTACTGGAGACACATAACTAAAAATAAATAAATAAATAAATGCCGATGCTACTTTAATTATATCAAGACTGAAACTTTTACTTTCATCTTTTAGTGGTTAGATATATAATTCAAAATATGATGTTAATGAACAGTCATGTGACTAATGTTCAAGAAGCTGCTGTGAGCATATGCATATGGAGTCTTTTCTTCACAAATTTCTTAAAGATAACAATTCCTTAGTTGTTATTGAATTTGGTTGCAGTCTGCGATATGTTCTCTAGATGATGTACACGTGGCAAAACCTGGAAAGGTCAGTAAATATTTCTTTTAGTCTACTAAGCTTTAGCTACTTGTTTACTTAAAACCAGATTTCTAAACTGTTTTTTAAGTTCTAGGAACCAAATATTTATAGGCCCATTCTGGCATTCATTCTAACAATTTCAGAAGCAGTTGTTTCTGAACTCTTATTTAATTTTTGAGGGATCTATTTCAGTAAGCATTTGCACTGGTGAAACGAGGGATCTATTTCAGTTACCTCTCGCAGTTGTTAGAGGCGCGAGGCGCGTTGAGGCACAAAGGGATCCCTGGTGCTCTCAGGGCATGAGGCTGTAGTGTAAAATATTAAAAAAATAAACTACAAATATGTACTGATAGTAGTATTATAATCATTTGATTCAGTTTTTTATTAGTTCTATGATGAAAAATTGTACTACTTAGAAACTAAAAAAATTGATTAAGATAGTATATATGATTATAAAACAAATCAAATGAAGTTTAAAGCATGTTTTGATATTCTACTTGATTTATATTTTAATTTTTAAGCATAATCACAGAAAAGATAAACTTTCTGCCTGTTATCAGATAACTATCAAGGGCTATGCGGTATCAGGAGGTGGGCGAGGCATAGAAAGAGTGGATGTATCTATAGATGGCGGCAAAACCTGGGTGGAAGCCTCCAAGTACCAAAAACCCGGCATTCCATACATCTCTGATGACGAAAATGGTGACAAGTGGGCATGGGTACTTTTTCAGGCGGAAGCTAACATACCTCAGAGCACTGAGATAGTTGCCAAAGCAGTACGTTTCACACGCTTTTTACTATATTATCGTTTATCTCCTACTAGTCCATACACTTGGATTTCCAATGATGAGTTAACAATAGATCAAATCATATAAAACAAAACATATTTGTTCTCTATACTGGCTTCCTGACAACCCTAGGTAGTTTGATTCGGTATGGAGATTGCTTGAACTTGTGTTTACTGGTCTAATCGAGCCAAGTTGAGAAACTGCCAGGCTCTAGCGCTGTTGAGGTTGACTGTGCTCTTCTTAATTGCTTATATAAATATTGTAAAGTTTGTTTTGATTCAATAAAAAATGGCTCCATAAAGTGCTAGGATATTTAAATTATTAAACATAGGAAGTGTAAAATATTAACTAGGTATTTATTTGATTCCGTGTAGGTGGATGTAGCCGGAAATGTGCAACCCGAAAATGTAGAAGTGATCTGGAACTTGAGGGGGGTACTGAACACCTCATGGCATCGGGTTCATGTTCGGATTGGTCACTCAAGCGTATAGGGGCTAAGTACCGACTCTTTTCATTTTACTTCTACTACTATTGCAAATGCCTGAATTGGTTTTAAGTGCTTGAGCAGGATTGCTGAGTATTTTGACGCTTTAATTTGTGGAAAATAAATGAGGCTGTGAAAGAGTTTTGCCTCTTTTCTTACATTATGCTCATATACTTTTTGACAAACTTCTTTGGTATTTTGTTTTTCCCCTTGGTTATTTTTTAAAATAATTTTGCCATAAAAAACTTCAAGGAAAGTTGCTTTGCACCCTATCATCAAATGATAGATTGTTTCTAGTTTGATTTAATGCCAAAATCAATTTTATAACAGTATTCATGTACTAATGTTTAAAAAAAAAAAGTGAATTGTTTGCGATAAATATCTAATAAGACAAAAATGCGTGCAATTGATGCAATGATTTAAGTCCGTGCAACTCTCTTAAACTCCCACTCTTATTGTAACTAGTGTTTCTCCCGTGCGATGCACGGATTGAATTATATAAAGAATTTAAATTAAATTTATTTAATCCATAAATCAATTAATATGTAAAAATTATATTATATATTATGTGAGTATTACAATTATTTAATTAATCATACAATTCTCAATTATGAATTAAATTCACAACCAATACTAAAATTCATAAAATAATTTTAATATTTAACAAAACTTATATAGTCTAAATAAGAATTATTTAAATTCAATCCATCATATATAGTTAAAGCCAATAAAAATACACTTTAAAAATAATAAAATAAATATTTTAAATATGATTTTCTCTTTTTATATGTGCAGTATATATATTAAAATTAAAAATGTTCAAAAGATAATTTATTTGATATTTAGTGTGTTGAAAATAGATTTAAAATTAATAGCTTAAAGAATATTGAAATTATTGGTGCAAAATAAAAAAGAAAATCCACTCTCTTTAATGGAGAGTGAGACTCACCATTGCACAACAAAGGAAGTGGACTTCACTTGCTCCAATAATAACAATTTTTTCTCTCTCCTCACTTCTACTTTTATATATATATAGATATACTCCTTCCGTCCATTGTTTTTTTTTTCCTCAGTTAAAAAAAAAGGATATTATATGTAAAAGTAAGAATATTCTAGTCTAATTAAATATAAAATAAATTGTTTTGAAAATGTTTGGTGAGGTTCAATAACAAAATGGTGTAAATATATGTTGAAGGATATAAATAAAGGTAATTATTTTTATTTTAAATAAGATCATTTCTCAGGATCGAATTTATAATACAATGTGGATAATTTTTCACAGGGAGTAAAATTAAGAGGGGTGTATTGGTTATAGAGTCTATAGGATTTTTTTAGATTTTTAAAGTCTGGGGGTATTCAATCTAGATTTTCAAAAGTCTTTAAAAATCCCGAGGTATTCAATACGAATTTTAAAAAGTCTTAAAAAATCTTAAAGTATTCAACAGTCTATGAATTTTAATACTCCACGGATTTTCTTAGATTTTCCTTCCAAAATATGAATAGATTTCACTCTTCAAAATCTCTTCTAATAACCAGATATTTCTACGGATTTTGAAAAGTCTTAAAAAATCTTTAGGTATTCAACAGTCTATGGACTTTCTTTGATTATTTTCCATTGGGATGTTAACGGGGCGGGGACGGGGGGTCATTCCCCATCTCCGTCCCTGCAAAATAAATGAGAATTTTTCCCCCATCCCCGTCTCACAGGGGATCCCCGTCTCGCGGCGATTCCCCATTCCCCGCCTACTTAATTTTTTTATCTCATTTTTAAAATATAAAAAAATATTTAAATATACACAACAATTACTTTAAGTTGGTGTTAAAAAAAAAAAATTTAAACAATTTGAAGAACCTCTAATTCTAATATTTTTAATTAACATATATACTATAATTTGGAACTAATAACATAACATTAAATAAAAAAATGTAATTTTTAATAAATAGTTAATTGAGTAGGAAACTATGAAATATTTATGTGCAATTTACTTTAACATTAAAATTATATATAAATATATTAATTATATAAAAAATAATGCGGCTCCCCGCGGGGAACGAGACGGGGATCCCCCGGGCTGAGAATACTATCCCGGTCCCCCCATACGGGGCAAAAAAATTCTCCGTCCCTGTTTGCTTTGGGGATTACCCGCCCCGTTGTCAAGTCTACTCTTCAAAAAATATAAATAAATTTTACACTCCAAAATCTCTTCTAACAACCTGAGACTTCTAATGAGGGCGATGTATAACGGTGATGAAAATGAAGATGAAATAATAATGTATTTTTTTTTTAAAATAATTTGGATAATTTTTTTAATATACAAGTGTGTCCCATATATATTTGCATCAATGGTTCCAGCGCCGGAGTCTATGTAAATCCATGTAAATCAATAAAAAAATGTATTCCACAATCCTGTAAAGTCTATGAAAATCCAAATAAATCAATAAAAAAAATCAGTCAAACTCTGCATGGAGTCTATAAATTTTCTAAATCCACAGACTTTTTAAAATCCAATAAAATCAGATAGAATCTCAATTGAATACACCCCTCTAAGTGACTGGCCACTAGAGACTTAGTATTCATCTAATAAATCATAGGTTTACTGATTTATTAACAATGTATTATAAACTTGGTTATAGGTATATTTATTAACAATGTATATTAAACTTGGTTATAGGTATATTTTAATCCATCAATTTTAGCATACACTCAAATGTGCACTTGAATTTTCAAATGCGCACTTGAATTTTAAATTTAACGTTAAATTCAATTTTGACAAGTGCATAATGCACACTTGAATTTCAAATTTAATATTAAATTCAATTTTGATTTTTTCAATTAGAATAATATTGAGATATTGTTGATTACTATTTAGGTTATTGATAATCACTGTTTGGGGTATTGTTGATTACTGCTTGAGGTATTGTTGATTATTGTTTGTTTGTTGATTACTGTTTGAGATATTGTTAATTATTGATTGAAGTATTACTAATTCAAAATACATAGTATACACCGAATTGTGTATTTTTCACACTTTATAATTTATTAAGATGCATAGTGATAGTATGCACTTAGTGCACACTAAGCAGCTAGAACTACTATTTTAGTCGATTTTTCCATATTGACTTAATGATCCCATCCCTAAATAATGATCTAATCCCAGTGTCGGTAGTTGGGTTATTTCTTGCTAATGATGCTTTAGATTAAATGAAGGGATGTTCTTGCTAATTATGCAAAGTCTCAAGCCCCGTGTATGGATATATTAGATCCGTTTTCAATTAAAATAGGGTCACATTATTTAATATTACATTTTAGTTATATCAATTTATATAATTTAATTAGAGCTAGTGTCATGTTTAAGTCAAAATTTAATTTCACGTTTTATCAATGTGTTAAATTACGCATGGTGAAACTGATCATGAATTGGAGGCTGATTCATTAGTTTCTTATTTGGAATGATTTTACATTTGTTATTTGGTTGGATAATTGAGCATGAAGTCCATTTCGTAAGATGATCTCATGTAAAAAATCATTTTCAAATAAAATATGATATTGAAATACAGTAGTGCATGGGAAAATTGTAATTGGCAAAATTGACAAAATAGATTCGAAAATTTTAATATGTATTCTTCCAGTGAGTATTAACCATTGGATCGTTGATCAACTTTTTTCAATTTGTCTCATGGGTTGTCAATGTGGAAAAATGAATATAAAGTGCTTGAAAACATTTAAATTTGTCTTTTTCTTACATATCTTTTTTGAATAGGTAAATATCTTCATTCTCGTGTCGGCAAGAAATTTATTCGAGAGTTCTGTAATAAATTACAAAACAACAAACATTAAAAATATGGTATAGATAAGGTAAATGTATCATTTCATTTAAGAGAAAATACATTGCAAGTCAATCTCACCTTATAACCTAATTTACTTGAATTTTATGTATTTTTTAAAGGAGTTTATGCATATTTTTTAACAATATAAGTTTAATTAAAAGATATTAATTTAATAGTAATATTGTATGATGAAAATAACTAATATCTTTTTAGATTGTATAATAAAATTGGTTTACAAGAAACTTACACTATATAAATGACATATTTTCGGGCAAGAATATGTCTTAAGGGCAAAGTATTATGTGGACTCTGCACAATATAACACTGATGCTGTTATTTGAAAATCTCTCATATTGTTGGTATAAGAAACTAATACTATTAATGTACATACTAATATTATTGCTTATGGTAGATGGTGCACAAGGTGTGCATAATACCTTCTCTGTCATAGGGGATATTAAATATACACTTTCTACTGTATATTGAGTTGATCTTACGTGAACTAGTTTCACCGTGAAATTGATTTACAACTAATATCTTTTAATGAAATAATTAAAATCATTCAAAACTAATACATTATTATAAAAACAATTAATATTATTTAATGAAGTAACTAATACTCTCAAAACTAATTTTATGGTAAAATTGGTTCACACAAGAATTTGCCAATAATTTTAAAGGGGTGCTTGGTTGAGGGGTTTGGGGACTAAATTATGTGAATCAAAGTTATAGTGTGTGTTTGGTATTAACACTACTATGACTTTGATTCCCACAAAATAAGGAATCCCCATACCTTAATAAATTTGGAGGTATGGGTATCATTCCACACCTTTTCCATACCCATTCCATTTCCATTCCTTATTTTTTTTACCAAGCACATTCAGCTCCTGATACAATTATTGATATGACAGAGTGATTTAAGCATCCTTTTTATAAACTATGCAATATTTTTAGGGATGGCTCTGTGGTGGGGCGGGAAGGGCGACCACCCTAGGGCCCCTAGGTTTGGGGACCTACTAATATATATGTACATGTATATATATACACCTAAAAATATATTTGAACAATTGCAAATTTATGAAAATATTTTTTGGTTTTTTTTTTATTCAAATAAATTGAAATGTTTGGATGATAATAGTTTTAAAAAATGTCATAAAAATCACAAAAATACTTTAAAGCATGACAACTCTTTAAATATTGATTCAAATAATTTAATTCTTGAACTAAAAGTGTTATAAGTGCCTTTATTAGCAGAAAAAATAAATAAAGATGGAACTTGAAGTTTTTGAGTTTGTAAATATTTTGGGTTGTTATCATAATGTGTTGGTTGCCTATAGAATATACTATTGACTATTTTTGTAACGATGACATTTTTGTTAAAAGAATCTTCTCTAAGTTAAAATTATTAAAAATATACCTACAATCAACTATGTCACAAAAAAAGTTAAATGAATTAACAATTTTATATATCGTGAAAGATAGGTTGAAACAAATTAACCATATAATGATGATATTAATGAGAGTTGCTTTACAAAATACTAAAAGATAACATTTTAAATGATTTATGTTTATACTTTATTTTGTTTCTTATACGTATATATAGCTAATTTTGTTTTGTGTTTTTTTAAAAGAGATCCTTATTTTTTGTTTGCCCCAGATCTAAAGAATATCAGGACCGACCCTGTATTTATCTTGTTAAATTGAGAGAATCATTCTATATCGACAATGACAGAGGGTCCACTAATCATATTTCAATAAGCTAAAAAGTAATACTCTCCATTTCTTAATAAATATCACTTTAGTTATTTTCAAAAAATAAATAAAAATCTTAAAAATCAGAAATATTATTCTTAGTTAATTTTCTTAGTTAAAAGAATTTTTAATTTTTTTTAGAGATATTTAAATGTGGAAAATTAAGAACCAGGGTGGAAATAGCTATAATAATAAGTAATTTGAAACAAAATTTAGAATTTAAAAGGATATTTATTAAGAAACGGTGAAAATACAGTATATCTATCAATGATAACGAACTTATCTCCTGATGTATATATGTTAATAAAATAAATTGTGAAGTTGAAGAGTAGGCTTCGAGTCAAAGGTAAGTTTATCTACTAGCTAAATTCATCCATGCATATTAATATTTTACAAGCTAATATGATATAATTAAACTAAATTGAAGCTTGATCTCACTCAATATATTCAGCAAAATCGTCTTATGTTAGACGAAGTGGTGGTAGAAATTTACACGAGAAATTATATTGTAAATTTGTCCGGTACCTAAAAGTGGTAGAGATAGATAACCACGCTCAAAAATAAATTAGTGTTATCATGCAATTATTAAGACACTAGTGGACAAGATATATTGTAGCCAAAAGAATCACATGCACTTGACACCGCACATTGATACTATGGGAAACCAAGATAGATTCTCACCATCACTTCCTTCTTATAGCACAAGTAAACAGCCTTAATTTATTTTCGGTAAAAAATTAATATTCTTTAATAAAAATAATTAATACTCTTCAATAAAAATAATTAATATTTTTTAGTGGAAACAACTAATATTCTGCATTGATTCATATATGAATCATTTTCACTCTATACTTTGTCTTCTTTAAAATATATTAAAAAATTGTTTAAAGAAAAAAAAACCCATAATGCATCATCAATGGACTCAAACATTACAATACAACTCTCTAATTTAAATAAGAGTTCACAACAACTTTTTTTAGTATCACTGTTATCTATATATATACTTATCATTGTTATACATATTCGCTATTATTATTTAAAAAATATTTTTATTTTTTAAATAGAGATAGTATGTAACAACAATAATATACATATATATATTTATAATAGTGATATTTGAAAAGATCAAATTTACCCATATCGTCTTCAAAGTAATGGAGATTGGAAAAGTGCTTTTATGCTTATATTATAATAGTGATATTTGAAAAGATCAAATTTACCCATATCGTCTTCAAAGTAATGGAGATTGGAAAAGTGCTTTTATGCTTATATTGGAAAAAAGAGAGGGTATAGTAGTAAATAACTTGCCTTCCACATGCTGTTAATGCCCCGGCCATACCAAATACAAGAATTGATATGAATTTGAATTTATCTGCAAAGCAAGTTATAATGATTGATACATTCTATTCAAAAATTCATTTCAATATAAACTATCATATGTATGTGTGTATAATATATATCATTCCATTTTCATACACTACAAAAAAGACGGGGTTTAACGACGGAAAATTTGCGACGGCCAACTATCCGTCGCAAATTTCGTGTATTTGCGATGGATTTTGGTTAGCCATCGGAAAAAATGACAATTTGCGACGGTTTTGTAAAGTCGTCGCAAAAATTAGTGTTTTGCGACGGGTATGTCGCCGCAAAGTCAAAGTTGAAATTTGCGACGATCATTTCCGTCGCAAATCCGACCTGTTTAAAAGTGGTCGTTCGGGAAACAACCCATTTGACTGAATTACGACGGAAAAGGTCGTCGCAATTTTTAACTTCGATTTTGCGATGGAAACATCCGTCGCAAATCTAACCTGTTTTTGCGCTTTTTTCGAGAAACGGTGCGTTGACTGGTTTGCGACGGACTTGCCGTTGCAAATCTGACCCGGTTTTGCGTGACTTTTCGGGAAACATCGCGTTTGACCGATTTGCGACGGAATGTCCGTCGCAAAATTTTAATTTTCAAATTTGCGACGGACAAGCCGTCGCAAATTCACAAAAACGACGCCATTTTGGCGTTTGACTGGCACAATTTGCGACTGTCCGTCGCAGATTTTTCCCCCTATATAAGCAGACCGCCGATGCAGACGGAGAAAGAGAGAGAAGAAGAAGAAGAAGAAGAAGAAGAAGAAGAAGAAGAAGTCGGGTGCCATCGCTGTAGAGCCAATCCGTCCCCACCGAGTGCTCGTTTCGTCATCTTCTACAAATAAACCGTAAGTTTTCTTCATTTTTACCGTTTAAAAATTAATTTTAAAGCATGTTTAGAATTTGTTAAGTTTAGAATTGATTTTAGTTGAATTGTTTGAATTATATTAGTTGTTTGATTTTAGTTTAATAATTTTTAATAATATTAGTTGATTGATTTTAATTTAGTTGACTGATTTTAATTTAGTTGATCGAATTTAGTTGAGTAGCTAGTTTGAATTATATTAGTTGTTTGATTTTAGTTTAATGATTTTAAATAATATTAGTTGATTGATTTTTGTTTAGTTGATTGAATTTAGTTGAGTAGTTTGAATTATATTAGTTGTTTGATTTTAGTTTAATAATTTTTAATAATATTATTTGATTGATTTTTGTTTAGTTGATCGAATTTAGTTGAGTAGTTTGAATTATATTAGTTGCTTGATTTAAGTTTATTAATTTCAAATAATATTAGTTGATTGATTTTTGTTTAGTTGATCAAATTTAGTTGAGTAGTTTGGATTATATTAGTTGCTTGATTTTAGTTTAATAATTTTAAATAATATTAGTTGATTGATTTTAGTTTAGTTGAGTAGTTTGAATTATATTAGTCGTTTGATTTTAGTTTAGTGGAATTGAATAATATTATAAGTTGATCGAATTTAGTTGAGTAGTTTGAGTTATATTAGTTGTTTGATTTTAGTTTAGTATTTTAAATAATATTAGTTGATTTATTTTAGTTGAGTGGTTTGAATAATATTATAAGTTGATTGATTTTAGTTGAGTAGTTTGAATAATATTAGTTGTTTGATTTTAGTTTAGTTATGTTAAATAATATTAGTTGATTTATTTTAGTTTAGTGGTTTGAATAATATTATATGTTGATTGATTTTAGTTGAGTAGTTTGAATAATATTAGTTGTTTGATTTTAGTTTAGTAATATTAGTTGATTTATTTTAGTTTAATTTAGGATAGTGGTTTGAATAATATTATATTTAGAATATTATGTTATGAGTATTTCATTGATTTTAATTTAATATTTCGAATAATATTATAAGTATTTCGAATAATATTCGTGAATTTTGTTATAGATGAGCGGACAAGGCAGTGGCAGTCAGCAGCCTCCGAGGGATGAGGAGACGATTCGAGGAGGGCGGGGAGGGAGGAGACGACGGGCCTCACTGAGACCCGTGGTTCCACCTAATTTCAGGCCGAGGTCTCTAGCAGAGACCTCTTCACAGCCTGGTGAGAGCTCCTCCTCCTCACAGCAGACTGCTGAGGGCTCATCCTCCTCCCGCCAGCATCCGGTTGTTCAAGCACGGATGTCTGTTCAGCCACATGGTTCAACTTAAGTTTTAATATTTTATACTCAATTTTTTTTATTAATTAAAACCTAATTATTTTACTAACTTTGAAGTTTTAATTTTACAATTGGATTCCGGGTCATGAGGCTAGTAATCCGGTTTCCAAGTCCATCATTCGCGGTGGATTCGCCCACCGCTTACAGTTGGGGGCTAGTGTCCGATGCAAGAAAACGGACATACTTCGAAGAGTTTAAGGTATTAATTTAATTTATTAAGTCACCATTTATTAATATAAAATAAATAAACAAATATTTACATTTAAATTGTAATTGCAGAAAGAATGTGCCTGGGCACCGGAGCACGATGACCAGATGTGGAAGAATTTCGAAAAATATGCGATCGAAAGATACATAGACGTCCTTTATAGAATGAGGGACGGGTGGTACAAGCAGGAAAAAGCCACCGACATGGGGACTGACAGTGAAAAGAGGTCGATTTGGGACCAATTCCTCCAGTACTGAGATTCCTCTAAATTCAAAGAAAAGTCGGAGAAAAACAAGGTAAATCGGCGTAGTGACCTTGATGGAGAAGGGATGGCGAGACATCGGGCCAGTTCTCGGTCCATTTATGAGCACGGGTTGAGATTTGTAAGTTTCGTCTTTAATTTTGTAGTTTTTGAATTTTTATTATTTTTTCCTAATTTTTATGAGTGATATTAATTTTTACTATCTTTTTTTCTAATTAGGCGGTGGAGCAAGGACGCGATGTTGGGAAAATAGGGGTGCCCAGAATCTATTTGGAATGAAATTTAAATACGAATTTAAATACAATTATTACTAGCATGAATTAATCCTAATTAATTCAAATAATAATTTCAACAACAATTTTATCATCATGCATGTTGAATTAATTCACATAAAATCTATGGCGGAATAAACTAAGAAGTTATGTGATTTACGTACCTCTCATAGAATTGACCTTTGAATAAAACGGGACAAATACAAACGCGCTTTATCAACCCAAAAGTCTTCTCAAGTATTTCCCTTCCGCCTTACTCGATCACCGGTGGAAAGTGCTTTCAAGTAATTTAAATAACTAATGAAAAAGAAAAATATATGCGCTCTTGATTTTTCCAACACATGGAATTATGTACTTGGGAATGAAAAAATCATCCCCTATTTATAATATGGAGGTGGCCGAAATTTACACATATTTTGGGCTTGGAGAAAATCTTTTCTTAGTCTCTAAGAAATCTTGGATATATCTCATATATTCTTTTCTCCAAAATAAAATATTCCAAAAAAATCTCACCCTCCTAATTAACTTGTAATTTTTGAAAATTATAGGAGTGAATCCAAGATTTAGATCTTCTTGAACATATGAGATAATCTCGTATTCCAAGAATACTTATCTTCCATAATATCTTTCCAAGAAAATCAACAAAATCTTTTCTCTCCTAATAAACTAAATTTTCGAAATTACTCTTGAAAAATCAGCATTATATTTTCTTTTTATTTTAATCACCTTATCATTATTGGGCTAGTTAATGGGCTACTTGAGGGGCCTTAAGGAGAATTAAGATTAGACCTCCAATGGACTTCTGAATTTCAATATTGAGCCTCAATATAATTCAACCCATTAATATTAATTAGTACCACTAATAAATTAATATTGCACAATCCATCTTAATCCATATTACGATGATATGGGCTCCCAGTTATTATTTCCCGCATTTAAGATTATCAAGTTCATTAATTAATTAAGCTTTTGAATAGCTCTAAATTAATTAATATATTTCACCTTGGAGTAAAGACAACTCAACATTATTATCCGTACCGAAGAAACTGATTCTTCACTTGCAAGATTTGGTACGATAAAATTTCTGAGCCCACCAAGGGGACTAATCACACGAGTCGTACTCGCACGCGTTTCTCCGTATTAAATCTTAGCAACCGTCGTATGATTAATATTACTGTCCAAAACACAAAGTTCAAAGTCACGATGATTCTCACCCAACATGAATCAAAGCAGTAACCATTAAGCACACACGGTCCTATTTAAGTGACGGAGATTAAGAAATCAATAACCACTGAGGTCTAATTCTTCACATTTCAGAACAGAAGAATTTATCCTCGCTGTAGGTCCTCTTCAACACATACTAAATGTGCTAGTGCAATCTCTTGGTCAAGACAAGCCAATCTGAGATATACACATCGACCTTTCGCGGCGGATTGTTCAATTCCACCTGGGTCGTGAATTTGTACGTTTAATTACAAGGAAACCGTTAATGTGATCTTCCGTGATCGGGTATCATCACATTAACTACAATGTAACATGTACTATTTATAATGAACTGGTTGCAATAAATATTCAACATTCAATTATATCTAAAGCAAATGTGATAAAAGATTTATTCTCATAAATAAATGTTTAATACATGAGTTATACAAAGTAAAAGCATACTTTCACGTATAACTCCAACAATCTCCCACTTATACTTAAACTCTGCTTTTTAGTATACATCATGCATGTCTTAGTGTAGTAGCTCTACGTGACATCTCATGTCAACCTACACTAACCTAATAATTCCTCCCACTTATACTTAAAGCAGATTGGCAATAGTCTTGACTCCTATTCCATCCACATGTCTCTCGAATGTACTCTGAGGCAAACCCTTTGTGAATGGATCCGCTAGGTTGTCACCCGACGCTATCTTTGCCACCTCTATATCTCCTCCCTTAACGATTTCTCGTATAAGATGATATTTTCTTTCTATGTGTTTGCTGGCCTTGTGGGCTCTCGGTTCCTTTGAATTTGCAACTGCTCCGGCATTGTCACAATAAACAGTTATCATGTCGGGCAAATTCGGAAAAACGTCCAAGTCCACTAAGAAGTTCTTGAGCCAAACTGCCTCTTTCGCTGCTTCACAAGCAGCTACATACTCGGCTTCCATGGTCGAATCGGCGATGCATTTATGCTTAACGCTTCTCCATGAAATGACTCCTCCCCTCATGCAAAACACACTACCCGAGGTTGACTTTCTTGAGTCTATGTCTGATTGGAAATCCGAGTCCGTATATCCCACGGGGATAAGACTATCTGACTGGTAAATCAGCATCCGCTCATGAGTTCTTTTCAGATACCTCAAGATGCACTTTACGACAGTCCAATGGTCTTTCCCGGGATTACTTTGATATCTTGCCACCATGCCCACGGCAAAGCAGATATCCGGTCTCGTACACAGCATTGCATACATAAGGCTTCCTACGGCCGAAGCGTACGGAACACCTTTCATGTCATCTATCTCCGCTTGCGTCTTAGGGCTCGTTTCTTTCGATAGATGAGTTATGTGCCTAAAAAGTACAAAACCTTTCTTGGAATCTTGCATGCTGAAACGCTTCAAAACATTGTCAATGTATAAAGCTTGCGATAAGCCCAACATCCTCTTCTTGCGATCGCGAGTGATCTTGATCCCAAGGATGTGACCGGCTTCCCCTAAGTCCTTCATATCAAATTGTTTTGACAGCCATACCTTTACGTCTGACAATACCTTTATATTGTTTCCAATGAGCAGAATATTGTCTACGTATAATACTAAGAATACCACCTCAGTTCCGTCACGCTTCTTATACATACAACTTTCGAACTCGTTTTGATCAAACTCATAAGACTTAATCACTTGATCAAAACACTGGTTCCAAGTACGCGATGCTTGCTTAAGTCCATAAATGGATCTCTTAAGCTTGCACACGAGTTGCCCTTGGCCTTTTTCAACGAAACCTTTGGGATGTTGCATATAGATATCTATCCCGTCAAGACTTCCGTTAAGGAAAGCTGTCTTGACATCCATTTTCTAGATCTCATAATCTAGGTGCGCAGCGATCGACAAGAGAATACAGATGGACTTAAGCATAGCTACAGGCGAAAAGGTCTCCTCATAATCGATTCCTTCTTTTTTAGTATACCCTTTGGTCACTTGCTTTGCTTTGAAGGTCTCAACCCTTCCGTCCGGTCCTCTTTTTCTCTTGTACACCCACTTGCATCCAATGGGTTCTACCCCATTAGGTGTATCGACCAACTCCCACACTTGATTATGATCCATCGAACCCATCTCGACTTCCATTGTTGTTTGCCACGACTCCGCGTCTTTATCTTGGATTGCCTCGTCGTATGTCCATGGGTCTGATTCATCGCCGGGAATCAAATCCGAAGATTCTCCTATTCCCATGAATCTCTCGGGCTGCCAAGCAATCCTCCCACTGCGATGGGGTTCCGGTTGTGAAGGTGTGACGTGTGGTATATCATCTTGTATACTTGGTATCGAGGTTTGCCCTCTCAATTCTTCTAAGGTAATTTCACTTTTAGGCTTCCGATTGTTCATATAGTCTTCCTCCAAGAATTTAAAGTGTGTACTGATCACAGTCTTTTGATCCTTGGGACTATAGAACATAAACCCTTTCGTTCCCGCAGGGTATCCTATAAACAGCCTTAATTCCGAACGTGGATCCAACTTACCGGCTTCCTTATCTAGCACGTATGCCAGGAAACCCCAAATCCACAAATGTCTTAGACTGGGCTTGCGCCCGGTCAACAATTCCATTGGGGTTTTAGGAACCGATTTGGATGGCACCAAGTTTAGAATGTAAGGCGTCGTTTCCAAGGCGTTACCCCAAAACGACTTGGGTAAATCCGAATAAGTCATCATGGATCTGACCTTCTCTAAAAGAGTGGTTTCTTCATTCCGCCACACCGTTCTGTTGAGGGGTTCCCGGTGCGGTTAACTGGGATACGATCCCTTCGTTCGATAAGTAGTTCAAGAATTCATCGCTGAGGTGTTCGCCTCCACGATCTGATCGTAGAAACTTGATACTCTTTTCCCTATGTTTCTCGGTTTCGGCCTTAAACTCCTTGAACTTATCAAAAGTTTCAGACTTATGCCTCATAAGGTAAATGTACCTATATCTCGAGTAATCGTCAATGAAGGTGACAAAATACTCATACCTCATTCTCGCTTTGATCGTCATTGGACCACACACATCAGTATGAACGAGTTCTAACACTTCCGTGGCTCTATTCCCCTTGGCTCCAAATGCCCTCTTGGTCATTTTACCCTCTAAACAGTATTCACAAGTTGGAAACGACTCGACTTAGAATGATTCCAAGGATCCATCTTTCACCAATCTTTCTATCCGCTTTAGATTAATATGACCTAGTCTAAGATGCCATAGAAGTGTTTCATTCATCTCCGAAGAACGCTTTCTTTTATTACTCAAAATGATCGACGTATTATTAGATTCATTATTTGAGTGGTGTGCACACTTAATCGTATAGAGATTTTTTTACCAACGTTCCATGGCAGATAATATCTTTCTTAAAAGAAACAGTAACAACTTTATTAAAAGTAACTGAATATCCATAAAAAAACAACTTAGAAACTGAAATTAAATTCTTCCTAAAGTTCGGAACGTATAAAACATCTCTTAAAATTAAAACTATATCTTCAAAAGATAGGTGCACGACTCCCACTGCTTCGACTGCCACTCTCATAGCATCACCCAAAGTGACGAGGATCTCATTCTTGCTAAGTCACCGGGTTAGCTGGAACCCCTGAAGAGTGAAACAGATATGATCAGTTGCCCCGATATCCACTACCCAAATGTGGGTAGCATACGCCGCAACATAAGTTTCAACGACTAAAGCATGAGACTTACCTTTCTTTACCGCCTTCTTAGGCTTAGAACAGGTTGACCTCCAATGTCCCTTCTCACCACAATTGAAGCACTTACCCTTAGCAGCTTTCTTTCCACCTCCTTCGCCCTTCGCCTTAGGTTTCACAACGGTTGGATTTGTTTGGGTCTGACCTTTCGTCCTCTTTCTCTGCTTTCCTCCCTTGGGACCCGAAGAGGTAGACGGACCGTTTGCCACCATAGCCACAGTTTGATGTTCCATTATAGTCTCCGCCGATACCAAAGCTTGCAAGAGCTCGGACAAACTATTTGCCCGTTCATTAATTTGATAGTTCAATTGAAACTGCTCAAAGCTCTTCGGAAGAGAATGGAGAACGAAATCAACCTTAGTAGGGAGATCAAATTCCGCACCAAGTACTTCCAACTTGTTGAGATAACCCATCATCTCGATAACGTGATCCCTTACGGGCGTACTTTCCACTATTTTCAACGAAAGCATCTTTCGCATGGTTATTTGCCTAGCTGTACGGTTCTGATGTTTAAACATCGCTTCAAGATTGAGCATTATCTCAGAGGCGGTCTCCATGTGTTGGTGTTGGTGTTGCAACAAATCTGACATTGAAGCCAGAATAGTACACCTAGCCATCTCATCGGAGTCTAACCAACTCTTATGTTATTTCTTGACCTACTTGCTCGCATCTTCTGCAGGCTCTTGGGGCTTAGGAGTAGTAAGTACCCATTTGTAGTGTTGAGCGGTTAGGACAATATCAAGATTACGTTTCCAATCAACATAATTCTCACCGACAAGTTTGTTATCTTTAAGTATACTAAACAGTGGATTAAAAGGTTGCGACATGATGAACTGATAATAAAACATACATTCATATCAATATCTAGAAAAATATAAAATTATCACATAATTCGATCACATCAATTATATTGAAACCTTAAAAAGATATAATCATGCATCGGCCAACATCTCGAAACAATTTAAATGCGCCACGAGGGGTTGTCTATACATTTAAACACATTCAAGCGGATCACAAACTTAAAAGTTACAAATCCTTAATTCAAAATTAATAGTTGGCTCCCACTTTGACCACATAAAAATTGACAGGGACTCCGAGGGGAGTAACTTAATATCAATTTCTTATGCCTAAGTAATAACCATAATTAAATAC
The DNA here is from genome assembly GCA_947034835.1 of Ballota nigra. NCBI lineage: Eukaryota > Viridiplantae > Streptophyta > Magnoliopsida > Lamiales > Lamiaceae > Ballota > Ballota nigra. The sequence goes on along the minus strand of OX344723.1, from coordinate 40,822,085 downwards.
AGGATTATTATTTCGCTTTGAGCAAGCCACTCGTGGTAAGGGTCAATACCGCCACTAGTAATAATCCATAATCATCCTTTCAGAATTTATTCATGTGAAATCCGTCATTTTGGCCGATCCGAGGGGGAAATGTATTCCAAAAGAACTTCACAAATAAATAAATTATGGAGGCCAAATTAATCCAATTTTAATATCCGGAAAGAAATTGCGATTAAATAAACATACTTAGTAATTTTCGAAAGTAAGGTTTTTCTTGGACAATAAAATTCATGCAAACACATATTAACAAATAATAATAAGTGCACGAAATAAAACATCCATCAAAACAAAATTAAACACATTGGAGCACTCAAATCCAATTGTCACGGTTTAATTTTTTTTCACGTCTTGATGCGAAATATAGTCCTTGTTGCTTTCCGTCGTTCGTCTCGACACGCTCCCACTCGAACAACAACACTTCATCAAAAATAACTTTGTTTGGGGTTCGGGGCGACATTTAAAATCATACAAAAAATCGAGAATTGAAAAAAAATTCACGGCCTGAGATACGGCGCACGTCGGCCCACGGAGTGGGTCGCGCGCCTCTCGGCATGACTTTCGAGCAGCGGCCGCCGAGCACCGGCGCTTAGCGCGCGTGCTCGCGCCTTGGCTCGCCCGTCGTGCACGGGCCGTGCGCCTCGCGCACTCCGTGCACCGGGTTTTCATCGTTCGTTCTCGTTTTTCACCCCATGCATTATTTTACGTCCATGCATGCGCCACGCATACATGCGTCATCCGGGTACGCCGTCTTTAATTCTTCGTTCTTCGTCTTGATCCGGTTACAATTTATTTACAAAAAATAAATACTAGATCTAGGCTAGTCTATTACAATGATCAAATCAAAATAAAAACAACTAATCTACTCGTGGATTTTTTCACGAGAAAAATGAATTCGAACGAATCGAATTAAAAACAATTAATTCATACGCATGAAAAAAATAAACATTAAAACCATGACAATTGAATACCTGCAAAAAAGATCTAGCAATTCTACTATCCAATTTCAATTTAATGTCTTAACAATTTAAATTCCAATTTAAAGATCAGAGCCCGAAACCATGGTTCTGATACCAGTTGTTGGGAAAATAGGGGTGCCCGGAATCTATTCGGGATGAAATTTAAATACGAATTTAAATACAATTATTACTAGCATGAATTAATCCTAATTAATTCAAATAATAATTCCTACAACAATTTTATCATCATGCATGTTGAATTAATTCACATAAAATCTATGGCGGAATAAACTAAGAAGTTATGTGATTTACGTACCTCTCGTAGAATTGGTCTTTGAATAAAACGGGACAAACACAAACACGCTTTATCAACCAAAAAACCTTCTCAAGTATTTTTTTCTTTCGCCTTACTCGATCACCGGTGGGAAGTGCTTTCAAGTAATTTAAATAACTAAGGAAAAAGTAAAATATATATGCTCTTGATTTTTCCAACACATGAAATTATGTACTTGGTAATGAAAAAACCATCCCCTATTTATAATATGGAGGTGGCCGAAATTTACACATATTTTGGGCTTGGAGAAAATCTTTTCTTAGTCTCTAAGAAATCTTGGATATATCTCATATATTCTTTTCTCCAAAATAAAATATTTCACAAAATCTCACCCTCCTAATTAACTTGTAATTTTCGAAAATTATAGGAGTGAATCCAAGATTTGGATCTTCTTGAATATATGAGATAATCTTGTATTCCAAGAATACTTATCTTCCATAATATCTTTCCAAGAAAATCAACAAAATCTTTTCTCTCCTAATAAACTACATTTTCGAAATTACTCTTGAAAAATCAGCATTATATTTTCTTTTTATTTTAATCACCTTATCATTATTGGGCTACTTGAGGGGCCTTAAGGAGAATTAAGATTAGACTTCCAATGGACTTTTGAATTTCAATATTGAGCCCCAATATAATTCAACCCATTAATATTAATTAGTACCACTAATAAATTAATATTGCACTATCCATTTTAATCCATATTACGATGATATGGGCTCCCGGTTATTATTTCTCGCGTTTAAGATTATCAAGTCCATTAATTAATTAAGCTTCTGAACAGCTCTAAATTAATTAATATATTTCACCTTGGAGTAAAAACAGCTCAACATTATTATCCGTACCGAAGAAATTGATTCTTCACTTGCAAGATTTGGTACGATAAAACTTCTGAGCCCACCAAGGGGACTAATCACACAAGCCGTACTCACACGCGTTTCTCCGTATTAAATCTCAGCAACCGTCGTATGACTAATATTACTTCCCAAAACATAAAGTTTAAAGTCACGATGATTCTCACCCAACATGAATCAAAGTAGCAACCATTAAGCACACACGGTCCTATTTAAGTGATGGAGATTAAGAAATCAATAACCACTAAGGTCTAATTCTTCACATTTCAGAACAGAAGAATTTATCCTCGCTGTAGATCCTCTTCAACACATACTAAATGTGCTAGTGCAATCTCTTGGTCAAGACAAGCCAATCTGAGATATACACATCGACCTTTCGCGGCGGATTGTTCAATTCCACCTGGGTCGTGAATTTGTACGTTTAGTTACAAGGAAACCGTTAATGTGATCTTCCGTGATCGGGTATCACCACATTAACTACAATGTAACATGTACTATTTATAATGAACTGGTTGCAATAAATATTCAACATTCAATTATATCTAAAGCAAATGTGATAAAAGATTTATTCTCATAAATAAGTGTTTAATACATGAGTTATACAAAGTAAAATCATACTTTCACGTATAAGTTCAACACGCGGGCCCTCTCATTTTGAGAGATTGCAGCTCGCCCACCCACTCGTCGAGGAGACTGGGAATTCTATCTACGGCCGTACCACCGAGATCCACGTAAGTATTATTTTAATATTAATAGTATTATTTCAATTTTTAATATTAAAAATATTATTTTATATTTTTTGTTCAATTTACTTAATTTTTTGTATAATTAATTTGCAGAGAAAGATGCTCGAGGACCTTGCCTCTCAGCCTCAGCCTGAGGAAATGGCAGAGGGATCGAGGTCGATGCCTCCCACACAGCCTTCTGTTGACGTTCAAAATGAATTGTACTTCAAGAACGTCAAGGCTAAAAAGGGTGGTTCGCTGGATTGGGCAACTTCGGAAAGAACTTTTTCTGACCTCGTGGCTCGGGCTCATCCTCCTCTCAGTCTTCCATCGACTCTCATCCCAGTGAGGTCGAGAGGCAGCTTTCCACGGTGGTGGAGCAGATGCAGAACATGCAAAGGCAGCAGCGAGAGAAGGAAGAGTATGAGAGGCATCAGCGAGAGGCGCACGACAAGTATACAGCCGAGATGCAGCAGTATACAGCCGCCATGCAGGAGTGTTGGCGGTTGTTCGCCTCTGAAGTGCCACGAGCGCACATGCTGCCGCCACCGATGCCGCCGACCTAGCCGCCGATGCAGCCGATGCCGCCGACCCAGCCGATGTCGTCGATGCCCCCCGTGCAGCAGCCGATTGTTAACCTGGGCGAGGATGAGGAGGAAGAGGAAGTCGGATTTAATTCCGACGAGTAGAAAGTTTTGAATTTTAATAAATGTGAAGTACACTTTTTTTAGTTTGAATTGATGTTACTTTTATTTAATTTTTTGTGAAGTACAATTTATTTACTTTTAGTTCGAAATAAATAATTTTACCAAAATAATAAAAATTAAATGGCCACAACATTTATAAAAACAAGTGAGAAACGAAAATGAATTAATTTGGTGAATTATGAAAAAAAAAAGAGTCAATTTGGATATATATACAATTAATTGTGTACAAATGAACGAATTAAAAATTACGCGTTGTCGAAATAAATAATTTTACAAAATAAAAAAATAGTTGGGCACAACATTTATAAAAACAAATGAAAAACGAAAATGAATTAATTTGGTGAATTATGAAAAATAATGAATCAATTTGGATACATATGTACAAATGAACGAATTATAAAATTACGCGTTGTCGAAATAAATAATTTTACAAAATAAAAAAATAGTTGGGCACAACATTTATAAAAACAAGTGAAAAACGAAAATGAATTAATTTGGTGAATTATAGAAAAAAAAGAGTCAATTTGGATACATATACAATTAATTGCGTAAAAATGAACGAATTATAAATTTAAGCGGAAGTCGAAATAAATAATTTAACCAAGAAAAAAATGGCCACAACATTTATAAAAACAAGTGAGAAACGAAAATGAATTTTGGTGAATTATAGAAAAAAATTGAGTCAATTTGGATACATATACAATTAATTGCGTACAATTGAAGGAATTATAAAATTATGCATTGTCGAAATAAATAATTTTACAAAATAAAAAAAAAATAGTTGGGCAAAATATTTTTATAAATAAGTTAGATACGAAAAGAAATTAATTTGGTGAATTATAAAAAAATGACTTAATTTGAATACATATACAATAAATTGCGTAAAAATGAACGAAAGTAGCATGTGCCCGAGTGACGCGCGCCCCCTCCACATGCACGAGAGGTCGCGCGTTCTATTCCTTTGAGCGCAAATTTAGATTAATTGTTCAAGGCCTAATAAGACTAGTATAGAAAGTGGGCCGCCTATAATAAGCTATGGGCCGGTGGCCCAGTGGTCCGCGCTCGCCCCAGGTGCCCGGGCTCGAACCACACGAGCCATTTTTTTTTGTATAGGCTCGGTATTTGCGACGGCCAAATTCCGCCGTAAATTTTTAATTTGCGACGGAAAAATGTCTGTCGCAAATAATAATCGAAAAAAAATAAACAAAAACCTTAATAAATATTTACGACGGACTAATTCCGTCGCAAATATTGTTGACCCAATCGGGTTTGACCCGAATAATTTGCGACGGGATATTGTCCGTCACAAATTTTGAGCGACACGGTCGGGTCTGACCCGCCAATGTTGCGACGGTTTTATCCGTCGTTAAATTGCGACGGACGGCAAAAATTCATCGCAAAAATTAGCTACGGCTGTTTTAGGAACGGACACGTGTTCGTTTCAAAATCCGTCGCAAAACACTATTTGCGACGAATTTTCCGTCGCAAATTCCATCGTTAAACAGTATTTTTTTTTTGGTAGCGATACAAGGGTGAACTTAAGACATAAGCAATACCAAATTCTATAAATATCACGCGCGACTTAAAATTTCTCTATCAATATTATCTCTTCGAGTCACTACACACAGAGTACTTATCCAATATGGATAGTGTAATTTATAGCACAGAGAATAGTTTACCTTGTATGCACTATCATTGCGACTACGATTCTATCCTAAATTAATTAAATATTATAAATGTCTTCTCATCCATCCTGCAATAACATATGAATTTGTTACAACTTACAAATACATCCCACTATATATATATGTTTCTCCTTCCTAGTTATTTAAGAAATTGTATTTTTTTTAATTAATATGTGATTAACCACATGCTAACTTTTATATAAATGATGAGTTGTAAAGACTAAATGATAATAATTTAAAAAAATATTCATTTATTAATATTTTTAGTGTTAGTTTTTTACTTTTTAATGGTATGAGAAATTTATTATGAAACGTTAAAAAAAATAAAAAGATGGAACATATAGTGGAACAAAGTAAATGATGAGTGGACGGTAGATATTGGTGCATGCATGGCCGTTGATATGATTCACACGCTGCCCTAATCGTTTGATACATGCATATAAATATGAATTACATATGATGTTATCCTTTGGATTCATTGCATTTGCACCCCAGAAGGATTAGGTCCTTGATGGTGACCACTTTTGTCGACTTTTAATATTTATTTATTTATCATTATTTTACGGACTGTGTACAATGATTAGGACATGATATACATAAGGGCCGGTTGTCCATACCCCATGCATATTTATGGCGTTGGGATGAAACTATGATTGGAATTAATATTATATGCTCTACACTGTTCTATTCCTGAACAATCTTTAAATTATCATAATGAATATACTCTTTATTAAAAGACGATTTGTACTTGGTTAATATTTTGTCCGGCGGATTATTTTTATTTTTATTAGGCTTTCTTGAGAACAATTGTTCTTTAGGCTTTAGGAATTTTTTTTTTTTTTTAGGATAATAATTTTCCGTTTTGTTAGAAGACAAATGAGCAAATTAATATACAATTCGACCGGACGAACTGGAAATTTTGGATCGACATATATGTTGCCAAATTTTATATCTAGAATTGCTGGTGTATTTTACATTGAAACATGAATTAAAGGCAATTTTTTATATTATACGGACACTACTATTAAAAGCTTTAAAGTATTAAATATTTTTTGATGAAAGGTATTAAAAATCTTATCAGAAGTATCAACGTCTAGGTCAGCGATATCATATTATATTGTTTATGAATATCAACAACAATTAACTTTTTACTTTTTAAATTATTCATATTTAGTATAAAAAATACGGTGATGTAATATTTATTAAGTTTAAAGTATCAAGTCCTAAAAGATATATTTAAGATATCAATTATTTGAAAAAAAAATAGTGTTTTATAAAATTGAAAAGTAGTACTCCCTCCGTCCTTTTTAACTTTCAGAGGTGGGGTGACACAAATTTTAAGAAAAATTGTTTTATTGATTTTTTAAACCAATGAATAAAGAAATTTTTGATATAAAGTAGGTATTGTGAGAGTGTTTTATTTCCTTATTTGGGGTGTGAAATTTATTGTGGGACGTTCTAAAAAGGAAAGCGTGAAAGTTATTAGGGGACAGGGTGAGTATCATTTTCAACGAACTCAACATAAAATTGACTTGGAGAAAATATTCCAGGAGACAAATCTATTAAGTGTAACCACATCGAAGAAGGTGATGTGTGGTGGCGGCCGGTGAAACAACTGTGTGCACGAGTCTGCGAACTGAGCAATGAAGAAAAGTAAGAATTTTTTTTTAGGCCGTAGCTTAGAGAGTTTAAATTAAAGAATATTTTGCAACTCATGTGCCATTTTAAACCCAAATTGAACTTAATTTAGGTTAGATTGTCATAGTATATATTTACAGATTTTAAAACATAATGTCCCACTTGTAAAATTATTATCCTTAAAATAGGGCCCAAAAAATAATTTTTTACCTTTTGGCAGGTTTTAGTGCTGCTTATGAGCTGAACTTCGTAATCGCCAAATTCAATTCAATCAAACTTTGAGTTTAATCCCTTCCCCCAAAAAAAAAAAAAAAAAAAAACTTGAGTTTTTAATTTGGGATCGAGCTGTAAACACGATAAAGGTAGGATTTAGTTTGACTCTATTACCTATTGTAATTAAATTATAGAGCTTAAGATTAAACTTGATTTAAATTAAGGCGAAAGCATGTCGTCGCCCTCCTCTTCAAGATTAATCAAACGAATTAAATATCTATACTAAACAATTTAATATGTTAAGAATAAGAAAAGTGAAAAACATATAGACTAGTAGGCTCACGAGTTTGATTCAATGAATTTAATTTTTTTTCTAATTAATAATATATTCAAGTAGCTCATTAGCTGATTTACTCAACCTAGCTACGGATTTGTATTTTTAATGATTGTCAAACTTGCCAGCAAATTCAGACCTTTCAATTGATTCTGGAAGTTTTGCAATTTGTCAACTTGTCATTTTTAGTGTCTTTAGAATATTATAAGTAAAACTCCAATATTGACAAACTCAAACGGTTTGTCAGCGTACGGTCAATATTTGTGTGGACAAAGTATTAGTTTGATAATAATAATTTTTGGGAAAATGGTTTTTTTCGTCCCATAACTTTACCTCATTTTGATTTTCGTCCTGCTGACCTTCAAATTTTGATTTTAGTCCTTTAACTTTACTTTATTTTGATTTTCGTCCTACTAACTTTCAAATTTTTATTTTAGTCTTGTAACTTTATCGCTTTTTTATTTTAGTCCTATAAGGGTTAGTAGGTTGTAGGACCAAAATCAAAAAATATATATAAGTTACAGGACGAAAATAAAAAATTGAAAGTCAACAGGACGAAAATTAGAAAGAGGTGAAGTTACAGGACTAAAATCAAAATTTGAAAGTTAGCAGGACGAAAATCAAAAAGTGATAAAGTTATAGGACAAAAAAAGTAATTTTCCCATAATTTTTAATGGAATACTTATTTTGAGTTGTATATAAAATAGATTTAAAACTTATTCATTTAAATTTTTTATGGAGTATTATGATGAAAGTGATATTAAGAAATTTGGTTTGTTTAATAAGAAAACAGGTCATGTTCAGAGTTAACGACAACAAGCGCATGGTTAATCTTAATTTTATAGGAAAACATTGAATATTATTAATTATTAATAAAGCGTTGTTGACAGAACTAGAAGCATAAATTAACTTGCCCACGGGATCCAATTAGGTATTTATATTATAAAAAAAAATCACATTAAATGAACTTTTATTAATTATAGTAATACTTAGTCTTTTTCTTTTACTTCAAGAGACTATCACTGACTCAGCTTGTAAGATCGTCTCAAATGAAAAAATATATATATCAATTAATAAAATATCGTATTTTGGTACATTATAACAAGTGAATATACATTAATCTGCCTTAAAATTACATTTTTCACGCTCTTAAATTTCAAATTTTAGTTTATTAAACCCCTTAAGGTTAATTTATTTCACTACCATAGATACTTAAACATGCATATACATTTAACGACATGTCAATTTTAAATTAGATTGAGTAATTTTTGCACACACCTATTATAAAACAATACTTCTACATTTTTCACACAATTTGACATGCTATGCGTGTAAAAATAATGAGATATTCATTTATAGGCGTAGAGATATTATTTGATAAGTGATAAAAAGCATTGCAAATTGCTAGAGAAAAATAATTAGTGATATGCAATTTTTTTTATTTTTTATTTGGAATGCAACTTTTGCATTCAATGAGTGTAGATGTAAGAGTACTATACGACGACTAGAGTTTATCTCAATATTATGATTTTTCAACTATTTGACCAGAAAAAAAAAAAAAAAAAAAACTCACATTTGAAAATATTAAAGACTTTGTTAATAACATTGGACTTTGAAAATTCAACTTTTGTCCTTATATTTTGTTGACTTTTAACTGCTTTAATATACTGCGAGTTCTTATTAAACTTAGGAAAATATTCCTTTTAAAATCCGGTAAGTTTGTCCATTTTCATTTTCAGGACATTTTATTTTTTTCGAAAGGAATTTCGCCTTCTTAACTTTAAGAATTCAACTTCTTAGTCCTTTGATCACTTACAGAAAGCAGTCGATTTTGAGCTGATGTGGAATTTTTATAATTCATTTATATATTGGTTAGTCGTTTGAGTAATAATATACTCCTTTGCTTCTTTTTTAAGTTTAACATTTTGCTAAAACATCATCCATTATAAATTTAATATTTTCTTTTTATGTTAAGATTTATCTATGAGAAGGTTTTGTGTGTGACAATCTCATGTCATGAGACGGTGGCACTACAAAAAAAACACTGTTTTCCGACGGAATTAGCGACGGAAAATCCGTCGCAAACAGTATTTTGCGACGAGATCTGCGACGGACACGTATCCGTACCTAAAACAGCCGTAGCAAATTTTTGCGACGGATTCGGCCATCCGTCGCAAATTAACGACGAAAAACTCCGTCGCAAAATCGGCGGGTCAGATCCGGCCGGGTCACACAGAATTTGCGACGGACAGTAGTCCGTCGCAAATTTTTCGGGTCAGACCCGATCGGGTCAACAACATTTGCGACGGCTAAATTCCGTCGCAAATGTTTTTATATATTTTTTATACTTTTTTGTGTTATAATTTGCGACGGGCTGTTTTCCGTCGCAAAATTCAATATTTGCGACGGAATATGTCCGTCGCAAATTACCGAGCCTATACAAAAAAAAAAGTGGCTCGCGTGGTTCGAGTCCGGGCACCCGAGGCGGCCGGGGCGGGCGCGGACCACTGGGCCAACCGGCTCATTCCTTATTATATGCAGCTCACTTTCTATATTAGTCTTATTAGGCCTGGAACAATTAATCCATTTTTTGCGTCCAAGGGAAATCAAACACGGGACCTTTTGTGCAAGAGGAGAGGGCGCGCGCCACTAGGGCACAAGCTACTTTCGTTTATTTTTTTGCAATTAATTGTATATGTATTCAAATTAAGTCATTTTTTTTATAATTCACCAAATTAATTTCTTTTCGTATCTAAGTTGTTTATTAAAATATTTTGCCCAACTATTTTTTTTATTTTGTAAAATTATTTATTTCGACTCCCGCTTAAATTTATAATTCGTTCATTTGTACGCAATTAATTGTATATGTATCCAAATTGACTCATTTTTTTTTCTACAATTCACCAAATTAATTCATTTTCGTTTCTAACTTGTTTTTATAAATATTGGGGCCATTTAATTTTTATTATTTCTGTAAAACTCCCGCTTAAATTTATAATTCGTTCATTTGTACGCAATTAATTGTATATGTATCCAAATTGACTCATTTTTTTTTTCTACAATTCACCAAATTAATTCATTTTCGTTTCTAACTTGTTTTTATAAATATTGGGGCCATTTAATTTTTATTATTTCTGTAAAACTATTTATTTCGACTCCCACTTAAATTTATAATTCGTTCATTTGTACGCAATTAATTGTGTATGTATCTAAATTGACTCATTTTTTTTCTACAATTCACCAAATTAATTCATTTTCGTTTCTAACTTGTTTTTATAAATATTGGGGCCATTTAATTTTTATTATTTCTGTAAATTTATTTATTTCGACTCCCACTTAAATTTATAATTCGTTCATTTGTACGCAATTAATTGTGTATGTATCTAAATTGACTCATTTTTTTTCTACAATTCACCAAATTAATTCATTTTCGTTTCTAACTTGTTTTTATAAATATTGGGGCCATTTAATTTTTATTATTTCTGTAAATTTATTTATTTCGACTCCCGCTTAAATTTATAATTCGTTCATTTGTACGCAATTAATTGTGTATGTATCTAAATTGACTCATTTTTTTTTCTACAATTCACCAAATTAATTCATTTTCGTTTCTAACTTGTTTTTATAAATATTGGGGCCATTTAATTTTTATTATTTCTGTAAATTTAATTATTTCGACTCCCGCTTAAATTTATAATTCGTTCATTTGTACGCAATTAATTGTGTATGTATCTAAATTGACTCATTTTTTTTTCTACAATTCACCAAATTAATTCATTTTCGTTTCTAACTTGTTTTTATAAATATTGGGGCCATTTAATTTTTATTATTTCTGTAAATTTATTTATTTCGACTCCCGCTTAAATTTATAATCCGTTCATTTGTACGCAATTAATTGTGTATGTATCCAAATTGACTCGTTTTTTTTTTCATAATTCACCAAATTAATTCATTTTCGTTTTTTACTTGTTATATATACAATAATTTAGTAATTCTAATCGTCGTCTTCTTCGTCATCCTCATCATCATCTTCATCCTCTTCCTCATCTTCATCCTCTTCCTCTTCATCTTCCTCTTCCTCCTCCTCTTCCTCTTCTTCTTCCTCCCCACCGCGCTCTTGTCCATCACCCTCATGATCACTTTCAATCATTATCATTTCTGGATTTGCAGCAAGTAAGTCGACAAAAATATTCACACCTGCTTGATCAACCTCTGTTTGAGCCTCTTGTATCTCTGTTTGAAATGGATCTGTTGGTTCTACACCGTCTTTGTTTGACGGATTAGAAACTTCAACCAATGATCTTGCCTTTACTTTGCAAACTGTCCTCAAGTTGGGCCTACTTGATCCGGGGTATTTGCAATAATATACCTGAGATGCTTGCGTTGCAAAAATATAAGGATCGTATGCCGCCGGAAACTTCTTTCCGGTGTTGATATCAACAATCTTGTAGTTTTTGTCGACTCTTGTTCCTTGGTTCCCTGGATCATACCATTCACACAAGAACAACACTATCGTCCTGCTCGGCCAACCCGGATATTCTATTTCAACTACTTCTTGCAGCACTCCATAGTAATCGATGGGTTCTTCGTTGTAGTTTGCACCGATAACGCAAACACCACTGTTTGTAGTCGATTTCGTTGAAGCATACGCTTCAGTATGAAATTTGTATCCATTTGCGTAATATCCGTGGTATGATACCACACTACGTAGTGGTCTTTTGCTCAGAGCTTCAAGATGTGGGTTGTTATTAAGTAGGCCATTTTGTCCCTGTAAATATTAAATTATCATGTATAAAAATAATAACATATTTGTTATAAGGTAAAAATCATATAATTATGTGGTACTCACGTAACGTTGGAACCAAAACATAAAATCATTGCGGATGGATTGAAAAACTGTTGCATCTGTGATGTCTGGTTCTACTTGACGCTTATACTCACAGAACATGCTTATATATCAGAAAAAAGAAATTAATTACTTTTCAGATATCAACAGTATAGATATTGTAAAAAACTCAACTATAAAATTAAATTACTTACTCTATATACAGTTGGACTTCAGGACAATTCATCAAAACATATGAATGTATTGTTTCCTCTTCAATACTGCCCCTGAACGGTCGTTTGGTGCCCTTACCCATTGGTCGACCCGGATGCAAAAATACAGATAACATACCTTCAACATCACGAAGGGGATGGTCTACTCCACGACCATCGTAGTTGCGAGGCACATTTCTGATTCTGGTTTGAACTTGATCGCCGAAGTAGTAAGAACAAAATGCTCCAATGCATTAACAATTGATGCTTCGATGTGGGCCGCATTTCCAATATTGAGCTTTAAATTGTGCAAATACCTAAAACATTCTTGTGTTAGAAAATTTATTCAGTATTGATCTTAAAAGTCGATTTAAAAAATGGTATATAATTACCTCTCAAAAGGGTACATCCATCGATACTGTACGGGACCAACAATTGAGGCTTCATACGCTAAGTGTACGGGTAAGTGCTCCATCGAGTCGAAGAAGCTGGGTGGAAAAATCCGCTCAAGTTTGCATAGAATAACAGGGATCTCCTCATCCAAACGCCTCATGTCCTCAACTGTAATCGTTGATGCCGTTAAGTGTCTGAAAAAGAGACTTAATTCCGTGATGATACTCCATACATTCTTGGGAAGTGAGTACCGAAATGCAATAGGTAAGAGTCGTTGCATGAACACGTGACAATCATGACTCTTCATTCCAGACACCTTTTCGGTTTCCGTGTCAACTCTGTCTCCCAAATTCGACACATAATTGTCAGGGAAGCTCAACTCTTTCACCCACTTACACAAATTCTTCCTTTCTGCTTTACTAATTGTGTAAGAGGCCTGGGGATATGTTCTTGTCTGCTCATCCTTGTGTAGGGAAGCACGAGAACAGAAGAGCCTCAACTCATCTCTGGATTTTGAAGTGTCTTTGGTCTTCCCTTCAGTACCCACGACCGTATGAAATAAGTTGTTGAAAACATTCTTCTCTATATGCATCACATCCAAATTGTGTCGAATCAACAACTTGCTCCAATAAGGTAAGTCCCAAAAGATACTTCTCTTCTTCCAACCACCCTGGATACGTTTATTGTGCTCCATTGCACCCGCCTCAGTTGTCTTCATCAAATCAGTGACTGTAACCTCATACAACAACGAATCACCTGAAATAATTAATTTATATATGGTTAACTTATATATATGAGACACATAGACATCAGTAGTGATTCAGTACCCAGACACATACCTGATCGAATCCGTGGTCTTGGGCGGCCTACTGCATTTTTACCCTTTAGAAAGTCTGTTTTGTTCCTCCGAAAGGGATGATCAGGAGGAAGAAACTTGCGATGGTTGTCGAACCATGACACTTTTCTACTCAACGGAAGATAGAATGCATCAGAACCATCCATGCAATACGGGCATGCTAGTTTTCCTGCTGTTGACCACCCAGACAACATAGAAAATGCTGGAAAGTCACTAATGGTCCACAAAAGTGCAGCTCGCATCGTGAAGTTCTGCTTCCTATGAACGTCGTAGGCCTCCACCCCCGTAGACCACAAAGATTTCAACTCTTTAATCAATGGCTGGAGATATACATCCAATTTATGCTTGGGGTTGTGTGGTCCAGGCACCAAGATACTAAGAAATATATGTTAAGGCTTCATGCACAACCAATGAGGTAGATTGTACGGGGTCAACAGCACAGGCCATAATGAATACTTTTTTCCGTGCATTCCAAATGGGGCAAAACCATCCGTGCACAAGCCTAACCTCACATTTCTCGTCTCCCTTGCAAAATCTGGGAACTCCCTATCAAGATGTTTCCATGCCTCCGAGTCTGCAGGATGCCGCATCTCTCCAGAATTCTCACCAGAACACTCCTCAGCATGCCATGTCATGTCTTTAGCCGTGGCACTGGACTGATACAACCTCTCTAGACGAGGAGTGATGGGAAGGTAATACATTGCCTTATAAGCCTTCAACTGCACTTTCTTCTTACTTTTTGTACGACCAGATGGTTTGTACCGTGGGTGACCACACATCTTGCAATGATCCTGATCCTCATCCTCATCCCAAAACAACATGCAACCGTTTGTACAACAATCAATCTTCTCAAATGGTAGACCCATATGTTTCAAGAGCCTCTTGCTCTGATAGAAATTATCAAGCGTCGTGTTGTCTTCAGGTAGAGCTCGTTTGAACAATTTAGCAAATTGATTGAACACTTTTTGACTGACCTTGCCTTCAGTTTTGATGTTCAACATTTGAGCATTGAATGACAATTGCGTCTCAGTCTCACAACCAGGAAACAACTTTTGATCAACGGTTTTAAGCATATCAAAAAACTTCTTTGACCGATGATTTGGTTCCTCCTCCATAGGTGTTTCATTGAATTGTGGTTGACCACCCAAAACAGATTCTGCAATCATCATCCGATATCTATCAGGTTCATCCTCTATTTGTGGTTCAAATTGAGTATACTGAACATAACTTGAACCACCAACATCAGAACTTCCACCACCGCTCCACCCAGTATACCAGTATTCTACGGTTTCGATGTCAACATTCCACCGTTGTTCACCGTGACTGGTCCAGTTGTAATAACGGGGAACAAAACCGGAAATCACAAGATGAGTTCTAACCTCATCAACACTCAAGAATCTCATATTTCTGCATCTTCTGTCTTTACACGGACACCTAATATTACCCATACAATCCATATTGCATGGATGTTGTAGTGCAAACTCAATAAACTCATCAATTTTATTGCAAAAGACAGAGTTAATGCCTCCTCCTATCATTCTAGGTATTGAGTACATCCAACCACGATCTGGAAATTGCATCTGTTACAAATTAAAAGTAAAATATCACATGAGTTGTAAAAAATTGGGCAGAGTTTGCCTAAAAATAAGGATATACACAATTTTTCTTCACAAAAATCAATCTAACGCAACCATATATATCAATCATAGTAAACCAATCAAATAAACAAACATCACACAATTTATCTAATAGTTTACAGAAAAATTGAGCAGAGTTTCGACTAAAAATAGGTATAAAATATCACACAAACTAAAATTAACCTAAACCCATCAAATAAACATATATCATCAATCATACTAAAACCCATCAAATAAACATATATCATGCTCATTACCTAATAGTGTACTAAAAAATTGAAACAATAAAAATATGACAATTAAACGGTTAAAAATGTGAAAACGTACGGTGAAGTTGAAGGCAATGACAAATACGTACGCTGAGGTTGAAGGCAATGACAAATACACCAATTATACGTGAAGAACATATTAAAACCGTATCATTTTTTTTTTTTCGTGAGTGAAAGTGAAAGGGAAGGAAAAGGAAGGGGACTGGTATAAAACTGCGTAAATTTGCGACGGCCTAAATTTCCGTCGCAAATTGCATTATTTGCGACGGCTATTCCGTCGCAGAGCTCTTTTGCGACGACACGGGTCAATTATTGGCCACCAACCCGCCTGACAAATTTCAACCGCTCACATTTGCGACGGCTTTAGTCCGTCGCAATTACAAAGTTTAAATTGCGACGGCCTCTTCCGTCGCAAATCAGTCAAACGGGTCGCTTCCCGAACGGTCACCTTTAAATGGGTATGTTTTGCGACGGAATTGACCGTCGCAAACTCAAAATTGAAATTTGCGACGACCTTTCCGTCGCAAATGTAGTCGGTTCAAGACGAAGTCGGTGGGCCCTAGATTTTGCGACGGCTTATCCGTCGCAAATTACTATATTTTGCGACGGACTTCCTAAGCCGTCGCAAATTGTCATTTTTTGCGACGGCTTACAAAAATCTGTCGCAAATTCAGGAATTTGCGACGGATATTCTTGCCGTCGCAAAATTCCCGTCGCTAATCTCCATCTTTTTTGTAGTGTGGGATGGAGTATAAATTGGGTATGACACATCAACACTTTAATATGGATAAATGTTAATTTCTGTTGTCTCATGCTCTGAGACGTTCACACGCAAGTATGTTACATGTATTACACTTTCTCTCTACCTTTTTACATTCTCTTTCAACTTTTTATTTTTCTACACTTTTAATCAACAACTTTATAATAAAACATTATATTATTTAAAACACAAGTCATCCCCTAAATTGGGGGTATAGTATTAAACTCATTATTTTCTGAACGCTCAAATTCGTAGGTCACTCTCCTGTGAAACTTGTTCATAGTATAAAATTGATATCATCAAATACATTTACTGATACAATAACATATTATACAATGATATTAGTTTATAAGGGTAATAATATCAATGAATACATTAATGATATCAGTAAATGCATGTAATGATATTAACTTTATACAATGAACAAAATTAACAGGAGATTTTGTGTATCAATAATAATTGCAGTATGACAAAGTATTCGGTGAATAAGTTTCACCGTGAACAAGTTTGGTGAGTATTAGTTGCTTCATTAAATGATATTAGTTGGTTTTACTAAATGATAGTATTAATTATTTTACTAAAGCTTATTAATGAAGAGTACTAACTACTTGTTCTCACTAAAAATTATTATTTGCATATCAATTTTATGGTGAAACTTATTCATGCTAGAATATGAAGTATTAAATATTTTTTGTTAGGTGGATATATACATAGACTACATCATGTCATAATTATCACAAATTCTAGTATGAACTTAAATACATACTATACACTTGAACTTTAACTTTAATTCTAAATTCAATTTTGATTATCTCAAATAAAAAAATATTAAAATATTATTGGTTCAAAATATACCGTACACACTAAAATATGTATTTTTCACGCTTTTTGAAGTTAGAATTTTTAAAATATAAATATCTAGGATGCATTTGGGTGTACTAGAACTGCTTCATAATTATTGGGTTAAATACATCGAACGGCGTTTAGCTCATGGATCTCAGTAACTTGGAAACTGGCATTTATTTTCCAAACACGTGCCTTATTGAATTCCTATTTATTTATTTATTTGGATGACAACCATGACATGAATTTTTGTATTATTTAAAGACTTGATAGTTGAATTAGTCATTTTCCAGCATTTATCATACTTTAATATCATCGAGATTGATATATTCCTAATCCCTGCGGCCACCACGACCACCATGTCAAAACGAATACATCTCAAGAATCTCAAGGTGCGCTTGTTTTGCAACTATAAAGATTGGGAACAGAAATAAGAATGACAGTAGCAACTGATAATAACTATACTTTTTAAAATTGTATTGGTCATGAGAATACTATCATAACCATTAATTTTGTTTGGTTTGATAAAAAAAATTAATTTTAAAATTTTTAAAATTGAGAATAACATATTATATTAATAACTTTTTGCTTAAATATTATTTTATTCAAAAAATAGAGTAGGAAATCATTTTAATTAATTAATATGTAATTTTCACTTTGAATTTTATCTATTTTACAAATATGAAGGTTGCAACTTATGATAAGTAAAAATCGGGTGTCATGAACATTTTAGCATTTATATGCTAATATGACTTTATTCATTGAAGTTTTTTATATGGTAATATGTACATAACCAGAATTGAAGTTTCAGGCAGCAAATAATTGCAAAGGATGTAAGATTTTTTTTTATTATTATTTTTTTTTATGAGGAATGGTTGTGTAATGGAATCCATTCGCCCCCGCCCCCGCCCCCCACCACCAACAAAATCTTGAGGTATGACTAATTCTTCAATTTTTGAGTATTATTTACTATAGCAAGATACTGCTCAACAAAACATTTAAATCATATTCTATTCTCTTTTCTATGCAGAGAAGGTGTCTACCAAGCATGCCCTCAAAGCATGAAAGGTTAAATGACTATTGCATATTGTTTTTACCAAAAATAATGTTCTATACTGTATACCAAATATTAAATTTTATATTGTCTCACATTTTAATATGTATGTTGGTAGGCGAGCAACTAAGCAAAGGGTCAACAAAGGATAATTAAGACATTAAGCTTAATGGTGAACAACTGAGCAAATGACTCACAACTGAGTAAAACGACCAGCTAGTCAAGATGCTAAGACGACCAGCAGGTCGAGACGACCAGCAGGTCGGGATGCGAAGACGACCAGCAGGTCGGGATACGAAGACGACCAGCAGGTCGGGATGCTAAGACGACCAGCAGGTCGGGATGCGAAGACGACAAGCAGGTCGGGATGCGAAGACGACAAGCTGGGCAAGAGCCAAGGCGAGCAGCAGTGCGAGAGGCCAAGGCGAGCAGCAGTGCTAAAGGCCAAGGCTAGCAGTTGAGCAATGAGCTAAAGCTAGCAGCTGTGCGAGAGGCCAAGGCGAGCAGCAGTGCGAAAGGCCAAGGCTAGCAGCTGAGCAATGAGCTAAGGCTAGCAGCAGTGCGAGAGGCCAAGGCGAGCAGCAGTGCTAAAAGCCAAGGCTAGCAACTGGGCAAGAAGTCAAGGCTAGCAACTGGGCGAGAAGCCTAGGCTAGCAACTGAGCAAGAAGCCTAGGCTAGCAACTGAGCAAGAAGCCAAGGCTAGCAACTGGGCGAGAAGCCTAGGCTAGCAGCTGGTCAAGAAGCTAAGACGAGCAGTTGGTCAAGATGATGACCATCCAAGCGAGCAACTGTGCAAAGATCATAAATATGGAGCGAACAACCGAGAGAGTAAAGGTTTGAATACCCAACGAAGACATACAGGCGAACAACAGGTCACCACGGGAAGCAGCTGAGTAACCTCAATGGTCAAGTACAACATGGGAACTCCAACAGTCAATAGCTTAGATGTAGTCCAAGTGTCCTAACACTTGGCACCCATCCAATGGGCAATAGCTTAGATGTAATACAAGTGTCCTAACACTTGGCAAATATCCAATGGTAGAATGGCTAGGATGGTGACACATGGTCCATTTGTATGTCTATAAATACTCCCTCATTTGCATGAAAAGAAAAAAAGGTTCCATAATTCAAAATATAGCCCAAGTTCTTGCAAATTTATTTCTTAAACATTACTTAGCCAAATTCCATGATCATTTGATCTTGTTTGATGATCTTAACTAGAGAAAACAGCCACTAATCATCATCGATTACAAAAAGGTCATCAACAATTGGCGCTAGAAGAAGGGTTCGAACGTCCGATTTGTAAAAATTGAAGAAAGCTTGAAGATCTTCGCCGGAATCTGCAAAAGTTGGCCGGAATCCGAGAAGAAGCCACCGGAAATCAAGTGTGCACACCATTTGAAACAAAGTTATCCATAAATACATCATTTTAAGAGTTTGAATGCATGCATGTATGAACTAGGGTTTTCAAACCACCATATTCATACATACAAGGCTAGTAACTTTTAAGAAAGGTGTTTGTTGGAAGCAAGATCATCCCACTCCTTTGCTTATTACTCATATCTTGGCAATCCAAATTATTAGATCACAAGAAGAACGACATTCGAGTGCATCCTCGAGTCGTAAATCAAGAACTAGGGTTTTGTCTACCGAAGGACATGCAAGGACGGTTAGAACAACTTCTCGAAAGAATGTCCAAGTTACAATCGACACAATTCCACCGGAAGTAGAAGCCCTCGCCCGAAATCCCGAGGAGCTAGCAAAAATAATAGCCGTATTCCAATCACTGCAAAAGCAACAAGAGCAGGTTGGGCCATCGCATGCCCCGGGGGCGACCAGCCGAGCAGCGGAGCAAAATGCGCGAAGATGCACGTCGCGATGAAGCTGACAGTACCGAAGTTCATAGAAATAAAGGGAAGGCTCCCATAAGCGAGCGTTTAGGGAGTCGAGGGGAATCATCGCCGAGTCGAGCAAGTGAGTCAAGCAAAAGTACCTCTCGAACAAGTGCTTTGGAAAGGCTAGGAACGAGGAACATGACTAGGAGGGAACCATCCAGGAGGAACGAGGAACAACCACGCCCAGCTGCTCGCCCATAAGTGTATAACCGGATCAGGAGATCAGCTTTCGGCTGATTAGGGCCAAACGGAGCTAGCAACGCTGCTAGGAGAACAAACCAGGAGAAACGTCCCGTTGGTGAGGGACTGCATCGTGAGGAGGTCGTTGAACTCAATCACGATGAATAGCCTTCCAACGGGAGGACTCCCCCAAGTGAATTACAAGAAATGAGAAAAGCAATCGAGGAATTGCAAAAGCAGTTGGAATCTCAAAGAGGTATCGGGTCAACTGTTCTCCCGTCCTCACCACTATCTCCGTCAATCCTCAATGCACTGATCCAAAAGAAGATACAGTTTCTAGCCATCAATTTGTACGAAGGAACGTCGGACCCCCGTATTCATGTGACGAAGTATTCGGACTTCATGATCTCAATGGGGGCAACTGACGCCACACAGTGCCAAAACTTCCCACTCACCCTTGGAGATGGCCCGCACAGGTGGTTTTCAGCACTGGTTCCCGGCTCCATCAGCTCCTTCGCCCAACTGAGCAAGGAATTTCTGTCTCATTTCTCAACTGCCGGGTCTTACTTGACCCACAGACACCGGTTGGCAGATATCAGGCAAGGAGACGAGGAGTCAGATAAACAGTTTCTGGAAAGATTTGATAAAGTTCTACTGGAGGGCGAGATGGTGAGTGAGGATACGAAGATAGTAGCAGTAATGGATGGATTGAAGAAAGGAACTGATCTATGGAAAGAGATGCATCTGACTTGTCCAAAGACGTATGCGGAATTCAGACACAAGGCAGGAATCCACGTATCGATGCAGGAAGCCCTACACAAAGAAATGAGAGATAAAGCTGACCCGAAGAAGTTTGGCAAGAAGTCTGGAGGATATGACTACAAGGCTCCAAAGAACATGAAGTCGTTCAACAAGGGAGCTGAGTTAAAAGAAAAGCTGAATCAAGTCCTTACCATGTCTGTGGACGCTGTGTACAACAATGTCAAAGACAAGGAGAAGCTATCAGAACCGCGAAGAATAAGGCAAGAAGGAGGAAAATTGAACCCGAACAAATACTGTGCATATCATCAGAACATCGGCCACTTCACAAGTGAATGTCGAGATTTGTTAAAACAGATGTGGAAGTTCTACGAAGAAGGAAGGCTGACTGAGTTCGTGAAAAAGGAACCGGGTAAGAGGCCGAGAACAACAACGCCGTCCAGCTCAGACGATGATGATAGCGACGAGCAACCGAGCAGGACGGGTAAGAAAGGAAGAAAGGTCCCCGCAGCCCCAGCAAGACCAATCCTGGAGATCCTAATGTTAGAACCAACTGGACCAGTAGGTGGTTGCTCCGATGGGAGACCACCCATGTCAAAAAGAAAAAAAAAACGGAATTGAGAGCGGTCGCACAAGTGATGGAGGTTGGTGTAAATCCATCAACCAAACAAACCGGGGACCTGACCTTTTTAGAAAAAGACTTGGATGGGGTGCTTACCCCCCACAACGACTCGCTAGTCATTTGCGCTAACATTATGGGGACAAGAGTACACCGTCTGCTTGTCGACACTGGTTCTTACACAAACATCCTGTTCAAAAGCACAGTGGATCAGCTAGGAGAATGTGCCGAATACATAAAAGATTGTGATCATAGAATTGTGGGATTCGGAAATGCTGTGACCGTCCCCCTAGGAATGATTACGCTAGCTGTCAAACTTGTATCAGTCGAGGACCCTGAAAGGAAACTGAATAGGATGGTAGATTTCCTAGTTGTAGATCTACAGTCCACCTATAATGGGTTCCTCGGCCGTCCCTTTTTGCATGAATTTAAGGCAGCCGTTTCGATGTATTATTACTGTGTAAAATTTCCCACGTCAAAAGGTGCAGGCACAGTCAAAGGTGACCAGAAGAAAGCTCGTGAGTGCCTCTTGTAACTTCAGTCGAAAGATCACAGAGTTGACATGGTGGACGAACAGCCGAGCAGCTGTGGTGAAGATAGATCATCCACTCCCAACGAAACCATGGACTCCATCGATACAGAAATGATGGAAGTAGACGAGCAGCTGTGCCGAGGCGAGCAGCTGTGCAAAGACGAACAGCTGTGCCGAGGCGAGCAGCTGTGCAAAGACGAACAGCTGTACGGTGACGAGCAGTTGTGCAAAGACGAACAGTTGTATGGTGACGAACAGCTGTGCGGTGACGAGCAGCTGTACCGAGACGAACAACTGTACGGAGGCGAACAGCTGTGCGGGGACGAACAGCTGTGCGGGAGCGACCACCAGGGTGGTGACGAATAGGTGAGCAAAGACGAGCAGCTAAGCCATGTGGAAAACGAAGAAGCTATGACAACCAACAACAGAGTAGAGCATGCAACATCGACCAATAATGAGATGGAAGATATTGAACCACGACTAAGCGCGGAACCAATGGAAGTCGAGGACGAAGTGAACACGGAAGGGCCCATCATCGACCCTCGTTGGAAAGGCCAGAAACGGAGGGCTACCCCGTTCGAAGAGTTAGAGGCAATAAAGGTCGACCCGAACCAGGAGAGCTTAGAGCTCTTCATAGGATCTGAGCTCCCAGAGCCATACAGGTCCAAATTGACTGAGTTTCTTAAATCAAATCTCGACGTGTTCGCATGGTCGCATGCAGATATGGTGGGCATCAACCCAGAACATCATGCCACAGACTCAACATCGACCCGAAAAAAAAAACCGATCCATCAAAAGAGGAGAAAATTTGGGCCCGACAAGTATGAATCCAGTGTTGGTAAAAAAAGTAAGCGGGGCATGGAGACTGTGCATTGATTTCACCGATTTGAATGCCGCTTGCCCAAAGGATAACTTCCCTTTGCCACATATCGACCAACTGGTTGATAGCACAGCTGGACATGAGCTCCTCACATACATGGACGCGTTTGCGGGGTATCACCAAATTGCAATGCATCCGGACGATCAGGAGCACACAACATTTTACACCAACAAAAATTTGTTGTGCTGGAAGAGGATGCCATTTGGGTTAATTAACGCTGGAGCTACCTACCAAAGGCTGGTCAATAAGATGTTTGATGACCACATCGGGAAGACGATGGAAGTGTACGTGGACGACATTGTTGTTAAGAGTCCAAAGAAAGAGGATCACTTGCAGCACCTGACCCAAACATTTGAAATACTCCGGGCCTACAACATGAAACTAAACCCCAAGAAGAGCAGTTTTGGAGTCCATTCTGGGAAATTCTTGGGACATCTAGTCAGTCAACGAGGAATCGAAGTAAATCCAGTGAAAGTGAAAGCAATCATGGAGATGCAACCACCCAGATCGGTGAAAGAGGTTCAACGGTTAACTGGATGTCTGGCAGCTTTGAATAGATTCGTCTCAAGATCCGGGGACAAGTGCAGGCCAATCCCAGGGGAGAAGTTATACTTGTACCTAGCGGCTTCAGAAGTTGCAATCAGCTCAGTACTCGTTCGAGCAGAAGGAAAGTTCCACCTACCCATCTACTACGTAAGCCAGGCCTTACATGAAGCAGAGCTCAGATATTCACCAACAGAAAAGCTTGCATACGCACTAGTGATGAGTGTCAGAAAGCTCCGTCCATATTTTTTCAACCACCAGGTGGAGGTATTGACAACATTCCCACTCAAACAGATACTGCACAGACCCGACACAGTCGGCTGCCTCCTGAAGTGGTCCTTAGAAATTAGCCAGTTCGGAATCTCATATGCTCCTCGAACAGCGATCAAGGGGCAAGCCTTAGCCGACTTCATAGTCGAGCTGACATTCCCCCAAGATCCGATGAGAGGACATAATCATCCCTGGCACCTGTATGTTGACGGATCATCTACCAACACAGCGTCGGGGGCAGGGATAGTCTTGATAAGTCCAGACAGACAGGTTTTCACTTCAGCTGTTCGTTTTAAGTTCATGGCAACGAACAATGAAGCAGAATATGAGGCATTAATCGCTGGATTGCGGCTAGCATTAGCAGTTGGAGTAAGAAAATTACAGATTTTCGGAGATTCACAGCTGATTGTCAACCAAGTTCGGGGAGAGTACGAGGTGAAAGATGAGAACATGGCTTTGTATCAGAAAATTGTTGCTCACCTGGCCTCCATGTTCGAACAAATATACATCGAACAGATACCAAGTGACAACAATGCACGAGCAGACGCGCTCGCTCGGCTAGCAACTAGCACCGGGCCAATGGAGTTAACCGAGGTTACATTGACAAGGATATCCAACCCATCAACCGAGGATTACAAAATCTATCAAGTTGACGAAGAGTTGGGGAAAGATGATTGGAGAACGCCGATCATCAAATATCTATGGGATAATGAAAAACCGGATAACCCGTTGGAGGCTAGCAGGTTGGTCAGACGAGCAGCAAGGTACACCATAATGGATGGGCAGTTATACAAGAGAGGATTCTCACTCTCATTCCTGAAATACCTGGCTAGGGGGCAAGGGCAAGCAGTATTGAAAGAAATCCATGAAGGTGTAAGCGGAAATCACGCTAGAGGGCGGGCGTTGGCGTACCCATACAAGGTGACAAATAAGTGGCACATCGGCACATACGACCTTGAAGACATGGAAGGCAAGTCGTCCCAATACTCCTGGAATGCAACTTTACTCAAGAAGTACTATCAATAAAGTCTCGTAAGTTTTAGAAGTCCTACAATGTAAATCTTTTGTGAATCCCTTGTAAATTTCTGTTAAAAAAGAGCGAGCAGTTGTGTATGTTAATATTGGTGTGAACCTATGTCACTAGTCCAAGTCCTAAATCACTCAGTTGCTCGCCTAGAACTTGCAAAGCACAAGTTTGTCATAAGACGACCAACTAAGCATAAGAAAGGAAAGAACAAGGTCAAGTCCATAATGGACCAAGGACCCACACACCACTACGAGGCTAAGTCCACAGGAGACCAAGAGCCCAAAAAGGTCAAGTTCTATAAGAACCAAATTACCAACTTAAAAATTTCACTAAGTGTTTACCTTAAGAAAAAAAAGGAACACTTAGAAACTAATAAAGAGTCATATGCAAAAGCAGTAAGCGAGCAACTGAGTAAGATAGAAATAAAGGCACAAATTTGTAAATTAGCAAAAGCTTTCATTGCATTAAGTCAAAAGATGTTTACAATGGGAGTGATAAGTATAGAAAAGGGATGTGTATCTTATTGTAAATCCAAGAACTAAGTCTTCAAGATGGAGAGGGAGGAACATCTGCATTGTTGGTCGCCTCAGTACTCGGCTGCTCACCGGGAACAGTTGAAGCACCCGCCCCATCTATTAAAGTTAGGGGAAGTGATTGCAAACCCTAAAAAACTTCATCATTGGTCGCCGCCGAAACCTCCTCTGGTTGGTCACCAAAAGTAGGGGGCACAATATTGACGTCCTCATCGGAGATATCCAAGGAAAAACCGGCAGCGACGGCGACGTGATGAGAGAAAAAAAAAAGTTCGACCTGTTTATTAGGAAAAAAGATGGGGCCTCAGGAAATCAACCGCCGTCATCCGAAAAGACACACCCAGTTGTTCACCCGATATTCCCGCCTCCAAGAAAAATCAAATCCCATCCGCTCGACTGCTCGCCCTTCGTGGAAAAAGATATCAGTCGTAGCTTGATCTCAGTTAGTCAATTTATATCCTAACATGAGATCAATCTAGGGGGCAATTGTTGGTAGGCGAACAACTAAGCAAAGGGTCAACAAAGGATAATTAAGACATTAAGCTTAATGGTGAACAACTGAGCAAATGACTCACAACTGAGTAAAACGACCAGCTAGTCAAGATGCTAAGACGACCAGCAGGTCGGGATGCGAAGACGACCAGCAGGTCGGGATGCGAAGACGACCAGCAGGTCGGGATGCGAAGACGACCAGCAGGTCGGGATGCGAAGACGACCAGCAGTTCGGGATACGAAGACGACCAGCAGGTCGGGATGCTAAGACGACCAGCAGGTCGGGATGCGAAGACGACAAGCAGGTCGGGATGCGAAGACGACAAGCTGGGCAAGAGCCAAGGTGAGCAGCAGTGCGAGAGGCCAAGGCGAGCAGCAGTGCTAAAGGCCAAGGCTAGTAGCTGAGCAATGAGCTAAGGCTAGCAGCTGTGCGAGAGGCCAAGGCGAGCAGCAGTGCGAAAGACCAAGGCTAGCAGCTGTGCGAGAGGCCAAGGCGAGCAGCAGTGCGAAAGGCCAAGGCTAGCAGCTGAGCAATGAGCTAAGGCTAGCAGCAGTGCGAGAGGCCAAGGCGAGCAGCAGTGCTAAAAGCCAAGGCTAGCAACTGGGCAAGAAGCCAAGGCTAGCAACTGGGCGAGAAGCCTAGGCTAGCAACAGAGCAAGAAGCCTAGGCTAGCAACTGAGCAAGAAGCCAAGGCTAGCAACTGGGCGAGAAGCCTAGGCTAGCAGCTGGTCAAGAAGCTAAGACGAGCAGTTGGTCAAGATGATGACCATCCAAGCGAGCAACTGTGCAAAGATCATAAATATGGAGCGAACAACCGAGAGAGTAAAGGTTTGAATACCCAACGAAGACATACAGGCGAACAACAGGTCACCACGGAAAGCAGCTGAGTAACCTCAATGGTCAAGTACAACATGGGAACTCCAACAGTCAATAGCTTAGATGTAGTCCAAGTGTCCTAACACTTGGCACCCATCCAATGGGCAATAGCTTAGATGTAATACAAGTGTCCTAACACTTGGCAAATATCCAATGGTAGAATGGCTAGGATGGTGACACATGGTCCATTTGTATGTCTATAAATACTCCCTCATTTGCATGAAAAGAAAAAAAGGTTCCATAATTCAAAATATAGCCCAAGTTCTTGCAAATTTATTTCTTAAACATTACTTAGCCAAATTCCATGATCATTTGATCTTGTTTGATGATCTTAACTAGAGAAAACAACCACTAATCATCATCGATTACAAAAAGGTCATCAACAATGTACCCAAACATATATGATGCATATTGTTGATTATTGTTCGTGATATTACTGATTATTGTTTGAAGTATTGTTGATTCGAAAAATACAGTTCATGTCGAAGTGTGTGTTTTCATACTTTTTGCAATTGAATTTTTAAAATTAAAGTGCATAGAATGCACTTGGGAGCGCACTAGTGCTACTCTTACTTTGTTAATATACCAAAATTCAGTATAAAAAATTTACTTAACGATTTCGTATCGAAATTTTGGAATACCAAAATTTTTAACTTATCAGTATATATCAATTCATACCAAAAATTATTTATACCGTTTCATATGAAATTGCAATATACCAAAAATATCGAAATGACTGTTACCAAAAATACTGAAATATTAAAATACCGAAATATACCCTATTAATTCTTTTGGATATTTCCATATTTATCGAAATACCTGAACTTTTGAATATGCATATTATTATCGTACTGAAAATATCGTATTTTAGATATATCAAAATCTTTGTTATTTTTCCCACCCATGAAACAACTAGTATTACTTTTTTATGACACATGTACTACTAAAAATATAATGAATGGTATACATAAAGAAATATGAAAAGTGGAATGGAGAACTCATTACTTAACTCCAACTATTCAACCAAACCAACGCACTCACACGAGATCATTTTTTAAGAGTAACCAACGCAAGTACCAAACCAACGCACTCACAACGGTGCAATTGCTCCTTATTCTTAAATAATATTATACAGTGAAATGATTAACACTATTCAATTGGTGTACAGAATGCAATTGGTTTTCGAACAATATCATCCGGTAAAATGAATAATATCATTAAGAAAAGGACTTTGTGCAAGTGGTATACAAATTTTTTTTGTCCTTTTTTAAACGATGTTCATCGACGTGTTTTTAGTGACATTATAAATATACCTATATATAATTAATAATTAGCCCATATAAGAGATCACAAATTCTAACATGCACTTAAGTGCGTAGCATACATTTGGATTTTAAATTCAATTTTGACTTCAATTTTGATTTTTTTTAAACACATATAAATACACCGAACTGTGTGTGCGGTTTTTTTTTTTTTTTTTTTTTTTGCAATTGGAGTATTACTGATGCCTTCTTGAGTTGTATTACGATTTTTTCTTAGAATATTACTAATTACTTTTTAGAATATTACTGATTTCTACTTGAATTTTTTTTTTTTAAATCCATATACCTACCAAATGAAAAAAATATAAAAAACGAAGATATTAAAAATGAGATTGATATACTATATATTAGTAACGAGTATGTATGGAGTGAAATTGGTTTATATGTGAATCACTGAAGGGTATTAGTTGTTTTCATTGAAGAGTATTAGTTGTTTTTACTGAAGAGTATTACTGGGTTAAACTGAAGAGTCTTAGTTTATTTTCATTGAACAACTAAGACTCTTTAGTGTAAATCAGTAATACTCTTCAGTAAATACAACTAATATCTTTTAATGAAAACAACTAATACCCTTCAATGATTCATGTATAAACCAGTTTCACTCTATACTTTGTCATTAGTAACATGCATACGTGGCGACAACCCCCCAACAAGTACCTACCCTCCACTTTTATTATATGAACACACCATACCACGCCTAAACTAATCTATCAATGCAAGCAAAAAAAAAAAAAATTATGGACATATTCACGCCTCTCTCTTTAATATTTCCATTTCTGTCCATATTCCTACTTCTTCTCCACACATCGATCCAATGGAGATTCGGGCTGGCCCGAAAACCCTCGAGTTCGGGCCCGGTGTCGTACCCCGTGATAGGATGTCTAATATCTTTCTACAAGAATCGGATGCGCTTGCTGGATTGGTACACGGACATGCTATCTGCATCCGCGACGCAGACGATCACAATCTCCCGATTCGGTGCACGACGGACCATCGTAACGGCCAACCCCCACAACGTGAGGTACATCCTGAAAACAAACTTCTCTAACTACCCAAAAGGAAGGGCATTCACTGAGATTCTAGGAGATTTCCTTGGCAATGGGATATTTAATGTGGATGGTGATCTGTGGTACAACCAGCGCAAGCTGGTGGTACATCAGTTTAATGCAAAGTCTTTACGCGAATACGTGGACGATATATTGAAGAGCGAGGTGGAGGAGAAGCTGATTCGGGTGCTGGAATCGGCTGCGGCCGAGGTGGAGGGGCAGTGCGTGGACCTGCAGGATTTGTTGAGACGGCTTACGTTTGATTTGGTGTGTCGAGTTTCGTTAGGGTACGATCCGTGTTGCTTGGAGTACAATTATTTGGGTAGTCCACACCCCATTGTGGAAGCTTTTGATGTGGCTTCAGATATGTGTGCTAGAAGGGGTGCAGCCCCTTTGTCAGCTATATGGAAGGTTAAGAGGTTTTTGGATATTGGATCGGAGAAAAAACTTAGGGAAGCTATTTGTGTAATTCATTTATTTGTAAATAAAATAATTCTTGATAAGAAAACTATGGTGGGCGGCCTAGCAAGGGCTGGATCCAAATCCGATTCCGATCTTTTATCCAAAATGGTGTTCGATGGAGAAAACGACGAGGTTATTAGGGATACAATTATTAGCTTCATTATGGCTGGCCGAGATACGACCTCGGCCGCCATGACTTGGCTTTTTTACTTGCTCTCTTGCCATCCCCGTGTGGAAAATGAGTTGGTAAAAGAGTTAGGGATTCTTGGGGACGTGTCTAAATATGATTCGTTGGAAGAACATAGGTTGTTAAAAGCTTGTATTTCTGAGTCCATGAGATTGTTCCCT
This sequence comes from Ballota nigra, assembly GCA_947034835.1. Classification (NCBI taxonomy): domain Eukaryota; kingdom Viridiplantae; phylum Streptophyta; class Magnoliopsida; order Lamiales; family Lamiaceae; genus Ballota; species Ballota nigra. The sequence goes on along the minus strand of OX344723.1, from coordinate 40,791,965 downwards.
CCGGTTGCATGGGACTCGAAGCATGCAATTACAGACGATTATTTGCCTGACGGGACCCGGGTTCGGCCGGGAGATAGGGTCACATATTTCCCGTATGGGATGGGGAGGATGAAGGGGTTGTGGGGGGACGACCGGTTCGAGTTCAAACCGGAGAGATGGGTTTCTGAGATGGAACAAGGTAGAATTAAGTCGTTGAAGAATTTCGGTCCTTATATGTTTCCGGTTTTTCAAGCCGGTCCACGAGCTTGTCTTGGAAAAGAAATGGCTTTTGTTCAGATGAAATATGTAGTGGCATCGATCGTGAAACGGTTCGAACTCAGACCGGTGAGTCTAGACCGGCCGATTTTCGTGCCTCTCCTCACTGCTCACATGGCTAGAGGTTTTAACGTGCGTGTTAGACGTAGACAATGACGTTTGGTATCATACACATGATTATAATGCAGAAGGTACTTTATAACTAAATTGATCAGAAATCTTAGATTTTGACGCATCTTCATAACAATTTGATTTGTTTAGTCTTCTCTATTATTTAAATATTAGAATTATTGTTGTAGATTTATTTTTTCGAAATAAGTTATAAGTTTTGTAGATGTTATAGGTATGGATTTAGGAGTGGGAGTGTACACCCGGTTGCTTTAGATTTCAATTTTTTTTTTTTTATCACATACATATTCGAAATTATTCATTTATTTATTTAATTTGTAATGTATCATCACTCTTAGATGTAACATTTGACGAGATATAATTAATAAATTCAGGATAATATATATATTTACTTGGGCACGTTGATCCAGGTGTACATGTTGAAGTCAAACTAAAATGATGGGAATTAAATTAATTAATTTGCTAATAATTAAAAGCTACATTTAGCCATGTGCTGTGACTGTCGCAACATTTGGACAGATAGACACGATGGCATTGTGATATTAAAGTCCCATATAATATTCTAACATGTTATGTCCGTGTAGGACACGTACTGTTTATTAATATATTATACTTAAATGTTTAAATAGTCATATTATAAAAATAGATCAGCAAATTGCTACAAAGAGTTAAAATACGTACTTTACTTTGTACTACCAGTGTTGCACTGAAAGTTAGGCAAAGTTTGTTATGTACTACAGTATTGCAGGTGACGTGTTTCCTTCTTAATTTAGACGTGCCTAAACGTGCTATACATACTATTGGCACGACGCATCACATGCTATGATATATAAATTGCATGTTTTCGACGTCCATGTGAAAGGTGAAGTGTGCATTTTACCGTAAATACCAAGAAGAATGTACGTATAAATCACACGATCATTCAAATATTTACATTCGAAATGTCTAAGATAACACTACGAGACATTCGAATATATGCACAAATGAAAATTAAAGGCTTATTAGTTCAGAAAATTTAAATGAACAAATTATTTAGCAAAAGTGATGAATGATCATCGTGTGTCGTTGCGAATAACTTCACGTGTAGAATGATAATAGTATTAAATAATTAAAGATTTTCAAAAGTTAAAGCTCGTGTCAAAAAATAATTATAGATATGTATGAGAAAACAAGAAATATATTGATAAAAACATTAGACTAAAATTTGAACTTCTAATGACTAGGATTAGAACATGTTCGGTAAATAAGATTCAATGACTATAGAATAATTTGCAGTAGTTAATGCAATAAATTTTGGAACTGTATTCAATTAAATCTTATCTGATTGAGAGGTTGCTACAGCGATAAGCTGCCAAATTGCTCGTTCCACTTCTCGTAGGTGCCGAGTTCATTGGGTGAGACTGATGGTCTCACCTCTTGTAATGCTTTCTCAAAATCCTGATCACCAAAGTGAATCATGTTAGAATACCATTTCAAAATCCACAAGGCTTTAGAGCTGTATTTGGATACACGGATTTGATTCGATGAAAAGTTTTGGGAGAACGTACGATTCCATGTAAAGTAAATCATGCGAGAAAAATAGTTTAGAATGAAAGTGATGATTTTTCATTTTCAAAAGTACTAAAATATAAACAAAACTTGTTCAATGCAAGAGAATACCTGGAGATTTACTGGTCTCATATCTTCCTTCTTCAGCTGAGTAATTTCAATACCTTGTTGTAGAGCCTCTCTAAGTGGACCCATCGAAGCATCTTTCACTAAGTTCTTCATATCAGATCCCGAGTACCCTAAAAACGAGCAAGAAAAAGCAAGCCGTTTGTGGTATATGAGGCAGCATTCATTTGTAAATGCTATATAACCTATATTTAATGATTAATTCTACAGAACAGTTACCTTCAGTTAATTTACAAACAGCATCAATATCTTCATTTGAGAGGTTGAACAATCCGTCCTTGTCCAGCAGGTTCTTGGTGATCCAGGCTCTTGCTTCTGCAGATAAAACTCAAATAATTTGAGTTAAAAGCAAAGAGAGATTCTATAGAATTGAAGAGATGAATATAAGTTGGACCTGGAGTGGGTAGTGGAATATACAGTCTCTTTGTGAGTCGTCGTCTTGCAGCCTCATCAAGCTCTTGAGGTCTATTTGTCGCACCTGTTTCATCAAACATACACAAGCATTATCTAGAGGACCACTAGATCAATCAAGATCAACAAAAATGCAACTCGTTTATAAATAGCAAAGACTAATTGTGTATTAACTATGAAGCAAATGACACACTAATTCAGCAACTAAAATTGCTCTAGTTTTTATGACCAATTTAGTAATTACCTATTAATAAAATTTGTTCGTTTCCAGTGTCAAAGCCTTCCATTTCAATGAGGAATTGAGTTTTCAGACGCCTGCTAGACTCATGTTCACCTTCTGACTTGCGCTGCAACAAACATCGAATTGCTCAGTTCTTTCTCATTTTGAAAAATAGTGATTAGTAACTAATGAATACTATAAGGGGAATAGGATAGTTGTGGCATTTTCATAATAAATAGGCTGCATTACAGTTTGTCCAGTGTATAAAAGAAACACATAAGCAAGAGATGTTAGCAAACTGAAAGTAAGGTTGTGTTTGGATGGAGGGATTTGAGTTATGGATTTTAAATTCACTCCACTTGTTTGGGTAAAATATTAAAATGGATGGATTTCAAATTCCTAACTATAATCCTAGTTCAAAATGGAGGAATTTCAAATACCTAGCAAAACCATGTCATTTGAAATCCATGGATTTGAGAATCCATTCATTTCCAAATCCCTTGCATTTCAAATGACTCCATCCAATGCAACCTAAAAGTGTCATATTTCATTTAAAAATAAATAAAAAAATCAGTACTAGAAAGGATTGCACTCATTACAAACTCAGCTTCAAAACAGTTTAGTATCTTCAAGTTGATAAGGAAAAACAGGAGCAAATTTATTAAGGAAAAGGCTACCTATTATACCTGGGACAGAAGTGAGTCGATTTCATCCACAAATATCACAGCAGGCTGGCGACAGCTAGCAACACCAAAAAGTGCTCTCACGAGCTTTTCACCTTCACCTATCTGCAACCATCAATTGAATTTGATAGTTAGAGCGTATAAAACTTGACCATTTTCTCTTGAATGCGAGCAGAAGCATCTTAAGTATTTTGGTGTAGACATTAATTGTGGATATCGACAACAAGTGATGCATGAGAAAGTTGTCCAAGTGTCATACTTCGTCTGTGTCGGATTGTTATAGTTGTTGATATAAGAGCATAAACATAAAACCAATGTAGGCATTACTTCATAAGTTTCACCTCAACATTTTATTTTGGGACTCACTTACGATAGAGAAAGAGCAATGAAATTTGAAATGTTTATTCAGAACAAAAAATGTAAATCTCCACTCTTCTAAACTTATAACAGTTCAATGTCTGGAAATACATACCCATTTGCTAGTCAATGAACTGGCTGATATGTAGAAAAAGGTTGCTTTAGCTTCTCCAGCTATTGCTTTTCCTATCATAGTTTTACCAGTTCCCTACACCAAAGAAGAAACTGAAATACGTAGCAAGCTTGTTTTATATAATATATTTTATCAATTACTCTTAACTATATACTTACCGGAGGTCCAAAAAGGAGAAGACCACGACCTGGAGAACGGCAACCTTTGAATATATCAGGCCGCAGCAGAGGCCATATCACCATCTCAGTTACACATTTTTTTGCATGCTCCAAACCAGCTTAGAGAATTTACACATGCACACACACAAGAGAAGAACGTCGTATTAGCTAGAGGATATATGTCCTGAAAATGGAAACTTTGCACTTGGGCATACCAATATCATTCCAACGGACATTGGGATCTCTATCCATTATCTCATTACTGACATGCTCAATCAGGCGTGGCTCTAGATTTCTTAGCTTCTCAGGAAGCTCACCATCAGGGCCACACAGCAACTCTAAACTACATTACGCATGAAACTGTAAATCTTGAAATGTAGAGTACAAGAAAAACTGATTTTTGCTTCTCCTTTCCAAGGGGATGAGAGGAAAAGAAAAGAGAATTCTCCAATAAATTGACCTATAAGGTTAAACAAAAGAAAGAAAATCCAAAGGGCTCATACCATCTTTTTGTAGAGTCGTCTATGATATCGTCACCCTTTCCAGCATTTCGCGAAGTCATATTGCCAGTGCTTTTTTCATTTGATCTGATAGGAGGAACAAAATTACCCCTGACTCCACGTCGAGAAAACCCATAAGATCTGGCTCCATAACCTCTGGAAATTCCAGCATCACTTTGTGGTGACATAGATGCACTGGGGGATCCAGTTAAGCCTCGCTTTTGTCTAGCCTCCATTTCCTGGTGGGGTTCAACAAAACTTAGCTAATGACATAATCATAGAGAGATTTTGAATATTTAATTTTGTATTGGAAAATTAACTTAATGAATATGTAAAGCTTATGCTGCAACCAAGTGTTTGCTTATCAGTTATCCCCAAAAAAAAAAAAAGTGTGTGTTTCTCACTCTTGTGTACTTACTATTACCCACATACTGAGCTACTAAAAAACGATCAACTTCGACTACCAACAAAAGAAAAAACAGCTGGCATTGCAAGCAGAGAGGCACTACTTCTTTGATCCTTTTTAGATGAGAGCAATAAGCATTTTTGGTATCAAAACATATTGATACTGTTAATACGGTGATAAACCATTAATGAAGCCTGCTTTATGTTTCAACTAGCAAAATCCAAGAGTTGCCTGAGATTTTGACCAAAAAACTGCTGATGATTTTGCTACCATGGATAATTGTAGTTTTGTATTGCTGAAAAGCACAATGTATAATTATAAAAATCAAATAGGAAACTATCGGGACCTGTCCAAACAATTAGATCCAACATTGACCAAAGCAAAACAAACCAATGTCAGACATCCACAATAATAATAGCAGAATCAAACAAATCTTGGAGAGAGTTCAGGGAATTATGAGAATACCAGCTTTGCTCTAGCAGTAACAAATCCATTACTGGAAGCATCGACATCAACTTCTTCACTGCCTGATGGGGATTTTACATTTTCAATTTTAGGACTAATACTTTCCCTGTGTAACCGTTTTGTTTTAAAAATGGATCCGCGAACTCCTTCCTCCTCCTCTGCTTTAGTGATTGTAGACATAGAATGGTTCTGGGGGCAGTTGTAACTTGAATATTTCTTATCAACAACAACACGATCCTCAGAGATCTTATCCACCATGGAACTTTGATTATTTTCTTTAGAACCATGTCCATACAAGTAAGTCAGTTTTGTCTGTATCATTGTTTTTGAGGTCTTCAAATCCTCCTGCTTATCAGGTTGCTTCCTCTGAGGAAAATGGTGAAATTAGGTTACAATCACAGCTTGTAAACAGGAATAATCATTTTTATTTCCTAACTTCAGATAAAGTCATATAGAAGATGGAGAAACACAAGCTGCATCTGAATTGAGTCTAAGCGAGGAAACAAGGAAATTTGCAGTGTTTGGCACGTCATACCGATCCATATGCAGTATTTCCAGAGGATTGTGGAAAAAGTGAGCGAAAATACTTAGATTGCTTAATTTTCTCTATGTCAATATCACCTCTCTTTCTGAATATACAGCCTGGATCTTTGCCTGCTTGTGCGAATGCTAGGCTGAATTACAGAGTGTGTAAATTAAACAAGTGTCAACAATGCTAAATGTACCTTAAGTAAAAGAGTTTCATATAAGAAAAGCACAGAATACAGATTAACCAAAAATATGCTTCAGTCAGTGAGTAAAAACAATAAGTTATCCTCCTGTTACTCAATTATGCTCAACAATAGTGGTTTCTTCTTTTTTTTTTTTTTTTTCCAATCATATGCTTCTTTTATTCCATGATACTCATCCAAAAAACCTAAAGGAAAACATTCAGGAAAGTATCTAATTATTATGGACATTTATTGAATTATGATTAATTACAATCAAAATGTATTCAAATATGATACTGGTTTGTCCGAAGGAAGGCGAAACCAACTACTCCCTCCGTCCCCAAACACTTTTCACAGTTACTTTATCTTCGTGTTTTAGCGAGCGGGTTGTTTATTAGTATTTGAAATGAAAAAATAATTTTAAAGGTAGGGTATGATAGATCTACCTCTTCTTTATTATAAAGTAATTTTAAAATTACTTTATCATTTCAAATACTAATAAAAAACTCGGGAAAACACGAGATGAATAGTACATGTGCAAAGTGTTGTGTGACGGGTGGAGTACCTTTTTTTTTCTTATACTTTAAACTTCTTCTCTCATCTTCCTCACTGTAGTCTAATTCCAAAGGAAGTACACAAAGCAGTTTGCTAAAACGGAAACGAAAATAGGATAAAAACCAGCTAGACGAAACACAACAAGCTAAGAAACTCTGCTACACGATCCCCAAAAATTATACAAATAAGATATACAAACTCTCCGCTAAGTTACATAGTTCCAATTGACAGAAAGAGGTAAGATATACCGATCAGAATCAGGAATCAACGCTTTCCTAGCCAGGCCGAGCTTGGAAACGGCTTCACGGCGAATAGGGCGAATGAAGGCCTCATCTACAGAAGACTGTGAGTGAGAGTCGAGGAAGCCGATGAGCCCGAGGGATAGCACTTGCGCGGAGCCAAAATCCCCCTTCTCCAGAGCCGCATCAGCGCCGAATAGCAGCGATTGGAGCCGCTTGAGGTTTTGATCGACTTCTTTTCTCCAACACACCTCCGATTCTCCATCGGTTATCGGTTTCGACGCCGAGACCGCGGCGGCCGCCTCCTTTCCCGCCATTTCTCGACCTGCAAATGCTGGGAAATTTACGGAAATTTGAATTTTTCGGGCTAATATATATTGCCGCGACTTTGGGCTGAATTTGGCCCCAAAAATGTTTAAATTTTTTCACTGGGCCTACTCCAAATAAACATCCAAAACTTCTGCAAAAATATTTTTATATTTGAATTTTCTAAATTAAAATAATTAGACAATAAACTGTAAAGTAAGTTGTAACGGTATTGATTTTCAATAGAAATTTATCACTTTTTAAAATAATTTATATCACCTTTTAATTTTCTCTTTAAAATGTTAGCCATCATGATATGCTTGCATATAACCTAAAAATACTAGAATCGATATAATTCAGCCCATGAATAACTATAGTTATTAATATATTTCACCTTTTACAACAAAAATTAATTTTTGGTTAGAGGTGACAATTCGAATATGATATAACAGCACAATACGTAAAGGTGTATAATCACTTAAATCTTTATGTGCAGAGTATTTCTAGTGTTTTCAATAAAATATATAATTTAAAATTTGAAAAGAGTATATTTCTGCTTGATAATAACTTTTCAATAATAATTTATTCTAATGAAAATTTATTTTCATCTATACCCTTATAAGAAAAATGATATGTTAAGGGAAGAAGTGTTTCAATGATTGAGGATGATGATTGTAGGAAGAGAATAGGGTAATCAAAATGGAGTAGTGATTACCTTATTTAAAAGGAGAGGTAGTGATTTTGTTTTATGAACCATGCTGGTTACACTAAATTTTCAATCTCATTCTTATTACCATTAAAGGGTTATTAACCAAGCGCCCCCTAAGTATTAAGCAATTTTTTTTCTCACAAACACTAAATTAAACCACTTTCTCAAAGCATATATTTTCGCAAACTCACACCAAAATTGTGATTAGTATATAGACTTATCATGTCGTTTAGTATCTTTACGATACATACACAAGTTTTTTTTGTCTTGTTAGCCCGTTCAACTGGGAAAAAACAAACTTATATACGATTTGATATTTTGTATTTTGTGAAAGACTTCTATATTTTTTCTTATAGTATTTTATTGTGTAATATTACTGTAACAACTAATTTCGTGAATTTAAATATAATAACACGAAAATGTTTACAATTTGAATTTCTTTCAGATCGAACTAAGAAATTTGTGCGGATTCTAAACTCTAGATTTACTCCTCTGATTCTCCTCTTTAGATTAACTTTTAACTTCGATAATTTTCCGAATGGAATCCTTGTTTTGATCATATTCGATCTTGAATTTAGGGACTTATAACGTTAATCCGAGGGCTTAGCATTTTATTACGGATTAAATATTATTTTGGCGACTTTACAGATGAACTCCTTTGAGCTTCACAAAGAACACTTTTGAATTTGTTGAAGGCATTTGATGAAGACCTCTGATGAAGAACACCTTTGATGAAGAACGCCTTTGACGAGAAACGTTGATCAGAGAGGTTTCGCACCTTGATCTCAGAACAAATTTCGTTTCTCGCCGAAGTCGTGAAAACGCCTATTGAGCTGCGAAGAACACTTGCAGAAATTTCTAAAATTCTGAAGCTTCGGACTTGATATTGTATGTCAAATGAATGAAGGTTTCTATATATAGGCGTATGATTCTAGGTTAATAGGCCAGATTTGATGGGCTTGAAAAAATTTGATCTTATCCACTCATTTAACATATTTGATTTTGGAGGTCCAATTTAGCTTATTGGACTTTAGAAACCCAATTTAACTAAATGGACTTTAGAGGCCCATTTAAATTATTGGACTTTAGAGGCCCAATCAATTTATTGGACTTTAGAGGCCCAACCAGATTTATTGGACTTTAGAGACCCAATTTGATTTACTGAACTTTAGAGGCCCAATCGTATTTATTGAACTTTACAGATCCAATTTGATTTATTGGACTTTAGAGGCGCAATTTATTTTATTGAACTTCAGAGGTCCAATCTAATTTGTATCAATTAATTCACTTATTTAAGGATTAAATGTATATAAATCCCAATAAATAAATAATAATTTTAATTGATATTTAAGACGTAATTTCCGCATGTCACATTTTAATTGGGTGCAAATTTAATTTATTTACAATTATGATACAAATTCTACTTTTAAAATTAAATTATTTATTTTCAGGGTAAATTAAATTTTTGGTCCCATGAGCATAGATGGTCTGTAAAAATGGTCTATTTTTCGATATTTATGGCCCCGTAGTTTTATTCGACATTTTTGTCCCAAGAAAAGTGCAATTTTGGTCCCAAAAGATTGTATAAATTGCAGATTTATTCCCAAAAAAATTACAGCTTTGGTCCCAAAAATTATCGGAAAGGACCAAATTTGCAAGAAATGAGACCAAAAAAGAACGTGGGACCAAAATTATTATTGAAAAATTCTCACAGTACCAAATTTGCAATTTTCCCTTTATTCTCGTATCACATCGTTTTGTTTCAACACAAAATTTTCCTAATTCACATCGTGTTAGCACAGATTCTTATAGTGTCATGTTTGTGGTAATCTTACCACGTCGTTATTATGTCAACATGTAAAAACACACGTTTCAACCCTAATTTTGACAGCGCATAAGAAACCAGATTTCAAACTGACCCAACAATCAGGCAATATTGACATGCTAAAAGCTCATACAATCTCAAATAAACCTGATATTTTCTTCACACGCACACATATATATTGTGAGAGAGGTTTTCTATCTCAACAATGTTTATATGCGGAACTGAGAGCTTGTGCATAAATAAAATCCGCATCGCGACCTTTTGAGAGGTTTCTACCTAGGCTGCTTTTACACATTCCATGACATATAGATACAACATAGCAGCACTACAACTAGAGCACAGACAATGGTGCCTTTCACAATAACAATTATACATATAGCAATAATTGTGCAACCGAGAAAACGAAGATGAAATAACAATGAGATATGTAATATCCCACTTCTAGAACGATGCCTGCTTTCTTCATTTACTGATTGCGTGTGAAGACAAACTGCATGGTTCCTACTCTCGAAATTTCATATGCAGAATGAAGATTAACATCAAGTAACGATCCGATTACATCCTAGTCATACTGAATTGTCACATTTATGCTAATTCATGTGTTGCCAGGGGCATCTGATGGTAGCTTTCGGTTAAGATAGCGAATGACAGCATCTTCAACCCTGTTAAGAGTGGAAGGCATTTCAAAGAGTTTAGTGTTCCCCTAAATGGCATATATATATACATGGAAAGAGCTGGTATTGTGTGAACCAGTTTCATTGGCTGACAACTAACACCCTTCAATTGACACCATTTAATGAAACAACTAATATCATTTAATTAATACCTTATAGTATAAACAACTACTACCCTTTAATGAAACAACTAATACCCTACAAATCAGTTTCAAGGTGAAACTTGTTCACACAAAACTCTCTGTCATATGGAAAATATACCTAGTGCATGAAATATAGAAACCTAACCTTTTTTTTTTAACATATTCGGTAGTAAGATAATTATATTGCACATCCATGAAAACAACAGCAGCTGTAAGTTCCTCATCGCACAATGTAGATCGGCTATATGGACATATCTTGTCATCGTGTATGTTGAAGACACATGTTCTCATTTATATTTAACAAATCTTTTTTTAATATTTTTTTAAAGTCTTTTATGTCTTCGCTTCCCCTTTTATACAGAGTAAATAGTTTTCTTCTTTTCTACTCAAGAGTGGTAGAGCAACTAAAGGTCCCCCATATTAAACATCTAGAGAAACAAGTTTGAAAAGACCATTACTAATCTATCAACTGAAGCAGACCCCAGAGGACAAAATAATGACCATTGTCTACCTTGTTGACCAATGTATAATGTGAAAGGTACTTTTTCGAACATTATTACAGGCCATCCTAACTATAGCTTACTAAACAAACTGAGTTTGAGGTTAATTGATAAGAAGATTTTATTCCAGCTTATCATTTGAAACTTTAATGACACGTTCCGCATCCATTCATGGAGTCAAAATGAGAATACTGCCAAAAAAGATGCAACATACAATTGAATGTGTAATGCAAATATAAAACATACCAGGGTTGATTGTAGAACTCTGAATGGCGCTCTTTTTCAGAATTACGACTTGTTTCCCCTGCAACAAGCTTCAGATCCTTGTTTTGAGAATCTAAAAGGGCATTAATAAACTCTATGGGCGATTGACTAAATCCAAGAAAAAATGCCCTTCTCCGCCTATGCTCATGTATCTTCCTAATTGCAGCACAAATTGCTTCATCACAGGTATCAATCTCTTTAGTCTTTTCAGTGTTGGCCAACAACACATTCAACTCCCTCTGTATCGGGAAAGGTACATCAACCACCACATCGTAACATGCAGTTCCAACAGGGCTATTTCCAGAAAGTTTGATCCTATGTTCCAGATGTATAGGCTGTGGAGGAAACAGATGGGGTGTAATCCTTTGAGTGACTGCTGTGAACTTAATCTTGCCTTCCCCAAATACTCTTTGAAGTGGTGGATCACAAATGAAAGAAGATGGGTCATCTGGACACTGCAATTTCCGAGCCTTGACATAATGCCAAACTGCAGCCATTATTCTAGCACGAGTATCGACCTCAATGCCTAAAAGTTCGGTCAAGGCTGCTGAAAGTTTATACTTCTCAGGCATATAATTCATTTCTAGTCTTATACTTGCAGTAAATTCTTGATCCCCTTTCCTTTTGACCTCAAACCCTTCATGAGGAGCAGGTGATCGAGCACTGTCCCATATAATCAAATGGTTATCAGGGTATATCTTCTGGTCCAGGGTGATAGTAACTCTCTTGAAAAACGAAGAGAACTTAGGGTACGCAGGGTTCGACTTCTGCATCATTGCAGCCTGTTCAGGATCCATTCCCTCCTCCAGAATCCTCCCAATAATTTTGAGAGTCCACGTGGGTGGCTCAGCATTCGGTTTCTTGGGAATGGTGCGAATCTGATTAGCAAAAGAGTTAAAGACGTAAATACGGAGGGTTTTCTGAATGTATGCTGGTGTCTTCAGAGAATCTTGGATATCGATTTTCTTCCTTGTTAGAGCAGCATCCACTCGTGACTCAAACTCAAGGAGCTGAGTATAAAGAGCAGACTCGGGTAAAATAGCTGCAACTCTTTCATGTAACTGTTTCTCAGGAAGCTTCTGCTTTTTCCTTCTAGCAGCAGCTGAAGCGTCCATTGTCCTCATTGGGGAGACCGTGTTTGAAGGTAAGAAAGTTGGTGGACGAATCGGTGGTTTTTGTGGAAAGCGTTTGGCACCGCCACTACCAGCTCCTGACATAGAGGGAGATTGTGAACCCAAATTCGGAACTCCGCCAGGATGAGGCTGGTTGAACGAATGCCCCTGAGAAGCTTGTAATTGCATTTGGAGCTGAGCATGGGCAGCATACATTTGAGCTTGAGCTTGGGCCTGAGCCTTCGACTGAGCCTGGGCCTGAGCCAGGGCTTGCACCTGAGCTTCGGTGAACTGAAAATGGCTTGGAAATCCAGCAGGACCCAGCTGTTGTGGTGCAGATTGGTTCACAGGTAAAGAGTTCCCAAAAGGGGATGAAGGCCCGATATTCTTTTGAGGGTGGTTGTTATTTGAAGCCATGGCTAAATATAGAACCAAACAGTAAAACTCAGCAAAACCGTAGTTTACACTCGTATGCCTTGAGATGGTCCTGAGTTCAAGATTCAGAAGTTCAACTAAACTATCATATAAAATGCTAGCAATAATTTCATTAGAAGCCCCCGCACACAACAAAAAGAAGAACCTTTCACAGAAATTAAGCTGAAGCCCGAATTAAGAGAGACTATTCAAAATATAAGGACAATTTTACTTCAAAATTAGCAGCATATGGAAGTGAGATTAAAAAAAAAAAAAAAAACACAATAGAATGTAACCAGAGACACAACACATTTGCACGTTAATTCCGACAAAAACGATACAGATGGGGAATTGACTGAACCTAGATCGTGAAACTAACTTAGCAAGAATTTCATTAGAGCAAAAAAAATTTTTTACACGACGGTCGACGCCCACAGAAGAAATAGCTTTTAATGATGATTTAAACCAGCTGTGCAGATGTCAATATATAGAGAGAAAAAAAAAATAGCATCAAATTCATCAAAAAAACAGCGGGAGGTTTAAAAAAAAAAAAAAAACCCTAAAATTGAACCAGGCTCAATTTTTACAAATTAATTCAAGAAAAAACTACGGATACTGAAAATGACCGAATCTGGATCATGAAAACGTCTAATTCTGAAATCTAAGCGACTATACCAGCACCGCATAAGCAAAATTCAACTGAAATTAGACACAAAAATTTCCAAGTTTACACTATACTTTTGGACCTGCTATCCATTTATATGATAATAGTAAAAGCTTAAACTAAAGCAAGAGCAAATCTTTAGACGAAATTAGGTAGCGGAGGCTTACAACTGAGCTCAGTGAATGCTTGTTGCTCGGCGAGTCATCGACTCGGAGTTGCTTTTTCAGGTTTCTCACTTACCTGGTCAATGCTCATTTTCTCACGAGGGGCGCTTTAAGCGTGATGGGCCCAAATTTAGATTGGGTTACTATTTAATGGGCTGGACCAGAACAGTATCCAATGGGCTGATACTTTGTTTGGGCTATTAAACAGGCCCTAATTATTATTTTGTCATTTTTGTGTATTTTTTATTTAATTTTAAAACGTTTTTTCAATAGATAACCAACCCCCTATCCAAAATACGAAACCCCCTCCCAACTTAGCCATGGCTACCTCATCCATAGCCAATCTCTTCTCCTTCTTCACCCCCTCAAAACCTCCCCCACTACCACCCACTCCGTCGGTCAGATTTCCGCCTCCTCATCTCTCCGCCGCCGCTTCACCTTCCTCATCAAGCGGGTGGTCCCCTCTGGTCTTAACGAATGAAGCACAGTCGTCGTCTTCTAGCTCGTCTGACGTCACGTCAGTGGTGTGCCCCTCTCTCGCCTACGCCAACACGATGTTCTTCCGGTCGGCTTATAATGTTCAGGTGATCGTCGCCGACAAGGAGCCGGAGGAAAGGCTGATCGGCCGGTTCAAGAGGGAGGTGATGCGCGCCGGCGTCATCCAGGAGTGCAGGCGCCGCCGGTATTTTGAGAACAAGCAGGAAGCCAAGAAACGGAAAACGCGCGAGGCTGCGAAGCGCAATCGCCGCAGGTTTCTTTCTTCTCTTTTGTCTCCGCTCATTATTGCTGTTGGCATTTTGATTTTTACCCAAATTGAGCATTCGTTAGGGTTTGAATGAGTATTGATTTAGTTGGTTTTGAAGCTTATATAAGCACTTTTTTGTGTTTTCTTTTTTCCTTTCTAACTGCTGAACTATCATACTTATATTATGTTGCAATTAGCAAATATACTTATTAGTCTCGAGTAGCATAATGAACAAGGTCGCTAATATGTAATATTAATATAATGAACAAACTCTCTGTTGTCATTGGTCTTGGTAATACATCTTTCATGATATCTTTGTAGATAAAAATGGAGCATATTGTTTTTCCTTGATGTGATCATATTTGAGATTGAGAAATTGGGTGCTACGGTTTTTGAATCTTGGTTCTTGGTTGATCATCCAGACAGTTTAATAAATGCATTTTTATGCATTAAGAAGTCCGGTTTTTTGGCATTGCATTTCCTTTTGTTTCATTTTAAGTAACAAGCCACTCAAGATATTGTCTGACTCCTTACCAGAGCTTTTGTTGGGGTCCAATATCTAATTTATGCAAAAGATAAATAGACGATGGGTGTAGAAGTTAAGTTTCTTTCGAGTGTGGACAATATGTTTATGATGGTCTCTAGCATACCATCACACAGAGTTTCACAAACCGCAGTCTTACAAATTTTTGGGGCTTGTAGTGAAATTTTTGCCCGAGGTGACATGATTGCACATGCTTATGTATGTTGTTTTTCCTCAAGGATTCTATCAAGCAGTTTTAAGTGTTATGTTTTCAGCATTTTGAGTAGAAGTGAGGTTTGTGATTGTAATTATATGTTGCTTTTATGTCAATCCTTCACAATGAGGACAATTTCCCTGCTTCTTGTAAAATCAAACGCAAAAACTTCAAGTTGATTTTGACATGTTTTTAGACGTTTTCCTTAACCGAGTATTCTTGATGATCTCAGCAGACGACCTTTCACAAGAACAGGACCACCGGATCGTGAAGAGGCTGCTAAGGCCAAGAAGGAAGAGGATGATGGAGATAACTGGGATCTCCCTGAAGGAACCCTTCCATATTGATCATACCTTGTACTTCTCCCTTCTCTCTGTCTTTATTAAATGAGCAGCTTATCTTATCATTGTATTGCATTTCTAATGTAATTGTTTACCACTTTTTTGGCAGCGAAAGATATTAGATCAATTCACAGCATTTCTAGCTTGTTCTGTATTATTTTGCCCTCAATTGTGAAATGTGAGAAAAGAAAGCTACACGACTTTATTTTATTTTTTTAATTCCTACCAACTATGTGATTCTTGATTGTATGTATTGTGTATTTGTGTGTGTTACAATAATAAACTTGATTCCGGTGTTGAAACACTGTAGTGTTCTTTTTCTTTTCTTTTTTTTACACTTTTGCGATTTGCAGGTTTTGAGATGTTTGCTGTTTTATTTAAAAAACAAAAAATAGATTTGCAGGTTTTGAGATGTTTGCTGTTTCATTTCTTTTTCAGATTTAGAATGTTTCTTTCTTCTCGGGTTATCGAATAAGTATTTTTCTCATAACACGAGAATGCAGCGTAAGAAAAAAAGTATGTCCAAGAGAAACTGGATATCCAGGGAGAATTAAGGAAATAACTATGTTAAAGAAAGGGCTCAAGGAATAAGAATATATGAGGATAAATTTGTAAAATTCTGTAAATTTTCAGATTATTTTCTCGGTTTAAATCTTACTAGTATAACACCCGTGCGATGCTCGGCTTACTAATTTCTTTTGTATATATAAAATAAAATTTCGATTGAGATGAATTATATTTACTATATTATATGAGCTCCAACATAATCATGTTCGATTGAGAAATATGATTTAAATATAAAGTGAAACTTCATATCATGTATATGAATATTCCACATAAAACTCTCTTTTATCGCACAATAAACTTTCTAACGTCCTACAATACTTTTCATATTTTTAAAATGGATACAATACTCCTATTTTATATACAAATAAAGCGCCAAAAAATCACTTTTTACCAATTTTTCTTAAAATGTGTGTTACATTAGGAGTGAAGACTAATGTGGAACGGATGAAGTACTATATTAAGTTGTTATTCTTATTTATATACATTAATATTAGATTATTTGCTTTTTAATTAACAATATTGGATAAAAAAATGAAAGCAATAAAAGATAAGATTTAGTATATTGAAACTTTGATTATATATTCCCCATTCATATATAAGTGGTGTTTTAATATTATAATTTTTTAAAATTAATGATGCTTTAGCCTTTTTTTTTTTACACTCTTTCAATTGTATAAATGAAGAAAAGAGAGTTTTAATGAAATGCTAAAAATTATGAAATGGGTGACAGAGATTTTTTTATTAAGAGCATATATATTATTTTTTTACACACTCTCAATTTTATAAATGAACAAAAGAGAGTTTTAATGAAATGCTAAAAATTATAAAATGGGTGACAGAGATTATTTTATTAAGAGCATATATATTATTATACACTACTTTTTAATTACATAAAAGAACCTATAACATCATTTATTTATGAATTGATAGAGTATTTTGTTTTAAAAAATGAATGTGATGTTTGTCAATGTCAACAATATTGTTAGCTTATAGTATGATATTTTACAATATATAAATTAATACTTATGATAATAAGTAAATTGTATATTTGAAGAAGAAAAGAAAAGTGATGTTTAATTAAAATAATATTTTCTTATATCTACCTGAAAAATGAATTCAAATACTGTGTCATAAGAATTGTAGTTATTAAAAAACTGAATTAAGAAAGATGGACTATTTTAAACTAATTGGAGTATAATTTTTTTTCAAATTAATGATTTGTTTTTATCAATGTTGTAAAATAATTTGTAATTAGTTGTTCAGGGTTCAATAAGCACAACAAAATTAAGAGGATGTTTGGCTGAATTTATAATTTTTTAAAAATAGTTTATAAGATGTTTAAAAGCTTATAAACACTATAAATGTGTTTGGTAAAATAAGATATTTAACAGTTTATAAGATCATAAAATAAGTTCCTAACAAATATAAAAGAATAAGTTGGATTTTTTTGTCAATTTATCTTTCTAACCACTTCCACCCTCAACCACCCTCGAACCACCCCTCTCCACCCACCTCTACTTTAACATGAAATAAATGATTATATTAAAATCTAATTTAAAAAAAAAAATTAAAAAATTTCAAAGATCTTATAAATTGTATTAGTCAAACATTTTAGCTACTTATTAAGCTACTTAAAAATTACATCTAATAAGTTTTTAAAACAACTTATAAGATGTTAGAGTTTATAAAATGTTCCAAATACGTACGGATAACCAAGCGGACTCTAAATAAGACCACTAAAAAAACAGGTTTTAATTAAATTAAAATACATTTAATTAAATTAGATAGTGACTCAGTTATTACATGAGAGATGAATACTTCCTAGTTCCTATAGGAAATAATGGTTTGTGGAGCTATTGATGTTGCCTTGGGATATAGCACATATAAAAACATTTCGGCTTCTGTTGTTTTTGTGTATTTGTAAATCATTGTAGTGCAGTCCCCCAAACTGAAAGATATACAGACATTCGTTAAAACGAAATTAAAGAATTGTATCTATAACAGGGACAATTTGTTAAATCCAAAATTATATTAAATGAATAGCAGCTAATTTAGGGTGTTTCAAAATTCTAAATTTGATTTTCAAATTTAGTATAGGATTAAGACGCTATTATAGTATTTGAGAGATTAAAGACTGTTATTGACCCAATCAGCAGCATTAATCAAGTATTTCGATGGTAAAAATTAAAAAAATAATTTAAAAGTAAATGGGATATCACAAACCCCATAAAAATATCTCGTGTATTGAAAAAGCTTTCACGGGGCTCAGAAGAATGCAAAGTGCATGTACACACTAAATAATTAAATCAATATATACTCAAAATGTGCAGCTCGATCTTCAAGGAAAAAAAAAAGTTTTTTTTAAAAGGCAATTGAATTTGGGTAGGAAAATAAAACTGCTATTTTTAGTGGACTTTGATGTTTTTATATATATAATATAGATAATATAGATTTGGAAAAGAAGATCACCCATTTGGATTTCATTTGTGGAAGATGGCCATATTGAAGAGGACCATGTGTTCTTAAGTTTCTGTGTCTTTATGTTTGCATCAACTGAGGGTGTATTTGGAAAATTTTGTACAATATCATAGTATGTTATCTGTTCTTACCTCGGAAATGATCATATATCCACCGTGGGCACAATATAATATACTCACCGCGAATGTGATAATGACATATAAGAAGTCCACTATAATTTTGATAATAAATTTTATTTGCTTATGTTTCATTATCAGTATATTATATTGTGTCCACCGGTGGGTATGAGATCATTTTCGACTATTACCCAACCATGAAAAATTGGAATGTTAACTAAGATTTACACACCAAATAATTTTCAAATTAATACAAGATGATATAATTTTTTTTATAAATATACATTATATTAATTAAAAATATAATGTTTTTTAAATTAATGAAGTTTCTTTATACATGACGAATATCTCTAATTTTTTTATTTTTTTCATATTGATTGCATTTAGTTTGAAAATAATTATTTGTTGAGACTTGAATTGAGACACAAGAATCTAAAACAAGTCTTAAATTAAGTAAAAATTGAGATTTGAATTGATTTTAAAATGAGTACTTATATTGAGACATAACCTAAAATTTGAGTCTTGATATAGAATTTTCCTATTAAAATATTCATTCATTCTAATTATATACTTTCTAACCTTTTATTTAAGAAATATATTTTGTTTTAATTCAATTATAACATATTAACCAATACACTATACATGTAAAACACATTTCTAAATATCAAAATAATAAAATTACTATACCATACTTAAAAATAAAAAAAAATTATACTCTTTCACGTAAAGAAGCTAAATACAATTCCAAAAACTTAAATATTTCAAAACATTTCTTGATATACAATATTTTTCGTTGTGTTATAATCGAGACGATCATTATCACACAACATAATTTTCAAACCACGATGATTGATAACCCTTGAAACTGCAACATAAAATTGTCCATTACTAGACACTGACTAACCCTTGAAAAATTGGATTGTTATAGTTATGTCCACTTTTGCATAAAATAAATCAATTCGCTTATTTTAAAATAATTATTCTTCTTTTAATTAACTCACTTTTTTTTTATCCAAATTAAAATTTATTAGTTAACTGATTAGAATTTAAAAAATTAGATTAGTTAGAAAAATTTCAAAATATATTTAGAAGGGACGACCATGAGCGTTTTATTGGCAAAATTAATTAATAAATTTCAATAAAAAATAGATGATTAAAGATACAATTATTTAATCAATTAAAATTCAATTTTAACTTATCTTAAGATAGGTCTAATTAGTAAATTATAATAAAAAATTAATTAAAATCAAGTTCTAATGAAAATGATACTTATAAATTAGTTAAACATATAAAGTATAAAGTCATAATTTTTTTTAAGTATTAAATATTTATCGAGAGTATCAAATATTAGATAATGGTTTAATGAAATTAAAAAAGTGGTTTATATCATAAAATATTTTAATATAAAATCTATTCTTACGTGATTGGTGATTTTATAAATTAATAAATAATTATACTTTTAGTAAAAAAATATAAAAAAAGCATTTTAATAATCCTTTAAAAAAATGTAATTAAGTAATTAACTAATTTTTAAAGAGTAGTAGTATTATTTTTTAAAATTCATTTTAGAGGTGAGAGAGGGACCTTGAATAATACTCCTTTTTCTTCCCGGAAGCCCATGACTGAAATTCAATGGAGTCACAAACAATTCTTTTAGGGCGCCTTCAATTTCCAGCAGCGTCGTCTGTTTTCCAGTAGAACTCCGGTCAGACATTTACTGCACTAATTGATAATTTTTCAAATTTCTGCTAACGCGATTTTGCTTTATTAGTAGGTTAATCAATACCTTTCAATCTTTTTATATCAATTTCTTAAATGTTTAATGCATAGGTTGGTAAAAACCTTTTTTTTTTTTTAATTATTCTTAAAGCCTATAGACGGCTATTAAAATTGCTGGTGTGGTGAGCTGTTAATTATTTTTAATACTTGTATATAAGAGCTGCATATGCTTCATGATTTTATCTTCTTGCTTTTGCTTATTTATTTATTTATTTATTTTAATTCGAGCTATATATATGGGTTGGATTGGGAGAGTTATTGTATTTTTTGCAAGCCACTGTACTGCAACAATTACATATATTTGATAATTAAATGCAGAATGCGAAGCATTTTGCAAGTGTTTCAATCTTGTGATGGTGATTAGTTGACAAGACAATGTTTTTCTCAGTTGACACTCATACGTTTTAACTTTTGCAGTCATCCAACTAGAGAATCTCCCTCAATCAAACAAACAAATAGATAAACGTGATATTTGGATTATTAGATTAAGTTATATGTTGGAGTTAAATGTTAACATCATTAGTATAAGACTTGAATTTTCTTTCAATTTTCTTCCAATTAATGTATAGCAGTTTAATTTTCTGAATTCTTAATCTGTATTGGCGGTGCAATACAATACAACAACAATGGAATCCCCGCCTATCTAGCCTCACAGGCTTTAGGATCCGAAAACCATTCTAAAATTGAAGCATTACAATTAATCAAATTCCTAGCACATAACCAAGACCGAACTCTAGCTTTAATTTCATCCATCATCTTGCCCAGGTTAGGAAAAACATTTTCCTTTTCCAAAAATGTCACCATGTTGAAGAAATAAATAACCTTTACCTGACATGTATGCTATATATGACAATTATGTGTTCTATTGCTTTATTGACTGAACAAAATCTTATATCTGAGATATCTTCCTTGCTTTCAAGAGCTCATAAACTCGAAGCTGCAATGAAGGTATTTTCGATTAAGGTGTTTGATTTCTTCCACAAAGAATTTGTAAGGCAATCACAAAATTATCCTCTGCTTACTCTTTTGCATGTATAACATCATACTAAATTCGTTGTTCTTGACATGTGAGATATGCCTCTCTAGCCACCGTAATAATTATTCTTTCCAAGTAAACAGTTTTTACACTATGATGCACCTATTTTTATTTTCAATTTACAGGCAAATAATTTTCATTACTTTTTTCAAAAATGGATCTGGAGGCCATATTAATACCCCTTCACCAACAAAGTTACATTTGACCACTCGACCTGTGACAACTCATATGTGGGAATTTGCATCATTTTCTGCACATAAATGTATAGTGTGTAGACCTACTGTGCATAACTTGCGAGTTACAAGCAAGTGAATAACTTAAATTTCTTCTTTGATTACATATATTTATGAAAATATTAGGATATTTGAGCCTGTTGATTTGTTTGTATTGACACTCTTTTGTTATATATCAGGTTTCACTGGACGAGAATATGAAATTGCTAAATCGAGGAGTTTCAACAGAACAAGTGGTTATCCATGCCTATGAAGTTCTCAGTAAATAAATTTTCTTATTATTTAAGGTAAAATTCTATAAATCAATAATATGTGGTGTTTTTTTTTTTTTTTTTTTTTTTTTGTGATAGTTTTTTAAGTTCTCTTTTTTGTAGAAGTTAGTTATACATATATATTTTTTATTAGTTGTATAATGAAAAAAAGTTCAGTGAATTTAATTTGCCAACTTTTGTATTTTTGTTACAAAAAAGGCATCACTTCTTCCAGGGTTTCATGGAGAAAACCCATGCTTGGAAATTTCCTTTCAAACAATCGATTTGCTTTTGACCCCTGATTATGATATGATTTTCATTTTTAACAAGCTGTAAGAGGATAAATTCAACGAATACATGTCATTGTTTAAGTAGCTCAGCAAATGGTAACAACACCATCACATGCCACTTTGGTGCTAGACTAAAGATGGAAAAATAGGGAGAAAGACATATTTTTCTTCTGTGTGTTAAAGAGCAAAGTCAATGTCTTCATGATTTTATCGAATAATTTTTAGCATTAGCATTAGATGAGTGATGAGTAAGTATTTTAAAAATAATGTGCTTTTGATTTTGTGTTAAGGGCAAAATGAGCTGTTATTCAGTATACTAATGGCAGATTCATTTGCTCCTTACATTTTTGGGTGACATAAACAATCTGATTTTTTACTTTTGTCAATATAACATCTTTCTAGTTTAACATTTCCATTGAACTGTTGTTACAGTGACAGGATAAAACGTCTTCTGGTTGCTGCTTATTTCTTCCACACGAACTATAAACTTTAAATATATACTCCAAAACTTCAATGTACAGCGAATAATGGAGGCAAAGCTATGTGAGATATTGAGGACTTAGAAGTTGCATGTGGAAAATTTTGCATATTTATGCTTTTCAATAGAGGTTTTGTGCTCAGATACTCAAGTGTAGGGTGCATGTGAAATCTTATTACATCATTTGATAGTTGTCTTCCAAAAGAAAATAAAACCTACAAAACGTAAAGAGTGATGGTTAAACTGAAAATGAAATTTAATCTATGCATGACTAAAGAATTAGACACATTTCTCCATCCTTAGATTGAGATTCATCTGGTAATCAAACACGAGAAATTTGACTCCAAAGTGGTGAGAGAATGACATAGCTAATTCATCCTGATATATATCAGAACCTAAAAAACATACCATGGGTCTGGAGTTATCTGTAAAAACGTACTTTGGTTATTGACAACTCCAAGATGTGGTATGTTTTAAGGTTAATATGTATATTTGGTGTATTAGCTATGACACTGTCACAACACTTCTGGAGTCAAACTTTTCGTGTATGATTGGCAGATGGATCTCAGTGTACGGATGAACCTGTCTGATTTTAATAATGTATATTTGAATTCCATCTACAGTTTATCAATCAAACTTTGGAAGACAACCTTCAAATGATCGCTTTAAGATTTCACATGCACTGGAGTATCTGATTACAAAACCTCTATCAAAGAGCATAAATATGAAAGCTTTGCATTTGCAAATTCCGAGTCCTCATTATCTCACGCAACTCTGTCTCCATTTTATTGGAAGCCCCAAAGTCCAGCATTCAAGATAGGTATTCCTCTAAGTTGCAGCATTAAATCTGTGCTATTGATTTGAAATCTATGGTCAACTTTGAAGATTATGGAATCTCGTCATTTTACATACTGACACTCATGCTTTCCCCTGTAGGTGAAAGAGTTATATTTACATGACTAAGATTTAGCACTATCTACTCAAATATTGCCACTAGGTATTACCCACGCGAACTTGTTCAACGTTGATTATAAATAGTTGCTGTTTATGTATTTACTTTGTTAAAGTCTATTGAAAATACTTCGTAAAACCAGAACTATGTTTTAACCATGAATTGATGCTGCTGCATTAGGTTGAAGAGTTGCGTGTTTGTGATTACAAACTCCTTATATGAATGAATTTGATTTGAGCTCCCCCTTTGTATCTCTTTTATTTCATAGGCAAATAATCAACAGATTAATCATATTTGAGTTTTCTTTCATTGCATTTCATAATTGAAACTAGTGTATGTAACTAGCTCCTTGGCCGTGCATATGTACTGTTTTTTAACCGGAAACCCGCCTAGGAGGTAGATATTTATTACACATGAAAACTGACTACTCATATAAATTCTTGTCTTCTTCCATAGTCCTTTTCATTTTTTTGCTTACTTATAATCTTCTCATAATTTTCATGCCCAATTTTTATAATAATAGTTTTTTTCGAAAAACGATTGTCAAAATATCATTAAAAGTCGTAGATTAAAATTTTGACTTGAAAGAACCAAATAAAACATCGGGTTCCAAATAAATTTTTTATAAATAAGTTCAGGGGTAGTCTTCATAATTTTTAAATTTATCAAATAATAATTTTAACTTAAAATACCAGTTGTATAAAAGTAATATGTAAAATTACTGAATATGGATATTCAAATTTATTGTTTTTAGTATGTATATTAGCTATTGCATATTGTTAAATATTTTGTTTCAGTTACTCTATTAGAACATTATTGCTCTTTGAGGAAACTCCATCTGAAATAGGACCTCCATGTTCATTTTATAGACACTATCTTATACATGCCTATCATACGATACAATACAACCAAAGATGAAACACAATTTGCTCGATTTTGTGTCTTTTAGAGTACAATCATCAGGAAACTAAAAAGACACTAGTACTTGGAACTTTATTGCTCTAGTAAACAGTTTTGTGCAATAATTAAATTTGTTGTTGCTTGAATTTTTTTTTTTTTAATTTGGAATAAGCACATGTTAATGAAAATAATGGTGGATCCATCTTTAGGTGTTATCTTTCCAATCTGTAAAATATTACCATCCTTCATAAGCCAATGAGAGATAAAAGTTGCATGTTAGAGTACTGAAGCAACTTCATTATGGGTGTTTTATTTCAAGGTCTAATAATAGTCTTATATTATTCAAGTTTCTTCTGGAATTAGTTAACATCAAGTGACATATAATAAAGCAATACAAGCAAGCAATCCGTATCAACAACAAACATTTGGAGATCTGAAAAATAATAAGGAAAACTGTGGCGATTTGGAATATTAATGAACCTAGCTTTAGAATTAGTCATTTTTAAGAAAGCAATTAAATTGGAAAATATATTTTAGTACATAAACTTGATAAGTCTATCTCTTTCTACTCACATATATTCATACGTGCGTGTATTTCCATTTGTAAAAGGGTTCGAGCTTTTGTAAAATATTAGCTTGTCAGTTTCATTCAAAAGTATTACTCTCTCCGTCTTTGTTTGTTTTCCCGCTTGACTTTGACACGAGTTTTAATGTGAGAGTTGATTATTAGTAATTAAAGGGATGTCATAGCTTTAGATTGAGGGTGTTTTAGTCAGTTTAAGATAATGAGACAAAAAGAAGATGTTTTAGCAAGAAGTGTAAAATGTTGTGGAGGATTATAGTTCCAGTCCTTTTTTTTGGTCTATTTGGCTTGAAAGAAACAAGAGAATTTTTTAAGATGGTCATGACTCTATTGAGGATGTGTGAGGTAGAATAAAGTATAGAGTTAGCCTTTGGGTTTTTAGTCATAAACTGTTCAGTGGAGTGTGGCTTTGTAAGCTGTTGCTTGGTTGCCTAGTTGTAATATTCTGAGGGATTTCTCGACCCTCTTCGTTTGGTTGTATGAAATTAAAGTCTGTTTCTTTAAGAAAAAAATTATTACTGGCATGAGATGTAATTTAGAGATGTTTTTAGGGGGATATTTAGAGAGAGTGGAGTAAATTTTTTGCTATTTTAAGTATGTGAAAAAAAAAGACGAACATTTTTGGAAAATGGGAAACAAAACAAAAACGGAGGAAGTACTTTTTATATTATAAAGTGATAGTCGTATGATAAAAATTATGTACATAAGACTAACTCTACTTAAAAAGTGCATATTTATTGACATATTTATTTCTAATAGTTAATTCTTAAGTGTGTTTTTCCATTCCTGCTTTAGATCAAATAAAATCATACCATTCCCTGTTCTGGATTGCTATCCAATTTGAAATCAATTGAGATCCATGGTGCATATCAAATAAATAGAGTAGTTGCAGGAAAACGGGCTGACAATTTATTGTTGTAGTAATGGTCGTAATAAGGCAAAATCATGTGTGGGTATAATAACCTCTGTAGGTGAGCTGGACGTCACTATCCCATAACAATGAATGAACATAAGATTTAAGACTATGTTTTGTTAGGGATGACCCATCTGGATGGGGAGGAACCATCCCCCATCTCATCCAATTTTGGATGGGGACACATTCACTCCCCCCCCCCCCCCCTCCCCACTCCTATAATACACCTAAATATTCTCGCTCCTACTTTTCTCGTTCTCTCTCATACTTTTCACTCACTCAATTATTACCCCACTAACAAACAAGAATAAAATAATACAACATTACTTTGATTTGACATATAGTTCTATCCACCCCTACTTCCCATCCTAACCAAATACAAATTCGCTATTTGCTAGATTATCCCATCCACTTTTTTTTTTTTTTATCTCCATCCTCATCCCATCCACCTTTTTCCATCTTCATCCTCATCTCGTTCACCACCATTCCTGACCAAACATAGCTTTCAAGTATTTATTGTACATATTCAAAGAACTTTGACTATAAAAGAATTCACTTCCAGGTGTGAGATTTTGCATTGGTTTCTCTTTACATAAATGTATTTGTTTAATAGTTTTTGATTATAAGATGTGCTTTTTTTCCTTAGTTTATCTGTTTCATTAGATTGCTTAAATGTAAATGTAATGTTGTTTCAAAGTGTTTTATTGGTTAAATTTGTCAGGGAACCTATATTCGGATTTAAATATTTTAATGTATTGCAGTTCCAGAGGTCCAACGAAAAATTTCATTGTAACAACCAGTGGATGCCAGGGCAGCTTCCCAAAATCAGTCGCAACCACGTGTGCAACAAGGGCATCACCATTACTGCGACAAACATTGCCTTGTAAACATCGATAGGCATTGCCTTGTATACATCGACAGACTGTACATTTATTACAACCACTGGTACAACGAGGTGTTTTTTAATTTATAGGCCTGCTATCTAAAACTCAAGAGTTACAAGCAAGTGAAATCTAGAGTAAAGAATTTCTATTCAAGAGCTACAAGCAAGTGAATAACTTAACTTTCCTCTTCGATTACATTGATTTGTGTAAAACTCAAGAGCTTTGAGCCAGTTATTTCGTTTTCTTTTACTTAAATGAGTTAATTGGGGGAGCATATCATATTCTGTGCATAGGACAGATTATATGACCTAGTAATTCTATGTTGTTGATTTTTTATTTATTTTTTGCTGATGCTCATTTGTTATTTACCAGGTTTCATTGGACAAGAATCTGAAATTCTTAAATCACGGATTAAGAACAAAAGGCTGTCCGTGCTGGTCGTTTTGGGAATCTTAAGAGAAACATACCTATGGAGTACTCATTAGATGACTTTCCTTATTATTTATGGTAAAAATTTATCACGTCAATAGTTTGTCATAGTTTTTAGCCCTCTTTTTGTTGAAATAAATCTATATGCTGTTTAAATTGCCCATTTCATTGAACTATTTTTTCTAAGATAAAATTACTTCTAGTGTTTCATGAAGTTTCCTATGCTTGTAATTTTCCTTTCTAATAATCGATTTGCTTTTGACCCCTGATTATAACATGATTTTCTTTTTGAACAAGCTGTAAGAGGATAAATTAAAGAGTATATGTCATTGATTAAGTAACTTAACAAGGTGGTAACAGCACAGTGCTATGACACTTGGGTTCTAGACTAAAGATGGAAAGACAGTAATGAGTATATGTTTTTCTTCTCTGTAAAAAAGTGAAGTTAATTTTCTGCTTCATGATTTTATCAAATAAAAAAATTCTGAATTTTTTAGCATTAGCATGAGATGAGAGATGAGCAAGTATTTTTTAGTAATGTGGTGTGGAAGTCCCTAAGAAACAAATGAGCCATTAAGATTCAGTATACTAATGACAGATTCATTTGCTGCTTACATTTTTTTGTGACATAAACAGCTCTGAGTTTTACTTTGTCAATATAATATCTTTCAAGTTTTAATAATTCTATTGAACTGTTGTTATAGTGAGAAGCCAAAACACCATCTGGTTGCTTCTTATTTCTTGCACTTGAATCGTAAAGTGCAATATAGCATGCCCCAACATCAAGGCACAGAGAACAGAGTTTTGCTGTCCGGTCTGGAAGGTACATAAAAGAAACCTCAGTTTCTATTATAATGCTGATATTTCATTACTTCTGTTATTGACAACTGCAGACCTGTGGTATGTTTTTAGGTACCGATGTTTATCATGATGCATTGGCTATTGCACTCTCTCGCCACTTTGGGGTCAAACTTATTGTGCTTGATTGCCAGACAAATCTTGATGTATGGATGAAAAAAATCTGCCTGATTCTTTAGTCATGTATAGGTGTAAAACTTAAATTCCATTTCAGTTTAATCATTATTATTTTTTGTAGGTTTTAACTACTTTTTGTAGGCAGCACCCAAATGATGCTTTAAGATTTCACACGGCTCTGCCTCCATTTTATGAGAACTCCCAAAGTCGGGCGTTCAAGATAGGTATTCCTCTAGATTGCGACATTAGCTCTGTGTAATTAATTTGAGATCTATGGTTGAGTTTGAAGATTATGGAATCTATAATTTTTTTTACATACTGACATACACACATTCCAATGTAGGTGACAGAGTTATATTTACAGGACTAAATTATAGCACTCTACACTCAAATATTGCCTCTAGGTATTACACATTCAAACTTGTTCAAAATCGATTATCGATGGTTGCAGTTATTCATTTATTCTGCTCAAGTGCTATTGCACATGAAGAATGACTACCCATATTGTTCTTTCTTTTCTTCTTCAATGGTCCTTTTAATTTTTTTTTTCTACTTGTTATCTTCTCATAAACCACAATGCTCAGAGATCGACCAGACGAGAATAAACCAGTTGGTCTTTATGCATTGCATATAATCGAGACTTAACAGGAATGAAAAAAAAGGGGAAATGACAATCCTCTCTTGGGTCTGAAATTTAAATGTATCCAATAAGAGGAAAACAAGAAGCCCCTTTAGCTTGGCTTCACCTGAGTGGTGTTAATGTGATTCTTCTTGACTGATAAGCAGTGGCCCTTCGTTTGGCTATCGTGGAAAAGTCGTGGTCATGAATATTACAAATGGACTTGGTGTAAGGTTTGATTTGCCCTTTTATGGTGGGAGTGATCTTGGAGGTTTATGTGAAGCATATCGTGGGTTTTATTGTGATGGTAATGTTCTCACCTTTCCTGCAACACTTTTTTTTTTAAAAAAAATTCTGTGAACTTAAGGAGTCGGTGTACATTTCTCATCCCTAACTATTATTATTTGGCTTGAACTGCGGATCATTATTTCAGGCAATGAAGTTTGTCTAGATGTGGATGATGAAATCAAGCCTACATCTTCACCAATTCAGGTGAAATGGATGGTGTCAATAAATGTAACTTGTATAGGGAAAAAATTCCATTATATTTGCCACCAGCTGATGAATTTCTCTTTTTGTTGTTTCCTAGGGTTTCTGTGCTGAGAACAGATTAATTGTGTTTATGAAACATATGGAGAATTGCCTGAGGGAAGATTTAGGAGGTTTTAATGGAATGAGTGATATGGTCAGCACACTTCCCGACAATGTTTTTGTGATTGGGTCACACATACAAAAAGACTGCACTAAACAGAAGGTACAAACAATGTGTGTGTGTTATATTCTTCTGAATTATTTCTGTATCTTTTCATGGTGAAATGTTAACACTATAATATTATTATTCTATGTATATAATATATTACCTTTATGTTTTTTTTCCACAGGGGAACTTGAATGGAACAGAAGAAGAGGACCGGAAGTTTCTGATGCAGCAGTTGTCACGTGTTTTTCCTGAAAAGATTAGTGTTGAAATTCCAGAGGTGCCAACAGAAGTTCCAGATAACGAAGTTCTTTCTGTTTTTCTGCAATATTAGTGGGTAATATTTTAAAACTTGTATCAGGACAAGAAACTGTTGGACCAGATGAAAAGACAGATGATCAGAGATGACCAACTTCTAAAAGCCAGAGAAAATGTTGCAAGACTTAAACGTGTAAGATAAGCGTGTTCCTTCCGTTTAGTGAAATTTATAATGAGTAAAGCCAAATGCAATAAGTTCTATCACAGGTTTTGCTGGTTGGTCGATTATTTCAATTTCACCAATTGTCTTTCCTTTGCTGGTGATTTGACCATTTTAAATTATATTGGTCCTCAATTAAGGAGGTTCTTGAATAAATTCTGACCTATTGGCACAGTAACTTAAAACTTAGTCCAACTTTCAGTACGATTATATTGGAGTCAACTTAGATAATATCTGAGACAATGTTTGTTTTGGGTTTATAATGATTTTTGAAAGCCGGTTTTTGAAATTTGGAGGATTTTGAAATACTAATAAATAGTAAGATGTGTGTTTTGGGGGGATTTCAAGTAGGGTGAGATTTAACTTTATGTCAAATCAATGTGCAAGAGTGAATGATGTTGCAATTTTATATTTTTGTTGGGTGAGACTAATAATTGGATGGTATGAGTTATGATGTGTATATATATAAAAGTGTAAGGAGAGAAAAAATGACTGTGTTGGAAAGTGTGGTAGTAGTTTTATAGGTGTTGTAATGTTGATTTTTTAAAAATGATTTCAAAATCCCGCACTATAACCGAATTTAGATTTGCAAAACCAGTTTTTAAAACCTAGAACAAACGTTGTTTGAAGCATCCACCGTGTAGTATTACGCAGTGTGACCAAACACTTTATTTGACTCAAATTAATCTTCTTATGCATATTTGGGTGTTCAGATTAATTATTGAATGCATTTCTAGCAACAGGTTTTATTTGCAAGAGAGCTCGAAAGTGAATTCATTGAGACTATACATTTGACAGGCTTAGAGCTAACAAATGAGGGTATGTTTTCAATCTTTGTATTTTGGAATTTCATAAAATCTCAAATCAGATCATATGTATTTTGTTGTTGCCAACTTGATCACAGATGCAGACAAGGTTGTTAAGTGGGCTCTAGGCTGCCAATTAATGGCCCATCGAAAATATTACAGCAACTCGAAGCTTGTAATATCTCAAGAATGGTATGTTTTGAGTTCTAATATCAATAATATTCTCAAGAGAAAAATGTTGGGTCATAACTCGGATTTTCATAATTCCAACAGTATTGTCCATGGGTTGAACAACTTACGAGCTGTCCAAACGGATAATGCAAGAGTAGATCAAGTAGTAATTCGAGGAAGCCAAGGCCAAGTACATATCTGAAGCTTTTAACCACTTATTCTTCTAATGTTTTTTCCATCTAATGCTTAATATTGAAACTCCAAACACAGGGCATTCCAATTTGTGATGCCTTTGAAAAAAGAATCTTGGAAGACACAATACTTCACAGTAACATCGGGATTAAATTTGGCGACATTGGAGCCCTTGAGAACATCAAGGACTCACTGAAGGAGGTTGTTGTTCTTCCTATTAAAAGGCCTAAACTAATCCACAAGGGGCAGCTCAGGAAGGTATTTTGCTTCCCCCTTCCCCCTCTCACACAGTTTTATATTGTTTTTTTTTTAAGCACTGGATTCAGTGCTCATATTTCATCATTTCCAAGTTTTAACATGAAAACGTAATAAGAGAAAACTCTCAAACTTGATTATGACATTATCCTTGCAACATCTGAACAAAATAATTGCTTCAAAACGTAACATTCACATCTTCTGTGGTCCTCCCTTTACCTGTAAATTGATGGATCTTCCATGCTTTTGCCAACCATACATAAGAATGTATGTTGTCGACTATTCTGCAGAGTTACCAAAACATACATATACAAAAAAGGAAAATATATAACCCTTCATGTAACATGAAAAATGTCACAAGACCTCTAAATTTTGAGTCATACTTGGTGCAATTGGTGTAATTATTATACAATTTTATTTAATTTTGATCCATTCCTAAACAGGTCAGAACATATCTAAAATTAAATTAAAATTGGATCAAAAATCCAATTGCACACAAGAATTTTCCCTAATTTTTTTACTATGATGCTCCTCATTACTTGCTGAACTTTTGAGCAAAACAAAATTTCCACTGACATTATATTCATTTTCCTTCAAGGTCCTCTTTTTACGTGTAATTGATATATATGCATATATTTGAAACAAACATATGATTTAAACTATCGACACTTCTGCATAAAAAATAAAAAATTAAAACTAATCAACTCTTTTTTGTCCCTAGCTTTGCAGGGGTGTACTTTTATTCGGTCCACCTGGTACTGGGAAAACTATGCTCGCCAAAGCTGTAGCTGCCGAAGCTGGTGCAAACCTTTTTAACATCTCAGCTTCAATTATTGCTTCGAAGGTCGGTATCATAATTTTTTTACTTTACAGTCGACTTTGCAAATTATACTTTTTCACCTCACTTTAAATATTATCTTCATCAGTGGAGTGCAGACTCCCAACATTTTGTGAAGGCATTATCTTCGTTGGCCAGCAAAATGGCTCCCAGTATCCTCTTCATTGACGAGGTAAGGCTTCTGCGTAAAAAATAAAATAAAATTACAACTTAGTGAGAATAATTTTCTCTTTTTCTGTCATGTTAAAGGCTGATAGCCTTTTTGGACAAAGAAACCCGGGGCCTTATACTATGTGTAAGATAAAAAATGACTTCATGCTATACTGGGATCGGTTGCACTTTAAGGACGAAGAAAAGATTATCGTTCTTGCTGCTACAAACAGGCCTTTCGACCTTGATGAGACATTTATTAGAAGAGTGCCTCGCAGGTAGATCTTTGTTCGGCATTTTCCTTAATATTATTTTGGTTATATTTGAGTCTTATTGTATATTTAAATTACATATTACCCCCTTGAGGCACTACAAACACCTCCCGAAGGATATTATTTTTCTTACAAGTAGCACCATCAATTGAATTTGTAAAATCTATATATATATAAAAATAGAAGTGAGGAGAGAGAAAAAATTATCATTATAGGAGCAAGTGAAGTCTACTTGCTTTGTAGTGCAATGGTGAATCCCACTCTCCATTAAAGAGAGTGGATTAACTTTACCATTTTCTTTTCTTTCTTTTTTATTTTGAATCAATAGTTTCAAAGTTCTTTAAGCTATTAATTTTAAATCTATTTTCAACACACTGTATATCAAATTAATTATCTTTTGAACATTTTTATTTAATATATACTGCACATATAAAATGAAAAGTAATATTTAAAATATTTATTTTATTTTTGTTAAAGTGTTTTTTATTGACTTTAACTATATATGATGAATTGAATTAAAATAATTTTATTTAGACTACATAAGTTTTGTTAAATATTAAAATTATTTTATGAATTTTAGTATTTATTGTGAATTTAGTACATAAGTGAAAATTGTATGATTAATTAAATAATTATAATGCTTACATATATACAATATAATCTTTACATATTAATTGGATTATAGATTAAATAAATTTAATGTAAACTTTTTATGTAAGTTATTATACAATCTCGCATTTAAAATTTATAATATTCAATCCGTGCATCGCACGGGAGAAATACTAGTAGATGTAAATATCAGGCGTTTTTTGCTATACCACTTTTTGTTCTGTAAATAAATCAAACCTCAAGCATAGTTTTTGTGATCACACCCATAATGTATATTTAGAATAATTTCAAGTCGCTGGTTATATATATGGTTTTTTTGTTACGCAGATTGCTGGTAAATTTGCCCGACAGTCCAAGCAGATCAAAGATACTAAAAGTGATACTGGAAATGGAAGACTTAACGGAAGACGTCAATTTCAATGCAATTGCACAAATAACCAATGGCTTTTCTGGAAATGATCTCAAGGTTTGTACTTCTGTATAAGGCTAGACCCAAGTCTGCATGAAGCATAATTTTAATTTAGGTTTGGCAAGGGGAATAAAAAGATAACATGGCTTAATAACTTATTTAATATGATTTTGAAAACAAAGAAAGTGCCATGGTTTAAATATGAATAACACTCCCTCCGTCCCAGGTTTTGTTTTCTCATTTGACTTTTCTTAACTTTAATGTGAGACTTAATTTGTAGTATTTAAATGAATAAAATAGTTTTTTTTTTTAATGATGGCGTATTGTTCAATTTAAACTAATGAAACAAAATGAAGATGTTTTTTTATGTAATTATTAGTGGAATGAGATGTAATTGAAAGTGTTTGAAGGGTAGTGAATAGTGGGAATGGAAAAATAAAACTGGGACAGAGGGAGGGGTAGCTCCAGTAGTTTAGAAAATCCTAGAAACACACTTAAGATTGTTTGAATGCATCATATTGAAGTTGAAATTCATCAAGTCAGATTAGAAAGGAGAATACCTTAAAGAGACTCGGAAAGAAACTATTGAAAAAGAGAGATTAAATTTAAATGAGAACATGCCACAGAGCACGATTGTGAAATATGATCAACATAGCAAGCTTTGTTGTTGTTATTGTTGTATAGTGCTTGGGCTTAGGTTTATAGTACAACTATATGGCTAGAGCTCTGTTTGTTAGACAAGACAAATTGAAATACTTCTACTATGTTCTGTTAACTGCATATGTTTCCTGCTATAGTTTCCATAATATTCGACAGAAATGATGAAACCATGTTCATTGTATGCAGAACCTCTGCATTGCTGCTGCACATCGCCCAATTAGAGAAATAATTTTAAAGGATAAGGTTGGTTTCTTGCACTTGGTAAATATGCAGTTTTGAGATATCTTGTTAAAAGATCATTCCCATTGTTTCAAAAAACCAGATCAGATGTGATAATTACTTATTTTGCTCTTCTTAGTCCATTATCCTTACTCCAAAAACCACTTTGTTGTATTATTACAATGTCAAATAATATAGAGGAACACGTTTTTTTTTTAGTCCTATAAGCTTGTCCTTTTTTTGCATTTAGGACATTCCGATCCTTTTAACGTTTGAAATTCAACTTTTTAGTCATTTGACTGGCTACAATGGGTTAATAATCGGTTTTGAAAGTTGACATGACGAAATTCAAAGAAAAAATGTGACTCCAGCTCAAAATGTTGAATTTTGAAAGTTCACGTGACAGATATTCAATTGAGGAAAGTAGAGTGTTGTGAAAGTAAAAATTGGAAAACTTGCTGGACTTGAAACCCGTCTGCCAAATTTACATCATAAACTACTAACAGTGTTTCCAACGTTCCCTTCATAACAGCTGAAATCATCGGTGGCTGAGGAAGAGGAAGAGGATGCTGAGATTCGTCCTCTTAACATGAAGGATTTCAAAGATGGCTTCCAACAGGTAGATTTAATCAGTTATCTTTCCTCTCATCTCTTTCTTATCAGATTATATTGTTTTGAAATAAATGTTACTAATGCAGGTGAAAAGGGCTCCGTCAAATGGGTTGAATGGCATGTTGGATATTCTCCACTGGAACGGCCTCTACGGTGGTGCCGATAATTCCGGGGGAGTGCCATCGGCCAGCTATTACATTTGACCAATCAATCTTATGCTGCTCCATTCTTTGAAAGCGGCCGGGGGGGGAATATTATGATATTTTGTCTTTCTTCCCAAGTTTAATCTGAGGAAGCTATAGTGGAATTTAATTTTTGCTCAATATACCCACATGTACAATTTTTTTAACTGTATTTACCTTCAAACGCAAGAATAAAATGAATGTACAACCGCCCATTTTATTATATAATTATCTTGCTTAATTGCATTCTTATAGCTACTGCTACTGCTATCATGTAATTGTTTTTTGTCATTCCATTTGTTCATTGTTTATTTCAACATCTGGGGTTATTCTATTATTTCCGGGTTTTTTTTTTATTTTTTTTAAAGAATATATTTCAGGCAGATGATGTGATCGTGGGAAGAAGTGTTGAAATTGTAAACGTGTTGGAATTCTTTTTCAACCGTAGATATCTTACCAATACTGTATAATAGGATATAAAATTATTTTAAAATACTCGAGAATAATCAAGGAATTATGAGAATGGAAATACCGTTGCTTCTAGTTTTTTTTTTTTTTTTTTGGGATGCTTCTAGTTTAATTATAAGGAATAAATAAATGTTCGTGTTTTGAGAAATGGATACGTGATGATATATTACTCCAGTTGCGGAGATCATCCTAAATTTATTTATAAGAGTATGAGATATTAGTAAAGGACGCGGATATTTACCCCCCTTTTTTAATTTGTTCACCCCCTATTTTCAAACATGACAATGTTTGACATTTTTTTTCAAACAATTGACAATGTTTGACATTTTTTTCCAAACAATTGACAATGTTTGACATTTTTTTCCAAACAA
Organism: Ballota nigra; assembly: GCA_947034835.1. Classification (NCBI taxonomy): domain Eukaryota; kingdom Viridiplantae; phylum Streptophyta; class Magnoliopsida; order Lamiales; family Lamiaceae; genus Ballota; species Ballota nigra. The sequence continues at coordinate 40,755,600 of OX344723.1, read as the reverse complement.
TTGACAACATTTCGGATTTTTTTATCAAACAAAACGTAAGACTATCCAACGTGACAATGTTTGACATTTATTTTCAAACAATTGACAAAAGTTCGAAACATTTTATCAAACAATTGACAAAAGTTCGAAACTTTTTATCAAACATAGGGTTTTGAAAATAGGGGGGGTGAACAAATTAAAAATGGGGGGTAAATATCTGCGTCCATTAGTAAATTGATTGGATTATCACATAAATAAAAATTATGGTCGGTTGATATGGGCCCAGGATATGACAGCACAATATGTTTTAGGCCAAGGTTATATATAGTCCTATCTTTTGTAAATACCACCCCACCAAAAAATGTTCGGAAAAAAAATTCGAAAATTTTGACAATTTTCGGAAATTTTTTCCGAAAATTAAGAAAAAAAAACACTGAACTTATGATTTTTCGGAATTTTTTTCCGAAAATTGTTACATTTTTCGGAAAAAATTTCCGAACAATTTTTTGGGTGGGGTTGTATTCACCAACATGGGACTGTATCTAACCTTGGCCTATGTTTTAGGCCCAACTTTCTGGATTTAAGATCCAGATTGCGATACATCATTTGACAATATTGTGAAAAACTCTTTTTTAAATATTATTAAAGGAATTAAATGTTTCACATTCAAGATTTTGGATGATCGACCTCATCTGTCCGAATTCATAATTGAATTTAATTTAACTACTTTGATTCTAAAAAACCGGATGGATAAGGGGAAAATAGGATTTGAGATTAGTTTTGACTTTTATAGAAATTTGAATGTAATAAAAAAATAACTATTATTAGTAGTATTATAAATGAGAAGTGGCGACCGACCATTGACACGGCGTTTTTTTTAGAAATAATTTGACGTGTTTTCTAAAGTATTAAAATTAGTTGACGTGTTTTGAAAGAAAAAAATGATGTCATAATCCAAAGTCCGACCAGGTTGGGACTTGGGCGCCTCGACATCGTCTTACTAATTTTTTCCAACATTATTTCTACAATTCTTATTCATAAATTTTTAATATTTATTTTCTCTCTCACACACACATATACTGATACACACACCTACTATGGTCTCGTGTGCACCATGTACACACAAATTTTAGATTCCTACACTCACCGAGTATCAATTAAAACTAGTGTTATATTTCAATCAAGGCTAGTATCACCAAAGACGGACTTAAATGTAACTGTAATTTAATTTACATGATGTATATATTTTTTATTTATTTTTTCATTCAGTTTGCCTCGAGCTATTTCATTTTTTAGTATTAAATTGAAGAGAAAATTACAAATTAGCCTACTTTTCAAGATCCAAATACGAAAAAGTGAGAAAAAGAACACATTATAAAGTGGTCCATCAAAATATAGTACTCCCTTCGTTCCTATATAATTTATTTTTTTGTTGATTTGTTTAAGAAAATGTATTGTTTATTAGTATATGGTGATCACATGTTAACTTTTGTGTAAAGTAATGAAGAATTGTAAAAAAAAGTAAAATATAATTGTTTAAGAAAGTATTTATCTATTAATATATTAATGTTGTTTTTGCTTTTTATGGAATAGAAAACTTAAGGTGGAACATCCAAAAAGGAAAAACTGGATGAAGTACAACAAATTGTTCTATAGCATAAAGAAATTTAGACCCCTTTGTAATGTGATTTTTTTTAGTTATTTTATTTTATTTTATTTTACATCCCTTTGTATTTTAGAGTAAAAAGTAAACCCCTGTGTAAGTGTCCCAAAATTAAATAATATTTTATTAATCACATTTCATTCCATGCTTATAGTTAAATTTAATGTCACAGTTCATTTAAATTAGTATTACGTTTCAATTAAAATTAATGTCACGTTTTACCAAATGTCCGGTTACATTTGCATGAGATTGTACCGTAAAAAATTGATTATATGTATATTACCCATTAATCTTTATTTTTAATTCATTAATTAATTTTAATAATTTCATATAAAATGTCTCAAAGTATATTTTAATCAATCTCATGTGAAATTTATTCATAATACTAAGACCGATAACATATCATTCATTCAGTGATATATTTTTTCTATATATTATACTTATAACATTTTACATATAAATACAATAATACTATAATTAAATAAATATCATGATATCATTCGTATTATTAAATAAATATCATGATATCATTAAATGAATGCAATAAAATAAATTTTATATTGCGAATAAGTCTGAAGTTTGTGTGTATATATATGTATATATATATATGTTTGTAAAATGTTCGAAGCTAGACCCCACCGTAAATCCTTCATCATCAATTGTACGTAAAGTATATATATAAAGTGTGTGTCTTTGTGACGACTGACCAATAATTGTTCAACACAACCTTCAAGGCATTACCCACTTTCCACTTTTTCACATGATTCTTTTGTAAAATTCGATTTTCCTTTCCAAATGTATGGCTGCCATAAAATGAGTAAATGACACAATTTTTTTTTATTAATTTATCCTAGCCAAATGTCATCAAGTTATGAAAACGTCATTAGAAGAAGTGCCAAAATCGTGGCCTTGTTTGGTATGATCTGAAAAAATATTTTCCTTCAATTGATTAATGATGAAGCCGATTCTTTTTAAATATATTTTTTCCTGCATAAGTACTTGACTATTTCGATAAGATGATAATATAGTGTATTGACTCACGCAAGCATAATTGATTTTTCCTTTAAAGAAACGTCTATAATAAATTTCATTATTACTATTAAATTACTATATAATAACGATGTTGACACTTGGCATGACATTATAGGAGGCATGACATTATAGGATTAAATAAAATTTAAATGTATCATATTGCTAAATATACAATTTATTTTCTATCCATATCTCAACTTCACTATCAAAATATATAGTTTTCAATATAGTATGAAAATAACATTTTTAAAATTCCCTTCAAGTCTATCCATTAACGCAAAATAAATTCTTTGGCCGCTTAATGTCTCAGTTCCATTTTACTAATTATTACTCCATTCAATCCAAAATAAGTGTTGTAAAGTGCTGTTTTTGTTTTTGGTTAGATCATTTCCAACTTTTTCGCCATTTTTACCCCTATCTCAATTCCAAAAATAACTGTCATAATCTCAAACTTATCTTTATTAATTAATCAGTAAAGGTAATTAATGAAGAGTACATTTGTCATCATGCATTCGTTTTTAATTTTACCAATAAACCGTAAAACATCACTTACTTTAAATTGGGGAGGGAGTATTTATTAATTGTGCAGCCCATAAATTTTTAAACTTCTTTTTACAAAGTTTTTATTTATTTTATATTTGTATTGTTGTTCACATTGTGAGTATTTCTTTCATATTCCATACGAGTATTACATTAACTTTTCAAATTTTAATATTTATTGAAAATGAATACTTAAAAGAAAACATACAAAAAGTATATGGTTCTGGAAAATAAAGCCAACTCATAATAAAAGAAATGAAGAACTCAGTTGGTAAAAAATGAGAAATAAATTTCTGGAATAAAGCCAAGCTGGCAAAATCCAACTCGTTTTAAAGAAACATGTTCATAACAAAAAGGCTAATTTGAACATGGGATTATTGCCATTTGTCTAATTCAACTTCACATGAATCACATGCATGTTTTCTTTTGTTTAATTTTTTATATACACAATTAGTAAAAAGTTTGAATTGATGAGATTTTCACATGTGGGTCCCACTCGCCCATGTAAATATGGGCCTTCAAAATTCAACAAGAGTGATTGCTCAATAATTGGAATCAGAGGGGGAATTATGGTATGGATAAAGCGACTTATGGGTATCAGAAGGGGCAGTTAATATGGGCCGTTGGATCTGTCCATCTTGATTCTTACACATGTTCTACAAGGTAGTTTGCCTATCTGGCCTGACAGATCTAGCGCCAATCGTGAAAGAAGATCCAATTTGCCACATGGGTCAAAAACCAAATAATAGGACATAATGAATGTGTATAGGTGACAAACTCAAGCGTTTTAATAATTTATTAGTAATATATAAACTTTTAAGTTTAATATATATAATGACATAGAATAATATACCAAGCAGGGTACTGTTTGGAGGTAAGTATATGTTATATATGAAAATGATTGAAACTGTTTTGAATTATTAAATATTTAATAAAAAATATTTTTTTTTTTATTAAAAGTATTAAGAATCGGGGTTCATCGTATCATATATTAATTGTTGTTATTATATTTGACTAGCAATATATTATCATTGATCCCAAACTTTTATATTTCAATAAAATTTTTAGTACTATTAATCAAATATTTGATATTTTAAAATAGTTTTACGATAAATTTATTACAAACAATTTTAACATAAATCTTTGCCTTGATGTAAATGATTAATTTGGTTTCGAAAATTGATGAGACTTATGAAATTAAAGGTTGTTAATTCACTAAAGTAATTGTAACAATAATCATCATGTTGATTAGGCATGAGATATTTTTATCTAAATTTGAAAATTTATCATCTTTATTAAAAAAGTTATTAAATAACAATAAATATAAATATGTAATGTGATTATTATATCATATTAATATTACAAAGACCAAGTAAAATGACAAGGAATGTGTATAAAGCGAAATTTGTTCATATACATGAATCATTGAAGGATATTAGTTGTTTTTATTAAAGAATATTAATAGTTTTCACTGAAAAGTATTAGTTGTTTTAACTGAAGAGACTTAGTTTGTTTTCAGTAAATAACTAATACTTTTCAGTGAAAACAACTAATACTCTTCACTGAAAACAACTAATATCCTTCAATAATACATGTATGAACAATTTGTACTCTATATTTAATTTTCTTAGATTAGTGGAAAATGACAATTATTGTAAGTAAAAAGTTATTCTTTAGAAAAACATATAAAATGGGTCGGAGTATATATTTTTGGCAAAACATTATCTAAAACTAGTTCCTGATAAAATTAATAATACTCCTGATAAAATAAATGATACTTTAAAATTATTTTATAATAAATTTATTATAAATTATTTTCATATAAAACCTTGCATCTCTATTTGAAAAAAAAATGGATAAAAATTGAGTTAAACTCAACTCAACCTCCTTTAAAAAAATAATAATAATAAACTCAAACCAACCTAGATCAGAATCGTCAAATTATATGGGTGGACTTGATCGAAGATAAATTGGAGTTTGACGGATAAACAAAGACAAAGTTTTATATAACTCAGTTTATTCGCAATTTGTGTGTATTTAATTTTTATAGTTGTTCTACAAGAAATTATTAGTTTAATAGTATTGATTTAAAAAAAAAATTGTTTATAAAATGCTTGTTGTGAAAGTGTTGTACAATAAAACAATTTTACATAAAACCAACTCTCACACACATTAGACTATTGTGTAATGAGTAGGTTTTATATGAAAATGGTTTATCATAAGTTTATTATGAATTTTTTTTTAAAGTATTAAATATTTGATCAAAAGTATCAATAATTTCATCAGGAGTACTATTAATTTGGGTTAAAAAAAATTACAACAATTACAATATAATATCACTGACCCAGATTAATAATACTCCGAAAGAGATTATAGATATCAAACATTCACTACTCTAAAACAATTTTATGATAAATTTATCATAAATTATTTTCATATAATACTTTGTTTGTATAATATATTTCATTAGGAATACAAACTTTTTAAAAGGAGATTTATTGAGTAAGATTTTGCATAAAGAGCGTCACCTTATCACAAACAAAATTGTGAAATTAATAACAAGAAGGATATATATATGTCCTCTATTCTGTTATGCGTAATTTTTTTATTTTTAAAATATGCCTTAAACGTACGAGAATTATTCCATTAATCATACATGAAGACAAAATATTGTTGAACAAGTTCTATCATAAAATTTCTTTGAAGAGTATTAATAATTTTATTAAAATGTATTAATTATTTTTACCTAAAAGATATTAATTCTAAAGTATGCTAGTTACATTTATTACTGGGATTTAATTGAAGGTATTAATTATTTCACTGAAAATACTATTTATTTTATTAAAGATTATTAGTTGCAAATTAATTTCATAGTACATCAAAATAAACATTAAAAAATACACACATATATAAATATCAATATCAGTAATAATAAAATAGATAAACGATACATAATTCTATGACACAACACCCAACATCAAGAACAAGTTAACTAAATCTTGCAAGTTGATATGCCTATAACCCTGTTCATCTCGACCAGGGACGGATCCAGAATTCTGTTCCAAGGGGGGCGAAATGTAAAGAGAATAAAAAAAATTATTCAAGGGGGGCGAAATGTAAAATTTATACGTATTCAAGACATTTATAAAAAAAATTCTACATATATAGTAGAGAAATTTGAATCCCAAAGGGGGCGACCGCCCCCGCCCCCCCCCCCCCCCCCCCCCCCCAATCCGTCCCTGATCTCGACCATACTCAACTAGTTATATGTTGAAATCCAATATTATACAAGTTTTTAATTAATTAATATCAAAAGTAGCTTTAAAAAAAATACAATTTATATCAAAAGTAACTCTCACTACTCAAACCATCATAATGCTAACCAGTTAAAATTGATCAAGAAGGTTAGCATCTTTTGGCAATTATTACGAGTAACATAAAGTTACTTCTTTAATTTATTCGCATTCATCATCGTTAATGCGGCTTGTTATTCCCTACAATCAACTAATATTTTCATCTAATGAACGCTAATCAACATTTTTTAAGTAATGATTCAAACTCACGATCTTATAACATGAATAGTGGTGTTTTAACCACTTCAATTGCAACACTTTTTATTGAATGCTTAGCAACATTTTGATCTTAAATATTTAGTAAGGAATATCAAGAGCTGACTAGTATTAGTTATTTTTGTTGAATAGTTTTTTTATAGTCAAATGGTGAATCAAGTTTATGACCTCATAACATAGATAGTGAAGCTCCAAACATTTAAACTAATTGAACAATATTGATCATTGTCACTAAAAAATATTCCCTTCATCCATGAAAAAATGTCTTGTTTCATAAAATAAAAATAGTTACATTTATTTACACATTTTAATATACATTTATTTACATCATTTGTCCATTAAACCTCACACGCAATATTTTTAAAATAATTTATTTTGTATTTAAATTTACTACAATATTTATACTGTTTACACATAATATCTATTTTTTCTCAAAACTCGTGCAAAAGCCTATAAAATCATTAAGAGTATGTATATAGTGAAATTGGTTCATACGTAATTATTGAAGAATATTAATTTTTTTCATTGAAGAGTATTAGTAGTTGTTTTCACTGAAGAGTATGAGTTGTTTGTATTGAAGAGTATTAGTTTGTTTTCACTATTCAACAAATACTCTTTAGGGAAAACAACTAATATTTTTCAGTGAAAATAACTAATACTTCTATTTTTTTAATGAAAACAATTAATATTCTTCAATGGTTCATGTTTAAACCATTTTCATTCTATACTTTGTCAATTAATTTTTGTAGACAGAAGGAGTATTAATTATGTATAATTGCAGCCTAAAATATATATATATAAGTAGTGTCATTTTAAAATTTAGATATTACAAATGCCCTTTCACATTAGAATGGAAAGAGGCTATCGATAACCAAGAAACTTACTCCATATAACAACTTGCACATTTAGGGGCAATTTTATTCACAATTTAATATTATTATCATTTAATTTCACCTCTTCCACTCATTATAAGTTATCAGAGACACAGTTCCAACAAGGAATTGTGTTATTAATTAGAAGCATACAACCATTATCCTGAGCAAGAAGACAATTTTGTCCACACTCCCCAAAATACCCAATTATTATAAATAAAATTCCCAAAAGGGAGGAACAACACTCTTCTTATTCCTTCCCTTCACAAATAAACCTGACTCTCTCTCATCACAATCTCTCCCCAGCCATTGAAACAAAATGGAAGAACTCAACAGATTTGTGGATTCCGAAAGACCCTTCGAAGACGAACAAGAAGAAGAAGAAGATCCTGAAAACAACACTCTGAATCAGCCCCTGCTCAAGAGAAACAGAACACTTTCCTCAAGCCCTCTCGCCATTGTTGGGGCCAAGGTCTCCTACATAGAAAGCCTCGACTACGAGTAAGCAAAATCCCACCCCCACAGTGAAATTACGAAACTGCCCCTCTCGGTTTCTTGAAATTTTGCCTTTTGATTTCAGGATCAATGAGAATGATCTGTTCAAGCAGGATTGGAGAAGCCGATCAAAAGTGCAGGTTCTGCAGTATATTTTCCTGAAATGGCTTTTAGCATTTCTTGTGGGGCTTTTGACCGGCGTGATCGCCACTTTGATCAATCTTGCGGTCGAGAATATAGCTGGGTATAAGCTTCTGGCTGTGGTTAAGTATATTGATCAAGAAAGGTACTATAACTATACTGATTGTGCTCGATTTTGGATCGGAGATATCTTTGGTTTCTAAGATGTTTCGATTTTTATCGAGTGCAGATATATGATGGGGTTCGCGGTTATGGCGGGTGCAAATTTTGTATTAACGTTGTTTGCTGCAGTGCTCTGTGTTTGGTTTGCTCCGACAGCAGCAGGGCCTGGGATTCCTGAGATTAAAGCTTATTTGAATGGTGTTGATACACCCAATATGTTTGGTGCTACTGAATTGATTGTTAAGGTACTCTTGCTTTTTTTTTTTTTTTTTTTGAAAAATAAAATATTTATGGCTTCACAATCAATCTAATTATCAGTATAGATCAGCCCAAAATTTTCTTGATTTATGCCATGCCTGCATTGATCTATGATTTTTGTAACGCTACATCTATATATTTAACTGCCTTTCCAGAAGATAAGATTTTGTTTCTAAATTTTTGTTAATTTGCAAATAATTACAAAAATCAAATGATCACATAATTTAACACTTTTACCCTTTGGCTTATTTGGTTGGAGTAAATTTGCCTGGTTAATGCATATTACCGGGATAAAAAAAGGTAAAAGGGCAAAAATTAAACTATGTTATTTAATTCTCTTGCTGCAAATAATATTCTCCTTTATCCAATACACTTGCGTTTTGTTTTTTTTATTAAAAAGGCAATAATACCATTTTATACGTATATTTATTGTTATTAACCAACATTGATAATTTGTGTGAAAGTGGATTGAAATGGAATGGAAAGAGCGAATAATATGAGAAAAGAGTTGAAAGATAACCAAAGAATGTGTTGATATACAGATTTTCGGAAGCATTGGAGCAGTTTCAGCAGGGCTAGACCTGGGAAAAGAAGGTCCCCTGGTCCACATTGGTAGCTGCATCGCTTCGCTTCTGGGGCAGGGCGGGCCCGACAACTACCGAATCAAATGGCGTTGGCTAAGGTACTTCAACAACGACAGGGACCGTCGGGACCTCATCACGTGCGGCTCCTCCTCCGGCGTGTGCGCAGCCTTCCGCTCACCAGTGGGGGGCGTGCTCTTCGCCCTGGAGGAGGTGGCCACGTGGTGGAGAAGCGCTCTCCTCTGGAGAACCTTCTTCAGCACGGCCGTGGTGGTGGTCGTCCTCCGCGCGGCCATGGAGTACTGCAAGTCCGGCAGCTGCGGCCTCTTCGGGAAAGGCGGCCTGATCATGTTCGACGTGGGCGGCGTTGCGGTCAGGTACTATGTGGTGGACATCATCCCTGTGGCTGTTATAGGAATTCTTGGTGGGCTCTTGGGAGCCCTTTATAACCATCTCTTGCACAAAGTTCTCAAGGTCTACAATGTCATCAATAAGTAAGTTTAACAATCACAGTCTTCATTTTTCTTTTATTAGGGGTGGGGAAATCATCCAAAATTCACCCATAAATATTCAATTTTCAAGGTATATGTACCCACATAAGAAAAAAGAAATCGATTTTCTCAATATTTTGGTATGTGCCGAATTTATTTTTTTTTCAAAAATTTTATAATTATTTTTTATCATTTCAAAATAAAGACTTTGATTTAAAAAAGGAAAAGAAAAGAAAAGAAAATTCAATATATACTGAAATTTTGATATAATTCGATATTAAAAAATCAGTATATAATCGATATGAAACGATGTGAATTTTTTATATGATATTTGTATGCAATTTTATAGAATAAAAGATTTTTTTTCGTCCTTTAGCTTTGATCACCACTATTAATTTTAGGCCGATAACCTTTTTCATTTTTAAAAATAATCCCCTAAGTTTACCAATTTAATTTTATCGTTCTTTTAGGGTCGTTTGGTTCGGTGGATTGGGTAGGACTAAAGTTTTAGTCCTACTCAATTCAATGTAATATTGCGTTTGGTTTGCAGGTTTACGGCCCGGAATAAAATTGGGGTCCGAGTCATAAACCTACCTAATTCATCAAATGAGAGACTAAATAATCCCTTGGGATGGTGGGACTCCATGGTCCTACGCTTTAAAAATGATATATTACACTTTAAACCCACTTAATAATTCAATCCAAACACACATTCCTCCTCAAATAATCTCATCTAATTCAATGCCATCTAATCCAATTTCATCTAATCAATCCTATCCCTTGAACTAAACGGCCCCTTAGTCTTTTACTACTAAAACATGTTAGTAAAATTCAAAATTTTCGTCCTTTTTATTGGCTAAAAGGACGAAAAAGTTGAATTAGGTAAAGTTAATGAAGTCAAAAGAATGAGTGGTTTCTAACGAGTGCCGTGTGGTTGTTTTGTAGGAAAGGGAAGTGGCACAAGCTTCTTCTCAGTTTGAGTGTCTCCATCTTCACATCCGTATGTTTATACGGACTCCCTTTCCTCGCAAAGTGTCGGCCATGCGACTCCTCGTTCGGCACAGAATGCCCCTCGACTGGCCGAGGAGGAAACTTCAAGCAATTCAACTGCCCCGACGGCTACTACAACGATCTCTCGACTCTTCTCCTCACCACGAATGATGATGCTGTTCGAAACATATTCTCAATCAACACTCCCTCCGAATTCAACGTCCTTTCCCTCACAATCTTCTTTGCACTTTACTGCGTACTAGGCCTCATCACCTTTGGCATTGCAGTCCCTTCTGGTCTTTTCCTCCCCATCATTCTTATGGGCTCGGCTTATGGCCGTATCCTAGGTATCGCCATGGGGCCCTACACCAGGATCGATCAAGGGCTGTACGCCGTTTTGGGGGCGGCCTCTCTCATGGCTGGTTCGATGAGGATGACTGTTTCTCTTTGTGTTATCTTTCTTGAGCTCACAAACAACCTTCTTTTGCTACCTATAACTATGTTTGTTCTTCTGATATCTAAAACTGTTGGAGATTGTTTCAATCCAAGTATTTATGAAATAATCTTGGAATTAAAGGGTTTGCCTTTCTTGGAAGCAAATGCTGAGCCTTGGATGAGGAACATCACGGTTGGTGAACTTGCTGATGTTAAACCGTCTGTAGTTACTTTAAGCGGAATCGAGAAGGTGGGTCGTATCGTTGAAGTCCTGAAAAACACGACTCATAATGGTTTCCCTGTGGTGGATTGTGGGATTACGCCGCCTATGGGGGCGCCTAATGGGGCTACTGAATTGCATGGGCTGATCTTGAGGGCACACCTGATTTTAGTACTGAAAAAGAAGTGGTTTTTGCAAGAGAGACGAAGAACCGAGGAGTGGGAAGTGAGGGAGAAGTTCACGTCTATTGATTTAGCCGAAAGGGGGCTTACCATTGAAGAGGTGGCGGTGACGAAAGACGAGATGGAAATGTACGTAGATTTGCATCCCCTAACGAATACAACTCCTTATACGGTAGTAGAAAGCATGTCTGTCGCAAAGGCGTTGGTGCTGTTCAGACAAGTCGGGCTTCGTCATATGATCGTTCTACCAAAGTATCAAGCTCCAGGGGTAAGTTTTAAAGCTTCAAGATTTTTATTTTCCTGCATATCGAAAAGAATGTGTTTGATTATAACCCGTTACGTTGTGTGGATCGTTCGCAGGTTTCGGCTGTTGTGGGGATCTTGACAAGGCAGGATTTGATTGCTCACAACATTTTGAGTGCTTTTCCTCATTTGGAGAAGTCTAAGGGAGCTAAGAAGAGCCAGTGATCTCCCAATACATGATATAGCAGCAGTTGGCAGAATTTCCAGAAAAAACATACTTGATGAAAGATTATTTTTTGTTTATTTTTGTGAAAGATTTCATTCTTTTTTCAAATTCATAAGCCTATAGAAACAATCAAATGAATGTACATCATTTTGTCACAATCAAGAATTCTCCTTATGTATACATCAGTTAATAATACCTATCACCTTTTTGAATAAGTTGATCATGGTACTAGAAACTTCTTTTTCTGGTAATTTTGATCTTGTGGCACATGAAGATCTAGGCCCACCTCGTTCTCTTGCCGGATCAACCCTAATTAGTCAAACATTAGGACCACTACCTAATTAGACAAACATTTGGAGCCATACCGGACTCTTGCTTCTAACACAATTACTAAGCCTTTCTTGTGAAATCGAGATAGACTATTAATAATAACCAACTAGGCTTAAAAATTGGATTAAAAAAATTATCAGATAATTGAATAAGTGAAGAAATACTTATATATTTTTTTCATCTTACCATCTATCTCATTCTACCATCTCACACAAATATTTGTCAATTATTAAATTTGAGCACTAAATCAACCATTATATTATCAAGCTAGGGGTTCAGACTTCCCGTTGCAAAATAATGTAGCTAAAACTTTTATTCGAACAAGTAACTCGAGAGCTCAGTTTGACTCCTTAAAGCTCAAACTTAGTTCATTTATTTTGTTAAATGAACCAAGTTCGAGCTAATAAAATACTTGATTTACTAATGAATTTTCTCGAACTCGGCTCCTTATGCTCGATATATGAGGATATTTATGTCATTGAAATGTAATATATGAAGACTTGTTAGGCTCAAATTTAACCCGTTCGGTTCGTTACACTTGTTTGCAAGTCGAGTCATACTTTACAACTCGTTAAAGTAACCTCGCAAGCTCGACTCGAATAATAACACTAAATGTAACTATCTTTTACTACACAATTGTCCACGACCATAGTGCAACAAAAAACTTACATTATTATGTGACGAAAAACCGACTCTCGGTGGCCATCACCATATCAACTTAACTCCCAATGCTTTCCAAACTAAGTGAGATGGGTCAAGTAGTAAGATCACCACTACCTAGATAAATGTGGTCATGGGTTCAATTCACACAAGGGGACATGGGAGGAGTTGGAGAGAAAACTCTCAATGCTTTGATTTCCAACTGAAGATTACAAATTCAACAATTGTTGCGACTATTGGATTTCTTATTATTTGGTTATGCTATGTTGGATTCAATCTATTAGGAATATGACTACATAGTCTCAAGTAGTAAGTAAAAAAAATCCGGTAGGTCCATAAGTTGGTGGATTATAATCCATACAAAAAACACAACATTTTTTATATTATCAAAAGTAAGAATCTTATAGAGGCAAGGGGCGACACCATCCCAATACTCTGGCTGACTGTGCATCCAAACTCTTACATCAGTTGAATGCAAGTTGATGGTAAGAAATATGTACTGATTTGTTTGACATATAAATGCCTCACGCTCAATTAATAAGGAAAAAAAACTGGAGAGGAGACTTGGAGATGAGGAAGCGCATAAAGCTACAGATTAGCAGATACTAAATTTACAACTTAAAGCAGAGAACAAAGCATATGCATTTTCTGTACCAGAAAAGATCAATCATCAGTGCCAAAGTAACGATCACCAAACTCTCCCATACCCGGTATCACACGGTATTCTTCATTTAGTGCCACATCGATCTCTGATGTCACAATTTTTAGGGTAGGGAAACGTTTGTAAACACAATGTATTCCCTCGGGTGCCTATGTACACAAACAGATGAGAAGGAATGTAAGAATACAAACCAATCCCACTTGAGAACTTTTTATATAGAAAAATAACAACTCACTGATATTAGGTTTAGGAATATGATGTGAGATTCCGGAACTCCTTTCTGTATGAGTAACTCAATTGCCTGATTAGCAGAGTTGCCTGAATTAAAAAAAGTACTAACGTTATATTATATCCAGCTATGAGTTTTTGACAAAGGATATATGCAATAACTTCATGTACCTGTAGCGAGAACAGGGTCGAGGAGGAGGACATGGCGCTCACAAATATCGTTAGGAAGTTTCTCATATATAAGCTGTTTAGGTAGGAAAAATTAAGAAAACGTCACAATTTATTACAACATTCTAATCTCAAACGAATCAGGCTCAAACTGAAAGAAAAGATATGCAACCTGCTTCCCATCGTCCCCATCACGGTGGATCAAAATTTTTCCGATTTTAATCCCCTTGCAACAAGCACGTAACGCGTTTTCCATACTTTCACCACTGAAAGAAGAAACACAAATTGAACATTAATCCAATGAATAAAACCAGTATCCATTTCTTTAAAGAAAAAAAGAAAAAAAAAGAACTCTCACTGAGCAGATTAGCAGAAAGTTTGCATATGTAGTAAAAGATTCCAGGTTCCCAACCCATGTATAAAATGACATATGGATGGGGGTCAGGGGGGATATTGAAATACAAAATCATGAAATAATGGGGAATAGATTATAGAATTTTCTGATGGAAGAAATACCAGATTTATTTCCTTACCTTCGAACGATGGAAACCCCACACAATTTCTTGCAAAAGTCAACACCAGTATATATCGACCCTGCATTAGATACCCACTAAGCTTCAATAATACATAAATAAGTAACTTCTACATCCTGCACTACTTGAACATGCAAACACGAGAAGTGGCAAAGTGATCTGCTCTCGCAGAGAAGTAAATTAGAGTAGGTGAAATGAAAAATGGAATGTATACATCCCCAATAATACATATACTTTTCAAGTATACCAGTTGGGGTGACAACTTGTTTCTCAGTGAAGGGTAAATGACCGAGACCATGCTCCACAACCTGAAATATCATACGTCAAAAGCTGTGTTTGGTAACCACTAGTATTAGGTAAATTTCAGGGTTAAGAGAGTTTGTAATCACCAGACGGATAAGCCTATCGGAATAAAATACAAAATCATGCTTTGAAATGTCTTTGTCTCGAATCAGGGTATGCATACCTCTTATCTGTAACATAGAATCACAGATGTCAACTATTAAGGATAAATAGTAACATATATACAACCAAACAAAATAAAGGCCGACTGAATTCAAGGTAGAAAAAGGGTACAATGAACCATAATAGCTTAACACCATGATTTTCAATAATTTGTTAACCTTTCTCCGACTCTAGTTGTTTAGCATGCCATTAAAATTATGTACTAATTTTAGGCTATGTTTTTTTGGGTTTTATGTGACTTTTAAAAACCGGTTTTTGAAAACCAGTGGTTTTTGTAATTCATGGGATTTTTAAAATCTGTGTTCTTTTTGGGTTTTGAGTAAGGTAGGTTTAACTTTATTATGCAAAAGTAAAGGAGTGTTATATAGGTTACTTATAGGGTTGTAGGATTAGGATTTCAAAAATCTAATTTTAAAATTCAAACTAAAATGGGTTTTAAATTTCAAAATCCAAATCCGGGTTTTTAAAACCCAAAAAGAACATAGCCTTTACTGTATTTTTTCTCATTTCCAAGTGATTAAGCTCTGGTGCAACCCAAACCCATGCCTAATTTTCTGTAATAATGAAGAAATGCTATTCTTTTACAGCAACAAGAAATCTGCTGATGTAGGAGTAATAGAGAACTTCAATCCTTGTCTTCTAGAAGAATCATCACACACAATAAAATCTAAAATAATAACAAGAGCGAACACATACCTGGAAAGTCGACTGAATAACATACACATTTGGATATATTTTACACAGGTCATGCTGCCCAAGCTTGGTGTGGATGTGTTGGACGATCAAGTCAATTGCAACATGATTGTCACCTCCTCGAGGTATAATAACATCAGCATATTTTTTAGATGGCAGAACAAAATCATCAAAAGCAGGTTTCACAAATTTTGCATACTGTTCAGCAAGGATACAATTAAAAAAGAGCCATGTTAATAAGAAGAAGGTTCCCAGTATATGTAAGCAATGCTAAAACATATCAAACAAAAAAACCAAAAGTCTTCTAATATCTACCAAAGTCATATTTTTATTCAATGTCTATACAAAGTGCTTAAATTATGCTTTCATATGGTGAAGAATAAAAAGCGCAAAATGGTGTTAGTACCCGTGTGTTATTTGATAAGAATGCTCAACAAAATGATTTGGCAAGCTGAATAAAAAAATTGCCCCAAATTAATGGCCCTCATAGTAACAAACTGATTCAAATGATTTTCTGAACTTCGCATAGCATTGACCAAATGAAAGTATATCAATCTTTACTCATACAAAAAATAAGGTGCTTGCCTGTTCTAGGACTGAGTTTATGTCTCTACCCCTCTCAACAGTATCACGCCGTATTCTACGAGCAAGCCTCACATCAGCATCTGAATTAATTAAACAACATGGAAATAAAAAAGAGACATAAACCGCAATTGTAAATTTAGCTCCTCAAAATAGAGATGAAATAATGGAAGATAAATTAAAACTTCACCTGTGTCAACAAAAATCTTCATGTTCATCAAGTTTCGCACTCGTGGGTCATGGAAAACAAGTATACCCTCCAGAATAATTACATCAGATGCATTCACCTGGAATCATGCTTCAGTATTAACATCTTCTGATATTTAAACAAATTTCTCTAAATTTAAATTTCAAGATGTGTACCTGGCGGAAGCTGTCTTTAGACCTTTGATGTGTTTTAAAGTCATAGATAGGGAGATGGACAGACTGACCAGACTTCAGTATTTCAACACACTCAAGCATCTGCTCTGTGTCAAAAGCATCTGCAACGGAATATATGCATGATTCAAATTAAATGCTTTCTCCACAAATTCAGTGGCACCGGACAAGTCAGCTTAGCAAAATTAGATGGTACATTGAAGATTAAACTTCATATCAGAATTTAAATTACCCGGATGATCAAAATTGTACTCATGCACAAGTTCCGATTCTTCAGGAGTCAAACCACGGTAAAAGGAATCCTGCACAAGACCATGATAACAATTTTAGATATGGCACGGACTTTCATAACAGTACGATACATGCCGAAATTATAACAGTCGAGCAAACAAAAAGAAGCACCAAATACGAGTTGTTTTAATTCCATAAAGCCTGTAAAACTAGATTTAGAAAGAATAAGTTGAACAAAATTTGCAGCTATGCATATTTCAGTTCCGCTCTATAGTTTCTCATGATTGTCAATAATCTCGTTTCGATTGCCCGCAATTAATTATAGCTTAGGCGTCTACAAATGGTTTTGAAAGAGAACAAAAAACGAGAGCTCAATTAACGATCTAACTTAGGATAATTAAGTTGCTGTGAATGGCCGTCGAAGAACATTTGTAAATTTTGATTTTAATTCATTTATCAAATGACCAGAAGAAACACACACACATACGACCTGATTGACGAGCACTACACGATGATCATGAAGCTGCTGAATAATCATATCGCAAACTGTGGTCTTCCCCGACGCCGTTCCTCCCGAAACCCCTGCTCCAAAAAAGTGACACACGAAAGAGTCAACAAAGCACAAGGCATAAGTAACTAAATAAATTATCTCAGTCATGAACTGTAATTTTGAACTCAATTACCGATTACAAAAGGCTGCTTGAGTGCGGTGGGATCGGCGGCGGTGAAAGAAGACAACGTCGGAGTGACAGGAGCAGACCGCGGAGAGGGCGAAGCAGAAGCGACGGAGCGAAGGCTGTCGATGCGGAGGCCGGAAAAGTGAGGGCCGGACGCCGCCTCCATTACGTAATCTATCGCCGTCGTCTCCTCCGGCATCCTTCAAAATTGGGGGTTTTCAAGTTTGAAGCAGAGGGGGTGGGGCGGGTGGGTGGAGTTGAGGCTGCGTTTGGTAGAGGAATTGTAAATTGATCGGCTTATGGCTTTTTCCACTCCTACTTTTCCATTTTCTTTTTTTTTTAAGGTTTTTGTAATCAAAATTTTTGTAGTACTTTTGTAATCAGTACTTGATACCATGTTTTATTTTGTTTATTTTATATTATATATTGAGAATTGTTGATATACATAATACGGTTCCATTTTAAATTAATATATGCACACATGTGTGTATTGAAAGAAGTTGGTTTGTACTCCATGTTTTGCTTCGGTAAAATGTTCTGGGATTTATCTGAACCACTCTTTTTTACTTGTAATATTTTTGGAGGGAAATGATGGAGATAATTTTATTAATTTGAATTTGAGGATTTTTTTAAGTTACAATTAGTAAAATAAAGGTTCGTACAAAAAAATATTGACATAACTAATCTTTTAATGAGAACAATATCAAATAATATGATTAAATAAAAATAATTATCATTAATTATGATAAATAATTAATGTATTATAAAAGTGCATAGTAGTTAAATGGTGTAATTAGTTTATATAAGAATTTTGGTCAAAAAAATTTGTGCTTAAGAGACTTCATTTTTAACTTATTCTAATTTTTTTTAAAGGTAATAGTTTTTTAATATAATCAATTACAATAGTTCCTTCAATCACCGAACAACGATGACATCTTTTCATCTCGCTATAAATCGGAATCGCAATAACCACATGAGGAAGCTACCAATTCTTGACACTTATTCTAATTATTAGGAAAAAAAAAAAAAGGAAAAACAAGAGATGGCATTTCGCACATAAGAAGAGGTGCTTCGAGAATACCCATGTCCGCCTGCAGTTGATCACGCCCCTATAATTCATTTGTTATTTACTTATTTATGAAAATAAATCATGCTACCAAACAAGATACTTTTTTTTTTTTTTTTTCATTCTACGTATAAGATAATTTCCATAAATAAATAAATCAAATCAAATCGTCAGTAATATCTAAAGATTAGAACATTGAGCAAATTATATTTCTATAATTTTCATATTATCATATATCGATTGAAATGATAAGTCCGTTTAAAAAAAAACAAACATAATTATATATCAAAGTTGAAAGTTACCCCTTTCTCTCAGAATATCTGGAAGCTGCAGTTAAATTTGTGTGTAGCTATGGTTAAAAAAATATTGGTTTTGATCACATTTGATTAAATATTAGTGATAATATAATTATCTATTTTGTGCAAATAAATTTGACTGATTAGTTTTCTTAAAACCAAATTTGAGTGAATGAGAAATTAATGTTATTTAATATATAGATAAATACATTAATGAATATATTTATGGAGGTAATAGTGAAATGTTGTGACTAATAGACGTGAAACGTCATGTCTTTTTGGTGAAAATTCTATTCCTAAAGGTTGTGTCTCTTAAAATGATTTAAGAGATATCCTTTGACGAATAGTTGTCTATTTCTAAAGGTTGCGAAAATTAATGGTGAAAAGTCACAATTATTTATGACAAACTCTTGAAAATCTATAAATAGATTCCCTATACTTGTCATTTGTATTCACTCCGAAATGGTATACATTCATTCGGAAAATTGATTTCATCTGATCAAATGAAAACAAAGTGAGTTATCAAAGCATTCAACTACAATATGCATACATGACATTCTAGAGTTGTAATTCTGCATTAGAGTCGTGTTAAAAAAGTTTTGGATATCCGAGTCCGTTCGCCGATAGCCTCTATTTCGTAGTGCAGCGGGCGGAAGGCTTTAAAGTCGTTGCATTTTGGGAGAAATTGTCATGGAACCGTACTGCACCTGAGTACGATATCGTATTACGGGGAGCAAGTCAAACTCGTACCTCGACTCTCGTATTAAGTCTGTATCCTGCATAGTCATTTTCGTCTACACACCTCACTTAATTTTTCCAACAACTATCAGATTCGTTTGTCAATCATCATTTTTCTGACCGTGTGAACTAGAGGGATTTGAAACCCTTGAAATTGTGCTTTCATTTTCGTAGATTCTATATCATGCTATGCTTTGTGGAGATTAGAGTTGTTTGTGTTATTTTTTAGGGGCGCTTGGTTAATGAATCTAAAAATTAATGTAATTATATTTCATCCTAAATAAGATAATCAATACTCAATTTTGATTACCATATTTCCCTCCTACAATTATCCTCCTCAATCATTCTCTTATTCCTCCACCAACAACCACCAACACACATTTGTTATTTATTTCTATTCCAAAATTAGACATGTCACTAGCAATGCAACTACCATTGGAACAATCTTTCCCCCAACATATCTTTTATATTATATTGATATAGATGAAAAACAAATTTTTATTCTCATTACTATTGAAGTGCTCTTAACCAAGCGTCCCTTACCGTGAGAATTATATTGCTCGTTTACCAGCCTTCCAAATCATGCGGCTCGTGATTTCTCTTATAAGTTGGAAGTTTTTTGTTTCCTCCCCAAAGTTGAGAGCTATAATTTTTTCCATGAGTTGGAGTTTGTTTTTCTTTGCAAGTGAATTTTTTGGTGATTTTTTTTTTTTTTTTTTTTTTGACAACATAGGTTTAGGAGTTTAAATCAGGAAGCGGAGCATTAATTGCATAGTAAAAATAGTGGATTGACGAGTGAGAGAGTCAACAGTAAGGGGTGATGACGCCAACAAAAATATGATCTTATATTACAGAATAAAGACGCAATGATGTTGTCAAATGAATGAAAAATTACGATTAGTCAAAACTCTAATCTCAAATTTGACAATAGAACAAGATGGGAGATGACAATTTTGGGCTTTTTGAGTAACCAACACTTTAGGGAATTTAAGGTGATGAAGATTTATGTTAAGAATTTATTATTTCATAATTTTATAAGTTATTAAAATTATTTTTTTAGAATTTATAAACCCTTAAACATTTTATAAGTTATTTTAAAGAGCCAAACCCTCATTATGTGTTTTGTAATCCGAAGCACTATCCATTTAACTTTATAAAGTTTAAATGTGGGCTCTTAGTTACGTTTTGTTTATATGTGTTCTTATTGCATAGCTTTCTGATAGTTTGAAGGTTTTTTTTTTTTTTGGTAGAAAGTTGTCAATTTATGTTTTTTTAAGTATCAAAAGTATTAATAATCTACAATATTATCATGATATATCTCTTTCACCGACAGAACAACCCATTGACGGATCGAAAAATACAAAATAAATTGTGTTCTCATTTTATTTGCAATGATGAATTTCGCATTTCCTAATAGATCAAACGTTTTTTTAATGGTCATTGATATATTATTGGACACTTGAGTTCCCATAATTTAAGAGGGTTTAACTGCCGGCTATGGTGGGTTGAAGACCGGCCAAAGATTAATCAAGCCTAGACCATGGTTGGCTATACTGAGAGGGCGTTTGGCTGAGCTTATAAGCTCCTTAAAACATCTTATAAGTTGTTTAAGAGCTTATAAGTACCAACAATGTGTTTGGCAAAATAAGATGTTTAACAGCTTATAAGATCATAAAATAAGCTCCTAACATCTTATAAGCTGTAAAAAAATAAGTTGGGATTTTCCAACTTATTTTCCTAACCACCCCCAACCCAACCACCCACCTCACCTTAGAACCACCTCACCCTCATCCACCCTCCCCCCCTCCAACCACCCTCATCCCTGCCCCCAACCCCCACCCCACCCACACCCACCGACCCGCCCCCCGCCCACCCCACCCCACCCCACCCCCTACCTCAAAATAAAAAATAGAAAAAATTATTTTTTGTAAATTTAAAAAATACCCACCACACCCCCCACCCCAACCCAACCCCAACTCCACCCCTATCTCAAGATAAAAAATATAAAATTTTATTTTTTATAAATTTAAAAAATATTTGTTATAAATTATCAAAGATCTTATAAGTTGTATTAGCCAAACACTTTAGCAACTTATAAGCTACTTAAAAATTACATCTTATAAGCTCTTAAAACAACTTATAAGATGTTAGAGCTTATAAGATGTTTCAATTAAGCTTAGCCAAACACCCTCTGAGTGGCTATTTGGTTGAGACTTTGAGAGTTCTTAGATGGGAAAGACAATTAAATGAGAAAATATATTTCATACATGAAATTCATCTCATCTAAAAATTCAAATTTATAAAGTGGTGTGAAATTAATTTATTTAATATGATTAAAAATGTTCTAAGCGGAAATCAAAATTAGCATTTATGTTTGGGCGTGATGATTAGGCGTGAAATTGTCATGATTCGTAGATAGTTTTGCCCGTGTTTTGAGTGAATATGATGAGTATTTAGAGTCAATTGAGTATTATTTTCATATATTGATGGATTTATCTTTTTGATGCTCATAAATGGATAGAGGGCGAAAAATGGAGTTCGTAGGACTTTGAATCGACTCAAACGGATGCCCGGATGAGAAGATATTGAAGAAATATGAATAGTATTAGTTCGAGAGAAGAAAAATATCACTTGGTTGAAGAGGAGAGCCACTCGAGCAGGTTGAGCTCGAGCGTCCCCGCTCGAGCAAGGCATTTGCTCGAGCGCCAAAACATACAGAGAACTTTGGGCGCTCGACCAGCTCGAGCGCCACCATTCGAGCACAAGAACCGCTCGAGCACTTGAGCTCGAGCGGTACCATTCGACCGCCAGAACCATTTGAGCAATGTCACTCGAGTGCCACCACTCGAGCACCCAACGGCCACTGGAAGCCATAGCGTTCGAGCAAGTGTGGGGTCGAGCGCCACCGCTCGACCACCACCCGATTATGCACGATTCTTTGTCTTTTGACCCATTTTCCGGCCCATGAGTTCCCGAATCAATCCGTTGCCTATATATACCCATTTCGAACACGTTTTTTACACCACTTGATGCATAGAGATAGTTTTCGGAGAGAGAAGAGCACCGAGATTTTGAGCAAGCATAGTTTACGTGTAATTGGGGTTTTAACATTACGAATTCATAGTTTAGATTTTGATTTTCTTTCTTTCGTTCTTCAACACTTGTTGCGTGAAACCTTGGATTTCTTCTTTATTTGATATTCGTTCTTAGATTAAACTTCTTTCTTCAAAACCCTAGTTTATGTTATTTAGTTTTTTCAATTCAATTAGTCATGTTTATGTTCGTTGCTTATTTAATTGCTATTGTTATCGTTAAAATCATGCTAGGCTAAAACCCGTGTATGCTTGGGGTAGGATGAAGTAGAAGTAGGATGTTGGTACGTAATTAGGATAACACGTGATGTTTAGTGCTAGTTCTCTTAATTAATTGAATTCTTAAAATAAACCCTAGAATTATCTTGTAAGCGAGTACAAAAATTATTAGAGAGAGGAGATCTTATCACTCTTTAATAACGATTAGGCT
Organism: Ballota nigra; assembly: GCA_947034835.1. Taxonomy (NCBI): domain Eukaryota; kingdom Viridiplantae; phylum Streptophyta; class Magnoliopsida; order Lamiales; family Lamiaceae; genus Ballota; species Ballota nigra. Next base: position 40,732,293 of record OX344723.1, on the reverse strand, counting down.
TAACAATAGGGTTATAGAAGGGGTTTATAATTTATCAGCTTATCTAGGGAGGACGACCGCATCACCTTGGGTAAATAAGGGTCTCATTAATTAAGCATAATTCATATAACTTGATTAGTGGGTTGTGAAGTAGGTTGATATGACGAAGTATTAGGGTTAATTCTTGAGCTTTTAGTCTTTCAATCTGGTGCTAGATTAGGGAAGTTGATTGCCTAGTTTTAGTACACTTAGGATTAATACTTACACATCACGGTTGTTTTAATTATCGTACTAGCTCTGTTAGTATACGTAGGGATTCCTATCCAGAGCATCATTATTCCATATTTGATTAAACCCTTAGTTCTTTATTAGATTTTATTATTTGCATTGATAGAAGTAGATTTTAGAGTAGCTTAATTACATTCCTAAACCCGAACACACACTCATATTAACTACGACGCGTAGATCTTCAGGGATATATTCGCATACATTCCTTCCATTGGGTATGATATACTTGGTCCTTATACTTACCCATTCTACTGTGATCTCATACGCTTGTGGGGTAACTGCTAGTTAAAGCTAGTATTTTGCGTTCAAGTCAATGGCGTCGTTGCCGAGGATGGCGATGTATGTCCATTGAGTAGGACTTGGAGATAGCTTAGTAATTAGTAGTGAGTGATTTATTTTTCTGTTTAATTCTTACTTGTTCGGCAGTTGCGTTTTGATTCTTCTGTTAGTGTTTCAGGTTTATGAAAACACGCTCGCAAGGAGATACGAGCGAGGAGAGAACACAGCTAGATCCTGAGACAATAGCAAGAAGAAATCGAGCCTTCTTAAGAAGGATGAATACTGCCGGTGGAGACAAAGACAACATGAATCTGGATGGAATTTGGGATTTAGACAAAGCTGTTGCAGAGTACAATGCTATAGTGGAACGAGTGGATGGATTTGATGGAAACAACAGTAACCAGCAGATACCCATAGGGGAAACTCAGAACCAACGCCCAAACCCGCAAAACCAAAACAACTCTGCACAAACTCAAACCCATGACCAAAGCCAGAGCAATAACCCGAACATCCCATTCAACAACCCTGTCTACCCACAAAACAACCCATCTTATCCTTACCCATACCCACCATATCCTTATCCACCATACCCTTATCCTCCACCTCCTGCTTATAACCAACCTCCAGTTCAGCAGGTACCTCTACCACCTGTCTATTCTCAGCACGTCGCTCAGAACGCTGATCATGATATAGCAATCCGAGGAAGGTTTGCGGCACAACCGCAACGGTATTACGATGGAGTAGCATTGTCTCCAGTAGAGGCAAACAACTTCTCAATCTCCCCAGGAATCCTGAGGATACTTACTGAGAATCAATTCAAGGGGGAGGTCGGGAAGGATAATCCTCATACTCACTTGAGGAATTTTCTGATGATTGCCTCAACTTTCAACTATAATGGCATGTCTGAAGATGCCAAGAGGCTCAGGTTGTTCCAGTTCTCTTTAACTGGAATTGCGAAGGAGTGGTATAATAACACGCTCCCAAGGGGAGGTGTAACCACATGGGCCGAACTCGAGCGTCTGTTCCTCGAGCGATTCTACCCGCCGTCTAGAAAGATCAAAGCAAGGCTAGAGATCTCGTCTTTCAAACAGGAGCTAGGAGAGAACTTACGTTAGGCTTGAGAGAGATACTCTAATATGCTCATTGAGTGCCCGCAGCACGGGTACAACAAAGGGGACATCATGGCTTACTTCTACTGTGGAGCCAGCAAGGCAGGTCAAGACCACCTTAATGCATGTGCTAGTGGAGCATTCTTGAATTCTGGTGCAGCTAGGTGTAGAGAGATTGTTGATAACATTGTCAAGAATGCGGGGCAATGGAATGAGACACAAGAGTTTCAGAGAGCTTATCAGATGGATGAGAGTGAGGGTACTAGAAAGTTGTTGATGACAATGATGGAGAAGATCAACAATCTAGAGGTTGGACAAAATTTGAGTGGAGAGAATACTGGAATGAGTGAGTAGACCAACCAGCAAACCAGCAAGAAGAGGCGAACTATATGGGAAGGACTAATCACAATCAAGGCGGATTCCAACAAGGTGGCAACCAGCATGGAAGACCTCTCTACGGTCAACCGTTTGTACCACCCGGTCCACAACCTCCTCAAAATCAGTGGAGAAACAACCATGGTTATCAAGGAGGCCAGCAGCCTCCTCGGAACCAATGGAGGAAGAACGAGAATTTCTCATATGTCAATCCTAAGGTAGGAATTACTGTACCTCCCGGAGTTGATCCAGGTTCAAAACCGCCAGGTGGTGAAGGAGGTGCCTCGACCGAAGAGATGTTGCGAGCGATCCTTCAGAAAGTGGAAGAAGGGAGCAAGAGATTGTCTTCATTGGAGTATGCCGTGAAGGAATTGCATAAGAAAGGCGATCAACGTGATCAAGAACTCCAAAAGAGAGATATGGACTTGAATAGAGCTCAGCAGGAAAATAATTGCAGGTTTACTTCTATAGAGTATCAAATTAGCCAAATTGCAATGTCCCAAATGAGAGAGCCAGGTAAATATCCCCCAATGCCCGAGACGAACCCGAAGGAGCAATGCAAAGCTATTGAGTTGAGAAGTGGGACCAAGTATGAGGGTCCTCAAATGCCTGCTGATTCAGAGACACCCCAAGGAGAGATTGAGATGAAGGGTAAAGAATATAAGAAAGATGGGGATGATACAGATGATGGGGATGAGACAGTTGATAGAGATGAGATTGAGGAGGTAGAAGTTGAGAAAGGGGTTGAAGGTAAAGGTACTCAGACAAGTAAATATATGGATGAGTCCCAGAAGGGCAAAGACCTTGAGGAGGAAAAGATTGAGGAGATTGAGAGAGTTCCAAAGTGGAAGAAGGCAAAGGAAGCAAGGAAGAATGTGAAGGAGACCGAGCGAGATGAATGGGGGGTACCCAAATCTGTTATACTCGTCCCATACCCGCAATGTTTTATGAAAAAGAAATTAGACGAGAAATTCGCAAAATTCCTTGATGTGTTTAAAAAGTTACATATTAACATTCTTTTTTATGATGCTTTGGAACAGATGCCTAATTATGCCAAGTTACTGAAGGACTTGATAGCTAAGAGGAGGAGAGTTGATGAGCCCAAGCTTGTGCAGCTGAACCATGAGGTGAGTGCATTAGTGCACAAAGAGCTTCCCCCGAAGTTGAAAGGTCCCGGGAGTTTTACGATCTTATGTGATATCGGGAATGGAGTTAAGAAGAGAGGTTGTGCAATCTTGGAATGAGCATTAATCTGATGCCATTGTCGCTATTTAAGAAGTTGGAAGGTGGAGAACTTCAGCCAACAATGATGACGCTTCAACTCGCCGACCGGTCTATTACTCGACCTCAAGGTGTGGTTGAAGACGTCATCATGAAGGTAGGAGATCACGTGTTTCCAGCTGATTTTGTGGTCCCAGAGATGGAGGAAGACAAGCACATGCCTTTGATCTTGGGAAGGTCTTTCCTAGCCACGGTCGGGATGATGTTAGATGTGGCGAATGGAAAGATCACGTTGAAAGTTGATGATCAAGAAGTAAAGATTTCCCTATATGAGGCCATAAAACACCCGAAGGAGGATGAGAGTTGTCATTCCATTGATGCCATTGATCCTTGTGTTGAAGACACACCTCCTATCCCTAACCTTTCTTATATACGTGATTATGATAATCCTTCATTTAATAATTTGACCTTTGAGCATTATGATCTTGATTGTTTTGATAGGGATAAAGGAAAAGAGGAGTTGAAGGATGGAGAGCTGAAAAGTGAGGAAGTGGCCCAGTTGGAGAGAAAATGAGGAGTTGATGTTAAGAAGCCAAAAATCAAGAAGTGGGTACCTCCGTGGAGAGCTAAGAAGAAGTTGACACCACCACCAAGGTGAAAAAAGTATTTAGTAGTGGATGCCTTGAGGTTGAGAAGGAAGTAAAGGAACTCATGATGAAGGGGCATCGAGTAAAGAAATTCTACAACTTCGCTTATGAGAATAAGGGAGGTAACTTTGAGTCTCAAGTCCCGTGAGCTCCTTCGAGCTCGGTCCGATACTAGGACCTTAAATATAACGCTGAGTGGGAGGCAACCCACTTTTATTTACTTTTGTGTGTTTAGTTTTTCATATTAGTGCTTTGTGAATCGTAAGTGTTAACCTCGTTTTCTAGATTTTTTATCTAGGCTTGGCTCGTGGTGTTAAAGTTTCAGTGTTAGAGCTTAACGAGAAACAACTCTTGAAGAAGTAGTGTGCCTAGTGAAAGAACATCCGGAATTTCGAGTAAGAGGTAACCATGAACCCCAAACATAGACCGCTTGATAAACTCGAAGTTTGGGAGGGTGGAGTTTTTGTTTGCTCGTTGGTTTGCATTGATAGTGATAGAAGTTCAAGAGAATTTAGTGCACGTACTTGTTCGTACTCATTCTTTTTAAACTTTATTATTGCATAGCAAGAATAAAGTTTAAGGGGTGTTGTATTCGGACTTCGAGTTTGTACACGAAATTCTAATGAAAAATTGGTCAAATTTTTTCGAAAATATTGATGCATGAGGATAGTTGAATCAAATTGAGTGTGAGTCCTCGGGTGTGAGAGGATTTGGCTTGGTGAATTGCACGTTGGGAAGAGACCCCAACTCCTCGGTTGAATGAGCGACCTGGCTTAAATCGAGGACTTCTCAGGTTATTGCATGTTTTAGAAGTGTTAGAATGAGGTTTCGTGCAAGTTCCGTTTTGAAACTTCGAGTTTTGTGCCATTTTTCATCATTCTGGAGGATAGGCCGCTCGAGTAGGCTGAGCTTGAGCGGGGGCATTTGCTCGAGCACCCAATCTTACAGAACGTTTTGGCCAGCTCGAGCGCCCCCGCTCGAGCACCGAAAGCGCTCAACCACCTCAGCTCGAGCGGTACCGCTCGAGCTTTCGGAAAATGCCCTAGCAGCGCCCCATTATAAATACCCCCTTCCCCCATACATTTCACACACTAAAATACACTCAAGAGGGCGATTTTCATACGATTTTCGGCCATTTCACTCCTTTGTGCCTTTCTCGTCCAATTTCCACACGAATTCTTAGTCTCAAGGTAAGTAATTTCTAACTTCCTCTATTCTTTTCATGGTTTTTACTTTGGTTTAGCATGGATTGAGAATTAGGAATTAGGGTTCATGTGTGTGGAATAATTTTGGGGATTTTTAGTATTACTCAATGATTCTTGATTCTTTATTGATAATTGATGCATATATGCTCTGAGTTTACTCGTTTTACCTTCAATTTTGTAATTGCTTGAGTAGAATTGGTGAATTTCTAGAGTGAGATAATAGGAATTTGAGGAAATGATGTGGGTATTGCTTGTTGAGTGAAACTCTTGTGGATTGGTATGAATTGAGTATGAATGGATGTGAATTGAGTCTTGAGCATGTAAATTGCATAATTCGTGTGACGTTACTTCATGATAGACTTAATTATGGGCATTATTGTTGAATTTGGGAGTGTTGAATGGGTTGAATTCGTTTTGAGTTAGGCATAATACACTTCGAGAACATTGATACAAATTTAAATGGCTTGAGCTTGATGAGCATGATTTGAGATAAGAATTACATGTTTATGTGAACTCTTATGCACAAAGGAATGAGATATGAGATTGATTGACTACTTGAGTTAATTTGAGGTGCTTATGATGTTCTTGAGTAGTTGATATTCTCTAATTGATTGAGCATTTGTGTGAGTTAGGTATTATGTCCCCTCCTAAGTGGAACGAAGATAGGACGTTGTCGGGAGATAGATTGGTGGAAGTCACGAATGATCTCACTCGGAAGGGATTGATGCCCTCGAGATGGGATAATTTGAATTTGGGAGATAGTTGGTGCTATGTAGCATACAGGTGGAACTTGGTCGCTGGAAAGGTTGAGAAGACACGATGCCCATGTGTCGAGTTCATGAAGGATTTAGGGATCGAGAAGGAGATTAAGAGAATCTTCACCCGGAACCGATTGGGAGACTTCTATGAGCTGCTGTTGACTATGGAGACAAACGATGATCTAGTGGAGCAGTTTATGGCCACTGTGGAGAAGAGAGGTGAAGATGCGTTCAGATTCAAGATCAGGAACGAGTGGCAACACTGTGAAGTGAGCGCCATCAACCACGCACTCAGTCTTCCAGCTTTGAGTAGGCCTAACAGACAGTTGAAGGCATTCAAAGCTAACGCCTTCTGGAAGGAGATTACGGGCGATATGGCTGGAGAGTATAAGGGGCAGACAGCTCGAGCCTCGGGGATCAGAAATCCGGTTATGAGGTATTTGGAGAGGATCATGGGGAATACTATTTATGCCCAATCTGAGACGGGGACGGTTACTACGAAAGAGTTGTACAAGATGTGGTGCTTGCTGCATGTTAGGGATCACAACTTCGGAAGAGATTTTTTAGAGCATCACTTGGAGGTCCCGTTTAAGCTTGGTTCAAAGACGTCAAAGATTAGAGGAGGAAGTCTGATCTCTACCTTTGTGAAGAGTTTGGGATTTGTACCAGTTGGTGTGCCTTGCATTGGGAAAGATTTGAACTTTGAGCAGTTGATGAACACCTTGATGTTCAAGTATTGGATGTGTACCTATTGCATTAGGAAGAGGGAACCGTTCGTCCTCCTTGTACCTCTTTTCTCTTCCTAATGAGCGGTTGGTGTCGTTGAAAGGGAAGAAGAAGGAAAACATCGGGATGAACGGGGCACAACATTTGGAGATAGGAAAGAAGTTCACAAAGGAGGTGGAAGATAGGGGCTTGCGAGATACGAGGCCGGTGAAGAGGACTCGAGGAGAGGGCACGAGTGGTGCCGGGTCGAGTGGAGTCCGTGATTTGCAAGAAGAAGAGGAGAACGAGTACGAAAGAGGAGCGGACGAAGAAGGAGGAGGAGCAGCGGGTGAAGGACCGCATGAGATGAAGGTCGAGTCGCCTGTAGCGCAGTCTCCTGAGACATGGTACTCGTCATATTCGGAGTGGACGGGAATGGGGCAGCAGATCCAGAACCTTCAGACGGATGTGACGTACTTATGAGAAGCACAGGATAGGATGGACTTGAGATCGGCACGGATGGAGAATCAATTCTCCGACATGCACAGGTGGATGGTGACGTTGTTTGTGTCTCATATGGGAGCCGATCATCCTCACTACCGACCTCCGCCGCCTTCAAATCATTGATTATGGGGATTTTCCCTAGTTTCTTTTCTCTTTTCTTTTCTCTTCTTGTTTTCTGCTTTTTTTAGTGTGAACTGATTTGATTGAGTGATGTGGTTGAATATGGGGATGTAACAGAATTCTGATTCAAACTGTCGGGTTGTGATTTGTGCTGAACTTATTGAGCTGATTGATTTATTTAATGCTTGTTAACTCACCATACTTATTGATTGATATTCTTGAGTATGATTTGATGAGAAGGGTGAATTGTGAAGTTGAGTTAGGGAGTTATTGTGTGAGTATAATGGTGAGAGTGGATTTGAGAGGAACTCGTATACCTACGGGTTGTCCTTTTGGGTATTTGTGTGATGAGAGTGAGAATTCACTAGGACTAGTATGGATGTGAAAGCCGTGAGATTTGAGCTTTATAGAGATTAAAATTCATTATATTGATCTCTTCGTTTGTGAGTGGATCATCACCTTTGAGGATGCTAGAACTTGTGGGTGCTCTCTGATTAGGCGTGAAATTGTCATGATTCGTCACTCGAAATACCCTGATTTTGTCGAGTATTTGGAGTCAATTGAGCATTATTTCTATACATTGATGAATTTGTCTCTTTGATGCTCGTAGGTGAATCGAGGGCGAAGAACGGAGTTCGTAGGACTTTGAATCGACTCAAACGGATGCCCGGATGAGAAGATATCGAAGGAATACGATTGGTGTTAGTGTTGAAGAAGAAAAGTGCTACTTGGTCAAAATTTGGGAGCATTCGAGTAAACCACTCGAGCACTAGCGCTCAAGCACGTTGCTCGAGTGCCCAAAACATACAGAAAATTTCATGCGCTCGAGCAGCTCTAGCGCCACCGCTCGAGCGTGTTGCTCGAGCGCCCCAATTTATGCAGAAAGTTTCCACCACTCGAGCACTTGTGTCATTCGAGCTATATGCTCGAGCGCGACCGCTCGAGAAGGCCTGCTCGGGCAACTCCATTTTTCGCGTTTTCAAAGGCGTTTTTCGGCCCATGAGTTCACGATTCGGCCCGTGGCTTATATATACGCGTCCAAAGCTCGTTTTTTGGGGAACACACACATCACTTGATAGTTTTAGATTTTTAGAGTTTGTTTTTGAAGATGAAGGAGAGAAGCAAGCTTTACGTTTACGGTTTTGAGGTTTTCATTACGAATTCATATTACGATCTTACTTTTTAGTTTTGTTTCTTTATATTTTTGTTCTTGAACACGATTAGACTTCTTTTCTTGAGTTAATTTCAGTTTATTCTTTTATTTCGTTAAACCCTAGTTTATGTTTGATCTCTTCTTTGTCTTAATTATCATGTTCATGTTCGTTACTTATTCTATTGTTATTATTTACGTAAAACCTATGTCTAGCTAAAACCCTTGCATGCTTGGGGTAGGATGAACTCGTAGAAGTAGGTTGTGGGTACGTAATTAGGGTAACTTGAGACGTTAGGTTTTAATTCTCTTGATTAATGAATGCTTAAAATTAATCTTAACTTTACTTTTGAATTTCGTTCAAAAAGTGTTAGAGAGAGGACGATTGTATCACTCTTTAACAACGAGTAGACTTAACTAGAGGGTTTAGAAAGAGTTAATTCATCTACCAGTTTAGCGAAGGAGGTCGACCGCATCACCTTAGTTAAATTAGGGTCTCATTAATTAAGCACAATCTATTAACTTGTTAGTGGATTAGTGAAGTCGAGTGTTAGGGTAAAGTATTAGGGTTTAGAATCTTGAGCTTTCACCTTGCATTCTTTTACTTAGGTTATATCTTGTGCGTCACAGTTATTTTGATTATGTACCTGCTCCGTTAGTATATGTAGGGATTCCTATCCTAAGCATCACCATCTCACATTTGAAAACAATCCTTAGTTAATTTGTTTCGTTCGTGATTTATTTTAATTAGTTAATTTTAGTCTTTTAATTAATCTTAAAAAAACCCAAAAATATTACACTCATATTAGCTACGATGCGTAGATCTTCAGGGATCTGTTCGCATACACTCCATCTCGTGGGTTCGATATACTTGGCCATTATACTTGCCAATACTACAGTGAACCCGTACTCTTGCAGGAAAGCTACTAGTAGAAAGCTAGTATATTCGCTTCAAGTCAATGGCGCCGTTGCCGGGGATGGCGTTGTATGTTTTTTTAATAGGACTTATCGATAGCTTAGTAGTTAGTAGTGGGTGCTTTATTTTCTATTTTTATTTTTATTTTCATTCGTTCGGCAGTTGCATTTTGATCCTTCTGCTAGTGTGTCAGGTATATGAAAACACGCTCACAAGGCAATACGAGCGAAGAGAGAATACCGTTGGACACTGAGACGATAGCTAGAAGGAACCGAGCTTTCTTGAGGAAAATGAATACTGCCGGAGGAGGGAAATAACTAATGGACATCTCTAATGAGTTGGATGATGCTGCGAACGAGTTCAATCAGGAATTGGGCCGAGTTGAAGGCACTGGAGTTAGTGGTAACCAGAATCGAGTTCCGTTAGGGGATAGCCAGAGCCTAAACCCGGATACACAAAACGTAGGGAATCTAGCTCATAACATTGTCCATAACCCTCAGAACAACCCTGCTTACCCACATCCTAACTTACCACAAAACAACTTGCCTTACCCACCTTACCCATACCCACCTTATCCGTATCCACCTTACCCGTATCCTCCACCTCCAGTTTACAATCAACCACCTGTTTACCAACCACCACCCCAACAAGTACCCGTACCTGCTGCTAATCCTCAACACGTTCCTCAGAACGTAGATCAACATATGGCTATTCGAGGGAGGTTTGCAGCGCAGCCACAACGGTACTATGATGGAGTGGCATTGCCGCCTGTTGAGGCAAATAACTTCTCGATTTTCCCGGGAATTCTTAAGCTGCTTACGGAGAATCAATTCAAGGGGGTGATCGGGAAGGAGAATCCTAATACTCACCTGAGGAGTTTTCTAATGATAGCCTCCACTTTCAATTACAATGGCATGTCTGAAGATGCCAAGAGGCTTAGGCTGTTCCCATTCTCATTGACGGGAATAGCAAAAGAGTGGTACGATAATACGCTTCCACGGAGAGATATTACCACTTGGGCCGAGCTCGAGCGTCTATTCCTCGAGCGATTCTACCCTCCATCCAGAACGATCAAAGCAAGGATTGAGATCTCTTCCTTCCGCCAGAAGCAAGGAGAGGACCTACATCAAGCGTGTGAGAGATACTCAAACATGCTGATAGAGTGCCCGCATCACGGGTATAATGAGGGAGATATTATGGCATTCTTCTACAGTGGAGCCAGCAAGGCTGGCCAAGCCCATTTAGATGCATGTGCGAGTGGAGCTTTTCTGAACCAAGGAATAGCGAGATGTAGAGAGATCGTGGACAACATTGTCACGAATGCCGGTGCATGGAACGAGGATCCTGAGTTTCGGAGAGTTTGCAAGTTGGAGGAGAAAGAGGGTGAAGGAACGAGAAGGCTGTTGATGGCCATGATGGAAAAGATCAACAACCTCGAGTTGGGGAAGAATTTGGTTGGAGAACATGCAGCAGAGAATGAGAGAGTAGACCAGCCAAGTGGACAGCAAGAGGTAGCCAATTACATGGGAGGTCCGTATTACAATCAGAATGGCTACCAAGGTGGAAATCAGTATGGAAGGTCTTCTTATGGCCAACCATTTGTACCTCCAGGTCCTCAGCCACCTCAAAATTAATGGAGGAACACACAAGGGTATAAAGGAGGCCAACAACCTCCTCAAAGATGAATGGGGGGTACCCAAATCTGTGATACCCGTCCCATATCCACAACGCTTCATGAAAAAGAAGCTTGATGAGAAATTCGCTAAATTCCTTGATGTGTTTTGATTAGTCGTATAATTGCATCATAATTGTGTGTTTTTAAGTCCTTTTATGCACTAATTGAGCTTGATTTATGTGCAAAAAGTGTCTTGTATCTCTACATTTAGTTTTGTCATGTGGACTCACCCTTCGTACAAGAAATGAAGTGTTTTAGGTGTTAAAAGATGAAGAATTGAAGAAGGAATGAAAGAGTGGACAAGAAAGACCAAGATGGAGTCAAAACAGGGTTTACTCGGCCAAGAAACAAGGCTACTCGGCCGAGCAAAGTGGATTTGACCTAGTGTGATTCTCTGGAAGATCCACTCGGCCAAAATGGTTTCGCACTCGGCCGAGCAAAGTGGATTTGACCGAGTGGGATTCTCTGGAAGATCCACTCGGCCAAAATGGTTTCGCACTTGGCCGAGCAAAGTGGATTTGACCGAGTGAGATTCTCTGGAAGATCCACTCGGCCAAAATGGTTTTTCACTCGGCCGAGTAAAGGCGTTTTGGCCGAGTGAGGCAAAAATTGAAGAACTCGGCCACGGAAATAAGCACTCAGCCGAATTGAGTCAGCACTCGGCCGAGTGAAGTGATGTTCGGGCGAGCAACTTGGTTTTGGGCGAGCAAAATGTTGGCAAGCTCGAGGAGCGCGATTTCTAGAAGATTCGAGGGTTAAAATGGTCAAAACCAACTTAGGCCTGAGCTTGTGACTATAAAAGGGTTTCTAACTGAATTTTGAGGGAGTTACCATTCATTTTTCAGAGATTTCACACGAGATGAGAGCTCCATTCCACAATTTCATCAATTTTCCTTAGGTAGTGCTAGATTAGTCTCTTTTCTTTAATTTCTTCATTGAGAAGTAACTTGTACTTGGATTAAAGCTTGAAGAGTAGTCAATTCGGCAGATTCATGGTTGTAAACAAGTGGTGCTTGAAGATGTTCTTCCAATTTCCTTCATCTTAGGTGATATTAATCTAATTTCTGCTCATTGTTGTTAAATTCTTAGTTTTTCCATGACTTTATTCATGATTTTAGCTTTCTCAGCCCTAGCCATGCTAGGCTAACTCTCTATGCTTTGAATGATGAAGAATATGTGAGAGTTAGGGTTTAGCTTGAGTATATGCTTAGATTTTGTGAAGTAGAATGATTAATTTCTCTGAATTCGAATTAATTTAGCTTTGATAGCTTATCTTTGGTAAAATTAGAAATTCATTAAAGGTAGCAACATGCGAGAGTTGAGCTATCCTTAGTGAGTTCTAATTTGAAGAGGATTATCTATCCAAGCCTATTGCTAGATGCTTTAGGTTATCGAGAGAGACATAGAACATGAAGAACACTTTGAATTGAGCATCGAAGCCTTCTAAACGAGAGTTTGTTAGTTAGATGAGATTGTATAATCTAGGTTAATCATGATATGGAACTTAAGATAAGCGTGTGCTCTTGCTATTCTCTATCACTTGCATATTTGGATTCGTTCAAAGCATACCTCCATCACTTGCACTTCGAAAGAAGTTAGATTAGTTTTTCATCTTGCGCTTGTAAAACATTTAGTAGATAATAACAACCCGAACCTTTTATTTTCTGCAATTTTATTTTCAAACATTCAAGTTAGTAGATATCTAAGAACTAAACACGTTGTCTTTGTGTTTGATATTTGACTTGGTCAATTACCTACTACAACAACGACCTTGTACACTTGCAAGTCGATTCGTTTTTGTACTTAACGAAAAAGGGCAATCAAGTTTTTGGAACAATTGCATATTAATATCCCTTTTTATGATGCTTTGGAACAGATGCCCAACTATGCAAAGTTTTTGAAGGACTTGATCGCGAAAAGACGGCGAGTGGATGAGCCGAAGTTGGTGCAGCTGAACCATGAGGTGAGTGCATTAGTGCACAAGGCGCTTCCTCCAAAGCTGAAGGATCCCGGGAGCTTCACCATTCTTTGTGATATAGGAAACGGGATCAAGAAGGGAGCATTGTGTGCCTTGGAGCGAGTATCAATCTGATGCCGTTGTCGCTTTTCAAGAAGTTGGAAGGTGGAGAACTTCAGCCGACAATGATGACGCTTCAACTTGCCGACCGGTCTATTACTCGACCTCAAGGTGTGGTTGAAGACGTCCTCGTGAGAGTTGGAGATCACATTTTTCCAGCCGATTTTGTGGTCCTAGAGATGGAGGAAGATGAGCATGTGCCCCTGATCTTGGGAAGACCGTTCTTAGCTACGGCGGGGATGGTGCTAGACGTGGCAAATGGGAAGATTACGTTGAAGGTCGATGATCAAGAAGTGAAGATTTCCCTATATGAAGCCATGAAGCACCCGAAGGAGGATGAGAGTTTGTATTGCATGGATGCAATTGATCCTAGTGTTGAAGACACGCCTCCTTTCTCTAATCTTTCTCATGTTCATTATTTCGTTAATCCTTCACTTGATAATTTAACCCATGAGCATTATGTTCTTGATTATGTTGATAGGGATAAAGAGGAGAAATTGAAGGATGAAGAAGTGAAAAAGGTGGACGTGGACCAGTTGGAAGGGAAAGGATGAATTAAGAAGAAAAAGACCAAATTCAAGAAACTGTTTGGTAAGACTCCTCCAGATAAAGGTGAGAAGGAGTTGAGACCCATAACACTTGGGGATGAGAAGAAAGCAAAGAAGCTCATGATGGAGGGGCATCAAGGAAAGGCATGCAAGCACCGCTCTTATGAGAGTAAGGGAGGTAAATTTGAGTATGATGTCCCATAAGCTCCTTTGAGCTCGGTCCGGCATGAGGACCTTAAAAATAGCGCTGAATGGGAGGCAACCCATTTTTATTTGCTTTTATTTATTTTTGGTGTCTTTTTATGTTATTAGGGTGTTTTTGAATCGTAAGTTTTAACCTCGTACTTGAGAGTTCATTTTGTAGGCTTGTCTCGAAGGAGTGTCAAATAAGTGGAGATTGAAGGAACTCAAGCAAGGGAGTGTGCTACGTTTGAGAGAAAACGAATTGTTTGGTTGAGGTAACCCACAACCCCAAACTTAGACCTCTTCGCAAGGTCGAAGTTTAGGGGGGTGGAGTTTTTTTTCTTTATGTTTCTTGTTACATTGCACCGGAGCACCCCTTATCTTTGAGTGTGTGTGGTCATTTGATGTTTTGAGATGCTCCTCGGGGTGATTTTGATTTGATTCGCTGTTGCATATTCCATGCTTATTGACCCCTTCTACTTGTTAGTTGTTATTCTTGAGCATGTTTGACGAGTATAGTAGAATTGTGAGGTTGAGTTAAGAATTGTTTTGTGTGAGTAGTTGAGTTAGAGTGGATTTGAGAGAGAACTAGTATACTTACAAGTTTTCTTTTTGAGTGCTTGTGTGATAAGAGTGAGAATTCACTAGGACTAGCATGGATGTGAAAGTCGTGAGATTTGAGCTTTATGAGATTTTGATATACGAATTAATCTCTTCGTTTGTGAGTGGATCGTCACCTTAGAGGATGCTAGAACTCGTGTGGGCTCTTGCTTCTTGATTGTGTCTAGTTTGATATGCCGAATGTGATCTTAGGCAATCTTTGATTTTAATGAGTCACTTAGCCAAAATTTTCCTTACCAATGACATTGAACCCTTGTTAGCCTCATTGAGCCTAAAGCCTATTTTATTTGCTAGCACATATGAAAACTATTCCAAGTCCTAAGCCTTTTTGTCCCAATTTGAGTGGAGAATAGGAAAAGTGTGAATGTGAAGGGATTAAATTGAGTTGAAAAAGGAAAAGGTTGTTTGTTGAGTGAATATGAGAAGAAGGTGTGATGAAGTTATGAGATGTGGGAAAAAGAGAAAAAAAAATTGAGAATGAGCAAAAAAAAAAAAATGAGCTCATGTGTTTGTGCGAAAAAGAAAAAAAGTGAAGTGATTGAAAAAAAAGTGAAAGAGTAAGAAATTTTTTTTTTTGAAGTGTTGAGAGAATTGGAATTGAAAGTGTGTTGATTGAATATGTTTGAAGTAGTCTGTTCCTAATCTCGAAGTACCGAAGTCTGATTTTCTATTCTCCATTCACTTGAGTCACTTTATCATATTGTTATCCCACCTGTCCAAAAAGCCTACATTACAACCTTGATAAAGTCTTTTTTGATTCGGCATTGATTTCTAGAGTATGGTCGGAGTTAAGAGCGCTTACAAGCCTATGACTGCCAATTTGAGTGATTGATTGTTTGAGTGAGTCCCTTGATCATTGATATACACTTGTGAGGGAGCGAAATACATCGTTGAGTGCACATCCATGCTTGATCTTGGTGTTTCTTGTTATTGTTGCATGAGTATGATGAAAGAAAGTGAGTGAGTATACTTGTGATTGATCTTTGAAGCTCGAGTTCATTTGCTTGCATGATTGAGTCTTTGACTCATTCCTAACAATTTCACTTGACTTGTTATTTCGTTGCTTGAGGACAAGCAACATGGTAAGTTTGGGGGGGGGGGGGGTTGATTAGGCATGAAATTGTCATGATTCGTCACTCGAAATACCCTGATTTTGGCCAATTTTGTCGAGTATTTGGAGTCAATTGAGCATTATTTATATACATTGATGAATTTGTCTCTTTGATGCTCGTAGGTGAATCGAGGGCGAAGAACGGAGTTCGTAGGACTTTGAATCGACTCAAACGGATGCCCGGATGAGAAGATATCGAAGGAATATGATTGGTGTTAGTGTTGAAGAAGAAAAGTGCTACTTGGTCAAAATTTGGGAGCATTCGAGTAAACCACTCGAGCACTAACGCTCAAGCACGTTGCTCGAGTGCCCAAAACATACAGAAAATTTCATGCGCTCAGCAGCTCGAGCGCCACCGCTCGAGCGTGTTGCTCGAGCGCCCCAATTTATGCAGAAAGTTTCCACCACTCGAGCACTTGTGTCATTCGAGCTATATGCTCGAGCGCGACCGCTCGAGCAGGCCTGCTCGAGCAACTCCATTTTTCGCGTTTGCAAAGGCATTTTTCAGCCCATGAGTTCACAATTCGGCCCGTGGCTTATATATACGCGTCCAAAGCTCGTTTTTGGGAGAACACACACATCACTTGATAGTTTTAGATTTTTAGAGTTCGTTTTTGGAGAGAAAGGAGAGAAGCAAGCTTTACGTTTACGGTTTTGAGGTTTTCATTACGAATTCATATTACGATCTTACTTTTTAGTTTTGTTTCTTTATATTTTTGTTCTTGAACACGATTAGAATTCTTTTCTTGAGTTAATTTCAGTTTATTCTTTTATTTCGTTAAACCCTAGTTTATGTTTGATCTCTTCTTTGTCTTAATTATCATGTTCATGTTCGTTACTTATTATATTGTTATTATTTACGTAAAACTTATGTCTAGCTAAAACCCTTGCATGCTTGGGGTAGGATGAACTCGTAGAAGTAGGTTGTGGGTACGTAATTAGGGCAACTTGAGACGTTAGGTTTTAATTCTCTTGATTAATGAATGCTTAAAATTAATTTTAACTTTACTTTTGAATTTCGTTCGAAAAGTGTTAGAGAGAGGACGACCGTATCACTCTTTAACAACGAGTAGACTTAACTAGAGAGTTTAGAAATGGTTAATTCATCTACCAGTTTAGCGAAGGAGGACGACGGCATCACCTTAGTTAAATTAGGGTCTCATTAATTAAGCACAATCTATTAACTTGTTAGTGGATTAGTGAAGTCGAGTGTTAGGGTAAAGTATTAGGGTTTAGAATCTTGAGCTTTCACCTTGCATTCTTTTACTTAGGTTATTTCTTGTGCGTCACAGTTATTTTGATTATGTACCTGCTCCGTTAGTATACGTAGGGATTCCTATCCTAAGAATCACCATCTCACATTTGAAAACAATCCTTAGTTAATTCGTTTCGTTCGTGATTTAGTTTAATTAGTTAATTTTAGTCTTTTAATTAATCTTAAAAAAACCCAAAAACATTACACTCATATTAGCTACGACGCGTAGATCTTCAGGGATCTGTTCGCATACACTCCATCTCGTGGGTTCGATATACTTGGCCATTATACTTGCCAATACTACAGTGAACCCGTACTCTTGCGGGAAAGCTACTAGTAGAAAGCTAGTATATTCGCTTCAAGTCACTTTCACTTATTGAGTGTGTCTAGTTTGATATGTCGAAAGTGATATTAGACCATCTTTGATTTGATTGAGTCATTTAGCCTAAATTTTCCCTACCAATGATATTTATCCCTTGTTAGCCCGTTTGAGCTTTGACCTATTTCTTTGCTAGCACATTTTAACACTTATCCAAATTTCTAAAGTCTCTTTTTTTATCCCAATTTGAGTGGAGAATAGGAAAAGTGTGAATGAGAGGGGATCGAGTTGAGTTGAAAAAGGATAATTATTAATGCTTGAGTGAAATTGAGAAGAAGGTGTAATGAGGATTTGAGTTGTGGAGATGACAAAAAATTTGAGAATGTGCAAAAGAAAAAATGAGCTCATATGTATGTGAGAAAAAGAAAAAGTGTGGTGATTGAAAAAGTGAAATGAGTTAGAGAAAAGAAAAATTGAAGTGTTGAAAGTAGAGGAATTGAAAAGTGTATTGCATGAAGATGTTTAAAGTATTTTGTTCCTCGGCTCGAAATATCAAAGTTTGATTTTCTATTCTCCATTCACTTGAGTCACTTAGCCCATATAGTTACCCCACCTGTCCAAAGAGCCTCATTACAACATTGATAAAGTCCTTTTTTATTCGGCATTGATTTCTAGAGTATAGTCGAAGTTGAGAGTGCTTACAAGCTTATGGCTGCTGATATGTGTGATTGATTGATTGAGTGAGTCCCTTATCATTGATATACACTTGTGAGGGAGTGAAACACATCGTTGAGTGCACATCCATGTTTAATCTTGGTGTTTCGTGTTGTTATTGCATGAGTATGATGAAGGGGGTGAGTTCGTGTATGTGTAAACGATCTTTGAAACTTGAGCTCGATTACTTGCATGATTTGGTTCTTTGACTCATCCCTAAAAATTTCACTTGACTTATTATTCCATTGCTTGAGAACAAGCAATATGGTAAGTTTGGGGGGATTGATTAGGCGTGAAATTGTCATGATTCGTAGCTCGTTTTGCCCGTGTTTTGAGTGAATATGGTGAGTATTTAGAGGCAATTGAGTATTATTTTCATACATTGATGAATTTGTCTCTTTGATGCTTATAGATGGATAGAGGGCGAAAAATGAAGTTCGTAGGACTTTGAATCGACTCAAACAGATGCCCGGATGAGAAGTTATTGAAGAAATACGAATAGTATTAGTTCGAGAGAAGAAAAGTATCACTTGGTTGAAGAGGAGAGCCACTCGAGCAGGTTGAGCTCGAGCGCCCCCGCTCGAGTAAGGCATTTGCTCGAGCGCCAAAATATACAGAGAACTTTGGGTGCTCGACCAGCTCGAGCGCCACCATTCGAGCACAAGAACTGCTCGAGCACTTGAGCTCGAGCGGTACCATTCGACCGCCAGAGCCATTCGAGCAATGTCACTCGAGTGCCACCGCTCGAGTGCCCAACTGCCACTTAAAGCCATAGAGTTCGAGCAAGTTCGGGATCGAGCGCCACCGCTCGACCACCACCCAATTATGCACGATTCTTGGTCTTTTGACCCATTTTCCGGCCCATGAGTTCCCGAATCGACCCGTTGCCTATATATACCCATTCCGAACACGTTTTTGGACACCACTTGACGCATAGAGATAGTTTTCGGAGAGAGAAGAGCACCGAGAGTTTGAGCAAGCATAGTTTACGTGTAATTGAGGTTTTAACATTACGAATTCATAGTTTAGATTTTGATTTTCTTTCTTTCGTTCTTCAACACTTGTTGCGTGAGACCTTGGATTTCTTCTTTATTTGATATTCGTTCTTAGATTAAACTTCTTTCTTCAAAACCCTAGTTTATGTTATTTAGTTTTTTCAATTCAATTAGTCATGTTTATGTTCGTTGCTTATTTAATTGCTATTGTTATCGTTAAAATCATGCTAGGCTAAAACCCTTGTATGCTTAGGGTAGGATGAACTCGTAGAAGTAGGATGTTGGTACGTAATTAGGATAACACGTGATGTTTAGTGCTAGTTCTCTTAATTAATTGAATTCTTAAAATAAACCCTAGAATTATCTTGTAAGTGAGTACGGAAATTATTAGAGAGGGGACGATCTTATCACTCTTTAATAACGATTAGGCTTAACAATAGGGTTATAGAAGGGGTTTATAATTTATCGGCTTATTTAGGGAGGACGACCGCATCACCTTGGGTAAATAAGGGTCTCATTAATTAAGCATAATTCATATAACTTGATTAGTGGGTTGTGAAGTAGGTTGATATGACGAAGTATTAGGGTTAATTCTTGAGCTTTTAGTCTTTCAATCTGGTGCTAGATTAGGGAAGTTGATTGCATAGTTTTAGTACACTTAGGATTAATACTTGCACATCACGGTTGTTTTAATTATCGTAATAGCTCCATTAGTATACGTAGGGATTCCTATCCTGAGCATCACCATTCCATATTTGATTAAACCCTTAGTTATTTATTAGATTTTATTATTTGCATTGATAGAAGTAGATTTTAGAGTAGCTTAATTACATTCCTAAACACGAACACACACTCATATTAACTACGACGCGTAGATCTTCAGGGATCTATTCGCATACATTCCTTCCTTTGGGTACAATATACTTGGTCCCTATACTTGCCCATACTACTGTGATCCCATACGCTTGTGGGGTAACTGCTAGTATTTTGCGTTCAAGTCACGTGAGCTTTTTGGCTCTGATACTATAATTTTTTTTTATCTCATCTAAAAATGTGAACTTGTAAAAAGTGTGTAATTAATTCATTTAATTATATCTCTTGTACCTTCACCCACCACATGTATGTTTATTTGTCTTATTAATTTTATGAAAATAGTCAATTTCTTATTATTAGGCGTGGGAATAGGCCATAGTACCTGATAGTGCCTATTAAAGTCCAGCTCGATTTTGTTCGTTTAATAAATAAGTAAGGCTCAAACTTTTTTTTAAAGCTCATTTACTTAAAATAGCCACACTTGAGTTTTTTTGGGTAAAAGTTTTTTAAGCCCAATACTCCGACCTATTTAACTATATCAAAAAAAAAAAAATATATATATATATATATATATTATAGGGGCATTCACAAAATAATACAATTGAACACCACTATTTACAAGATAATACAGTGTTCAAAAAATATATACTTATGTTCAACTTTTTTTTGTGCGTCTGTTCAATTATGCTGTACCAATTTGTAAAAAGTGGGTTGGAATTGTATTATCCTGCACTTAATACATAAAATATGATGCATATAATACCAATGTATATTATAATAAATTAATATTAAATGTATATATATATAGTATTTATTTACATTAAAATATTATTAAGTATAACTTAAAATATTATTTGATGGTGTTATGTGCTATTATTTGATAATCTTTTGGTGAATTGTTCTTACTATTAATTTTATGATTTAAAAATAATACTATTATTGAAAATAATTTAGTAAATATGACTAAAAAGACTTTTAAAAGACTTTATGTTTAGACCTATTTACTAAAAAAAGTAAGGACAAACCTCTAAAAAAAAAATCTACAACAAATAATAAGTCAGACTTGAGCCTAAGAAATTAAATATCAAGTTCAAGTTGTCCAATCCATTTATACTAAGTTGTTTATGTAATGTTTCAAATCACAACTATGAAATGCTTATAGAATTCTCATGGTAATCAAAGTTATAGAAATTTGTCATTTTCTCTTGAAAGTGTTGCTTCTTACCGTTATTGTGTTTCGCAAATGTTTAGCCTTCAAGGTGGTTTACTATCTCTTTTTGTTGGTTCATTTGTGTTATCATTTTCATACATTTAAAATTCACTTTAAAAGACATTGTAAATGTTTAAAAATGGATATGTATGAAGTTGGAAAGTGATGCAATATATAATCTTATATTTATAAAAAAGGATAGTCAACAATATTTTGAAGATGAGATGATATATGTGCATACATTTGACATTGCTCTAATTTTTTTTACGCTTATTATGTTATCTCTATAGTTGGCGCTGAAAGGGTTGGGTGGGTGGTGTTCCATATTTTTTAGTTATGTACATGCTACATGGATTGTTGGGTCTATTCACTGTTGGGACATTAAAAGGCAGCAACAGCATGAAGATGCAATGAAACGATGTTCATTCCCCATCTTCTAAAGGATTCAGTTCACAGACTCCACAGGTAAGGTCATTTGAGTTTTATTTAATGTATACAATTTTCGTTTTGACGTTATACCATTTGTTAATATATTTGATCGTAGCCATAGAGGCATGGAGACATTTTGTATGCTTGTTCATCGATAATGTGAAGTATATGATGATCCAGTCATATTTGGGTCCTTGTACCTAATTTTATCAGGTGGGATACAATACTTGCATTTCTTCAAAAAAACATAAAAAAAAAATGGGCACTTGAAAACTGCTGAGAAACATATTTGCACTTGCCTTGTTAATATGATGACAGAAATGTAAGTTGATAAAATCATGTATTAGATAGTCTCATTCATCCCATCACATATATTATATGACTCATAGGCTCATGACTTTGCATGAATCATATTTTAAAGTTAGTGAAATTAAAGTATTAGAGTGGAGCTTTATTTCATACGCACCCAAAATAATTTAGGTCTGTACTTTTTGTTCGTGTCTCTTTATTATATATGCAACCCTTAAAGCTGCAAAAGAAAGAGAAATCTTAAAAGCAAATGACACTCCATGATACTGAGTATTAATTTTAGGTGGTGTTGCATATACAAATGGTCATGCAGCAGAGACTGTGTGCAAGTTATTTCAATGACCAAGTTCTATATTATTCGCCAATATTTTTATCTAATGCATTAGTCTCTGTGTGCAGGAACAATAATTTCACTAACCAAGAAGTCCCAGGTAAGTCTCCTCTATGTATAAACTTGTCATGTATGCAATGTGCATATATATTTGTATTTCTGTATTTATATGATGCCTAGAGGTTAGAATAAATTATGAAATACAATATACAATTTTTTTTCGAAAGAGACAATAAATAAAATATATTTTAAAAATTGATAGATGATATTATGAAAGATCAAATAATATATTAATAAGTATACGCATTGTGTTTTTTATATACCTTGAACATTGATTTGAACTGCTTCCTCATTTTGATTTCAAGTTCTTTTGTTGTCAGTCTTTATCTTTTTGTATGCAGGTGGCCCTCTATTAATTCCCCGAAATATCAACCATGCATCAAGTTGATGATCAATATAGAGTAGTTTCCATGTGATTATATATTTATACAAAAAGTACCTCCTACTTTTCATTGTTCGAATGCTTACGATCGAAGTATGCCAACCATGAAAAATTGCAAACGTTCCACAAAGAAATGGTTTATTGGGATTCTTTAGTGTATAATGTTAAATATTCATATTATTTAAGTTCCAATCATAATGTTGGTACTGAATACTTTCAAAAAAATTCTAACGGTCTTTTTTAGATAGATTTTTTAGTAGTGGTTGAAGATTTATTTTTTAGTGGGAGGTGAAGAGGTTTGCAGTTATAATTACGACAATTTTTTTTTTTAAATAGTCATGTTTAATTGTTGTGGAATGTGTCAGTTATTAATAACAATTTTTTTAGCAATCCAGATTTAGAAGTAGGAAATTTTGCTTAATAAAAATTTCCAACAAGATTTTATTATTATATAGTTATAGATTTCCACGTCTAATTATTGACATTTTTGTGGAATAATTATCGTTCCACCCAAAAAAAATGCATATAAATCTTCTTTTCAACTTATTCCCTTGAATAAAATTAAAAAAGGTATTTTATTGTTTAAAAATAATAAATATGATGATTTCATTAATAAATAATTCAGAAAATCAAACAAAATTTATAATAGTCATCTCAATATTAACCAAAGGCAAAATCTCATATGCACCAAGTGCACAGTACACTCACTCAACATTTGATAATGTATACACTGAAAAGTTAGTCTCAATCACACTGAAAAATTAGTCTCAATTACACTGAAAAGTTTACATTGAAAACTGATTTTCAGTGTAATTGAGACTAACTTTTCAGTGTGATTGAGACTAACTTTTCAGTGTATACATTATCAACTGTTGAGTGAGTGCACCATACACCAAATGCACAAGAGATTTACTCTTAACCAAAATATACATATGGGTGTGACTTAAGTACTACCTCCGTCCCAATTTTGTTTACCCATTTGACTTTTGTTGACTTTTTTATGAGACTTAATTTGTAGTATTTAAATGGATAAAATAATTTTTTTTATGATTATGATTGCATATTATTCAATTGAAGTGCACGAAACAAAGTAAAGATGATTTTTTTTACGTAATTATTAGTGGAATGGGGTGTAATTTAGAAGTATTTGAAGGGGGTACATAATGAAATGAGTAAACAAAATTGAGACGGATGGAATATTTGAATTTTAATTCTGGTACAATATTTCTAAGCACCCTATATAACTACATTTAACTATAACTTGAATACATCGAACAAAATCTGGATGTTAATAGTTTCACCCATACATAATTCATGTTAAAAAAAAACTCGTTTAGATCTATAGATAATTTTGTTATATCGTATAAGACAACAATTGAAAATAAAAATTATTTTAAATTAAATACTCGTAAAAGTTTTTACCTAAATCGAAAAGGAGTCGCATATAAAATGATCACCAACAACCAGAAAAATATCTAAACGATGGCCATTAACAAATGCATCGTTTTCAGCTGAAATGTAGGAGGGTGATTCAAATATGCTTCTCCACAGCACCATCTAAGCATGGCTATGGCTGCCCCTCGATCCAGCCCTCAAACTGCGATTCATCCCCACAAACACTTCCTTCACCGCCGCAATTTCCAACCCCGCCCAAAATCATCGCCTCAAACAAATTAATAACCTCATACATTCGATGTGGTGACCTAGACTCAGCGCTGGAAGTTTTCCGGCGCATGAAAACGAGGACTACGGTTACTTGGAACTCGATCCTAGCAGGGTTTTCACGCAAGCCCGGGAAATTGAAAGATGCACAAGACCTGTTCGACAAAATTCCTGAACCAGACACTGTTTCGTATAACGTCATGTTAGCGTGTTATTTCAAGAACGGTGATGTGGATGCAGCTAAGCGATTCTTCGACACGATTCGGGTTAGAGATATCGCGACGTGGAACACTATGATTTCGGGGCTCTCGCGGAATGGGAGGATGGATGACGCCCAGGAGGTGTTCGACATAATGCCAGCAAGAAATGCCGTGACTTGGAACGCGATGGTATCAGGATATGTTGATGCTGGGAATATGGAATCTGCATTACACTTATTTGAAAAGGCGCCTGCCAAGGGCGTCGTCGCTTGGACCAGCTTAATAACAGGGCATATGAGGTGTGGGAAAGTCGAATTGGCGGAGAGGATTTTTCATGAATTACAGGACAAGAATTTGGTGACATGGAATGCAATGATCGCGGGCTATGTGGAAAACGGTAGGGGCGAAGATGGTTTGAATCTTTTCAAGAAAATGATGGAAATCGGGATTCAATGCAATCCGTCGAGTTTGAGCAGTGTTCTGTTGGCTTGTAGTAATTTATCCATGTTGAAACTGGGAAAACAAGTTCATCAGCATATGTACAAATCACCTGTTTATAAGGACACGATAGTAAAAACATCGTTGATCAGCATGTATTGCAAGTGTGGGGCTTTGGATGATGGGGGGAATCTGTTTACAAAGATGTCACATAAAGATGTGGTCACTTGGAACGCAATGATTTCAGGCTACGCCCAGCATGGCTTCAGTGAGAAGGCTCTGGATCTGTTTAAGGAGATGAGAAATGAAGGAATGGAACCCGATTGGATCACCTTTGTCGGAGTTTTGTCTGCGTGTAACCATGCGGGATTAGTAGAATTAGGAATTCGTTATTTTGAGAGAATGCAGAAAGATTACGGAATCAGATTGAAACCGGACCACTACACGTGTATGGTTGATCTTCTCGGTCGAGCTGGTAGGCTTACTGAAGCGGTTGATCTGATTAACAAAATGCCATTTGAGCCCCACTCTGCTATATATGGGACTCTTTTAGGAGCTTGTAAGATACACAAGGAGTTAGAAATTGCTGAGTTTGCTGCAACAAACTTGCTGAATCTTGACCCTAGAAATCCAGCGGCCTATGTTCAATTAGCGAACGTTTATGCTGGAAAGAAGAAGTGGGAAAGTGTTTCCAAAGTTAGAAGGGCAATGAGGGAAAATGGGGCTGTTAAAACACCGGGATATAGCTGGATCGAGATCAAGAACGTGGTTCATGAGTTCAGATCGGGCGACAGGGTTCATCCCGAGCTGGGAATCATACACGAGAAGCTTAACGAGCTGGAGGAGAGGATGAAATCGAAAGGTTACGTGCCGGTTCTTGATTCTGCTTTGCATGATTTAACAGAGGAGCAGAAACAGAAGCTTCTTCTTAGGCACAGTGAGAAACTGGCTATAGCATATGGACTAATGAGAGTTCCATTGCCTCTACCTATTATGGTTTTCAAGAATGTGAGAGTTTGTGAAGATTGCCATTTGGCTACTAAATTTATCTCAAAAATAGAAGGTAGGGAGATCATAGTGAGGGATACAATGAGATTTCATCATTTTTATGATGGAAAATGCTCTTGTGGGGGCTATTGGTAAGTAGAATTGTAGACAAATCGAATCAATTTTGATATATTATTTGAACTTAGCTAGCCAGCCCTGAACTTCCTAGAATTTTCTAATTTGAGCGAATATGTGTTGTTCTCTTTTTAATATGATTTAAATAATAATTTCCAAATTATTTGTTAAAACAGCCACTAATTATAACTACCTCATTAGTATTACTAGGTAATAAAATAAGAGTTTGAAATGTGAATGTTATAAAACCTAATTACTATAAAAATCGAGAAATCATAATTATAAATGCAGTCTTACAAAAAATAGTAATAATAAAAACCTGAACAAAACGTTGAATTGCCACGTATACAAAGAGGCATTTCAACCAATATAACAACCCCACATAAAACATTTCCTATAATAATACACTACATAAAAGCCACAAAAAAGAGCACCGATGAGGCAATAGAGGCGAAGAAAGTGATGAGTAGAGGTTGGGCGGAGGAGGAATCACCGCCAGCCGGTGGAGAGGTGGTGGTGGAGGAGGGGGAAGCATCGGCGGCGACGGTGGTGATCTTGACTTTCATCCCCTGGTCGCAGTGGCCGGATGTGGCGCAAGCAAAGTAGCGTACGCCGGGTTTGGTTAGCTTCACTTTGTTGCTACCGCCGTTTAATGAGTCCACTGCTGCGCCAACGTCGCATTTCTTAAATGCGCTTTCGTTTGGGAGTTCCGCCACGTTGTGCAACCCCGCAGTGTACTTGAACTCTGTATACATAATAAATAAATAAATAAATAAAGTGGGGCTGATTTCTAACAAGTATTCATAATATGTTTTGCTCTCTTTATTTATTGAAGATAATTAATTTAGGTGTCAATTAGATTTAAGATTTATTATGTCTTAGTTAGCATAAAATTAGTGAACTTTAAGCATAGTAACAATGGCGGAAAATGGATTTTTTAGTCTTGGAAGTTACTATTTTAATCCTGTCACGAATTAAAAATTATTTTGTAATTCTAATTTTTTTTTATATTTTTGTCCAATTACGATTGTAAAAAGTGAGCAAATAAAACTCTTTTCACATCGATATCTGCATATGGTTCATCCCCAACGGCCAATTATCGAAATTGGAAATTAAAGAAGTATTTTTAATTTATAGAAATCAAAGAAAAACTATTTTCCCTTGAAAGAATTTCATTCCATCTAAAAGCTTGAACTGGTAGAAATATATAAAATTAATCTATATATTTAAATTATTTCCTACACCCCTAATAATCTAATGATAAAAAACAATTTGACCAGGCCATAGCAAATGGAAAGTGATACGAATCAGCTCCAACATCTGTGTAATGAAATTATTCAAGACAATTCGGAAAGACTTCCAAGAAAAAACTCTCGTTCACGCAATCACATTTAAATTCACAATTGGAGAAAGAATATATATATATACACGACTCCATTCTTTTAGTGAATGTGAACTATTCTATATTTTATTCGAATTATTCTTTAAAAAATCAAGAATTTTATTACTATAAATAATTATAATTAATATTCTAACAATATGAGCATATACATGTACCTAGTTCATTTTGATAAAAAAAAAAAATTACCTAGTTCATCTCCGACTTTGAAGGTTTGAGCAGAAGCCCAGGAGTCGAAATCTGTAGATTCATCCCACCCTTGGCTCCCTCCGACGGCGTGTTTTGCCGCTAGTCCTTGCCGGAGAAACACCGCTACAAGAATTATCACCAAAAATCTGCCTCCACATAAAACCTCCATTT
Source organism: Ballota nigra (assembly GCA_947034835.1). Taxonomy (NCBI): domain Eukaryota; kingdom Viridiplantae; phylum Streptophyta; class Magnoliopsida; order Lamiales; family Lamiaceae; genus Ballota; species Ballota nigra. Next base: position 40,704,824 of record OX344723.1, on the reverse strand, counting down.
TTTCTTGTCTCTAAATAGCCTCAGTTATATATGTTCTAATCTTGGATGTACTTCTGATGAATACTAGGTTTGTGTCTCTCTTTATATATATGAGTAAACAAGTAATTGTTTCTTGAATCCAAAGTTTTGACAATCCTCTCTCTCTCTCTCTCTCAACTATGCATGAGTTAGTTGAAGATTTGACATCAATTAAGGAGGTAGCTACTCATGAAATTGGCAAAAATGTATGTGAACGTGAACTCTTTTTTAAGTATGAATATCGTGTGTATGAAGTGTCACTATTGTGCATATAAAATGTTATTGTAAAAAATCAAGCAGTAACACTTGAAAGTAAATAATTCACGTCACAGGAGATATACTTCATAAAATTTGATTGTGAAATCATGGAAATGATGTATGTGGGTCATTCCAGAAGCATGGAAATTTGAATGATCAAAATTAGTTTAATTAGGTGTAACTTGATTGATTGATTGCATGTTAAGCAAATTCTGGTTGAGACTTGCCTTTGAAACTAAGCTAACTTATTAATTTGCCACCCTGAAAAGCCCTCTTTAATTAATTGCATGTAACTATTTCCACCTTTTATGGACTAATTTCTACCGACATTGTTATTTTTGTACTATAATTACATTTTACTCAACTAGCTTGGATATGTCCCTGATGCAAATGTGCATGCCTATCTATATAAACACATGTCTCTTTTAAGAAAGAAGAAAATGTTTCATTTTTTTCATTTCTAATCATCATTATTTCTGAAGCTTATTCATGGGAAAATTTATATGTACCTTGTCTAATAAAATTGTCATCAAACTAACAATTAATATCATGGTGTATATTTGTTGAGAATAAGTTCCATAGTCTAGATATATAATATGTTCAATAACTAAAAAAAATACTATCAACATGTTGTATATACGTGACATATGTTAATGATCTAGAGAATGAAACATACTAGGATAACACTAACATACGGAACAACATTAATTCCATGGGCCCAATTTATGCCAACAATTCATGTAATCATAATAAACTTGCATATATAATTGTCTTACTCATCACTTTCAAAATGATTTTATTTTTTAAACTAGAAATATAGATTAATATGAACAAGTCGAGTCGAATCGAATAATGTTAAACACATACTCAGCTTGACATAAAAACTCAAAACTCGAAATCTAGTCTAAACTCAATTCAATTTTTTTTTTTTTTTTTTATATTTTACTCCATCACACTATAACTTTACTAATGTAATTTAACTTATGATCAAGTTTATATAGTTATATTTGTAATTTAAATAGTTTTTGTTAAACTTTACATATCTGTAACCTAATATCCATATAATTGTACAATATGGGCAAGATATAAAAAAAAAAAAAAAAAAAAAAAAAACTATTAAAAATTGATTACTGCAGTCGAATCAAATATTATTGAAATTCAAGTTAATTTTGATCTTTTATTTTTAGTCAACTTGAGACTCTCTTTTACTTATGCATGCACATGTATTATGTATTATGTATATGAACACGTATATATGCACTTAAGCAAAATAATTATCCAAATTAAATCCTTTTATATATTTTCGTTAAAGAAATCGGCAATGTGATTATAAATAAGGTCGTTAGCATCAACCCCAAGAACGAAGTCAAGATGAGCATATTTCTTGATAAACTGCACTTTGAGCTTTTGCTTATGATGTGACTTAATATCTTCAAGCAATTTTTTGACATCCCAAACATCAGCCAACTTATCTTCTCCTCCATGGCTAATGAAGAGAGGGAAATTTCTTGGGATGTTAGATAAGTTATAAATGGGAGGTGTCACTTGGTTATAATGTTTCACGTTTTCCCAAAAACTGCCGTAGTCATATCTCCACACAAACCCATGTCGAATAGCTGCAATCAATTTATTCAAATACTTGTAATCAATTCATTTGATCCCATGATTTAATGGATGAGTTTTCGGTGAAACTTGTTCATCGTATAAAAGTGATACCATTATATTTATTCAGTAATATCGTTATACTTATAAACTAATACAATAACATAATTCACACAGTTCGGCGTGTCAATGTGTGTATTATGGTATTAGTTTATAAGAGTAATACTATTACTGAATGAATTTTGTGGTATTGATATGGATCTAGTTTCATACCGTATTTAAACAAGTATCCCAGGGGATTTTGCCTTTTAAAAAGAGTCCATTTACAGTGAAATTTGTTTATCGTATAGGATTAATATTATTACATCCATTCAGTTATATCATTATATTTGTAAATTAGTACCATAACATTTATCCATACATATCGCCATGTTATATAAAATATTATGGTATTTTTTTTACGGGGTAAAGTGTTATGGTATTAATTTATAAAAATAGTAATATTGTTGAATGAGTGTTATGATATTGATATGGATCCAGTAAGTAAATAAGTTTTGTATAAAAAAAAAAGAGGTGGGGACTTACCTTGAGCAAAATGTACAAGGTTTCTGGTTGATGTGGGTTGAGTATCGTTCATTATGAAACTGTATATAATGGATTGATTCAAACAGCAGTTCTTTCCTGTAGTAGTAATATTTAGTTAGAAAAAGATACACATGGTGATGGATTTGCTCTCGGTTTAAATTAATATATATGTTCTGTAAAAGAAAATAATAAGAAGTTTAAAACTTAATGTTTATAGTTTGTAATATTATTTTTGGCAAAGTCTCATATGCACCAAGTGCACGGTGCACTCACTCAACAGTTTATAACGTATAAACTTTTCAGTGTAATTGAGACTAACTTTTCAGTGTGATTGAGACTAACTTTTCAGTGTATACAATATCAACTGTTGAGTGAGTGCATCATACACCAAATGCACAAGAGCCTTACTCATTATTTTTATAAAGGGATTATTAGGCCAAAAAATCGAAGTTTAACTATTGGCAATTTGGCATCTAAACCAGCCAACTATAATTCTTGGCACAAATACATACAAACTAATTAAATTTTAACACATAAATCAATAAACTTAATTTTCTACTAAATTTTTTTCTAATTTTAACATATTAGGGTTATTTTATGTAAAAAAAAAAAATTAATTGACGGCAAACGACGTAAGAAGGTGGGATATGAGACAAAAAACGATGCACAGGGACGGATACACGAGTTCTGTGTGGCGGAGTAAAGACGCAAAGCGATAAATAACAAAAATGATGATGAGTTTTGTGTATTTCTCGTTTCAATTGGAATGAATTATAAAGAGTTTTGAGAAAATGTCATTTTTTAAGACACATGCGCGATAATATTTTTTTTTCAAGGAAAAATTCATTAAAAATTAAGTTTAGTGTTTTATGTGACAAAATTTGGTAGTTTGTATGTACTAGTAAGAAATATAATTTTGTGGTTTAGATGCAAAATTCTCAATAAATGGGTAGACTTAATGCAATTAGACTTTAACCATATTATTCATTTGATAGCAGTTGCACTAGAAATGGTGCAATTTTGACCTAATTTCACCTAGCTAGATTGCATTTGGATGGAGTCATTTGAAATACAAGAAATTTGAAAATGAATGAATTTAAGAATCCATGAATTTTAAATGACATGATTTTGCTAGTCATTTAAAATTCTCCAATTTGAACTACGATCAAAGTTAGGAATTTGAAATCCATCAATTTAAATATTTTATCCAAATAAGTGGAATGAATTTAGGTTGATAATTTATAATTCATAGCTCAAATTCTTCCATCCAAACACAAGCTCAAAGATTGATTCATAACATAAATTGAAAAGAACTAGTTTGTAGATTGAACAATATTATACATTTTCAATACATAATTAATATTTTTCATCATACGAGCTGATATTATTCATTATATATATAAACCAATAATTTTAATTGTTTTTTAAATATATTGTGAAAAAATATGAAAAAAAAAAATTGTTTGGTTGAAATTTACTCCCTCTATCTCATAGAATCATTTACACTCTTCTTTTTTGTCCGTCTCACAACACCCTTCACACTCTTAAAATAGAAACAATTTTCTCTCATAAAAGTCGATAAAATATTATTTTTTTATTCAACTCACATCAATATACTCTTTATTTTTTCTTGCATTATAAGGTGTGAAGGGTTCTATGAGATGGAAGGAGTATTAATCAAAATTCCACCCATTCATGCAACTTGTACATCGAACACTAACCTTTTCTTTTAATAAAGCAGTATGATTAATTAGAGAGGTTTATATGTATATATGATGGGCAATTTTAAAAGAAAAAACCAAGCCCTCCCCGAACACAACTATATTTTAAAAATCAAACTCTTGTCACTTAATAAATGACAATTATTTATTTGTAATATTTATTTTCAATCTCTTATGACGGTCCGGTAAATGAAATTGTATGAAATGTCAAAAATAGGCTTGTATATGGGATAAGATACCAGTAATTGCTGTGGTCTTCATCTCATGACAATTCACTTTTGCTATAGCGCACAGAACTTTGAAAAAGTCGGATTCTTTCTCTCTATAAAAGGATAAGGAAGGAAATTCACATGTTATTCTAAATTATATTCCAATAATTGTAAAAATAAAATATGCGAACATTGTGAAAGGCCATAGAATGGAAAAAAAAAAAAATGTGAACTCCGGTTCACATAATTTTTTTTTCCAGTTGGGCATATAAAGTATCATTATTTAATGATCAGAAGGTGCTTGTTTTGAATTTTTTAATGGTAATAATGAGAATGGAAATTTCATTTCCCTCCCCTCTTTCGGATATATTTGATGAAAGATTGTTTTTATGGTGGTTACATTACTAGTGTTGTGTTTTAGTTTTGAAAAAAAAAATGGACTATTGTTGGTTGTGTCGTTGTGATATGCAGTAATAATTGAGGAGGATGATTATAAGAAGACATAAAGATAATCAAATGTGGTAATAATTACCTTTATTTAGGAAGGAAAATAGTGTTGTGAATCTCCTTCAACCAAAAAAAAAAAAAAAAGTGTTGTGAATCAATATTTATTCTCATTAACCACTAAAATTACCCTATTTAATCTTCATTTATATTACCATTGAATTTTTTTTAAATCAAGCGCCACTTCAAACATTTTTAAATACTAATACTTTATATACATAAAAGTGATAATTCCTTCATCCCATGATTATTTGTACTGTTTATCCGAAAATTCTCTGCACACTTCAAAAAATAATTTACATATTTATTCATATGTCACCATTTTACTCAAAAAATGTATTTTTTTTAAATAGTACTCCCCCGTTCCTTTATTTACTTCTCGTTTTATTATTTTTGTTCGTCACTCTATTCCTTCCTGTAACTTTTTTTGGAAATAAAATACAATATTATATTATCATATTTTACTCCTGCTTACACATTAATTATTACTTTATATATATAGTATCATATATATTTTTCATCTCTATCACATCACTTGTATTATATCTATATTTTAATATGTGGCTTAATATTTGTCGCCCAAAAAAAGAGGAAGCAAATAGAGAGACGGGGGAGTATGTTATTACAATTTACAAGGACAAAGTATAGAGTGAAAATGGTACATGCATGAATCATTGAAGATATTAGTTGTTTCCATTAAAAATGTATTAGTTGTTTCACTGAAGGGTATTAGTTATTTTCACTAAATTGTAATAGTTGTTTAATGAAAACAAACTAATACTCTTCAGTGAAAACAATTAATACTCTTTAGTGAAAACAACTAATACCCTTAATGGCTCATATATGAACTAATTTTACTATATACTTCCTCCGTCCCTTAAAAGTATGCACCATTTTATGCGCGTGATTTAATGTGATATGTTAGAGGGTATTTAAAAGTCTTGTGAAATTCATTTATGAATAAAGTGATTTGTTTACGAAAAGGATGCATACCTTTAAAGGATAGAGGAAATATATATATATTCTATTATAAGTGTATGAACAATTCTGAGACGGAATGGATACTAAAAAAAGATGTTCACGTGAATAGGGAGAAATACTCACTAGAATGTTACATACCCTCTGGGATTGAATTCTGCCATGCGGAATATTATTGTACCTAGCTGTTAATTAGGCCAACATTTTTAAGAAAAATAAATATTTAGATTCATTAATAGTAATTATTTTATAAATATTTACTTTCATAAATTTTGTATTTTAATTGCAAAATCAATTACAATTAATGAAATTTCTTACTTCACCAATAAATGCTCTTGCTGCTACAAGAGTAATATCAGTTGTCACATGACTCATATATGCAATTGGGCTTAACAATGCAGCAGATTTAAGGTTTGTCAATTTTCCTTCTGATAATGAACCCAAAGCCATCAATGTTCCCTGTCAATAATCGTTATATATTATATAAGTAAAATCTACAAATAATTAAATACGTATTTTCAAAAGAAGATTGTTGGATAATTACCATAGAATGGCCAACGTAGTGCATTTCGCTACCAGTTTTTCTGAAGATGAAATCAGTGATAGCTGGTAAATCGTCTAATATCAATTCATCCCACGACCATTTCCAGAATTTCTATCAATGTCAATTTCGAGATAATATTAGTATGCATTTATTATTATTTTTATGTCAATTAACAAATGATGCGCACATTAAAAAAAAAACAAAAGCGCGTGTGAAATATCTCATGACATAAGACAACATAAATTAACACTTATTCCTATTAAAGTGTTAATGCTCATGCCCAATTTATACCCCATCCTACCATTTCATGGTATGAAACATACTCATACAAGACCTACTCCATAAAAGATAATACTACCATTTAGTAGTATTTGTTTATGCAGAGCCGGTCCTAGGAATTTTAGGGCCCGGTGCAAGAAATAAAAAATAGACCCTCTAATTTTTTATAGTAAAAAATGATGTTATGATTAGTATAATTATAATTTCGTAATCTTTAAATAAAATGATAAATATATTACAAAATAAAAACTATTTCAAATTCATCAAATCTTAATGATATTAAATATAACTCAATTTTCGGGGAAAAAAATGAAAAAGCTACCTACACAATTAATTAGCTACCAACGTAGTATAAAATTATATAAAAAAAAAAAAAGCATAATTAAAGTGATAAAAAAATTCATAAATAAGAGATCTAAATTAAAAGTGTCTTATTAGAAAATCCATGATTCTTTTGTAAGTCTATTCGTCAAATTGTCTCATGAACGAGTGAATTTAGGAAATAAAAATTAGAAAATGTGAAGAACTTTATAGAAAAAAAAAAGATATTTGAAGAACGATAGAAGAAAAAAAGAAGATTGTTAAGATTGTGTGAAGATCTTATTTTTATAATTTAAGAATAAAATATGTATGCATACCTTTACATTGCCTAAGACTCGACAAAAGAGGAACGACCAACTAGGCCGCAGTTAACAGTGTGATATACTTCATTTTCGAATATAATATACATTTACATGTATGTATATACATATACATATTGATACATCGGGCCCTCGCCGGGAAGGGGCTCTGTGCGGCGGTGCCGCCTGCGCCACCCCAGGACCGCCACTGTATTTATGATAAATTATAGAGTGGAAATAGTTCATACATAAATAATTTGAAGGGTATTAATTATTTTAATTAAAAGGTAATTGTTTTCTTTGAAAAATATCAATTTTGTAGGGTGATAAATTATAGAGTGGAAATGGTTCATACATAAATAATTTGAAGGGTATCAATTATTTTAATTAAAGGGTAATTGTTTTCTTTGAAAAGTATCAGTTTTGCAGGGTATTCGTTATTTTCACTAAATAGTATTATTTGAAGGATTGATGTAAAGAGTATTAGCTGTTTAACTAAATAATATTAATTGATTAAATTAAAAATAATTACAAAATAGTTCATGTATGAATCAACTCACTCTATATATGAACCAGCCTCACTCAATATATATACATACTCTTTACTTACTATTCTTTTTATGATAAGAAAATATTATTTTTGAGATTATTTTTTATCTTTTTATTTTGACAAAGTGGAGTTGTCTATATTCTCAATGATACCCCTATCTTTCTTAATATATGTTACATCATTCCTTTTAAATCTATTTTTCTTTTCATTCTTTTTTCGTAAATAAACTTAAGTTGTGAATCAAACGGCAGTGCCCCACCGGTGGACACAATATTCGTGTTCACTGTCTATGTGGCAATGACACATAATAATTTTCCATTTTTACATTTTATCTCCAAATATATATATATTTAGATTCATTCAGATTTGATTGGTAATATCTTTTAAATTTTACTCAAATATTCTTTTTTCCAAATTAATAGAAATAATTAATCATCTTTGTTGCTTGTCCCTGGAAGCTAACCACCCACGCTCAAATATTAAATTTTAGAAAAGTTATATTTCCTTTACCTCCCTGCCTTTTTTTTTTTCGTATTCTTGAGTTGTATTTGAATAGAAGAAACTTGTAAGTTGAGAATGCGTGATAAATAAATAAATACATCTACTTTTTTTTAACATTCCTATAGAAGCATTACCAATTTCATCGTGAAAGAAAATCATGTGCAACGACAACCAGGAGAGAAGATTAATGTTTGGCATGTTTAGAGAGATGATTAACTTTCCAATTAATTTGGAAAAAATAATATTTGATTTTTTATATAAAATTTTAAAAATATTACTAATCAAATATGAAAAAATCTAAAAATACATATATTTGGAAATAAAAGGTAAAAATGGAATATTATTATATGTCATTGCCACATAGATTGGCACATAGACGGTGGGCACGAATATTGTGTCCACCGGTGGACACTATACCAATCCCGAGAATTAGAAGAAAAATAGATTCAAAATGAGAAACGTAACCTCTTAAAAAAGGCATGATGATATTTCGAGGATGTAAAATCATTTGAAATGAACTTTTAACTTCTTCTTTTTTTAAGACAGTGTAACTTTTATTTTTAGTAAAATTAATTGAATGGGAATTTGGGATGCAAATAGCCTAATCCTAAATTACAGATTGGAAGTTTAACCTTCCCACCTAAAACTTATATTCCAAAAAAAAAATGTCAATTTAGAGTTTAAAAATAATAAAATTATCAATTTAGAATTTAAAAGATGTTTAATGTCAATTTAAGATCAGAAAGTATATTACAAGACCTAAAAAAATATTAAAACCATGTTTGCATCTTATAGTTTATACCATTATTTATCTATTTACATTATTATTATTATTTTCATTATTACTTTATCTTCTTCTTTTTCACTCGTGTAGAATTAATATATATTTAATTTTTTGGAATTGTAATATATAAAATATATGAATAATTAGGAATTATAAGACCTCAAGCATGATTTTAAAGTGTGTGTCCCCTAGTTCCTATCTATTAAGTCTTGAGTTGATAATTTCTATCTTTTAAACTCTAAATTGATAGTTTATATCTGTTATGTGTGATTTATAAATAATAATATATGTACTACTTTTGTTCCAGAGGAATTTGTACTTTTGAGATTGCACGTGGATTAAAAAAATAATAATAAAGTAGTGATATAAGAGTATATATGTATGAATGTATATGCAAATCATATTTTCTTTTTAAGTAGTGTGCAAATTGACTGTGAGTCGTTAAAATAAAAAGAATGTGCAAATTCCTTTGAAATTGAGGGGGTGTACGTGTTAATCTTACCGGATCTTTAGGAGGGATTTTGCGGTTCTGCCTGCTAAACCGGGTTCCTCTAAGGTTGGAAATCCATACATCGAACCCTTTATCCGCCAATATCATAGCAAGGGACTGTTCCGGAGGATTCGCAACCCATACCATCCCATCCTGTATTTTTATTGTTATTTTTGGGTATAATTAATAAATAATCCAGACAAAAAATAATTATAATGAAAACGAAAGGAATTAATATCACTATTTGTCTGGTATTCATAGTTATGTAACTCTTAAATTGAATATATTGTAAAGTAATTAATTAATCCTCACTCACCATAAGAATACCATGTTGCAGCAAAACCGGCTCCCCAAGCCGGTTATCGCCGCCGTCCCGGCCCTCGAAAATATTATGGATGGTCAATATGTACCCATCTTTAGTTGTCACCTGAAAACAACCTAGTTAGCGCTTTTAATTTTATTATTATTTTACAATCGGCCCTTGATTACCTACTTTGTATCCTTTGCACTTGTATCCGTGTTTTCTCACGACGTTGCACAACACGGTTCCTGGCGGAACGCGGCCGCCATGGTTGTCCTCCTCGGGGAAACTGCCGCCGGAGGCTGGCGGAGGTTGGCTTATTAGTGATAATGAGAAAAGGATTAAAAAAGCTAAATTCAATGACGTCATTATTGGAAACTTGTTTAACAGTGGTTTTAAGGTTTAATGCTTGTGTACTGCCTATTTATAGAGGAAAATCCAAACGGGAAACACATGTTTCTTTTTTTAATTACAAAAATTAAATCCAAGTTTTGTAAAATACTCCTCGAATATAAATGTAACGATAATGACGTCATTTTTAATTGCTTATTGATAATCTATTTGATTTTTAAGATCCGAAGTATGTTGCTTGTGGGACATAATCCGGTACGTATTAGAGGATAAATAAACACAAAATGTCATTTTTTTTTAGAAAAACTATAATCAATGTTATGTGAAATCCACCTTACCAATTGTCACCATACTGAAAGGTAAAAATTGTATGAAACTATTATTATTTTTCATAAATATTATCACTTCTTAACATAAAGTATACCATTTTTTTTTTAAAAAAAAAAGAAGAAAAGAAATTACCTTAAGATAATACTTTACATATATTTTTTTGGGGTGTGATACAATTTATTTATTCTTAAGTATAAAATTTTAGTTGTGATAACATTTTATAAAAAGTGATACCCATCTAGCAATGACACCTCACACACAAGCTTGTTCATAGTACAGAATCATACCACTTCATATTCTTTATTTTAATATACACATATATTTATAATATTTTATGCAAATAATAATATAATTAATATCAATATAACTATTATATAGTTAGTGATGATCCGAATTTATAGAATCATTGTGAGTTTTAGATCAGCCCGAAAGTAAAGATCAAAGCTGTTAAAAGTTCTCAACATCAAGATTCAAAACCAATTCTAGGTGAATTCTTCAAACATAAATTGACACGTAACCCTTCTGTTACTAATAACATTGATCGTAATTGACACCTACTTCAGAGAAAGAAAAACACGTATCCGAAATGAAAATAAACTAACATAGCTTTCGATTAAATTTCAAACGTAACACGTTTCTATTCTAATTTGGTATTCCATCATTTGATAATTCAAACTTTACCGTTTTAAGAAAATATCTTATACCATATGGTCAATTCTCACATGCCCATGACGTGCTTTACACAAAAACAGAAAACCAAAAGTTGTGGTAGCATTTTCTTGAATACACTTGATTGTTTATTCACAAGTTTGGGCTCTTACCATTACCATTACCATATACATTGTTGCCAAAATTTTGGGCCTAGCCCTCAATCGGGGCGGGGCTCGTCTTCTTTTTCCGTTCATTAAAGCTACGACTTGAAAGCAAGCCCGGAAGGCAACACTGTGGAGATTTCAACGATTTTTCCTCTACTCCATTTGGAATCCTTTCACTACTACCCCTGGAGAGCGTCCTTTCATTTGGAGACTTTGGATGCTCGTTTGCCTCGGGATCCATGTCAGCATAGTCATTGTTGCGCAAGCTCTCCTTGAAGAGCTCGGAGAGTCGCTTTTTCTTGTCTGGAGGGGATGATGATGGTTCTTCGACGGAGGAGGGCCTGTTTCCGAGTAGGGTTCCTGCAGAGAAGTTGTGGTGGACGGGAGTGCTCCCACGAGACGGGGTAAAATCTGCATTTTTTCGAATAACTATGGTTAGGACAACTAAAGTGTATTTTAAGTGGTATCAAGGTATTAATTGTTTTCATTGAAAAGTAATGTGAAGATTGTTCGAGTGTGTGTCGATTCGTTTTTCTTACCACCATTGACACTAACGAAGTCATCTTCACAATCCGATTCTAACCATGGTTGAGAATCGAAAAAGGCTTCATCTTTACTGCCTGAGAAAAACAGGCACATCTCAGAACACAGTAACATACACAGAACTAATCAACATATAAAAAACAGTAACTGGTTTTGTACTTAAATTAGGAGAATTCTGGAGATTAATCTAAATTTCATCCAAATTAGATGCATTGCAATCAGGACATAAGCTTAGCTTCTTTTTAATTATGAAAGGACGGAGGAACATAAAATTCATTAAACGAGCAAATAGTTGCAACCCAGAAAATCTGCCTCATTCATATGCACGAGACGGAGTAATGTCACACACGAATGCAACGTTCAGCAAAATCAAAGAAAAACCAAAGCAAACAGATCCCCTTTCTTAGTATGTTTTTTCAATTTTGTCTTTAGAGTCGAGCAGTTTGTACAGGGCTTCGGAGTTCAAGCTCGACTCGGTTGTCAACCTTGTGTATATCCCAAACAGTATGCAATGAATTCTGTATCCTTAGCTTGTAAATCACTACTCAATCCCCAGAATCAGTCTCTATCCTATTAAAGACTCGAACCACTCGTGGAAAAAAAATCGAACAACACAAGAATTCTTTAAATATGTGGATAGAGATTCATCATTGCAAATAAATTTTTGGGGCTATTAGTCCTAGACATGAACATCATGTGGTGAGTATGGACTATAGCAACAAATGCTTTGTCCATATCAGACAACTGTTGCATTCATTGAATAAAGTAGGAGGGCCACTCTGCTGTCAATTTTATCCAAACAACACTAAATAATCAACACAAATTTATTCAACCCTGCCCTTTAATTCAGTAATAACAACTTCACCTACCAGAAGAACACTGTGTTAATTTTATATGAACAAATGAGCAAATGAATGCAGAACAAACCAATTAAGCACAAAAAATCATCACATGGTTAAGTTGAGTTACAAATTTGCAAGGTAGGCATATGATTAAATGCAGATATGAATAATTCCAGCTTAAAGAAACTAATGCTTATTGATAAAATAGAGCTATATTTCAATCATAGCCTATATATATGCATATTATTCACAAATATATTAAGGGCTAGTTTGCTATTGTGGACGGGAGAAATAATTAACTATCCCTTCTTTTGTGACAATTAGCCTAACCCCACTTCGTGTGGCCAATTTTTTCTCATTTGGAACAAGTATAGGAGTTTCTTTATCGGGCCTACAACCTATTACGGGTTGGTGTCACATAAACCAAACACTAAATAAAATCATAAATAGGATAAAAGTATTCATCCCTCCAAATTCAACAAAACGAAGATGCCCTGAAGCGATCATCACTATATGCTTAGATTAATAGATTCTTATGATAGTCAAGAAATGCTAAAGAAAAAAAAAATATTGAAAACAATTATTTTATAAAAAATTCATAGAAAAGCTTGGATGATGTCCTTATCATCAGTGAAACTCCATGTTAGTTAGCCGACAAATGTTGATAATTATACAACACTGTTCTAATTACAGTATAATCTTGACTTTTATAGCATCTTAATTTTTTTTCCTAAGATAAAACAAGCTAGAATCATAGAACTACATCTATAGCATGTTATTAAATACCTATAAAATATTCCATCTAAAAAAATACCTATAAAATACTGCAAAAATTAGGGGCCAACAAAAATACACTTGAAAGGAAATAATCAAAAGGAAACAAAATTACCAATCAACTTTATGACTAACCCAAAGAAACAAAAAGCACATACAAACAAAGGATGGCGCAATTTTGATGCTATCCACCAATATTCAACAGCTTTAACTAAATAATAATATCAGCAAGGGTTCGATAATCACAGTTTGTCAGACGAGGTATTAATAATATTATTACGCCCCAAAAAAATTGGGAAAAAGGGGGTTACAATTCCGAGAAAATAAAAAATAATTCATATAATTACCCGCACCAGGAAATCGCTGAGACTTGACGGCCACGTCAGCAACGGCACGATCCCCGGCGTTGACCGTATCGGGCTTCTCTTTGACCGGCGACGGGATCAGAATCTTGTCGTTTTTCGACCCGACTGAGAAACGGAGCTTCGTCGCGGCCTGCGGGTCTTTGTGAACCGAAACACATGAACCCATCTCCCCACAAAAAACACCACGTTTTAAATAAAAAAAAAGTATATATTCAGTTCAGGGTTTCATCAAAATTCAAAATCCCCTTTTCAGAGAGAATACAGTTTTTCTTTTCCTTTTACCTTTTCTTCATCATGGAAGACGAAAGGGGGAACTTTTTAGAGAGGGGGGGAGAGTGAAGTAGAAGTGAGAGAGAGATTAGAAGAAAGGAAACAGTAGGGGGGGGGGGGGGGCGTGATCTTGCGTTACGTTCACTGCAAATGGAAATAAATTAGAGGGCGAAAAAGGATTAGATGATGAAATTCGTGGGGAAAAAGATAATAAATGGAGAAAACTAATCGAAATATTGAGAATGAGGGAGATTTTGAGGGGGTTTTGAAAGCGAAGTAATTGTGTGAAACGAACATGGTCGTGGGTCCCACCATCAAAGGTGGAATTATTGGAGTTTATTATTTGGAGGTTGTTCTTTTCTGACTAATGCCACAAAAATTAAAGATTAAAAAATATCAAATTGAACGGCTAAGGCTGCGCTTTTAATTTTCAGGAGGACAAAGTAATTATGTGTTAACTTACTCAGTCCCTATTAAATTTCAAAGTAATTAGAGTAAAATAGTATAGTAAAATAGTTTATAAGTTTATTATAAAACTGTTTTTAAAGTATCAAATATTTGATCAATAGTATTAATAATTTTATCGAGAGTATTATTTGTTGATGGACGAACAGAAACCTCATCTGAGCGAGCAGAATTACATAAAATAATTACACTCAATACAAGTTTAAGTGAACTAAACCAAACTAAGCTGGAATAGCTAGGCGAGCTATTCCAGCTCGGCGAGCAATAATCCTCATGCGAGTGTCTTTAGCACAAGGACCCTTCGAACCCAAGAGATACCCTGGCGAACAGATCCAATCAGAGTATCTTGATATCAAGCTAGCAAGAATGACCAACAAAATCAGGCTAATGACTCCTCAAGGACAAGTCCAAAAGGACGAACAACACTCAAATACGAGCAAATCCAGCACTAAAGGATAAGAAGTAGTTTAGATAAGGTCAAATAGTCAACTCTCCAAGTGTCACACATGCACACTTGGGAGACCAAATGTCTTGTACACCTCCTTCTAGGAAAACTTGTATAAATACTTCAATTTTCAGTTAATAAAGTAAGCACAAATTAATATACACATCCAAACTTGGATTATACTCTGATTGCCAATTTCATTAAAGCACAAAATCGAACTACTCGCAAGTGTACGAGATCGTTGTTATAGTTAGGCAATTGACCAAGTTATAAAATTATCGAACACTAGCGAAACAAGTGGTTAGCTAAGTCGATTCACGTTTTCATGCTATGAAATGTAAAGTACAAGCTCGGGTTGATTACTCTACTAAACAAGAAAATCAAAACAAGCAAGATATAAAAATCTATCTAACTTCGTGAGATGAAGTGCAAGGGGAGATATGCTTCGGATAACATCGATTATGCAATTATCGAAGCTAGCTTAACTTATGTCCTTCTTATGTTTCATATCATGATTAGACTAGATCAAATTAATCTCATCTTATCAACAAACTCTCGTTTCGAAGGTTCGATGCCCGATTTGGAGTGTTCTAGACTATCTAGCATCTCTCGATGTCTTAGACGTCTAACTATAGCACTTGATAATTCATTTCGCTCGATTAAACACACATTTGAATTAGCTCAACTCTCGTATGTTGCCAATCCTAACATAATGCATAATCCTTGGCCGTCATGTTGACCGGTATGGTGATCTGGTGGACGTTGTCCATGGCTCGCAGCTCGCTTTTCTGCCGGCGGTTGGAGAGCATGGTGGAAGGAGCAAATCCCCCAATCGGGGAGAGCATGTTGACGGCCAGGTGAGCGGGCTGACATCGATGGACAGATAAAGGTCGCCTCCTGGTTTCGCTCGACGGAATGGGCAGTGGGTTGCGCCTCCGGCCTGGCCGCCGGCCTCTTTACAAATTCCTCCAGCTTCCCTTCCTCGAACAGCCGCCACAGCTGCTTTAGGAGGTCGCGGCACTCGCTGGTGTTGTGCCCGACGGTCTGGTGGTAGTGGCAATATTTGTTGGGATTGAGTTGCACCCCGGGTTTGTGGACCCATGAACGGGCCTTGGGCACCATGTTTTTATCCCGGATCTATACGTATACGTACTCTGGGGTGGTAGAGAGCTTCTCAGCCAGCTTTACCTCGACAGAGTCGAAGGGTTTGAACGGTTGGGGAGCCCGGTAGGAAAAGTTCCTTCGGCTTGGTGGGTGCCCGTTTGTGCGCGGGGCCTCTCCTTCTTTGTCTGGGTGCTCTCTCCCAGTCGTTGGGCCAGTATGTCAGCATTGTAGATTATCTTTCTGGCTCACTGCTGGAATTCTGCATACGTCTTGGGATAGTCCTTGTTCATGGACTTCCACAACTTTGTTTTTAGGCGAAGTCCGCCTATGATGCCGATGAACTTGACCTCGTCCCCGATGGGCTCGCCTTCCATGATTATACTGTTGACCTGGTCGATGTATGCCCGGTCCGACTCGTCTTTTCCCTCGGCCAAGTTGGTCATTCGATTGGCGCCGGCCAGACGAGGCGCCATGGAGGAGAAGTGCTTCAGGAACAATTCTCCCAGTTGGTGGAATGAAACCACCTTCCCCGCGGGCAGTGAGGAGTACCAACAGTGAGCTCTATCACCCAGGGTCAATGGAAACATCCGGCATTGGGTGGCATCGGTGGCCCCCATGGATATCATGTAGGTCGAATATTTGCTCAAGTGGGTGACGGGGTCCATCTCCCCGTCACACTGGCCTATGGCAGCCACGTTGATTTTTGGCTGGGCGGGTGCTCGCACCAGGATGTCCGCTAGGGGAGAGTTGGGCATATGGGTGAAGTGGTGTTGCCCGTCGCATATTTCGAGCTTCGCCTCCAAGGCTGACACCTTTTTCAAGATTTCGGCCATGGCGTTGTTGGCTGCGGGTGGAGATCGGGGACGTGGGTTGTTCCCCAAACGGTCGCAGACCGATGGCCTCGGGGCCGCATCATTGCAACGTTTGGAGGAACGCTCCCCGTCCCGCTCCCTGGGCTTGGAGCTGGCATTCGACTCGCACGGTCGGGCAGCCCTCCGAGCCTGGGATCCCAGCCTAGAGAAAACTGAACCTGAAGGTCGGCGTGATGCCAATTGTGAATCGGCCTCCTCGTCGAGGTGCCTTTTCAAGTTTTGAGGCCGAGCTGCGTAAGTCGTGGCCCTCCTGGCTGATTCTCGCTCTGGCCGCGGGTTGCTGGTGGCCCTAGTTTGGGCGGGCTCCTTTCCCTCTCGGTGGGTACGGATAGGAGCTGCGTCTATCTCCGCTTGCCGACGTTCAATCATGGCCCTCGCCACCTGCAGGTCCTCTGGAGTTCGTATGGTGGATAGGAACTCGAAAGGGCCCTGAGGTGTCGCCGCCTGGCCGGAGCTGGGTTTGCGGCTACGACGATGTCTTCTATCTGTTGCTGGGTGTGAGTAGACTTGGAGGTGGCCATTTTGGTGTGAGATTCTGAGCTTTTTCGAGGAAAAAGGGTGTGGTTCGATGTGGATAACTAGATGAACGAAATCGAGTGTAATTCGCTATTAGTTACCCTCCTTATAGCGCCAAATTATTGACAGCAATTTCGTGAGGAACTCGCCGTCGGGTTCCTGACGGGTAGGATTTATGAACAATAAATGCGAAGAACAATAAATGCAAGTATAAATGAGCTCTCAAGTGAAGTCTTTGCAATAAATAAGTTGTGTGTTACAATGGGGCATTTAATGCCCTATTTATAGTGTAAAAGGTGGGCTCACCCACTTGAGCTGATATGCCCGCGGGCCCCACTAAATCCTACCTGGGTAGCCATGAGTGGCTACAGCCCCCTTTATGGGCCAATGATGGGGCGCCACCTGACACTGTTGACCTCTATTGATGGGATTCCTCCTGCTGGCCTTATTCTGACCCTGTCATATCCACACATCTGATGAGACTGGACGTGCTATGTAGCTGGCATCGCCTGAGAACGGGTAGTCGGGTAGGCGGGTACCCGGGTAGCGAATAAGTGGCGGGCATCCTGGGGATCATGTCCTCGGGGAGCGGGCAAGAGACCCTCTGGGGCGACCCGACGCTCGCCGCTGGCCGACTAGCTTTCGTCCCCCCGGCCGAGGCTTTTACCCGCTGCCCTCCCGGAGGTCGTCGATGTGGCAACTCTGGCTCTCTTCCCGATGGCTTGGTCGGGCTCACTGACATGCTTCCTTCGCTCTTCGCTTGGACCTGTTAATCCGACTGACCGATTGATCGGGTAGTAATATCGGGTGTAACAACAACAAAAAAGACAATCAAATCACCATGATCCTCACGAGAAGTGTATAACTCATCACTCAAAAGTGTATAGGCGTGTAAACTATCAAATGTCAATTCATAGACATGCACCACCATAAGCTTGACAATTGTCTAAACATCTTGCCTCAAACTTGCATTTAGCAATAAATAAAAAAGGACTTTTCATTTGGTTGTAATGGAAGCTCTTTGGTCAAGGTAGGGAATTTTTAGATAGAGTGACTCGTAAACTAGTGGAGCGAGAAATAAATACGCATATACACATCTCAAAAATCTCAAGACAAAGTTACAATTGACCGATCACAACTCAAAAACTCGTACTCCAACAATTTACCCCTTCACCCCATCAAGCACTTTTGACTTTTAAGCTCTACCAAATTCTTGTACTCAATAGAGCTCCTCTTCTTTTGTTTTTTCACTTTTTTTTCAACTCGGTCTTTTCATGTACAATTTCTCAACTCATCTTTTTCTCTTCTTTTTCACTCTTTTCACTCTCACACAAATTCATCCACCCAATTCGCATCGACGCTCAATTCACAATCACTATCCACATTCAAGCTCCACTAGTTCATAAGGACAAATAAGCTCAAATAGAAGGATAATTTGGCTAAATTTGTAGGTTGCCAAGAGATAAGTCAATAGGCTCAAAGGGCTAACTACGGAAAATTTTCATTTGGTATAGAAAATTTGGCAAAGTGACTTTTCAACACAAAGATGACCTAAAATCATTTTAGCACCTTATGCAAGTAGAGACCTAGAGCAAGACTAGAGGCAAGTTCTAGAGCACAATGACTACAAATGACCACTCAATCAATGAACAACCATTTATCAAAATTTGGTTAAGGCACAAAAGCTCACGGGTTCATTTTGATCATGGATCATATCACATCTCATTCTCATTCACCCATATTAGTCAATCAACAAGTTCATCACCAACACACTCATTCACATCACAATCAAAACAAGAATCACACCAAATTATTCACCTCATTAACAAGCATTCAAGAGCAACCACTTCCATAAAAAAAATTCAACTCAAGTAGCCATACAAAATCTCATTCAATCAAAAAAAAAAAAAAATTCATGCAATTTCCAAGAACATCTTGGTGTAAAATCAATAAAAAATCACAGAAAATCTCCCCCCAAACTTCGATATTGCTAAGCAATTCGAAGTTTTGGTCCATGATACGACCAGTCAAAATGTACAACCAAGTGCTCTCTATATACCCCAATATATTCACATGCAATATCTACAAATAGTGTGCTGGTGCATTGTAACAAAAAGTAAACGCC
This sequence comes from Ballota nigra, assembly GCA_947034835.1. NCBI lineage: Eukaryota > Viridiplantae > Streptophyta > Magnoliopsida > Lamiales > Lamiaceae > Ballota > Ballota nigra. Next base: position 40,685,063 of record OX344723.1, on the reverse strand, counting down.
CCCCAAACTTAGACATTGCCAAGCAAGTTTAAGTTCGAGCCCGGGGTCCATTGTACCTTACAATTTGCACTAAGCACACTTTCGTTTCTAGCTTATCTTCTTTCAAGTACTTCCTCCTTTTGCAATTGAGCTCGAAATACCTCCAACAATCATCAAAGAGTTTCTGATCCCCTACAAAATAAGACAAAACAATAAAAGATTAAACACATACTAACATAAGAAACGAACAACACATAAAAGCTGTAAAATAATGGGTTGCCTCCCATTTAACGCTAGGTTTATTGTCCTATGCTGGACTTATTGATAAAATTCAAGATTTCTATCGGAATGGCCAAGGATATCGATCCTCCTTGCCATTATATCTTATCCTTTGAGCTTCATAATCAAGTAGGCTCTTGTTGTGAGAGGACCATTCACTTGCATCCTTCTTCTACACCTTCTTCAATGGGCGTCTCTCTTCCTCACCCACCATCCTCCATATCCACTTCTTTCCTTTTTGTTCAAGGATGCCCAAGCTTTTCATTATTTCCTTTATATGGTCAAAATTATCAAGAGGTGAGATGAAATCAATAGAAACAATATCATTAAAAGTACACATTGAAGAGTTTAAGGGATTAGAAATGCTCATTTCGGTCTTCAATTCGTCCTTCAATGCTTCTTGTTTCTCTTGCTCGTTGTCGCTCTTGTCCACCAAGGGACATTGTTCTTCATCTACCTTGACCATTGAATCGCCACTTACTTATCTCATCGCTTAGATCCTCTTCTTTTACTTCTATTTACTCCTCATTGCTTCTCAACACTTTCCTTCTTCTTTTCCACCTCTTCATTTACTTCTTTTTCTCTTTTCTCTTCTTCTACCATTTCAAATACTCCCAACAAAAGAAGGTCATAGTCTATCCCTTCCCATTTTTCCTCCTCCGTTAGATTTTCCAATGCGATGACAAATCTCTTTTGTATTTCTTTAGGTAAATAAGACATGAATGGCTCATAGGCTTGTAGAGGTTAAGGTGGATAATGATTCGAATATTGGTATGGATAAGGGTGAGGATATTGTGGGAGAGGTGGTGGATATTTGTATGAAGGATATGAATAGTGTGGGGAAAGATATTGTAAAGGAGGTGATGGATATTCGTATTGAGGATATGGAGGATATTATGGAAGAGGTTGTGGATATTCGTATGGAGGATATTACTCATGTGGATATGGTGGAGAATGTGGAGGATAAGTCATAGCATTTTGGTTATAGCCTTGATTCCATGTGTATAGACTATATCCATCCATCTTGCACTTAAGCTCTTCTCAATACTCTCTTCGGTGGTTAAAATCGAAGTTCGAAACCTCATTTGAAAGTGAAGTGCACACCTACAAGAGCAAAAAAGTATCAAATTTAACAAAAATAAACAAAAAATAAGAAAAAACACTCAACAAGAATCATGACTTCGCTAAACAACACATTGCTTCCCCGGCAACGGCGCCAAAAACTTGATTGCCAATTTCGATAAAGCACAAAATCGAACTACTCGCAAGCTAGCTTAACTTATGCCCTTCTTATGTTTCATATCATGATTAGACTAGATAAAATTAATCTCATCTAATCAACAAACTCTCATTTTGAAGGTTCGATGCCCAATTTGGAGTGTTCTAGACTATCTAGCATCTCTCGATGTCTTAGACGTCTAACTATAACACTTGATAATTCATTTCGCTCGATTAAACACACATTTGAATTAGATCAACTCTCGTATGTTGCCAATCCTAACATAATGCATAATCTACTAGAAACAAATCATCAAAGCTCAAGTAATCCACAATCAAGGAATCTAATCATTCAAATCATCATAATCTAGGTATAAATCAAACCAAAACTTGAATAATCACATTATCTAAATCATCCAAAGCATAAAAGACTTAGCTCATGTTTCTAGAAGAGATATCAATGGCTAAGGAAGCTAAACAATCAATTAAGCTAATAGAAATCAAAATAAACTGCAATTGAAATGGAAATAGTAATAGAAACAGAAATTGAAATGGAAAAATATCACCTCTCATGATGAAATGTAAATTAATCTCTGCAACATCTTCAATCCTTGCTTGAATGTAAATTGCTACTAATTGAAAGATAAACCTAATCTAATCTATGAATAAATTGAAAGGAAATGAAAAGAAATCTAATCTAATCTAAGGGATGAGAGCTCTATTGTGTTGGTAATTGCCGTAAATGATTATTCTCCCCTCTAAATCTGATGAAATGGGGCATTTATAGAGTGGGAATGAGGGTATTAAAATGAAATTGCAATTAAATCCCCGAATTATCTAAAAATCTCGCTTCTTGAGCTTGCCAGCATTTCACTCGGCCAAAATAATTTCACTCGGCCGAGTGTGATGTTTTGACTCTTTTTTAACCCTTTAACTCCACTCTTCATTCTTTCTTCGATTCTTCATCCTTTTTTTTTTTACCTAAAATCACTCCAATTCCTGCATGAAAGATGAGTGCACGAGCAACACAAAATCTCGAGATACAAGCCAATAATCATACACGAATCCCGCTCAATCAATGCATAAAATGACTTAAAATCACACGAATATCGAGCAGTTATCACACTAATCATACTCCTAAAGCACCTCGATTCTCAAACATAAGAATTAAATACGAAATCGACTCACATATTTATTTCTAATCTATCCAATTTTCGTATTCACTAATTACGTTAGTGATCAATCACACATAATTGTTTGGTGATCTAATTAGTAAATAAAAATAGTCACTAATCCTTACGATTAGAAACGATCATCAACATTATTTATTATGAAAAGGGTGTAAATACCCATTCTAATAAGAAAATGGATTTATAACCACTATTGACATCTATTCCATAAACACCCTCAAAGTGATAGATCTCACTACTATACCACCCTACCCTTGGAATGAAGTTTTTTTTTAGTTTTATTGTTTTTAATGTATTATAATTATTTATTAAATAAATTTTAAAATAATAAAAATATTTATAATAAGAGATTAATTAATGGTAAATAAAATGATTAACTAGACTAATTAATCCTAATCATAATTTCACTAGTTTCTAAAAAAAAAAAAAAGAACTTCAATCCTAATTTCTAATAAATTAACAATTTAACAAAAAAAAAAATCTAAATTTCATTCATACATAATAATTTATTGAGGGGGTGGGGTGGGTTATATGGGTAGAAATCCTTTTTTTAATAAGGGTATATGTGTACTTTCATGTTAAAATGGGTTTAAAATTTTGGCGTGGGTAAATTTTTATTTTATAAAAGTGAGTATTTTGCTTTTCCCCCCTTATTTATTTGGGTCAGTGGTATTATATTGAATTGTTGTAAATTTTCTTGAATCCAAATTAATGATACCTTTGATGAGATTATTGATACTCATAGTCAGATATTTGACACTTTAAAACAGTTTCTTGATAAGTGTATCATAAACTATTTTCATATAAAATCTAATTTGTAATTTGTTGTTTAATAACAATTAATACTCTTCACTGAAAATACCTAATACCCTTCACTGAAAATAACTAAGACAGTATGACTATATAATGCATGCCTTGTGCAATGAAAAGGCGGCGGAACGGCTATGACATTGTGACTATACAATGTATGTAATAGGTGTAAAAGAACTTAAATATGTATTTTATCTATACTACCAAACACGCCTTCAATTGAGAAAAAATCTTAATTTGCATTTAAAGTAACTAAACCCAAAAATAATAGTATCAAATCTATGCAGCTAAAAAAAAGGGTTACACTTTAGTATTGTGAACAATGCCTAGTAAAATCAACACTAAAAATTGAATGAAAAAAGACTCCGGAAATGAAAACTAAACAAAAAAATATTCGAGACCATAAATTCTTTCCCGTTAATTAAAGATACAAAAAATGATTGAGTCTCGGGTGAATATCTTGAACAATCCTACAGATCTATAATAATGATATAGATATGTACCTAATAAAAATGTAGAGTATGTATAGAGTGAAATTATTTTATAAATGAATAATTGAAGGGTATTACTTGTTTTCACTAAAGAGTATTAGTTGTTTTCATTGAAGAGTATTAATTATTTTTACTGTTGAGTATTAGTTTATTTTCAGTAAACAACTAATACTCTTCAGTGAAAACAATTAATACCCTTCAATGAAAATAAATAATGTTTTCAGTGACAACAACTTATATTTTTCAATGGTTTATGTATAAATCATTTTCACTTTATACTTTATCTGAAATATAATATTTATTATCACATGAAAAAAAATTGTAACTCTTTTTTACTTATAAAAATAACATATGACTTGAATTAATGCATGACCTTAGACGATATTTATCAAATCAGTCGATTGATTTTTAAGATCATACTCTTCCTGCCCCTGAATAATAGTCATTCTTTTATACACGTGGTTTAATGCAAAATGTTGGAAGGTATTACGGGCTTTTTTGAGGTTCGTTTTTAATAATATTATCGTTAATGAAAAGTTCGTTTCGCATACTTATCATAAACAATCATTTTATTAAAAAATACAATTTGAAAAATCCTGTAATACCCTCCGACATATCGCATTAAACCACGTGCAAAAGAATAAACCTATTTTTCAGGGACAGAGGTAGTATTTTTTAGCATTATTCAAATTAATAAAAAATAAAATTACTTGTAACTCTTTCGTACCTCTCACCACTTGTCTTTTTTTATCCATTGTTTTATCAAAATAGGTAGATCATAATTTTGAAATCGTATTATTCGAATTGCATATATACATATATACAATTCATACATAAAAAAATTTGTTCTAATTTATAAATGTTGAATTACAAAACTTGTGTTATGACCTGTGATTGAAGTGCATAATTTGAATACACAGATAATGACCCAATGTGTGCGGATATTAATAAAAAAATTATGAGATCATCTTTATTTTTTAAAATAAGGAACAATGAATTGTATAATTTAATTACAGATGTGGGAAGTCCTTCAATTGGTCAAAATCAAGATGTTATTGAATCGGTGAGAACTTGACCAAATTATCTCTCAATCCATAATTACCTTTCAATCAATTGATTATCTCTCAATTCATAATTATTCATTTATTCAAATAACAAAAAATATATTTATTCAAATAACAAATAATATAATATACAGAGAGATGCAATAATTCATCATAAGTGAATGTATAATTTATTTTTAATTTATGATTTTTCCTTCATTATTGTTTTCTTAATTTTATAGTTATAGCAATCATACATATTGTACATAATCAAATTTATTTAGTTAATTAATTAATGAATTAGCATAATTTATGTGAATTTAATTTGCCAACTATATTATTCAATTATTTAATTTTTTTTTACCAATAAGTCAATAAAAAACACAATTCAATATTAGGAAGAATAAAGTTTATGCATATAATAAAAAATTATTTAAATAAGAACATGAATTTATTATGCAAAACGTAAAAAACAACTCAATCAAATTTATTTAGTCAATCAATCAATGAATTAACATAATTTATGTGAATTTAATTGACCAACTATATTATTCAATTTTTTTTTTTTTTTTTTTATCAGTAAGTCAATAACAAACACAATTCAATATTAAAAAGAATAAAATCTATGAATATAATAAAAACTTATTTAAATAAAAACATTAATTTATTATGCAAAATGTAGTAACTCAATAATAATAACAATAAAAAAGCTTAAACAAAACTAAATGTGATACACATGAAACAATAGACAAATAATTAGGGAAAATTGATTTTGATAAAGAGTATGTATAGAGTGAAATTGGTTCATAATGAATCACTGAAGGACATTAGTTGTTTTTACTAAAGAGTATTAGTTGAATTTAGTGAACAATATTAGTTGTTTTCACTGAAAAGTCTTAGTTTGTTTTCAGTAAATAGCTTATACTCTTCAATGAAAACAACTAATACACTTCAGTTAAAACACCTAATACTCTTTAGTGAAAACTACTAATATCATTCGATGTTTTCACTCTATACTTTGTTTTTGACAAATAATAGCTTTAGTGAAACGTTGATATACACATCGTCAAATTGGAGATTAAATCGAATCTCCATAAATAAAGAAAACATCTAACTATTTCTAAGATACAACAAAATGAAACCATAACTAATATGTACTCCAATATTATCTTGTAGAACTAATATTGTGGAGAATATTCATTTACTTTCTTATAATTACTATATAAAGTTAAAATCGAAGATGCCATGCAACAAGACCATCGTTGAATCATTGTTACCTATAGAAAAAATAAGAATGAGACCATGAAGGATCTAGAATTTCGAATTTGGAAATATGATAAAATAATTAACAAGACAACATATACAGTTCACCATGAAACTGGTTTACAATATTAGTTATTTAAATTAAGATTACATAATATATGGTTGGTCAAAATTATCAATCATCTCTATTCCTATTATTCTGAAATCATATCTATACAATGTGATGCAAAATGAGTATACCATAAATATCTCGAATAATCTTCAAAATCTTTGATTAATTTATTCAAATATTTGATGAATGTCTTCTATTCTCCTATGAACATCTTGAAATATTTTCAAATCAATATACATTTTTTAATAAACATTTAGAGGGGTGTATTCAATTGAGATTCTATCGGATTTTTTTGGACTTTAAAAAGTCTGTGGATTTAGAAAATCTATAGACTCCATGCAGAGTTTGACTGACTTTTTTATTGATTTATTTGGATTTTCATAGATTTTACAGGATTGTGGAATACATTTTTTTTTATTGATTTACATGGATTTACATAGACTCCGGCGCTGGAACCACTGATGCAAATATATATGGGACACACTTGTATATAAAAAAAAGTTATCCAAATTATTTAGAAAAAAAAATACATTATTATTTCATCTTCATTTCTATCACCGTTATACCTCGCCCTCATTAGGAGTCTCAGGTTGTTAGAAGAGATTTTGGAGAGTAAAATTTATTTATATTTTTAGAAGAGTAGACTTGACAACGGGGCGGGTAATCCCCAAAGCAAACAGGGACGGGGAATTTTTTTGCCCCGTAGGCGGGGACCAGGATAGTATTCTCAGCCCGGGGGATCCCCGTCTCGTTCCCCGCAGGGAGCCGCATTATTTTTTATATAATTAATATATTTATATATAATTTTAATGTTAAAGTAAATTACAAATAAATATTTCATTGTTTCCTACTCAATTAACTATTTATTAAAAAAATAAGTAGGCAGGGAACGGGGAATCGCTTCCCCGGTGAGGCGGGGATGGGGGAAAAAAATTTTCCATTTATTTTGCAGGGACGGAGATGGGGGATGACCCCCCGTCCCCGCCCCGTTAACATCCCAATGGAAAAGAATCAAAGAAAGTTCATAGACTGTTGAATACCTAAAGATTTTTTAAGACTTTTCAAAATCCGTAGAAATCTCTGGTTATTAGAAGAGATTTTGAAGAGTGAAATCTATTCATATTTTGGAAGGGAAATCTAAGAAAATCCGTGGAGTATTAAAATCCATAGACTGTTTAATACCTAAAGATTTTTTAAGACTTTTTAAAATCCGTATTGAATACCTCAGGATTTTTAAAGACTTTTGAAAATCTAGATTGAATACACCCAGACTTTAAAAATCTAAAAAAAAATCCTACAAACTCTATAACAAATACGCCCCTCTTAAATCTATAAATATACATGTCAATGAGAATATACAAAAAATCACGAAATCATTTGAAGACAATGAAGACAAAAAAAAAAAAAAAAAACACTAATTGATGATTTGAAGAGATTGCAAATGGAAGAGTATAAATAAATTTAGAAAATGTATGGGTTCCTAATGGTAACTCAATCACAAACAAATTTTAGAAACTAACCATAATGAATATATTTTAGAGATTTGACAAACTTACTATATTTAATATTATTGAAGGAGTTTTTAAGAAAAAAATGATATATAAAAAAAAAGATATTTGAAAGGTTGAAGGTAGAATTAGAATTTATATGAGCTGACACGAAATCAAGGTAATACTTGCTCTTTAATAATATTATAGATTAACATACAATACTTCAAATATATGAAATTTAGATTAAAATTATTTTCAATACTACTAATTAATTTTGACTACCTCACAAAATAAGTTTAAATTATTTCTCCAATAATATAATAATCAACTAATAACATCATTTAAGATTAGCTAACTGGGTTTTTTTGGCAGACCATATAATTTGGAACACATTTTATAAGATGTATGAATAATATTTAAATTTAAGTCAAAAACTCTCCAAAGTTGCTCATTCTTGACAGTTGCTACAGCTTATAATATGCTAATCGTCATATAAAAAATTGTGAGTGGAATATTATCCTGAGTTTGCATTCAAACATTTGTATATCTAAGTATCCACGTGCGTATATAATGGACCATAAATATTATATTTCCTCTGTTTTATATATTAATTGTTGTTTTGGAGGATTTGTATAAAATAAAAATAAAAAATTTGAAATGTCTATAGTTCAAGAATTAAAGGTGTGAAAAAAAAAAAAAAACAAACAAACCACTCTTCTTATAAAGTGGTTTTTTTTTTTTTTTTTTTTTTTAAGAATACATGGAGAACAAATTATGAAAAAATGTGCAGAGATAGTTAATTGATAACTAATTAATTTAAAATAAAAATTAAGATCTAAATATTAAACAATTAAGACAAAGTATAGAGTGAAGTTGGTACATATATAAGTCATTGAAGGGTATTAGTTATTTTTATTAAAGAGTATTAGTTGTTTTTATTTAAGGGTATTAGTTTTTAATTGAAGAGTCTTAATTTGTTTTCACTGAACAACTAAGACTTTTCAGTGTAAGTAAGTAATATTTTTCAATGAAAATAACTAAGACTTTTTAGTGAAAATAATTAATATTTTTCAATAATTCATATATAAACCAATTTCACTCCATACATACTCAACAATTAATATAAAACGAAGGGATGTGTCAATATAATTTATTAGGTATAATATGAAATATCTAAGAAAAAATTAAATTATAGCAGCGTGGTATGCTAAACTCTTGTTCAAAAGGAGTACATATATTTAACCATAGTTTTGGAGAAGAAAATGAAAATATTAACCATGTGAAATTATATTTTTTAAACAAAATATATGGTGTTTTCGTTTGTTAACTTTTCTTCCAATATTTATTATTGCACTGATTAGTTTTAAGATATTTTCATTCCACGAGGAAAAGACAAATGTTAGTGGGGCAAATTAGGTCCAATTCTTTTGATCTGATTTGTGGTAATTGGAAAATCTGCCAATACTTTTTGATTAGGAATTTGATAGTCCGGCTCGAAATCGCGTCGACTAAAATGAATTTGTTCTCATTCCCCACATAAAAAAAAGTTCACCCCTACGCAATTATCACTAACAAAATCTATAGCCCCACCGGTTCTTGTTGTGTGATAGTGGTAAAAAAGCATTTTGGAATTTGAATTTCAACTGCTAAAACTGGATATGTGTTAAAAAAGTAATGGCAAAGTAGAACCGTTCCATTTAAATTGAAAAAAATAAAATACAATGATGTAAAATATTCGCTTTCAACTTTAAGAAAATTTATTTTATAAAAATAATTTTTTTCATTCACCTTCAATTTTGAAACATAAATTTCATTTACAAGTGGATATAAAAGGTTATAAGGGTTAAAATCGGGATTCACCCATTTACCTCAATACTCAATACTCACTCTCACTCTCACTCTCACTCTCACTCATGTCTAATAGTACATGATTTTAATTTGACACCAAGTGATACCAAAACCAATTATTTGGTACCTATATTCAAGTTTGGACTGAAATTTGTTACCATTAGGTACACTAGGTACCAACTTTACTATATAAAAAAGGGCTTAATTGCAAATAAAATCACCATTTTTTTGGAAATTGTAACATAGGCTAAACTTTTGAATTTTGATAAAATAAATCACCACTTTCGTATTTGTTTGCAATTTAAACTTCGGACAGTTTTGTCTTTGCCCTAAAGCTGACGTGTACAAATATATATACAATCATCATCTCAATATGCGTCCACATCATTAATTAATTATAAAAATAATAAATAAATATTAAATTACAAATTAGTATTATAAAACTATAAATAAATTTAAAATACATATAAATATAAAAATGGTTAGTCATATTTAAAAAATTAAAATATTTAATTATATTTATAAAATTCAAGAGTTTATAATATATTTAAAATAAATAAAAAATTAAAATTAAAAAACTAATCAATTTAAAATATCTTCAAATAAAAATAAAATATTTAAAAACTAAACACTCTCTCTTCTTCAATTACCAATTCCAAAATCCCCAAAAAACCATTCTGCAATTACCAAATCCTATCCTAAAATTATTGTGCATCCTCATTTCTTATCTTCACCCTTCCAATGCCGACACAACATCAATAGACATGGATTAAATTATTTTCTCTTGAACAATTTCAATTTTAATCTACTCAGAAATCGAACAATTTTTTTCTCCACATTATTTTTAAGATTGATATCTTCATAATTATATATTTGGCCTTTATCTTGAACTCGAGATTTGCAGGGGGGGGGGGGGGAATGGAGATAGGCATGGGGAAGACTATTTACAGAATTGTATGAAGATCTGGAAGGGATTGAAGGTTAATTTAATTTATTTTCTTCAATTAATTATATGATATTCTAATTGGATTTGTGATATATTGAACATGTATTGTGGAATGCAGTTAGAAAATTTTGATTTTTTAAATTGAAATTTAATTTTTAAAATTATTTCAAACGTATTCGAATTATTCATTTTAAAAAATATTAATAAATTTTTAAAGTTTCAAAGCACAAACAAATATTTTAATTTTAAGAAATATAAATAATTCTTTTTTTTATTTAAACTTATTTATAATATTTATAGTATAAATTTGTTTTTTAAAAAAAATATTTAATGATGTGGATGCTTACTAAGATGATGCTTGTGTATTTAATTGTACACATCAACTTTCGGGCAAGAGACAAACTGCCCAAAGTTTAAATTGCTAACAAATATGAAAGCAATGATTTTTTTTTTTTTTGCCAAAATTCAAAAGTTTAGCTTTGTTAATCACGATTTCGGATTCACAAGAAAACTTGTTTCCGGGAATCGGAATCAAATGCAATAAGGACAGAATTGAAAATCACACAAGAACACCAGAATTTTACGTGGTTCGGAGATGAATACTCCTACGTCCACGGGATCCGAGAGGATATCTTTTCACTAAGAAAGAAAACGGAAGTTACAAGTTACAATCGCTCACAATCTCACAGTGTTTGCGCTCACAGATGAAGTTCTCTCAATTCTCAATGATGAATTTCTCAGTTGAGAAACCCCCCTTTTATAATTACAGAGATTGGAAACGAACCCTAGGTTCGATTCAGTTTTAACAAACTCAATGTAAGCAGTTATCCAGCTGGCTAACGACTTCAATAACCGCCATGGTTGATTCAGTTAGAACCGCCTTCGAATTAGCTTCAATTTGGTGTACTTTGCGAATAACGGACTTCAGGATCAGATGACACGACCTCCTCTAGCTCTGGTCCTTTTTCACCAGATGACCTCTGGTCCCAGACCTCCTCTGATAGACCTCCTCTGATGACTTATCTACCAGACTCGTCTGACCAGACCTCACCTGATGGACCTCCTCTGGTAGCTCACCTGCCAGACTCTTCTGGTCAGGCTTCCCTGGTCAACCTCATCTGGTCCATCTCCTCTGGTACTCCAAATTCACTAACTCCCAAGGCTAACACTTTACCAACATAGCTTCCTATTGAATTAAACCCAGCAGATTACATACTTCACATTTGACCCTTCACAATTCTCCACCTCAGATGAGAAGTATCAATCCTCTCCTCCTCTCCTCCATGCTCCAGCTTGGGCCTAAGGAACATCCCATACACTCATCTTTACTAATTCAACACAAAACTTGAATTTAGTACCTGGTAAAGACTTTGTACACATATCTGCAGCATTGTCATCTGTAGATATCTTCTGGATGAGAACCACTCCTTTATCAATGATTTCCCTCACAAAATGCAATCTTACATCAATGTGCTTTGATCTCTCATGGAACACTTGATGTTTAACCAGATGTACTGCACTCTGATTATCACAATGAACGACCACAGCCCTTTGGTTTATGCCAAAATCCTGGATTATGCCTTTCAACCACAAAGCCTCCTTAACAGCCTCTGACACTGCAACAAACTCTGCTTCTGTAGTAGATAAAGCAACTCCACTCTGCAGAACAGATCTCCAGCTCACAGCAGTATTGTAAAGTGTAAAGATATACCCTGTTAAAGATCTTCTGGTATCCAGATTAGCAGCAAAATCAGAATCTACAAAACCTTCCAGTGGACTCTTCTGGTCAGTCATCCTCTCAAACATCAATCCCAGATCAGATGACCCCTTAAGGTATCTGAATATCCATTTCAAAGCTTCCCAATGTAATCTCCCAGGATTAGCCATGTATCTGCTCACCATACTCAATGCATAAGCTAAATCTGGTCTGCTGCAGACCAGAGCATACATCAGGCTTCCAACCCCACTTGCATAAGGTACTTTCATCATAGTCTTCTTCTCTTCTTCAGACCTTGGTTCCATTTCCTTAGATAATTTGAACTGTTGTCCCAGAGGAGTTGTCACAGCTCTACTCTCATGCATGTTAAACCTCTTCAGGACCTTCTCAATGTAACTCTTCTGGGATAAGAATAGTCTTCCAGCTTTTCTGTCCCTAAGAATATCCATTCCAAGAATCCTCTTAGCATTTCCCAAGTCCTTCATATCAAATCTAGCACTTAGCTTCCTTTTGATACTCTGAATCTTCAGAAGGCTTTTACTGGCAATAAGCATGTCATCTACATAGATCAGAAGATAGGCTATCACATCACTACCTTGCCTTTCCAGGTATACACAAGTATCATACTTGCTCCTTACAAAACCAATGGATAGCATAACTTCATTGAACTTCTTGTGCCACTGCCTTGGACTTTGCTTGAGGCCATACAATGATTTCTTGAGCAGGCACACTTTCCCTTCACTCCCTGGTTCAACAAACCCTTCTGGCTGGTGCATGTACAGATCCTCAATAAGATCACCATGCAGAAAAACTGTCTTTACATCAAGTTGTTGTAGCTCTAGATCCTCTTGGACTACTCTGCTCAGAAGTAATCTGATTGAACAATGCTTAACAACAGGTGAGAAAACCTCATTGTAATCAATTCCTTCCCTCTGAGTAAATCCTCTGGCAACTAACCTGGCCTTAAACCTCACCTGATCTTTCACACCAGATTCAAGCTTTCTTTTAAACAACCACTTACAACTGATTAGCTTCTGCCTAGGTGGCTTATCAACAAGAATCCAAGTTTGATTCTTCTTAAGAGACTCCATCTCTTCTGTCATGGCTGTCACCCATGACTCCCTATCATCACACTCAAGGGCTTCCCTGTAGCTTTTAGGTTCCTGGTACTCTATGGCTTCTGCTGTAACAAGTGCATAGGAGACCAGATCCACACGTCCAAACCTTGCTGGAGGATGTATTTGTCTTCTGGATCTGTCTCTTGTCAAACTATAATTTCTCAAGTCTGCTTCTGGCACTTCTTCCTCCTCTGCAGGTGCACTATCCTCATCTGATGACCCATTATCTCCTGTTTTCTGCTCTGGTTCAGAACCAGATGCACTCTCATGATTATCATGATCAGGCTCAACCTCAACTTGAGTAATTGGCTCAGAAATAACACCATCCATCTCTTCAGCTGATGGCCCTCCATTACCTCCACCAGACTTGTATCCCATCTGTGATTCATTGAACACTACATCTCTACTGGTGTTGATGGGCGAACAACTTTGCATTTAATCAACGAAAGATTATCATTAAACCTGACAACAGGATAATGAATGGAAAAAGCTAACAGCTTTGTAGCGGAGCTAGGAGATTCGTAGGGCGAACAGCTTTGTAGAAAAGCACTAATGCGAAAAGCAGAATTGTAGCGAGCAGCTTTGCAAAGAACAGCTGTGCCAGCGGCTCAAGCCAAAGTCAATTTGGGCGAACAGGTTCGTAATGGAGCGAACAGCATTGTAAAATGATCCCAAGCGAGGAGCGAACAGCTCAGAACGCAAAGGACCATGACATCTAACGAAGACGTACAAGTGAGCAGCCGGTCACCGTCGAGAGCATCTCAGAAGTGCCAAAGACCAAGTACAACATGGGGAATCCCAAGAGTCACTAGCTTAGATATGGTCCAAGTGTCCTAACACTTGGCACTCATCCAATGAGTAATAGTGTAGATGTTGTACAAGTGTCCTAACACTTGGCAAAGATCCAATGGTTAAACCATCAAGATGGTGACACATGGCCACTTTGTATGTCTATAAATACTCCCTTCTTGTACATGAAAAGGGGGAGAACAATTCAATACAAGTCCAAACTCTTGTCAAATTATTTCTTGAACATCACTTAGCCAAATTTCATGATTTCTTGATCTTGTTTGGTGATCTTAGTTATAGAAAACAGCCACTAATCACCTTAGTTAGAAAAGGTCATCAACAACTGGTAATACACTTCTGGTTCCCAGGCTCTAGACACCACAGCTTGTACCCCTTAACACCCTTTGGATACCCAATGAAAATACATTTTAAAGCTCTAGGTTCAAGTTTGTCTTGCCTCACATGAACATAAGCCAGGCACCCAAATACTTTCAACTTTGAGTAATCTGATATCTTTCCATACCAAACCTCATCTGGGGTTTTAAACTCAATAGCAGATGATGGCACTTTATTAATGAGATACACAGCTGTGTTAACAGCTTCCCCCAAAAAACTCTTAGGTAAATGAGCATCAGATAACATACACCTAACCCTTTCCAGAATAGTTCTATTCATCCTCTCTGCTAGACCATTCTGTTGGGGGTTTGAAGGAACAGTTTTATGCCTAGTAATACCCTTCTCCCTACAAAATTGTTGAAACTCCTCTGATAGGAATTCAAACCCATTATCAGTCCTTAAGTGTTTGATGGTCCTGCCCCTCTTATTCTCAAGTTCAATCAACCATTCTTTGAACTTAGAGAAGGCATCACTCTTCTGTTTAAGAATGTAAACCCAAACTTTTCTGGAATAATCATCAATAAGGGTAAGGAAATACCTGCCTCCACCATGAGTGGATACCCTTGCTGGTCCCCATACATCAGAATGTATGTAATCCATGACCTCATTGGTGGTATGCTTCCCCTTCTGGTATGCTTGCTTCTTTGATTTCCCAAGAACACACCTCTCACAGAATTCCAGCTTACATATTCTCTTCCCAGGGATTGCTCCCTTCTTGGATAACTCCACCAGGCCCTTCTCACCAACATGTGCCAATCTCTTGTGCCACAAGTTAACCTCAGAAGACCCCATGGTAACATCAGCTGACCCTGTAACAGTTCTTCCAATCAGAGTATACAAACCATTCTTGATAGCTCCCTTCATGACAATCTTTCCAGATTTGGTTATTGACAGACTTTCCTTGTCTGTCTTGAATTCAAACCCCTTTGAATTCAAGGTACCAAGAGAAACAAGATTTCTCTTTAACTCAGGAACAAACCTGACATCAGATAAGATCCTATCAACCCCATCAAACATCTTGATCTTGATAGAACCAGATCCTTGCACTCTACAGCTCTCATCATTACCCAAAAGAACAAGACCTCCATCAATTTTCTCAAGATCCAGGAACCAGTCTTCATGTGGACACATATGAAAAGTACACCCAGAGTCCAGGACCCACTCTTGACTTAGTCTCTCATGACTAACCATCAAGACCTCTGCACTATCATATCCTTCAACCTTCACAACAGCTGCATCTCCATCTTGATCACCTTGATTGTCTTTCTTCTTTCTTTCAGGGCAATTCTTTCTCAGATGACCTTCCTTATGGCAAGTGAAACACTTCCTCTTCTCAACAAAATCAGATTTCTTCCCACCCTTATTCCCTTTTCCACCATCCTTCTTCTTGGACTGAAACCCCTTCTTCTTCTTGGATTGAACATTCAATCCTTCAGCAGGCTTCTTCCCATCAGCTTGGATTTGTAGAAACTTGGTTTTCAGGGCAGTTTGAACATCATCAAACATCACCTGATCTTGCCTACCAAACAACAAGGCATCTTTGAAATTTTCCAGAGACTTAGGTAGGGCATTCAACAACATCAATGACTTATCTTCATCATCAATTGTAACATCCAAACTCTCCAGATCATCCACCAATCTGTTGAACTCGTCCAACTGATCACCAAGATTCTTATCTTCACTCATCTTGAAGACTTGAAGCTTCTGTTTCATGTATAACTTGTTCGTAACAGACTTGGTCTGGTATAACTGCTCCAACTTATTCCAGATCCCAAGAGCGGTTTCCTCCTTCGATACTTCCCTCAATGGCTTGTCCCCAAGACACAAGATAAGGGCACTGTGTGCCTTCCTCTTGTTCTCCTCCACCTTCGCCGGATTAGATCCAGAAGCCACCTGAGCCGGTGGCAACAAGGCTTCGTACAACCCATTGTGTACCAGGAGTGCCTTCATCTTGATCTTCCATAAGCTGAAATCGTTCTTCCCCGTGAACTTCTCAATATCGAACTTAGTTGCAGCCATGATTGCTTCCCACAGATGGCGCCACTTGTTAATCACGATTTCGGATTCACAAGAAAACTTGTTTCCGGGAATCGGAATCAAATGCAATAAGGACAGAATTGAAAATCACACAAGAACACCAGAATTTTACGTGGTTCGGAGATGAATACTCCTACGTCCACGGGATCCGAGAGGATATCTTTTCACTAAGAAAGAAAACGGAAGTTACAAGTTACAATCGCTCACAATCTCACAGTGTTTGCGCTCACAGATGAAGTTCTCTCAATTCTCAATGATGAATTTCTCAGTTGAGAAACCCCCCTTTTATAATTACAGAGATTGGAAACGAACCCTAGGTTCGATTCAGTTGTAACAAACTCAATGTAAGCAGTTATCCAGCTGGCTAACGACTTCAATAACCGCCATGGTTGATTCAGTTAGAACCGCCTTCGAATTAGCTTCAATTTGGTGTACTTTGCGAATAACGGACTTCAGGATCAGATGACACGACCTCCTCTGGCTCTGGTCTTTTTTCACCAGATGACCTCTGGTCCCAGACCTCCTCTGATGACTTATCTACCAGACTCGTCTGACCAGACCTCACCTGATGGACCTCCTCTGGTAGCTCATCTGCCAGACTCTTCTGGTCAGGCTTCCCTGGTCAACCTCATCTGGTCCATCTCCTCTGGTACTCCAAATTCACTAACTCCCAAGGCTAACACTTTACCAACATAGCTTCCTATTGAATTAAACCCAGCAGATTACATACTTCACATTTGACCCTTCACAAGCTTATATTACAATTTGTGCAAAAGTGGTGATTTTTTTTTTGTTTTTTGTTTTGCAATTAAGCCAAAAAAAAAAAAAAAAAAGAAGAAGATTGGTACCTAATGGTACCGAAGCGAAGGATTAGGTATCATCAAATATCGATTATTGGGGATAATAGATCTACCATTTGGGGTAATGGGGCCCGGTGAACTGTGAATAAAATAATTATTTTAATAAGTGTATTAGGGTATGTTTAATTTTAAAGTGATATAAAATATTTTTTAAAATTGAAGTAAGTAAAATAAAATATAGAAAGTTGAAAGTGCAGGAGGTGTAAACTCCATTTTATATTTTTTTTTTCTTTTTCTTTTTGGTTAGAAAACTTTTTTGCCTTAAATCTTGAACAATGCTTAAAAGATATGCAAAGTTTTAAAATATCAGTTAAGTTGGTGTTAGCTGATTAAAACACTTGGAGTGTTTTTGTAAGTATGAATGAATTCCAATTATATTTTTGTAAAATATCTTTGTCTATTAATGCCAATAATTTTTATCTTGTAGCTTATAAAGTTTTCAACATCTATTTGAACACACATTTTCCTTGTCTGGTCAAAGAACCATCAGCCGCTGACTTCTATATCTATCGTGTCAATTTTAAAATTACATAATTTTTAAGACGAACCAAACACTAATTGAGATTCACCAGGGCAGGGTTGCATTAGTGGCTAAAACATGGAAAAATATGTGATTTTTACATATTTTGAAGTTTTTTCTAGTTCGATATGTCTAAGAAGCCGTAAACCTATTTAAACCTTTGTTTTAGATGTTTTTGGCTAGTAAATTGTAATGCAACAATGAGTCCATTCATGACTAATTTCATTAATTACATTATTGACTATCTCTGTTCTCAAAACAAAGTTCTTTATCTCGGTATTATCGACTGATCTTAGATTACCATACCTCAATCGGTAAGATGGTTCACCATTATACAAGTTTTGTCCAGACCTGCTTCAACTTCTAACAATTAAGTTCTCTCTCAAATGATTACAAATATACACATGATTAGCTAGTTAAACATTGATAAAAAAAAATTAAATATATTTTCTATTGTAAAACAATATAGCATAAATTTCAATCAATTAGACGAAAGTAATATTAATTTAAAAATGAATCGAATATAAATTTTTATTACCTTAAAATTGATCTTAAACTAGTTTAGAATTAATTTCATTCAATTTTTTTTAAAATAAAAGTAACACCAAATCGGATGTGATCCAAAAGAAATAGAATCAGCCGTATAGTTTGATATTGTGCCCACCTCAATTATGACTTAATTTAATTTTATTAAAAGATGCTGGAGAAAAGACAAATAATTTGATATATTTGTTAGGTGGAATTAAAAATCGGCATTATTAACTACTCCGAAACCAACTTCCTAATATAGGACGAACGTGGCACGTATTGAGACAACTACTTACCTATCCAATGTCATATTTAAAATCGATAACCAATCTATGTGTGCGTTATTAACCAAACGTGAACCCCCCAAAATTATTAAAATCTGAGCCTTTTATTTAACAAACACTTATATAGATGGTTATGTGCATAGAAAAAAATAGATAAATTGAGCTCATCTTGACCGTCCATACAACTCGAGATTTGAATCTTCCCTCCAATTTCATTTTTTATATATTAAAAAAACATTATTAAATATAAAAGAAAAAGAAATATAAATATACTCTTTATGTAAATTTAATAATTATTTAGTAATTTTTAAAATAGCAGTAATGCATTTATTATTCAATAATTAAAATTATGATGAACTAAAAAATAAAAATGAAAAATGTTCATATATACATATAGACAATTTCGATGTTATTTTAATTGTATATACGAACGAAATGGATGTGATTTTTAAAGGAACATATTAGAAACTAATATAATACATTTTTATTAATAAGTTATATGTTTTGAGAATATGAGATGAAATTGAAAATAATTTTTTTAATTGAACCCATAAACTTTATTTCAGACAATTAAATGAAGAAAGACCACCACTATCTTGTTATCATGAATCTGAGGCACTATTGGGATAATGGGTTGAGAATAAATTAAATTTAAATTTCCTATTTTTTTTGTCATTCTTATATCGTGTCATTCTTTCAAAACATATAGACAAAAATAATTCAATCTTTGACAGTGTGAATCATAAAGATATGAATGTCCAGAAAAGCAGATGTGTTCGGAATAATGTTGTGGTTGATGTAAATGTCTTATCTTTAATTGTAATATTATTCCATGAATGACTATTGAAATTTGAAGCAAATATTTTAAAAAGGGAAAAAATCACTAAGTTCGACTAAGTGAATTTACCTCATCAAATTTGTTAGAATATTATCTTATAAATTACCATGCTAACATTTTTTTTTTCTTTGATTGACCTGGACAAAGCAATCTCCTGTGTATTGAAGTTGATAAATTGATAATTTTGATCATTTTCTCATCTTCGAAGTGTAAATGTAATATGAAGTAAATACTTGTGATTGAAGTTTAGCAAAATAAAAGAATCGTTCTTCTGGGAAATTATATTACAAACTTTGTGAAAGCATTTGAATAAAAAATAAGATAAATTTTAAAAGAATGACCCACTAGACATCTTCTCTAAATTTGTCCTGGTTAATAAATATAGCAGTATAATTTTCTCTTATTAGTATATTAATTTCTACCATGATTTTAAAATTATCTCACTCACGAGCCTAGTCATCTTCAAAGTATAACAACAATAACTTTATTAATTAAACAGCTTAAAGAGTGATTTATAAATTATTCTAACACTATAAATCATGTAGATAGGGCACACAAATTATTTAATTGTTGAACTAAAAGAAGAAAACACGAGTGAAGAATGTGGAGTTGCAATTCATAGCAGACAAATCGGCCCATCAGAGTCTCAGACGCCGTCCAACTGCTTGGTGCCAACAACATGTGTCCAAATAAACTTCTCGACTCAATTATTTTATGTAAATTATAATTAACTTCATATTTTATTTAGATTATTGAACGAATCTCGTGAGTGTACATGAAGATTTGCCCAAATTATGTTATTTCGTTTGGTGTTAAAAAAAAAAAAAATAACAAGATTTTCTATTTTTATACAGCACACCATTTTACATATGGGATAAATTTTAAGTGGTGTGGAGTAGCATTAAGTATAACGATTTATACCCTTTAAGTGATATTTTAATGACAAAGTATAGAGTGAAACTGGTTTATACATAAATCACTGAAGGATATTAGTTGTTTCTATTGAAGAGTATTAGTCGTATTTACTGAAAAATATTATTGATTTAGACTAAAGAGTTTTAGTTGTTCAGTGAAAATGAACTAAGACTTTTCAGTGTAAACCAGTAATAATCTTCAATAAAAACAACTAATACTCTTCAGTGAAAACAACTAATACCCTTAAGTAATTCATATATAAACCAATTTCACTCTATACATACTCTACTTTAATATTAAAATATATACCCCCAGTTAATTTTAGTGAAATATCTTTTAATATAATGATTTGTAACTGTTAATTATCAAGATTTTATATCTTGCAATAATTTAAGTAAAATACTCTTTATTATCACAACTTATACCCTCGGTAATTTAAGTGATACATTTTAATATCACAAGTTCACAACTTATAACCTTCGGTATTATAAATAATGATGTACAATAAAATTGGTTTATACAAGACTTACTCCTTTATTTGTATCGAATTGTTTAAGAGATCTTTTATCAATCAAATTCTGATTAAATTTTTAAGAAACGAGCATAATTTCATAAGGTTCAATTCAGACTAATTTTAAATAATTGTACTATAATAAAAACAATTAACAACTTATTAAAATCACAATTTCTTTTACCAATACTAGTTTATGTAGATAAATAAATAGAGTGGAAAGTATTAGGCTCGGGCTAAATGTAGCCCCTTCTTTTGTTAATACACTCTAAAAAAATTCAGAAAAAAAAAAAAGAAACTTGACAACTTTCGGAAAAAACCTTCTGAAAATTAAAAAAAAAAAAGGACAAAAATAATAAACATTTCCGAAAAAAAATTCATAAATTTTCAAAATTTTCGAATTGTTTTTTTTACTATTTTTTGGATGGAGGGTATTAACAAATGATTGAATTGTAGGTAAGCCGAGTCGTTCAATAAATAAGGCCCATCCCAGCAAAATGGCCCATATGTATGATTTCCCAAAATTCGGAGGCTCGGCCCAGTATTACTTTAATAATCACTTACATTGAAATTCAATTAATCTGAAAACGCTTCTTAATTACGCCATACTTCACAGCAAGGCAAAAACGAGGAAAAGCCGAAAAGGTATGGAAATTGAACGTCCTGCCTAACAATTTTGAAAATTTGTCATGAGATATAGTTGAAAGAGGATTTTAATTGAATCATTTTCATTGACGAATTCTTTTTCATTGATATTTATTTTTAGCTGAGTTGGAGTAGGTGAGATTCCAATATAGCGATAATGGTAAAGCCGAAAATCGCCCCGTCTATGCTATCATCGGATTTTGCAAATTTGGCGTCGGAGGCGGCACGGATGATCCGCTGCGGCGCCGATTGGCTGCATATGGACATTATGGTAACTTAATTTACTTATGAATTTCTATTCCGTGTATTTAGGTATTTGTTATTGAACTTAGATTAAGTTGAGTTTGAACTGGTATAGTTATTCGAAAATTCAATTCCTTTGATTTCAGTCGAACTGTGCAGATTTGGAGTTGTGACTTGCATTTTTATCAAATTTTAAAACAAGTTTTAGTGAATAATCATGAGCTTAATTTCAGTTACTCAGAAGGGTTTGGAAACTGGATATTTAGTTAATGCTCACATCAGAAACTTGCAGTAAGTAGTTAAAATATTGAAGAACATTGCTAATGATCCATAATGTAAACTTTGATGCATAATATAATGGTTCTTTGATACAGAGCTTGAAAATTTATACTATTGTTCTTCATGATTACCCATCTTTGTTGAAAACAATCATTATACTATGAGTAAACATGTAAAACTACCAATTATTACTGGTTAATCTGAAACTTGCAGCATACAAGAGAGTGAACTCCTGAATGTCATTTTGTATCTGATATTAGTGTTTATAGGTACTTGTGAGTTGTGGATTAATTTCTCCTTGGTTCATTGCAGGATGGGTAGGTTCTTTGTTGAAGAATCATGTCGTTCTCTCACATTCTGTGGATCATGGCTTACCATGAACAAAAAATACTTGAGATGTAATTAAGACTTTCCGTTTTAAGAAATATAACTGCTGGATATCTTATAGCGATAATTATTTTGTATTTTACAGTCATTTTGTGCCAAACCTCACGATTGGTGCTCCAGTTATAGAGAGTCTAAGAAAGCACACAGAGTAAGCACTTGATTAATTTCTCAAGTACCACTTACCAGCTCATGCCAGTACTTCGTGGAATGTCTTTGTTTACGTGAGGAATGGTATTGACGTTTTTATTTTGCAGCGCATATTTAGATTGCCACCTAATGGTCACAAATCCTCTGGATTATGTGGAACCATTTGGAAAAGCGGGTGCTTCTGGTTTTACTTTCCATGTAGAAGTCTCGAAAGGTAAAGTCTCGTCTTTCAAATTCTGTTATTTTTGCCTAGTCTGCCTGCAACCCGGGTTTTCTATTAGTGGGTTGAGAACATTAGTCACTGCTGAAATTTTGGAAAATCTAGCCTTAATTAAATTTACCTAAATTTGATCATGATGAACTGAAAGTGTGTGTGTGAGACAGATAATTGGCAAGAACTTGTGCAAAAGATCAAGTCGAAAGGCATG
Organism: Ballota nigra; assembly: GCA_947034835.1. NCBI lineage: Eukaryota > Viridiplantae > Streptophyta > Magnoliopsida > Lamiales > Lamiaceae > Ballota > Ballota nigra. Next base: position 40,661,752 of record OX344723.1, on the reverse strand, counting down.
AAACCTGGTGTTTCGTTGAAACCTGGAACCCCTGTCGAAGAAGTGTATCCACTGGTATAATATTTTCAAAGTTATGAATTAAATGAGATTAAAAATTTGCATATCAGTGAGATTTTTGGTTTCCATGTTCGAAGCTTGAAGGAGAAAATCCCGTGGAGATGGTTCTTATTATGACTGTGGAACCTGGATTTGGTGGGCAAAAATTTATGCCAGAAACAATGGATAAGGTGCTGTAACCATTCTTCTCAATTGTTTGTTTCTGAATCACTGCCATTTTTTCCTTTGCACATAACACCACCGTCTATTGAATTCCAGGTGATTGCTCTGCGGAAGAAGTACCCCTCACTTGATATAGAGGTAACACCTCAGTTCTTTATTGCAAAAATGGTTCCACAAGAATAATGTCGTTACAAAATATTAAAAATGGTCATTTTTTGCCCAATAATAGTCACAACAGTGTAAAAAAAATCTTATAGAAAACACATCTAGATATTAATAAAAGTAACGTACTTTTTATTTAATGGGACCATCAAGATAAATTAAAAAAATTGTCAATTTTCGTCTTGAGGTAGCTTATTATAAAACAAAAATACTTACGGGCCATTTAAAACATAAAATAATTTAAGGACCTATAGAAACAAAAAATTGATAGTTTAGAGACTTATTGATGCTTTAAAGACCTATTTTAAAACATAAAATACTTTATGGGCTAACAAGAAACTGAACGTTAGCTTCACCATAAAATAGATATACATAGCTAATGAGTTCTCTGAGATTTCTATAGTTCAATTAACCAATGAGAGTCGTTTGTTTACAGGTAGATGGAGGTTTAGGACCTTCAACTATCGATCTGGCAGCTTCAGCGGGGGCAAACTGCATAGTGGCCGGTAGCTCTGTATTTGGAGCTTCAGATCCAGCTCATGTTATTTCACTTCTGCGCAAGAGCGTTGAGGATGCCCAGACAGTTAATTGATTTATGTCAAATCTGTTTACGGTACAATTTGCATCTTCACTTGAGCGATATGCAGCTATAGAAACATAATAAAGGTGTGCAGTGTTTATCGCGTGACCATTTTTACATCTTCGTACTGATTTTATAACCTTGTATCTTGACACTGGAGGGTGTATATTGTGTTGTATCTTATCAAAGTTTTGCAACTTATTTTTCAAAGAAATTTTCCAATTTCAATGTATGATGTTTTGTATAATTATGATAAAGCCTTGTATGAACCAGACACATCATGCAATTCAAATGCATTTTTAAACAATATCAGTTGTTTTTATTGAATAGTTATAATTGTGTGCATTGAACAATATCACTTGGACAACCGCAATTGTTCAATGCTAATAGTTGTAATTGTTTAGAGGAAACAACTGATATTGTTTAAAAAATGCATTCGAATTGCATGGGTATCCAATGAAAACTTATTTGAAAACAAACATTCTAATATAAAAAAGGGACTTTCGTAAAAATATTTACGAATGGATAGGATGCCTTTAGAGAAGAAGATACCACCATCATCAAAGTCCATATTTTCCACATTCCTCCTCAGATGTATATACAAACGCCCTGTACTTATCAAAACTATATCAGAACATATTGGTTGAAACTAGGTTTATTTACTGTAAAAGGTTCTCAATAAAGGTTTATTTACCGAAAAACAATTTTGAAGCATAACACGCACACATAATGCTATACATAACATATATAGTTAAGTTCAACTCTAACTATAGATATATTATTTGTACATATATGAACGATATCATATAAATTTGGTGCAAAATTCCTACAATCTACAGAAAGTTAAAAGCTCTTAATATATATCAAAAGGATAGCCAGTAAACAAATATACTTTGCATGATCACTTAATTAGTTGTGAACGAAAAATATAGAGGAGATTAAAGAATAATTGGATTAATAGTCCCAAAATATGATCATAAAACTTGGAATTCCATCTTTATTCATTGATCCAAGTAGACTGCCAGTGCAGTAATAGTGGATTTTTCGAGGCAGAAGTGAGAAATACATATTATTTCCTCTGTCTCATTTTATTTAAATTGTGTTACTTTTTAATTGTCACTTTACTAATACCAATGTATTTTTTAGCTATTATTTCTAACAATGTCCTTAATAAATAGTGGAACTAGTCAACATCTTGCAATAAATATAAATCATAAATAAGGATGTAAGTGTCATTTGATATCCTAATTTATTAGAAAATAGATTTGTGTAAACAGATAAAATGAAACAGATAACAAGGAAGTTAGTATGATTAAAAGACAAATCTTGGGATTTAAACCAAATCCCTCCTGTATGTTTTAACCTTTATCAAAATGGTCCTATATTTATTTGATTTATTAATTTAGTCCCGTATCTATTCTAGTTTCGCCAAAATGGTCCTAATTGACATGAAAATGTACAAAATTTCACCATTTTGGTCCTATATTTATTTTCTTTACCAATTTAGTCCCGTATCAATTCACATTTTTCCAATTAGGTCCTAATTGAACGCATAAATCATAAAATTCCACCTTTTTAGTCATGCGCACTAGTGTTTTCGGTGGAAGCCTATGATGTGGTTTTTTCAATGTGTCACGTTAGGTGGCAATCTTTGCCAAATAAAAAAAACTTGAAATAAAATACATAAAAATCAATTAGGACCATTTTTCACCAAATTAGGACCATTTTGGTGAAGCTTGAAAAAATACAGGACCAAATTGATAAAGAAAATAAGTAGAGGACCTTTTAGATAAAGGTGAAAAGATAGAGGACGGATTTGATTTAAATCCCGACAAATCTTTGATGAGTTTGCTCTGTTTCTCGAGGGGTTGACTACATACATGTAAAACTATTCCAAACATATCAAACAATATCGGTTTATAGAACACAAAACATTCCCCAACAGATCTAGAGTATATGGCGTTAATTATTTTCACCTTTATTATACACAGAGATGTGTAAGACCATCTCCAATGCTATGAGGCAAATTGCCACAAAAAATCATCAATTTGCCACCAAATTTGCCTCAAACAGTAAAGTATCTCCAATCATTAAACTCAAATTCTAACTCAAATGAGAATATTCTTTAGAATATTCTTAACTTTATTTTTTATTTTACATTTTATCCAATATTTATTTATAATTAAATATATTTCATCATATTTACCACTAAAATAAAATAAATTAAACAAACCAAAAAAATAAGAAGATTTAATAAAATAAAACATCGTGATTTCAATAATATAAAAAAGCAAAATACAATTGCTTAATACAACACAGTTGCATATTAAATACTAATTAATAAAATACAATACAATACATTATTAAATACTAATTAATAAGATACAATACAATATTAAATTACATATTGATGGTCATTAATTTTCATCATTACTATATTTTTCCCAAAGATTTTCAATCAATGCATTTCGAAGTTCGAAATGAGCATCTGCATCTCTGAGTTTTTTATGTCGACGAAGAAAATTTTGAAATCGAGAAGTTTCATTATTTGCCATTTCGACCTCTGGAGTTGTCACTACTCTCTCTTCTACAATTGGGGCACTGAGATCTCGTTCATCCTCAATTATCATATTATGCATAATTATGCATGCAGTCATTATGTCTTCCAAATCACTTTTCATCCAAAAACGAGCAGGATTTGCTACAATTGCAAATCGACTTTGAAGAACTCCAAATGCACGTTCTACATCTTTTCTGCACGCTTCTTGCATCAATGCAAAATGTTGCTTTTTTGGACCTCGTGGATCACGGATAGTTTGCACGAGAGTGGACCATTTGGGATAAATACCATCTGCTAAATAATACCCTGTGTTATATTCTTTTCCTTGGATAACATAGTGCGCGGGAGGAGCAATACCCCTAGTAAGATTAGAGAAAAGATGAGATCTCTCCAACACATTGATATCATTATTAGTTCCCGGCATACCAAAATATGCGTGCCATATCCAAAGATCATAATCAGCAACAGCTTCCAGAATGATGGTTGGAGAACCACTGCGGCCTGTATATTGTCCAGCCCATGATGTAGGACAATTTTTCCACATCCAATGCATACAATCAAGGCTGCCTAACATTCCGGGGAACCCACGTTGCTCACCAATATGAAGTAGTCTAGCAACATCATCAGCAGTCGGTGATCTTAAATATTGTTCTGAGTAAATCTCCACAATAGCACGACAAAATCGTTTAACACACTCAATTGCCGTAGACTCTCCAATTTTTATGTATTCATCAGTTGCATCTGCTGCCACTGCATATGCAAGAATCCGAATCGCCGCTGTTACTTTTTGAAGTGTAGACAAACCAAGTCTACCAACTGCATCTCTTCGCTGTACAAAATAATGATCATGATTTTTAACATCATCAACAATACGAAGAAATAAACTTCGAGACATGCGGAATCGTCGACGAAACATTGATTCATTATACGTTGGATTTTCAGCAAAGTAATCATTAAAAAGATTACGATCTGCAACTTCTCGATCACGGTGAATCGTTCTATGACCAACAATTGAGCCTCCATGAGTACGCTCAACATTTGAATGATTGAGCCACTCATAAAGAAAATTATTGTTGGACACTGCAGTCTGATAAAAAAATTGATTTTGTTGCTGCATTTCGGTTATGATCTGTTCATACTCTTCATCAGAAGAAGAAGAGGATACATAAGAAGAGCTAGCGAAATTGGAATTCATCTTTTGAAAATTTAAGCGAAGAAAACAAAGTATTTGGAAAAAATAATAGAGAGAGAAAATTTGATGTGTAGATTTTAAAAGAATGATGCTCATTTTATAAAGGATGAAAATATTTAAGAGTTGGTGGAAAGTTGATGGAACTATACAAATATGGTGCAAGAGATACCACGTGATAGTGTCCAAATGATGTAAGAAGCCTATGTGATGTTGCAGATGGTAGCTCCCATGTGATGCTGCAGGTGGTGTAAGAAGCCCATGTGATGCTGCAGGTGGTGTAAGAAGCCCATGTGATGCTCAGTACCCTAATTTTCCTTTTTGATACTCGTCCCGTGTCACATGCTTTGATGGAACCATACAAATATGGTGCAAGAAATACCACGTGATAGTGTCCAGATGATGTAAGAAGCCTATGTGATGTTGCAGATGGTAGCTCCCATGTGATGCTGCAGATAGTGTAAGAAGCCCATGCTTTGATGGAACCATACGTATGTTATGTTGTATAAATACCACCTCATGTTTGAGTAAATATCTACACTTCCATCAAATTTGTTCACATCATTACTTTCACATTCATCATCTCTAGCTCGTCTAATATACAATGAACTTTCGAAGTTCATCTTATACTATTAATGAAGATATACATCTTTGTGAAATTTATGTTGATGTCTCTCAAGATCCAATCGTGGGAGCAAGTCAACCTTTGTCCAGATTATGGTCCCGGGTAGAGACCGACTACAATAACACTCTACCAAACACCATCACTGGAAATAGAAACGCAAAGTCATTGCGTGATCGATGGAGTGTTATCAAAAGTGCAGTTTCTAAATTGCTTGCATGCATTGTCCAAGTTGAACGTGATAATCCAAGTGGAGCTTCAAAGGAAGATATTGTAAGTTGATATTGTTATTTTATTATAATGAAAAAACTTTATATATATTTTTTTAATATTAAATTTCATATTATAAATTATGCAGATGAATCGAGCAAAGATCTTAATGATGCAAGATCCAAAGTATTCTAAGAAGGGATTTATGTTTGATCATGTGTTTAATATTACAAAAGATTATGTGAATGTGGGAAATAAAGCTAAAAGAAGGAATAATAATCCTCCTTCATCACAATCAGATGCTTCAGTGCCAGATTCTCCTATTTTCTCTTCTCCAGGAATATCTCCATTCAACATTAGTTTAAGTGATGATAATGATGGTGGTACATCATCAATGCGTCCAGAAGGGTTGAAAAAGGCTAAGCATCAACGAAAAACAGGAGAAGATGCGTCTCGTGTTATAAAATGTGTGGAAGAAGCAAATAAAAGGATTGGAGATTTGTGGGCTGAATCAAACATAAAACAAGACAGAGTCATAGACGAAATTGCAAAAAAAAGGAATGAGAGCGCAAAAAGAAGGGAAGAGAATGCACAAAGAAGGGATGATAGCATTATGTTCGTAGATTTGGAGACTATTCCTGATCCGGCTCGACGTGAATGGTTTCGGAATGAACAACTCAAAATTATGCAAAAAAGTTCTCATCAATATCAACCTCAAAATTCCTCCAACACTTTTGGACATTTTTATGATATGGGAGGATCTGGGAGTGGTCTACCAGAATACTAGATTTCATAGTATTCATGTTTAATTTATATTTTATTTGTGTCGTTAAGTTCATGTGTGTTGTAGTGAATTTATCGTGCTTTGTTGTGTTTTCTTAGTTTAATTTTTGTATTTTTTTTTAATGTTATCATGTTTTAATTCTCATTGTATTGTGTAATTTAAATTAATTAATATTGTTGTAGTTATAATTTATGTTCGTATTGATAAAATATTAAGTTGTATATTTTTTTTTTTAAATTATCATAAATATTAAGGCCACACAAAATAAAAATTACACTTAATATTGCATAATACTCTCACAATATCAACAAAATCTATATAAAAGAAAAAAAAAAAAAAAAAAAAAGAAGAGAGAAGCCATTTGCGTTTGGCAACAGTGTGTGGCAAAAAAGCCCACATTTGCCACAAAAAAAAATTTGGTGGCTATTTGGCTCAACATTTGCCTCACCCTTGGAGTACCATTTTGGTGGCAAATTGCCTCAACCACAAGATTTGCCTCAACTTTGGAGATGCCCTAAAATATAAAAATATTTTTGAGCGGAAAAATATCTAAATATTTTGTAAGAACACTTATATTTTTATATATTTTTCCTATATTGATATAAGTTATTACTACCCAACCTTACTTGATAAACGTTAACTTCAAAATAACTTTAGGGCAAAAAAGAAGCTAACTACGTATTTCAATAATTCATCGACTGTTGCGCTATAAACTATAAAAGAATATTTTTAGTTCACATTTTACCTACTATATAGATATGGCCATCATCATTTGGTTTCCACTGCCGTGCTCATATAGGGCAAGGCACCGGCCACTTGATTTCCATGGTATTATTCTACTTGTAGCTTGTACGTATCAATATACGGATACATTAATTTATTTGGAAGCCACTTGTGCATAAAATATTCAATAGTACATTGACCAAGTATATATAAAATATCCGTATTTTGATAATTCTTATCAAAATACACCCATACATGATACATGCAATAAGGTGGCATTATCCATTACACGGTTCAGAAGTGCAGCATCCAGGATATTGTTCCAAGAGAGACGAAGTAATTTTTTTTTATTGATTGGAGACATATATAAAAAAATTCTATATATCTATATCCATTCGTGATTACGCCATCCATTCGTTAAAATATCTCATGCATAGATATATAAATTAATTTCACCACGCAAAACCTTAAATCATGGTGAAAAATATATATATAAGATTCTAAATGGAAAAGTTGTAACCCGGTAAACACGTTTATACTAATAGTCGCCCAAAGCAGAATGTATAGAAGTTTCCGAGGCAAGTTGTAGAAGGTTCCATAATGTTGCAGGAGAAAGCATGCAAGAAACATTTCCATTATGGTTCCTTGACCTTAACTAAAGTCGCTGATTGGATGACTCTTTCCTGGTCACAAATCGTGTTAGTAGTTATGCCTTGAAATCACATCAAACCCATTTTGCCTACTATTTAAAAGAGTTAGATCTAACAAACAAATAATTATACATGTTTAGCGTGCAACTAATATAAATTTGGATAGTTCTATCATCTATGTGAACTCGGCGTGCTATTTTAAATATCAATATTTTTTAATTTTATGTGTTGTTATTTTCAAAACCACTTAACATTGATATTTTATATGTTAAAGTGATACTTTAAAAAAGAGGATTCACGTGAATTTTGATTTATATAAGTATTTGTGTATACTTTTTATCTAATTGTAATGGATCGTTAAGACTTATAAATAAAAAATAAAATGAGAAGACAATTATATGAACTTTTATGGTGAATTCAATAATACATTTAAAAGAGTTCACGTAAATTTGATTCAAAAGATCTATTCTAATGAAAATTGATATTATATAGTTATATAAAGAAAACAATAGTTTGTATATTAGTATTATTACTCTTCAATATTACAAACTAAATTTTTTTCATCATATGAAATAATAATTTCTATTATACTTATATGTTTCAGTTGTTTTGTTTTTTTTTTTCCTAAGAAAATTGTTTCTGAAAAAATACTTACCTTCCGTTTTTCCGTCAGAGATCCATCTAGTAATTGTGTCAAAATTATTTAGTAATCCAGTCAAAAGTTTACAGGAACTATACTGTACAATTAATACAAAAAAGTATTATTCTATATGTTTTCCGGTTGTAATTGTATCAAGTTGTAAAAAAAAAAAATCATCAATATATTATAAAAATGTTAAAATAATGTCACCATATATTGATCGATGAGCTCGTCACAAAAGTAATACTCTGGTTTTCCTTTTTGTTGGTTTAAAACATAATGTTCTAAGAAAAAAGTAAGTTGTTAGATATTTAGTCGAGTTACTGTTTAGAAAGCATGCTTAGTCAAGAAAAAAAAAAAAATATATATATATATATATAGCACGCCATATTTGCCATACATCGGTTAAGTCATCATGATTCATGCATGATCTTAACCTGCGTACCAAATAAAGCACACCATATTTTGCCACTCAATAAACCTTAAAAAATAAAAACGAAAAATTAAATATAAATAAAAAAACGTTTGTTTTTTAATCCCACCCCAAAACCACGGAATAGTTGTACCTAATTATTTTAACTTGAAATTCACGTTCCGTTCTCACGAGTAGTAGTAATAATAATAATAATAATAATAATTCATTTCAACAACTCTCTTTATATATGTGTATACATACAACATTAATTCTAGGTATAAACAATATTTGCAAGATAAACATTATATAAATATAATGTAACGTCAACTGATTAATTTAGTATTAGCATATATATTGTGTGTACTACGTTGCCCCTATTTCACACCTTTTCTTTTTCCCCTCATATAAAACACACACTTTTCATAAACCCATGAAATCATAGTATAATAATACTGTAGATAGCCTATTATTGCTTCTTTCACCAAAATCTGTCTAATTCGCAAGTACTCCCTCCGTATCAAAATTAGTTTCACACCTAATTTTTTCAGCTGTTCACAATAAGCTTCACACACATTGGCTTTTTCGACATTGAAGTAGATATTTTTTTTTTATCGGATTTATTGATTTAAAAGTGCTCTTACCATAAGAAATAAATCGTGGTAGATATTATTTGAAAAAAGTAGATGGATATTTTCCAAATACTTAAATTGCATATAGGCTTCTTCTTGATTTGTACTACTCTCATGTCTCACATAAAAAATTGTTAGATATCCTATCAATTCACATATAAACGTTATATTCGGATTAACTTCATATCCTACACAATTAGTTCACTTAATTAAATCTTTAATTGCAATGCATTCAATATTATGTTAATATTTGAGTAGGTTTTGTATGAGACCATCTCATATAATTTTCTTTTATAAGAAAAATAGATTATATTAATAGGACTAGGGTATAAGTGGTACCCTTTACAAATTACAGTAAGTTTTGAATGAGTAATTCACCATACAAATGAACAACACCTAGATTACCACAAAATTCTAATCCGCTTAGCACCAAGGGTTCACTGCCCAATTTCTATACGAAACATTTCGCCTTCCCGACCTCTTTGCTTGATACCAGTTCCAAACTCTGGACTTCAACTCTTCCAATAAATCTGTGATTTCAACACTAACATTATTTTTTTGAAAAATTAAGTTGTTTCTTGTTTTCCATAGAATCCAAACGCCACCTTCCCAAATGCAAACTCCTAGTGCTTTACCCTCCTTTCCATTGATTAGTCTACTAAACATAAGTAGACTACTCGTTGGATGTGAAGGTAGAGCTGAATTTAAACCCAACCACTTTATACACTCCATCCAGAACTTGTAGGCAAAAGAACATGTAAATAGGACATGGCTTACTGATTCCGGTTCCGATCTGCAGAAGGTGCATCGGTGATCAACTTGCTCGATTATAACATTTTTGCTAGCGAGCTTCGTGCAAGTTGGGATCCTCTCCAAGATCACTCTCCACGCATGAATCATAATCTTTAATGGAGTCACTTTGTTCCACAGGATTTTGAATATCTCCTTCTCTTCTAGCTCTCACATTCTTTTTACCTCCAACAACTTTTTGTACGCCTCCTTCGTTGAGTAAGTATGATCTCTCGCCCATCTCCATCTCCACTTGTCTGAAACACCTTGAGCTAAAGGGTACCTGTCAATCAAGACTAACAGATCATTAAATAAAGGCATTTCTCTCTCAAATAACGGACGTCTCCATTCCCAGTTCCAAACCCATCTCCCGTCCCTCCACTCCCCCATATTACCTACTCTCACCGATCGACTTTTCCCTACAAAGATAATATAATCTTGGAAAAACAGATTTAAGTGGCTCATCCACTGCCCAATTCTCCTCCTAAAAGAATGTGTCCCTTCCATCCCCTATTTCTTTCACAAGACCCGATGAAAACCAATTTGACTCTCCCTAACCCTCTCTCGTCTCCCACCGCATAAACTCTCACTCCAGCTGATGCCCCACCTAGACTCAATCACTCGACACCATAAACTGTATCTCTCATTATAAAACCTCCACAACCATTTCCCCAATAAAGCTCCAAAATTAATATTTCCTCCATCCATGAATCTTTTACTTATTTTTTGTTAGACACAAGATTTAATGAAAATTAATATTTTATTGAAAAAATAGATGAGTGTTGTGGAAGGTATTGTGAGATTTATTTATTTATTTGTTTGTAAGTGTAGTTAATTCCAAAAATGAAATGAATAAAAGATTGGTGGACAGTTCAGAAAAAAAATGAGTAAAAGTTTGGTGGATGGAGGAAGTACCATTCAGTGAAGACAACTAATACTCATTTTAAAAATAACTAATACTATGAACCATTTTCGCTCTATGCGTTTGCAATATTTAACCATTTCCATACGAGCTGAAAGGAAGAAATCAAGAATTTAACAATTAATAAAAGATAAGGAGTAATTATAATAATAATTAAACAAATAATCCAATAAAAGAATCAATTTACAGTAAGCTCTAACAAATAATCCCTTCCTAATCTAATTCTACATAAATCACAGAAATAAAAGGCAATTAATGAAATTTACATGCAGAGATATTGATGGGTGGGAGGAGGGTCAGGAAAGCATCATGAGCTTAAACTCGTGGAAAGTGAGGACTCCATCACCGTCCAGATCGAATCGAGAAATCATATCCCCACACTGCTCCACGCTCTTGCGTTCTCCCAATCTGCTCAGCATTCTCTTCAAGCTCTTCGGTGTAATGCACCCGCTTCCCTCCAGTTCGTACAGTTTGAACGCCTCTCTCAAATCGCTCGCTTTCTCTTCTTCGCCCGCCCCTTCCACGATTCTCACCAAGTCCTCCAGCGTCAGCAGCCCGTCGCCGTCCGAATCTATCAGCATCACCGCCGCCGCCGCCTCCTCCTCCGTCATCTCCCCCAAAATTGCTCCGATGCACCGCCGAAGCTCCATCGGGCATATTTTCCCGTCTCCATTCGCATCGAATCTGTTGAATATTCTCTCGTAATTCTCCATCAAGTTTTGGAAATCTAAGCGTCTTTTGTTGGGTAAATAAGAATTAATTATGTTTATTCAATTTGAAGGATTGATGAATTAATGGTGGGCTATTTATAAATTTATAAGTGCGAGTAGAAATTACGCGGAGAGGTTGACCAAATAGTCGTCTTCCAGAAGAAACGCGATATATCTATAAGCTTAAAAAAACGCAGTAGTAGTATTTTTTCAATAACGGTGTTTAATTTAATTTAAGTTTTAAATAATTGAGAATCAACCTGGAAGCAACATGCGGTGTACAATTAGGGGTGAAAATAACACAACAAAAAAGACGGGTTTTTGTGACGGACGTATATTCGTCGCAAAATAGGTCATTTGCGACGGACATCGTTAATTGTTCAATTTTGACCGCTTTTGCGACGGCAAGAGAAGCCCGTCGCAAATTTGCGACGGACTTTAGCGACAGAGACAAAAAACGCCGATGTTTTGTACCCATTTGCGACGGACGCCGTCGCAAATTCTAAGCAAAACATTTGCGACGGACGACATTTCCGTCGCAAATTCGGCCGGGTTACATTTTGCAACGGCTTTCCGTCGCAACTTTTAAATTCAAATTTGCGACGGAACACTTTTCCGTCGCAAATTCGAGCGGTTGAATCTTGTCAGGCGGGTTGGTGATCAATAATTGACCCGGATCGTCGCAAACTCTATCTGCGACGGAAAAGCCGTCTCAAACTATGCAATTTGCGACGGAAATTAAGGCCGTCGCAAATTTGCGCAGATTTATAACAGTCCACTTCCTTTTTCTTCCATTTCACTTTCACTCACGAAAAAAAAAAGAAATGATGCGGTTTTCATATGTTCTTCACGTATAATTGGTGTATTTGTCATTGCCTTCTATCCCACCGTACGTATTTGTCATTGCCTTCAACTTCACCATACGTTTTCACATTTTTAACCGTTTAAATGTCATATTTTTATTGTTTCAATTTTTTAGTACACTATTAGGTAATGAGCATGATATATGTTTATTTGATGGGTTTTAGTATGATTGATGATATATGTTTATTTGATGGGTACGTTAATTTTAGTTTGTGTGATATTTATACCTATTTTTAGTCGAAACTCTGCTCAATTTTTCTGTACACTATTAGATAAATTGTGTGATATTTGTTTATTTGATTGGCTTACTAAGATTGATATATATGGTTGTGTTGGATTGATTTTTGTGAAGGAAAATTTTGTATATCCTTATTTTTAGGCAAACTCTGCCCAATTTTTTTACAACTCATGTGATATTTACTTTTAATCTGTAACAGATGCAATTTCCAGATCGTGGTTGGATGTACTCAATACCTAGAATGATAGGAGGAGGCATTAACTCTGCCTTTTGCAATAAAATTGATGAGTTTATTGAGTTTGCACTACAACATCCATGCAGTATGGATTGTATAGGTAATATTAGGTGTCCGTGTAAAGACAGAAGATGCAGAAATATGAGATTCTTGAGTGTTGATGAGGTTAGAACTCATCTTGTGATTTCCGGTTTTGTTCCCCGTTATTACAACTGGACCAGTCACGGTGAACAACGGTGGAATGTTGACATCGAAACCGTAGAATACTGGTATACTGGGTGGAGCGGTGGTGGAAGTTCTGATGTTGGTGGTTCAAGTTATGTTCAGTATACTCAATTTGAACCACAAATAGAGGATGAACATATGATAGATATCGGATGATGATTGCATAATCTGTTTTGGGTGGTCAACCACAATTCAATGAAACACCTATGGAGGAGGAACCAAATCATCGGTCAAAGAAGTTTTTTGATATGCTTAATTTAGGCATGCTAAAAAATAACCGGAACCGCCGGTTTTGGAACCGCCGGTTCCACGGTTCCACGGTTCCGGTTTCGGAACCGAACCGAAACCGTAAATTACACGGTTCGGTTCCGGTTCCACTGAAAGTCGGAACCGGAACCGACGGTTCGAACCGGAACCGGCGGTTTCGAGGCGGTTCCGGCGGTTCCAAGGCGGTTTCGTGGCGGTTCTACACTTAGAATTTTGAGTTTATTTCTTAATTTTGAGTTTTAAACTTAGAATTTTTAAATTTATTTTTTAAAATTAAACTCAAGTCCAATTTCTTTAACCCCTCCCCCAAATTTATTTTGTAAAATTTAAAATTTTAAGTTGTAAACTTATAATTAATAATTTATATTAACTCAATATTCACTTTGAAATTTGTAATATTTCAATTAGTTTGTAATAATATATATTAGATGCTTATTTTAAATTAGAATTATTATTAAATTTGTAATAGTTCAATTACTAATGAATTTTTTTTTTTCATTTAATATGTCACCTACATTTAGATTAAAAAACCAAAAAATACAAGTAGAAACCCTAAAAAACAAAAAAAACAAAAAAGTGACTTAGATTTTTAAGTTTCAAACTTAGAATTTCTAAGTTCATTTTTTAAAAATTAAGCTCAAGTCCAATTTCTTTAACTCCTCCCCCCAAAATTTATTTTGTATAAATTAAGATTTTAAGTTATAAATTTGTAAATTTGTAATATTTCAATTAATTTGTAATAATAGATATTAAATACTTATTTTAAATTAGAATTACTAATTTGTAATAGTTCAATCACTAATGATTTTTTTTTCCATTTAAATTGTTATTTACATTTAGATTAAAAAACCAAAAAACACAACTAAAAACCCTAAAAAACTAAAAAAACTAAAAAATAATAAAAAAAATTAATAAAACCGCCGGAACCGGAGGTTCGGAACCGAAACCGGCGGTTCGGGAACCGAACCGAAACCGGTTTTCCGCCGGTTCGGTTCCGGTTCTTCCATTTGCACTTTTGGAATCGCCGGTTCGGAACCGGAACCGGCGGTTCCGGAACCGTGAGCATCCCTATGCTTAAAACTGTTGATCAAAAGTTGTTTCCTGGTTGTGAGACTGAGACGCAGTTGTCATTCAACGCTCAAATGTTGAACATCAAAACTGAAGGCAAGGTTAGTCAAAAAGTGTTCAATCAATTTGCTAAATTGTTCAAACGAGCTCTACCTGAAGACAACACGGCGCCTGATAATTTCTATCAGAGCAAGAGACTCTTGAAGGATATGGGTCTACCCTTTGAGGAGATTGATTATTGTACAAACGGTTGCATGTTGTTCTGGAATGAGGATGAGGATGAGGACCATTGCAAGATGTGTGGTCACCCACGGTACAAACCATCTGGTCGTACAAAAAGTAAGAAGAAAGTGCAGTTGAAGGCTTATAAGGCAATGTATTACCTTTCCATCACTCCTCGTCTAGAGAGGTTGTATCAGTCTAGTGCCACGGCTAAAGACATGACATGACATGCTGAGGAGTGTTCTGGTGAGAATTCTGGAGAGATGCGGCATCCTGCAGACTCGGAGGCAAGGAAACATCTTGATATGGAGTTTTCAGATTTTGCAAGGGAGACGAGAAGTGTGAGGTTAGGCTTGTGCATGGATGGTTTTGCTCCATTTGGAATGCACGGAAAAAAGTATTCATTATGGCCTGTGCTGTTGACCCCGTACAATCTACCTCCTTGGTTGTGCATGAAGCCTCAACATATATTTCTTAGTATCTTGGTGTCTAGACCACACAACCCAAGCATAAATTGAATGTATATCTCCAGCCACTGATTAAAGAGTTGAAATCTTTGTGGTCTACGGGGGTGGAGGCCTACGACGTTCATAGGAAGCAGAACTTCACGATGCGAGCTGCACTTTTGTGGACCATTAGCGACTTTCCAGCATTTTCTATGTTGTCTGGGTGGTCAACAGCAGGAAAACTAGCATGCCCGTATTGCATTGACGGTTCTAATGCATTCTATCTTCTATTGAGTAGAAAAGTGTCATGGTTCGACAACCATCGCAAGTTTCTTCCTCCTGATCATCCCTTTCGGAGGAACAAAACAGACTTTCTAAAGGGTAAAAATGCAGTAGGCCGCCCAAGACCACAGATTCGATCAGATATGTGTCTGGGTACTGAATCACTACTTATGTCTATGTGTCTCATATAAATAAGTTAACCATATATAAATTAATTATTTCAGGTGATTCATTGTTGTATGAGGTTACAGTCACTGATTTGATGAAGACAATTGAGGCGGGTGCAATGGAGCACAATAAACGCATCCAGGATGGTTGGAAGAAGAGAAGTATCTTTTGGGACTTACCTTATTGGAGCAAGTTGTTGATTCGACACAATTTGGATGTGATGCATATAGAGAAGAATATTTTCGATAACTTGTTTCATACGGTCCTGGGTACTGAAGGGAAGACCAAAGACACTTCAAAATTCAGAGATGGGTTGAGGCTCTTCTGTTCTCGTGCTTCCCTACACAAGGATGAGCAGACAAGAACATATCCACAGGCCTCTTACACAATTAGTAAAGCAGAAAGGAAGAATTTGTGTAAGTGGGTGAAAAAGTTGAGCTTCCCTAACAATTATGTATCGAATTTGGGAGACAGAGTTGACACGGAAACCGGAAAGGTGTCTGGAATGAAGAGTCATGATTGTCACGTGTTCATGCAACGACTCTTACCTATTGCATTTCGGTACTCACTCCCCAAGAATGTATGGAGTGTCATCACGGAATTAAGTCTCTTTTTCAGACACTTAACGGCATCAACGATTACAGTTGAGGACATGAGGTGTTTGGATGAGGAGATCCCTGTTATTCTATGCAAACTTGAGCGGATTTTTCCACCCAACTTCTTCGACTCGATAGAGCACTTACCCGTACACTTAGGTCGTCGCAAATTTTGAGCGACCCGGTCGGGTCAAACCCGCCAATTTTGCGACGGTTTTGTCCGTCATAAATTTGCGACGGGAGGCAAAAGTCCGTCGCAAATATTAGCTACGGCTGTTTTAACAACGGACACATGTCCGTCGCAAACCGTGTTTTGCGACGGATTTTCCGTCGCAAACCGTGTTTTGCGACGGATTTTCCGTCGCAAATTCCGTCGCTAAACCGTATTTTTTTTGTAGTGTAAGCTAAACTATCTGACAGGGGCCTACGGCTCGATCTACTTAGAGTCCAGCTCGACTCGGCTCGTTTAATAAATGAATCAGACTCATATTTTTTTTAAGGCCCAGGCTAAATACCCCTCCAACTAATGGAGATACACCCCCATCTAAATTCACCTACTCATTTTAATTGATATTAGTAGATACACAATCCTTATACTACCATTTATACCCTTATTAATAAAAGAAAAACAAAATTATGATGAGTAGTATTCGACAAACTGTTCCCAAGATTAACACAATATGTCAGCAAAATGTTTCCAAAAATTAACTAGATTCCGGAAACTCGTAAACCATTCAAAATTTTGGCAATTGGTGTTCGAAAATATATAGAACTTTCGACTAACCAAGTCCGAAAACTGGCTTGGCAAAAATTTGAAAAGAAAAAATGCACAAATGACAATCATTCAACTTTCAACGTCATTCAATGCCTAAAATATCAATATTTCGTACACAAATACACACAATATAAACAACTAACAACATTCAATATTTTAAACTAGAGTTTATACATTAAAGAGAAAACATATGGAATAAGGGATACAAAAAATATACGTAGAAGTGTTAAAATGCTCCCATATTCACCAGAATCTAGTTAAAAAACATGAATTAATCGTTATTGTGTCGTCTGATCGTATTATGATGGAAACAAGATCAATTTATTTATTTTTTCCCTTCACACGTATACTGTTGAACGTCTTTTGCGTAAGAATGAGATGGGGGTGCATGTTGTTGATAGGCGAACATCATCTAAATATGGAGCGAACAATTATTGAAGTCTAAAACAAAGAAAATCACTATTTGGGCGCATTAACCAACCTGGGAGGTGTATGAAGTGACGAACAACTCTCCCGACGAACAACTAATGGGCGAACAGGTATTAAGACCCGGGACCAAGAATGAGCCAACTGTGAAGTCATCCATGACGAACAACTTGGTCAAAATATAATACAATAAATAGCCAAGGAGGTGTGTACAAGTGAACAAAGGACAAAGATCCCAAAGCCAAGCTGAACAAAGCCATAAGGCGAGCAACTTCCAAAGTACAACCTCAAGAGGCGAACAACTTTCAGTTGGAGAATCAATAAGATCAATTAAGCCGACCTAGGCGAACAACAATGAGTCCGAGATAAGACCAAAGAAAACTTTGTAACTAAGGTTCAGCTTAGATAAGATCAAAGGGACACATGTCAAGCATGCAGACTAGGGAGACCAAGAGTCTTAGACACCTCATGCTTGCTAGTCTCTATAAATAGTTGCTCTCCAGCTTATCCATGTAATTTTTCGAATTTCAGACTAAAAATACACACAAATACACCCAAACTTACACATATACGAAATAATTTAAATTCCGATCTTCGTTTTACCCGAATTCGTTAACCCAAGACTCGTTTTACCATTTACGGTGGTAATCAATCACACGTTATTGATTGGTGACGTAAAAACGGATTAAAACAGCCACTAATCCTCCCGATTAGATTCGTTCACCAACACATGTAGTCTTAGATTTTCTTTTTGTTTAAATATTAATGTTATATATGTAATTTTATAATTTTAATAAAATATTAAAATATTGATGGAGGTGTATCTCCATTAGTTGGAGGGGTATTTAGCCTGGACCTTTTTTTTAAAGCCTATTTATTTAAATAGGCCAAACTTGAGTTTTTCTATAAGCCTTTTAAGCCCAACAGACTGACCTATTTAAATATATTAATATATATATATATATATATATATATAATATGTAATAATACAATACATATATAATATAGTAAATATTTAATATATATATATATATATGTATATATGTATATATAAGTAAGAATATTACAAAATATAAATTAAAATATTATTTGAATATGTTGATATGCTATTATTTGATAATCCTTTGTTAAATTACTTTTATTCTTCATTTTAAGATTTATAGAGTTAATTATTATGATTTAATAATAATATAATTATTGAATATAATTTTGTAAACATGATTAAAAAAAAGTCTCTAAAAGGCTTTCAGGCCAGACCTATTTATTAAAAAAATCAGGTCAAGGCTCTGAAAAAAGCCCATGACATTTAATAGGTCAAACTTAGGCCCAAAGATTAAATAGCAGGCCCAGACTGTCCAATGAGAAGCCTAGCTCGACTCAGCCTATTTTCACCCCTATGTACAATTAAATCCTGAATGAATATTTTTTTAAAGCATAAATATTCATATTATCCTAGAATCGTGACTCAACCCAATGCTTACCACAAAGTTTTATGTGAAAATTGTTCATTGTTTTAAAATGTCAAGTATTTAATTAAAAGTATAAAAATTTTCGTAAAAAATATAATAAAATCAGGAACAGTGGTATTATGCTATAATTATTGTTGATTTTTCTGACCCCAATTTTTAATATTCTTGATGATTTTTTTTTATATTCGTGATTAAATATTTGATATTTTAAAATAATTGTATAATAAATTTATCATGGATCATTTTTATATAAAACTTATTCAACAATTAAAGCTCCTGTAAAAATGAGAAATTCTAATAATAGGATTTGACAAAATATTTATTTTTTACCAACAAAATAAATGGAGTAATTAGGATTAATCGTGGGAGAAATCCTGCTTTTATTCATCAATCTTTTGTCAAAAAAGAAAGAGAGGGCATGACAATCTCAAAGACGATAAAAAATAACATGAAAAATGTGGGTTGGTGTTTGCCTTGTTTTGTCATCTCATATATGGACTTAATGAGAACACATTATTTTCATGCATGTCGAACAAGTCTAGTTTGAGAATAGAAATGTTATTACTTTAAGGGCCCATTTGGTAGTCACCATTCATAATCGGTGAGATTAAGTCCGATGAGATATCTGCCTGATTAATAAACTAAGATATTGTAAAGTGAGTGTTTGGTTTGTATTTATTCATGGGTGAGACTAAAAATAATTAAGTTTACTGCCAACTTGAAATAAAATGCAAAAGGCAGAAGAAATCGACACGTGGATACATGCAGACTGTTTTGGTCATTTAGTTTGGTCTTATTTTTAAACTGTAGAGATGCGACGCACAATCAGACCATTTTGGTAAGATACTTTCTCTGGTCAACACAGTATTTAGGCACGGGCTTGAGTTATATCTTGGGCCTACTAATTTCCTACCAAACGACTTTTTAGTAAGATAACATCACAATCGGCAGTTAATCGTATGCACCAAATGAGGCCTAAAACTAGATTGTATCACTTTGCCAAAAATTGTAGATAAAATGTGGAGTATCATTTTAAGATAAATTTGAAAAGTGCATGATACACTTTACATTAAATAAATTGTACTATCAATTAAAAAAGTGCAAAATATATTATTTTATGGTAAAAATTAAAAAAGTGTTACATTTTAATTTACACTAAAAAGTGATAACATATGGTTTCATATGGTGAGATGATCTCACAAAATTTTTTATCTTTTGTGTTATATTTGTGTCAACCTTTTAAACTCAGTTTTTTTACTTTTATTTTACATGTATATCAATATAATTCGAGATGTATTTTTTTCATTATCATTTAACTTTGTCTTTTGTCTTAGTATTATGCTATTATTTTTTATTGAGTAGTTTTGTATGAAACCGTCTAATAACATGAAACAATGGAATAAAGTATAACTAGAGAATTGACTTATTAACACTTTAGTAAAAATAAATGTTAATTTGTATATGTGAATTGTCACTCCTATGGCTATCTAAAGGAGAATTCAAAATATATATGGTTTGATACGCCGTTTCTCGGGGGTTGTAGTGCTACTATCAAAAAATTGTAAGTCGTTCATGCACAAATGTATTCGTGGGCAGCCACAGGCTCGAGCCAAATGCAACTTAAAAAAAAATAAAAAAAATTGTTGAATATATACTATTTATAATTAATTTAATATGCTCTTTCCCCTTATTATATTTTTAGTCCAATCCATTTGAACTTTAACTTATAAGTTTGGGTTCAAATGAGTTTATTCTTACGCAAACTTTCTTGTGAAATTTGTTTATAATAAAAAATTAATGTCATTATATATATTCACTGATACCATTAAACTTATAAACTAAAATTACAATATAAAATATTATTATATTAATAAATGTATATAATGATATCCCTAGTTATATATATATATATATATATATATATATATATATATATATATATATATAATAGTATTAGTTTTATATTGTAAACAAATTTTACATGAGAGTTCTTATTCTTAAAGTTAAATCATAATGGGGGAAATCTACATATCATACCAAAAGTCAAAATCAACCTACTTATTTAATAAAAAAACTAAACCCCAACCTGTATCTATAAATTTAACTAATGAGTAGGTTTTAAATGAGATCATCTCACGATATGTTATTTTACTACTGTAGAAGAGATTAATGTTAATTTGTGAAACCGTCTTAGCTAAGTTTATGCCTTAACTAATTAACCTAAAATACAAACGGCTATTACTCTTAATTCCCTTATAAATTAGTAATTAATATATATCGTATTGTGTTTTCTAGCTTTTGACAAGCAAATTTATTTACGAGGTTAGTGTTTCATGTGTAAGTGTAACTTACTAAACTAACAAAACTAACAAATTTTACTTGATGTTTTTATAGGAAAATTTAAATATCATATAATTAACTTTCAGCTTTCTTTGTAATTTTGTAATTGTGGGGTATTCTTTATACCATGCGATTTTTTATTTTATTTTGTATTACACCATGCCTGTCGTATAACAATTTGCACTATAAAATTAACACACAAATTAGAAAAGTGAATGAAGTAGAGTTTGAGAGATGATTTCATTCACTTTTACGTTTAAAGTGAATACATGTGGTCTTATTTTCGAATTTATGTATATAAATATATTTTTAATTAGACTCTTTATTATATAAAGACACAAAAATTAAATATATAAATTGATAGGTAGGATTTTCACAAGCATACCTATTCCTATAATATAGGATGTTGTATAGATAATAGACTGCTGCTGTGTAAGTAGGAATAGTTCATTTAATTTGATTTCGTCCCAAGATACAAATGTTAATATGATACCTTATTTTTGGTTTGAATTCCACATCGACCAAACTTTCTTGTATTTAATAAACAAAACGTAGCACACGCATACCACGTTTGAGACACATAAGGCACGAAAACTTATTTTATAAAGTGACATCTCACATGATGTATTTATTTCATTGGAAGCATCCTTATAACACCCCATGTTACACCCATTGACATCCATATTTTCTTTTTTAAAATATCAAGAATTTAAATTTGTATACAAAATCTTTTAAAACAAATTATGAAATTTATGTCCAGTACAATCTCGTAAACACATATTCTTGGCATCGGAAGATAATATTATTATTTAATTAACAATAAATGAACAGAGTTATTAATCTAATTGTAAATTAAAATTGATTTTTTATAAATAATTTTTTTTATTGTAAAATGCCTACATTTTATGCAGTTATAGATTAAACGTCCACAAAAATTGTTATGATGATGAAAATGATTTTAAAGACATATTATGAGTATGTTTTGAAATTTTATTGCAAAATTAAAAGTGATGTTAAGAAAGTGGAAAGTGTTTGAAATAAAATAATTTTAGAAGTAGATAATGTTTGAAATTTTTTTCAATTTAATTAAGAATTAAATTGCATATAAAATCACAGCTTTTTGACAAATTGCAATTTAACCTAAACTTTTGAATATTTGCAAACAAAACTTCAACTTAACATTTGGTTGCAATTCTATTCAAAAGACAAATTTCAGTCAGCTAAAATAATAATTAATATGTGTTGTCACCCGAATCAATCTAAACATATTAATACAATTAATTGTTCATTGTCACGTAAGTGAAAATATCATTTTTGGACAATAAAAATTTGTTTATTGGTTCGAATTACAACCAAATGTTAAGTAAAAATTTTATTTGCAAAGATTCAAAAATTTATATTAGATTATAATTTGTGAAAAGATTGTGATTTTATTTGCAATTAGTGCTATAATTAATAATAATGTATAAAAATAGCATTAGTATATGAAAGTGGACTCGAGTGTGAATCACGTCTTAAAAAGCAGGCTTGAGATTGTTTATCTAGAATGAACTCTGAATGCTTAAAATAATAGTTATAAATACTTTAAAATTGAATTTTTTTCAAAATAAAAAAGTTTACTAAAAAAAAAAAAAAGAATTTGCAAACAAATAGTACGTGTTGTTACAAATGCATCGCCAAGACTCGAAAGGGGCCTTTCTAGCAATTGTCACCCTAAACAATTAGGACATGAACAAAATATACCAAGGATGATGTTAATTTTGGTTTAGGTAGAAGAAAAAATACCAATTAACTATAGATGCCTTTTTTTCAAAAGAAACATTGACTGTCCCATGATTGAAAATTTAAGTATTGAATTCGTAACAAGAATGTAGAAGTACAATTATATACTAGTATATTTATTTAATTTGTTGCATTAATTTACAAAAGTTTGATGCTTACGGACATGAAAATTTAATAAATAATGAGTGGGAATAAGAAAAAAGAGTGGCAAAAACTTGTATGAGACCGATCAAATTAAAAAAAGTGATAGGGTTATAATTAAATGTGATAGTATTTTTAAAGAAAAGTGATAAGTCACTTTTAACAAATATATTATCACTTTTTGTTTAAACTTTATCACTTTTTAAAAGTGACAACTTTTTAATTAATAAGTGACACGTTTTAAATTAAAAGTGGATCAAATATTATTGATCTCATACTATGAGACGGTCTCACACCAGACTTACTCAAAAAGAGTTAATCAAGTCGTGACAGTTGGATATGATTAGTGGATCTTGTTGCCAATCGTTGAAATTTTACCTATAGAATTTGTCACAAGAATATACAAGTTGTAATTGGTGTGTATGAACTGGTAATATATTTATTTAATTTTTGAAATAAAAATTACTGAGAATATGAACAACTAATTAAGTCGTGACGGCAGGAATCAGCCACTAAGCCACCTTCCACCTTTCTTCTTCTTTGGATAGAGATGAGCTAGCTATGTCAAAAATATATAAAGAAATAAATAACCCTTTTAAAAATAATAATAAATTATATGGGAGGATTAGGGAAATTAATTAGCTTTCTCTAAACCTTAGTGAACATATGAAATATAAAATGACTCCAATGTTAAGATCCCTAATATCGTCCTTAAAGGAATTAAACCTCGTAATTTTTGGAATGCGAAGATCGCTAAATGTTATATCTTTCAAACAAAATATATCATGAATCATTTTCCATGAATATTTTGTGTGTTTTTTTAACAATGTTAATTATTTTATTAAAGTGTATTGATTTGAGAGTAATACTGTATAACGAAAACTACTAATACTATTTTAATTGCACTATGAAACTAATTTACAAGAGACTTACTCTTTCTATTATTATTGTCGAACCTAAATTTATGCTTGAAAAAATTAAAATATAAAATTGTTCATACAAACTTATGCGTTCATTTTCATTTTCCAGTGAGGTCGAATTTAAATTTGATTGTGCTTGGTTGAAGGGTAGGGAAGCTAGCGATGAATGAAAATAAAAGTCATAGTTTTTATTTGTAATTGCTCTACGATGATTTTAATTTTTAAATATAATATAATCTCTCGTAATTAAAGGCGGAGCCAAAAGAAAAAGGGCCGAAAGTCTGATTTTAAACCTTTGTATATATATTATTTTATAAATTAAAATAAGTAAGTTGTTATGTCTCAATACTTAAAGGCTTGTGTTTCTTCCTCAAAGGTCATAAGTTTGAATCCTGGAAGAATTAATTTTTTTTTATTTATATATAAAAAAATTGTAAGTTGGGTGGGCTACAACCCAACTCATAGATCCACCCTTGCTAATTCACATATTTAAAAGATGAGTAGATCTTGGATGAGACCGTCTCATGGCATGAGACAATAAGAATGAGTGTAACTAGGACATTGACTCATTAACATTTTGGTAGGGGTATGTGTTAATTTGTGTGTGTTGATAGGCGAACATCATCCAGCATGAAGCGAACAAGAGTTACGGGCTTAAACAAAGATAGTCAACATTGGGGTGCATCTACCAATCTGAGAGGTGTATAAAGTGACGAACAACTCCCCCGACGAACAACTAATGGGCGAACAGGTATTAAGACCCGAGACCAAGAATGAGCCAACTGTGAAGTCATCAATGACGAACAACTTGGTCAAACTATGATACAACAAACAGCCAAGGAGGTGTGTACAAGTGAACAAAGGACAAAGATCCCAAAGCCAAGCTGAACAAAGCCATAAGACGAGCAACTTCCAAAGTACAACCTCAAGAGGCGAACAACTTTCAGTTGGGGAATCAACAAGATCAATCAAGCCGACCTAGGCGAACAACAATGAGTCCGAGATAAGACCAAAGAAGACTTTGTAACTAAGATTCAGCTTAGATAAGATCAAAGGGACACATGTCAAGCATGCAGGCTAGGGAGACCAAGAGTCTTGGACACCTCATGCTTGCTAGTCTCTATAAATAGTTGTTCTCCAGCTGTGAAATACAAGTTCAAATATATAAACACTCCCAAAACACACACAAATACACCCAAACCTACACATACACGAAATAAGTCCAATTTCGACTACCGAATTTAAAAATTCGATAAATTTATACCCCGATTTACCATTTACGGTGGTAATCAATCACACGTTATTGATTGGTGACGTAAAAACGGATTAAAACAGCCACAAATCCTTACGATTAGATTCGTTCACCAACAATTTGGCGCTAGAAGGAGGGTTCGAACCTTCGGTTTAGTGTGATTACTCAAGAACTTCAAGTTGAAAACTTGAAGATTCATAGGAAATCTCAAGAAATATTTGAAGATACAAACAAAAGTGTTCTTGGTGTTCTTCAATTTAAAAATTAAGAAATAATTTAAATTGAAATGCTTCAATCTAAAGAGACCCAAGGATCTCGTTTGTCGAAAAGAGCATCTCAGACCCGAGCCACGTCGGCCGACCACCGGGACCGTGATCCAAGACATGCGAACAGGTCACAGCATACAGCCATAACACATAACCTCCCCCCTGAGATGGAGGCTTTGGCGAACAACCCCAACGAGTTGGCTAAAACCATAGCTGCTCTCCAGGCCCTCCAGAGGCAACAAGAGCAGATTAGGCCAACACAAGCAAGGCCAAGGGACAAGTCCCTAGAGGTTGTTAGACCCAGGACTACTAGGGGCGAACAGCGAGAGGTTGATAGTGCCCAAGTCAGACGGAATAAGGGAAAGGCCAAGGTGGTCGACCAAAGAGAAGTACAGGCTGAGTCTGGTCGCGGACGAACAACTATGTCTAGCCATGGAACAACACGTTCCAGTGCCCAAGACAGGCTTAGCCAACCTTAACAGGAAGCTGCTCGCCGGGGAGCCGGAGATGGGCGAGCAACTTTTGAACAGCCTCGCCCATCAGTCCATGAAAGACTCTCCCAGTCAGCCTTTAGGCGCCTAGGGCCAAATGCGGCGAACAACCTTAGGAGGCAAGCCCAGGAAGTGCCCACTCCAAGCGAGGGACTGCGACGAGCAGAAAGGCTAATGCCTTTGCTCGCCGAACAGCCTCCAAGTCAGGGGGCACCTCTTGATGAATTATCAAGCCTAAGGAGGGCTGTAGAGAACATGCAGGGGCAACTAGACCAACAGAGGGGGATGGGAACGACTAGCATGCCATCCTCACCTTTGGCAGCTCACATTTTGAAGGCCCCGATACAGAAAAAGATTCAATTTCCGGCTAGCATTCAATATGAAGGCATCGCCGACCCCCGGGTCCACTTAACGAAGTATACGGACTACATGGTCTCCGTGGGGGCCAGCGATGCCACCCAATGCTGGAATTTTCCGTTAACATTGGGCGATCGGGTTCACAAGTGGTTTTCATCAATGCCGCCGGCATCAATCCACTCGTTCGTCCAACTAAGTCGAGAATTTCTTTCTCACTTTTCTACGGCGGGGTCGTATCTTTCCCAAAAACACCGGCTGTCGGATTTGAGACAAAATGATGATGAAACTGACCGGGCGTTTATGGAAAGATTCGATAAAGTTTTGCTAGAAGGAGAACCGGTAAGCGAAGATACAAAGATCGTCGCTGTGATGGTCGGATTGAAAAAAGGGTCGAAGTTATGGAAGGAGGTACGTCTAAAGTGCCCAAAGACTTATGCCGAGTTCAGAAACCAAGCTGGCATTTTCGTTTCCATGCACGAGGCCCTACAAACAAATTTGGGGGAGAACAAGGCTGATCCTAAGGAGAATAACAAAAAGCCCGTCGGGACAAGCTACAGGGTCCCAAAAAATATGAAAGCATTCACCGAAGGATCGGATTTGAAAGAAAAATTGAACCAAGTATTGACAGTATCGGTTGATACTGTGTATGAGAACGTAAAGGAGAAAGAGTTGCTTTCCCCACCACGTAAAATCCGTCAGGATACTGGCAAACTCAACCCAAACAAGTATTGTGCCTACCATCAAAGTGTGGGGCATT
Organism: Ballota nigra; assembly: GCA_947034835.1. NCBI lineage: Eukaryota > Viridiplantae > Streptophyta > Magnoliopsida > Lamiales > Lamiaceae > Ballota > Ballota nigra. The sequence goes on along the minus strand of OX344723.1, from coordinate 40,634,361 downwards.
TTACGAGTGAGTGTAGAGATTTGCTTAAGCAACTCTGGCGATTTTATGAGGAGGGAAAGCTCTCCGATTTCGTTAAAAGGCAACCTGGGAAGAGAACCCGGGAGAACAACTCGGAAGACGAAGAGGATGGTCAACCTCAGAGAAACAACAGACCCGGGCGACCAGTTCCCAGTATTCCAGCTCAACCTTTAGAAGATCTTTTCATGATGGAACCCGCAGGTCCCACGGGAGGGTGTTTTGATGGACAACCACCCGACTCTAATCGGAAGAGGAAAGCGGAGCTACGAGCGATTGGCCAAGTACAAGAAATGGGAGTTAAGCCGTCTATCATGCAAACGGTAGAATTAACCTTCACCGAAAAAGACCTTGAAGGCGTCTTAACTCCGCACAATGATTCACTCGTAATCTGCGCAAAGATTATGGGGACCAGAGTCCACAGACTGTTGGTGGACACCGGAGCCTACACCAACATCTTGTTTAAGAAGACCCTCGATAATCTGGGAGATTATTCGGGTTATGTTCGGAATACAACACATAGAATCATAGGCTTCGGGAATGCTGTGACAACACCGTTGGGAATTGTAACATTAGCAGTACAACTTGTAACGGCTAATGAACCCGAAAGAAATATAACAAGAATGGTAGATTTCTTGGTTGTAGACCAGGAGTCGACCTATAACGGGTTTCTTGGCCGACCTTTTCTCAATGAATTTAAAGCTGTATGTTCCACTTACCACTATTGTTTGAAATTTCCAACAGCTAGTGGAGCAGGCACAATTAAAGGAGACCAACGGAGAGCACGAGAATGCATTCAACAGCTACGAGCAAAATTTGTACAAATATCCATGATGGAAGCAACAAGTTATCCCATCGACGAACCATCAATACTGAACAATATGATGGACATGGACGACCACATGGATACGGACGAACAACACTTGGACGAGCAAGTGTTGGACGAACAACTCGTTACCACCCGCGAGGAACCTCCATCTGACGAACAACAAAGGGGTGATGACGAACAACCCTCAGTGGGGGACTTGGAGGGCCAAGTACAAACGAACAACAATGGGACGGAGCCAACTGATGATCTAGAACCCCGCCTGGGGGCAGAGCCCATGGACATCAAAAATGATTTCAACCCTGAGGAACCCATACTTGATCCCCGTTGGAAGGGACAAAAACGACGAGCAACTCCAGTCGAAGAGCTGGAGGCGTTCAAAGTTAATCCCAACAACGAAGATCTTGAATTATTCATAGGATCTGAGCTCCCAGAGCCTTACAGATCCCGAATGAAAGAGTTCCTCACCAAGAATCTAGATGTCTTTGCTTGGTCTCACGCAGATATGGTAGGGATAGACCCGAAACATGCTTGTCATAAGCTGAACATAAATCAAGCAAGAAAGCCCGTCCATCAAAAGCGAAGGAAGTACGGCCCAGACAAATACCAAGCCTTGAATGAAGAAGTTAAAAAGCTATTAGACAACGATCTGATCCATCAAGCACTTTGTCCACAATGGGTAGCAAACCCTGTGCTGGTGAGGAAATCAAACGGAACCTGGAGGCTATGCATAGACTTTACAGATCTGAATGCAGCATGCCCGAAAGACAACTTTCCTCTCCCGCACATCGATCAATTGGTGGACAGCACTGCGGGTCACGAGATGCTAACATTCATGGATGCTTTTGCAGGATATCATCAAATCCCAATGCATCCTGACGATCAAGAAAGCACAGCTTTTTACACTAACAAAAACTTGCTGTGCTGGAAGAGAATGCCCTTCGGCCTCATCAATGCCGGGGCAACTTATCAAAGGCTGGTGAACAAGATGTTTGACCAACAAATCGGAGACACGGTGGAAGTCTACGTAGACGATATCGTAGTCAAAAGTCCCAAGAAGGAAGACCATCTTCAACATCTGACTCAAGTGTTCGAAATTCTTCGACACTATAACATGAAGTTGAATCCAAAGAAGAGCAGCTTTGGAGTTCACTCAGGGAAATTCTTGGGCCATCTTGTTAGCCAGCGGGGAATTGAGGCCAACCCTTCAAAGGTTAAAGCCATCATGGATATGCAACCACCACGTTCGGTGAAAGAAGTGCAAAGACTCACCGGGTGCCTAGCAGCATTGAACCGGTTCATATCCAGGTCAGGGGACAAGTGCCGTCCATTCTTCGAGGCCGTCAAAAAAGAAAAGTTTGCATGGACTAACAACTGCCAAGCGGCCTTCGATCAACTTAAAGAATACCTGGGAGATGTCAAAATCCTATCAAAACTAATCCCAGGAGAAAAGCTCTTTCTATACTTAGCCGCATCAGAAGTTGCCATCAGCTCCGTTTTGGTGCGCGAAGACGGCAAATTTCACCAACCTATATATTACGTCAGCCAGGCTTTACACGAAGCAGAGATCAAATACGCTCCAACCGAAAAGCTGGCGTATGCTTTGGTTATGAGCGTGAGAAAGTTACGACCATACTTCTTTGACCATCAAGTCGAAGTTCTAACAACTTTCCCGCTCAGGCAAATTCTCCATCACCCCGATACTGCAGGTCGTCTCTTAAGATGGTCACTGGAGATTAGCCAATTCGGGGTGACCTATGCTCCTCGAACAGCGATCAAAGGGCAAGCATTAGCCGACTTTATAGTCGAACTAACTTTCCCACCAGATCCGACGAGAGGACTTGATCATCCTTGGCATCTCTATGTGGACGGATCATCAACCAATATAGCCTCGGGGGCAGGAGTAGTTTTAATCAGCCCAGACAGACAAGTATTCACCTCGGCGATCAGAATTGGTTTCATGGCAACCAACAACGAACTGAGTATGAAGCTCTTATTGCTGGTCTCCACCTATCTCTCGCAGTTGGTGTCAGACGCTTGCAAATATTTGGAGATTCACAATTGATCGTGAACCAAGTCCGAGGTGAATACGAAGCAAAAGATGATCACATGATCGAGTATCAACGGATTGTTGCTCACCTAATATCCATGTTGCAGCAAGTTTTCATACAACAAATTCCAAGGACGAGCAACACTCAAGCAGATGCGCTTGCTCGACTAGCAACAAGTGAAGGCCCCGTAGAGTTGGCAGATATTATAGTTACAAAGATGAAAGATCCATCAACAGTAAGCTATAATGTTAACCAACTCGACGATCAAACCAGTGAAGAAGACTGGAGAACAAGTATAGTCAAATACTTGAAAAGTGGGGAAAAACCAAACAATCCTTTTGAAGCTGCCAAGCTAGTAAAGCGAGCCGCCAGATATACTCTGGTGGGCGAACAACTCTTCAAAAGGGGAATATCAGTCCCACTTCTCAAGTGTTTGCCTAGGGGGCAAGGGCAAGCAGTACTCGAAGAAATTCACGCCGGAGTATGTGGAAATCACACTGGGGGGCAAGCCTTGGCGTACAAAACCATCAGGCAAGGGTATTATTGGCCGACATTACGTCAGGATGCGATCAAGAAAGCAAAAACTTGCCATCAGTGTCAGATTTTTGCCCCGAATATTCATACACCGGCCCAAGAGCTCGTGTCGGTATACAGCCCATGGCCTTTTGCAAAATGGGGGATGGACATCATTGGTCCTTTCCCAGCTGGAGTAGGAAATGTTCGATTTGCCGTTGTGGCAGTCGATTATTACACTAAATGGGCAGAAGCAGAGGCCATGGTGAACATCACGCAGCAGAAGATGATCAACTTTATTTGGAAGAACATTGTCTGTCGTTTTGGAGTTCCACAGGCAATTGTGACAGACAATGGTCCACAGTTTGATGGACAAGAGTTGAGAGAATTCTGTGCGAAGTGGGGGATCAAAAAGCATTACTCCACACCTTATCATCCCCAGTCAAACGGACAAGTTGAAGCTGTGAACAAGATAATCAGGCATACATTAAAAGTAAGACTGGCGGAGAGCAAAAGTGGTTGGTCTATCGAACTCCCGGAAGTCTTGTGGGCATACAGAGTTTCTCCCAGGTCTAGCACCGGAGAAACACCCTTTGCTATGGCTTTCGGGACAGAGGCTGTAATACCAATTGAGTTAAAGGCCACTACATTTAGGACGACCAACTTTGATGAACAGGCGAACAACTCTGCTTTGGCTGCAGAAATGGATTTGCTCGAAGAAAAAAGATTAAATGCGGAGTTAAAAAATACCACATACAAGCAGCGAGCAGAACGTTACTATAATTCCCATGTAAAAGTTAGGGAATTCAGAGTTGGAGATTTGGTTCTAAGAAAGTTGCTCGCCCAACCTCCAGGTGTATTGGGACCAACTTGGGAGGGCCCGTATCGTATAACAGAAAAATACGTCAATGGCGTATACGATATCGAGGACATGGAAGGCAAGCCGGCCCAATACTCCTGGAACGCTGTACATCTAAAGAAGTACTATCAGTAAAGTTAGGCGAACAAATGTCTTGGGGGGCAAGGGATGCGTATGAGTTGAAGGAAGGCTAAAAACTTGCCTAATTTTTTAAAATTTTCCTAAGTATAGATTCAAAAGTTGCTCGGCACATTGTATAGTCTGGTGCTAGTGCTTTTGATTTTATAGATAGAGTTGCTCGGCAAAAAATATTATAAGCGAGCAAGTTTTAGTTTGTGTTTAAAGCTGTTCGTCAGATTGTATATGATAGTGATAGACAGTCTTGCAACACTTGTAATTATTTCGCAATGTAAATATAATAGTTGTTCGTCGAAAAGGAAAAGTCCAAAAGCTCGAGGTACAAGTCCATTCAAAGGTTGTTCGTTTTACAAATGAACAGAACCTAAGGACCAAAACCACTTAAAGGTTGTTCGTTTTTTAAAATGAACAGAACCTAAGGCTGAACCCTGATTCCACTAAAGGCAAAGTTCAATTCGAACAAAAGCCCAACACTATATGTTATAATTGTAAAGGCATTGACAGAAATGTAAAGGCAATTAACATATATAAGAAAATGAGCGAACATAAGAAAGACGTTCCATTAATCAAAGGCTTTAAGCCCAAAAAATAGTACAAGCTGGAAGCAGCCATTACAAGTACTACAAAAAAGAGGCGAACAACTATTACAAGGAAAAGAGCCAAGTCTAAGGCCTATTGCTGCACGGCTGGAGGAGGATCTTGAGTTTGCTCGGCAGGAGGGTCAACAATCAAATCTTTGGCCAAGTCCTCCGCAGCCTTCCGCTCAATCTCTTCGGCATTCTGCTCGCCTGCGGCAGCTGGCTCATCTCCCTGCTCGCCATCATCAACAATTGGTGGAGGATGAGTGATGGTGATACTGGGGTCAAGTTTATCAAGTTTAACCCCTAGCACAGCTAAGTCCGCCAACTGGATTTTAACGTTGTTCGGCGGAGGATAGTTCTCAAGGAACTCGTTCAAATCCTTGCTCATCTCCTCCACCATGTCCTTGTAATCATAGGCATCAGCCGTGCGGATGCTGTCCGCGTAGGCACAAATATATCCAAGGTTGGAGATGGGGCCGGTGCGAGCTTGAACCTCCTCTTCAAGTTGCTCGCGGGTGAAGAGGTTGGCTTCTGCCTCCCGGAGACGAGCATTCTCTGCCTCAAGCTCAACAATTCTTTGTTCAGCCGCAGTCAATTTCTTCTCCCCCTCACCGAGCAAAACCTCCTTGTCCCCAAGCAGGGCCTCTTTGTCCTTCAGCTCTTTGGACAAGACTTGAATCTCTTCAAGGCGCTTGTGCTCAGCATCAATGTAAACATTGATCTGGTTGTTGAGGCGAGCAATTTTAGCCTCGTATTGGCCGACCAGGCCATCCTTTTCTTCAGTAAGCTGTCGAGCAGTATTCACATAAAGGTGAGCAGACTCTTCTTGCTCGGCAACTTGGGCAATTGCCCTTTGGGCAGTAACGAGGCCGTTGGCGACGAGCATCATTGAGAGGTGGAGATTGTCCATTTGCCCCTGTTGGAGGATGGCTTTGTCCAAGGGACGCGTCCAGGCTCGGGCGACCAACTCCGTCGCCTTGCGAACATGCTCGCCAGGAATCTCCCTTATGTTAACGGGAGTTTTCGAGCAAGCGTACTGATGTACAACACTTGCTCGACCAGGATAATCGTCAGCACGATATCTGCGAATGAGAAAGGAAAGGATACTTAGAAGAATAATAAAATATGATGATGGAACTTGTTCGGCAGAAGCTAATGTGGACTTACTCCTTGAATTTTCGCTCATCCCAACCCAGATGGGTGAGATCCTCAGGGCCGCGACCAGAGGTAGAATCCTTGCTCGCCTTGCCTGTTCTTTCCACAGGCTCAGTAGAGCGACGAACAGCATCCCCCTCTGGACGAGGATGACTGTGACCCACTTTCTCCTTCCCCTTGCCAGGGACATCGTGGGACAAGGGAGTTCCGTCAGCTTTCTTTAAACGTTTCCCCCCATGAGGAGGGGAAACGGGAGGGGATCGGATTTGGACTGGGGGGGCAGCCTGTCTCGGAACTCTAGCCCCCTCAGGCTTGTTCGACATGGCGAGCACCGCTTGAGGAGGGTCACCTCTCCTTTTCTTCCCTTTTGGTGGCCCCATTTCAAGGACCCTTTGCTCAAGGAGAGCGTAACTTGGGGGAACGGCAACTGTTACTTGCTCGGCTAAAAAAAAAAAAAAAGAAATTAGGCGAGCAAGTTAAACAAGATAATGACGAACAAAGTTTGAACCGGGAGTTAGAAATTTTCATACCTGGGGGCACCTAAGCTTGAGCCTCCAGGTGGTGAGGGTAAGTCAAGAGACGAGCAGCTCTTTGACACCTTGCTCGGCAAAGATAGTCAATAGTCCTATCTGCCCTATTTCGGAGGCCAACCAAGCACGAAGTAAACAGAAACTCGGAGCTCAACTCCTCCTCTTTCGAATCCCACTTGGGTAGACGAGGGCCTGCGAACAAACAAGAAAAGTTAAATTAGAACTACTTAGCCCAAAGGCGAGCAAGAAACAAACTTACGTTTCAGTTTTCCATAGGCTGCTGGAGAATTTATTCGTCCAGGGCCGCCGTGTGGACCAGAAGATGCTCGCCAATCACCCCCAATCCAGAAGAAGTGTTGCTTCCAGTCACGAATCTTGTTCGGCACCTCTTCCACCATTTTCAACCCAGTTCTTGCCTTGAGATAGTGATAGCCTTCTTCTCCTAAGGGGCAGCTTGTAATCGTCATCAAGTAGTTGATCTCTTCCGCAGTGATCCGATCAACATACCCCTCCAAGGCGAACAAGCACATAGAGCCTAGAAGGTTCATCCACCCAATTGGAGTAATTTGGGTGATGGCCAAGTTGGTCGCCTCCAGGAATCGACCAACAACGGGTGGAAGAGGTAGCTTTAATCCAGCAATCAAGGTGTGAAGGTTGATCGCCGTACATCCTGGGGGTGGACGATCAACTCTTTCTTTTCTTTGAGGGGCCCACAGGTGAATATCATATGGGATTTTGTATTCCTCCCGGATAGAGTCCAGTTCATCTTCGCGAACAACACTTTTTATCTTGCTCGCCTGGTACCCAGTTTTCACCTTATCCATTATTTGTCTCTGGGGACGGGGAAAGCTGTTCGCATACCTTTCAGTATATGCTCGCCATTCAAATAGACGAGCAACCCCAGCTGGGATCTCGCTTTCCCGCATCTTTGGGGATGGAAAATTGATACCCTCCAAAAACTCGCGAATGAGTTCGTTAAGGTCTGGATCTTCAGATTCGGCAGAAGACGAAGAGCTTTCGTCCCGATTGTTGTTCGCCGCAATTGTTAGTTCTCTCCCAGATGGGCCCACACCGGTGTCCTCCACAGAGCGAACAACTGAATCCACGTGAAGATCCGACGCCGAAGAAATCTCGAAGGGAGGTTGATCGACGGGGACCGCAACTGGAAAAAGTGGGTCTAAGGTCTCCTCAGTCTTATTGCTCGAGTGCGAAGACATAGAAGAGGAAGAAAAATCCAAGCGGCGGTAGAAAGAGTTGCAGACGGCGGCGCTATCCCGGAGAAGACGGTGGTGCTCGAACCCACACGGCGGCGATGGCGTTTTCGAGAGAAAAAGTAAAGAAGAAGATAGGAGAAGAAGAGTAACTACCTGGGAGTTGAAATTTGAAGCCAAACGCTGAAGGACGGACGTCGGAAAGCTTGGAATCGCCGGAGGAAAGTAGAAATCGCCGGAGCACTGTAGCAAGAGGGGGAAAAGTGGGAAAAATTTCAGTTTTCCCACTATTTATACCCCAAGCAAAAACGGGGTCCCAGATATAATTTCTCGAAAACTCAGGGGCCGAATGGAGAGAAAACGGGGTTAACTCCGAGCTAACCCACAAGTTGAAGGACCTATAAACAATTATAGGGGCGCGTGGCCTCGGGGTTGTTCGTGCGTGAACGGCGCGCAATCATTGCGCTGGCGTCATCTTCGTGATCTCCCCAGATCATGGGAAGACGAAACGGTTATCCCGATGTTGCTCGTCACAAAGATGATGTTCGTCCAAGTCTTGACCAGAACAATATCCTAACTACATTTGCTCGCCACAAAGTTGCTCGTCTGATGCAACATCTAGTCAGGATAGGGGGCAATTGTTGATAGGCGAACATCATCCAACATGAAGCGAACAAGAGTTACGGGCTTAAACAAAGATAGTCAACATTGGGGTGCATCTACCAATCTGAGAGGTGTATAAAGTGACGAACAACTCCCCCGACGAACAACTAATGGGCGAACAGGTATTAAGACCCGAGACCAAGAATGAGCCAACTGTGAAGTCATCAATGACGAACAACTTGGTCAAACTATGATACAACAAACAGCCAAGGAAGTGTGTACAAGTGAACAAAGGACAAAGATCCCAAAGCCAAGCTGAACAAAGCCATAAGGCGAACAACTTCCAAAGTACAACCTCAAGAGGCGAACAACTTTCAGTTGGGGAATCAACAAGATCAATCAAGCCGACCTAGGCGAACAACAATGAGTCCGAGATAAGACCAAAGAAGACTTTGTAACTAAGATTCAGCTTAGATAAGATCAAAGGGACACATGTCAAGCATGCAGGCTAGGGAGACCAAGAGTCTTGGACACCTCATGCTTGCTAGTCTCTATAAATAGTTGTTCTCCAGCTGTGAAATACAAGTTCAAATATATAAACACTCCCAAAACACACACAAATACACCCAAACCTACACATACACGAAATAAGTCCAATTTCGACTACCGAATTTACAAATTCGATAAATTTATACCCCGATTTACCATTTACGGTGGTAATCAATCACACGTTATTGATTGGTGACGTAAAAACGGATTAAAACAGCCACAAATCCTTACGATTAGATTCGTTCACCAACAGTGTGGTCTCATACTATGAGACGGTCTCATACAAGTTTTTGTCTTAAAAGATAGAGAGAATTTAAAAGTTCTAACTGATTTTGTGGTAATTCATATTTTATTTAATGTTGAAGTTTAGAAATATTCCAATCAACACATAACATGGAATATTTTAATTTTAATTGAGAAACAATTTGAACGCATGGAAAACATAATTTTTAGAATAATAAAAAAATGTATATAATTTATAAAAAAAATATAAAATTTTCTAAAGACAAATTCAATTAGAAAAATGCATACTCAAAGTCATAATAATCCAACAATAAAACTAAATAAAGCCAAAAACATAGCTGAAAAATTAATTCACGTGAGAAACTAATACTTCATCTGTTCATGAAAATTATGTTCATTATATTTTTGTAAACAATTTTTTTTCACCATTCAATTTTTTTTTTAATTACTTCACATTTTATTGATTTTACAAACAAACATACAATCATTTAATTCATAAATTAGTCATGCAATACTCCAAAATACACTTACTTTATAAACATTTCTTAAAATCCGTCCCAAACAAACAAGCAAACTTTCATGAACTATAAAAGTACATGATTTATTTTCCTACAAAACATGCCGAATAAAGTATATATGTTGACATAGTAAGCTGCACGTATAATATTAAGAGGGAGCGACATAGAGGTACACTCTATAGAGTTTATTTACATATAAGTAATAATTTCATTTTCAGTTTTTCAGCAATACATTGTAGTTTGATGTAATTTCGTGAACAGTTCACTGACGATACACTGTTCACTGACATTTTATACTGTTCACTGACATTGACTTGACAACTGCAGCAATTTTATCGATTTTCTGTACTACACCTTTTTTTAGTGTACTATAGTGTAACTTTATATACCATTGATATGTTGAGTATACTCCATTATGAATCTATATACTGCACCTTTATTCTTTATACTATAGTTATATTTAATATACTATACAATTTTTCATTATACTATAGTTATGTCCAATATATTATAACAGTAATTATGTATACTATAGTTATATTTAGTGCACTATAACTGTTATTGTGTATACTATAGTTATATTCAGTGCACTATAATGGTTATTCTTTATACCATTTTGAAGCAAATCCAAAGCAAAATCAAAACAAAAAACTGAAGCAATCAACATATCATCACTTTCAACCCTCTTCATGAATACTCAACTACAAAACTCCATAAGGGATATCACAATATTCAAAATCATAGCCACAAAAGTACAAACTCCCACAAACAAATCCTAACTCTTTTTTTTTTTAAATGTCCCTGCAAAAATAATTCATTCCTCATATGATGGAGGAGTGGGCACCCTATCCATACTTGGTGTTGAAGTGGGGGCTGCTTCGATTCTTTGGCGTTCAGACATCATCTGTGCATAACATAAATCATTAAACATGCAAGAAAAGGAATCTAAAAAAGGCGGAACAAGACAACATGCATCACTTCTCATATATGACTAGTGAAAATATTACACCTACCTCGCCCTCTAGCAGATCAAGCATCTGAAGAACTCTTTGATGGTAAGCTCGTTCAGCTTCAACCTTAAGTATGTATGATAGAAATAAATTAGAGGCAGTTTTCAAGAGTAGTTTAGGAACTTTCTATTCCATAATTTTAAACAGTGAAGGCGTTATTACCATAGTAATTAGTCTTTGTAGTGTCAGTCTCTGTTGTTGAGCTTCAACAGCAGCCATAGCAGCAACAACTTCCTTTTCTAGTGTGGCCACATTTGACTTTAGATCTTGCAATTTGGTTTCAGCTGCTTCAAGTTTAAAAACCATGTCCTGATGGGCATTTCCTTCTCTCAATTTGGCTTGCCTTTTGGCAACTTCAACAGCCTATCTAGGTTCAATAAGCAGCATCACTATATTAACCTGACAGGTATTATATCCAGTTAATCACCACGAAAATGTCTCAACAAAGCTTATCAAAGAAACCCCCAAAATTAAAGCAAGATTGAATCTCTTTGTACTGCAAATTAGAATTCTAAAAATCAAACAAAATCTCCAAAACAGCATGGAAACCAGGGGTTTACAAAATCGTAGTAAAGGATATCAAGAGAAAAGGTGAGAATATACATAAAAAGAAGTATATGATACCTAAATCTGTAGAAAGAAGGTGCACAACCGACAAATATATGAAAAGAATTGACCTAAAAATTGAAATTGAGCGCAGAAAAATTCAATGAGAGTGAAATTACCCTTCCAGTTGGATCAATCTCTACGAACTCGAAATCCTCTGAAAATTACCCTAGCCTCTCCACCATCTCCGGCGACAGCTTTTCCGCTGGATTCTTCTCCTCCTCCCGCCGAAAATCAAACCCCAATGCTTCCGACACCTATTCGGAGCTCCACCCCCCTTTTCGGAGCGTATCCAACGGCAATCCACGGTGGTGGTGGTGAATCGCATCGGCTATTGCTCGACGACTCCCTTCGGCGGCGGGGAACGGTGGTGGTGAATCACGGCGGCTATTTCTCGACATCTCTCCTCAGCGGCGGCGATGGCGCCCTCCTCCGTCTCCATACTTGAAAGAGATAGCGAGCCAACATCTTCTCAGTGGGGCAGCAAATTGATTAGGCGTGAAATTGTCATGATTCGTCACTAGAAATACCCTTGTTTTGATTGATTTATATGAGTATTTAGAGTCATTTGAGTATCATTTTCATAAACTAATGAATTTGTCTCTTTGATGCTCATAGATGGATAGAAGGCGAAAAGAGGAGTTCGTAGGACTTTGAATCGACTCAAACGGATGCCCGGATAAGAAGATATCGAAGAAATACGAAAAGTATTAGTTCGAGGGAGTAAAAGTATCATTGGAGTGCACAAGCAAGGAGCACTCGTGCATATAGTGCACGAGCGGTCGTGTAAAGTGCTCGAGAAGGTGCAACTCGTGCACTAGTGCACGAGCACTCGTGCAGGGTGCACGAGCAGACGCGGGTCGTGCACTAGTGCACGAGCAAAGGAGGTCGAGCACTTTTTGGGTTCTGGACGAAGTGGAGCGCACAACGAGGGTGAGCTCGTGCACGAGCAGTGCACGAGCGTACGTGATTTTTGGTCCATTAACTCCCGATTCGACCCGTTGCCTATTTATACCTCTTCCGAACACGTTTTTAGAGATCACTCGACAACACGAACACCACGACATACACCACTTGATACCTTAGTACTTTTAGAGTTAGTTTTCGACAAGCAAGCGTTACTTTATGTTTAATCGAGGTTTTAGTACGAATTCTTAGTTTATTTTCGTTTCTTAGTTTCTTTTCATTAGTTCGATTACGTTAAACACTTTAAACTTCGTTTTTATTAATTAAATTTCAGTTCTTTGCAAGTATTTCTTTAAACCCTAGTTTATGTTTGATCTTTTATTCGTTCAAATCATTATGTTTATTATTGTCAAAGCCATGTCCGGCTAAAACCCTTGCATGCTTAGGTTAGGATGAACTCGTAGAAGTAGGATGTGGGTACGTAATTAGGGTAATTCGTGACGTTAGTTTTAATTCTCATAATTAATGAATTCTTAAAATTAATCTTAACTTTCCTTTGAACTTCGTTTGAAAAGTGTTAGAGAGAGGACGACCGTATCACTCAATAACAACGAGTAGACGTAACTAGGAGGTTTAGAAGAGGTTAATTAATCTACCGGTTTAGCTAAGGAGGATGGCCGTATCACCATTAGTTAAATTAGGGTCTCTTTAATTAAGCACAATCTATTAATTCGTTAGTGGATTAGTGAAGTCGATTGATAGGATAAAGTATTAGGGTTTGAAATCTTGAGCTTTCATCTTACAATCTTTTACTTAGGTTATTTCTTGTTTGTCACGGTTACTTTGATTATGTACCTGCTCCGTTAGTATACGTAGGGATTCCTATCCTAAGCATCACCATCACTTATTTGAAAACACACCTTAGTTTATTCGTTTCTTTCATTCTTTAGTTTAATTAGCGTATTGTAGTTTAGAATTAATTCTTCAAAAAATTCCAAAAATATACACTCATATTAACTACGACGCATAGATCTTCAGGGATCTATTCGCATACACACTTCATCCCTTGGGTTCGATAATACTTGGTCCCTATACTTGCCCATACTACAGTGAACCCGTACTCTTGCGGGGAATCTAGTAGAAAGCTGGTATATTCGCCAAAGTCAATGGGCCGTTGCCGGGGATGGCATTGTATGTCTTTTGAATAGGACTTGTAGATAACTTAGTAGTTAGTAGTGAGTGATTTACTTTTCTATTTTATTTCGTAGTATTTTCGGCAGTTGCATTTTTATTCTTTTGTTAATGTTTCAGGTTTATGAAAACACACTCACAAGGTGCTACGAGCGAAGAGAGATTACAGTTGGATCCTGAGATAATAGCAAGAAGAAATCGAGCCTTTTTAAGAAGGATTAACGCTGCCGGAGGAGAAAACGAGAACGTGAACATGGACATTAGTAATGAGTTGGATGATGCTGCAAACGAGTTTAATTAGGTAGTGGACTGGGTTGAGGGCACTGGAGTGAGTGGTAGCCAGAATCAAGTTCCATTAGGGGACAACCAGAGCCTAAACTCGGGTATACAAAACATAAACAATCCAGCTCATAACATTGTCCAACACCCTCAAAACAACCCAGCTTACCCACATAACAACTTTCCACGAAACAACTTACCTTATTCATACCCATACCCTCCTTATCTGTATCCACCATACCCGTACCCTCCACCTCCTGTTTACAACCAACCACCAGCTTATCAACCACCACCACCCCAACAAGTACCCGTACCACATGCTAATCCTCAACACGTTCCTCAGAACGCAGATCAGAACATGGCTATTAGAGGAAGGTTCGCGGCACAACCGCAGAGGTACTATGATGGAGTGGCATTGCCCCCTGTTGAGGCAAACAACTTCTCAATTTCCCCAGGAATTCTAAAACTGCTTACCGAGAATCAATTCAAGGGGGAGGTTGGGAAAGATAATCCTCATACTCATTTGAGGAGCTTTCTGATGATCGCATCCACATTTAATTATAAGGGCATGTCTGAAGATGCCAAGAGGCTCAGACTGTTCCCATTCTCTTTGACGGGAATAGCCAAGGAGTGGTACGATAACACGCTCCCAAGGGGAGGTGTAACCACATGGACCGAGCTCGAGCGTCTGTTCCTCGAGCGATTCTACCCTCCATCGAGAACAATTAAAGCAAGGATAGAGATCTCTTCCTTCCACTAGAAGCAAGTAGAAGACTTACGTCAGGCGTGGGAGAGATACTCGAACATGTTGATTGAGTGCCCGCAGTACGGGTACAATGAGGGAGATATCATGGCATTTTTCTACAGTTTGGAAGGCCTTCTTATGGCCAGCCATTTGTACCTCCAGGTCCACAGCCGCCTCAAAATCAATGGAGGAACACACAAGGGTATCAAGGAGGCCAGCAGCCTCCTCAAAACACATGGAGGAAGAGCGAGAATTTTTCATATGCTAATCTGAATACCGGAATTACAGTTCCTCCAGGTGTTGATCCAGGTTCTAAACTTCCGGGTGGAGAAGGCGGTGCCTCAACTAAGGAGATATTGAGAGCTATCCTTCAGAAGGTGGAGGAAGGTAGCAAGAGATTGTCCTCTTTGGAGTATGATGTTAAAGAGTTGCATAAGAAAGGTGATCAGCGTGATCAAGAACTCCAGAAGAGAGATGTAGAGCTGAATCGAATTCAGCAAGAGAACAATAGGCGGTTCACATCGATAGAGTTTCAGATGAGCCAGATCATAAAATCATTGGGTAGAGAGCCGGGTAAGTATCCTTCTATGCCGGAGGGAAACTCGAAAGAGCATTGCAAGGCGATCCAGCTTAGAAGTGGGACCAACTATGATGGTCCTCAGATGCCTGCTGATTCTGAGACGCCCAAATGAGAGATTGAGATTGAGGAAATGAGAGTTGAGAAAGGGGTTGAGGGTAAAGGCAATTAGAAGAGTAAAGATATGGATGAGAGCAAAGAGCTTGAAGAGGAAGACATTGAGAAGAGTGAGAGAGTTCCAAAGTGGAAGAAGGCAAAGGAAGCAAGGGAGAAAGTGAAAGAGACTGAGCGTGATGAATGGGGGGTACCCAAATCGGTGATACCCGTCCCGTATCCACATCGCTTCATGAAAAAGAAGCTTGATGAGAAATTCGCTAAATTCCTTGATGTTTTTAAGAAATTGCATATTAACATTCCTTTTTATGATGCTTTGGAACAGATGCCGAATTATGCCAAGTTTCTAAAGGACTTGATAACGAAGAGGAGGTGAGTAGATGAACCCAAGTTGGTGCAGCTGAACCATGAGGTGAGTGCATTAGTGCACAAAGCGCTTCCACCGAAGTTGAAGGATCCCGGGAGTTTCACAATCCTATGTGATATCGGGAATGGAGTTAAGAAAGGAGTGTTGTGCGACCTTGGGGCGAGCATCAATCTTATGCCCTTGTCGTTATTCAAGAAGTTGGAGGGTGGAGAACTTCAACAGATAATGATGACGCTTCAACTTGCCTACCGGTCTATTACTCGACCTCAAGGTGTAGTTGAAGACGTCCTCGTGAAGGTTGTGGATCACATATTTCCAGCCGATTTTGTAGTGCTTGACATGGAGGAAGATGAGCACGTTCCATTGATCTTGGGAAGACCGTTCTTAGCAACTGCCGGGATGGTGCTAGATGTGGCAAATGGGAAGATCACGTTGAAAGTTGACGATCAAGAGATAAAGATTTCCCTATATGAGGCCATGAAGTACCCGAAAGAGGATGAAAGTTGTTATTACATGAATGCAATTGATCCTTGTGTTGAAGACACACCTCCTATCCCTAATCTTTCTCATATTCATGATTTCGTTAGTCCTTCACTTGGTAATTTAACCCATGAACATTATGATCTTGATGATTTTGATAGGGATACAGGGAAGAAGTTGAAGGATGAAGAAGTGAAAAGTGAGGATGTGGTCCAGTTGGAGGGGAAAGGAGGAGTTAAGAAGAAAAAGTCCAAGCGCAAGAAATTGCTTAGTAAGACTCCTCCAGATAAAGGTGAGAAGAAGTTGAGACCCCTCCCACTTGGGGATGAGAAGGAAGCAAAGGAGCTCGTGATGGAGGGGCATCAAGGAAAGGAATTCAACCACCACTCTTATGAGAGTAAGGGAGGTAATTTTGAGTATCATGTCCCATAAGCTCTTTCGAGCTCGGTCCGGCATTAGGACCTTAAAACTAGCGCTTGATGGGAGATAACCCATTTTTACTTGCTTTTATGTGTTTTGTTTATTTTGTCATTTTGTGAATCGTAAGTGTTAACCTCGTTCGTAGAGAAATTTTTTTTGGTGTAGGCTTGTTTCGTGTGGCTTAATTTGAGCAAGTGAGTTTAAGGAAAACAATTCATGAAGTTGGAGATATTTCGAGTAGAAAAGCATTCGATTGATGGAGTTTGAGGTAAACCAAACCCCAAACGTAGACCTCTTTGCGAAGTCGAAGTTTGGGGGGTGATGTTTCTTTTCGTTCGTTACTTTGCGTTGATAGTAATTTAAGTTCATAAGAATTTAGTGTACTTACTCGTACGTACTCATTCTTTTCAAACTTTATTATTGCGTAGCAAGAACAAAGTTTGGGGGGTGTGTATTCGTACTTCGAGTTCGTACACGAAATTCTAATGAAAAATTGGTCAAATTTTTCGAAAATATCGATGCATAGGGGTTATTGGATCAATTTAAGTGTGAGTGCATAAGTTCGATTTGAACGGGATTGGTGAATTGCACGTTTGGAAGAGACCCTAACTCCTCGGTCGAATGAGCGATCGAGCTTAAATCGAGGAGTTTTCCAGGTTAGTACTCGTTTTGGTCGTAAATTCTTGCATTTCGGTTAAAAAAGGTTGAAATTTGAGTTTGGGGTGTGTAAGTGCTCGAGCAGCACAACTCGTGCACCTAGTGCATGAGTGCTCGTGCACTGCGCACGAGTAGACACAGGTCGTGCACCCCTGCACAATTGCTCGTGCAGTGCGCTCGAGCAGGTGTGTGGTCGTGCACTAGTGCACGAGCTCGTGTGCTCGTGCACTTTTTCGGTTCTGTTAATTTGGGGCGCTCGAGCTCTACTTACTCGTGCACTAGTGCACGAGTAGTGCACGAGAGGTCGCACTTCGGGAATTTTAAGCCCTAGGCCGATTTTTTCCACTCTATAAATACTTGTCTTCACAATTTCACACACAAAGGGTGCGAAAAGCTGCTGACTTTCGAAATTTCCCTTCGTTTCACTTTTAAATCTTCAACTTTCGTTCAAATTCATCTGATTCTTCAATCAAAAGGTAAGTATTCTTCCATTATCTCCATTCTATTCCTAGTTTTGCTTTGATTTAGCATGAATGGAGTATGTTAGAGTTAGGGTTGATGTGTTTTGATAGGAATTGGGAATTCTCATGATACTTGTTGGTTTTTGCTTCTATGATGATAATTGTTGTCTCAATGCTATGGGTTTACGAATTTAAGCTTTAATTTCGAAATTGCATGAGTGAATTTGGTGAATTTCTAGAGAGAGAAGTAGGAATTGACAGGGGTATTATGAATTGGGAATTTTGGAGATTTTTGGATTGAAATTGTTGAGGGTGAATGATGAATTGAGTCTTGAGCATGTAAATTGCATGTTTGTGTAATGTTACTTCATGATAGACTTATGTTTTGGAATTCTTATGAATTGTCAATGAGCATATGAAAAGTGAATTGAATTGTTATCCCTTGAGCACCATTGATGAAAATTTTGAGCTTGAAAGGGTGTGTGAATTGAGTGAGATTGTCTTTGTTATTCATGAGTTTGGTTGGTGAATTGTTGTGATGCTTAGGAAATGGCTCCTCCAAAAAAGTATGAGGATAGGTTCGTTGAGGGGGATGAGCTGTTAGCTGTGACAGTAGATTTGACTAAGAGGGGACTGATGCCCTCTCGTTGGGAGAATCTGACATACGGTGACAGGTGGTTTGCTCACGCCTACCGGAGGAATTTAGTTGCGGGTAAAGTGGAGAAGACGAGGAGACCGTGTGTGGAGTTCATGAGGCAGCTAGGGATCGAGGATGAGATTAAGAAAATTTTCGAGAGGAACAACATGCTGCAGTTTTACGAAATCTTGGTCTCTATGACGACGCACCAAGACTTGGTGGAGCAGTTTTTAGCCTCAGTCAAGATGCAAGGGGATGGTACGTTCAAGTTTATGATCCGGAATGAGTGGTATGCCTACGAGATAGGCATGGTGAACACAGCCCTGCACTTGCCCCAACCAAACGAACGGAACACCCGATCGGGAAGGTACAAGGCTGACGAATTCTGGAAGCTAATTACCGGTAGGTTGGCCGGAAAGTACTCTGCAAGGACGTCTCGAGCCTCTTCAATCAGGAACCCTGTGATCTGATACCTTGAAAGGATCTTAGGGAACACCATCTATGCGAGGTCTGAAACGGGCACGGTGACTTCGAAACAGCTATATTGAATGTGGTGCCTACTTCACCGAAGGCAGCACGACTTTGGGAAGGACTTTCTCGAGATGCAGGTTGAGGCGCCATACAAGTGTGGGAAGAAGACTTCTAGGATACGAGGAGGAGGCCTCATTTGTGCATTCTTGGGGAGCTTGGATATCGGACCGGTGGGAGCTCCTTGTGTGGGAAGGGACATCGACTTCGAGTACATGTACAACACTTGGATGTGCGAGCATTGGAGTGGGAAATACTGCATGAGACATAGTGACGATGAGTTATTCCCGATGCCCAATGAGAAGTTGGTGACTTTGAAAGGAATGAAGAAGGAGAATGTCCAGATGGATGGATCGAACCACAAAAGGGTGATGGAAAAATTCAGGGCCGGATTGGAGAGCTGTGGATTATGGGACCAAAGGCCGAAGAAGAGGCATCGAGGTGCAGCTGGATCGAGTGGAGCCGGAACGAGTGGAACTCGAGACTTAGATGAAGAAGAGGAAGATGAGTACGAAGAAGGGGGAAACACACCTGAGGAAGAAGAGGTAGATGTTGGTGGAGGAGGTCAAGGACCTCAAGAGATGGAGGTTGGGTCACCTGACGTGTCCACTCCCGAGCCGTGGTACCTGATTAGGCGTGAAATTATCATGATTCGTCACTCGAAATGCCCTAGTTTTGGTTGATTTTATTGAGTATTTAGAGTCATTTGTGTATCATTTTCATAAACTAATGAATTTGTCTCTTTGATGCTCATAGATGAATAGAGGGTGAAAATAGGAGTTTGTAGGACTTTGAATCGACTCAAACGGATGCCCGAATGAGAAGATATCGAAGAAATACGAAAAGTGCTAGTTCGAGGGAGCAAAAGTATCATTGGAGTGCACAAGCTAGAGGAGCTCGAGCACTAGCGCTCGAGTGGTCGTGCATAGCGCACGAGAGGAAGCAAGTCGTGCACCCCTGCACGAGTGCTCATGCAGTGCGCTCGAGCAAGGCATGCGGTCGTGCACTAGTGCACGAGCTCGTGTGCTCGTGCACTTTCTCGGTTATGTTCATTTGAGGCGCTCGAGCTCTACTTGCTCGTGCACTAGTGCACGAGCAGTGCATGAGCGTGCGCGGAATTTTGGCCCATGAGATCCCGACTCGACCCGTTGCTTATATATACCCTCCCGAACACATTTTGGAGCGGAACCCACGAATTATCACTTACAAAATTACTTTTAGAG
Organism: Ballota nigra; assembly: GCA_947034835.1. Classification (NCBI taxonomy): domain Eukaryota; kingdom Viridiplantae; phylum Streptophyta; class Magnoliopsida; order Lamiales; family Lamiaceae; genus Ballota; species Ballota nigra. Next base: position 40,614,368 of record OX344723.1, on the reverse strand, counting down.
TTTGTTTTTGGAGAGGAAGGAGAGGAGCAAGCTTTAATTTTACGTTTCGAGGTTTTCTTTACGAATTCACATCACAGTTTTACTTTTTAGTTTTGTCTCTTCAGATCTTTGTTATTAAACACTTTAAACTTCGTTTTATTAATCCAATTTCAGTTCTTAGAATTATTTTATTTCAAAACCCTGGTTCATGCTTATTAGTTTTTCACTTCAATTCATCATGTTTATGTTCGTTACTTCGTCAATTGCTTTTGTTATCGTTATAACCATGTCCGGCTAAAACCCTTGCATGCTTGGGGTAGGATGAACTCGTAGAAGTAGGTTGTGGGTACGTAATTAGGGTAATTCGTGACGTTAGGTTTTAATTCTCTTAATTAATGAACGCTTAAAATCAATCTTAACTTTACCTTTGAATTTCGTACGAAAATTATTAGAGAGAGGACGACCTTATCACTCTTTAACAACTAGTAGGCTTAACAAGAGGGTTTAGAAGGGGTTGATTAATTTGCCGGTTTTGCTATGGAGGACGACCGCATCACCATTAGTTAAATGGGGGCCTCTTTAATTAAGCATAATCTATTAACTTGTTAGTGGATTAGTGAAGTCGAGTGTTAGGGTAAAGTATTAGGGTTTAGAATCTTGAGCTTTCATCTTGCATTCTTTTACTTAGGTTATTTCTTGCGCGTCACGGTTATTTTGATTATGTACCTGCTCCGTTAGTATACGTAGGGATTCCTATCCTAAGCATCACCATCACATACTTGAAAAACACATCTTAGATACTTAGTTTAATTTTCCGTTTGCATTCGTAGAGTAATTCAGTTTAGATTATTTTCTCTTTTCAAAAAATCCAAAAACATTTCACTCATATTAACTACGACGCGTAGATCTTCAGGGATCTATTTGCATACACTTCATCCCTTGGGTTCGATAATACTTGGTCCCTATACTTTCCCATACTACAGTGAACCCGTACTCTTGCGGGGAAGCTACTAGTAAAAGCTAGTATTTTCGGTTCAAGTCAATGGCGTCGTTGCCGGGGATGGCGTTGTATGTCTTTTGAATAGGACTTGTAGATAGCTTAGTAGTTAGTAGTGAGTGCTTTATTTTCTGTTTATTTTTATTTTTATTCATTCGGCAGTTGCGTTTTGATCCTTCTGCTAGTGTGTCAGGTATATGAAAACACGCTCACAAGGTAATACGAGCGAAGAGAGAATGCCGTTGGACCCTGAGACGATAGCTAGAAGGAACCGAGCTTTCTTGAGGAGAATGAACACTGCCGGAGGAGGAAAAGAACCAATGGACCTCAGTAATGAGTTGGATGATGCAGCTAATGAGTTTAATCAGACAGTAGACCGGGTTGACGGCATTGGAGGAAGTGGTAGTCAGAACCAAGATCCGTCAGGGGAAAGCCAGAGCCTAAACCCGGGTACACAAAACGTAAACAGTCCAACTCATAACATTGTTCAAAATCCTCAAAACAACCCTACTTTCCCATATCCTAACTTACCACAAAACAACTTACCTTATCCACCTTACCCATACCCACCATACCCTTATCACCCATACCAGTACCCTCCACCTCCTGTTTACAACCAACCACCTGTTTATCAACCACCACCACCCCAACAAGTACCCGTACCAGCTGCTAATCCTCAACACGTTCCTCAGAACGGAGATCAAAATATGGCTATTCGAGGGAGGTTTGCGGCGCAGCCACAACGGTACTATGATGGAGTGGCATTGCCTCCTGTTGAGGCAAATACCTTCTCGATTTCCCCAGGAATTCTAAAGCTGCTTACCGAGAACCAGTTCAAGGGGGTGATCGGGAAGGAGAATCCTCATACTCATCTGATGAGTTTTCTAATGATAGCCTCCACTTTCAATTACAATGGCATGTCTGAAGATGCCAAGAGGCTTAGGTTGTTCCTATTCTCATTGACGGGAATAGCTAAAGAGTGGTACGATAATAGCTTCCACGGGGAGGTATTACCACTTGGGCCGAGCTCGAGCGTCTGTTCCTCAGGCGATTCTACCCTCCATCCAGAACGATCAAAACAAGGATTGAGATATCTTCCTTCCGCCAGAAGCAAGGAGAGGACCTACATCAAGCGTGGGAGAGATACTCAAACATGTTGACAGAGTGCCCGCAGCACGGGTACAATGAGGGAGATGTCATGGCATTTTTCTATAGTGGTGCCAACAAGGCTGGGCAAGACCATCTAGACGCCTGCGCTAGTGGATCATTCCTAAATCAAGGAATAGTGAGGTGTAGAGAGATCGTGGATAATATTGTCACGAATGTCGGGGCTTGGAATGTGGACGCAGATTTCCAGAGAGTTCATCAGGTTGAGGAAGGTGAAGGAACGAGGAGGCTGTTGATGGCCATGATGGAAAAGATTAACAACCTTGAGTTGGGGAAGAATATGGTTGGAGGGAATGCAACAGAGAATGAGCAAGAGGACAAGCCCACAATTCAGCAAGAAGTAGTAAATTATATGGGAGGTCCTTATTACCATCAGAATGGGTATCCACAAGGTGGAAATTTTCAAGGAAGGCCTTCTTATGGCCAAGCATTTGTACCTCCAGGTCCACAGCCACCTCAAAATCAATGGAGGAACACACAATAGTACCAAGGAGGCCAGCAGCTTCCTCAGAACCAATGGAGGAAGAACGAGAATTTTTCATATGCTAACCCGAAGGCGGGTATTACAGTTCCTCCAGGTGTTGATCCGGGTTCTAAACCTCCGGGTGGAGAAGGCGGTGCCTCAACTGAGGAGATGTTGAGAGCTATCCTTCAGAAGGTGGAAGAAGGAAGCAAGAGATTATCATCTTTGGAGTACGATGTGAAAGATCTGCATAAGAAAGTTGATCAGCGTGATCAAGACCTCCAGAAGAGAGATGTAGAGCTGAATCGAATTCAGCAAGAGAACAACCGAAGGTTCACTTCTATAGAGTTCCAGATGAGCCAGATTGCAAAGTCATTGAATAGAGAGCCTGGTAAATACCCTTCAATGCTTGAGGGTAATCCTAAAGAGCATTGTAAGGCTATCAGCTTAGAAGTGAGACCAATTATGAAGGTCCTCAGATGCCTGCTGATTCTGAGACGCCCCAAGATAGAGATGAAATTGAAGAGATGAGAGTTGAGAAAGGGGTTGAGGGTGAAAGTATTCAGAAGTGTAAAGATGTGGAGGAGTCCCATGCGAGCAAAGAGCTTGAAGAGGAAGTCATTGAGAAAGGTGAGAGAGTTCCTAAGTGGAAGAAGACAAATGAAGTAAGGGAGAAAGAGACCGAGAGAGATGAATGAGGGGTACCCAAATCTGTGATACCCATCCCATATCCACAACGCTTCATGAAAAAGAAGTTTGATGAGAAATTCGCTAAATTCCTTGATGTGTTTAAACAATTGCATATTAATATCCCTTTTTATGATGCTTTGGAACAGATGCCCAACTTTGCAAAGTTTCTGAAGGATTTGATCGCGAAAAGACGGCGAGTGGATGAGCCGAAGTTGGTGCAGTTGAACCATGAGGTGAGTGCATTAGTGCACAAGGCGCTTCCTCCAAAGCTGAAGGATCCCGGGAGCTTTACCATCTTATGTGACATTGGGAACGGGATCAAGAAGGGAGCGTTGTGCGACCTCGGAGCGAGCATTAATCTGATGCCATTGTCGCTTTTCAAGAAGTTAGAGGTGGGTGAACTTCAACCCACGATGATGACGCTTCAACTTGCCGATCGGTCTATCACTCGACCTCAAGGTGTAGTTGAAGACGTTCTCGTGAGAGTTGGAGATCACATTTTTCCAGCCGATTTCGTGGTCCTAGAGATGGAGGAAGACGAGCACGTGCCCCTGATCTTGGGAAGACCGATCTTAGCGACAGCGGGGATGGTGCTAGACGTGGCAAATGGGAAGATTACGTTGAAAGTTGATGATCAAGAAGTGAAGATTTCCCTATATGAGGCCATGAAACACCCGAAGGAGGATGAGAGTTTGTATTGCATGGATGCCATTGATCCTAGTGTTGAAGACACACCTCCTATCCCTAATCCCTCTTTTATTTATGAGTTTGATAATCCTTCACCTGTTGATTTAACCAAAGAGCATTATGATCTGACTTATTTTGATAGGGATAAAGAGAAGAAATTGAAGGATGAAGAAGTGAAAAAGGTGGACGTGGTCCAGTTGGAGGGAAAAGGAGAAGTTAAGAAGAAAAAGTCCAAATTTAAAAACTTGTTTGGTAAAACTCCTCCAGATAAAGGTGAGAAGGAGTTGAGACCCATACCACTTGGGGATGAGAAGGAAGCAAAAGAGCTCATGATGGAGGGGCATCAAGGAAAGGAATTCAACCACCACTCTTATGAGAGTAAGGGAGGTAAATTTGAGTATGATGTCCCATAAGCTCCTTTGAGCTCGGTCCGACATGAGGACCTTAAAAATAGCGCTGAATGGGAGGCAACCCATTTTTATTTGCTTTTGAGTGTTTTTAGTTATTTGAGTTTTATGTTATTAGGGTGTTGTTGAATCGTAAGTTTTAACTTTGTACTTGAGAGTTTATTTTGTAGGCTTGTCTCGAGAAAGTAGAGGAATCATGGAGCTATCCAAAAGGGAGGAATTCAAGCAAGGGAGTGTGCAACGTTGTTGAGAGAAACTGAATTGTTTGGTTGAGGTAACCCACAACCCCAAACTTAGACCTCATCGCAAGGTCGAAGTTTGGGGGGGTGGAGTTTTTTTTTATGTTTCTTGTTACATTGCACCGGAGCACCCCTTATCTTTGAGTGTGTTTGGTTATTTGGTGCCTTGAGATGCTCCTTGGGGTGATTTTGATCTGATTCGCTATTGCATACTTCATGCCTATCAATCATCTTATGCTTGTTGATTGCTATCTTTGAGTATGATTTGATGAGAAGGGTGAATTGTGAGGTTGAGTTAGGGACTCTTTTGTGTGAGTGTTTGAGTTAGAGTGGATTTGAGAGAGAACTAGTATGCTTGCAAGTTTTTCTTTGGAGTGCTTGTGTGATGAGAGTGAGAATGCACTAGGACTAGCATGGATGTGAAAGCCGTGAGACTTGAGCCTTATGAGATTTTGATGCATTACTTGATCTCTTCGTTTGTGAGTGGATCGTCACCTTAGAGGATGCTAGAACTTGTGTGTGCTCTTGCTTTTTTATTATGTCTAGTTTGATATGCCGAATGTGATCTTAGGCAATCTTTGATTTGAATGAGTCACTTAACCTAAATTTTTCTTACCATTGACATTTGTCCCTTGTTAGCCCGTTTGAGCCTTAGCCTATTTTATTTGCTAGAACATATGAACATTATTCCAAGTTCCTAAGCCTTTTTGTCCCAACTTGAGTGGAGAATAGGAAAAGTGTGAATGTGAAGGGATTGATTTGAGTTGAGAAAAGGAATTATGATGGTTGAGTGGTGATAAAATAAAGGTGTGATGAAGTTTTGAGTTGTGAGAAAAAACAAAAAAATTGAGAATGAGCAAAAGAAAAATGAGCTCATGTGTTTGTGAAAAAAAAAAATGAAGTGATTGAGAAAAGTGAAAAGAGTGAGAAAGGAAAAAAATTGAAGTGTTGAGAGTGTTGGAATTGAAAGTGTGTTAATTGAATATGTTGAAGAAGTCTGTTCCTAATCTCGAAGTACCGAAGTTTGATTTTCCATTCTCCATTCACTTGAGTTACTTACCCATATTGTTATCCTATCTGTCCAAAGAGCCTACATTACAACCTTGAGAAAAGTCCTTTTTGATTCGGCATTGATTTCTAGAGTATGGTCGGAGTTAAGAGTGCTTACAAGCCTATGACTGCCAATATATGTGATTGATTGTATGAGTGAGTCCCTTTATTATGGATATACACTTGTGAGGGAATGAAACACATCGTAGAGCGCACATCCATGTTTGATTTTGGTGATTCTTGCTGTTGTTGCATGAGTATGATGAGGGAAGGTGAGTGAGTATACTTGAGATTGATCGTTGAAGCTCGAATTCATTTGCTTGCATGATTTGATTCGTTGACTCATTCCTAACAATTTCACTTGACTTATTATTTCGTTGCTTGAGGACAAGCAACATGGTAAGTTTGGGGGGGTTGATTAGGCGTGAAATTGTCATGATTCGTCACTCGAAATGCCCTAGTTTTGGTTGATTTTGTTGAGTATTTAGAGTCATTTGCGTATCATTTTCATAAACTAATGAATTTGTCTCTTTGATGCTCATAGTTGAAAAGAGGGCGAAAAGAGGAGTTTGTAGGACTTTGAATCGACTCAAACGGATGCCCGGATGAGAAGATATCGAAGAAATACGAAAAGTGCTAGTTCGAGGGAGCAAAAGTATCATTGGAGTGCACAAGCTAGAGGAGCTCGAGCACTAGCGCTCGAGTGGTCGTGCATAGCGCACGAGAGGAAGCAAGTCGTGCACCCCTGCACGAGTGCTCGTGCAATGCGCTCGAGCAAGGCATGCGGTCGTGCACTAGTGCACGAGCTCGTGTGCTCGTGCACTTTCTCGGTTCTGTTCATTTGAGGCGCTCGAGCTCTACTTGCTCGTGTACTAGTGCACGAGCATGCGCGGAATTTTGGCCCATGAGATCCCGACTCGACCCGTTGCTTATATATACCCTCCCGAACACATTTTGGAGCGGAATCCACGAATCATCACTTACAAAATTACTTTTAGAGTTTGTTTTTGGAGAGGAAGGAGAGGAGCAAGCTTTAATTTTACGTTTCGAGGTTTTCTTTACGAATTCACATCACGGTTTTACTTTTTAGTTTCGTCTCTTCAGATCTTTGTTATTAAACACTTTAGACTTCGTTTTATTAATCCAATTTCAGTTCTTAGAATTATTTTGTTTCAAAACCCTAGTTCATGCTTTTTAGTTTTTCACTTCAATTCATCATGTTTATGTTCGTTACTTCGTCAATTGCTTTTGTTATCGTTATAACCATGTCCGGTTAAAACCCTTGCATGCTTGGGGTAGGATGAACTACAGTGAACCCGCACTCTTGCGGGGAAGCTACTAGTAAAAGCTAGTATTTTCGGTTCAAGTCAGTACCCAACTCAAATGCAGTGGGATGGCATAAGGACGGATATCCAGGACTTGCGAAATGAGCTGATGGGTATTCGTACAACACAAAACCAGTGGTACACGGACGCCACAAACATGCGAGGGGAGTTCCAAGAGGTCCGATCGAAAGTTTCAGATTTGAGGAGATGGATGGAGGTACTCTTTGTCTCCCATCTAGGACCGGATCACCCGAGCTACCATCCGCCACCGCCTCCGGATGCTTGAGGATTATGGGATACCCCCAGTTTATGTCCCTTTTTCTTATCTTTTGTTTTTCTTTCTTTTCTTATTTTTGCTTTTGAGTATGAACTTTCTTGTTGAGTGGTGTGATTTCATTATGGGATTGTATTGGAATATTTCAAACTATTGGGGTGTTATTCGATTTGAATTGCTTGATCGATGATTGATTGAATTCACGCTTATTTACTCGTATCACTTACGTGTTGTTGATTTTTTAGTATGATTTGATGAGTAGGGTGAATTGTAAAGTTGAGTTAGGAGTTTTGTTGTGTGAGTGTTTGAGTTATAGTGGATTTGAGAGAGAACTAGTATGCTTGCGGGTTTTTCTTTTGAGTACTTGTGTGATGAGAGTGAGAATTCACTAGGATTAGCATGGATGTGAAAGCCGTGAGATTTGAGCCTTATGAGATTTTGATGCATAAATTGATCTCTTCGTTTGTGAGTGGATCGTCACCTTAGAGGATGCTAGAACTTGTGTGTGCTCTTGCTTCTTGAGTGTGTCTAGTATGATATGCCGAATGTGATCTTAGGCCATCTTTGTTTTGAATGAGTCACTTAGCCAAAATTTTCCTTACCATTGATATTTGTCCCTTGTTAGCCCCTTTGAGCTTTAGGCCTATTTCATTTGCTAGCACATTTAAACACTATTCCAAGTTCCTAAGCCTTTTTGTCTCAATTTGAGTGGAGAATAGGAAAAATGTGAATGTGAAGGGATTGAATTGAGTTGAAAAAGGAAAATGTGATTGCTTGAGTGATTATGAGAAGAAGGTGTGATGAAGTTTTGAGTTGTGGGAAAAAGAAAAAAATTGAGAATGAGCAAAAGAAAAAATGAGCTCACGTGTTTGTGAAAAAAAAATGATGAAGTGATTGAGAAAAGTGAAAAGAGTGAGAAAGAAAAGAAAAAATGAAGTGTTGAGAATTGGAATTGAAAGTGTGTTGATTGAAATTGTTTGGAGTATTCTGTTCCTAATCTCGAAGTACCGAAGTTTGATTTTCTATTCTCCATTCACTTAGTCACTTACCCAAATTGTCCACCTGTCCAAAGAGCCTACATTACAACCTTTATAAAGTCTTTTTTGATTCGGCATTGATTTCTAGAGTATGATCGGAGTTGAGAGTGCTTACAAGCCTATGGCTGCCAATATGTGTGATTGATTGTTTGAGTGAGTCCCTTTATCATTGATATACACTTGTGAGGGAGTGAAACACATCGTTGAGTGCACATCCATGTTTGATCTTGGTATTTCTTGTTGTTGTTGCATGAGTGTGATGAAGGGAGGTGAGTGAGTATACTTGTGATTGATCTTTGAAGCTCGAGTTCATTTGCTTGCATGATTTGATTCGTTGACTCATTCCTAACAATTTCACTTGACTTATTATTTCGTTGCTTGAGGACAAGCAACATGGTAAGTTTGGGGGGGTTGATTAGGCGTGAAATTGTCATGATTCGTCACTAGAAATGCTCTTGTTTTGATTGATTTATATGAGTATTTAGAGTTATTTGAGTATCATTTTCATAAACTAATGAATTTGTCTCTTTGATGCTCATAGATGGATAGAGGCAGAAAAAAGGAGTTCGTAGGACTTTGAATCGACTCAAACGGACGTCCGGATGAGAAGATATCGAAGAAATACGAAAAATATTAGTTCGAGGGAGCAAAAGTATCATTGGAGTGCACAAGCAAGGAGCACTCGTGCACATAGTGCACGAGCGGTCGTGTAAAGTGCTCGAGAAGGTGCAACTCGTGCAGGGTGCACGAACAGACGCGGGTCGTGCACTAGTGCACGAGCAAAGGAGGTCGAGCACTTTTTGGGTTCTGGACGAAGTGGAGCGCACGACGGGGGTAAGCTCGTGCACTAGTACACGAGCAGTGTGTTGGGAAAATAGGGGTGCCCGGAATCTATTCGGGATGAAATTTAAATACGAATTTAAATTCAATTATTATTAGCATGAATTAATCCTAATTAATTCAAATAATAATTCCAACAACTAATTTATCATCATGCATGTTGAATTAATTCACATAAAATCTAGGTGGAATAAACAAGAATTTATGTGACTTACGTACCTCTTGTAGAATTGACCTTTGAATAAACGGGACAATCACGATCTCGCTTTATCAACCCAAAAACCTTCTCAAGTATTTCCCTTTCGCCTTACTTGATCACCGGTGGGAGATGCTTTCAAGTAATTTAAATAACTAAGGAAAAAGAAAAATATATATGCTTTTGATTTTTCCAACACATGGAATTATGTACTTGGGGATGAAATAATCATCCCCTATTTATAAAGTGTCATGGCCGAAAATTTGTGGTATAATGGGCTTGAAAAAAATCTTTTCTTAGACTCTAAGAAATCTTGAATATATCTCATATATTCTTTTCTCCATAATAAAATATTCCACAAAAATCTCACTCACTTTAATTGCTTGCAATTTTCGAAAATATTAGTAGAGATCCCAAGATTTGGATCTCCTTGAATATATGAGATATTCTTGTATTCCAAGAATACATATCTTCCATAATATCTTTCCAAGAAAATCAACAAAATTTTTTCTCTTCTAATAATGCATTTTTCGAAAATTATAAGGAAAAGTCAGCATAATTGTTTTCTTTTTATTTTAATCACCTTATCATTATTGACCACTTAATGGGCTACTTGAGGGGCCTTTAAGGAGAATTAAGATTTGACCTCCTAATGGACTTCTGAATTTCAATATTGAGCCTCAATATAATTCAATCCATTAATATTAATTATTACCACTAATAAATTAATATTGCACTATCCATCTTAATCCATATTACGATAATATGGGCTCCCGGTTATTATTTCCCGCGTTTAAGATTATCAAGTCCATTAATTAATTAAGTTTCTGAATAGCTCTAAATTAATTAATATATTTCACCTTGGAGTAAAGACAGCTCAACATTATTATCCGTACCGAAGAAACTAATTCTTCACTTGCAAGATTTGGTACGATAAAACTTCTGAGCCCACCAAGGGGACTAATCACACGAGCCGTACTCGCACGCGTTTCTCCGTATTAAATTTTAGCAACCGTCGTATGATTAATATAACTGCCCAAAGCACAAGGTTCGAAGTCACAATGATTCTCACCCAACATGAATCAAAGCAGTAACTATTAAGTACACACGGTCCTATTTAAGTGACGGAGATTAAGAAATCAACAACCACTGAGGTCTAATTCTTTACATTTCAGAACAGAAGAATTTATCCTCGTTGTAGGTCCTCTTCAACACATACTAAATGTGCTAGTGCAATCTCTTAGTCAAGACAGACCAATCTGAGACTTAAACATCGATCTTTCACGGCGGATTGTTCAATTCCACCTAGGTCGTGAAAATGTACGTTTAGTTACAAGGAAACTGTTAATGTTATCTTCCGTGATCGGGTATCACCACATTAACTACAATGTAACTAGTACTATTATGAAATGTTTGTAATAAATATTCAACATTCAATCATATCTAAAGCATATGCGATAAAAGAATTATTCTCATAAAGCAAGTGTTTGATACACAAGTTATACAAAGTAAAAGCATACTTTCACGTATAACTCCAACACAGTGCACGAGCGTACGTGATTTTTGGCCCATTAACTCCCGATTCGACCCGTTGCCTATTTATACCTCTTCCGAACACGTTTTTAGAGATCACTCGACAACATGAACACCACGACATACACCACTTGATACCTTCGTACTTTTAGAGTTAGTTTTCGACAAGCAAGCTTTACTTTACGTTTAATCGAGGTTTTAGTACGAATTCTTAGTTTATTTTCGTTTCTGAGTTTCTTTTCATTAGTTCGATTACGTTAAACACTTTAAACTTCGTTTTTATTAATTAAATTTCAGTTCTTTGCAAGTATTTATTTAAACCCTAGTTCGTTTATGTTTGATCTTTTATTCGTTCAAATCATTATGTTTATGTTCGTCACTTCTTCTATTGCTTTTATTATTGCCAAAGTCATGTCCGGCTAAAACCCTTGCATGCTTAGGTTAGGATGAACTCGTAGAAGTAGGATGTGGGTACGTAATTAGGGTAATTCGTGACGTTAGTTTTAATTCTCTTAATTAATGAATTCTTAAAATTAATCTTAACTTTCCTTTGAACTTCGTTTGAAAAGTGTTAGAGAGAGGACGACCGTATCACTCAATAACAATGAGTAGACGTAACTAGGAGGTTTAGAAGAGGTTAATTAATCTACAGGTTTAGCTAAGGAGGACGGTCGTATCACCATTAGTTAAATTATGGTCTCTTTAATTAAGCACAATCTATTAATTCGTTAGTGGATTAGTGAAGTCGATTGATAGGATAAAGTATTAGGGTTTGAAATCTTGAGCTTTCATCTTACAATCTTTTACTTAGGTTATTTCTTGTTTGTCACGGTTACTTTGATTATGTACCTGCTCCGTTAGTATACGTAGGGATTCCTATCCTAAGCATCACCATCACTTATTTGAAAACACACCTTAGTTTATTCGTTTCTTTCATTCTTTAGTTTAATTAGCGTATTGTAGTTTAGAATTAATTCTTCAAAAAATTCCAAAAATATACACTCATATTAACTACGACGCGTAGATCTTCAGGGATCTATTCGTATACACACTTCATCCCTTGAGTTCGATAAACTTGGTCCCTATACTTGTCCATACTACAGTGAACCCGTACTCTTGCGGGGAATCTACTAGTAGAAAGCTGGTATATTCGCCAAAGTCACAAATTCGAAAGAGTGAGAGAGAGAGAGAAGGGGGTGGGACATTTTTTGTGAGGGAGAGAGGAGAGAGAAACCTCTTGGATTTATGAGAGGGGAGAGGGTGATATGCTGAAATAATGGAGGAGTGAGGGGGTGAATTTGAATTAAAGTATGAGAGAGAATGGAGGAGAGAGAATATCACATGTAGTTGAACTAAATGAATTGTACCTAATATAAACTCAATTTGTGATTTGAATGGAAAGGGAAAAATAGTTGAATTTGTGTACTAGAGAGCAATTATTTCTAATATTAACGTATTGAATTTGCTTGTGTTAACACCACACATTGATTTATGAGTGAAATTATATTAAAGGTAGTTTGTTTATTCGGTTAGTTAAGTAAATATTTAAGGGCCAACCACATGTAGATACAAAATATGGCATCCTAAAACATATAGTTACAAAAAAAATTTGGAGTTTACTGCCACTACAAAACTGACTTTATGTCACTGTGATGTAACATAAAGTTAGTTTTACCGATTTGCATATACTATGACATGTTTGCGTGTACTATAATGTAATTATTTTTACTATAGTTGATTGTAATATACTATACTATTTTTATTTATACTATAATTATCTTCGATGTACCATAACGTAATATTTCATTTTCCCCCTTCTTATATTTAAATTTCTTTTGAAATTTCTGTTTTCCTTTTATATTTGATTTTTTTTTTAATATACTATACTTATTTTTCAATTTTATCAATAATTTCACTTTAAAAATTCATTTATTAAAACCACTTCATCTCAGTTTACCATAATTGTATTCACTGTACTATAGTTATATATAGTACATCATATTCAATGTATTATAGTTATATATAGTATACCATATTCAGAAATCTCCAATTATATCTAAATATTGTGCTATTCAATTAAATTGCATAATTACAAATTATGCTAGTAGAGAAAAATTCAAAATAAAAATAGCAATTTCATATACAATTAATTCAATACTTCTCATTTAATAGTCATTACATATACAACTAATTCAATACTATTACATCAATTTCAAAATGTACATCCCAATAATCTGAGTACCCCTTTCTTGCATTTAAATTTTGAAAAAAAAAAATCCAGAAAATCTCCCAGATCATTATTTCAGCAACAAAAAATTTCAAATATTTCAGCAACAAAATTACCCAAATATTATTTCAGCAACAAAATTACCCAAATGTTTCCCAAAATTCCCAGCCTGTTTTTTAACATGTTCGCTCCGCCTGAAAACACCACCATACTTGTATGTGAAAACGATAATTTCCTACTGAGAATACATCAGATGAAAAAGGAATAAACTGCAAGATCGACGCCTCCGTACCCTTCGCGACAAAGACCAGCCGTACAATCTGCCAACGATCGATGCCTCCGCACGCCGCCGGTGAACGCACGCCTACAATCTGCCAACGCCGTCGGTGAACGCACTTTGGAAGAAATAAAATTAGATCAAAAATAGAAAATTAAGAAGAATAAAAAAGAGGGTTTACACGGTGAATTCGGGGCCCGAAAGAAGGTCCCGGCAGCTATGGTCGCCGCCTCCCGCCGCCACAAGGCTGGCGTCGCAGGTGCTGTGTAGATCTGGTGGGCGACGTTGTAGATCTGTCGCCGCCACCACCATAAATCCGACGACATTAGATCTAGGGTTTCTCATATTTAATTTCTGTTAATCATCGTCGTTGTGGTTTTCAAGTTTCCGCCTCCATGGAGCGCCGCCGCCCTCAACGCTGATGTTTTTCTTCACTCCGCCGCCGTCGCCTGGATCTGGTGCTTCAAATTTAGAGAGAGAGACTGATATTTGAAAATGGAGAGAGAGAAAAATTCGTCTGATAAAATATGGATGAGTGAATTTAAAAATGTGTCCAGTGTAATATTTTGTAGCTAAATGAACCTGAATTGTAGTTAAATTAAATAGTTTTTAAAATTTGTTGTGATCCAAAAGAGATCTCAAAATTGTGTAGTAGGGGGTAATTTTCTCAATATTTAAATTTAACATAATTTAAGAAAATAGAAGAGTTTGAGGTATAATTTTTTTTTTAACAATTGAGTTGAATTTTTGGATCTTTTGGTTTAATTTTAAGAATAATTTTAATTTAATTAAGTAGAGTTCATATAGACTGGTCTAAAATTCTAACAATTCAAATGTAAACAATAGAGTAACTAACAAACAAACTAAACCTTTAATCTCAAGTAATTGATGTGGGCTACATTAACAATAATACAATCATGACGAGTCATGTGCAAAAATTAATCTTCTCCACGCGTCACTCTCTTTTAATTAATAGATATTCATTAGTTTCCATATTTTACAGTCGCCACGTGCGCTTCTTAAAGGACCCAGGTCTATAGGTATACGTCTTGCATGCAAACCACCATAAACATTGCTCCTCTTTAGTGGGGTGCAACATCTTAATTAATTAAATAGAACAAAATTTTTCATTCGTAATTTTATCTCCTTTAATTTTGTTTTACCACACATCCAACAAAGCATGCATAGCTCCACCGCACTCATTTGTGTATGTGAGTTGTATTAACGTCCAATATTCTGTCCTTATGACAGTCCGATAATTTTTTTAATCTTCAATGCAGTGTCTGTTATGTTCACATAACAACCTATGACGCATCGCCACTTCAACCAACCAACCAACTTGTATTGTGTCATTGACGTCGCTATTTTTGCGTCCTTTTGAATAAGCGAACCTAAATATTTAAATTTGTTTTCCCATATCTTAAAGAGCGTTTCCCCGGGTTTTACCAGCTGTCCTCAAACAAGGAAGTTATGGTGTGTGATTTGGGAGAATGGAGAAATGGGGAATGAAATTGGGTGTAGAGTTGGAGAAGGGTTCTCTTTGAGAGAGAGCGCAATCTTCTTAATAATTTGTTGAATGTTATTAACAGATACCTGCTGAAAAGAAACGAGGAGAACATTTGGAGATGGAACCTGAGCGAGAACAGGATGTACAAGACGGAAGAGGTATACGATTGGATTTTTGACCAGGAAGTTACAGATTCAAAAGAGGTAAAAAAAAAGAGTTTAAGCTGATATGGAACAATTTGATTCCATCGAAGGTGAGAGTTCACGCTTGGAGGGTGTTATGGGAGAGATTGCCGACGATTTCGAAGCTTCAAAGATATAATGTCATTCCAAGTAATTCAAATCTGAAATGTACCTTCAGCAAGGAGAAAGATGACACAGTTACATATATTTTTTTTCGAATGTTCATTCTCTTACAATGTGTGGATGAAATGTTGTGATTGGTTATGGGTGACGACGACGTTATTGTCAAATCCTTTAATTAATCTACAACATTTCTGTAATCTCTTTAAAATGAAAAAAAAAGGAAAATCGATGCTTTCATGTGTTTGGAGTTGTTTGGTGTGGCTGCTGTGGAAGAAACGGAATGAGATCATCTTTAATAATGTCCAGACTGTGGAGGAAGATGTTTTAAGAGAACTGAAAAACAGAACTTGGAGCTGGTTGCGATCGAGGGAATGGAGACTAGTTTTAAGGACTTTTATAGGAAATTTGAAGTGAATTGATGTTGAATTAGTAAGAAATCAAAGAGCATTGAGCTGAATTCTATTTGTTTGTAAATGGGTATTTCTTATACGTACCCTTGAACTTTATTTGTTGAATACAAATCTGTTTCAGCTGATAAAAAGAAAAAAATTGATTTCCCATAAGTATTTTAATATTTTATGTTAATTAAGTAAAATTATACCAGAATCTCGGTGTCAACAACCGCTAAACTTGCACTCCATATATTTCTTCTCTGATCTACTCACCCTAAAATCTTTTATTCTAGTGCTTCCTTCAATAAATCTAGCTAATTTTGCATTGACCCCTCTTTTCGTCACCTCAATTAATACAACATCATTTGCAAAAAATAATCAGCTCATCCACAACAACATTAAATAGAATCAGCTTAATGCAGATGTAATCCATTAACAATAGTAAATTCACTCGCCAGTAACATTGAATTATTCTCCCTCCGTCCTTTAAAAATAGTCGTAGTTGCCTTATTAAACCGTCCTCATAAAATAATCTTGTTGTCTAAAATAAAAACAATAAATTTTATCTACATTTTTCAACATACACACATAATATTTTTAAAATAATTTATTTTCTACTTTATGTGACAAGACTATATTTTGAGGAAATAGAACCCTTTTTTTTAAAAAAAATAAAATTGCATTGGGCTGCCTAGAGAAGGCCCATGGAAAGTGGAAACCACCATATCTCCAAACGTATCTAAATTAGGAGATAATGGCATGGTGGATATGGCGGACTAAAACTAACTCTGGAGTATTGAATAATCAATTACACCTTTTAACCTCCCATTTTCACCAAACCCATAATTAGAAAGCAATCAATTCATCATCTTTTCCACCAATTTTTAAAATTTAAAAACCATTCCATTATTAATATCAATCTGTAATTTACTATTTTCAGACAATATTTTTTCGAAAACAGTATTTTTAGATAAAGGAAATTGTGAATGTGTTTTAAAAATTGAACTAAAGTTTCTTTCTTTTCTTGGGTGGTCCTTTTCATCTTTATACTGGAAAAAAAGCACTAGGATTCATTCACACCCCATTTCTCTCTCTGACAGAGTTTCACCATCACCGCTTCTTTAGCCTTTGGGATGAAGCTCGGTAGGGGCACTTCCGTAATTTCAATCTGCTAAAGGTGTTGAGAGAGAGAGAGAAACAAAATCAGTTGTGGTCAATTTGAGACAAAAAGCGCCCTACACTATCCCTAATTATTCTTGTTTTTTTCCCTCTTTTCTTTTCTGTAATTCTTCTCCACAATCGCTCTTTTGAACTCTAGTTCTACTAAATATCCTAGATTCAGTGCGGTATTCTGTACTCTTTTGCAATGTTAGCGGTTTATTAATTTTTTTTAGAAATCCAGTTTTTCGTTGACGGAATTGGAACTTATATACTCAATCGGTGCTGAAAGTCTTCTGATTTGAGCCATGTCTGCGAAATCCAAGTAAGTGGAATGCTATTTTTGTTGGTGGATCTGATTGGGGGTTTTGTTGTTTTTCCCATTTAGTTCGGATTCGTGCTTCTAGGGTTATATCTGCACTTCTGATTTGTGATCGTTGGATATTTATATCGCATCAACAGCTCAGAGATTCTCACTTTGATGATTAGTGGTTTAATGCGATTCCTCTTGAAATGTTCTTTTTTTTTTCCTGATTTTTCTCAGCAATTTTGGATAGTTTGGTGAATTTTCTGTTCGATTATATTTGAATGTAATTCTGCCATGTTTTTCATGTTCTTCAATATCTTGTTCGATTTAAAAAACACCATTGTTGCATGATGGGATTCCTTGGGGGAAGATTGTGTTCTGCATTTGGATTAAAACCCACAGTAGAGGATTTGGATTTCATGTCTTTATATGGCCAATGGGTGCATTTCTGGATCTTGCATTGGCATTTTTATAAGAAAATAATTGTGATTTGTGCTTGTATAGATCTTCTTTATCTGGAACTCCCAATGCGAAAGCTTCCCCAGCAACTCCCAATCGTGTCAGTAGGGCAGTGCCTAAACCGAAACTGAGTGCTGATTCGCCTTCTTCTCTACCAAATGGTCGTTTTTCAATTGATCGATCTCCAGGATCTGTTACGTCGAAACCTAAAGTTGAAAGGCCATCTCCTAAGGTCACAACCCCCACAGAGGTAATTATAAGCGAATCCATTTTAAAAATCTGTTGTTCTGTAGTGTTGCATTGTGTGTTAATGTTGATTTATGGTGTCCTGTAGAAAAAAATTACTCGTCTTGTGAGACCATCATCGGAGCTTCAGGCGGAGCTAACTCAAGCTCAGGAAGAGCTAAAGAAGGCAAATGAGAAGTTGGTTCTGGTAGAGAAAGAAAAGGCGAATGCTTTTGAGGAAGTGAAAGAAGCAAAGCGATTGTGCGATGAAGCAAATGAGAAGCTCAGGGAAGCTTTGGTGGCTCAAAAAGTGGCCGAGGAAAACTCTGAAATCGAGAAGTTTAGAGCACTTGAGATGGAGCAGGTGGGAATCGATGTAACTAATACGAAGGAAGATGAACGGGAGAGAGAGTTGGAAGCTTTGAGAAACGAACATGCTGCTAATGTGGCGGCTCTTTTATCGACCAATGAGGAACTTCAGAAGGTGAAGCAAGAATTAGAAATGACGTGTGCTGCAAAAAACCAGGCGCTAAATCATGCAGACGATGCGACAAAAATAGCGGAGATTCATGCAGAAAAGGTGGAAACCCTTTCTGGTGAATTGCTCCGTTTGAAAACGGAGCTTGATTTGAGGACTGAAATGGAGTCTAACGTAGTGTCGGAATTGAAATTGGAGATAGATTCTCTGAGAGAACACCTTGAGAAGGCGAAGATTTTTGAGGAGAAATTGGTGGAAAATGAGGCTACGTTGGAGAAAGTTAATGTTGATCTTGAAGCTTCCAAAATTGCTGAATTTTACGCGTGTAATTTAGTGGGGGAGTTGCATGAAAGAGTTGAAGAATTAACGTTTCAGGCTGAGGAGGCGAATACATTGAATAAATTAGCATCAGAATCTCTTGGATTGAATACAAAACAGCTTGAAGAAAGTAAGGAATTATTAAATGATGCAAAATCTGAAATTGCTATACTTGTTGAGAAAGTTGGGTTGCTAGAAAACACGAATGAAAGGCAAAAGGGCGATCTACAGGAGTCGGAGTGTTGCCTCGAACGAGCTAAAGAGGAAGCTTCTGAAATGGCAAAGAAGGTTGAGTTTCTTGAGTCTGAACTTGAAGCTATAAAAGAAGAGAAAATTCAGGCATTGAAGAAGGAAAAGCTTGCAGAAGCTAACTTAAAAGCTCTGTTGGAGGAGAAAAACAAGCTTGTAAACGAGTTGGAAACATCGAGGGATGAAGAAGAGAAGAGCAAGAAGGCGCTGGAAAGTTTAACGTCAGCTCTACATGAAGTCTCTACGGAATCAAGAAAGGTGAAAGAAAAGCTGATTTCTATTCAAGTTGAGCATGAGGATTATGAGACTGAGATAGAGGATCTGAAGTTGGCTTTGAAATCAACAAATGAAAAGTATGAAAGCATGCTCGAAGATGCCAAAAACGAGATCTATGCTCTCACTCATTCGGTTGAAAAATCGAAGCAAGATTGTGATAACTTGAGGGCAGAGTTGGAGGAAAAGGAGCAGCATTTGATGAAGTCTGTTAAGAAATACGAAGAAGAGAATTCCCATATGGAAGATGAAATAAGCAGGCTGATTAATTTACTAAAAGTGACTGAAGAAGAAGCGGGTGAAACAAGGGAGGAAGGAGATCGCTGGAGAAAGTCGTTTAAAGAAGCTGATTTAGAGGTGGTTTCTCTAAAGGGAGCTATTGATGAGGTTAAGGCTGAGGTCAATAGATTGAACGAGGCTTTGAACAATACGGATGATGAATACCAGAAAGTTCTTCTGGAAAACCACGATCTACGCAAAAGGGAAGCAATTTCTCATGACAAAATCGAGGAGTTAACCAAGATGCTAGATGAAGCTCTAGCCAAGAAGCAAGATGAAGAAAACGAGCTCACAGATTCTGAAAAAGACTATGATGTCCTTCCTAAGGTGATCGAGTTTTCTGAGCAAAACGGGACGGGAGAAGAGAAGCCTAACGTGGAGCTTTCTCAACCTATAAACGAGAAGCTCAAGCCCGATTATCTTAGCAACTCCGGTGAGAGGGAGTTTACGTTTGAAAACTCAATCGAAAAAGTAAAGGAAAAGGATTCGACAGAAGTGGATCTTAAGATGTGGGAAAGCTGCAAGATTGATGCAAAGGATTTCACTCCTGATTTAGAAGCCGAGCAAGAATCGTTCGAGGATGAGCTGGAGTCAAAAACGGAGGGTGATGGGGCTTCGTCAACGGAAAATCTTGGCAATGGTGGGACGTCGCCGTCAAAGACGAGCAGCCAGAAGAAGAAGAAAGCATTGCTTCACAAGTTTGGAAACCTACTGAAGAAGAAGGGAAGTAACAATCAGAAGTAATAGAGGTTTTGTGTAACTTTTATGAATTGTTAATGTGTTTGTTAACTATGGAGGTATAGTGAATATTTTTATATGGCACTTGAATTTGCCTGTTTAGTTTCTCTTTGGATGTGCCTTTCTATAGGAGGTTATGAAATTGGGTTTGGATGTGCCTTTCTGTAGGAGGTTATTAAATTGGAACCCAAAAATCATCTTTAGATTCATTTCTAACAATGTTAATGTGTGCCATTTTATGTACTTTCTAGTTTCCTTTCTTAGCTGGAATTCTTAATTTTATACCAATTTTAATTTTTTTAAAGGGATTTAAAAGAATCACAAATTTTTTATTCGATTCCTATTTGAAAAGAATTCAAATAATAATTTTTTTTAGGCAAAGTATTGTGTGGATAAATTTTACTTTGATACTTATTTTAAGAGCAAATTTTACTTTTGACGCATATTTTAAGAATATTTGTTTAGGTCAAGGGTATTGAGGTTTTAAGGGATAATTTTATAAAATCTTTATGTATAAAGTAGATAGAAATTTGATTGAATTAGGTGTACGTAGAGTCTTTTATGGGACAGATGGAAATGAAATGTGTGAAAATTTTTATTAATGGAGAAAGTATTTTCTTTACAATTTTTAAAAAGCTATAGTAATACATAAATGAGAAAAGGTACAAACACGAACTATTGCTCTCGTTACAATGAAAACTCTAAGCTATTTTTTCTTTAAGATGAGTTCTTCAACTTTTATTTCTTGAACAAGGAAGCTCTTTAAACGTGATGGTATACTATTAAATAAAAATATGTATATTTTAATTTCGGCAAAATCTCATATGCACCAAGTGCACGGTGCACTCACTCAACAGTTGATACTGTATACACTAAAAAGTCAGTCACAATCACACTGAAAAGTTAGTCTCAATTACACTGAAAAGTTTACATTGAATTGATTCAATGTAAACTTTTCAGTGTAATTGAGACTAACTTTTCAGTGTGATTGTGACTGACTTTTTAGTGTATACAGTATCAACTGTTGAGTGAGTGCATCATACACCAAATGCACAAGAGACTTACTCTTTAATTTCAAACTTGATGGTAGTAAATAAGGAAGCTCTTTAAGAGAAAATTTCAAACTTGTTGGTATTAAATAAGAACTAGTATATTACCCGTGCGTTGCACGGTTTGTGAATTTTAAATAACTAATATTTTTTAATTAAAATAATTATAATTTTTAGTAAAAATAATTAATATCTTTCCATTGTTTATGTATTATCTATTTTAACTCTATACTTTGTCTTTAAAATAACATGGTGTTTATTTTTGCTATAATGGTCTTTATTGGGAAAAAAATATGTAAATTGTTTTTGTGTTGAACTGTTGATATATGTTTTTCTTTGTACTTCTCATTCGTTGTTACTTTTGTATTCTACAATATATTTTTTGTTTTTCGACAAAGACATATTAAACATCTTAAACATCGACATTGTTGAGTTATTCAAATTTGATAAATATTGTGGGCAAATTGCAATATTAGCCCCACATGAATTTTCTCGAAAGCACTTTCAATAACTATATTGAAAATAGTCATTTTTTCTAAAATTTTCGTCCAACATTTAGTTTAGAAAAAAAAATTGAAAAAAAAATTAATTACATAACCAAACGAATTATAAATTAATTGTAAGATTATTTAATTTTTTGATATAACGTAAAAGTGCATGAAATATATTTTTTACCTGACCTAAATAATAATTTATGAGAAATGAGAAATTCTTAAAAGTAAAAATTATATGTTGAATGTGGATATTTTTTTGAAAATACATTATTTTTCAAACAAATAGTAATACTTTAATGGAAATTCTTGAAATATTCTAAATAATTTATCAATTAAAAATCTATATTAAAACTTAATTTTAAAAAATGTTAAATAAAAGAGTAAGTCAAATTAAATATAAAATATATAAAATAAAAATACCTTATTTCAAGGTATCCTATGAGAATATACTTTAATCATAATATTTTTATTTTGACATGTATCGGAGTTTTAGTAAATAGAATTTGTAGCAAAACAAAAGTTAATATAATTAGTACTCCCTCCGTCCCAATTTTATTTTCGCATCTCTAAAATGGAAACTGTTTTATTCATTTAATTAATATTTTATTCATCATTGTCAATACTACTTTATTCATTTAAATACTATTTTATTCACATTTCATCATTCACAATACTACTTTACCCATTTAAATACTAAAATTCAACTCTCGCATAAAACTCCGCGCACAGTCAAACGGAAAAATAAAATTGGGACGGAGGGAGTATAATATAAACTTACTTTCTATGTAAGCTTAAATTTTTTGTCATAGATTGTCTATATTGATTTCATGAATGTGTAACTTATTGTCCAAAAATGTATCCAACTGCTAGCCTGCAAAACCCTTGAAATGATAAATTTGCGACCTCTCTACTATACTTAATGCATAAGTGTTCAGATATACTGACTTACTTACAATTTAAATTCCAAAAGAAAGTGATGAAAAAATTGTGAAGTATTTTTACTTGCATCTAGACTCAACATCGTTTAATATAATTGTGCAACCTCACGGAGTGAAACATAGAAATCACTAATGGAATTCATAGTCCCTCGAAACAATAAACAAAACTTAGTAACCAATTGAAAAGTTTGCCTCCAGATTATGAAGCATTTTTCTAGCTCTTCCATTTGTTCTCAAATGCAGGTAGTTGGAGGGCTCTGACCAAGCCAACTCAGATTCTGGGAATGGAATTCTTTCACCATCTTCAATATTAGCATTTGATATTTGCAATTCTGGGGAAACGAAACCTCAAAAATAAAATGAATTAACATTTTTGGTAAGGAGAGTAATGGGAGGCTTCAATTGGTGCTGCAAAGATGAACAAAAGGAGGATTAGTATCTATAATTGTTGATAAGAAGATTTTGGTTGAAATGGTGTGGAATCCAAAAAACC
Source organism: Ballota nigra (assembly GCA_947034835.1). NCBI lineage: Eukaryota > Viridiplantae > Streptophyta > Magnoliopsida > Lamiales > Lamiaceae > Ballota > Ballota nigra. The sequence goes on along the minus strand of OX344723.1, from coordinate 40,591,318 downwards.
ATAATATATAAGGAAAATGTGGATGAATTTAATTTAGTTGTATTTAATATATAATAAATCGGCAAGTTTGCTTTTTTTATTTAGAGTTAATGGGTTTAGAGGAGTAAAGAGGGTGGTGGAAAGGTTAGCAGATTTTTTGCAGAGTTAAATGTGATTTAATTAGGGAGATGAGGAGTTGTGTTTTAAATTAAGTCATTCATATCGTTTTTAGCATAGGGGTATGTATTACAGTTTCATGGTCCAATTAATGTGATTATGTTAATACTTAATGGTCTTTACAAATTTAGAAAGTAGGTTATGGACTTTAAAAGTAGTTTCCAAAAAAGGAATAAGATTTTGTTATTATATAGTTATAGATATGTATATTTTAATTTTTAAATTGGTTGAAGTGTATTTTTATTTAATTTTAAGAAAACAAATTATTTACACTAATAAAAATTTGAAGGACATATTTGTTCAAATTAATAAAATTAAAGGGCTTCCTTACTTAAAAAAAAAAAAAAAAGGATTTATTTGAAACAAAAAATAGTTTAGCATTCTAATTGTATATAAGAATAATAGTTTAGAGTTTTAATGGTACATTTGTCCTACCTATCATGCAAAATATAAATAAATTTAACGAGTTAAAAAATAAATTATAACGGTAAAATCTTTTTTTATTTTGTGTATATTATAAAAAAATTAATTATTTTATAAATGAGTATGTGAATTAAGTTGAAAGTAATTTACAAGAAATTAACCTATCAAGAATTTTTTTACAGGAAGAAAAACAAATAAAAAGTTTTGTTTTAAATAATTTTAAACGGGTTGGCCCTTTAGACCTCGGCCCGTTTAACATCATACTGGGAAATCTGGAAAGTGACAGAGGACTCGTATCGTATCTCTAAACATTTATATGTATTTTTACCACCGCATAATTCATGTCAATCTCTACATTCTTTATCGTATGATCAATAAAAAAAGTTATCAACAAATTTTTCTGAAAATTGTTCCTAGAAACTGAGGATGTGGATTGAGTTGGTTTGCGGCTTGTTCGTTTATCGCATAGTGAAGCGATTGTTCTACGGAGACGATGCACGAGATCTCGATTTTTCCCGCTTCGATGCCCTGTTCGCCGTCGCCAAAAGGTACTATTTCTCCCATAATTTTGCCAATACTCCGTTTCTGAATCTCTGCGCTTTTTTGTTGTTGGTGTGTGTAATGTGTGTTTTGGTGGGAATAGGTTGCAGAAGCTTTATCACGGCAGCAAAGTTTACGTAGGGCTCCAAATTCCAGACTTCGATTCTGCTACTCGAAAGAATATTGATCTTGTTGTTGTCACTAATCAGTACTGTTTTTGGCCCTAATGCTTTATTTCGTTCTGTTGTCTTGTTTATTATCACATTTATTAGTAGTAGCTTTGAGATGATTTTTTGCTGGTGGATGAAAAGGGAACTGCTTTTATTTACTTGAAATGGAGAAACGAAATTGCTTTTATTTCCTTATTATTATGGCTTTTCTGCAGAGAGGCAATGGTGATTTCAGTTAAGAATTTATCAGGAATTGTGTCCATTGATAAGGATAATAATTGGGTGTGTGCTGATAGAAAGAGCCATAAGTCCGAGCGACTTCCAAACCCCGTAAGCCTTCATCCACTTTCTGATATGGCATTCTCTCAACAGTCATGATCTTGATTTTGTTATTTATATTAAAATGGGATAAACACTCATAGTGCAAGCATGCTTATTAAGCTCTCTGAACTGTGGGCGATTTAGGTTTAGTTTGTTTTACATATATTTGCACGTTTGAAGTAATATGGTTTAGTTAGAAGTGGAATTTTGTTCATTTGTGAGCTGAAAACTCTGCTAGGTGAAATAGTTTTTGAGCACAATGGACCACAAAATATGCTACACAAATTTTTCGTTTTGGTTCTTTAATTGGTGGTTATTGTGTCGGACATTGTATACTAATAGTTTCCTTCGTAATCTGCTCAAGCTCAATCCTTGTTAGCTCGTTGCTTTCTTTAGCAAATTGTTATGGTTATGCCCAACACCTGTGTGTATTTATGCAACCCAGGTAGATGAAACAAGAGAACTAGTTTCCATCCTTGAACAATATCTTGATCAAAGAGGAGTTGCTTTGCCAGAAGGATATTTGTCTTTTAAAGTCATATGTCCAAACCCAAATTTTAGGTATGCTTTTCTTTTTGCTCTGTTTGTAATGTTTTCTGCACTCTGGCTTCTTTTGTTTTTGTTATGCTTGTATTTATCTTGGAGTAGTATATAAAGCACGCACCAAAGGACAACTAATAATAAAGTAGGGTAAAGCTTCAACAATTTATATGCCATGTTGAGCATGAGAAAAATGTTTTACTAAACATCGTTATACATAGTCTTTGAATAAAGATTGAATAAATAATAGCTAGAGTTGAGAAGGTTTCACCTGTTTTATATCGTAGCAAATTCTTATTCTTTGTTCTAATGTTATACTTCATCCATGTTTCTAATTCTGCTCTCTTCTAACAGTTTCATTCATCCAGACTTTTCTCCACCTGAGGTCATTACTCAGTTGACACAATTAAAACCTGAGCAAAGAAACTTGTATTCGGAATGGATCAAAGGTGCATTTCGTGGTGGAAAGGAGAAAACACAGGAGTCCTTCAGTGATAAACTTAACTTTGTACTCAGCACTGCTCCAACTTCAGACAGGTGCACAATCCAAATTTTACGATCATGCCACTACTAGGCATTTTGACCAGTCTTCATTTACTTTTATTACAATAAATTTATTCATTTGCATCTTAAATGTTCACATAGAAGATGATTCAAAGTATTTGGAAACATCTTCATTCTGCATTAGATCGTTTGAAACAATAAAGAACAAAAAGATGATGTACTATCATCTCCAAATTGCCTAAGATGATGTACACGCCTTATTCATGAGGAGTACTATATTCTAGTTGAAATCATCGATAATAGTATAATGTTAGCTTAATAAGCAGGTTAGAGCTCGAAGGCAACAAGTGTATTCTTGGAAAGTTTCTTGAATTCAAAGGCGCACGAGACAATGTACAGTTAAGAAAGATAAAGAGATCAAAAGTTAGTCACCTCACTTTTCAGAAGACGAGCATGTTCGGTTATGGTAATGCTTTTATGAGTTGGTCTTATGTATAACAGTTTAAAAGGGCAACTGTTCGCAACTATCTATTTATTTTAAAATTATTACTCCATTTTTTAATGAAAAAGCTATTACCTTTAATGAAACAATTAGTACTGTTCAAAGATACACAAAATGCTAATTATATGCATGGTAAAACTGATTTACACAAGACTTTATATGCTTCAATATCGTCTCATAGTTTTGTTTTGCTGCATAAATCTGTCCTTACATTGTGGATCTCAATTTTAATATTGGTTGTAGAGGTCCGAATTTTGTCCACTCCTCGTGACTATCGTGGGGCAGGACCTTCCTCGTCATCACAGCGGGAAGAAGTTATCGTTAGATCAAACACGGAGGTAGTTTTTCAGCCACAAGACTCTAAAAAACTGCACAAGTATAAGCTTTCTTCGGTTATTTCCATCTCGCTGAGTGCTTGAGCACCATATATACTCGCCGCGTGCCTGGTGCAGTGGTTTTTGTGGAACGTTATTCTTCCCATTTACTCGAAGACACAGTTTTAAACTAAGGTTCGTTTGTGTAAAGTACATGATGTATATGCCCACCTTTGAGATGCAAGTTATAAATATTAGGCGCGGTCCTTTGCATACTTACCTTCTGGGTATCCTTTCTATTATAAAATTTTAGGAGAAATTTTGCGGGAGATGAAATTTCAGTTGGTCTATTTAATTCATTTTTACTTAGAAATATCCACCCATTTAATTTTATCTTTAGGAAACTGTATCTGTCTGGATGAGATTCAAATTTTGATATAAATATAATAGTTTACAATTTTTTTGTTTTATAAAAGAATTTGATTGACTTTACAGTACAATGCGTCAGCCATACCAAATGTGTGTATATATTCCCCTCTAGTAATTTCAGGCCACTTAGAGGATTTCGAGCTAAACGATCTGATTTATAGGAAAAGTATATGAAATTAATTTAATGTTAGTCCTAACGGGGGTTTTGGTCTAAGCAAGCCACTTTCAAGATACAAGGTAATTAAAAAATAAAAAATTATTAATTTAAATTTTAGATAAAATCTGAAATAATCAGAGTACAGAACATGATAATATTCAAACTTAACGCACACATTTATCATCAATTACATCAGCAAGATTATAAAAAAGACATTGACAATAGAACCATGCAACTTTTCAGCGTTCAACATCATTTAAAAATGATAATCCATTCAATAACTAAAACAATTTTTAACAGAAAGTTGTAATAATGGTTTAAAAAAAATCAAGTGCACACGACACTTGGAGCATAAAAATAAAATTTTAGATTCGTGTATCAGTTATATTAGCTTGTTGCACGATACAATTGGTAAACAATAAACAAACTAAAATAATAAAAGAAAGGGTCCAGATTTAAACGGCTAAAAAAAATATGAATCCATCATACGAACGCGTTGAACGTCTCTAAGCAGATAGGTACTATGGGCTATGGAGTTGCCCAATTGCTTCTTAGTGAAGAATGGTAGAATACTCAGCTCGTTCTTACTATATTCCTTTGTATACCACCACTACTACTATATATATTATTTGTTATCAATACAGTTTAATAATCAATCCAGAAATTATCAAAATTTTCTGAAAATTATTCGTAAAAATTGAGGATGTTGACTAAATTGATATACGCCTGTTCTACGACGACCTCGATCTTGATTTCTTCCGCTTCGATGCCTTATTCGCGTCGCCAAAAGGTCCAATTTCTTCCTTAATTTTGTCAACTTTTGCTTCAGAATATATATTTTGCTTAGTTAGGTGTGTGTAATGTGTATTTTGGTGGGAATAGGTTGAAGAAGCTTTATCCTGGAAGCAATTTACGCCTCCAAATTCCAGACTTCGATTCTGCTACTCCGAAGGATATTGATCTTGTATGAGACCGTCTCATGACATGAAATTACACAAATTAACACTTACCCCTATCAAAGTGTTAATGAATCAATGTCCTAATTACATCCATTCTCATTGTCCCATGCTATGCGACGATCTCATACAAGACCTAGCCACTCGATCTTGTAACTATTCAGTACATCTTTTTTTGCCCTTAATACTAATTTTCTTTCTTATTGTTTATTACTTCCTCCGCCCCAAAACAGACTTAATTATTTGTTCATAAAAAATAAGAAATACGCACTTTGTTCACAAAACTTGGTTTTGTAATTTAAAAAAAATATATATATGATGGGTAAAAAATAGATATATGATGGATAAAAAGTAAAAAATATTATAATCAAACCACTCACAAAGTACAGGGTTTTAAAAGTTGCTGTGTAGGACTCGATAACATTACGTGCAAGTAAATGTAAGTCTGAAGAGTGAAGACATAAAATAGTATTTCCAGGTGGCCTATTTAATGTGGATGGATAATATACTAAGTGTGGGAGTAGAAATTATTACAATTAGAACATTAAATTTTTGCTTGTTTTCTATTTAGACTCTATGTCTACTCGTTTTCCATGACAATTATCAGTAGTTAGATATTGATTTAAAAGATAACATGATGACAAAGATGAAATAAAAATTTAATGATATCTCAAATACAATAATCGATCTTTGTGGAACAAAAAAAAAAAAAAAACTATCTTTGTGGGGCGTGAAAGTATTACATTTGTGGATTTTTATCGTATGTTTGAGTTGATTGTATTGTGGAGGACGAAAAATGTATTTGAAAAGAAATAGTTTATAATGGATTTTGTGCAGAGAGGGAGTGGTGATTTGGGTTAAGAATTTAGGAGGAATTAATTGATAAGGATAATAATTGGGTGTGTAATGATAGAGAGAATGATAAGACCGAACGACTTCCTTACTTCATCCAATTTCTGGTTTATATCCTCTAATTTTTTTGTAAAACATCACATATATGGTGCAAGCATGCATGATTATTATTGATGCATGCGATTATGGGCTTTGTATTGCAAATTATGTTATGCCCAACACCTTTATGCAATTCAGGTATATAGTTGAAACAAGAGAATTAATTAGTTACGTTTCCATGCATCCTTGAACAATATCTCGATCAAAGGGGAGTTGAAGGATATTTGTGTTTTATAGTCATAGGTCCTAATCTTTTTCTTTTTACTCTGTTATGTTTTCTGCTATCTTCTTTTCTTATACCTTTTTCCTTGGAGTACTAATCACTTTCACTTTGTTATTCTGCTTAATTTCTTCCAGGGGTTTTGTTGATTCCAAGTACTCATTTCCAGTCGAGGGACACAATTACAAACCGATCGAGCAAGGAAATTTGTATTCTGAATAGAATTGGATCAATGCCAATGGCGCACTTGTTGGTGGAAACAAGAAAACCCTATTTTTACTTCATTATAATCAAGTTAATTATTCTTATAGAAATCTAGATACATCCAAAGTAGTATTTGATAGCATCTTCATACTGCATTAGATCATCAGAAATTTTATTACACCGAAAATGTCTACTATTCACACTCTATTATTTCTACTACTCCCTCTTTTTTCCTGCGTTTTACACAAACCAATATAATAATTATAAATGGTACTTGGGAAATTGGATACAACATACAAATTTCCTGATATGTCCGATTAATTTAAAAAGATTTTACAAATTCTTATATGCATGTACTTAGATTTTCAATCTAAATCAATTTTGATTTTCCACAACTCAATAATTCTGAACCTACTTCTGGATAGAAAATAAGTTTCTTGCAATTTTTCATCTCGAATCGTATTGAATAAAACTTTCGAATCCTTTTTTCGAAGACGATAAATTAGGCAAATTTTTTTATTTAGGCCAATTAGAAAATAGGATTGCAAAAATAGGGTTGCTGCAGAAAAGTTTACGCATATAGGGTTGATCGCGCCTGGGAGTGGCGATAAAAAAAGAGGATCGCGCTCACCAGGCGCGATCTAAAGATACCCAGCAATTTAACCTCTTGATCGCGCCTGGCAGAGGCGATCAAGAGAGAGGATCGCGCTCCCCAGGCGCGATCAACATCAAGAGGTTCCACGTCGTAGCTCGCCCTTACGGGAGGCGAGGCTCGACAAGCCCTGACAGCCTCACATGGCGAGATTCCTTCGCGTGCAGTCCGCGCACATGGGGCGTTTTCTCACTCCGCGGATTTGGCGTTTTCTTCTTCTTTATTTCCATATAACAGTATCCTTCCTCCTCATTTCTCCTTCATCCGAGCATTTCTCTTCTTCCTCCTTCCTCCTTCCTCCTTCCTCCTTCCTCCTCTTTTAATTTCAGTTCTGTTAGAAAATTTTAGTACTCCTTATTTCATAATTTTAGTACTCCTATTTCATCAGTACTTCTTCCTCCTCATAACAGTACCGTGCACCGAAAATTTTAGTACTCCTACCAAAATTCATCCATCATTTTAGTATTCTTTCTCCCCCCTTTATTCTGTCCGAATTTTAGCCAAAAATAAAAACACAAGGGCTGCTTCCAAAATATAAACCAATCCCCACAAAAATGTAAGTATTTTGATATTTTTAAATTTTTTACAGTTTTTTATTTTATTCTAAATTTTTTTTTTTCTCAATTTGCAGTCTCACATATACACAAAAATAAAAGCTAGTTGGTATTTTGCTATCTACCTGAGGAGTACAGACACTACTATCAAAAGGTAAATTCTTAAAAAAATAATTAATAATATTTTTTGAATTATTTTGCATGCATATATTATCTTTTTTTTTAAAATAACGGTGCAAAGGAAATTGAAGTATATATGTAAATTGAAGTTATTGTACACATAGTATTTATTCTTGGTTCTAAAGAAACAAACAATGTTATTAAATATTTTAATGAATTTAGAGTCAAAGTTGTTATATTTGATTGCTCATGGGTATTGCCACATTGATACCTCTCATCTTTCTCAGTTTTTGGCTCGCGTTAGACAAATGATCTTTAATTAATTGATTATATTTTTCATAAATAATATAATTTCAGTATAAATACAGTATATATGTAATTATATAAACACATATTATATAATATTGTATATATTTTCATGTTTATAAGAAGAGCGGTGATTTTTTTAATTAAACCTTTTGTTTGGGATAACTATAATATTTGCAATTTAGTAAGTGGGTCAATAAAATATGTTTACAATGATAAAATAATTTAAGATAATAAAAATAAACGTTAGTAGTTTAATTTTTATAAATCTTTTTTTAATAATTATAAATATAAGAAATATATAAATTAATTATATAATATTTTTAAATACGTATATATGTGCGCAATACTTATTTAATACACATATTCTATATATTTTAATATGTCTACAATTTTTATTAATGAAAATTTATATTATGCCAATTTAAATATTTGTCCATTTAGTGTGAGAATTAAAATTGGATTTATAATATTTTAAAGGATCATGCTATTTATATATGTTTTGACAGTTGGTTGAAGAATAATATTGTTGGTAATTAATGAATAGGGAATTTTCCATACTTAATACTAATATATATGTATTATATATACACGCATCAACATAAAGAATCTTCAAATGAATTTTTGTTGGTTTGTAACCCTTATACCAACTAACTTTTATTTTTGTGCAGAAAAGGGGAGGAAGAAAAATTATTTTTGTGCAGAAAAGGGGAGGAAGCAATGGCTATTTTCGTGTGGAGAGAATGAGAAGAAGAAGAAGAAGAAAGTAAGTGTTATATGCATTTTAGACAAACATATACGGCCAAAATAGGGGTCTGGCGTGGGCGCGGAGTGGCGTGGGAAGCAGCAACCGCGTGGGAGCCATGTGCGTGTGTCAGTAGCTGTCGAGACTCGCCTCCCGTAAGGGCGAGCTACGACGTGGAACCTCTTGATGTTGATCGCGCCTGGGGAGCGCGATCCTCTCTCTTGATCGCCTCTGCCAGGCGCGATCAAGAGGTTAAATTGCTGGGTATCTTTAGATCGCGCCTGGTGAGCGCGATCCTCTCTTTTGATCGCCACTCCCAGGCGCGATCAACCCTATATGCGTAAACTTTTCTGCAGCAACCCTATTTTTGCAATCCTATTTTCTAATTGGCCTAAATAAAAAAATTTGCCGATAAATTATATGCCCTCTAGTTGAATCATAATGATTTACTTCAATTTTGATTTTATCTATTGATAGTATCCGTATAAAATTACGTCGGATCTTTCCTGAAATATAACAATCATATCTTCATTATAATCTAATCAAATCTGGGAAGCGATTCGGTAATTAAAACCTCATGAATCCATTTTCTTTCTTTTATTTTTAGGTAAATTTTTTAGCTTTGGAAAGTCAAAATTGATTTGAAATTTAACTCAAAATTCAATTGCAACTTAACCACTCAAAAGATTTATTTTAAAAGAATTCGAGTCTCACATAATAAGAAACTACGATAAACAAAAAAGGGAAAATGTATTAATCTATTTATAGAAACTGTATAGGGTTGGGTGAATATGCAGATTAGAGATTGAAGGCAACAAGTGCATTCTTAGTTGAATTCGATAGCATCAAGAAATTAAGATGAGGAGATGAAAAGACTAGCATGTTCGGTTATGGTAATGATAAATCTGTCTACATTTGTGGCAACGTCATCAGTCACAGCACCAAGTTATTAATTGTAAGATCAAACATTCTGCCCCAAAAACATACAACTATATATAAACTTAATTTCTTCGCTTATTTCTATCTCAGTCTCACTGAGTGCTTGAGCACCTGCCCGACCCGATCCGGTTAATTAAATTTGGTGTTTGGAACATAGCTTCCATGCATCATTATATGGATGGATTGATTGATATAAAGGAATTTTGATACTCTTTGCTCAATACATTCATGTACTATCAAATATTGCTATAAAATTATTGGGTGTATTATTTGAGACAAACTTACTTGTTAATGCCAGAGATTTTTGCCGCAATTGTTGGCTAACGTTCACGGCAGCTGGGTGTACTATGGTGGTTGTGGATCAGCAAAAGGTAGGGTACGTAGAATTGTAAATTTTAGAATTAATTTGTATAATCTTATATAAAAAGTAAACAAGTAAATATTAGTATTATTTTTAACCAAATACAAAACATACAAAGTAAACACTTGATATATTATCTTGAGCATGTTCTACTATTTAATTTTCGGAAAATATGGGGATCCAGAATTTGTACATCCAGAAACCCTTTTCCCATTTAATTAATTAAAATTGATTAACTTAATGACATTGTTACCCCTGCACAATTTTGGCTCCAAACTTACTTTTTAATGGCAGCAAACATGGCGGCAAAACTTGACAAATTCCCTCCAAAACATGCATGCAATCATTATAGGCATGCAAGACATCTAGTTTCCCAAGAAAAAATAGTATCATTATCATCATTACACATATTAAACTCAAATTTAATTAATAAATTAGGGTTTTCTATTTTAATTATAATTTTTGTCATTTTTTATTTAATTAAAATAGGCATGCAAGACATCTAGTTTCCCAAGAAAAAAGTGTATCATTATCATCATTACACATTAAACCCTACCTATTTCAAATTTAAATTAAAAATTACGGTTTTAGGTCTAATTTTTTTCATCATCTTCATAAAAAATAACCATTATCATCATTACACACATTAATATCTATTTCATAGGCTCTGCAATTTTATTTCCCGATCATAGACTCTGCAATTTTACTGGTCCCTTTTTATTTTCGATCAATTCAGTCATTTTGCCCTTTATTTTCCAACCCTCTGTCGTCTTCTGGCCACTGGTGGTTGCGGAAGCAACTATTTGCCCTCGCCATTGCCGATCTCTGCAATTCAGAAGGTATGTACGACATTCTAATAGCACTGTCTAACTTGGCAATGGACATAAAAACGACTAACAATGGATTCCTGTGGAACGGTGTTGCCAGAGACTTTTGGCGAAATTGTTGGCTAATGTAGGGCTTCGTTCACGGCTGTTGGGTGTACTGAGAGGTATGGTGGTTGTGGATCAGCAAAAAATAGGGTATGTAGAGTTGTAAATTTTAGAATTAATCTATATAATCTTGAAAAGTAAACAAGTAAATATTATTTTTAACCAAATACAAATCATACAAAGTAAACACTTCTCAAGTTATCTTGGACATCTACTATTTAATTTTAGATATACAATCCCAACTACTAAAGTAAACAAAAAAATTAAATTAAATAAAGAAAGCGCACGTTGCAAAAAATTAGGCTTGAATAGCTGGCAGCTACCACTTTCTGCCGTGTTCTTTTCTTTCTTGTGAAGGTCCCCACATTTGGATGTCCATATGTTTTCATATTCATCTTCTCTCACCAATTAAAGCAAAATCCACAATATATAGTTTTAAACACCTTTCTCCATTCATCCCTTGATTATTTAAACTTCACTTAAATGACCTAGCGTGTGTGCGTACTCTTGTAAACTGGGGCGTAAAAGAATTGAGTCGTCGTTAATTCCACTTGAATCCGATTTGATAATTGATATAGCATTAATTAGTTACTTTATTTATAATTTAAATATATTTGTAAATAATTTGTGTAATATGAATAATAATAAAAAATAAAATTGTGGGCTCGATTATATTCATGAGCCTAATATTATTGAACTTGAATTAAAGCTCTAGAACTACTTGAGTAGCTCGATCTCGATTCAATTAAATCCAAGTCGATTGTAAATTCTTTTCGAATTGAGTACAAGTAGCTTGCAACCAATTTGACTCACTTAGTCCCACACTTGAGGAGTGCTTGCAAACTCAAATACAAAATATCACTTACTTTTAAAGTTGTCTCCTAACAACTTTAATTTTTGAAAGATACGTAATTCCAAACTTGTAATTTGTAATTAGAGTCTAGAAATACCTCTGTAGTTATATCTATTCGGGTTGAATCTTTAAATTTTGTAGATTAACCCTTTTTCATAATATTTGCATTTGTTCTTAATATATAGTTCGTTTTTTGTTATAAAATAAGTTAGGGGTGACGAGTTAGGTTAGAATAAAAAAATAGACAATCATGACTCAACCTATTTAATTATTTGGGTCAAAATCTGAACCCAATTTCTTTATTCTAGAGTGCCTGGTACTCTTCGAGAAATGATATGTATTAAAAACTATTCACAAGGGTTAATATTAGTTCTCTGTGAATCTGGTTCAAGTGAACTTTAAAAAAAAAAAAAAAAAAGATATATATATATATACTTTTTAACATACAAAATATCACATTTAAAAAATATTTCCCCCAAAAAAATGTGATACCTGTATGTATCGTTTATACTTTATAGTATGTTAGGTTGTCCCATTAGTAAATATATATCAAACACATTTGTAAATATTATTACTAGACTCGTTGAGTGTGACATGCGCTTCAACATGCATCAATTTAAATATGGGCTATATTCATTGAAGGGAATAATTTCTTATGATCTCATTAGTCATTACATCATTTACTTTACACTTTTTGTGCTAGGTTCAAAGAATCATACTAGATTTACCAATACTCTAAAGTTTGGATATTGCATTTTCACTCAACATGCAATGTACAAATGCCAATACATTTAAAGCTACTTAAATATTTGTATAAACTATTAATAATCATTCACTACTTCTACACTTGGCTCCCACTCTCAAAATCTACCATTAGCTTACTCAATTTGCCATTGCTTATCCTCTGTTGGTACTCCCTCTCATCCTCCAACCTGCACACCACAAATTTATGCGTCAGGGACGTCGTCCCCCCTACACACACACGCATTGTGATGTTATCCTGCACACCACATGACGATGTGTGCAGGATAACAACACTCAAAAATTGTGTAATAACACTCGTTTGACCTAATTAGCAACTTACATGTGTGGTGGCGATGATGGCAACAATGTCGTTGCTAGCTTGACGATGTCTTCGCTGCTATTAATGATGTGATTAAAACATAGGTATCGACCATAGGATGAAGAGTCTTCGAACACACAAATATGAGCATCAACCAAGAAGTTGAGGTCCACGGTGACAAACACTCCGTCTTTGAACATTTCAGCTGCCCCCAACAAGTAGGGATCCTTGATGCTCAAATCGGGGTACATCAATAGCCCCGCATTTATCGATACCATGCTAACCCCTCTGTCCATCGCTAATGCCCAGGCTGTTTTTTCCGCCACTGTCTTCGACAGTCCATGCCATAACTGCATGATCAAGAATTACGTACATTAAAATACGAGAGAAACTCTACTCCCTCCATACCACTAAGATAGGCTTGGACAAATTTTCACATAATAGATTAAGAAGACATGTTAAATGTTATGAATTATAAGTTTCTCCTACATTCTTTCTATGTTACTCTTACACAAAATGAAAAGAAAAATTAAATGCTTATTATAATTTGTTAAAGGTAATTGTGTTAAAATAGAGAGATTTTGGCCAATTGAAGAAAAGTTAGCGCTTTTAATAAGAAAAAGGTAGGGACACACAGAAGGTAGAAAGGAAGCCTACTTTTGCAGTATGGAGGGAGTATTTTGGAACAGAAATACCAAGAACAATGAATGCTAGCAACATAGTTGGTTACGGAGTTAAGACACACCTTGAACTTTTTACAAAAGTTAACATCGCTCCAGTTCCTCTCGTCCACATCAGACGGTAAGCCGTCTTGCTGGTGGTGGTCCCGCCAGATGATGGCTGTAACTGATGATGTGAAGACGACCTTATCAATGGTGTCTGTTTGAGCACACGCTTCCAACACATTATGTGCTGCTCTTACTTCCAATTCACCCATTAATTCCTGTGCATGATTGATTGAGTAAATGAGAAACGTTTGAACAAGTCTTTCTTTCTAGAACAACACATGCTACAGCTCAATTTGTCGTCTTATAAGTTATAAGCCCACACCATATATTCTTGAAAGTCAGCAGTCTAAATTATTAAGCAATAAAAGACTTCTAAAGATAGATAAACTCCCAATTTTCAAACTTTAGACAGGAAGAAAATGACGTTCATTAATACAGAAAATAATCAAGAAACAAAAACTGGCTACTTGGCCTTATTATAATCCCTCTAGAATTGATGGCTCATAAATTCATAAGTGAGAATGATAGCTTGTCATTAATAATTTAGGCACAGCAGAGAAAAATGGGTATAAAGCAATCAATATTCTATAACAAGAACTTAAAACTCATTTATGAGACCCAGCTGGACCTCCATAGAATTGAAATTAGAAAGTCTCTTGTAAACCAATTTCACCGTGCAACTCAAAAAAGTATTAGTTGTTTTTATTATAAAGTTTTACTATCAAACTAATATCTTTCAATGAAACAACTAATACTGTTAAACACAAAATGCAAACAAGTTTCACGGTGAAACTGATTCATAATATAATTTTCCATTGAAATTCAAGAATTAAGAGCCTAAAGCATCATGGTATAATTTCAGACTACTTAATTCTATTCTGATATTTTTTTTTTTAATCTTTTTTCTTTCCAGGACATTATTTCGAGTTTTAGTTTGATGTTCCGAACTTACATCGTAGGTTGGGTGATCAGAGGGGAGCTCGAAGTTGTAAAACAGAGCACCACACCCCTTAAGAGCATCCATTATGCTGTGATAATCCAATGGATCTGTATGAAATACTCTCAATTCCTTGTTTTCAGTTGATTGCCTCTTATAACATTGCAATTCATCTGAAAAACACAAAATTTTTACATCTTAATTCTTGCACAATCGGAAACATGTAAAAGATAAAAACAAAAAACGTAAAAAATTCGATTTAGAAATACTCAAAGGCTAGCTGATTATGCGTGATTAAATGATTAAATTATGCGTTTATTGTACTAACACTTAACTGTAGTATCGATAAAACCAAGAGAAATTGAATACGACAATGAACATATCTTAATTAAAAAAAAGCATTAAATAGAGGCAATTGATTAATAAAGGGTTTCCAATTTCAACATTGTGCACAAATCGTGCACAAAGCACAGAAAACTGAAGCCACAAAATTATAATAATAACAACACACAGCTGTAAGTATCACATGTAAATCGAGTGATCCGCGGCGGAATTAGGGGAAGCGGTTATTACCGTGGTCATGGACGGCGGCGTGAACGGTGTAGCCTCTCTGGAGCAGGCGGCGGACGAGGGCGGAGCCCAACCGGCCCGATGCATCCATGACACAAACTGTCTTGGATGAGTTCCAGAAAGAAGCTGGCGCCATTTTCGAATCGCACACAGTGCACAGAGGGGAGTGTGAAAATGGAGGATGGATTGAATGATGGGGGGTTCAGATTGGACAGGTGTTGGTGAAATTGGTGGGAGAGCGAGGTATCCTGTTGGGATATTTAAAGAGAGAGAGAGAGAGAGAGAAGGGGAAGATAGTGTAGCATTGAAAGAGTGTGTGGGTAGCAGATGGTTGGGAGGGTGGTAGTTAGCCATAGGCAAACTAGAAATTTTTTTGGTTAATTAAGTATTTAATTTTTTTTTATTATAAAAATCAAAATTTTAGATTACAAAAGTTATCCATTATAATAAGAAAAGTAATGTACCACCTCTCATTATCAGTACAATTTTATCCACATGATGCATAATGCATTCATTTTAATAATGGTAGTTGTGTACGTTAAAAAGTGTGGATTGAAAAAAGTATAAATTGATTACACTGAAAAATTTTCAATATTATTTTAATATAAACAACATCAACTGTTAAGTGAATGCATCATGTACCAAGTACATATGAGACCTTGACATTTTATCCAACATGGTGTTTATTTTTGTCTATAATTCTATTAATATCTATGTAAATTTGTCCCATTTCTTCCATTAATGTTTTTAATAAATAGTATTCTTTTGTTCTAGGATTTCTTTCACATTAACAAATAAACACATTTTTTTTAGAAAAACGAGAGCATGTAAGTGTGGGTTAAGTAAAATAATGATATTTATATATTTTAATGACTTTTGTGAGTATAATTTATTTCTTTTTTAGGATGTGAAAGTAATATAGAACGTCCAAATAAATTAAATGTGAAAGTAACTGCGATATGAATGTAGTAGTATCATCATTTTTAATAAATGGGAACAATGTAAAATATGACTTTTTATTACAAAAAGAAAGATTTTAGATTACAAAAGTTGTACATTTTAATAAGAAAAAGTATTATGTAGTAGTACACAACTATATGGTAAAGAGTTATATGAAAATATTTTCATGATAATATCATGAAACAATTTTAAAGTATTAAATATTTAATCAGGACTATTAAAAATCTCGTCAGGGGTATTAAAAATCTAGGTAAGTGGTATTATATTGTCATTATTGTAAAAAAATTAACCCCAAATTTAGACACTCATGATGAGATTTTTAATACCCTTAATCAAATATTCAATATTTAAGATAGTTTCATTATGAACCATTTTTATATAAAACATACTCAACAATTATATTAGGCATGACAAAGTATTGTTCATCATACACCACTTATATTATTATTATTTATAAGAGTAGTAATATTACCGCTCGTCAAAATGTACATAATATCTTTTCTAATATCAATTATGTAAAATCAATTTTTAAATGTATTAATTGTTACAAGTAATAGCATTATTAGTGTACACAAGATGAACATCAATTTGAGTATTCTCCTTTGTTTCGACACAAATTTCAAGGAAATAACTTATTTATAAAGTAAATATGCTGGGTAGATAATAAAATAGTGATGATAAAATAGTGCGGTGGAATATGTTTTTAAAAAGAGAAATGGAAATATTAAAACTGAACAATTAATAAAAAGTAGAAATATTGAAATTGGACGGAGAAAGTAATAATTATTGTAGAAAAAATATTATAGTAATCACTATTGTAGAAAAGATATTGTAGAAATTGGACGGAGAAAGTAATAATTATAGTATATTATAGAATATACTCTCTTCATCCCAAAAAGATATTTCATGTTTTATTTTTTATTTATCTCAACCATTCTTAAATTAAAAGTGTATAAATTATTTGAAATACCCTATTCAATACCTCTGTTTGTTTTGTTATCATTGATATATTTATCAAGAACTTAAAATTAAAAAAATTATAATTTCAAGCATTAATAAATACTCATTTCGCGATTATTTTCACATTTGTTTTATTCGAGCGCCCCACAATTAGATATATCAAATGGGCTGAGTCGAGCCATGCCTATCCGAGCGCGAGTTTTTTCAGGTCCGGGCCGGCCCGAATGATTTCGGGCCACCTAACTTTAGGCCTGTCCTGGTCCGTCTTGGGCCACCAGACCAAATCGGCTCAATTTTATATATATTATTGTACTTGATTTATATATTTACCTCATTAGTTTATAAAAATTGTTATAACTATATTCTACTCATATAGTTATAAAAATTATTTAGTTTGTCAACAACAATTCAATAATTAAATTAAAACTCAAATTCCTAAATAATATTCAAACAAAAATAATTCAACAAATCTTAATAAATTTAAATTCACCAAAATAAATTCAAAAGTTCATAATCCAACAGTTCTCAATAAACTAAAATTCACAAAAACGAAATCGAAAAATATAAAGAACATAATATATATATTGATGAATGATTGTGGTTGATAAGTATTAATATATAACAACTTTTAAAAGATACATATAATGTATTCTTATAGGTTAACTCATTTTCATACTTTAATAATTACATTATCGATTAAAAAATACTTGTATGATTCCCAATAAATATTACTCTATCCATAAACAACACAAGTGATATATTAATCTTAATTAGTATTTGGCATAAACTAAAGAAGAATCAAGTCTTCTAAAATATTTATCAAATAACTGAGGTTCAAAAAAGAAACGGGGAAAATCCGAAGAAGCTCATAGAAATTCACATAAACAAATAAACTTCATGAATATGTGCTCAACAATTCTATAAACTTTAATCAAATATCAACAAAGTAAAAAACTTAAATCAACATGAAAAAAAATTCAAATGACACTAGAGATAAGTTGAAGCGTTACCCTAAATCCTAAAAAAATAAAAAATAACCGGGCAACCAGTAAAAAAATTCTGATTCTTTTCAGGCCTATAATTTTGAGGCCCGACCCATCTTTAAAACTGGACTTCTCGGGACGGCGCGTCGAGCCGGACCCATTTTGACAGCTCTACCCACAATTACCTACACACCTCAAGAAAATAAATAACTCTCCCTCACAAAAGTTAGTATAACATAACGTTATCATTGTTTTATTCAATCTCCTCACACTCACACATCCCATTTTTTCTTAAAAAACGTGGCACTTCCAAGTGTAAAAAAAATGGTGGAATGGGTGGAGTATATTTTATTAATTTGTGTAACATTTTAAATATGACTAATTTTTGGGACGGAGAAAAAATTAAATTGTGAATTCTCTTGTAAAAGAAAATAGATTACGCAAATTCTTTTTAGTTTTATAATTTTTGAGCATGTTAAAAATCTTCGGTTAAATTACAATTATATTACATACTTTTGTTTGGATTACAATATATTTCAAAGTTCGAGAAAATTACAGTTATTCTTGAAGTTTGAAATAATCTGTGGGGAGTAATTGTACCAAAATCACTTGATTCGTTTTGTAACTTGAACAAACTTTAAAAGAATAATTATAATTACTCAAACCACGTACTAGTTCATTTGATTAATAATTTAGACAGATTTAGTAATATCAATAATCAATTTGTATCAACTTTTTGCATAAAGTAATTTAGAAAAGGTGCAGCAATTTCATTAGAAATTCAATTTTTTGAAGATTATATTTTTAGGCGATCTTTATTAGACCCTTGAATAGATTAGCCTTATTATAAGGAGTTCAAAACTTTAGACTTATTGATGATTGGGTCCACTTGGAAACTACGGACAAATACGAAATGTATACCTCTAGAAATGAGAGAGAGAGAGAAATGGGAAAAGTTTGGTAGAATGGTAGGAAACGTTGTGCACTTTCCAAACGCAGGCGAGTTTGGTTTAGCATTTGGACATCTGTATTTTATTTTTTAAATGAATCGTGTGAAACTATTTCACACAAAATTTTGTCTTTTCAAAAATATTTTACAATTAAAAAAATACTTTGTCTACATCAATTTGATTACTAATATTAAATTAAAATTATATTTAACTAAATTGAACAAAAACTTAAAAACAAGTTGAGTTTTTAATACTACTCTCTCCGTACCTAGTCGGTTGACCACAAGTTCAAAAAAAAAAACAAATAGATAAAATAAGGGTATTGTAAAGTTCATAGAAATAAAATTGAGGGTGAAGAATAAAGTAATTGTTGTCATTTTTGGGGGGAGAGTCTTTTACCATAAAAAAAATTTGTTTCATATAACTTATAGAAAATTGTGAAATTAATTTATTTAATTATATTTTTTTAATTAGCATTTTAAATTTAATGTCGAGTTCGAATACATGACATTGGTAAGGATGCCCACGTATATTATTTTGGAACGTAGACTGATGGTTGCTGACTTGCAGCTATTTGAACCCACCAACATTTTTAAAATATTAGTTGGTGCACACATAAGTTTATGTTTCTCATGATCGATTATGTTTCTATGCATCAGCTGCATACTAAAATTTAAATATATATTAATTGTATTAATTATTTTTATTTATATTTTTAATAGAAATAATTGCACAATTTTTAGTAGATAAAACCGATGTTATTCAAAATTATAGTTGGATTGCACATTGCACATAATGCATACAAGAATTTATCTTTTAAAATATATATTGTAATAAATTTGTTTCAAAAGTTAATACTCCATTAAGAAAGTAGGCAACTTACACGAATAATGTCAAAAATGCATATTCATTAAATTAATATTAATTCAAAAAAAAGTCAAAAATTAAGGGTTAATAAAAAAATAATATTTAAATTTTATCATTTATTTGGGGTTGTGTACATTAACAAATGTACGTAACGATGGGTAATAGTGGTGTGATTATATAGTTAGGCATGTCTTTTAGTTTATATAGTTTCTTCTGGTTGTTATGTCTTCCGAAGAAAAAAATAATTTTATTTCAAAAGTTGGATGTCTGAAAGATTTCAAAAGGTCATGTATTTTGATGAAGAGTTATATTTATTTCAGAAGTCGTGACTTTATGAAATACTAGTATTATATTATTTTAGGGAAAGAATCAAACCTATTAGTTACCACCTTACACACGGATCCTAAATATACACCGACCTACTCCTCTCTATATTTGGAGTACAGGGAAAATCATCAACCCTAAATACACAATTTAGTAAACCATCACCAATACAATTTTATCCCTAAATTTTATTTTCAAGTAATGAAGTATAGACAAATTTTAGGGTGCATTCAAGTGCATAACATGCCCTTGGATTTTAAGCTCAATTTTGACTTCAATTTTGATTTTTTAAAAATACACACAAACACACCGAACTGTATTTTTTTTACAGTTGAGGTATTACTAATGTCTTCTTGGATATTATTGATTACTTCTTGGGGTATTGCTGATTTCTGCTTGAAATGTTTTTTTTCAAAATTTAAGTGCATGTTATACAGTCAAGTGCACACTAAAACTACTCTAAAGTATATTTAGCCCATTTTACAATAAATTAAATATATTTGCAATATTCAAATTATGTTATAAATAGTACATACATAAAACTTGATTTTTATTAAATTTTAGAATGTGATGCCCATTTTACAATAAATTAAATATATTTGCATTATTCAAATTATGTTATAAATAGTGCATACATAAAACTTGATTTTTATTAACTTTTAGAATTATCACATTAATTTACATTAACACTTAAAAGCTAAATAGATTAAATTGAAAAACATGTCATTTTTAACGAAATATATAGTATCGTTAATTTTCTGTACATAACAATTTAATACAAGCGATAATCTTACATGGAACAACCTCATACATAAACAAACTTCATTTTGATATTTGAGTCTTATATACATTTAAAACATGTTTTAGTTTGAGCTCCATAAATTTAGGGGACGTTTTGTTTCGAATTATTTAATGGGAATGCGAATGAAAATTTATTTTTCATCTTCACCCTTAAATATATTGGATGAATGATTATAGTGATTAGTGATTACATCACTAGTACTGTGTTCTACTTTTAAAAAAAATGGATAAAAGAAGAAGTTGTTGGTTGTAATATGGAGAAATGATTGATACGAAAGATTATAAGAAGATAAAAAAGTAATCAAATAGGATAATAATTACCTTATTTAGGAGGAAAAATAATGTTGTATATCATCTTTTATTTTCATTAAGTACTAAATTACCTTATATTTAATCTCATTCTCATTACTAGTCTCATATTTAACATTATTATATACTTTTATCTTAATGGAATTCTACAGTATTCCTTGCGTCCCAAAATTTCTTTTACATTTTCTTTTTCTGTCCATTTTAAAATAATTTTCACTCTTAACATGAATATTCTTTTATAAACACCACTTTCTTCAATATCCTTACATTTATACAAAATAGTATTACTTTTGAATCTACACTTATACACAGTCCAACTTATTTCTATATTTGATAAATATAGACTTACGAAATTACCCTTTAAATTCACACGTACACCTTACCTCACCTTTTATTTTATGTGTTCTTACACATGTAAAAGGAAAGGGCTACAGTAAATCCAGGATTCCATTTCTTTTTATTTTCATTAGTATTTGAGTTTTGAGGAATTCCACTTACAATTCACACAGGTTGTGTTTTAAAATTGTAACTTCTAACATTAGAGTTCAAACGAAAGTTCCATATACTAATTTCATTTGTCGAGAAATTCAAAATTTCGTTACGGCAATAATTTGAAAGTTGAAAATCATTGTACCTTGATCTTGATGAAGATTAACATAAATTATAAAACATTTATACACAGTGTAATTTCGTCTTAAAAAGAAAGAGTTCGGTCCTTGTCCGCAACTTTATATTATTTAAATATAACAAAAGAATTGTCTACGAAATTTTTTGACAAAAAGATTTCTAAAGATTGCCTACAATGTGGCTACAATTTTTTTTTTTTTATTATATAAAAATTTTTATTTCTTAACCTACAAATAATTTATCTATGAAATCAATTTGTCTACAAAATAAAATTCTCAAATAATCAATTTAGTAATGCCTATTTCCTGCAAACAAGCCTACAAAAATTTGTGTAGGTAAATTTTTTTTGTCGCAAATTGTTATATGAAATATCCTACGGATCTAAGATCCGTAAAATAACTCGTATTCGATTTCACAGCATCGTACACAAAATCATTGGTCGTGCACCAGAGCCAGGATTCATTTGTGCCTTTCCCTTTGGCCTTGAGAACATCGGATCCACGGGAATCGAAGCAATTCTCGCCAGAATTCAAGGAAAAGCTCAGAAGAACGGTGCTCGCTGGAAACGCCATGGCCGGAAACTGAAGAGGAAAGCTTCGTCTTGCCATTAATGGAGAAGGCAGCTCACGTAACTCATTGAGAGATATGGACAGTTGTACAATTATTAAAGCTGAAATAATTACCCCTAATTACTACCAAGGCTCAGAGCATAATGTGTTACTATTTACCATGGCAGAGAGGGAGGGGAAGAAGAAGATGAAATTGATGGATACCTTTCCTTGGGGGATGTGTTACTATTTGGAGCAAATGTGTGTTACTAAAAATATGTGTTACTATTGGAGGAAATGTGTGTTACTAAAAATATATGTTACTACTGGAGCAAATGTGTGTTACTAAAAATATGTGTTACTATTGGAACAAATGTATGTTACTGTTAGTGTAAATATGTGTTACTGCAAATGTGTGTTACTGTTAGAAAAAATATGTGTTACTACAAATATGTGTTACAATTGGAGAAAATGTATGTTACTATTAGAGTAAATATGTGTTACTGCAAATGTATGTTAATGTTGGAGTAAATGTGTGTTACTAAAAATATGTGTTACTATTGGAGCATATGTGTGTTACTGTTAGAGAAATATGTATTACTATTTAAGCAAATGTGTTAATATTAGTGTAAATGTGTATTATTGCAAATGTGTGTTAATGTTGGAGCAAAAATGTATTGATGTCAGAGCAAATATATGTCATTGTTAGAGCAAATATGTTCCAATATATAAAACAATAAATTTAAATTTAAAGGGATGAGAAATAAATTAAAAACACATATTTGTTCTTGTAAAAATATATATATGTCATTATTGTTATTTTAAAGTAGAAAAACATATTTTTTTAATGACTAGTAACACACATTTGTCCATATAGTAACATACATTTGTTCAAATAGTAACACAAACTTGGTGCGAAAATCCTGAAACTTGACTTGCGCGAGATTTTGGAAAAAAAACCACCAAACCCGACCCAACCCGACCCAGCCAAGATCCGTGAATTTTTACATGGAGCGAACCGCGCAACCCACGATGTTTTTAATATTTTGCATATTTTAGGTATATTTCACATGTGAAAAATTTCATAAGAGAGTTCTCTCTTTTTTTATAGGTAAGGAATGAAGATGCTTCCTTAATTAGAAAATTTTGTTGACAATTAATTTCATTACGAATTTTTTATTGAAATTTTTGTAGTCATATTGATAAATTATTGATTAATTTCATTAACAATACTTATATATTGTCATACCAATTTTTGCATTGTCATTTCCAATAAAATCACAAATATCTAACGCTAAACAAGTAGTTGCATGTATTCGACCCGAGCCAGAATATATATTAAAATGCACTTAAAAAAAATTAAAGAATTATCTACAAAATTTGTTAATATAACTATAAATTTTCAATAAAAAATTTTATAGTGGAGATTGTCTACAAAATTGCCTACAAATTTTTTGAATTACATAGACATCTTCATTCCTTACCTATAAATTTTCAGAGATAAATAATTTGTGGGTGAATTTTTGTAGGCAAAATGCACAGATAATTATATTAATTACCTAGAAATTTCATCTCGTAGATAAATTGATTTTGTAGGTAAATTGTTTGTGGGTTGAGGAATGAAGATATTTACATGATTAAAAAAAATTGTACGCAATTTTGTAGGCATTTCCTATTACGAAATTTTTTTGTTGGAAAATATCGTAGATAACTTTAATTTTATAGACAATTCTTTGATGAGTATGGAGCATGCTAATGTACACGAGATTGTAGACATGTAGTATACGGAACAAGCTAACATATTTAATTACTTTAATATGAGATTATAGACATATATATTCTATTTCCATTTCCATTTCCATTTCTACATGTAACTTTATGATTTTATTATATGATTTAAATCCAATCTTAGTTAAATTAATTGGCCATCAATGTTACAGTACTCATCATATATAGCTGGGATTCATGTGTCCTGATGCACAACTTCACTTATTTGAAAAAGTGGATCCTCAAGCTAAATCGTTTCTATCCGCATGTCCCATTACTATATCAAAAAGGTGGCCCTCACTCATTCTTAACCCATTTTACCCATAGGAATTCTCTAATTAATTATTAATTATTTATTTGGTAATTATAATAATTTTTTAATTGTTAATCAAATTTAATAAATCAATAAGTGTTTATATTATTTATTTATATATTAACCACCAAATAATATTTTTACACAATTGTAATGGAGTTGGGGTTTAAAACTTTAAATGGGGTATTGATCCATAATGTGATGGGGTAGGTGATATTTTATTGATGGCCCCACTTTAAAGGGTATTTATTTGTATGTTAAATTTATCATAAAAGTGAAAAGGGGTAAAATAAATACTCTCTCCGTCCCAGGGGAATTTGCACCCCTGAGATGGCACACATATTAAAAAAAGTGATAAAGTAGTAACATATGGGTAAATATGTGTATATTTATGTGAGTGTGCACGCAGATCGATGTTTTCTTTTTAGGTAGTGTGCAAATTGGTTTGAGACTAGGGGTGGGAATAGGCCAGGCTACCCGACAGGGGCCTACGGCTCGGCCTACCTAAAGCCTAGCTCGGCTCGGCTCGTTTAACAAATGAGTCAGGCTCAGGCTTTTTTAAAAGCCTATTTATTTAAATAGGCCAGACTTGAGCTTTTCTGTAAGCCTTTTAAGCCCAACAGACTGGCCTATTTTACTATACTAATATATATATATATATATATATATATATATATATATAATGTAATATATAATAATACAATACAATATAATATAATAAATATTTAATATATATATATATATATATGAAAAATATTGCTAAATATTATTTGAATTTTTTATTTTGCTATTATTTGATAATCTTTTGGTAAATTGTTTTTAATCTTCATTTTAAGATTTAAAGAGTTAATTGTTATGATTTAATAAATAATATAATTATTGAATATAATTTTGTAAACATGATTAAAAAGGCCCCAAAAGGCTTTCAGGTCAGGCCTATTTATTAAAAAGGTCAGACCAAGGCTCTGAAAAAAGCCTATGACAGATAACAGGCCAGGCTTAGGCCCAAATATTAAATAGCAGGCCCAGACCGTCCAACGAGAAGCCTAGCTCGGCTCGGCCTATTTCCACCCCTATTTGGGACGTCCAGAAAAGGAAAGTGTGCAAATTCGTTTGAGACGGCGGGAGTATGTTTTCTGTAAAATGGATAAAAAAAAAAAAAGGGATTGTAATAAGTGGAAAGTGGGTGGTTTGAAGCATTCTTAAAAAAAAGTAATTAAACTTTTTTTTTTTAATTTTAAAAATTTGAATTTGAATTTTAAAATCTAAAACCAACTTTAGTTTGTATTTTAAAATTAGGTTTTTGAAATTCTAATCCTACAATCTTATAAATAAGTTATACAACACTCATTTATTTTTACATAATAAAGGTAAAATCTACCTTACTCAAAACAAAAAAAAAAAAATACAGATTTTAAGAACTCCATGAATTACAAAAATCATTGGTTTTCAAAAATCAATTTTAAAAAACTACTTAAAAAAAAAAAAAATAGCCTTAGTGTGGTAAAGTGAAAAGTGTGCATGATTCGAACTTGCAAGTGAAATTTAAACAAAACTATTAATAGAATAATTTTTTTAAAGTGGAAATTAAATGAAACAATGTTAACATTATTTGGTGCAACCAACATACGTACAGCGTGTCCACACCACGACCAACATATTTATGCATTTGACAGCTTGAATCGAGTCACAACAATATCAACCAATCATTACTACAATTCATAACCTTATTATATTTTCAGCACCAATAAAGTAGAAATGTTTATTCCAACAATATTAACATTTTTAATTCCGTGTAAGGTCAATGACTCGAGCCGACAATAAATCCAATTAGCATGAACAACTTGCCTTTTCTCAAATTAATTTGATTGAATTCAAGACCTAAGTCGAATTCATTTTCATAAAACTAGACTTGTAATCATGGAGAATTTGGACCTTGTTTCTTTCGAGTCTCGTTTAGTTGAATACAATATATACTTAATACTTAGGTTCATCTTTTAACATATTTTGTTTTTTTTCTGCTGAGTCTTCTTATTTTGAATGTTCCATTCATTTTTTTTTTTTTGTTACAGTTGTTAATAACGATTACTCGATTTTGAATTAATGATGTATTTGTTGATAGGCGAACATCATCCAGCATGGAGCGAACAAAAATTAAGGACTTGAACAAAGAAAATCAAGATTGGGGTGCATCTACCAATCCGGGAGGTGTATAAAATGACGAACAACTCTATCAACGAACAACTAATAGGCGAACAGATATTAAGACCCGAGACCAAGAAAGAGCCAACTGTGAGGTCGCCAATGACGAACAAACTTGGTCAAACTATGATACAAAACAGTTTAGATGTGTACCAGTGAACAAAGGACTAAAATCCCAAAGCCAAGCTAAATAAAGCCAAAAGGCGAACAACTTCCGAAATACAATCTCCAGAGGCGAACAACTTTCAGTTGAAGAATCATCAAGATCCGTCAAGCCGACCTAGGCGAACAACAATGAGTCCGAGATAAGACCAAAGAAGACTTTGTAACTAAGATTCAGCTTAGATAAGGTCAAAAGGACACATGTCAAGCATGCATGCTAGGGAGACCAAGAGTCAGGAACACCTCATGCTTGCTAGTCTCTATAAATAGTTGTTCTCCAGCTTATGAAATACAAGTTCAAATTCATAAACACTCCCAAAACACACACTAACACACCTAAACGTGCACACATACGAAATTATTTCGATTTCGACTTTCGTATATCCGATTTCATAACCCGAACCTCGATTTATCATTTACGGTGGTAACCAATCACACGTAATTGATTGATGATCTTTAAACCGAAATTAAACAGTCACTAATCCACTCGAAAATTATTGATCACCAACAATTTTGGCGCTAGAAGGAGGGTTCGAACCTCCGGTTAGTGTAATTACTCAAGAACTTCAAGTTGAAAACTTGAAGATTCAAAGAAAAACCTCAAGAAATATTTGAAGATTCAAGCAAAAGTGTTCTTGGTGTTCTTGGTGTTCTTCAAAATATTAAAATTAAAGAAACAATTTATATTGAAATGCCTCAATCAAAGGAAACCCAAGCATCACGTTTGTCAAGAAGAGCATCTCCCACCCGAGTCTCGTCGGCCGATCACCAGGATCGAAATCCTAGACATGTGAACAGGTCGCAGCATACAACCATAACACATAATCTCCCCCCTGAAATGGAGGCCTTGGCGAACAACCCTAACGAATTATCAAAGACCATAGCTGCTCTCCAAGCTCTCCAGAGACAGCAAGAACAAAATAAGCCTTCACAGGCAAGGCCTAGAGATAGACCCTTGGAGGTTGTTAGGGCCAGGTCAACAAGGGGCGAGCAACGTGAGGTGAACAGCGCCCAGATCAGGCGGGACAAGGGCAAGGCTAAGATGGACGAGCCAAGGGAGGGTCAAGCAGAGTCTGCTCGCGGGCGAACAGCAATGTCGAGCCACGGAACAACACGCTCCAGTGCCCAGGACAGACTTGGCCAACCCCAGCAACGGGATAAAGTTGCTCGCCAGGAAGAGGGACATGGGCGAGCAACATTTGAACAGCCTCGCCCTTCGGTCCATGAAAGACTTTCTCAATCTGCCTTCAGGCGTTTGGGACCTAATGCGGCGAGCAACCCTAAAAAGCAGCTCCAGGATTTGCCTTCTCCAAGCGAGGGACTGCGACGAACAGAAAGGTTTGTACCTTTGTTCGCCGAACAGCCTCCAAGTCAGGGGGCATCTCTGGATGAGCTATCAAGCTTAAGGAGGGCGATAGAAAGTATGCAGGGACAATTGGACCAGCAAAGAGGTGTAGGGACGACCAGCTTGCCAACTTCACCATTATCAACCTACATTCTGAAAGCCCCGATTCAGAAGAAAGTGCAATTCCCTGCAAGCATACAATATGACGGCCTTGCTGATCCCCGAGTTCACCTAACAAAATACTCAGATTATATGGTCTCGGTGGGAGCTAGCGATGCCACTCAATGCCGAAACTTCCCGTTAACCTTGGGAGATCGGGTGCACAAATGGTTCTCAGCATTGCCACCAGCATCCATCCATTCATTCACTCAGCTGAGTCGGGAGTTCCTGTCTCATTTCTCAACGGCGGGATCATACTTGTCCCAGAAACACCGGTTGTCAGACCTAAAACAAAATGATGACGAGTCAGATCGAGCATTCATGGAAAGGTTTGACAAAGTGCTATTGGAGGGTGAGCCCGTCAGCGAGGACACAAAAATTGTTGCTATAATGGCAGGACTGAAGAAAGGGTCAAAGTTATGGAAAGAGGTACATCTGAAGTGCCCAAGAAGTTACGCCGAGTTCAGAAATCAGGCCGGCATATTCGTTTCTATGCATGAAGCCCTGCAGTCAAACTTGGGGGAGAACAAAGTCGACCCCAAGGAGAACAACAAAAAACCTGGTGCAACAAGCTATCGAATCCCTAAAAACATGAAGGCATTCACTGAAGGGACGGAACTCAAAGAAAAGTTGAATCAGGTGCTAACAGTGTCAGTCGATACTGTTTATGAGAATGTGAAGGATAAGGATTTGCTCTCCCCTCCCCGGAAAATTCGCCAAGACACTGGCAAACTCAATCCTAACAAGTATTGTGCCTACCATCAAAGCGTGGGGCACTTTACAAGTGAATGTAGAGATTTGCTCAGACAGCTCTGGCGTTTCTACGAGGACGGAAAGCTCTCCGATTTTGTCAAAAGACAACCCGGGAAGAGAATCCGGGAGAACAACTCTGAGGACGAAGATGATCAACCTCAGAACAATAAACCGGCGCGACCAGTTCCTGCCATCCCTACTCGTCCGTTGGAAGATTTATACATGATGGAACCTGCAGGTCCCGCAGGAGGATGTTCTGATGGACGACCGCCAATCTCCAACCGGAAAAGAAAGGCTGAATTACGAGCGATCGACCAAGTCCAGGAAATGGGAGTCAAGCCATCTATCATGCAGACAGCAGAACTGACCTTCACCGAAAAGGACTTAGAAGGAATTTTGATTCCGCATAACGATTCGCTCGTAAAATGTGCAAAGATTATGGGAACACGAGTCCACAGATTGTTGGTGGACACCGGAGCCTATACCAACATCTTGTTCAAGAGCACGCTTGATAAACTTGGGGACTTTTCAGCCCATATCCGGGACTCAAACCATCGAATCCTAGGCTTCGGAAACGCAGTAACCGTCCCGTTGGGAGAAATTTCTTTGCTTATACAACTTGTAACGATCGAGGAACCCGAAAAGAATATTACAAGAATGGTAGATTTCTTGGTCGTAGACCAGGAATCGATCTATAATGGGTTCCTTGGTCGACCTTTTTTGAATGAATTTAAAGCTGCCTGTTCAACTTACCATTATTGCTTGAAGTTTCCAACAGCAAGTGGAGCAGGCACAGTTAAAGGAGATCAAAGAAAGGCTCGGGAATGCCTCTTACAAATGCAAGCAAAACATACGCAAGTATCCATGATGGAGGCCACAACAAGCTATCCTGCTGAAGAATCATCAATACTGAAAAACATGATGGACATAGAGGAAGACCACATGGATACTGACGAGCAACATCATGACGAACAGGTGTTGGACGAACAACTCCTTACCACCCATAAGGAACATCATCCTGACGAACAACACATGGATGGTGACGAGCAACGTCCAATGAGTGACTTGGAGGGCCAGGTTTTGACTAACAACAATGGGTCGGAACCAGCAGACGATCTAGAACCCCGCCTGGGAGCAGAGCCCATGAACATCGAAAATGATTTCAATCCAGAGGGACCAATACTTGACCCTCGTTGGAAAGGACAAAAACGACGAGCAACTCCAGTTGAAGAACTGGAAATGTTCAAAGTTAATCCTGAAAATGAGAATCTTGAATTATACATAGGATCTGAGCTCCCTGGGCCTTATTGATTCCGAATGAAAGAATTCCTCTGTAAAAATCTAGATGTCTTCGCCTGGTCTCATGCAGACATGGTGGGAATAGATCAGAAGCATGCTTGCCATAAGCTAAACATTAACCATGCAAAGAGGCCCGTCCATCAAAAACGACGGAAATACGGCCCGGACAAGTATCAGGCTTTAAATGAAGAAGTAAAGAAGTTGTTAGACAACGACCTAATTCGACAAGCACTCTGTCCACAATGGGTAGCAAACCCAGTCCTTGTGAAGAAACCAAACGGGACTTGGAGGCTATGTATAGACTTTACAGATCTGAATGCAGCATGCCCGAAGGACAACTTTCCACTCCCTCACATTGATCAGTTGGTGGACAGTACTGCAGGTCATGAAATGCTAACATTCATGGATGTCTTTGCCGGGTACCATCAAATTCCAATGCATCCAGACGATCAAGAGAACACAGCATTTTATACAAACAAAAACTTGTTGTGTTGGAAGAGAATGCCCTTTGGCCTCATCAACGCCGGAGCAACTTATCAAAGGCTGGTGAACAAAATGTTCGACCAGCAAATTGGAGATACAGTGGAAGTCTACGTCGATGACATCGTAGTCAAAAGTCCCCGTAAAGAAGACCATCTCCAACACTTGACCCAAGTGTTCGAAATTCTTCGACACTACAACATGAAGCTGAATCCAAAGAAAAGCAGCTTTGGAGTTCATTCAGGCAAGTTCTTGGGTCATCTTGTAAGTCAACGGGGAATTGAGGCTAACCCAACAAAAGTTAAAGCCATTGTGGATATGCAACCGCCACGTTCAATAAAAGAGGTGCAAAGACTCACGGGATGTCTAGCAGCATTGAATCGGTTCATATCCAGGTCGGGGGACAAATGCCGTCCATTCTTTGAAGCCATAAAAAAAGGACAGTTCACATGGACTAACAACTGTCAGAAGGCGTTCGACCAACTCAAAGAGTATCTGGGAGATGTACAAATCCTATCAAAACCCGTCTCAGGAGAAAAGCTATATTTATACTTGGCAGCATCGGAAGTGGCCATCAACTCCGTTCTGGTACGGGAGGACGGCAAATTCCACCAACCTATCTACTACGTCAGCCAAGCTTTGCATGAGGCGGAGATCAAATACTCCACAAATGAGAAGTTGGCGTACGCACTTGTCATGAGTGTAAGGAAGTTACGGCCATACTTTTTTTATCATCAAGTTGAAGTGCTAACAACTTTCCCTCTCAGACAAATTCTCCATCGCCCCGACACAGCTGGTCGTCTATTAAAGTGGTCACTGGAGATTAGCCAATTCGGGGTGACCTATGCTCCTCGAACAGCGATCAAAGGGCAAGCGTTAGCCGACTTAATAGTCGAACTAACCTTCCCACCAGATCCGACGAGAGGACTTGATCACCCCTAGCATCTTTATGTTGACGGATCTTCGACTAACATAGCTTCGGGGGCAGGAGTGGTTCTAATTAGTCCAGGCAGACAAGTATTCACTTCGGCAATCAGATTTGGCTTTATGGCAACCAACAACGAAGCCGAGTATGAAGCTCTCATTGCTGGTCTCCATCTATCCCTTGCAGTAGGTGTCAGACGATTGCAAATATTCGGCGACTCACAATTGATTGTGAATCAAGTCCGAGGTGAATACGAGGCGAAGGACGGCCATATGATCGAATATCAACGGATTGTTGCTCACCTGATGTCCTTGTTAGATCAAGTATTCATTGAACAAATCCCAAGGGCGAGCAACACTCAAGCAGATGCATTGGCCCAACTAGCAACAAGCGAAGGACCTGCAGAGTTGGCAGACATTATAATT
This sequence comes from Ballota nigra, assembly GCA_947034835.1. Classification (NCBI taxonomy): domain Eukaryota; kingdom Viridiplantae; phylum Streptophyta; class Magnoliopsida; order Lamiales; family Lamiaceae; genus Ballota; species Ballota nigra. The sequence goes on along the minus strand of OX344723.1, from coordinate 40,559,012 downwards.
ACGAAGATGAATGACCCATCAACAACAAGTTATAATGTCAACCAACTAGATGATCGAGCCAGTGAAGAAGAAGACTGGAGAACAAGTATAGTCAAATACTTGAAAAGTGGGGAAAGACCAAACAACTCTTTTGAAGCTGCCAAGCTAATTAAGCAAGCCGCCAGATATACTCTGGTAGGCGAGCAACTTTACAAAAGAGGAATATCGCTTCCACTTCTCAAATGTTTGCCTAGGGGGCAAGGACGAGCAATACTCGAAGAAATACATGCCGGAGTATGTGGAAATCACACTGGGGGGCAAGCCTTGGCGTACAAAACTATCAGACAAGGCTATTACTGGCCGACTTTACGCCAGGATGCAATAAAAAAAACAAAGACTTGCCACCAATGCCAAATTTTTGCACCAAACATTCATACCCCGACTCAACAGCTCGTATCGGTTTATAGCCCATGGCCTTTTGCTAGATGGGGAATGGACATTATTGGTCCCTTCCCAGCAGGAGTTGGAGGAGTTCGATTTGCCGTTGTGGCAGTCGACTATTACACAAAATGGGCAGAAGCAGAGGCCATATTGAAAATCACGCAACAGAAAATGATCAACTTCATTTGGAAGAACATTGTCTGTCGTTTTGGAATTCCGCAAACCATCATGACAGACAATGGTCCGCAGTTCGATGGAAAAGAGTTGAGAGATTTCTGTACAAAGTGGGGGATCAAGAAACATTACTCTACGCCCTATCATCCCCAGTCAAATGGACAAGTCGAAGCCGTAAACAAAATCATCAAGCATACGTTAAAAGTACGGCTAGCAGAAAGCAAAAGCAGTTGGTCAACAGAGCTTCCGGAAGTCCTATGGGCATACAGAGTTTCTCTCAGGTCAAGCACCGGAGAGACACCTTTTGCAATGGCTTTCGGAACAGAAGCTGTAATACCCATCGAGTTAAAGACCAATACATTCCGGACGACCAACTTTGATGAGCAAGCGAACAACTATTCTCTGGCTGCTGAAATAGATTTGCTCGAGGAAAAAAGACTGAGTGCCGAGCTAAAAAATGCTACCTATAAGCAGCGAGCAGAACGCTACTATAATTCCCATGTTAAACTTAGGGAATTCAGAGTTGGAGATTTGGTTCTAAGAAAGTTGTTCGCCCAACCTCCAGGTGTATTGGGACCAACTTGGGAGGGCCCGTATCGTATAACCGAAAAATTCGTTAATGGCGTATACGATATCGAAGATATGGAAGGCAAGCCGGCCCAATACTCCTGGAACGCCGTACATCTAAAGAAGTACTATCAATAAGGCGAACAATGTCTTGGGGGGCCAGTGAACCAAGTAACCAAGTAAGATGAATAAAAAACTTGCCTAATTTTTTGAAATTTTTGCCAAGTATAGAATGTAAAGTTGTTCGGCACATTGTATAGTCTGGTGCTGTTTCATCTTTTGTTTTTTAGAATAAGTTGCTCGGCAAAAATATTATAAGCGAGCATGTTTTGATTAATGTTTAAAGTTGTTCGTCGATTTGTATATGGTAGTGACGAGCAGTCTTACAACACTTGTAATTTTTTATGAATGTAAATATAATAGTTGTTCGTCAAAGAGGAAAAGTCCAAAGCTCGAGGTACAAGTCCACCTAAAGGTTGTTCGTTTTCTACAATGAACAGAACCTAAGGACCAAAGCCACCTAAAGGTTGTTCGTTTTTTAAAATGAACAGAACCTAAGGCTGAACCCTGATTCCACTAAAGGCAAAGTTCAATTCGAACAAAAGCCCAATACTATATGTTATAATTGCAAAGGCATTGATAAAAATGTAAAGGCAATTAATATATAAAGAAAATGAGCGAATATGTGAAAGACATTCCATTAATCAAAAGGCATTGAGCCTAAAAAATAGTACAATGATTCAAGAAGTCAAGTACTACAAAAGAAACGAACAACTATTACAGAAAAGAAGGTGAAGAAAAAAGCTAAGTCCTAAGAACTATTGTTGCTCGGCGGGGGGAGGATCTTGAGCCTGCTCGGCGGGAGGTTCAACGATCATGTCTCGGGCCAAATCTTCAGCAGCCTTATCCTCAGCCTCTTTCGCATTCTGCTCGTCAACCACGGCCACCCCTTCCTCTTGTTCGCCTTCATCAGTTGGGGGCGGAGGGTGAGTGATGGAAATACTAGGGTCGAGTTTGTCAAGTTTGACCCCTAGTACTGTCAGATCCGCCAGCTGAATTTCGATATTATTCGGCGGAGGATAGTGCTCCAGGAATTCATTCAGATCCTTGACCATTTCTTCCATTAAATCCTTGAAGTCATAAGCATCGGCCGTGCGGATGCTATCTGCATAGGCGCAAATGTAGCCCAAATTTGAGATAGGCCCACTCCGAGCTCGAAATTCTTGCTCGACTTCTTCCTTAGAGAGCATCTCAGACATTTGCTCCTTCAGGCGAGCAAGTTCTTCTTCGGCCTTTTCCCTTTTCCTCCTCTCTTCGTCCAGCGCAGCTTTAGAGGAAAGTAGCTCGGCCTTTGTATCCCTAAGCTCACCAGAGACAAGCTGATAGTCCTCGATGCGCTTCTTCTCTAGGTCGTCGGCCAGCTTTAATTGATCCTTTAAGCGAGCAATTTGGCCATTGAAATTGTTCGCCATTTTCTCCTTCTCTTCAGCAAGCTGGCGAATGGAGGTGGCGTGATGACGAGCAGTCTCCTCTAGCTCGGCAACTTGAGCCATTCCCCTTTGAGCGGAAACCATGGAGTTGGCGGCTTGGACCATTGATAGGTGAAAATTATCAATGGGACCCTGGGCAAGGACGACTTTGTTCAGCGGCCGCGACCAGGCGCGAGCAATGACTTCAGGTGCTCGACGAACGTGTTCATCCGGAATGTCACGAAAGCTCGCCGGGGTCTTAGAGCAGGCAAACTGGTGAACCAGATCTGCTCGCCCTGGGTAATCGCTGGGCCGATATCTGCGAACAAAAAGAAGGTCAACACTTGAAAAATTTGGCAAGAAAGGAACTTGTTCGGCAAGAAAATAAGAACTTACTCAGAGAATTTTCGCTCATTCCGGCCTAGGTATGTAATGTCCTATGGGCCTCTGGGGGAGCCTATGTCCTTGCTCGCCTTGCCAGACCTCTCCGTGAGCTCGACAGATGAGCGGCGTACAACATCCCTTTCAGGGCGAACATGGCTCGAGCCCACCTTCTCCTTCCCCTTATCAGGGACGTCATGGGACAATGGAGTCCCGTCTGTCTTCTTTAAACGTTTCCCCCCACGAGGAGGGGAAATGGGAGGAGAATGGATTTGAATTTGGGGGGCAGCCTGTCTTGAAACTTTGGCCCCCTCGGGCTTGTTCGTCATGGCGAGCACCTTTTGTGGGGGGTCACCTCTCCTTTTCTTCCCTTTTGGCGGCGTCATTTCGAGAACCCTTTGCTCAAGGAGGGCGTATGAGGGAGGAACGGCAACTGTCACTTGCTCAGCTAAAAAAAAAAAAAGTTAGACGAGCAAGTTAGGAAACTCAATGACGAACAAGGTTTAAACCCAAAATTTAGAAATTCATACTTGGGGGTACCTCGACCTGGGCCTCCAAGTGGTGTGGGTATGTCAAAAGGCGAGCAGCTCTTAGACACCTTGTTCGGCAAAGGTAGTCAATAGTCCTATCTGCCCTATTACGGAGGCCAACCAAGCACGAAGTAAATAGAAACTCGGAGCTCAACTCCTCCTCTTCCGAATCCCACTTGGGTAGACGAGGGCCTGCGAACAAACAAGAAAAGTTAAATTAGAACAACTTAGCCCAAAGGCGAGCAAGAAAAGAACTTACGTTTCAGTTTTCCATAAACTGCTGGAGAATTTATTCATCCAGGGCCGCCGTGTGGACCGGAAGATGCTCGCCAATCACCCCCAATGAAGAAGAAGTGTTGCTTCCAGTTGTAAACCTTGTTCGGCACGTCTTCCACCATTTTTAACCCGGTTCTGGCCTTGAGATAGTGGTAACCTTCTTCTCCTAGGGGGCATTTTGTAATTGTCATCAGGTAGTTGATCTCTTCCGCAGTAAGCCGATCAATGTACCCCTCCAAGGCGAACAAGCACATGGAGCCTAGGAGATTCATCCACCCAATTGGAGTCATTTGGGTAATGGCCAAGTTGGTCGCCTCCAGGAATCGACCAACAATGGGTGGAAGAGTCAGCTTTAATCCAGCGATCAAGGTATGAATATTGATCGCCGTGCATCCTGGGGGTGGGCGATCAGCTCTTTCCTTTCTTCGAGGGGCCCACATTTGAATATCAAATGGGATTTTGTAGTCCCTACGGATAGAGTCCAGATCATCTTCGTGAACAACACTTTTGATCTTGCTCGCCTGGTACCCAGTTTTCACCTTGTCCATAATTTGCCTCTGTGGGCGAGGAAAGTTGTTCGCATACTCCTCAGCGTATGCTTGCCATTCGAATGGCCGAGCAACTCCTGTTGGAATCTCATTTTCCAACATCTTTGGGGATGGGAAGTTAATACCCTCCAAGAACTCGCGGGTGAGTTCGTCAAGATCTGGATCTTCAGATTCAGCGGAAAACGAAGAGTCGTTCAAATTGTTGTTCGCCGCAACTGTCAGTTCTCTCCCAGAAGGGCCCACACCAATGTTTTCTACAGAGCGAACAACTGAGTCCACGTGAGCGTTCGACGCTGAGGAAACTTTAACTGGTTCTAGATCGTGAGCAACAGTGGGAAAAAGGGGATCTAAGGTCTCCTCGGTTTTATTGCTCGAATGCGATGACATAGGAGGAAGAGAAAAATCCAAGCGGCGGCGGAGAGTGTTGCAGACGGCGGCGCTGTTCCGGAGAAGACGGTGGCGCTCGGATCCACACGGCGGCAGAAAAATTTTCGAAAGAAAAAGATAGAGAGAAAAAAGAGTAACTACCTGGGAATTGAAATTTGAAACCAAATGCGGGAAGGCGGACGTCGGAAAGCTTGGAATTGCCGGAGGGAGGAGGAAATCGCCGGAGCACTGTAGTTGGAGAAGGAAAAGTGGGAAAATTTTTAGTTTTCCCACTATTTATACCCCAAGCAAAAACGGGGTCCAAGGCATAATTTCCTAAAAATTCAGGGACTGGATTATGAGAAAAAGGGGTCAATTCCGAGTCAAACTAAAAGTCGAAGGACCTATGGACAATTATAGGGGCGCGTGGCCTCGGGACTGCTCGCGCGTGAACGGCGCGCAATCATTGCGCTGGCGTCATCTTCGTGATCTCCCCAGATCATGGGAAGGCGAAATGGACGCCACGATGCTGCTCGTCACAAAGATGTTGTTCGTCCAAGTCTTGACCAGAACAATATCCTAACTACAGTTGCTCGCCACAAAGTTGCTCGTCTGAAGCAACATATAGTCAGGATAGGGGGCAATTGTTGATAGGCGAACATCATCCAGCATGGAGCGAACAAAAATTAAGGACTTGAACAAAGAAAATCAAGATTGGGGTGCATCTACCAATCCGGGAGGTGTATAAAATGATGAACAACTCTATCAACGAACAACTAATAGGCGAACAGATATTAAGACCCGAGACCAAGAATGAGCCAACTGTGAGGTCGCCAATGACGAACAAACTTGGTCAAACTATGATACAACACAGTTTAGATGTGTACCAGTGAACAAAGGACTAAAATCCCAAAGCCAAGTTAAATAAAGCCAAAAGGCGAACAACTTCCGAAATACAATCTCCAGAGGCGAACAACTTTCAGTTGAAGAATCATCAAGATCCGTCAAGCCGACCTAGGCGAACAACAATGAGTCCGAGATAAGACCAAATAAGACTTTGTAACTAAGATTCAACTTAGATAAGGTCAAAATGACACATGTCAAGCATGCATGTTAGGGAGACCAAGAGTCAGGAACACCTCATGCTTGCTAGTCTCTATAAATAGTTGTTCTCCAGCTTATGAAATACAAGTTCAAATTCATAAACACTCCCAAAACACACACTAACACACCTAAACGTGCACACATACGAAATTATTTCGATTTCGACTTTCGTATATCTGATTTCATAACCCGAACCTCGATTTATCATTTACGGTGGTGTTGACAGGCATTTTCGTACGGGTAGATTTATGTGGCTATTTAGGGTATGCCCGACAAACAATAATAATAAACGAACACGAACGATGGGGGAAGAACTTTCGTTCTTCCCTCGAATGTGAGAGCTTCTTGGATATATGAGAAATGAGAGAAAAGTGAATCCCTTACAATGAGGGGGTGACCCCCTATTTATAGAGGTTCACCCCCAAAGGCCCAAAAGTGGCCCTGAACTCGTCTCAACCCTTTATTTAGGGATTTATTACAATTATTAATATAAAGATCAACAGTAGACCTATAATACATTAAATTTTATTTTCTGATGTAGACCCTCGATCTTGTCGGGTCAGTGTATCTTTGGGAATTTGACCTCCTGTCAGGCGAGGATATTTCCTGCTGTAACAATTGCCCCCAAGATTGGGCTCTGATTGCGGCCAGAGTTCGATCTTGATCTGTGCTTCAAATAGGTTTTGCCCCCGAGCCTGAAAACAGGATAGCTCGGATGCCCCGGAGGAGTCTTCGACAACAGGGTCCGTGATGGGCGAATCTTCAGTGTAACCTTCGAATAGTCAAACTTTTTTGAAATTGGTCGGGTTAGGTGGGGTACGATCTTCCGTCGTGCCCCCGAGTCGAGAACCGTGACGTTCAGTTAATAAAGAGTTCTTGCCGCTGGCCGGCATTGATTTTAGTAATAGGGCGGTAAGGACCGCGATGATAAATTAATGAAGTGCTTAGGCCGCTTGCGGGTAGCAACTTCACGGACAACAGATCGACTTAACAATCAATTAAAAGATACATCAACAAATTAATGAGTGAAGTGCTTTAGCCGATAGACGGGCAGCGACTTCACGACGATGGGATTGAATTAACAACCGCTTAAAAGATTAATCAACAGATTAATGAGTGAAGTGCTTTAGCCGATAGACGGGCAGCGACTTCACGGTGATGGGATTGAATTAACAACCGCTTAAAAGATTAACCAACAGGTTAATGAGTGAAGTGCTTTAGCCGATAGACGGGCAGCGACTTCACGATGATGGGATTGAATTAACAACCGCTTAAAAGATTAACCAACAGGTTAATGAGTGAAGTGCTTTAGCCGATTGACGGGCAGCGACTTCACGATGATGGGATTGAATTAACAACCGCTTAAAAGATTAACCAACAGGTTAATGAGTGAAGTGCTTTAGCCGATTGACGGGCAGCGACTTCACGATGATGGGATTGAATTAACAACCGCTTAAAAGATTAACCAACAGGTTAATGAGTGAAGTGCTTTAGCCGATTGACGGGCAGCGACTTCACGAAGATGGGATTGAATTAACAACCGCTTAAAAGATTAATCAAAACGTCTAGGACGCGATATATTACAGCCACAAGCGGGCGAAAGCGACGCGGGTCAGTCGATGCCGGTAAAGGCGGACTGGTCGATGCCGTTAACATGGATAAACCAAAACAGAGAATAGATTAGTTAACGCCGGTGAAGACGAACTAAACAACACCTCGCCCATTAAGGCGGAAAGTCAACGCTTAAAATGCGGACTGGATCCACGCCGAGAGGCAGATTAGTTGACGCCGGTGAAGACGAACTTATCAAGGCCGAGTGACGGATCGTCTTGAGAGGCAGATTAGTTGACGCCGGTGAAGGCGAACTAATCAATATGTCAACGCATAAAAGGCGGACTAATCAACGCCGAGAAGGCGGATTAACTCGAGAAAGAGATTAGTTGACGCCGGTGAAGGCGAACTAATCAATACGTCTACGCCCAAAAGGCGGACTAATCAACGTCGAGGAGACGGATTACTTCGCCACTCCAGGCGGATTGTCGACGCCTAAGAGGCGGATTAACTCGAGTAGATTAGTTGACGCCTGTGAAGGCGAACTAATCAATACGTCTACGCCTGAAAGGTGGACTAATCAACGCCTAAAAGACGGATTACTTCGCCACTCCAGGCGGACCGTCAACGCCTAACAGGCGGACTAATCAACGCCTAAAAGGCGGATTACCTCGCCACTCCAGGCGGACCGTCAACGCCTAACAGGCGGACTAATCAACGCCTAAAAGGCGGATTACTTCGCCACTCCAGGCGGATTACCTCGCCACTCCAGGCGGACCGTCAACGCCTAACAGGCGGACTAATCAACGCCTAAAAGGCGGATTACTTCGCCACTCCAGGCGGATTACCTCGCCACTCCAGACGGACCGTCAACGCCTAACAAACGGACTAATCAACGCCTAAAAGGCAGATTAACACGAGAAAGAGATTAGTTGACGCCGGTGAAGGCGAACTAATCAATACGTCTACGCCTGAAAGGCGGACTAATCAACGTCGAGGAGACGGATTACTTCGCCACTCCAGGCGGATTGTCGATGCCTAAGAGACGGATTAACTCGAGTAGATTAGTTGACGCCTGTGAAGGCGAACTAATCAATACGTCTACGCCTGAAAGGCGGACTAATCAACGCCTAAAAGGCGGATTACTTCGCCACTCCAGGCGGACCGTCAACGCCTAACAGGCGGACTAATCAACGCCTAAAAGGCGGATTACTTCGCCACTCCAGGCGGATTACCTCGCCACTCCAGGCGGACCGTCAACGCCTAACAGGCGGACTAATCAACGCCTAAAAGGCGGATTACTTCGCCACTCCAGGCGGACCGTCAACGCCTAACAGGCGGACTAATCAACGCCTAAAAGGCGGATTACTTCGCCACTCCAGGCGGATTGTCGACGCCTAAGAGGCGGATAAACTCGAGTGGATTAGTTGACGCCTGTGAAGGCGAACTAATCAATACGTCAACGCCTAAAACGGCGGACTAATCGACGTCGAGAAGACGGATTACTTCGCCAATCTAGGCGGAATATCGACGCCTAAAAGGCGGATAAACTCGAGTGGATTAGTTGACGCCTGTGAAGGCGAACTAATCAATACGTCAACGCTTGAAACGGCGGACTAATCGACGTCGAGAAGACGGATTACTTCGCCAATTTAGGCGGAATATCGATGCCTAAAAGGCAGATAAACTCGAGTGGATTAGTTGACACCTGTGAAGGCGAACTAATCAATACGTCAATGCCTGAAACGGCGGACTAATCGACGTCGAGAAGACGGATTACTTCGCCAATTTAGGCAGAATGTCGACGCCTAAAAGGCGGATAAACTCGAGTGGATTAGTTGACGCCTGTGAAGGCGAACTAATCAATACGTCAACGCCTGAAACGGCGGACTAATCGACGTCGAGAAGACGGATTACTTCGTCAATCTAGGCGGAATATCGACGCCTAAAAGGCGGATAAACTCGAGTGGATTAGTTGACACCTGTGAAGGCGAACTAATCAATACGTCAACGCCTGAAACGGCGGACTAATCGACGTCGAGAAGACGGATTACTTCGCCAATTTAGGCGGAATGTCGACGCCTAAAAGGCGGATAAATGTTTGTAGTCGAAAGGTGTGACCATTTTTTTTTTTAAATTGAGTTGTGTACCAGGCGAACAACCTCAATGATTTTTCGAAATTATATTCGAAGTTTTAAACAACAGACTGTATTTAATGATACTTAGTGTCAAATAATTTGTTTTTGATATCACAAAATGATCTTAGGATATGTATATCCATGCCCCCGCTTTTAATGTATATGAAAACTTACGAGTTACAGTATATATTAAAAGGAAATATTAAATGAAAATTGAATTTCAAAAATTGTCTCGCTTTGAATTTTCGAAATATGAATATATGCCCCCACTTTTAATATATATGAAATTTGCTTGTAATATATATTAAAAGGAAATTATCGAAATAAACCTGATTCGAGTGGGCAAAGGACTGCCCGTAGATTTTTCGTTGATGACGAGGCTCCGAATGCTCGTCCCGGTGCTGCTGATTTTTTTTTTTTTTTTTTTGGACTGGTGTACAAATTAAATCAGGCCCCAAAATTAAATAAAGGGGGGGCCAACAGGTTAAAAAATGGCCCAGCAGATTGAACATTAAAAAGGGCCCAATATACTAAGTAAAAATGGGGCCCAATAGAAAAAATAAAAAGGCCCAACATCAATAAACCAAGTTGGGCCCAAAACGCACACATCAGGTCCAACCCCAAACATTGGCAATAAGAGGCGTGGAATCTTCTTGATGGGGAACCAAAATCCCAGAACGGTGCGTGCAGATCGGAGAGCGGAACGCGCGGGGTGGAGACGATCGGGCAGCGATCTGGGACTGGCCTGGGCGGCTAGTCGTCGTCGACCTGAAGAGGATGGGATCACGCCGGGGAGGAGCGGCCGGAGGCGGCACGGGCATACCGGGGGCCGCACGGGCAGGCGGCGATGTGCGCGGGCAGGCGGCTACGCGAGGAGGACCGCGGCGGCGGCGGCTACACGGGGAGGAATCTGTGGCCGCCGGTAGCGGGGCGGTTGGATCGGCAGGCGCGAGTGGCTGCGGTCTCCGAGGAGCAGCAGCTAGGCGGCGGGCGGCGAGGAGCTGCGAGGGCCGGCGGCACGCCGCGGGAAGGCGGCGAGGGAGGCTGGGCCGCGGGGAGGCAGCGAGGCGGCGCCGTGGCGGATCTGGATGTCAACGCCGGTTGGAGATTGGTGGCGGCGCGGGCAAACTCGTCGGAGAGTTCGGTGCGGCATCTCGGCCGCGGCAGTGAGAAGGGCTTACAGCCCGGAGGCCGCACGAGGCGGGAGGCGTGTCGGTGATGGCTCTGCTCGGGGAGGGGAGGCACCGAGCCTCGCTGGTTTGAGGAGCGCCGCGGGCAGCGGGTAGGCGCTGTGGGCGACGTCGGTTGCCGCCTGACGGATAGCACGGGGAGCCTGCGAGTGAAGTTGGCGGGTTGCGGGTAACCGCTGGGCGGTGATCGACGGTTGGAGGCTGCCGGGCCTACCCGGAAAGACACGGGGTGACGGGTATCGACCTCGGCGGTGCGCGGATAGAGGCCGGAGTCTTTTGACTTTTCAACGTGTTGGGAAATGCGCCAAAAGCATTCTGACAAAGCTGTGGAAAAGCTGGCACACCACCAAGGCAAACTAAGGGGGGTTTTCAACGCAGAAAACAGTATTTTTACTTGGAAAAAATATGGAGATTTCGCGTGATAAAAGCGGAACAATGGCGGCGACGGTACGGTGGTTGGGCCCGGGCCACGGCTGTGCCGGCACGACACCCTGTTGCGACAGAACGGAGAGGGACGGCGGCGCGATCGGCATCGGAGCTCCGCCGTGACCGGACACAGGAGCTCCGAATACATTTCTTTTTCTTTTTGTTAGCTGCGTGAGATTTCTTTGTAGGTAGAATGAGATTAGTTGATGGATTCTTGACTTGAAGCCTTCTGGTAACATTTTAATGGAACTGAGATTCCTGAAATTTCTTGTTTTGCTAGCTGCGTGGGTGAGAGCTGTTGTAGGAAAATGATTTGTTTGAATATTTCTTGATGATAATGGTTGAACAGCTGATTTTCTGTTTATACGGATCGAAAAGGCTCATGGTGTGAGGAATTTGATTTTTATTTTTGATGGGAAGATCTTCGTGTTCATCCATCGAGATGAACCCGAATTGTCCCTCCTTCTAGCGCCAAATTGTTGACAGGCATTTTCGTACGGGTAGATTTATGTGGCTATTTAGGGTATGCCCGACAAACAATAATAATAAACGAACACGAACGATGGGGGAAGAACTTTCGTTCTTCCCTCGAATGTGAGAGCTTCTTGGATATATGAGAAATGAGAGAAAAGTGAATCCCTTACAATGAGGGGGTGACCCCCTATTTATAGAGGTTCACCCCCAAAGGCCCAAAAGTGGCCCTGAACTCGTCTCAACCCTTTATTTAGGGATTTATTACAATTATTAATATAAAGATCAACAGTAGACCTATAATACATTAAATGCTATTTTCTGATGTAGACCCTCGATCTTGTCGGGTCAGTGTATCTTTGGGAATTTGACCTCCTGTCAGGCGAGGATATTTCCTGCTGTAACAGGTGGTAACCAAACACACGTAATTGATTGATGATCTTTAAACCGAAATTAAACAGTCACCAATCCACTCGAAAATTATTGATCACCAACAGTATTTACTACTTTGAAAAATATTTGTGGAAAGTTCATTATGAAATTAAATTAAAGATGGTCAAATTCATTCATGCTAATAGGGGCACACAGAGAGAGTAGTAGTTGAGTATACAAGTACACAAACATCCCTATTCATATTGCATGTAAAAAAAATAGCTATACCAATATTTATTAAGTAATTGTTTAATCACTTTTATTTATTGAGAATAATATGCTTCTATAAAAAAATTATGATGTTTTGAAAAAAATATCAACGAACTAAATCGTAATTCAATTTAAATATATTATTTAATTAGGTATTTTTTTTGTATTTCTAAATTTAAAATTCCAATTTACCACGTATTGATCATGCATCTGGATGAACCCATAAATTGTCTCCTTTTGGTCGAATTCGTACGAATCGGTTTTAGGTTTTTTTCAAAAGACAATCAAATATATTAGGATATTTATCCATCTTTATAAATTTTATAATCTTGAGGTGGGACATTGTTTGATAATCCAACGATACTAAAAGCTAATTTGTAATGCAGAATTTGTAGGGCCAAGAGGAAGTCAAAAATAAATACGCATAGAGCAAAGACTTGGAATGAATGACAACAGGCTGTGTTATGAATCTTGACCCATTTGATAGTTGGGTCTTCTCTGTCTAGTGTTACAAGTCACAATCTCACATCAAAGTTATGGTCTACGAGTTTGACACATGTTTCTAGAATTAGGGATGACAGTATTCTAGAATGAGAGATGGGCACATGGTTGTACCTAAAATATTGTTCCACATCTTAAATTAAATGAAAATCTTAGTATGTAATTTTCAATTTGATATTGCACCAAACTTTCGGTATATCAAATTTCGTATACCAACATTTTTATATATCAAAATTTATTTAGAATCGAGCAAGTATCTTGTGCACTAAATGTACCGTGCAATTCAAGTGCGTTTTTTTTTAAATACTTTTACTATTACTGAAAAATTATTTCTGGAAAATTACCCCTTACGAAATGCATTTTTCAATAATTGCAGATGTAACTTTGGTACTGATATGGACACTCGAATTTTAAAATAATTGAATTTTAGTACAAACATGTGTTTTTCAATATCCGTTACTATATTTTTAGATTCGAAGTGTGATATACCAAAATTTTCGGTATTTTTCCATCCCTATTCAGACATTTATATACAAAAATATATTATATGCCAAAATAAAAATCTTCTACACAGTAAGATGGAACTAAAGTCAGGTCTCCATTTTGAAACAAAAAATGTACATTTCGTATCCATTCACAAATAAGCATTAAATATTAAATTCAATAAAAGTAACATAATTGAGCATTGTAAATTTTTGGGTCAAAATGCGAGCAATTCCTTTTTTCCATTTACGTCATTGATGATCTAATTTTAAAGTTTCGTCCTATTATACACTACGAGCCACGAGGCAATCAAAATGTTAACGTGGATGAATTACAACGGCGTGGATAAAGGTAATACTTGACAAATGCACTAGCTTCTTTCCAATTTTTTTAAAAAAAAAGTCTCGTGATTAATATCATCACATTTTGATCGAAAATACATTTTCGCGTGGGACAATATTATATGTGGCAAATTGTAAAATGATTTTACATTAAATATATTTTCACCCATTTGCCTTACTAATATAACATATTTTATTAGATAAAGTATATAGTGAAAATGGTTCTTACATAAATTATTGAAGGGTTATTAATTGTTTTCACTAAAGAGTATCAGTTGTTTTCACTGAAGGGTATTAGTAGTGTTCATTGAAGAGTATTAATTTTGTACTGAAAATAAACTAAAATTCTTTAGTAAAATCAACTAATATTCTTCTATTAAAACAACTAATACTCTTTAGTAAAAATAACTAGTACACTTCAATAATTCATGTATAAACCAATTTCACTCTATACATACTCTTTTTTTTTTTTTCACCATCATTGTAAAATAAATTTTGGTCTCATATAAATTTATTCGAAGATGGTAGAACAGTCCAAGTCAGAACTAAAGTAATCGAAAATCTTAAAAAGGGCGATTTGACCAGTTTTATCTCTGAAATTCACAACAAAAATATAAATGACTCACTTTATAAGTCGAAGCTTGCTATTTAAATTGACAAAATAATAGTACAAAACTAGTTATCATTGTAATGCAAGTTAATATTTAATACCAACTTAATAAAGTGACACAAATTGGTGAACGTTTACAGCCAAGCTACGGCCCACAAATATGGCCCATACGATATGAGACAGCTAAACATGCACATATTAATTGGGTCGACATTCATAACACGGTCATATTCCACTCAAAATTGAATTTGTACAATATCCATATAATAATAATAATTTAGAACAGGAGAAAATAATTTATACCTATTACAATGTGATTAAAACAGAAGATTTTCAAAATTATGCTTGTGATGATATAGCAGTCGCGCTAACATAAGCCACCTTGGTTTTCTTGTGCTTTCGGTCTTGGGATTTGCGCGTTTTTCTCTTCTTTATTGATGCATCTTTAGGTTCAACATAACCATCGCTCTCATCTTGAACCGTTTCTGTTAACTTCTCAGCCTTGGAAGGCTTCAAATCATCGTCTCTTGATTCTGTATCATTCTTTTCAGGTTCGATAGCAGACATTGCTGTCAAGGTGTAATCCAAGAGAAATGTGCTTCTTTCCAACCTATCGACTCGTGTAAAATGCCTCTGTGAATACGGAATAAGCCCTTCTAGTACTTCTCCGATGCCCTTCATCTGTCACCAAGAAATAATACAATCATACCTTAATCTCAAAACAACAAGACAAAAGGTCTAATAGTTTTTTAAAAAAAACAAAGCTCAACATTTTTACTATTTTTCCCACTATTAATACAGTTATATGGAACTACCACATTATACTAAAACAACTGCATTATTTTAAAATACACACAAAATGCAAATATGTTGCACGGTGTAACTACTTTATATAAGACTTTGTTATTTTAATATTGTCTCACACAAACGCGCTGCCAGTCTGCAACTAATTTGGATCAATGGCCAAAATACACCCATTTAACTACATCATAGTAGTCAAGTCGATGATTTTAAAAGAATTAGCAGAGATAGCAAAATGTAGCATATATTTGGATGTTTCTTGCTATGACTATGAGAAAAAGAAAATGCATTATAAAGACACTGTAAGTACCTGGACTAATTCTGTAGGAGGGAGGATACTAAATACGCGATACAACACAGACTGTGCTATATGGCAGAGCTTAGGTTTTGTATTCCATTCTCTTATGTATTCCAAAAGTAAACAAAGTTGTTCTTTGCTAAATGGACGAAGAGCCTTTTCAATATGCATGTCAGCGTCTCTCTTCCTGTAAAGAGCTCAAGTTAAGATTGACATTTTTTACGAAGATCTCAAGCAACATACACTATGACAAACAATCATGTCACCTGCAGAGTTCACTAAATAACTCGAAAAGTTTGTGAGGTCTGCGAAGTTCAAAAGCGAGCTGGGTGGCTCTTGTGTAGTCAGCATCTAATACGGCATTTTCTAACTCTTGCCCTCTCAAAACATCTTCCTCCTGCACAAGTTATATGTTACTGTTATTGCCATCTCTAGACTATCCATAAGTTCATCTAAACCAAATCTGAGGTGTACTATTGTCTTTGTATGATTATATTATATATGTACGATGTATTTGTATGTGATTTAGCTTAAGAAGGGAGGATTTCCAAGAACCAGGCACAATACTGTGCACCAAGTTACTTAGGTCATGAATGAAACAACAAATTTGCATTGGTAATCAGATGGCTCACTTCTTTACGAAAGGCTTCCTCTTTATCAGCAGCCGTACAGTCATGCCACAAATTAACAACTGCATCACCACCACCAGTAGCAAGCATTTCCGTCTTCTTCCCAATGGCCAATGCCCAAATCTGCAAAACTTGAGAGAGTAAGGAACAAAAAAACTCACTGATTCAAAGAGAGAATAACATCAGGACATGACAAACAATTAGAATAATCATTCGAAATCTGACAAATAATATGTTTCTTTTGCTGAAAAACAAAACAAGAATAATTGTCTGCAGTAGAATGAGCAAAAGAGTTAATAATTGATCTGTTTGATAGTAAATATATTACAAACAGCAAGTCGGACTATCATCACTTAAGAGGCTATAAGTGATGTTTTTAGGAGTGGATCCACTGATCAAAAGGACATGCTGGACTGCAAGAACCACAAGAGAGCTCTCTTAACTATCCAGAGTTTTAGATAATTCACAAGAACCACCTTTAGACATCTAATTCTGCAGCTATTCAAAGAGAGAAACCATTAAAAAAAAAACAACCATTAGCAAAATGGAGGGACTTTAGAACGATGAGGACCAAAGATGTGCATATGCAAGGATGTGTCAGAACAAGGACAGACAGAGATTTTTTTTAACCATTTTTGGTCAACCAATCATCATATCAAATTTCAGATCCACCTATTTATCCAAGAGTAAGTAGAAGATGTTAGAATTGGAAACAAGAAAAATATATCTTAGAACAATCATTAATGGTAGCTCAAGGTTGTTACATCTAACAGCGTACCCAAAAAATGTCTTATCTTAACTAAAAGCTTGAGCTATTATATAGGAGTGGGAGTGGGAGTGGGAGTGGGAGTGGCATTAGGTATTCATTTGAAGTCTTTAGGCAGCCGTATGTGAAGACCACATCTTTTCAAAAAACCAAGACTACGCCGGGCTATATTTCTTTATAGTTTCACACAACTTTGAATCAAGAATCACACTATAACAACAAATCAAACAACCACCTCATCTAAAATCTTTAACTCAAACAAGAACCCTGTTATTTTGTCTAAAGAAAAATCTCACCTTGTCTTCATGCTGATCATACGTGGCCAAGCATTCATTGGTTTTGACTGTCCATAGCTTCACCAAGCCATCAGCTCCTAAAATTTGAGACAAATCTATTTAGAACCAATGCTGGAGAAAGCAATGAAATGGCAGAAGTTCAAATGCTAGATTACCGCAAGAAACAAATTGAGTTCCCCGGGTAATGAATGAAGCTCTAATAACACTTGACGTATGCCCTTCAAAAGTTCTCAGACAAGAACCATCAGAGATGGCCCATATTTTGATTGTTTTATCACCCGAGGCTGTTATGACACATTGGTCAACTGGAGAAAACTCCACAGACCAAATTCCCCTCTTATGTCCTTTAAGCTTAACCACGGAAACTAGATCTGGTAGCCTCCATATGCATGCTGTGCGATCCTGAATATTTGGATGAATCAATGGAACAAAATTTATTGGAAGGCTCTCAAAATATCAGAATCGTATATAAATGTCTAGTAGTATAAGAACAAGTGCACTTTAGCTATATTTCAATTTACTAACCTGGGAACCACTGCAAACAAGGCTATCATTGGGGGCAATAGCTAAAGTGTTTATATCTTTATCATGGGCTGCCACTACCGCTTTTGATTTTAGGTTGGAAACTTCTTCAACACCGTCTGAGATTCCATCTAAGCTCCACACCTTCAGCGTGCGATCGCTAACCAAGCAAAGCCAGAAAGGGAAATGTCAGAAGCAGATGATGTTATCACGAAGAGAGAACCATTAAAACTATTAAAATTCAATAATCTTCACCTCCAAGTTTAGGTAAACAAAGTGTAAGGACTCGTTTGTGCATCAGACCCGCATACAAATAAGTAACTAGAAAATTTACAAAAGAAGTTTCCTAAAATTGTGATGTAATTACCTACTACCACTAACAAAAAAGTTTCGATTTTTCTGCGAGAAAGCAACAGCACCAACAGCTCCCATATGGCCTACACCAACTCCAAGACAACGTTGGCTTAGAGAGTCCCACAACCTAACCTGCAATGATAATTTACTCAGAAACTAAACATGTAACCTTAAAGTAAAAGCAACGCGAGTGAGAGGTCTGCATTAAGCAGTCTACTCTATGCTCAAAAAAAAAAAAAAAAACGATTTTGTTAACGTATAACTCACAGTGTTGTCTTTGCTTCCTGTTACAACATACGCTCTTCCAGATGCAGACACACAGGTATCAAGGCATAGAACTACATTGGTGTGCCCAGTCAATACGTAGGAACATGACATTGATGCAAGATCATATACTCTTACCTGCATATGATATAAAGTAAAACAAAGATCACGAACGGAGAAAGAAGCATGAAATGATGAATCCTACAGCAGAAGAAACTTGGAATGTCTCGAGTAGCTGACAATAATTAGAAATCTCTTCAAAAGAACCAAGGCAAACAAGTAAATCTAGTACAGAAAACAAAAGGAAATAGGCATGTCTGCCAGAATGAATAGGTCATTGTGATATCTGAATGGCCATCCCCATGCGTCTTGATTGGTATTTAAGCTAACTAAAAAGAGCGCAAATGTGTTGTTTTAACCTTTTTCTTTATCATAAAATGGCATCTACCCACTTTGATCAATAAAAAGACTGCATTGCTCTTAATCATTAAATTCTTTGCAACACCCACCTTCATGACTTGCAGTACATGGCAGGATATATTAAGAAGCTTATGATTTGAAATAGCTTACCTGCTCAACAG
This sequence comes from Ballota nigra, assembly GCA_947034835.1. Lineage (NCBI taxonomy): Eukaryota > Viridiplantae > Streptophyta > Magnoliopsida > Lamiales > Lamiaceae > Ballota > Ballota nigra. The sequence continues at coordinate 40,540,313 of OX344723.1, read as the reverse complement.
TTGTAGCAACCGCAAGATATTGTTCTTCATCACCCAAAAACTTCATATCTGCAATCTCTTCATTGTATCCAATGAGTCTTTTTCTCAGCGCTAAGTCCAGATTATCATCAGTGCATTTATCCAAATCATAAATAAGAAACTGCTGATCAGCTGTAGCGCAAAGCAATCCTTGGCCTGATGGCAGCATCATCGCAGAGGTAAAACCTCTTTTAACCTCTTCATTCTCTGAGCTTACAGCCAGATCTGAAGATTTCTGCTCAAAAAGGAGCACCATCCTATTGCAAAGAAACTTATGTTCAGTGACCTAACTAAAATTTCATTGAAGTCGCATAACCATACAAGAAAAGAAAGGATGCACACTCAGACTATTCAAAGAGCAAGTTATTAGTAGTTTGGATATATCATTTTAAAGAATAGATTAGAGGAATTCATGACACCCCCACTCCAAAAGAGTTTCACAAGTAAGAAATCAAGGACCCTATGCCTAAAAAACTTGCAGAGTCTGCAGTTATCAATATGTCCATATGCTATATCATATTATTATTTAACGAGGATCTAAAGGTATTTAAAAACTATGGATGGCCTACCCATCTGAATTCCATATCCGCACAATCCCACGTTCACCAACAGTTAAAAATTGAATAGATGATGAACTGATCTTCTTTCCTTGTTTCTGAATAAATGATGACAAACATAAGGCGAAAGGGGATGCCGAATGAAATGTACACACAGCCTCTAGCGCCTCGTACGTCGGTACAGTAATTTTACAGCTATAATCATGGAGGTTCCATATATTTACAACCTGAAAAAACACAATTAACATCAAATCTCAGTTAAAAGAATGATGATCATATGTGTGTGTATATATAAGCATATAGAGAGAAAACAGGGTAAAAAACAAAGTGGTGTCTGTTATTAGCAATTAGAGCATATTAAACAATATCGGGGACAAACCTCGGTGGCTAAGTTTTCATCATATTTTAGTTGGGATACCTTTTACAAAATAAATTAAATTTTCAGTCACACTAACAAAACATGTTACACTTTAGGTCAATGCACTTGCCACTTAGGTTTATGCCCGATATTCCTTGAACTTGTAAATAATTATTTAACGGACCAGCAGAATATTTAAAATGTACCTTATCTCTCCCAGCAGTAAGCAAGGTCCAACCGTCTTCAGAGATTGCAATCGAAGTAACCGTGGATTGATGTTTTTCAAGCGTTGCAGCACACTTCTTCTTTGTAAGATCCCACACCCTAACAGTGGCATCATCACCACCCGAAAAAAGCTGTAAGCAATGAACAAATATACTCTCAACTCAAAATCAAAATCCCCAACTGGTTAATTGGCAATTAGATAACTACACCTCACTATAAAACATTTCCTTATAAGCTAAGAGAACTCACAAGCAACCGGTTAGGGTCAGTGTGGAAGAGTATACTGGTTACAACCCCCTTATGACCCTTGAAATAATGAGTACAGAAACCTCCATCCACATCCCACACTTGCACTTTCATATCAGCCCCTGCTGTTGCCAGCAATCCTCCCGAAGCATGGCACGCCATTCCCATTACCGGCCCTTCATGCCCCTATTTCCATCACAGAGATATACAAATTGATTTTTTCGAAAATAAAATACACAATATCAGAAAAAACAACAGTAGTATTGCCCTGCTATCAAAAACAGTATAATTAAGCTTATGTAATTCGAATATAGATAAAATATATTCTAAATCTTACGTAATTACAACTTATACAATGAAAATAAGAATTATAATCAGTAACTAACACATAAAAAGAGATGAAACCTTCCAAGAGCGGAGGCATTTGAGGGTAGAGAGATCCCAGACTCGAATTTGGCGGCTGTGGCTAGTGGAGAAGAGCAATTTATCGTCCGGGCTGAGGATAAGGGCGGTAACTGGCTCAGAATCACCTTCAATGGTGGATTTGACGGCGGCGTTAGAGGAGTCGACGATTTTGATGGTGTCGTCGCATGCGCAGACGAGAAACGAGCCGTCGGATGAGACGGCGTAGGGGCCGCCGGTGTAGAACTGCTGTAGAGACTGGAAGCACTTGTAGTTCTTCTTCAGAGTCACCGCCGACGCCATGGTGCCCAACGGTGGTGTGCGACGGCGGGGTTTAGGGTTTTAGGTGAGATTGAACTATCGAGTGTAGCGGGTAACTCAAACTAATATTCACAACCCTTTGACCAATTGTTAAATAGTCAAATTCTTTGTTTACTACTTATAATAATAGAATTATGTTAAAAATATATAGGGTGTGTTTGAAATATTATGTCTACTAGTAATTGAATCCGTGCGAATGCACGATCATAACTGTACAATAATTTATTTACATTTGAAAGTGTTTATTAGTATTCTCGAGAAAGTATTTTTTATTTCAAATAGATAATATTAGCTAGCGATTGTCATTAACTCTTATCTATTGACATTTCATATGAGACAATCTGTCTATTCTGAAAGTTGAACGAAAGTCTCGGTCGAATAGGGTCAATGAACGATTAGAAATCGATATCATCTTACCTGAATTGCTTTTGATTATGTATGTACATCTCAGAACACTGTCACTTGCTCTTATTAGAGTCAATCTAGTCTTATTGCACAATTCTCTTGAACGATTTATATTTCTGAGTAACATAACTGGAGTCTTTTATTTCAAATTCAAATCATGATTCTACACATCATAACACTTCGAGTTATTTAAAGAGTTGGTGCAAGTATGACTTTGTCCTTCAAATAATTCAGATAGTCCACAATATTCTTTAAATGTAGCTTTGAACGAAACATATTATCAATGGAGTCTCTTCACTTCTTTCTCTTTTCAATTCCTGTGTTGGATCACTTCATACAGAGTTTTGCTCTATCTTCGATTGTAATGCATTATTCATATAATTATCCCGTGAATTTTTTCTGAATTTTTTTTAATAACTGTATATCCAATATTTTTTATAATCAATTATTTTTCAATATTTATAATAAAATATATTTAAAATAATAAAAAAATATATAAAAGATATATACCAAAGATTTAAAATGAATATTACTAAATTTAGCAATAATTTTGGCGGGAAAATTCAATGGTTTCCAAATGTAGACCGGTTAGCGTTATTATATATAATAATATATAGATAGATTGGGAGTGGTTTAATTTAGTAACCGTAAGAAACAACTTTTTATTGGTGAGTGTGATGAGTGTTAGAAAAAATTGTGTAAAGTAAATACAGAGTGTTTGAATTTTTATTTTTTTTAATAAAATAAATTATTAGTGAGAATTTATAATCAAGTTGTAGTATATTTTTCTCAATTTTTATATTATAAATTCTAGTTAATTAATTTAAATAGAATCACTGAATTTAAAAACACTCAATACAACTTATGTACGCAATTCTAAGTGATTACAATCACTTATAATTCTTCTAAGCCACACCCATAATCTATAAATAAATTGCTCAATTTATATACTCTTTCCATCCATACGAATTTGTGATGAGTCCGACTACTCAAACCCTAAAATCCTCTAAATATACCCCATTATTTTAAAGACAATAATAGACATATATAGAATGACTAAGTTATCCTTATATAAATATGGATAGATTATCTTCAAGGTTTTGTTGACTTTGACTTTAGTTTTTTAAGTTATTTAATTTTAAAATTAGGACATAAAATTTAAATTAATCAATTTATTATTTTCCTTTAAATATTTGGAAAATCTAAAAAAAATTAGAATTAAAATATGAAAAATATATTTTTTTTTAAATGGTTAAATATTTAAATAATAAAATTATATGAAATTTAGAAATTCAATTAAAAAAATCTTTGAAGTCTGATTTTTTTAAAATTATATCTTCCAAATAATTCAATTAAAAATAAAATCTGATTTAAAAAAATTAGAGAAAAAACTAAAATTTTAAAAATAAATAGATTAAAAAACCCTTCAAAACTAAATAAAATTTAATTAACTTTTAAGTTAATTATTTACGATGATTGAATTGACTTTTATCAAATATTTTTTCTAATTTTATTTGGCTTTAACCTTTTCCTTTTGAAGTTTTTTTATTTTTTGTTTGGATTTTTGAAGATTTATTTTATTTTATTAATTATTTACAAATTTATCTAAATTTTTTTATTTTTAGATTTATATTTGTAACTAATTTTTTTTCAATTTAATTTATTTTTAAAATATTTTTTAAGTATTTTATTTTATTAATTATTTTTTGTAATTTATATATTTGTGAAAATTTGGTTGATTTTTATAAATATTTTTTTCCTTGAGAAGTGAAATTATGAAAATACGAAATAGGAAAATGTTATTTTTTTATTTTGATGGAGTAAGGATATTATAGGAATAAAATGGGGTATGTTTAGTAATCAATGTTAATTTTATTGGGGTATGTATAGTAGGTGGGGTGGGTTTAGAGGATTTTGGGGTTTAAGTATAAACCGGGTTATAATTGGGACCGGACCGGTGCCATGACCGGTTCCTGGTTAAACCGGTTGAACCGTCCGGTCCGGTCCGGTTTTCAAAACATTGTTTTTACCTCAAAAAGTACAGTTTTCTTATGGAACAAAAAGTATATATATATTGAATTATTTAGATTTAGATGATATGACACCAATCATCTTTTTATATTGAAATAATTACAAATAGGTATACTTATAGGTGTTTTATTAAGCTTTGGTTCAAAATCTTTCTAAAATCACAAATAGGTTTAAAACCTAGTCCCTCTACCCCCCAACCTAATTCACCCTACCAGCCCAGCGCCAAAAAAAAAACCCCACCCCACCCCACCCCACCCCACCCCACCCCACCCATTTGTTTCTCTCTCTCTCTCGAATTAGTTTCAGAAAGAAACTTTGAAATATCTCTATCTCTCTCTAAAACTCCCCCACCCAGCCCTCTCTCTCTCGCGGCGACGGCGACGGCGACAACAACGGAGTCGCGTCGTCTACCTCCATCCAGCGACACTGTGCACCCGCCTCCACCCTCATTACCCCGGATTTGAGCATCGAAGATCCAATGTCGCGGACTATGGAAGATCCACCGTCGTTTGTAGCCGTGCCTGGATTGACGCATCAGAGCTTCCGCCGTCCATCACCATCATCGCCGACCATAGATCTGTAAGTTTTGGGGGTTTTTTGTGCTTCAAATATTTGATTTTTCCCAAAAGATTCTGATCTGTGTGTTTTGTGATTTCCGACCTGTTTCACGGTATTGTGTTTCTAGTACTATTGGGAAAATAGGGGTGCCCGGAATCTATTCGGGATGAAATTTAAATACGAATTTAAATACAATTATTACTAGCATGAATTAATCATAATTAATTCAAATAATAATTCCAACAACGAATTTTCATCATGCATGTTGAATTAATTTCACATATTAACTATGACGGAATAAACGAGTAAATATGTGATTAACGTACCTCTTGTAGAATTGGCCTTTGGATATACGGGACAATTACGATCTCGCTCTATCAACCCAAAAGTCTTCTCAAGTATTTCCCTTTCGCCTTACTTGATCACCGGTGGGAGATGCTTTCAAGTAATTTAATAAACTAAGTAAAAAGAAAAATATATATGCTCTTGATTTTTCCAACACATGGAATTACGTACTTGGGGATGAAATAATCATCTCCTATTTATAATAGTGAGGGGGACGAAAATTGTATATTTTATGGCCAAGAGAAAATCTTTTCTTAATCTCTAAGAAATCTTGAATATATCTCATATATTCTTTTCTCCATAATAAAATATTCCACAAAAATCTCACTCTCCTATTAAGCTTAATTATTTTCGAAAATTTCAATAATAAGATCCTTAGATTTGGATCTTCTTGAATATATGAGATATTCTTGTATTCCAAGAATACATATCTTCCATAATATCTTTTCAAGAAAATCAACAAAATCTTCTCTTTTCTTGAATTACTATTTTCGAAAAATACATGGAAAAATCAGCAATATATTTTCTTTTTATTTTAATCACCTTATCATTATTGGGCTACTTAATGGGCTACTTGAGGGGCCTTTAAGGAGAATTAAGATTGGACCTCCTAATGGACTTCTAAATTTCAATATTGAACCCCAATATAATTCAGCCCATTAATATTAATTATTACCACTAATAAATTAATATTGCACTATCCATCTTAATCCATATTACGATAATATGGGCTCCCGGTTATTATTTCCCGCGTTTAAGATTATCAAGTCCATTAATTAATTAAGCTTCTGAATAGCTCTAAATTAATTAACATCTTTCACCTTGGAGTAAAGACAGCTCAACATTATTATTCGTACCGAAGAAACTAATTATTCACTTGCAAGATTTGGTACAATAAAACTTCTGAGCCCACCAAGGGGACTAATCACACGAGCCGTACTCGCACGCGTTTCTCCGTATTAAATCTTAGCAACCGTCGTATGATTAATATTACTGCCCAAGACACAAAGTTCGAAGTCGCAATGATTCTCACCCAACATGAATCAAAACAGTAATCATTAAGCACACACGGTCCTATTTAAGTGACGGAGATTAAGAAATCAACAACCACTGAGGTCTAATTCTTCACCTTTCAGAACAGAAGAATTTATCCTCGCTGTAGGTCCTCTTCAACACATACTAAATGTGCTAGTGCAATCTCTTAGTCAAGACAGACCAATCTGAGCCTTACACATCGACCTTTCACGGCGGATTGTTCAATTCCACCTAGGTCGTGAAAATGTACGTTTAGTTACAAGTAAACTGTTAATGTTGTCTTCCGTGATCGGGGATCACCACATTAACTACATTGTAACATGTACTATATATTGAACGGTTTGCAATAGAAATTCAACATTCAATCATAACTAAAGCATATGCGATAAAAGATTTATTCTCATAAAATGAGTGTTTGATACACGAGTTATACAAAGTAAAAGCATACTTTCACGTATAACTCCAACAAGTACGCGTGTGTGCACGGTATGTGCTTGATGCAATCCTTTTCCTCGTATGTGTGTGCGCTTCGTGCTATCCTTTTCCAGAAAAATGAGTACATGTTATCCTTTATTAAATGTTAGATTTTGATGCTATGCATATTCCTCAAGCTTGAATTGGGTCTCTTGCTTTTGTAATGTGTCAAAATAAGGAGAAAAAAAATCATGAATATCTACTGCTCAAAAAGTTTGGTGGTGTTATGTGAATATATATTCCAAATAAATTGTTGGAAATGATATTGATCGATAATAGGGAACGAATCCTGAATTATCTCTTGTTAGCTTCTTGGTCCTTAGTTAATTTTGTCCAACTCTGTACTAATTAACTTTTTTAAATAAATTTTGTTATTAATTTGACTGTTTACCATGTTGGTGGTTTTTGGGTGTTGTCTTTTAGGCGAAGGATATGACAGAGAGATGGAGATCTTGAGGTGAATAGCTAAATGTAAAGATGAAAGATGAAGACTCTTTGTAAATTTTGAAGTATGCAAATTTTATTTTTTTATGCACTTGGATAAAGATGTCTAAGAATGAAGTTTTTTCTTTCTTTTTGGATTTGAGTATGAGTATCCCTAAGTTTGGTTATGAATTTTCGTCTATGAATTTTATTTCTTTGAAATTTATTCTGTAATTGTGTTACATGTATGTGTGCAAAATATTATTGGAATTGCACATAATATATGTGCGAAATATTATTGAAAATGCACATTCCATAAACACCTAGAATATCTATTTTTTTTATATCCGTGCAAAATATTGTTATAATTGCTAATTACATAAACATAAAAACAAAAACCCCAATTTATTTTTTCTGTGCATAATATCATCGAAATTGCATTAATTTTTTTAAAATTACCAATAATTATTTCTATGCAAAAAAAACCTTTAAAATTGCAATGTAAAAAAAAAAATTGAATATTCAAAAAATAAGGAAACTATAATAAGTTAATTTCTTTTTAATTTTTAAAATACAAACAGAACATTAAAATGAAAAAAAAAGAAGAAAAAATTCAAAATGGCAAAGTGAAAAGACAGCTCTGCAGCTTGGGGAAAAGAGGTTGGCAGGTGAGTGAAAAAGGTGGGGGTCTACCAATTTTTGAACCAAAATGCAATTATGTATTTATTTTGAACCAAATGCCAATTAATGTGCCATTTTAGCACCTAAATGTAAGGGACCCTTTTATATTTGATTTGATATAAAACAACAATCTCATCCTATTAAAAATTTAAAATAAACGTATATTATAACTATTTATATAGATTTTGAAATATCATAATTTCAAATATCATTATTTCTTTGCAGAAAGTCTATACTCTCAAAACTATCCTTATTGATTGTATTCATAATTGCTGGAATTTGAATCTCATTGCAACACAATCTCACGATTTTCAGGGTTTATAGAAAGATTAAAATAGAATTTAAGCTAAGCTTTGGATTAGTGAATCAGTTGCAAAATAGATGCGGAGAGAATACAAATTTGTGTTTAAAATATTTGATGGAACTACCCATTTAAAATATCATGTAGAACACACATGTCAAAAATGGGGAAAATTTTGCCTGAAGAATTAGTGTAGTAGTTCTTGTGTATAAAAATTGATAGTTTGTTTAATTTGGTGGAACGAATATAATTCAATGGTTTAGATGTAATTTCGGTGAGAGTTTGGTGAGTCTAGTGCAATTAATCAAGTCTTTAAAAAATGCAATCACATGGACTTCACCTTATTATTGTTGTAAATAGTAAGAGTAAAATAGAGACACCGGTTTGTTAACTCAATTCGCCAATAACGTCTACATCTGGGGGCGTACCAAGCCAGGAGCTTTCACTAATATTTCTGTATATGTGTATATACAATACTGAGTACATGAATCTATTTATAATAAAGAAACCCTAATCTAAACCTAAAGTCTGTTTAGGTTATGAAGCCCATTAATAATGTCCACATCAAATCTTCTGGATTTGGTATATTAAATCTACTGGATTTATAACACTCCCCCTTGGACATTACGACATAACGTATATGTCTCGTCAAAAAAATTCCACATGCTAGGCAGCGACAAAATATTTAGCTAGGGAGGAATGCAATTTATTGATCTTTTGGATCTAATCTTCTGGATTACTTCGAGGTTACCACTTCCCCTGAAGACAACAACCCTTTGAGCTTACGCATCCCGATACCATGAACATACTTCTCAAAAGTAGATGTAGGTAAGGACTTAGTGAACAGATCTGCTAGATTATCACTAGATCGTACCTTTTGTATGGTAATTAAGTCACTCTTCTGGAGTTCATATGGATAGAAAAACTTCGGTGAAATATGTTTTATCAGGTTTCCTTTGACGTTCCCATTACTCATTTGTGCGATGCAAGATGTGTTGTCTTCAAATATAATAGTAGGGGATATATCATTTTTAGCGATACTACACGAGTCACCAATGTGTTTTACCAATGATCTCAACCAAACGCATTCTCGTGAGGCTTCAAACAAAGCAATTATCTCTGAGTGGTTTGAAGATGTGGTAATCATAGTTTGTTTAACCGATCTCCATGAGATCGCAGTACCACCACAAAGAAAAAGGTAATCAGTTTGGGATACGACATTGTAGGGATCAGACAAGTCGCCAGCATCCGCGTAACCTACCAAGGTTTTATCTTGGTTCCTAGGGTAAAATAGTCCAAGATCTTGAGACCCTTGGAGATACCGTAGAACGTGATTAACACCATTCTAATGTATCCTTGTAAGAGAAGCGATATATCTCGCAAGCAAATTAACTGCAAATACAATGTACGGTCTAGTGCAATTTGCGAGATAGAGTAATGTACCAACAACGCTAAGATAAGGAACTTCTGGCCCCATAATTTTTTCTGTATCTTCTCTTGGTCTAAATGGATCCTCATCCACTTCGAGGGATCGGACAACCATTGATGTGCTGAGTGGGTGAGATTTATTCATGTGAAATCTCTTCAATACCTTTTTCACGTAGGTTGACTGATGTATAAGAATTTCTTCTGGGAGATGCTCGATCTGCAGGCCGAGGCAATACTTGGTTTTACCCAAGACTTTCATTTCAAATTCAGCTTTCAAGATTGAACTGGCTTCTTCAATCTCTTTGCATGTTCCGATTATGTTTAGATCATCAACATATACGGATATGATGCAAAAATCAATTTGCGATTTCTTTATAAATATGCACGGTTCTTCTGGAGAAATTCACTAAGTCGGTTGTACCACATTAGACCTGATTATTTTAGGCCGTACAACGACTTATGCAGTTTTATGCTAATACATACTGCGATTTTTACCATTCCTCATTTGGAGAATCTTAAATTCATCAGGGATTTTCATATAGATGTCAGCATCTCATGATCCGTATAAATATGCGGTTACAACGTCCATCAATTTCATCCGGAGATTTAGTTTAACTGTCAAAGATATTAAGTAGCGGAACGTTATTGCGTCCATTACAGGAGAATTGGTTTGATTGAAATCAATACCGGGTCTCTACGAAAACCGTTGAGCTACTAGCCTCGCTTTGTATCTCTCCAGAGTATTGTTTTTTTTTATCAGTATCTCTCCAGAGTATTGTTCTCATTTCGTTTTCATACAAAAACTCATTTATATCCTACAGGGATAGCGCGCACGGGTCTACAAACAATAAAGCCAAATACTTTTCTTTTATTTAGCGATGTGAGTTCTACTTCAATTGTCTCTTTCCATTTTACCCAATTTGAGCGCTTCCGGCACTCAGCTATTGTTTTGGGTTCTAGATCTAGATCGTTATTTATAACAAAAGAGCAATTGTCGCTGCAAATGTGTCTTCAACGACAGTAATATTTCTATTATAACGTTCTCCTGTATCTATGAAATTCATAGGGACTTCAACGTTTATGTCAACCAGTCCTTCTTCATTTCATAGTGTATCTAGGTCTGGTCGTCCCGCAGTCCTAATGCGATGAATATTTTGTGCACGTGCTTCATTACTAGGACGCTCGTCTTCTGGACAAATCTCTTCTGGAGACTTTAATTTTTCTGGACGAATCTCTTCTGGAGATTTCAAGTTTGACTGACCAGTTTTGCTAGCTTTCCTTTTAGGTGTGTTTGTATCGTTTATAAGCCCATTACACTTCTGGCGTATGGGGGCATGTATACTTGATTTTCTTGGGACTTCAACCCTTTGGGGCGTATTTACTGCAGGTATATGCGATTTAGTTACACCTCTATGGTCAGTATACACGTCTAGCAGATTATTTGCTAAATTTTGCAAGCTAATGATCTTTTGAACTTCCAGTTCAGATTGACTAGTACGTGGATCTAGATACTGAAGATTGACTTGAAGCGAACTACACTAGCTTCTACTAATCGCTCACCCGCAAGCGGACGGGTTCACTGTAGTAAGAGTAAGTATAATGACCAAGTAGTATCGAACCCAAGGGATGGTGTATATGCGAATAGATCCCTGAAGATCTACGCGTCGTAGTTAATATGAGTGTATGTTTTTGGATTTTTTAGAAAGATTAATTAAAACTAAAATAAACTAATTAAACTAAAATACTAAAGCAGACGAATTAACTAAGGGTTGGATTCAAATAAGAGATGGTGATGCTTAAGATAGGAATCCCTACGTATACTAACGGAGCAGGTACATAATCAAAGTAATCGTGACAAACAAGAATTAACCTAAGTAAAAGCTTGTAGGATTAAAGCTCAAGATTCTAAACCTTAATTCTTTATCCTAACAAACGACCTCACTAATCCACTAACAAGTTAATAGACCGTGCTTAATTAATGAGACCCTAATTTAACTATTGGTGATGCGGTCGTCCTCCATAGCTAAACTGGCAAGTGAATTAACCTTTTCTAAACCTTCTCGTTAAGACTACTAATTGTTATTGAGTGATGCGGTCGTCCTCTCTCTAACACTTTCGTACGAAATTCAAAGGTAGAGTTAAGATTAATTATATGAATTCATTAATTAAGAGAATTAAAACCAACGTCACAAATTACCCTAATTACGTACCCACATCCTACTTCCACGAGTTCATCCTACCCTAAGCATGCAAGGGTTTTAGCCGGACATGGTTTTAACACAAATAAAAGCAATAGAAGAAACAACGAACATAAACATAATGAATTGAACGAAGAAAATAAGAAACATGAACTAGGGTTTTAAAAGAAAATAATTCTAAGAACTGAAATTTAATTAACTAAAACGACGTTCAAAGCGTTTAAAGTAATCAAGCTAACGAAAAGAAACTAAGAATTCGTATGAAAAACCTCAACAACGTAAAAGTAAAGCTTGCTCGTTCTTCTCCTCTTCCTCTCTCTAAAAACTAAGTCTAAAGTGATTTCTAAAAGTCCGGGTTTTTTTTAAAACATGTTTGGAAGAGGTATATATAGGCACGGGTCGAAACGGGAGTTAATGGGCCGAAAATACTCATCCGGAGGCAAAAATCCAAGGTTGCTCGAGCAAAACGCTCGAGCGGTCCCGCTCGAGCAGTGTAGCTCGAATGACACAATCGCTCGAGCGGTTCCGCTCGAGCCGGTCGAGCGCTGAAATCACACTGTATGTTTTGGGCGCTCGAGCAATTCGCTCGAGCGGTGGCGCTCGAGCTGCTCGAGCGCAAGAAAAGTTCTGTACGTTTAGGCGCTCGAGCAATGCGCTCGAGCGGTGGCGCTCGACCTAGTCACTCGAGTGACTTACAACTCCTCCCAACTGATACTTTTCCTCGTCCGCACTAATACTAATCATATTTCTTCAATATCTTCTCATCCGGACATCCGTTTGAGTCGATTCAAAGTCCTACGAACTCCGTTTTTCGTCCTCTATTCACATATGAGCATCAAAGAGACAAATTCATCAACGTGTAGAAATAATGCTCAATTGACTCTAAATACTCTATAAACTCGACCAAGATTGGGGTATTTCAAGCTACGAATCATGACAATTTCACGCCTAATCAACCCCCCCAAACTTACCATATTGCTTGTCCTCAAGCAATGAAATAATAAGTCAAGTGAAATTGTTAGGAATGAGTCAAAGTATTCAATCATGCAAGTACACAAATTCGAGCTTCAAAGATGCATCACAAGTAAACTCACTCACCTTCCTTTATCATACTCATGCAACAATAACAAGAAACACCAAGATCAAGCATGGATGTGCACTCAACGATGTGTTTCGCTCCCTCACAAGTGTATAACGATGATCAAGGGACTCACTCAAACAATCAATCACACAAATTGGCAGCCATAGGCTTGTAAGTGCTCTTAACTTCGACCTTACTCTAGAAATCAATGCCGAATCAAAAAGAGTTTTTCTCAAGGTTGTAATGTAGGCTCTTTGGACAGGTGGGATGACAATATAGGTAAGTGACTCAAATGAATGGAGAATAGAAAATCAAACTTTGGCACTTCGAGATTAGGAACAGACTACTTCAAACATTTTCAATCAACACCCTTTCAACTCCATACTCTCAACACTTCAAATTTTTTCTTTCTCACTCTTTCACTTTTTTTTTTCAATCACTTTTTTTTTCTCTTTTTTTTTTCGCACAAACACATGAGCTCATTTTTTTCTTTTTGCTCATTCTCAATTTTCTTTCTCTTTTTCCCACATCTCAAAACTTCATCACACCTTCTTCTCATATTCACTCAACAAACAACCTTTTCCTTTTTTAACTCAATTCACTCCCTTCATATTCACACTTTCCTATTCTCCACTCAAATTGGGACAAAAAGGCTTAGGAATTGGAATAGTGTTCATATGTGCTAGCAAATAAAATAGGCTTTAGGCTCAAAGGGGCTAACAAGGGATCAATGTCATTGGTAAGGAAAATTTTTGGCTAAGTGACTCAATAAAAACAAAGATGGCCTAAGATCCTATTCGGCATATCAAACTAGACACAATCAAGAAGCAAGAGCACACACAAGTTCTGGCATCCTCTAAGGTGACGATTCACTCACAAACGAAGAGATTAAATCATGCATTTAAATCTCGTAAGGCTCAACTCTCACGGTTTTCACATCCATGCTAGTCTAGTGCACTCTCACTCTCATCACACAAGTACTCAAAAGAAAAATTCACAAGCATACAAGTTCTTTCTCAAATCAGCTCAAACTCAAACACTCACACAAAAGAATTTCTAACTCACTCTTACAACTCACTCTACTCATCAAATCATACTCAAAGATAGCAATCAACAAGCATAAGATGATTGATAGGCATGAAATATGCAATAGCGAGTCAAATCAAAATCACCCCAAGGAGTATCTCAACAATCTAATAATCAATCAAACTCAACTCAAAGATAAGGGCGTGCATGCATGTGTAATGTAACAAGAAACATAAAAAAAAACTCCACCCCCCCAAACTTCGACCTTGCTAGAGGTCTAAGTTTGGGGTTGTGGGTTACCTCAACCAAATAATTCCGTTTCTCTTCATCAACTTGGCACACTCTCTTGCTTGAGTTGGTCCCTTCAATCTGAATAACTCCATGATACCTTTACTCCTTTAGAGACAAGCCTACAAGCAACTCACTCAAATACGAGGTTAAACATACGATTCAAAATAACTCCCTAATAACTAAAAAATACTCAAAGAAAAAAATAAAAAAAATAATGGGTTGCCTCCCATTCAGCGCTATTTTTAAGGTCCTCATGCCGGACCGAGCTCAAAGGAGCTTATGGGACATCATACTCAAATTTACCTCCCTCACTCTCATAAGAGTGGTGTTTGAACTCCTTTCCTTGATGCCCCATCATCATGAGCTCTTTTGCTCTTTTCTCATCCCCAAATGTTATGGATCTCAACTCCTTCTTGCCTCTATCTGGAGGAGTCTTACTAAACAGTTTCTTGAGTTTGGACTTCTTCTTCTTAACTCCTTCTTTTCCCTCTAGCTGGACCACGTCCACACTTTTCACCTCTTCATCCTTCAACTTCTTCACTTCATCCCTATCAAAAGAGTCAAGATCATAATGCTCATGGGTTAAATAATCACGTGAAGGACTAACAAAATCATGAGTATGAGAAAGATTAGGGATAGAAGGTGTGTCTTCAACACGAGGATCAATTGCATCCATGCAATACAAGCTCTCATCCTCCTTCGGGTGCTTCATGGCTTCATATAGGGAGATCTTCACTTCTTGATCATCAACCTTCAGCGTAATCTTCCCGTTTGCCACATCTAGCACCATTCCCGCCGTAGCTAAGAACGGTCTTCCCAAGATCAGGGGCACGTGCTCATCTTCCTCCATCTCTAGCACTACAAAGTCGGCTGGAAAAATGTGATCTCCAACTCTCACTAGGACGTCTTCAACCACACCTTGAGGTCTAGTAATAGACCGATCGACAAGTTGGAGCGTCATCATTGTGGGTTGAAGTTCTCCACCTTCCAACTTCTTGAAAAGCGACAGTGGCATCAAATTAATGCTCGCCCCGAGGTCGCACAACGCTCCCTTCTTGATCCCGTTCCCAATGTCACATAAGATCGTGAAGCTCCCGGGATCCTTCAGCTTCGGCGGGAGCGCCTTGTGCACTAGTGCACTCACCTCGTGGTTCAGCTGCACCAACTTCGGCTCATCCACTCGCCGTCTTTTCGCGATCAAGTCCTTCAAAAACTTCGCATAGTGCGGCATCTGTTCCAAAGCATCATGAAAGGGAATATTAATATGCAGTTGTTTAAAAACATCAAGAAATTTTGCAAATTTTTCATCAAGCTTCTTTTTCATGAAGCGCTGTGGATACGGGACGGGTATCACAGATTTGGGTACCCCCCATTCATCTCGCTCGGTCACTTTCACTTTCTCCCTTGCTTTCTTTGCTTTCTTCCACTTTGGAACTCTCTCAACCTCCTCTATTTCCTTGCCCTTCTGGGACTCATCCATATCTTCATGCCTCTCAATCCCTTCACTTTCAATCCCCTTCTCAACTTGGGGCGTCTCAGAATCAGCAGGCATCTGAGGCCCTTCATAGTTGGTTCCACTTCTTAGCTGGATCGCCTTGCAATGCTCTTTCGGGTTCCCCTCCGACATTCTATTCACTGACTTTGCAATCTGGCTCATCTGGAACTCTAAAGAAGTGAACCTTCGATTGTTCTCTTGTTGAGTTCTAGTCCACTCAACGTTCATCTTCTGGAGCTCTTGATCACGTTGATCACCTTTCTTATGCAGCTCCTTCACATCGTACTCCAAGGATGACAACCGCTTGCTCCCTTCCTCCACCTTCTGAAGGATCGCTCTCAACATCTCCTCGGTTGATGCACCGCCTTCTCCACTAGGAGGTTTAGACCCCGGATCAACACCTGCAGGAACAGTAACACCAGCTTTTGGGTTAGCATAAGAAAAGTTCTCATTTTTTCGCCATGTGTTTTGAGGAGGCTGCTGGCCTCCTAGAACTCCTTGTGTGTTCCTCCATTGATTTTGAAGTGGCTGAGGACCTGGAGGTACAAATGGTTGGCCATAAGCAGGCCTTCCATACTGATTTCCACCTTGGTAGCCATTCTGATTGTAATATGGGCCTCCCATGTAATTGGCTACCTCTTGCTGTCCACTTGGTTGGTCTACTCTCTCATTCTCTACTGCATGCTCTCCAACCAAACTCTTTCCCAACTCGAGGTTGTTTATCTTCTCCATCATGGCCATCAATAGCCTTCTCGTTCCTTCTCCCTCTTCAACCTGATGCACCCTCTGAAAATCTGCATCCACACCCCAAGCACCGGCATTCGTGACAATGTTGTCCACAATCTCCCTACACCTCTCTATGCCTTGGTTCAAGAATGCTCCGCCCGCACATGCGTCTAAATGGTCTTGCCCCGCCTTGTTGGCACCACTATAGAAGAACGCCATAATGTCTCCCTCATTGTACCCGTGCTGCGGGCACTCAATCAGCATGTTTGAGTATCTCTCCCACGCTTGATGTAGGTCCTCTCCTTGCTTCTGGCGAAAGGATGAGATCTCAATTCTAGCCTTGATCGTCCTAGATGGAGGGTAGAATCGCTCGAGGAACAGACGCTCGAGCTCGGCCCAAGTGGTAATACCTCCCCGCGGGAGCGTATTATCGTACCACTCCTTAGCTATTCCCGTCAATGAGAATGGGAACAGCCTAAGCCTCTTGGCATCTTTAGACATGCCATTGTAATTAAATGTTGAGGCTATCATGAGAAAACTCCTCAGGTGAGTGTGAGGATTCTCCTTCCCGATCACCCCTTTGAACTGATTCTCGGTAAGCAGCTTTAAAATCCCCGGGGATATCGAGAAGTTGTTTGCCTCAACAGGAGGCAAAGCCACTCCATCATAGTACCGCTGTGGCTGTGCTGCAAACCTCCCTTGAATAGCCATATTGTGATCTACGTTCTGAGGAACGTGTTGAGGATTAGCAGCTGGTACGGGTACTTGTTGGGGTGGTGGTTGGTAAACAGGTGGTTGGTTGTAGACAGGAGGTGGATGATATGGATATGGTGGGTAAGGATAAGGTGGGTATGGGTAATGTTGGTATACTGGGTTGTGAAAAGGGTTATTTGGGTTTTGTGGGTAAGCAGGGTTGTTATGAGGATTATGGACAAGATTCTGGGCTGGATTCCCTACGTTTTGTGTATCCGGGTTTAGACTCTGGCTATCCCCTAATGGAATTTGATTCTGGCTACCACTAACTCCAGTGCCTTCAACTCGGTCTATTGCCTGATTGAAATCGTTGGCAGCATCGTCCAACTCATTATTGATATCCATTGGTTCCTTTCCTAAGTCGGCAGCGTTCATCCTTCTCAAGAAGGCTCGGTTCCTTCTGGCTATTGTCTCAGGGTCCAACGGTATTCTCTCTTCGCTCGTATTGCCTTGTGAGCGTGTTTTCATAAACCTGACACACTAGCAGAAGGGTCAAAACGCAACTGCCGATTGAATACAAATAAAAAATAAAAACAGAAAATAAATCACCCACTACTAACTACTAAGCTATCTACAAGTCCTATTCAAAAGCATACAACGCCATCCCCGGCAACGGCGCCATTGACTTGAAGCGAACTACACTAGCTTCTACTAATCGCTCACCCGCAAGCGGACGGGTTCACTGTAGTAAGAGTAAGTATAATGACCAAGTAGTATCGAACCCAAGGGATGGTGTATATGCGAATAGATCCCTGAAGATCTACGCGTCGTAGTTAATATGAGTGTATGTTTTTGGATTTTTTAGAAAGATTAATTAAAACTAAAATAAACTAATTAAACTAAAATACTAAATCAGACGAATTAACTAAGGGTTGGATTCAAATAAGAGATGGTGATGCTTAAGATAGGAATCCCTACGTATACTAACGGAGCAGGTACATAATCAAAGTAATCGTGACAAACAAGAATTAACCTAAGTAAAAGCTTGTAGGATTAAAGCTCAAGATTCTAAACCTTAATTCTTTATCCTAACAAACGACCTCACTAATCCACTAACAAGTTAATAGACCGTGCTTAATTAATGAGACCCTAATTTAACTATTGGTGATGCGGTCGTCCTCCATAGCTAAACTGGCAAGTGAATTAACCTTTTCTAAACCTTCTCGTTAAGACTACTAATTGTTATTGAGTGATGCGGTCGTCCTCTCTCTAACACTTTCGTACGAAATTCAAAGGTAGAGTTAAGATTAATTATATGAATTCATTAATTAAGAGAATTAAAACTAACGTCACAAATTACCCTAATTACGTACCCACATCCTACTTCCACGAGTTCATCCTACCCTAAGCATGCAAGGGTTTTAGCCGGACATGGTTTTAACAAAAATAAAAGCAATAGAAGAAACAACGAACATAAACATAATGAATTGAACGAAGAAAATAAGAAACATGAACTAGGGTTTTAAAAGAAAATAATTCTAAGAACTGAAATTTAATTAACTAAAACGACGTTCAAAGCGTTTAAAGTAATCAAGCTAATGAAAAGAAACTAAGAAACGAAAAGAAACTAAGAATTCGTATGAAAAACCTCAACAACGTAAAAGTAAAGCTTGCTCGTTCTTCTCCTCTTCCTCCCTCTAAAAACTAAGTCTAAAGTGATTTCTAAAAGTCTGGGTTTTTTTTAAAACATGTTTGGAAGAGGTATATATAGGCACGGGTCG
Organism: Ballota nigra; assembly: GCA_947034835.1. Lineage (NCBI taxonomy): Eukaryota > Viridiplantae > Streptophyta > Magnoliopsida > Lamiales > Lamiaceae > Ballota > Ballota nigra. The sequence continues at coordinate 40,521,214 of OX344723.1, read as the reverse complement.
AAACGGGAGTTAATGGGCCGAAAATACGCATCCGGAGGCAAAAATCCAAGGTTGCTCGAGCAAAACGCTCGAGCGGTCCCGCTCGAGCAGTGTAGCTCGAATGACACAATCGCTCGAGCGGTTCCGCTCGAGTCGGTCGAGCGCTAAAATCACACTGTATGTTTTGGGCGCTCGAGCAATTCGCTCGAGCGGTGGCGCTCGAGCTGCTCGAGCGTAAGAAAAGTTCTGTACGTTTAGGCGCTCGAGCAATGCGCTCGAGCGGTGGCGCTCGACCTAGTCACTCGAGTGACTTACAACTCCTCCCAACTGATACTTTTCCTCGTCCGCACTAATACTAATCGTATTTCTTCAATATCTTCTCATCCGGGCATCCGTTTGAGTCGATTCAAAGTCCTACGAACTCCGTTTTTCGTCCTCTATTCACCTATGAGCATCAAAGAGACAAATTCATCAACGTGTAGAAATAATGCTCAATTGACTCTAAATACTCTATAAACTCGACCAAGATTGGGGTATTTCAAGCTACGAATCATGACAATTTCACGCCTAATCAAAGATCACTTATGTTTCACGTAAGTTCCCAGCATTAATTCAATTTTGAATTCGAATCTCCCCCTAATGCCGGGAAGTGATTTTCATCGAACGTGCAGTCAGCGAACTGGACCGTTAATTGATCCCCGAATAAATGTTCTAGGTATTTTAGGATGGATGGAGAGTCAAATCCAACATAAATACCTAGCTTCTTTTGTAGGCTCATAGAGGTACGCGTCGGTAATGTTATCGGAACATACACCGCACATCCAAATATACGCAGATGGAAAATATTTGGTTCTTTCCCACGCACTAGCTGTAGGGGGAATGATCATTGTATGCAGTTGGACGGATTTGTATCAGATGTGATGCATGTAAGACTGCATGCCCCCAACATTAAGTGGGTAATTTAGAGTTCATAAGTAATGGTCTAACGATAAGTTTGATACGTTTTATTAGCGTTTCAGCAAGACCATTTTGGGTGTGGACGTAAGAGATCGAATACCCCACTTTAATTCCCAGAGCCATACAGTAATCAGTAAAGGCTTTTGAGGTAAACTCAGCAACATTATCCATACGAATCGATTTTATTGGATAATCTGGGAACTGGGCTTGAAGCTCAATAATTTTCGCAATAAGCTTCGCAATAGCTTGATTGCGGGTAGACAACAAACATGCATATGTCCACCTAGTGGAGGCATCAATTAAGACCATGAAATACTGGAATGGTCCTGATGCTGGGTGAATCGGTCCACAAATGTCTCCCTGAATTGTTCAAGGAAAATCGGAGACTCAAGTCCCACCTTGGTGCGCGACGGACGCACTATTAATTTACCCCTAGAGCATCACTACAAAAAAAACATTTTCTAGTGACAAAACTTTTGTGACAATTACAAAATTCGTCACCAAAGCATATATTTTCGTGATAAAATTTAAATTCGTCACTTAAAGTATATGTTGCGGTGACGATCACATATATCGTCACCTAAATAGAAGATTTATTGTGATGATTTATCAAATTATCACAAATGATATTGCGTCCAAGAAAAGTTATTGTATTGTGATAAACCTTTTGTGACGAACACCAGGTCGTCACAAGAAGTATATATTTGTGGTGACAACTTTTATTTTTACGTGACGATCACACACTTCGTCACGTAAAAAAAAGATCTATTATGACAATCATTATGTTATCACAATAAGTCAATGTTTGTGGTGACGACTTTGATTTTGTCACGTAAAAAATGAGATCTATTGTAACAATTTGAAAGTCATCACAAGAAGACTCTAATTTATGGTGACGACTTCCATCTTCGTCATGTAAAAATGATATTTATTGTGACAAAGTACAAGTCGTCACAAGAAGTCTCAGTTTGTGGTGACAACTACCATCTTCGTCACGTTAAAAGGATATATGTTGTGACGAATTGCAAATCGTCATAAGAAGTCTCTATATATGGTGACGGAGATCATCTTCGTCATGTAAAAGACATGTTGGAGTGATAATCTCACACTTCATCACATAAAACTGTAATCTATTGTGACAATCTGAAAGTCATCACAAGAAGCTTTTATTTGTGGTGACGACTTCCATCTTCGTCACATAAAAAGAAGATATATTATGACGAATAGAAAGTCGTTACAAGAAGTCTATGTTTGTGGTGACAACTAACATTTCCGTCAAAGATACTAAATTGAAGTGTTTTAAAAATAATTCTATTACACCCTACTTTTTTTTTTTTTACAAAGTATAGAGTGAAAATGGTTCATAAATAAACCATTGAAGGATATTAGTTGTTTTCACTAAAGAGTATTATTTGTTTTCATTGAAGAGCTAATAACAAACTAAGACTTTTCAGTGAAAACAACTAATACTCTTTAGTGAAAACAACTAATAATCTTCAATGATTCGTGTATGAACCAATTTCATTCTATACATACTCAAAAAAAAAAATACGTACTAAACGTTCCCTCATACATTTTATTGTGTCTAATACGAAAAGAGCCCCAACTTTTCCCTTTTGTTAAGAGTAGATTTTATATGAAAACGCTTCATAATAAGTTTAACATGAAATAGTATTAAAGTATCATTAATCTCATTAGGAGTATCATTAAACCTTCAGGGGTATCACTAATCTGGGTCAGTGGTATTATATTGTAATTGTTTTAAATTTTCTTGAACTCAGACTAATGATACCCCTGATGAGATTAATGATACTCCCGATGAGATTAATGATACTTTAAAATTGTTTAATGATAAGCTTATCATGAACTATTTTCATATAATATTTTGCTTTTTAATTGAAAAAATATGAAAGTGAAACAATTCTCACCTTTAAAAAAAAGTTGAAGAGTATGTCTTTTATGAACCCAAGTTCAATTGGATCTCTTTTTCAAGTATCATCTTATGTATATATACTATCACTATTACGCATATTCACTATCACTATTTAAAAATAATGTATTTTTAAACAATTATAATATGTGTAATAAGTGTGATAATGTATATACATAATAGTGATATTTGGAAAAATCTAAGTTCATGTAAACTCGAACTTAGAGAAGTTTTTATTAAGATTTGAAAAACTCCTCCAAAATTTGAAATACTGAATTTCAAATCGAACAATCATAGCTAATAGAAAATAGAATCTAGAACATTTGTGATATACGGTAGTGTTTAATTAACGTCAGTTGACTGGTATGCCAACGACAAGGAGTTGTCACTACAAAAAAAAAAAATCAATAATGAAGAAATTTTAATGGCAGTATAAAGTGAAATTGGTTCATGCATGAATCACTGAAAGATATTAATTGTTTTCACAAAAAAAATATTAATTGTTTTCACTGAAGAGTATTAGTTGTTTTTAGTAAACAATTAATACTCTCTAGTTAGAATAATTAATACCCTTCAGTGTAAATTACTAATATCCTTCAATAGTTTATGTATAAACCATTTTCACTATACATTTTGCCTAAAAATAAATGAAAATTTGACTCTATATTTCACTCATTTTATATTAATATACTGTATCCCCTGTTAATTAAATAAATAAAAGATCAAAACGAAAAAACTAAAATGTAACTCCTCCCTAAAATAACTCCAATTTTCTATCAAACCCTTCTCCACCTTTGAAAACCTTCATCGCCTCACCATAGGAACCCTTCACCATCGCTATTCACCCATTTTTTCCGGTTCTTTGATCACTGTGGCTCTTTAGAAAATGCATCAAGCATCCCCCTCTGATTTTTTTTTGATCGAACATCTCACCATAATTTGTCAAAATTGCGCATCTCTTTCCCGCCCTTTCTCTTCTCTAACATTTTATCTTCCAATTCGTCCAATGACAGCGGCCTCCGCCTTGTGCCGCCACTTTCTTCATTGCGCCACACATGTTTCGTCGGCGGCTGTAAACCAAAAAATTAAAACCCAATTTCTGAAAAAATTCCACTTTTGGTGGATTTCGAAGACAGCACTCCATATCAAGCGGCGGGTGAATTTTGAAGACGACAATCCATAACTTTTGGTTGATTTCGAAGATGGCACTCCATAAACAGCGGCGAGGTCGTCCTCTTCGTGTAATTGGGTAAGCAATTTGGTTCATAGAATTGCATAATTGAGTTGGGGGATTGGGTTTGCAATTTATTCTTCTGCAATTGGGTTCATTCTTCTTGGAATTGCAAAATTGAGATTGCAATTCTCTGTGGAATTGTTACTGCAACGTTTTGAAATTTTTTGGGGTTTCCAAAATTTTGTGATCTAAATTTATGGGTGATCAATTTGGTTTGCAGTTCTGTTCAGGAGACAATTTTTTTAATTTGAGTTTCAATTTATTTATCAAATTTCTGGAATTTGGTTTGAAGAATGAGTGAACAGAGGTTGAAGAAAGTTTATGCAGTGCCGATGGTGAGTATATGTTGAGGAAAGTTAGAGGGCAAAATGGGTCTTTTAAAATAAGTGGAATAGAGTGGTGGTGATTTCACTCTGTTCCACTATTCAAGATCATCATATATTCCATTAGCTTAATTATTAAATCAAATATGGTTTTATTGAGGTATAGTTGTAAATTGGTTCATTCCCTCTATTACCTCTAATTTTTTGTTGATTATTTTATCGAAAATACGGTTGTTGCTCTCGTCGGGCAGGAGATGTATTCATGTTTCTGGTCATGCGAACTAATGAATTTAGTGGGATTAAAGACGATTGAAATGCTTGCAGACATGAGATTCAACACCATAATCACTTGAGTTAATCGTTCCCAATTGCAGGTATTTATTTTTTCATATTATGTTTGTGATTTTGGAGAGTATTGAGTCCTTTATTTCAGGTTTATGTTACTTTGTTAATTTGGTTCCAGTTGGGAGTTTTTTTTTTATCTTGATTGAACACAATTTCTGATTGCTATGAATTAGAGAAATTTAATTGGTATATTGTTTTGAGCAGAAATTAATTGGTATATTGTTTTGAGCAGAAATGTCAGTTTGAGACATGGAATTTCAGCTCTGTCAAGCTCATACGGGGATTCTTCATCAATTGGTATGTGAATTATAATGCTAGTGCATTTATCACTTTTTATCTACTAGGTATCAGTATAGGAAATTGATTTCCTTTTTATTTGGGGGTTTTGGATAAAGAATGATATTAATGACTAGGGTTTTACGTTATGATATTTGCAGGATTTCCAAGAACACTGCCTTTAAAGCTTGACCAGGGTGATATGTATTCTAATCAGAGGTTAGTTCTGGAATCTTGTCTCGTTGAGATGTTATGGATATTACTAGTGTGTGAATTCGAAAAACTGGAATTGACTATGTAACTTGCTTGGTGGGAATTGAGGTATGCTTGATGAGTTGGATAGTATAGAATATCAAATGTCAAAGCTGTATCTGGATATAGGTCAAAAACCTTATCTTGTACCCAAAATTGAACGGTCACTTGAATAATGTACACTTAAAATAGTAATATGTCTTCAGTAAACCACTATCCAACAACACCTTCATCCCCATGAGAATATTATTGCAACAACAAACTAAACCTTTATTGCATTATATGGGACCCACTATATGAATCACGTTTGGCCATTATGGTTGGTCGAAATTATAATAATATTAATAATAATTACAAGCCTTTAATCTCTGCTTATCATACTTCCATGCAAAATTCTGGACTGTGAAGATCATAAAAGAATTGAAAGAATGTGTAGTATATCTGAAATGAAGGTTGCTGATTTATTGGCAATATGATTGATCAAGTACAGAAGCATGATTATGTACATAATCTAGCTTTGTTTCAGTATATCACAGTACCTGTCATAATTTTGAGATAACATAGTTTATATGTATTGTGATCTTGAAAGGATGGGCTCCATCAGAAAGTAAATTGCCCTGTACTCTGGTATTTAACTATGCATTTTGAGAACATTTCAATTTTTTATTCTACTTATTTAGTCACATTTTATTTTTCCTTCTAATTCCACTCGTACTAAATTACATTAGAAATACTAGTGAAGTTTAGTATTGATCGGATATGTAAAAGAAAGGACATTTTAATTGTTAGTAGATAAAATATGAAGAGATTCTTGCAATTCTTATTTTTGTGATATAATGGGAATTTAGATTCATAGATTGTTTTGAGTATATCTGGTTTACTTGGATTTAATTTAATATACTTTGTAATACCAATCTATTTTTGTTTGTGTTTTTTGTTCATACATTGTAATGGTAGTACATATACACATGGTTTTTGCATTGGAATGATGATGCCACTTAGTTTGATTAATTAAGGGGCTTCTATAATCTGCCGCGTGTTAAAATAAGTAGTGTCAATAATCAATTTGCGTAAGCTAATATCTATGTTTTTACTTTGTTTATTCAAGATTAGAAGTTAGTTCTAGTTGTATTTTGTCATTTCTCTATGCTGGAATGATGAGCTTTCTCTTTGCGTAATTTTCTTTTTATTTCTTTGGAATAAAATTTCTTATGATTTATATTTCAAAAATGAAATTTACAATGTTCTTCGCTATGCAGAAAGGACATTTGCTTTCATATAAGATTTATATGGAGTGAAGATGACTTCTCAATTTGGAGTGAAGCTTTGGATATGTCAGGAAGTACTCGAATTATTATCTTAGTGCAAATACTTTTGTAGTTTCAAGATATTTTGGATGTTAAGTCTAATACTTTAGCAGCTTGTAACTTTTGGGAGTGATGAATGTTTTACACTTATTTTGATTACAATTATTTATTTTTATGACCATATTGATATTTTTACACCAATGCTTTTTTTATGCGTTTGAGTTAATTTATTTAGGTTTATGTTAATGTTAGTATATATCTTCGAATGTAGCCAGGTTGGCGAATTGTGCATTTATATTTATATTCTATTATGATGAGTTTGTGTGATGAAAAAATTATTGTCATTCCAGATTTTTGGTTGGCTAGTATCGTAGCTTAGGGTGACCAAATTATCATCACCAACTGGTCACTAATGTAATTGTCACAAGTAAATGCGACAAATAAGATCTCATATGACAAATGTATATAACTTTTTTGACAATAATTTTGTCACAAATTCTTAAATGATAGAAAAATTGTCACAATAAATAACACAACCAAAGAATATTTGTGTCAAAAATAAATTTATATGACGATAATACTCTAAGTATTGTGACAATATCTTTGTCACAATAATTATTTTTTAGTGACGAATATATTTTGTCATAAGAAACAATAAAGATGTAAGAATGCTGTGATAAAAAATAATTTGGGTAACTAAAATTTAGGGTTATAGTGACGATAACTTTGTCACGATAATATTATATGTGGGGACAAATAGATTTTGTCACGTGAAACAAAAAAATGTAAAAATATTGTGACAAAAAATAATTTGGGTGGCAAAAATATAAGTTTATAGTGACAATAAATTCGTCACGAAAATATTATCTTTGACGACAAATAAGTTTCGTCACTAGCTGTTGTGACGACATCCTTCGTCTGTCACAACATATCTTTCGTGACGGACTTTTGGTGACAGTGCTTGTGATGAAATTTTTTGTCACCATAAGTATTTAGTGACAAAAAATTGTGTTTTAGTGACAAAAAGTTTAGCCACTAAAAACTAATTTTTTTGTAGTGCATGCATCACAGATAAATTCATCGTCAGGAGAGATTCTATTATTCAAAATATTATGACCAATGGAATTAGATAGAATCCTACGTATCATTGTTTGTCCTGGATGACCTAACCGCTGATGCCATGATTTAAAAGAGTTCGGGTCGTGAAATTTCATACTCATAGCTAGATGGAGATTAAACGGTCGGATGTAGAAATAGTACAATCCGAAAGAGAAGGAGGAAAGTTTTTCAATAACTTGTTTACGACTACCTCGAGTAATAGTCATCAAAAGGTATTTATTGTTATTCTCAGTTTCAGTTTCAATGTGATAACCATTAGTTATTATGTCTTTAAAACTGAGAATGGTACGCTTCGATTGTGGAAACAACAAAGCATTGTTAATTATGAGTTCGGTACCCATAGGGAGGATGATGGAGGCTCTTCCGGAGCCCACTATCATAATGTTATCATTGGCTATCATAGTTATACTCCCCTTTCTTTCTACCAAGTTATGAAAATAAATCTTATCTCTTAAGATTGTGTGTGTGGTGGCACTACCTACCAAACATAAATCATAATTTGTACCCATCCTGCCAGAGGAAAAAACCCAAACCTATTAGCTGATATGTTTACAAGTCATGAATAATAATAGCAATATTCAAATAAATTTAACGGATAGCATATATTAAAGTAAACATATCAAAGCTAAATCATAAATGTTATAATAAAATATCCAAAAATAGGATCCAATAAAAAGGTCTTAATAAAAAATAAAATACAAAAAATTGATCAAATATCAGAATCACTCATTGTCTTCATAGTCTTTGAGCTCCAAGCCCAAGAGATCATCGTTGTCATGGTCAAATTCTGCTTTAGGTAGGCTGTCATGGTGATATTTGACTTTAGGGGCCTTCCCCTGTCGTCCTTCTGCTGCTTTTGATAAGCCCCAACCAAATGCTTGGGAGTACGACACGTGCGAGACCAATGGCCTTTGCATCCGCATCTGTAGTAGGACTGCTCAACCTTGTCTTTCGAGGTACTTGGATCACCAAATTTACTACGAACTCGGCCTTTGCTTCAAGTTCGTTTACTTACTCTCCCCCTTCCACGCTTGCGACCACTTGTACTTCCCTGAGCTATAGCATGTACTTAGGGCACTGCTTGCGAGCCAACTGGTCTCGAGTTATGATTCTTCATAAGGAGTTGGTTGTGCTTTTTTGCCACTAGAAGTGCGGAAATTAGCTCAGAGCGTACAGTGTAATTCTTGGCCCTATACTGCTGCTGGAGTACAAGGTTGCTAGCGTGGAATGTTGACATAATTTTATGTATCAACTCGGCCTCAGTTATAGCTTGTTTGCGTAGCTTTAACTTAGATGCAATACGATGCAAGGCTGAGTTGTACTCCGTCACAAACTTAAAGTCCTAGAAACGTACAGAGGTTCAACCAATCGTATTGTGCCTGAGGGAGGAGTATATCGTTTTGTTATTGGAAACAGTCCTTCAGGGACTTCCACAACGTTTAGGGATCTTTCTAAGTGAGATATTCATTTTTCAGGTCCCGATTCAAGTGATGCCTGAGAAAAATCAACGCTTTCGCTTTCTGGGCGTTAGTTGATTTCGAACTTTCGACAATCGCCCCGCTCAACTCAGTTGAGGCTAGATGGATCTCGACATCTAGAGTCCATGTTAGGTAATTACTACCATCGAGAGTAAGCTCAGCGAATTCTCTTTTGTTAATATCATTCATTTTCACTACAATATTTAAAGTGACTTGGTGAATTTTGTGACCTTTTGTTGGCAATGGAGAAATAAGAATTTATTTGCAAGAATTGGACGCCGTCTACCCAAAACATAATTTACGGTCCGACAAGTACTGGGCGACACCTACCCAGACAATATATGCGTACTGTAAAATAAGGACTATGTGCAAAAGTAATAATGTATGCAAGAGTATTAATCATAAATGCATGCGCATATAGAAATTAAACACAAAAAGTAATAATTTATTGAGAACTAATTTTAAAATTAATTTAAAAAATTTGAGCTTAATTATTATGCAAAGAATTATTACTTTTAATTTTCAAGTATTTTCGTAACTTGATAAGTTAAATTGAGGGCTCAAATATACTAGAAAAAATAATATAATGCCCAAAAATAAACAACAAGTCCAATCAATTAATTAAAAAAAAATTAGTCCACAAGTTAAAAAAAATTCTCGATTCCAGCCCATAAAGAGGCTGCAGGACCAAAAAATAAATTTTTTTTGCTTTGGACGACCTAATTTACATTGGGCCTATTTGGCCCAACAAGTTGGGAAGGGCTACGCGGAAGAGGGAATAGGGCAGGACGCATGGGGCCAGGGCGGCAGAGCTTCAGAGCTCAGGGCGGTGGAGTGCGAGGCTTGTGCTGAGCCGCCGTGTGGCGACGTGGCCTACGGCCGCCGCCCGACGTCGTGGCGGCTGAGCAACGGAGGAGGGAGGCGCACTCTCGCCGGCGGTGCACAACCATTCGCGGCGCTCGGAGGTGCACGACGGCATGCGGTGTGCTAGCCTGATGACTCGCGACGGAGGCACGGCCGACGACCCGCGGCCGTCAAGGCTGGCCTCTCGCACGCGGTAGCGCTCGACATTCTGGTGGCCCTTGGCGGTGGCGCTCGACGTCCTAGAGGCCCGCGGCGGCGTACGCACGGCGTTTGGTGGCCCGCGGCGGTAGCCTTCGGCGCTGTATGCATAATTAATTTTTTTTCTTTCGATACGATCAATAAACAATTGCAAACAATAATACATATGCAATGTATAAATTAAGTGCACGGTTAATTCATAGCACATATGGATCTAAAAATTGATACGATAATTAATTATCATGCTATTGAAAAATAAAATTGAGATCTGTACCGATTAGCTTCAGACAGAGATTCGTGTTGATAACATGTTGTAAATTGTAAGCGAAAAACAGAGACACCGGTTTGTTTCCTGTTTTGGTTATGAAGCCCATTAGTAATGACCACATCAAATCTTTTGGATTTGATATATTAAATCTACTGGATTTATAACAATTATCTCATGCTAACCGAAACTTTACATACTTTGCAGTTTGCATATTTATTAATTTAATATTTTTAGTGTTTTTAAATAGATGGTCGTGTTGACATCTACAAATGATTAATTTTTATTAACTTCAACCTTTTTATAAATTCTGAAATTTCAATACATACTTATATAAATTTTCAATAAAACATGTATAAATGATATTTCATGAGATTATTACTACTTGGTTCAATTTTCTTAATGATATAACATCATGGTTCTAACTTTTTTCATAATACCAATTTAGTTCAAAATGGCCCACAAATAACAATTGATGGGTAGCCTCCCCAATTTTCTTGCATAAAATTTTAGCATAGAGTTTTTGCAAGTGATAGATGATCCAAAGTGGGAAGAAGAAATGAAAATGAAGGCAGTTTGCATTTTTTTTTTCTTGCACATAATTTTTGCATAGAGTCTTTGCACAGTTGAACAGGTTTTTCTGCACATAGTTTTTCCATAGAGTTTAGAATTTACGAATTTTGGTTTTAATCATGTAAATTTAGAATTTTTTATGTGTACAATGCAAATAATTTTTTGCACAAATTTCAGATATAAACATGCAAATTCAGAAGTGTGTACAATACAAAATGAACTTTCTGCATAATTTTTTTGTATAGAATTTTTTAGTACTCAACAAAAAATACACAAATAAACAGTAAAAATGTAAAATAAAAAAAAGTGGGCAGGTTTAGCTGAACATGTGGTGGGGGGGGGGGGGGGGGGGGGGGTTGATGGTGGAAAGGGAAAAGGAGTGTAAAGGAGAGGCGAGTTGGCTAAATAGTTAAAAAGGGAGGAGATGACCTACTTTTTGAACCAAATGACATTTAATAAAAAGTATAGAACCATAATGTAATAAAGAATGTTAAAATGAATCTATATGTAAGTAGTCCGATTTTCATAGATGTGTAATATACTAATGTTTCTATTATAATATGATTTGAATAATTTATTTATATAATATATTTGAAAAATAAAGTTTTTATTTTTTTATTAGTGGAAAATAAAGTTTCTATTAATTACTACCCCATTTCAGATGTCTTCTTATACTTTAAATTTTGTTGTAATTATATTTTCATTTTATAAAATTTTCCTTAATTTCTTCCTCATTTACATCTCTTAATTAGTGTTTTTTTATTAAGGACATTTTCTACTCCCCTTATACTTTAAGAATTTTCAATTATCATATTTTTATACCCTAATTTTTTATTTTACACTCAAGTACTTTGATTATTTTGTAAATAGTTGGAACAAACCGAAATCCTTATACATTCATATTTTTATATTATACTTATTATTTATTAATTTTTTCATATAGCAATACATTATGTTAAAGTTGAAATACAAAAATATCTAATTTAAATTATACTATTGCCGTCCAACTATCTTCCTTCCATAATAAATATCATTTTAATCAATGGTACTTTGGATGTGTTTTGAAATTTTACTATTTTAAAAAAATGATATTAATTGATTTTTGTAGTATAATCAAAAGTGTTAAATATATAAAAATAAAATGATTGGTTTAACTTGTGTATACACATTAAATTTTCTTGAATCCTTTCTATCTAATTAAATCAACATTTGATTTAATTAGATAGAAAGGATTCAAGAAAATTTAATGTGTATACACAAGTTAACGGGCATGACTAAAGGACCAAAATTGAATTCAAGTTTAAACCTTTGCGGAAACTTTTAAAAATAAATACTACCACTTAATTAAACCTAACTAAAATTTAAACAAAAATAGAAATTAAATATTTATCACTTAGAGTTTAAATAGTGAACAAAATTGATGTTGGTTCTAAAAATTTGCATGAGATTAAAATGAAGTTCATTAAGCCTTTGTGCTATGGGGACATGCTTGTCAAAACTAAATGCAACAATCTCATTTAACCAATTAATGTTAATATGTAATTCGTAATCATCACCTCGTTAGAAGAACTAACGTCACCTCGTTTATAAAGGTTAGAAGATCGAACGTCACCTTGTTTATAAAGGTCAGAAGACCTATACTCATTACTCATACATATGTCACATGAACATTAATAAAATTACATATCACATTTAAAATGACAAACTTAAAAGATAGAAATCCCCCTGAAATTAATTCCGTGGATATAATTGAATGCAATTTATAAATGTCTTTAATCCTTGTCACCTAACATAATTAAATGTTAAATTTTAGAATTATCAATAGTCTATATTAATAGTAGTAGTATTAATAATAATAATAATAATAAAATATAGGACAAACGACTTTGGCAAACAAAATCAAGTTTAGTTTCGAAACCATTTGGAATGAAAAAAAAAAAAAGAATTTAGTAACATTTGTTAATAAAAAACTAAAGGTCACTTAATTATGCTTCCTTGTTCTGATTAAAAAAATATCTAATTTTTGGGTTAAAGAAAAAGATTAAAGTAAACAAAGATTCTGTCTCATTTTGAAATCACTATTGGAAATTCGGAAGGCAATTGGGACATTGAAACTCTTGCCACAAGAATGTTTTACATGTTTGAGGCTTCGGCACAAATACTTCTAGATTTAGATAATTTAATAAAACATCATAAATAATCTGCAATTATCGACAAGAAGATTGAATTTAACATAAGTAGTAGGGGAGAAATTGTTACATTTTTTTTTTTTTTTTTGACGGCGGCTGCTTCTGATCCAGATGGAATTCTTCATGTATTGCAATGAGGAAAAAAAATAATATTTTCTATGACGAGGGAACTCAAAGAATACCGTTTTTAAATAAATAGATATGAGTATGTGGAGTTTAACGTGGGATTTTTGATTCAACAGTATGTGGAGTCTAACGTGAGTTTTTGATTGCTTGGAAAAGACTCAGTCAAAACTTAATTTCTTCATAATTAAGGTTAGATTTTAAATATTGAAAATACAATAATAAGATTTAATTTAAAATAAAGAAAAATTTGAAATTTGATGAATGATATCAACCAACTTTGAGATACTTGAGGATAAATTTTTGGGATAATGGGTTATCACGTTTTAACTTTTAATTGAGTTTTGATGGTGTCAACCAAAAACTAATTTGAGATAAATGATGGATATATATTGAGATTTAAATTTAAAAATAAATATCTGATTTCTTTATTGGAAAAAAAATGTTTTGAACGTTAAAAATTGGGCTTGGTCAAAATAAATTTAGCTTTGGAAATAAAGAAATTTATACGTCTTATTAAATACACATATATATATCATTTAAAAATTATTGAGAGATGAATAAATTTTCATAGACGCCTGAAATATTTTATCAATAAGAATTAAATATTTTTTAATGCGTATGTAAAATATTTGAGATGTCTAGGGGTGTTACAAAAGGTGTTTGCAATATTTTTTTTAATTAATAGTGAGATAGTTATTTATGAAATTAATTATGTTAAAATGAATTTTAGACTATTCAAAACTCAAAAGTAGGTGAAACATGCTTTGATAAAATTGGTTTTAAATATTTAAAATAGTGATTAATTAAAAAATATTTAGTTACTAAGTAGAGTTTGCAACCATCACTTTAAATGAATTTTTATAAAATTTAGATTAGATTAATTAAGGTAAATATATGAAAATCTTATAAATTTGATATCATTCCCCAATTCGAGTAAACTTAAAAAAGGAAATTTGTCTAGAATCCAAGAAAATCTTCCCTTTATCTCAGAAATATCTACGCATATATTTTTTTGTTTTGAAATATATCTACACCTATTCTTGATTTCCAAGTAATTTGAATACGGATTCTTCTCTATATAAATTAAAGATCCTAAAATTCGTGGAAGCAAAAAAAATCTGAAATTGAGAAAATTAGTAAACAAGGAAACATGTCTTGTAGTGAGGACTGCGCGTGGATAGATGTCAAACCAATTAGGGGTGGCCTTGATATTGGGCAAGAGGGGCGACCGCCCTGGACCTCTAAATTTTCGGGGGCCTACTGTTATTTATACAAATATAATATATATATATTTTTTATTTTTTTTTATCAAAACAGAGTTTCAACTTTATTTTAATTAGAAGTTCTAGCACTCATTTTTTTAAAAAATAAAATGATACTACCTCCGTCCCGGAACACATTGCATAGTTACTATTTCTCTCATGTTTTCGTGAGCGAGTTTTTTATTAGTATTTGAAATGATAAAATAATCTTAAAATTACTTTATAATGAGAAGAGGTAGATCTATTATACCCTTCCTTAAAAATTATTTTATCATTTCAAATACTAATAAACAACTCGCTCGCTAAAACACGAAAATAAAATAAACTCCACAATGTGTTCCGGGACAGAGTGAATAATTTTTTGTTATCTTGTAACTAAACTATGTCAAATAGTAAATTAATAACGTTTAACAAGATATTTTAATAGGTTGAATATATAAATCATATTAATTACTCATTAGATTTAAGCCCTAACAAGATTTTAATATATATTGAAAGAGCTTAAATCTAATGAGTAATTAATATGATTTACATATTCAACCTATTAAAATATCTTATTAAACGTTATTAATTTACTAATATAAGCATATATTATTTTTGTACTAACCGCGAATCGTGTATATATGAATCATGCGTAAAATATGAACATATGTATCATGCACGAAATTTGCACGGAATGTGCAAGAAGTTTTCACGGAACATGAATGTACGAATCGTGCACATGTTGTTTATGTTATTCTATTATAATATATTTACACATAATTATTGCATATGCAATATAACAAAGAATGTAACATTCAATTAACAAAATGAAGATTTGTTTAATAAAGAACTTAAATCTAATAACTAGTTAATATAATTCATATATTTTATTTATTAAAATATTTTGTGAAACTCTATTAATTTATTACAATAAACATATAATTTGTATGTACGGACTGCAAAATACACGCATTTATATCATGCTAAAATGTGCATACACGGATCGTGCATGAAATTTGCATGATATGTGCATGTACGATTCGTGCACAAAGTGTGCACTTTTCATTTGTTTTTTCGTATTATAATATCTACACATAATTATTACATGTGAAATATAAAAGTAACACAAAATTTATTATTACTAATATTTCTTGTCATAATTTTAGATTGTTGAAAAATACAAATTTAAAAACTATTATTTATAAATTTATTTCACGGCCTCATTTATACTTTTGTTCATATTTTTATTTGTGTATATTGTATAATGATTTACAATTTAAAGTTTTTTACTAGGCCGCGGCAAATAACACCCGAACTTTTGCTCTTCACACCCGTTGCTCTTTACACCCAAGCCTATTTTTTAATTTTTACTCAAAACACCCGTAATATATTATCTATTTTATCCCTCAGCTTAAATTTCAATATTTTCATACACTCAAATTTTAAACCCTACAATAAACACACACACCCAAATCAAAAACCAAAAAAAAAAAAACCCACACACCCAACACGCACTCAGAAGACACCCATGCACGCAGAAAGAAAACACTCACATATCACACTGGAAGAAGAAAAGTTTGGCCAACAATGGCCGAACTTTATTCATAATGTTTGGCCAACAGTGATCGAACATTTATCATTGCGTTTGGCCAACTCTGGCCGAACATAATGATAAATGTTCGGCTCTGGTTTGCCAAACATGCGCGACTTTCAGAATTCCTGAACCTTAAATCTGCGAACGTAAATCGACCAATACAACTTTTAAACCCTAAATATTCTTCTCTAATAGATTTATATCATAATACATATCATATAAAACAATAAACTCATAGAAAACTTACATTACATGTATTTTCCGAAGTGTGTTCTTTCTTCATGATATCTCTCATGAGTATTGGTTTAAGTGGTTGAGTTAATAGTGAAGAAGAAAGGGTTTGGGTGTGGGGGGAGGAAAGAAGTCACGATGGAGAAGAAAAAAATTGGGATTCGGCGTATTGAGTAAAAACTAAATTTTATATTTTAATAGATTTTAAGTGGTAAAGGGTATAATAGTCTAATTACATTAGGTTATTTTGGTAAAAAAAAATCGGGTGTAAAGAGCAAAAGTTCGGGTGTTATTATCCGCGGCCTTTTTACTATTGTTTTAAAGGGCCTACTTTTTTGTTTCGCCCTGAGTCTAAATCTTATCAGGACCGACACTGAAACCAATGCCCCGAGGGCCTACTTTTTTGTTTCGCCCTGAGTCTAAAACTTATCAGGACCGACACTGAAACCAATGCCCCGATCTCGTTCAAATTCAAGCAAATTCAAGAGAAAGCGAGGTAGCATATCATCGGAATCTGAAAACGAGGCGAGTTGCAGCGATGGGATGATCAAATCCATTCAAAAACCGAAGAAACGTCAAACGGTACTGGTCGATTCAAAGCGATTATCCGTCGGTGCAGCGCCTCTTATCAGGTGCGCGTGGACTGGGAATCTGCGCGTGTGGCACGAGCAATCGATATTCAACGATCGAAACTACTGTTTCAAAGCTTTTCTGTCAAATAAAGCGTGCGAGAAAGTGCGCCATTTGATCGGCGAGTTGAAATCGGGGGAGTAGCTTGCGATGATGCCCCGATCTTGTCTATGGCCCAAAAGTTTCGGGGAATGGGGCCCGACTGACAATGACATCGCACTTTTCTTCTTTCCGCCGGCGCCGAAGTACGAGAAGAGGTACGACGCGTTGGTTAATGAGATGATGTGTGATGACTTATCGATGACAGCGTATGTGGAGGATCCCGACCTCCCGATCTATTCGGATCTCCTGATTTTCACCTCCGTCGAATTACCTTGGGCGTTCAGGAGATATCAGGGCAAGTTTTACCTGTGGAGAGCTTTTAAATGCTGCGACCAACAACCCAACCTCTGTTGAAATTCAAATCCTTACTTTCTTAGCTTTTTTTTAATTCTAAGATGTCACTTTTTGTAAGTGTTACCTCTAAATTCAAAGTGACACTCTTGAATTATAGGGTGTTTGAAAATACAGTGTCACAATGTTACAATATCGAATTTCATCAATTTTAAATATATTTTGAATTCAAACATCACTTTTTTTTTTTTGTTTAAATTCATATAAGTGACCCTCTAATACTCCAGGATATTTGAATATACAAAGTCACGATGTTCCAATATCTAATTTCATCAATTTTAAATATAGTTTGAATTCAAGCATCACTTTTGGTTTAAAGTCATATGACACTCCATAAGTATAATACTCCAAGATGTTTGAAAATACAGTCACAATGTTTCAATATCTAATTTCATCCATTTCAAATATGGTTTGAATTCAAGTCAAACTTAAGATTGATACTAATTTCAATTATCCCTCCATCCATAAAATAAAAAAAAAAGCACATAATTTAATGTTCAAGTGAACTGAGTAGAGTTGGATGGGGTGGGGTGGGGGAGGGGGTGGTTGAGACGTCCCAACAAGACGAAGGGAATTGTATCATGATCATACTTCCAAATATGAAGAACTCAATAATAATAAATTGATAAACTCGCGCGGTATTTTAAAACTTTATATCAATACTTGCAATATAGTATGTTTTTAATTACAAACACATTACACTTGAGTAATATTTTTGTTTAAAATTTGCCCACAGCTCAATTGGTAATTGACGATGGACATTATTACTACATTAATAAATTAAAAAAACATATATTATTGTTTGCAAAAATCACTCCTCTAAGTAACGAGAAGAAATAAACGTGAATTAATAATATAGTAATAATTTTCTTCTGTTTCCGACTTTGGCCAATATATTAAAGTAGCATCGTCCTGATCAGTATGTTGAGGTTAATAAAAAGTGCCATTCTTCCTGAAGAATTTTATCTCATCTAAAAATTTGAATTTGTAGATAAGTGTTAATCAATTTATATTAATTTCCATAACACTCTTTGTACCCGTAGATTAAATTCTTTACTTTACCTTTTTCAGAAAGGAGACACACAAATTAATAAAATTAAGGGTTAATTTCATATAAATTCACCACCTTTATGCTTAGTATCAATTTAATTACGAACTTTTAGATTTTTGTATAAAAACCCAACCTTTAATACTATTGCAATTTAATACACGTTTTTTTTCTTCTTCCGGCCGGCAACCGATGACGGGGCTTGCCGGAGCGTGTGTCATCTTGCTACGTAAGATTACACATGTTTACTTTATTTATTTTTTAAATGCACATCAAAAGTATCACTTACAATTTAAATAACACATTTCTACTTAAAATTAAAATAGCAACCAAATAAATTAAACAACAACCAACATAAATTATATGTAATAAATCTTTTTACGTTCTTAGTTTTTGAGATTTATTTGGTTGTTATTTTAATTTTAAGTAGAAATATGTTATTTAAATGATAAGTGTTACTTATGATGTGGATTTAAATTATAAATAAAATAAACACGTGTAATCCTACATGGCAAGATGATACGTGCTCCGGCAAGCCACATTATCGGTTGCCGGCCGGAAGAAAAAAATGTGTATTAAATTGCAACAATGTCAAAGGTTGGGTCTTTTTACAAAAATCTAAAAGTTCGTGATTAAATTGATACTAAACATAAATGTCGTGAATTTATATGAAATTAACCCTAAAATTAATATAGGTAGAATTATTTTTAAGGGGATTTAATTTATCTAAAAATTCAAATTTATAAAATCATGTGGAATTAATCATTTTATTAATTACATTATATCAAATAATAGAAAATGATGGAGAAACTATATCTAAAAGAAGAGTAGGTTTTATGTAATAATTGTTCATTATAAACTGTTTTAAATTGAACATTGATCAAGAGTATTAAAAAACTCTATAATTTTTAATACTTTTAATAAAATATTTAATATTTTAAATTAATTTAATAAAATATTTATGATAAACAATTTTAATGTAAAACCAGAAAAAATTAGACGAACATGATATCACCACAGGAATAAATTAGAAAAGTAGATTAATCAGAGATATTCAAAAGAGAGCAAGAGTTTGACCAAAGTGAAAAGCATCCACAGAAGATATATGGGGTTCCAAATCAAGAAGCTCCTAATAAGTTTTATCAAGAAAATTGTAAGACACAATCTTCCGAGGGACATGAATCAACATAGTGCTCGTCTCCGCAATGAATCTCAACATCTTTGTTTCTGACGTGTTCAACAACCACTTGGAGCCACGAGGATTGTCCTCCTTCACTTGCAACGGCTGCTGATGCTGCTAATGATTCGAGTAGGCCTGTGCGTAGAAGAAGGGTACAATAGTAGAGTGGATTGTGTGGGAATAAATTAAGCCCCTCTTCCACCACGATTAGGTAGTGGAAAATGAATAAATTGGGACACATTTTTAACCATATCAAAGGTACCATTAATGTATATCAACACTAGCAGCACCATACATTTGTGAATGACTCCGCACATAATTCCCAAATGCAAACAATCTTGTAATGAAGTGAATACCAAATGAAGCCTTCGTGGGCAAGGTTTAGTTGTTTTGGTTTCTTGGTGAGGGAACGGTAGTCACTATAACGTTCCTTCCATTGGAGACCATTCGAACAACTCATGATTTTGAAATCATCGGCGTTATCAGCAGCTTTCCCCCCGGATCGAAATAAAATAATTCTCTGGTGACGAAGCGTTGCTCATGGCGAGGATGACAGAGGGAGGGGGAGCATTGATCAGATGAGATAAGGGAGAGCCACAATTTGCTTACCGATTTAAATCTGGTCAGAGACCTTATGGGCACGTCGTCCTCGACTCTGCCACGATCGTTTTCTATGATCCTGCTCTCTTCACTTTCTCTCACAACTCCGATCATAATCCTTTCTTTAGTTTCTTTCTCAACCATCTACATACTAAAAATTAACACTACCAAAGATTTAGAGATGTAATTTTTTTATCCTTTTTTAAAACCTTCTTTTGTTTAATAAATCTAAGTAGTGAAAAAGATTCTTGGAATAAAGTTTGTTTTAAAACAAATCCTTTTAAAAGGTTAGGTACTGAAAGATTCTTGGAATAAACAGAAGTGCTGAAAGTGAAGTGAAACCATTCATAAATCAGACTAATCTTCGGGACAAATTAAGGAATTTTGGGCCGATATGATTAATAAGTGAAAAGTGATGCACATACTCAGGAGATTTTTTTTCAATTAAAGTTATTACTTTTTTATTGGGTCTGAAACCACTATCCATTTGCCAATGTATTGCCTTTATTTCAACCTGATCTTAAAAGAGTCATCCGTGAGTGCATAAACATTCAAGCCAAAGTCTCACATGCACCAAGTGCACGGTGCACTCACTCAACAGTTGATACTATATACACTAAAAAGTTAGTTCCAATTACACTGAAAAGTTAGTCTAAATTACACTGAAAAATTTACACTGAATAATGATTTGCAATGTAAACTTTTCAGTGTAATTGAGACTAATTTTTCAGTGTGATTGAGACTAACTTTTCAGTGTATACACTATTAACTGTTGAGCACACCAAATGCACAAGAGACTTACTCAACATTCAACACAATTTTGTGGGGTAGGCGTGAGGAAAAAAATTATTGAGTTAAAGTGGGGAGACATTTGCAAGGAAAAAAAAAAAACTCACTCCATCCAATTTTACTAGTCTTGTTTTTTGTTTTGTTATTTTTTGTTATATGTTGAAGAATATTATGAAGTATTGTGAGATCGATATATGAATAAAATGATTATTTATATTTTTCATAAACAATCAAAGTATGGATTAGAGTTTTAAAATCAAAGTATGGAGAGGATCCATTTGCAATAGCAAACCCTTTGATGGTGAGGGGGGGGTGGGGGAAGGGAAGACAATATTTCTGATCTTTATTGGAGAGTATATGAAAATGAGATTGAGAGGCAAATTTGTGAGGTTGATGGATAGAGGAGATAAAACTCAGTTTTTTGGGAAGGTTGGTGGTTGGGTGATGAGCTGTTAAAAGATAGGTTTTCTAGGCTTTACAGAGTGAGCAAACAAAAGTAGGTTTTGATCAACGATGTGGGGGTTTGGAGGGTAGATGGGTGGAAGTGGGAGTTGGAATGGAAATGAGAATCTATAATCTATACTATTGGTGTGTTTTGAAACTCTACTAATTCTAGGAAAGTGATTTCAATTGATTTTTGTAGTAAAATCATAAGTATTGTGTGTTTGGAAATAAATTGATTTTAAATTAAATTGAGGAAGTAACATGTTTGCAAAAAAAATCAATTTTATTAATAGTGGGGTAGTTATTTATAGGGGTGGTTATGTTAGAATTGATTTTAGAGAATCCAAAAGCATATAAAACTTGCTTTGCCAAAATTGATTTTAAGTGCTTAATAAAGTGGTTACAAACATTACATAATTGATTATTTTTAAAATAAAAGTGATTCTCCTTATTGAATTGTGTTTGCAAACATACACTATAACTATATAAAAGCAACAGCAATGGTAAGACTTGAGATTGAATTTCTGGCGAGTACACAATAACGCGCTCTATTATGAAACCGTGAGTTACACGTGATTAGAAGTGTGTTAACGATAATTCCTATCACAATTAATTACTTAAATTTTGAATTTCTAAATTTTAGATTTTTATTAAATGAGAAACTGCCACACAGTCGCCCACGATTCCCAATAAAGACAATGGAGTATTTAATTGCTGAACAAATTTTTACCTAACCGAGGCAGATTAATTTACATTGATAATCGCGAGATAAACAAAATTTATATTTAAACTTCAAACTGAAGCATATATCTTAGATAGCCAAACCATGATTCAGAGACCTTTCACTTCCTCCCGTGAATAGTATAAAAATCCTAATCCCTACTACTAGCAACACTTACCATTTTTCCAGGGGCAGAGCAAGATAAAACAAGCTAAACAATATTTCAATACTTTACCAACTTTTGTTCTTCTATATATATTTCACTAAACAATTAATTTTTCCTTCATGTTTGCAGATATTGCTGTCAATCCTCACGTTGCATATGAAAACAAGGAATTGCTTAGACCGTGCATTCTAAAAAATTCAGAGGTCTGTATCAAAGCCCAACTATATATATGTAACATAACATACCAGTGTGTTTTTTTTTTTTTTTTTTTTTGTATTAGCAAATGTAACCAGTTTTGCACTACCTCATTTCCGGAGGAACTTGCACACCTCTGGGGCACATTTTTTTTTAAAGAAAAATACACTTTTTGGATAAAGTAGTGACACATGGGTAAATATGTATATATTTTTATGAGTGTGCACGCAAATTAATGTTTCTTTTTAAAGAGTGTGCAAGTTCCTTTGAGATGGACTAAAAAGACAAGTGGGCAAGACAAGTTCCTTCGGGATATCGATGGAGGGAGTAAATATTATGAAAACTTACTTTTTTGGTTTTGAGACAAGTTAGATTATTTTAGAGTTAAAAATTGCAAAATACTATTTAGTTTAATTTTCAGCCAATTGATTAGAACCAACGTCTAAATGTATGATTGTCTTTGTAGTCATTGTGATAATCCTTTAACTGGATGCAGAAAAGGGCACATCCGCACATGCTTTGATCAACACATTATTCATCTATAATTATATAAAAACAACATTTGTCCAATATTTAGATATCTCATTGAGCAAGTGTGCAGCACCTCATTCTATGGTGAAACTGTAGGTTTCACTCTCTTTAAAAACAAGTAAAATATTTTGCTTTGATTTTTATATATTAATTGAAGAAAAAGACGCAGATTTCTAAAAAATTGTGCACGCAACAAGGAACACAACATGCTTCTCAAGTTATTTTTGCAGAAAACTGGCAAATCGAGATAACATTATTATAGATAAGGACGAATTATTCAAATTTAAATTTTAAATATGTAATTGAAGCTGTATCAATAGAGGCTATAAATAGTGGTGATTATGTGTCCTCTCCGGTGTTATTCTTACAAAGATTTTATTTTTCGAAAGCTCTTGCAAAGAAAATTTTGAAGCACCTAAATCATCTCATGTTTTAGTTTATCACAAATTGTATCTTTTTTGGAGGAAAAAACGAAAATTGAAATTAAATCCACCCGACCTGTGTTTGAAGACAATAGGACTACAATTAGCATCAATCTTAAAATGTAAGATTGAAGAAACTGATCAAAGCTTTATATCAAGGTTCTCTATCTTCTATTTCTCGACATATATCTGGATGATTATTATTTCAGTTGCAAAATCAGTCACCGATCCATGTAAGTTGCTCAGCATCATCGTTATTATGAGCTTCTTCTTCGAGGTTCATTCCATGAAGAGATTGAAGAATGGAGTTAAAAAGAGTAAAGTAGTAATACTGGAGGGGATAGAGGTAGGGTAGGGTGGTTTCGTGGGATGGGGAGCTGGTGCATTTTTCGAAATGGGGTTGGTTGTGTGGAAGTGGGCATGATATTGGACTTAAATAATTTTTTGTTTTGTTTTTTATTTTTATATTGGGCTTACTTACTTGGCGTCAAAAGAAAAGGTTTAATGAGTATAATATGGGTAAAATAGTGATCAATTTTTTTCGATTTTTTGTTTTTTTTTTCCCCTTTAAAGTTTGCTGAGACGATATCTTGGCACTTTTATCTATTTTTTAATTTAAAAAAAAATTCACTGAAAAATTAAATTGCCCAGAGTGAAGTTTAACGACTTATCAAATTATTAGTGGGTTCCTACGAACTAGCAAAGCGAAGAAGAGCCCTATTTACTTTTAGTTAACTAGGTTGTCTAACAATTAACTTATACTTAGGCTAATATAAATATTGATTTTTCAAATATTTAGTTATACAAAAAAAACTAAGTCTCTTGGGTATTTAATATACGATGCATTCACTTAATAGTTAAGATTGTTTACATTAAAAAGTGTGGATTGATTAATCAATTTTCAATTTATTCAATCCACATTTTACAGTGTAAACAACCTTAATTATTGAGTGAGTGCACCGATCAAATGTACAAGAGACTTAGTCTTTTATGTATAACATAAATATTTGAAAATTAATATTTATATTAGCCTAAAAATAAAAGTATGTTCATTTTCTTATTTATCTGTCCACTAAAAGTATGTACATTTCTTTTATAAAAATAATTATTTTATTACCATTCTCCGACTATCATTTAATTACCCACATATCATTGACTTTACACTTATATACAATTATTTTATTTATAAATGGATCCCACAATGCCCCACAATACCCTACAAGCCC
This sequence comes from Ballota nigra, assembly GCA_947034835.1. Taxonomy (NCBI): domain Eukaryota; kingdom Viridiplantae; phylum Streptophyta; class Magnoliopsida; order Lamiales; family Lamiaceae; genus Ballota; species Ballota nigra. The sequence goes on along the minus strand of OX344723.1, from coordinate 40,496,325 downwards.
CTTACTTTATCTATTGTCTACCATTTTCTTAGAACATGTGTTTATCCATGTGAGCACAATTTTCATGAATGGGGAGAGTACAATTTTTTTAATATTGATATGGATAATTCAGTACTATCATATCATACATTTATTTGGCAATGAGTACTTATTAAATATCATGAAAATTGATTAATGTATTTATTTTTAAAACATAATTTGTTCAAATGATGATAACAAATTCATATATTTGTAGAGAAATATTTAAAAGAAAAATTAAAGAAGATTAAATGAACTTTTTTTCTTTTAATTTCTATTAAAATTTGTCACATACTGTTATAAATACTCAATCCGTGCATCGCACGGGAGAGTTACTAGTTGAGTTAAAGAGATAATGAAATGCTTAACATTTTGATGTCTTGTCTCAACAGGTCCACGTTACATGGGAAAATAATATATTTTTGAAGGTGAAATCACTCTCCCAATAAAATATATTCTACAAGTTTGACATACAAAAAGAGAATGACGATCATACGACTAGTGACACCAGAGGACAAGGATTATAGAAGACTTTGGAAGAGCTACGCCCCAAGGAAAACTAAAATGATTGTATATAAGGTATTGAGACAAAGGTTACGGACAAAACCAAGTCTCAAAACACGTGGTATCATTATGGCAAATGGTGACATAAATTGCATGTTTTGCAATAAGGAAAAGCCGAGCATATCCTATATTTTCTTCACATGCGATCGTGCAAGGATGACGTCGAGAATCTTGATACCACATATTCTAAATAAAAAAATTCAACAACTTTATGGGCTATAGTCATATGATCTATGTGGAACAAAAGAAACGAAACGATTTTAACGGGATGAAGTTGAACGATGTCAAAATTTATTGGATATCAAAGCTAAAGTTTGGTTGTGGCTAGTCGTCAAAGATAATCTTCTTTACATACCCACTTTTTTTTTTTATTATTGGAATAGAAATTATAGGTCCTACCGTCGAAGTTCTTATTATGTTAGGATCATTTTAAAAGAATTTAGTTTTGTTGTAATGGTTGAAGCACCCCCATGCTCCAATCTTTATAATAATATTCTCTTTAACAGTTAAAAAAAAATACTAAATTACTAACTTTTTTTAAAAAATATATATATATATTCAAATTAAAAGTGATACAATTTAATTGTTTTGGGTCAAAACGGGTGAAAAAAAAAACCTCTACAATCGATGATATAAGAGAACACTCTTGTATTTTATTAATTGCTTATATATGATAATAGTATGCACAAATCCCATAAAATCCCCTTATATTTGATAAAAGTATGCATGAAATTTCTACAATCCACTTCTTGCCATTTTTGATATGTACATATTTTGTGACCATTGTTTTCATTTGAATTTGTGTGAATATTTTTTGTTTAAATAAAATATATGACAATTATAAAAATTCACGCTCTAATTGTATGTTGTTAGTGTTTTTTTGAACGAAACAATTAATAGAGATTTTTGTGTATACTTCTATAAAATATAAAGTTTTTATGCAACTAATGAAATACATGATGTTTTCTGCATTAGACATCAAATATAGAGGGTTTTTTTTTTTTTTTTTTGCTATTTACCTATTTCAAAACAGTAGTACACTGCTATAATATACTAACATATTTTGTTAGGCCCTGCCTGGTAGGGCATATAAGCCCATATTACCATTTTTTTATCCTACCTATAAATTGCTTGGTAGACCACATAAATTCAGTATGGATCCATATGTAATACCCCTGACCCGGTAAAAGAACCAATTTATGAGCCCAAATCCATAATAAATAGTATGGCCCAACATCCCTTACAATTTTAATACAAGATGATAAAAAAGAATTTTTCCATTTAACTCCTCATCTTCCTCCCAATATTTTATGTCTATCTTCAATACTACTTGCTCACCCCAAATCACCACCACCGTAAAACTCTATTCGCCGCCACCGCGACCTTGAACGGTCACCGCCGATTTTAACGGCCGCCGCTGCTACATAACTACCACCGCTGCCACCGCCGACCTCGAACTGCCTCTGCCTCCACTCCAACAATCAACGTCTCCGGTCATCGAACAATCACCACCGCGGTCGCGTCTCTCTCTCTTATCCTCTTCTGTTTATTCATTTTCTCGTCGTTGCCGCCACCCCGTTCTCACCATCCCTGTTTCCCTTGCTCTCTTCATCCCCAGCGCCCCGCTCTCTCGATTTTTCTACAAATTCATCAAAAAACTTGCAATTATTTTGGATTTTTGAGTTATTCATGGGCGGTTGATGATGGTTTTTTGGCAGAAATTGGGTAAAGGTTTTTGAGTTCTGTAGCCAAAATGATGGAGGAAGCAAAAATTGGGTGGAGGGTTTTAAGATTGGTATAAAAATTATAGCAATTTTTTTTAGAAAAATTGGTAAAATTGTATTTGCACGTCTTATCTCATGAATTAATACATCCTACCAATCAAAATATTAAAATAATACATATTTTAAGAATGCCTACCAAGCACCATAATAAAATTCTTCTCTCTTTTTTTCATACTAAATTAATATCCATATTAAAATTTCGAGACTTACTGCTGCGCCCCTGGGGTATGTGTACCCCTAGCCATTTTCAGCCTTAGATCAAATTCTCTTTTAACAAGGACCGTTAGATTTTTTTTGATTAAAAAGTAAGTTACCTATTACTTGTTTAACCGGTTTTCTTCATCCCTGCTCTATTCCCCTCTTTCTCTTTGTTTCACGTCAATTTTTTTCCGTTCTTACAGAGCAATTTCACTTGGTATTTCTTTTTCCGGCGTCCTGAAATCTGAATGTTATTATTTTCGATGGTCGCTCAATGAGTGGAGGTGTTTTCTTCGGTGGTATTGGTTTAATCTTTTGGGACATATCGGAGGAGATTTATTGTTCATCGTCGATTTCAGAATTTTCAATTTAGTCAGTCATTAGTTCCATTCTCGGCAAGTTTAGAATTAAAATCTATTTTTTACTTCTCAGAATTAGTCTTAATCCCCAGGTGATTCGGATTTCCGGCGCATTACTTAGTCTGGTTTTGAGTGTAGGTGTTTCTAGGTTATTCACAATGTGCGTGTGATCGGCGCTTGAAGTTTTCTGGCACGATTCTGTTAATTCTAGCGATAGACTCCATTAATTCCGACGAACATCAAAGCAATTTCCATAATTTCCGGCGATGTTTTGAAGGTGGTGGATGTGATCTCCTTCAATTGACGGCGTAGCGAGCTTCAATGGCTTCGTTTCTGGCGAGGAGAAGGGCGTTGCTAAGCTTTTTTTTTTTTTCCGGTAATAGAAAATGTGAAGCAAGAATTCTGTATACAAAGAAGCAACCACGGCGGCGAGATTGAGAGAACAAATTGGCGGCAGGCATCGGCAACGGCGGCGTTGAAGTGAGGTCTTCTCATTTTCCAAATCGCGATTTCAAGTTTTCTGGATAACAACCACTTTGATTTTTTGTTTCGATTTCTTATATATTTACTAGAATGTTTTTGTAATTTGAAGTTTGCAATTCCCCATTTTCGAGATTCTTGGTTCTGGGAATTTGTGGCAATTTATACGGATTACGTTTATCGAGATTCTGTAAAACTGAAAATGAGTTTTGACTGCGGAAATAAAATTCAAAAAATAAAAAGTACAACTCGAATAATTGGTTACAAGTAGAGGAAAAAGAAAATAAAAACTGCAGCAGTGACGAGTCGAGGAAGCCCTCTTCCCGCAAGACAAAATTTCCCCGGTAGTGCTCTTCGGTCTCGGAAATTCGTCCCCAAAGGTAAAACGTCACAACGTCTCCAAGAGTGTAGCACCACAGGTCTTGGAGCTCCGGCGAACAAAATGAGCGCTTCGAACTGGACTGGCTCTTAAGACTCTATATGCAGAGAGACAGAGAGAGAGGAGAAGATTTCTGAATGCGTGGCCAGGCAAATGCATGAGGACGCTATTTATAGACGAACCTCCACTCAATGCAGAAGGAAAAACCGCGTGGGCATTAAATGCGGACGCGTTTTCGTTGGTGGCAAGAGTTGACCCAGAACGCATTTCCGTAAATCACGCTGGTAACGTCCCACGAATTTAGCACACGTGTTTTATGTGCTCTTATGAAGTATGGTCCGGTTTGACTTTTCTAACCGGGTGGGTCTCTGATCCGAATCGACCCAAAACTTTATGGACCTGATATCCTAATTTTTGTTCTCCAAAAAATTAGATACCCACTGGGCCCAAGGCCCAAAGTCCACCCAAAGTCCAATTGCCAAGAACCAAGGCCAAGGCCAAGGCCAAGGCCACGGCCACGGGCTCGGGCTCGGGCGCGGCTCGGCTCGGCGCGCGCGCGCGTGTGGCAACTTTGATTGACTAGCAATCAACTACAATTTATTATACTTCATTATTCTCATACTAATATCATGTATATTAGTATTCCAAAAATTCAATATGGGATGAATTAAATGACTCATTTAATTCCCAAATTAGGTGTTGAACCTTTCGACTTTCTGATTCAATTTCTCACTCACCGAAAATCGGTTTTGCGAGTATGAATACACAATTCTCATCTACTCCAAGAGCAGAACGCACTTGTAACAATTAATTTCCGAGAAATTAATTTCAACACCAAGAATTAATTGGTCAACTATTAAAGTCTCAAATAAACTTTAATACCAATTAATTATAAAATAATACCACCAATTAATTTTCTCTAACAGATTCTTGGTTCTTTGTAATTTCCGGTTTTCAATTAATATGGATTACAGTTTATGTGTTTGTTAATTTTATATTTGGGGATGTGCCGTATTTCTCTGTTAATCATGTAATGGAATTAGAATAGAAATTTTGCAACACTACTTGTTTTAATTGGATTTTATTCCTATAGTATTATTACATTGTGTTTATTCCTATAATTGTATTTTTCAATGGTAATGAGAATGCAAATTTATTTTCATCTATGCCCTCATAATAAATATGATATGTTAGGGGAAAAAGTGTTCCAATGGTGACACCATTGCTAGTGTCATACCTCAATTTTGAAATAGAAGTTGACAACAAATGGTTGTTGGTGGAAGAATATGGGAGTAATTGAGGAGGATGATTGTAGGAAGAGAATATGGTAATCAAAATGGAGTAATGATTATCATATTTAGGAGGAGAGGTGATGATTTTGTTCTCATGAACCATACTAATTACACTAATTTTCAATCTCGTTCTCATTACCATTGAATAGTTGTTAACCAAGCGCCCCCTAAGACATTTATTATACAATTACAATTAAAATAATTTTTAATCCAAATATGAATATTGTGAAATTAAATATATATTGTTGAGTATGTATAGAGTGAAATTGGTTGATACATAAATTATTATTGGGTATCATTTGTTTTTACAAAAGAGTATTAGTTATTTCAGCTGAAGGGTATTAGTTATTTTCACTGAAGAGTCTTAGTTTATTTTCAGTGAACAACTAAGACTCTTCAATAATAACAACTAATACTTTTCAGTGGAAACAACTAATACTCTTTAGTGAAAACAACTAATACTCTATATTGGTTTATGTATAAACCATTTTCACTCTATACTTTGTCTTTATTGTTTAGTAACAATAAAAAACACAAATGAATCCATAAATTCAAACAAATGAAAATAAACTAAGACTCTTCAGTGTAAGCCAATAATACTCTTCAGTAAAAACAAGTAATACTCTTCAGTGAAAACAACTAATACCCTTCAGTGATTCATATATAAACCAATTTCACCCTATACATACTCATAAAAATATTTAATTAATTTATATTTATTATTTAATTATATTTTTCTAATATAATATGTACATTCTAAAAATATATAATGATAACTCATGTGGTATGCGAGTGTTAAGTTAGTCATAATATAGGAGATATGTAGATATTTATTTAGACAAAACATTGAGTAAAAATAGTTCGTACATAAACCATTGAAGGGTATTAGTTGTTTAAACCAAACAATAATATTAAACCGTAAATTGAATATCATCTTAGTATTATGTCCTTACAAATGATTGTCTCTAGGACACTAACACTAACAGTTTTCACTAAAGAGTATTAGTGGTTTTCACTAAAGAGTATTAGTTGTTTTCACTGAAGGGTATTAGTTATTTACTGAAAATAAACTAAGACTCTTCAGTAATAACAATTAATGCTCTTCAGTATAGACAACTAATGCTTTTTAATAAAAACAAGTAATACCCTTCAATAATTCATATGTAAACCAATGTTTTTAGCGGGAATAAATACTTTCTTATAATATATAAGATCTATATAACAATTAAATATGGATAAAAATAAATTTTTGGAAAACATATTTTTTAAATTAAGATCTAACTAAAGATAATTGATGATAATATTTTTTATTATATATGATATGATAAGCATACAAATCAGTTAAAATCATTTCAAAATTCTTTCCAAGTAAAATTGATTTAGTCATTATTATTTTACCTTTTATATAAGACCTAGAATATTTCTTAAGATTCAATGATCATATTGTATCTAACAAATCTTTTGATTATTAAAATATGATTCACGATGTCCTCTTATATTTGTGTTAGGAAGAATTTCTTATAATGTATAGTATCTATTTTTAATAGCAACTAAATATGTAAACAAATAAAATCTTGAAAATATGGTATGTAAATCATAATTTTTAACTTTAGATCTAACAAAAAATAATTGATGATATTATATTTTATTATAATGATAAACGTCACAAATTATATTTTCAAAATCCATTCCATGTAAATTTATTTAGGCATTACTATATTGCCTTGATGCAAATAATTACTTTATTATAATATAGTATATCTATTATTAATAACAATTAAATATGTAAAAAAAATTAAAAATTGTATTCCAATCATATATTTTAATTTTAGATCTAATCAAAGATAATTGATAATAATTGATATGTTCCAAATTAAAGATATATTTCTATTTGAGTTGACCATATTTTTGGATGTTAATATAATTAGAGGAGAATGTATAGAGTAAAATTGGTTTATACATGAATTATTGAAGGGTATTAGTTGATTATATTGAAGAGTATTAGTTGTTTTCATTGAAAAGTATTAGTTGTTTACACTGAAAAGTCTTAGTTTGTTTTCACAGAACAACAAAGACTCTTTAGTGTATAGAAATAATACTCTTCAGTGAAAAAAACTAATACTCTTTAGTGAAAATAACTAATAACCTTCAATGATTCATGTATGAACCAGTTTCACTTTATACTTTGTCTAATTAGAGTGCATGATTTATGGATCTAACGTGACGGTAAATATAATATTAACAGTAAGAAAATAAATAAATATTACTTGTACAAATCAATGTATATAATAGGTTAAAAAATTAAAATACTAAAACTTAACATAAGATTTTTATTTCACATAACAAACAAACAAAAAAATTTAAAGTTTAGTGATCGAAATAAAAATTAAATAGAAATTTGGTACAAAGAACTGTGGACGTGCGGTGAGAGAATCTTCTTACTATAAGAGATTTTTTTTTAATAGTGGATTTAAAAAAATATGAAAGTTAAAATATGAATATACTTAGAAACATATTAATAATTTTTTGTATATGTATCGAGTGAAATTGATTTATACATGAATCATTGAAGGATATTAGTTGTTTTCATTGAAAAATATTAGTTGTTTTCACTAAAGGATATTAGTTGTTTTAATTGAAGAGTCTTAGTTTATTTTCACTAAACAACTAAGACTCTTCAGTGTAAATAAGTACTTGCCTAGTTTTTTAATAAACTCTAATGATTTTCAAATCAAATTGATGCCACATATACTTTTCTCTTAATTTGCGTCTAATCATTTCCATATGCACAATAAATTGGTTTACATGTAAAAGAAAATAATATGATCTACACAAAAAATTATTAAAATAATCTAAACAAAAGAATAAAAAATAAAATCATTTTCTTTACATAATAGAGAACAAATGAGAAAATGAAGAGAAGAGGATTAAGGTTGTAAATCAAAATGAAAACTAAAGTGAGATTTGACATTTATAAAAATATAAAATGAAATGTATGGTTAAGATTAAATGTATAAAATATATGGTATAAATTAAGTATTAATTTGATTTAAAATATATTTAAAATAATTTTTAAGGAGAATGCAAGATTTTGAAATGAAATGTTTTGAGAACGATTTCCAAAACTTTATCTTTTGTGCACAATTTCTTTTGATTTTTTTCAATTCCCCCCATTTTTTTCAACTTGTCTCCATTATACCTGCCATCTTTTTTTATTTTTTCATTTCCCCAAACTTTCTCGAATTGGCTCCAACATTTCGTTTGATTATTTTTTAAATTTACACTTTAATGATTTTTTTCATTAAATAATATTAATTTTTAATGATGTTAGTTGTTTTCACTAATTGACTTTAGTTATTTCACTAAAGTGTATTACATAGTTGTTTAACTAAAGAGTATCAGTTGCAAACCAATTTCACCATAAAAAATTTCACATTACACATACTCAAATTGAATTAATGAAATACATATATCTAAATTTAATCTTATGTGAATCAACATAATCTAAATCTATTGATTTTACCTTAAATTGATTAATTTTATTTTCATTGTCTAATGAATCGATTAATTTTGACAAAGTATAGAGTGAAAATGACTCATAGATAAACCATTGAAGGGTGCTAGTTGTTATCACTAAAGAGTATCAATTGTTTTCATCGAAGAGTATCAGTTGTTTTTACTGAAGAGTATAAACAAACTTAAACTCTTCAGTGAAAACACCTAATGCTATTTAGTAAAAATAACTAATATTCTTTAATAAAAATAAGTAATGTCCTTTTTATGGTGAAACTGGTTTTAGTTGTCGAGAAAGTTGTGTTTTGATATTTTATAGGAAATTGAGAAATTTTTGGAGAAAAAACGCACTTATTGAAGTCGATTGAAGAAATGAGACAAAAATGGATAAAAGATAGTGAATAAAATAAGTAAAAAATGGAGGAGAAAAATATGTGGGCTAACAATTGAAATGATTGCAGCCCATTTAATTAAGTTAGGCCCAAGAATTAGGCCACAACTCATGGCCATTTACTTGAAAAAAAATGAGAAAGGCATTGAAGCTGCAACTCACGTGAACTAAAGAAAGAAATAGCTGCTGGGACCCGCCTACTTTATCAAGCTCCATTTTCAGCCACCGACTCAAGGAATTTGAAATGGGATGGGATCAAGAAGAAAAGCATAGCAGGCTTAGCAACTAGCAGTTGTGCCTACAGATTGGAACTCTAGAAACTAAATTGAGTTGTGAATCGCGACACCATCGGAAATCCACCACGCCGGAATTTGAAGTTGTGTTTGCCGGGATTGATGGACGGAGTGTCGGGTTTCGAAGTCGGGAAAAATACAAAATTTCCGTAATTAGAAAATTGTAAATCCACGAATGATCAAAATATAAAAAAAATCCTAAATTAAAATCGCCGTTCACAACAAAGCTCCGGCGAGAAATTATGCACACTTGAACACCGTGGAATGAATAAATCATAACAAAAAATTTGGCAATATCTAAACTGAATGTAATATTTGGAACAAAAGAAATGCCATTTCAAATGGATTTTTTTTAGAAACGTACGTGAGAAAATAGAATGAGATTTTGGGGAGATAAGATATAACTGTAAATCCACCATGCCTCATTTCATATCACACAAAGAATCAAAAAAAGAAAGAAAAGGAACCGGTTAACGGTTGAAGAAGTAAAAAGTAAATTGGGGTATTTATGCCCCAGGGGCGTAGCAGAATTATCCTAAAATTTCTCTTAAATTAATAATGCCTAACAAGTGGAGCCCTAGTGTATAATTACAAAATTATCTCCATATTCATAATTATATTATTTTTTATACAAAATAGACAAGTAGATTTTTTTTTTCTTTTTTCTCTTCGACGGGCCCTCAAATCTAGGAGCGACTCTGTAATCTGTATTCGAATTTGTTCCATATTCGATTAAACAAATCAGCTTGACCACATAAACACATCCCAGCTCCACTGGTAATATCCAATTAGCATGTCATTTTTTTTTGGTAACGTGCTACAATGTGGCCAAGAATTCCACATACCACGATAAAATATTATAATATTAATAAATATATATAATAGTATTAATGAATATTTATAATTTATATCAATTTCATACAATAATAAGTTTCACCGGGAATGATATAGAGCCCACCTGTGGACATAAAAAAATATGTCCACCGCTTACGTGGCGATGCCACTTAATATACATTCCTTTTTTTTTCTTTATATTTTATATTTTCTTGATTTGATTATGTACAAATTTTATATCCTTAAACTTCTTCCATGAATAGGTATGAGTGATTTTCTGTTTAGAATTTATTTAACAACTTACAAAATAAGGTCTAAAAGTTATGACAAAAACTTGTATGAGACCGTCTCATGGCATGAGACCACACAAATTAACACTTACACCTACCAAAGTGTTAATGAGTCAATACTCTAGTTACACCAATTCTCATTGTCTCATGTCATGAGACGGTTTCATACAAGACCTACTCAAAAGTTATTTTAAATGAATCTAGAAATTATTTGAAAATATATTATAATTATATATGAAAATTATTTTAGAAAACTTGTTTCTAATTCTTTTAAAAATCATTCAAAAAATGAAAATAATTTTAAAATATTTAAATTGCAAATAAAATATTATAAATGTCAATTTTTTTTAACAAACTATTATCGTTTAGTACAACTACAATATTATAAGGATGTTATTTCAATATTCAAAATTATAATTATTACATGACTTTTTAAATTTTATTTGTGATTTAAAGATTTTTAAAGTTATTTTTAATTTTTAAAAATTATTTTAAAATTTTTTCATTTATATATATATATATATATATATATTTGTTTAGAGAAATCCCCACGTCTTGTGAAAAATGCATTTATGCAATTAAAATTTGAACTCCAAGATACTCTTTTAGACGTTAGATAAAATCATAAAATTCCCCTTGTTGAGAATATAAAATTACGTAAGTCACTAAATCATAAAACTAGAACTCCAAGTCTGAAAAAAATTGAAACCAATTATTAAGAAAAGATTTTTATATTTTATTTGAAAATTATTATCCAATAAAGTAGGAATATACCAAAATATAAGATTATATAAAAGAAAATAAATATAATAATTTTGATGATGTGGCATGCCATATATATCATTCTCGTAAGTTTCACACGAGACATATGCTCCGTTCAATAAGCAGTTTCGTCTAGCATGGTTGTGAGAAAAAAAATTATGCGGGTCGAATTGTAAAATTATTTTATGGGTAAAAGTAAAAAATTAATGAGTTTATTTGGGCATCTTTCCAGAATATAATAGTGATAATGGACGTCTCAATAATAACAAAAAAGCAAGTCAAGTTGAGCAGCATCTTAAATCGAATCGGGGCTGCAAATTCTTTTTTACAAAAGAAAAAAGAAAAGAATATAGTGTATGTATACGTATATATACTTGTGGGAATGACTGAGTAAATGTATACGTATTATATAGAAAGCTAAATTATTTGGCTATTTTCACTCTCTTCTCTCGCACAGAAATCAACTACAATGTCGGAGAAAATAACCAAATACCGTATAGGATACGCTCTCGTTCCAAAGAAAGTTAAAAGCTTCATCCAGCCTTCGCTCCTGAATCACGCCAAGGAACGAGGAATTGATCTTTTCCCAATCGAACTCACCAAACCCTTGATTAAACAATTCCCATTCGATTGCCTCATCCACAAAGTATCCGACCCGGAATGGCTCAATCAGCTCCGGCAATTCCAGTTACAGAACCCAAGCGTCGTCGTAATCGACCCGCCCGACGCAATCGAGCGCCTCCACAACCGGGTCTCCATGCTCCAAGTCGTGAGCCGGTTGGAAATCGCTCGCGAAGTTTCGATAGGGATACCGAAGCAGGTGTTTGTGGAAATGCCCGAGTCGGTAATTGGTAGCGCCGCCGCCAAGGACATCGCTTTTCCGGTGATTGCGAAGCCCCTGGTGGCGGATGGGAGCGCGAGCTCGCATCAGATGTCGTTGGTTTTCAACGAGGAGGGTTTGGGGGAGTTGAAATTGAACCAGCCGTTTGTGTTGCAGGAGTTTGTGAACCATGGAGGGCTGATTTTCAAAGTCTACGTGGCGGGAAGGCACATTCAGTGTGTGAAGAGGCGGTCGTTGCCGGATATTTCCAAGGAGAAACTGGGGGCGTCGCAGAATTTGGTCTCCTTTTCGCAGATATCGAATGTGAGTGCTCAAGATCAGAGCGATGACGGCATTTCCAAGCTGATGGAGGAAGCTGAGTTGCCCCCATTGAGGTTTGTGAATGAGGTAGCTACTCAATTAAGGGAGGTTTTGAAATTGAACCTTTTTAACTTTGATATGATAAGGGATAGTAGGGTTGGAGGTAGATATCTTGTGATTGATATAAACTACTTTCCGGGGTATGCCAAGATGCCGGGTTATGAGACAGTTTTGACTCAGTTTTTTCTTGACACTGTGCAAAAGAAGCAGAGTGTGGATTCTAGTGAACCAGTGTAGCTGGATTGAATAATGAAATTACCATTGGTTGAAGATATGGCAAAGCTAGTTTGCGTGAAGATTCTCAGGATTGGAGTTGGACGATGTGCTTAAACTTGATCAACCACTAGGGGGAAGCTGATTGTATGTTTTTTAAAATTCTGCAAAATTGTAGTCTTTTTTTTACTCATTTGGAATTCAAGAATGCAATAAAAGCAACTTGTTTTCGTGCACGCTGAAGGGTGATTGTCTAATTTGTTGCTAGCTAATGCTCTGGAATTCCAACCCCCCTCACCCCTTCTGTAATTTGGCCATCTTTAATTTCAAGATTTCACGTATGGAATGCTAACTTTGTTATTTCATTTTGTCCCCTGTTACATAATTTATTTTATGGCGTTGTCTGGTTTGTTTGTATAATTAAGACTTAATTAATTGTTCCATGTTGTGATGAGTTTGGATTTTTTTTTTTTTTTTTTCTGTGCTGTTCTTAATCTAAGATGTTAAAGAGGTGTTGCTTTTTGGCCATATTCTAATCACGACACTAGTTTGTCGAGGATCCCGCAAGTGGAGGGTGCTGTTCGTCAAGTGCACGCCTTTCAGCACGTTTTTAACCCAGACGCACATCTTAAAAAAAAATGTTCTCCAACACCCAAAGCACATCTCTAATATCATTTTTAAGATTTCTAAAAACCGTCTGTACTTGATAAAGCATAAGAACAGTAAGGTTGCATCATTCTCGGCAGAAATATCACATTTGGAACCTAAATTTACAAAACTTCATACAAAAGAAGAAAACAGAACCCTGCTACTGGATCCTGATTTCCAGGCCTTTTCAACCTCTGCTGCACCTCCATCAGCCAGATTCTGGCAGCTGCTGTTGTTACCAGAGCGCCTCCACGGTTGCACAGCTTATTTGATTGAACTTTTTGTGGTAAATGTTATGTTATCATGTGTTATTTAACTTTATTCTTTGTGTCATTATGCAGTATTAAACTTCAGTGGGTGTTTTGTTGCTTGTTATAGCTAATGAGCTAGTTAGATTTTTAATTATAAAGTTTTATATTTACTTTTTTAGGTTTTTATTTAAAATTTCCCACCTTGTGTTCAAGAGGTGCACCTCTTGCATCCGACAACTATATTAGGAAGCAGTAATAGCTTGTCACTTGAGGTAAACCCTGTGAGTGGCATATTTTTCCTACTAGAGAGTTGCTGGTTAGATGTTTGCTTCTTTCCTTTCATTCAAAGTTTTGATGACTGATTTAACTGGTGTTTCTACACATATCAATCTCTCTCATTTTGATTTGATTGACACTCTTGTTTAGGCCAATTATTGACTATGCTGTTTCCTTTGTATTATTAATTACTAAAATTGCACAATCATAAATCTGGTGAAAGATAGAGACTAATGACTTTGATTTTATAGGGCCTATAAATGGTTTTGCAAGTCTTGACTATTAAATGTTATAGGGATTGATAGTCAATGAATATGTGCACCATGTCTTATTTGATATTTGATATTGACTACCAATCATAATATTAAATGCACTTTAGCTTCTAGAAACCAATGAGAAAACCAATCGATTAGTTTCATGTTTTAGACTTCTTAATCATAGGTGGCCCATCTCACTGCACCTTTTGTTCTGAACTCTCTTGAGAGGAGATCATCCTCTTCGGTTTTGCAGGAGGAACAACCACAGATAAGATTTATGCCGACTTTGTATTTCTGTATATTCTTATGGTTGCTTATAAAAATATTGGTAAAAATTAGGTGGGTTAGTTTGTTTGTAACAGTCAATGAAAACCTACTAAATATTATGATGTAAGAGATAATCCCTTGATCGACAAGATTAGCTGCTAATTTGGGACATTGTAAAGTCTTACACTCTTTGTTTCTTTTGCATCTGTAACATCACACTCTAAGAATTTCACTTAGTTAACTTCCAACAAATCCCTGCTGATTTTTCCTTTTCTACTTTAGTCTGTTATTACTGGCATATTAAAATAACATTATTTCAATATTTTATAGCTGTTAAAGTTCTTTCCTAATGTCTTTATGTGATTTCTTCACTACCTAATTATTAAGATATTGCTCTGAATATTGACTTCTGTAGCAACTAAAAGTTCACAATATTTAAACACATATAACCTGGAACATAATTCTTCACTAGTGAGATGCCTTGATTGTGACAGTCAATGAGGAAAGTTTGAATATTCATTACTGCTCTTTCTGTTTACCTAATAGTAGGAATTTTAACTATACACCTTACTTGAGAAGGACGTTAATCCACCCCGGAAAAGAGCTCCGAAGAAATCAGGGCCGACAATGCTCAAACATTTCCTGGTAGTTCGTTTTTAGTTTCTGGGAATTTTATCTTTGACAGAGTTCGAAAAATGTAAAATAACTCTATAACAAACTGAACTTATTGCATTATGATACATGATGGGAATGTGAACTAGTATGCGTTTAGATATGACAATTACAAATGGTGAGTCTATACACAATAAACAGTAGGAGTAAGATGAAAATCTGGTATATATATCTTCTCTATTAAATTTTTGCAGCCTTTGATCATGGTGTCAGACTTGCTTGACTGCAATAGAATAAGTAGCAATAGATTAGAATATATGAAGTAAAGAAATTTAAATAATAAAAACCAGATTACTTACTCAATGATTTGTTTCCAGTAGTAGTTGCTTGCTTCATCATCCATGAGGTCCCCTATATCGTCAAAAGTCATCGAATTTTGGGAAAAACCCGTTGTGCTAATGATATTGTTCTGTGTTTGATCAATGCTTAAATGCTCTGGAGATGGTGAGACCAAATCAGGTATCGTATAATCTGCATAAACGGTAGATAATTCCCCAAACCTGTTGCTATTTACTTCCATAAAACTGTCGGTTTCCATCTCGTTTTGGAAGGCAGGTTGATGAGGGATAGCATTGGGCCCTGTTTCATAACATGTTAAAGTGTTGTACTCGGGTTTCGGGTTGAACCCTTGTAAACTACGAGTAGAAGCTTCCATTGGGGGATGAGGAGACGGGCCATTGTTCAGCAACTGTAAGATGTTACCTATCAGTAGAATCTTCGTTAAACGAGCAGCATCAGTTTGATATCTTACAACATTTTCCCAGGTGGCATTCTTTGAACTAGTACAACCAAGAAAGTGAGGTAAGAACGAACTAATTTCAGTTCTTGGTAAGTGAGAAACGGGATCTATCCCGTTCTGAAGCAGCTTTTTCTTGAGTTGAGTGTTCCAGAAATTCTTGATCTCATTATCCGTTCTTCCCGGAAGATAACTAGCTATGGTAGACCACCTGAAACCAGAAATCCAAGAAAATGTGTCAGGATATATTCATAATTTAGGGTGTGTTTGCAAACTCTACCAACAGAATCACTTTTGAAAAAAAAGTGATTTTGTCTCACTTTGTAGAGTTTGCAATACCACCTTCATTTGGAAACAGACAGTTAAGTTAAAGGTGGTCAGTTTTTACTTGTTTCCAAGTTTTGAATGAAGGTCGATAATGAGTGTCTCTTCTTCATTAGAAAAGGGTCCTCTCTTGATGTCGGGACGGAGATAATTCGTCCAGCGTAGACGACAGCTTTTCCCGCACCTGTTCAGACCAGCGAGCTTTGGAAGCGCTTTCCAATTTCCATGGCCGTGTTTGTGAATGCAGTCGATGAGTTTTTGATCTTCTTCAGGTGTCCATGGCCCTTTCTTTATTGTGTAACTCTCTTCCGATGATATTTCCATGGTTTTGTGTGTATATATGTATGAATTTGTTGAGTAGTTGCAGATTAACAATTGCTGGTTCTGTTAGGAATGAATATGATATGGTTCTAGTATTAGTTCTTATAGCACAAGAACCTTGGAAAATTAAGACAGTAGCGTGCTGTGAAGAGTCATTGACTCCTTTCTATTTCCTTTCCTTTTTTAATTTTTAACCAGATTTTAGAACAGTGTTTGGGTTTGGATTTCGTGTTTAAATAGTTGGATTTTTTCTTTTATGAAAAAGACTTATCCACTCCATGAAATTATGACGGAATGAAATAAAATGAATTCACCAAAGATAGAAAATGAATCATATAAGAATGACAATTATTATAACTATATTTGACTGAAAATATTAAGTAATGAAAAAATTATTCCTTAATTAATTTCACTCAAATGAAATTCTTTATTTTTTGGAATGACCATTCTTTAAAGAATGATGATTCCAATTTAATAAAACATACCAAACATGAGATATGGAATAGATAAAAAATGTTGATTCCATTCCAAGTTTATTACCTCATACCAATTACCAACCAAGACTATAATGCTTGTTTTGGGATTTCGGTGTGCGGGAAAAGTGTATGTGCTTGTTTTGAGATTTTGGTAGGGTGAAATTTTACTTTATGTCAAATCAATGTTGAATAGTGATAGATGTTGTATTATTTTATTACATTGTGAAAGAGAAAAGTAGGAGAGAGGTTGAGTGGATGATAAAAAAATGATGATGTAATTGTATTTAATTTTGTGAAAAGTAGCACTCCCTCCGATTCAT
This sequence comes from Ballota nigra, assembly GCA_947034835.1. NCBI lineage: Eukaryota > Viridiplantae > Streptophyta > Magnoliopsida > Lamiales > Lamiaceae > Ballota > Ballota nigra. The sequence goes on along the minus strand of OX344723.1, from coordinate 40,479,206 downwards.
TTTTTATTATCCGTTTCACCATAAAATGAAGATTTTTTTTTCCACTTACCCAAAATAGCAAAAAACAAACACTACCCTTTTTAACTTACCCCTTAAAAACATAATTTATTTACACTCATGCCACTACTTTATTTACTTTATACCCACAAATAATAATAATAAACAACTCTTACCCTTTTTTAAAAATCTACTTTTACCCACAAATACTAATAAACAACTCTTTTATTAAAACTCGTGTCCTTTTCCAATGAACAATAAAAAATGAATCGGAGGGAGTAATATATTTATAGGTATGGATTGAGTAGGAGATTTGAAAACCTAATTTTAAATCTCAAACTCGTATGGAGCGTGGATCGCAAAGTCCAAAGTCCATCCGGATGAATCCCAAAACAAACATACAGTAAGTGTGTTTAATGATTCATTGAAAAAAACTGTGACTATTCCATGAAAATAAGAGTAAAGGGACACTTTCGTATGCACTTGGTGCACGGTGCACTCACTCAACTGTTGAAGTTATTTACACTAAAAAGTATAAGTTGATTACACTGAAAAATTTACATTGAAATCCAATTTTCAGTGTAAACTTTTTAATGTGATCTAACCACACTTTTCAGTGTATCAAATCATACTTTTCAATATAAACAGTCTCAACTGTTGAGTGAGTGCACCATACACCAAGTGCACAAGAGAATTATTCAAGAGTAAAATAGATATTTGAATTATGCGTGCACATATACAAAATACTTTATTACATACACATTAGAATTTTTTAATTTACTACTCAATAAATTGATTTTTTTCTAAATTTTATTTTAATTTCCACCTTTCCGACTTAAAATTATTAATATAGATAAAAAAATTTGAGATAATATAAGTTTAGAGAACTAATATAAACCACTTCCATCATAATCATATAAATTAATAAATTTTTTAACAAACAAAACAACTATTAAAATATATACTATTTTATCGGTTTGTTTCCTTAATATTCAAGTCTAGTTGGGATTCATATCCAATTTTCATGATTATTTAAAAATAATAATCATTGATTTCTACTATTATAATATGCACTTATATTAACTCCAACTGTTGTTCTAGTGGTGATAACTTGAAATTTAGCAGTGTGATGTTCTATATGTTTTAGGTTTAAAATTTACAAGTGGACGGTAGATTATGGACCCCTCGAATTAACCGATCATTGAACCGGATATCGAGTACCAATTTTTTTTTTATAAATATACTAAACTAGAGTGTACCCACGCAAATTTCGCGTACTGGAAAAATATATTATATTTATTTTCTGTAGACATTTAATATAAGAATATTTTTGTTTAAAAAATTTCGAGGTATATACAATAAATTATGGGGTTTGTTTAGCTGTGGCCCGTGCCCTTCACTAAACTCTATAGGTATATCCTACAAACTAAATAATAAAAAAAAAACATCAAAATTCACATAAATTAATAACAATTATGGAATAACATTACTTAGACTAATAATTTAATAATAATCAATTTCCATTTCAATATTGAATAGTTTATAAATTAATCAACATTATTAGTTATTGGGAGTATACGATAAGAAATTAATTTATATAAGAAACAATACAAAATTTGAAATAAACTTTAAAGTTACATCATCGATCAAAATGAGTTCCAAGTAGAACTTGTCTCTATTAAAATCATTAAAAAATATTGTCCAACTTTTTCAATCCCAACTTTAATGGTCAATTTTTGGCTCTCACTCTTGATATTAGAGTTCTGAGAAAATTGAGGTGTCATACTCTTGAAATCTAAAATGAGATTTAAATTACAACAATTAAATCATCATAATTATTCAGATAAAAATACATGGTATAGTTAAATTTATTATTTGTGCACATGAAGAATATTTAAACTAAAAGATGTAGAACACAAATCAACAATCATTATTACATTCAAATTGATATTGATATTTAAATCTAATCAAATTGTGAGCACTTAAAATGATGAATTTAATTATAAAATAAATATACTAATAACAATAGATATATAACTAACCAACAATTGATGGGAGAAATCTCAGCAAAATAGTGGAATAAATGAAACTTTGATGTGAAAAAATAAAATACAATATGCTCTTATTTATAATTAAAAAAAAATGCATGCAATATTATATTTTGTCTATAATAAGAATATATCACATAAGAATATTCTTTGGAATATATAACTATATACCTTTTATTTTAGGAAAAAATAATCGAACATTATATTATACTATATATACTAACTCAAACTTAGAAATGATAAATTTAGATTCATTCAATAAGTAGATCATATTTAATTACATTAAGGTTTGGAAAAAATATGATTTATAATAAATTCTAAAAATAACTAAATAAGAAAATGGAAAAAACATCTATTTGCATTAATTATGCAGATATAAATTAATGGTTTAGATTTAATGATATAGAACGAATGGTTGAGATTAAAAGTTTAATCAACTTTTAACCAGGTGGCTTAGCCCACCTGGCCACCGGGTTCCTCACTCTAGTGAGTGACCTGGGTTCGATTCCCTTTGGGAACGAATTGGGAGGGAGTTATAAGGTAGGCTTGGAGATTTCTGGGAGTGTATGGAGACTTGGTGAACTAATCTAACTACTAACAACTAACATTTACCGATCAAAAAAAAAAAAAAGTTTAATCAACTTTTAATGAGAGCACAATATTTTATAATGGAGAGATTTGAGACATGCCACATCAGCCTAAGAATAAGGTGGTGTTGACACATTATCTTAGAGAGGTTTGAGAATATATTATTATAAGATTGTTTTTGTATATTTATTCGATGAATATGATACATGCATAAATTATTAAACAGCAGCTATATTGATATAATTGATGTATTTCCATAAAATAACAAATTTTCATGTACCAACAATACTAGCTTATTCAGATTTTATATATAAATACGTTCACGTGTTATATATCTATGATGAATTGAGTTTAGTTATGTTTATTGATTATTAATCTCGAGTTATTGTTTATATATTGTTTATGAGATAAATTTTAGGGTGCATCCAAGTGCATAACATGCACTTGGATTTTAAGCTCAATTTTGACTTCATATTTGATTTTTTCAAAATACACACAAACACACCGAACTGTATATTTTTTTACAGTTGGGGTAATATTGATGCCTTCTTGAGGTATTGTTGATGCCTTCTTGGGGTATTACTGATGTCTTCTTGGAGCATTGCTGATTTCTACATGAAATATTTTTTTTCATAATCCAAGTGTATACCATGCGTGCACACTAGAACTAATTTGTTTATGAATTGAGTTCGAAAGGGGTTTTACTTCAAAAAAAATCGAGTTAAAAATTGTGTAATTTGATTTAACTTTTAATGATTTTTTTTGAAAGGGATATTTTTTAATGGGACAACTTGTTTTAATTATATACACACATTTTTTTTTACACTTTTTTCTTTTAATTTTTGCACTAATATTTATATATCATGCATATTTTATTTGTGTGAATAGTGCAAAATACCAAACCCCACCAACCAGCATGTTAGAATTTGTTAAGTACCAAGTGCAATTTCTAAGACGTGTTCTCAATTCTTTTATAGTTATTACAACTTGGAAATTAAAGATAGAGCTAATTATGTTGTAAATTTGTTCTATATTACAATTTAAAATAATACTAATTATTTTAATTTGGGAGTATTGCTATTTGACTAGTACTTTTTAATAAAATAACTACTGCTCTTTAAAACTACACACATGCATCACAAAAATTTTACGATAACATTGATTCTGTATTTTGCCTTAAAAATATGGTAAATTGCCACACAACCACGGGGGAGTTAGAAAATTGGGGCAAAAGGTATAAAAGAAAATATAAAATTCAGGAGTTATCTTAAAAAAAAAATAAAAAAAAAAATTCAGGAGTTGGTCACCTTATATTAACAATTATACGTATATGCATGAACTCTATATACTAAGACCTATGCAACAACTTTGAAATATTTAAGTCAATCTTGAAATTTGTTTTCCTAATCTTGTAAGTAACCTCAGAGTAACCTCAATGTTTTTTTTACAAGTCAAACATATGTGACGATAATTGATGAATAAACAACATAGAAAACCAAGATGGTCACGTCAGTTATTTAAGATTAAGAAGTTAACCAAGATAAAATCCGAGCCCTAAAAATTGTAGGGTTAAGATGATCATATTGTGAACTCGTTCAAATTTGATTTATTTAGTTCAATTTGATTTGCCGGTACCTTTTAGTGTTTTATATATCTAAATATTATTGTGGGATGATCATTATAGTTTGATATAGTATATCGTATTATTAATAAATATTTAAATATTTTTAATTATATATCTTTATCATTATACTTTGATGTCTCATTTTATTAATATATATATATATATATATATATATATATATATATATATATATATGTTTTAGGATATAAGAAAATAGAGAGAAGAATATAAGAATACAGATTTGTTGACCCAGTTCGTTAGGAATGACTAAGTTTGGGGGCGTACCAAGCCAGAAGATAATTCCACTATTTCTTGTGTATGAGATCCCTTTATATATGTTACAATCTAGGGTTTTAGATGATTACATATAATATAATGAAATGACCATATTGCCCTCTATCAGTTACTTGTTGATGAAGACACACTAATATATTTTCCTTCTACCCCCCCTGTGCCGAATCAAAAGTGTGGATGGTGCTTGAATGCTTCCTCGCTAAAACTTGACAATCCAATGAAAAATAAATCTTGATTAAGGGAAAAAGATTTACAATGCACCTATGTTGAGACTCCCCCTGAAGTCTACACCTTTCACATGATATGTACATCTATCAAGTGATTTCAGAAAGTTTACACATCTCAATTCTTTAAGATGTTTCTAAATAGATTAGCCTCATTTACTTTAGAGCTTGGACTTTGAGAAGAACTTAATGTTGCTGGTTATTGAAGACTTTGGGGATATATGCTTCATATTGTCATCCTTGATGTAGCCCAATTTCAGCTACCGAACATAAGAAATATGTTCTTCATAATACATGTGGTCTCTCTAGTGGTGAACTCTAGTCACTGCTTCTTCGAATATGTGCGGTGATAGATCTCTATCAGATACACTCTTCAACTGCTTCATGTAAGACAATGATCTCTGAATAGTTCGAAGAGGTATCTATAAGAGTTTGATTAGTTGATCTCCAAGATATCGTTGTGTTTTTCATGGTAAATTTTTAACCATTTTGGGAACACTTCATGTAAATCAGAAATATACAAAACCAAAATTTACATCATTTGGTGTATAAGTGTTGGGGGTAGCTTCAATATTTCCTTAAGATCCACAGTTCCACTTGTGGTCCCCTTCAATGTTTAGTATAATGAATATTAGACCAATGTCAATGGTTTTTCCTTAAGTATCAGAGTACATTCCTGACACCATTCCAATGACATTTTGTTGTTCCTAGATGAAATCTAGCTAACAAGTTTATTGAGAAAGTATACATGGTCGAGTATATTGAGCTAAGTACAATAATGCGCATGTTACACTTAAGTAGGGAATTTCATCTCCCGATAACTCTTTGTCATCTTCCTTCAGACGAGATGGATATTTCCATAAATCCAAACTTCGACCAATCATGGGAGTGCTAATCAGATGCATTTTGTCCATGTTAATTTTCCTGAATAACTTTTGGACATATGCAGACTGGTGGATAAGTATTCCACAAACTCAATGTTCTAGTATAAAGTCTAGACAAAACTGAGTTTTCCCAAGAATCTTTATCTCAAAATCGGAGTTCAAATATCAATGGTCCTCTTATTTCATTAAGAGTATCTATTATGTTCATCCATCAACATAAATAACTTCAAAATCGAAACTTATTTTCATTATAAATGCATAGGGTCACTATTCATCGTTCTTGTAACCTATCCCAATCATGTAGTCACTTAGACGGGAATACCACCTCCGTCTAGATTTTTTAATCAATAAAGTAAGCGTTTCAATCTGATTACAAACACACTCTGTGGTTTAGAGTCACGTGACTTGGGTAATAGATGTCATCAGACACTTATATATCTCTAAATCAAGATCCCCATAGAGATATGTCATAACCACATTCATAAGCTGCATCTCCAATCCTTCGGAAACTAAGTGATGGAACATTATAACATCCATTACGGGAGTTTGTCTCCTCATACTCAATCCAGAGCGTTGTGAGAAATCTTCCGCTATAAGGCAAGTTTTATATATTAGGACCTTATATTTCTCATTACGCTTATGACAAAGACTAAATTATGTCCTACAGGCTTTACACTTGATCGGGCTAGTACTACCGGATCAAATACCCGTCTCTTTGTCAGAGAATTAAATTCTATCTGGATTGCTTTTATTCATTTAGGCCAAATTTCTCTTGGTTGACACTATGCAACCGAGCATGGTTCGATATCGTTGTGCTCTATACTTTCTTGAGCAACAATATAAATAAATACATCATCAAGCTGTGTGCAATGTCTATCCATCAACTTATATGCACTCTTATAATCATATAGAGATTTTTCATTCTCTGGAATCATATCAAACATCGAAGCGTCCTCCAGTAACGATTCATGGACATAAGTTTAATCAAAGATAATCTCATGAGATGTATTCTCAACATTGATGATCAATGTGTTAGATTGTGCCACACCTACCATTTCTTCCTTCAAATGGGTGTCAATCGAACCAGGTGACCTCCCCTATTTCCTTTTGGGAGTCACGACCTCAACCACACCTCCACCAAGTGTAGTTGCAACACCTTTCCGGCGGTGTTGTGCGCCTTATTGAGGACTTCTAAATTTCTAACCTTGCAGGCATATTTGCAGCTGGTATATAAGACCTAGTCACTTTAGCAATATCAGTAAATGCATCAGACATCGAATATGCTATGCTCTGAATATAAATGATTCTTTTTACTTCACTTTCACATTGTGAAGTTCGGAGATCAAATGAGACAACGTGGGGATAGACACGTTACTTCCTATCGTTCCCTTAGAAAATCTTTTTTCTTATCTCCCCCAAACGACGGGAAGATTGTCTCATTAAAGTGACGATCCACAAATCTAGCGGTAAGTAGGTCATCTGTCAAGTGTTCTAAATTGTGGATAATTGTTGGGAATTCATATCCAACATAGATACTTAATCGTATTTAGGAACCCAATATAATACGTTGTGTGTATGCAATAGACACATATATTGCACAACCAAATATGTGTAAATATAAAATGTCAGACTTATATCCAATTACCAATGGGTACACATAAAATGGCTGGTCATTTAGTGAGTTTGAAATGAATAAGTAAAACTGCATACAATATTGCATAAACCCCAAGCAGAGATTGATATGTTGGTGCGCATAACCAGTGTCATAATCACCATTACTTTCTTTTAATGGTGACCTCTGCAAGACCATTTTTGTGTAGCACGTGGGGTACCGGATGCTCTACATTGATCCTGATAGATATGCAATAATCATCAATTTTTTTTTATGTAAACTATCTTAATAGCTCATTCAGGGTGGTGAGCCCTAAAATGTATAATTTGTGCTAAGAGTTTTGCATGCAGAATTTATTGTGAAGAGTAAAGCGACATGTGACCATTATGTCAAAGTATAATCCAAAACCATAAATTACTTAAATGGTCCGCATTCTGGATGAATTGGTCCACAAATATCATAGTTTATCCTTTGCAATAATGAAATATTTAGTTTTGAATCTTTAACATAAACATGTCTCAATGTTACTTTTGTTAAAGATCTGGCTTCACAAAATGAGTGATGCGCCTTTGATATTTGTAAGGCAAATTGAGATGTAGATAGTGTATCTGATACTTCAGAAAATAAAGATTGCAAAAAAAAATAGCAACATGACTGATATCGTGCATCGTATCGGATTTTTATCTCATATTAAATTTCACTCACAAAGAAGAAGGATGTCCATATTAGTCCTTCAAAATATGGATCATCATGTAAAAACCTGTACAAATCAGTGTCACATAGTTCATCGTTGGTGACAACATATGATTCAAGAACAATAGTGGGTTGCATTCCACTAGATTGGTTTCTTAGTTTATCTAAAATGTGTTTTCTTTCACATTTATTAGATAAATATAAAATTTCATTCCCACTGTGTGTATATAAATAATAATGTTGGCACATGTATCCTTTAAAACTTAATAAGGTTCGATTAGCTCTTGATGCATATAAAACTTCATTGATTTTAATAAGTGTATTGTTAGACATCAAGAATTTGGCAGCTCTTCGCCCTCTTTAAGAAATCTCATATTCTGCTGAGTTTCAATTTGAGTTGAATGATTTACTTTTCATTCAATACTTTATCACTTTACATCGTGATACTGTTATTTTCGAACCATGTATACTAATGTACGTGTATAATAAAATTCAAATACTTCAGTACTTCGAATAAATTTCAAATTTATTAATGAACCAACATCAATATAAGTAAGATCTTATACCAAAAATCTAACTCAAAAGCCATTGTTGATCTAATTAACTTTTAAGACCAAAATATATGTCCAAATAAATTGAGGCATTGCTTAAAATTCTTGAAAAAATGAAAAATTTATAAATAAATCAATCAAAATCAAGGGTATTTATTAATTGTGCAAAGTCCTTGTTGCCATTGAAATTGTGAGGTAAAATTTGAGGGATAACCCTCATATATCTTTCATATAACGAGTATCTTGTTCTTTAGATTCTTCATACCTCATATAGTTGGTTGCTACTTTGTGCTTGCATCACAATTTGATATAGTATCACCATGCCGTTAGGAGTACCAATACCTCCTTAACTTCTTCCAGTGGGTGAGCCATCATTGTCCCACGTGATACCTTATTTCCATGTTTGTATGAATTAATACGTCATGTCCCATTTTCTTTTGGGTTATTCCCACTGTTTTATTAAACAAAATTAACCTCGAGAATTTTCTTTGTCCCAGGGAGCCAATCATTAGTGGGGAAAGTGGAGAATTATTTTTCTTTATATTGTATCATCTTCTGTGATCTTCTTTTCACAGCTTTAAAGCACAACATATTTTTATGGAAATTCGTGACCCTCATTTAGTTAAGTAAGTGGACTTCATTCCACTGAATTAAGGGTTAGTAGGTTTTATATGAAAACGCTTCATAATAAGCTTAACTTGAAATAGTTTTAGAGTATCATTAATCTAATCAGGAGTATCATTAAACCTGTCAGGGGTATCATTAGTTTGAGTTCATGAAAATTTAAAATAATTTTCTTGAACTCAGACTAATGATACCCCTGATGAGATTAACGATACTCCCGATGAGATTAATGATACTTTAAAATTGTTTCATGATAAGCTTATCATGAACTATTTTCATATAATACTTTGCCCTGAAAGTAAATTTGTTTCTAAAACGTTCTTTCAGAATTTACCACAGTCATTTGGGTGTTATAAATAGAAGATACATTCAACATAAATTGAGCCTGATATGTTGCCTAAAAAAAATATTAGGGCATTGACTTTGATCTTGCTAGACGGTTCTTTGTCTTTTGATCATTAGATAATTTGATTGTGAAAATATGATCCTTCCAAATGAAAGTGATTTTCCACATTTGAAATCTAATGGTGATACTCACTTTCTTTTGAGTCAAATATCTTATAAACAAGAGGAAAATGATATCACAAACGTAGCAATTTTTTTTTTAAAATGTGAGTGTGTATTACATCTTGAGACCACGTGTCACATAATTTTCGATACTTTGTGAAAATGCTTTATCACATTAATTTGTACTCATATGTATCATCCATGAAATTTCTTTATCGTGGGATATTTAATAAAAAAAAATATACATACAGATAGAGCATATATATCACTGATGACATCAATTTAACGAATAAGTCATCTTTTTTTTTTTGTAAATTTCAGTGAACCATATCGGCTGCAAGTAATAATAGGCAAACAAGGATATTTTACATATAAATCCTAATTTTATCACAAATAATTTTTTTTAAGCCTATTCCACGATAATCAGCTCTAATTGTTTTGAAATTTAAAAGGGATTAAAGCTCCTTACAAAATAACACACAATACAAAGGGGGACTAACAAAAAAAAAAATTCAGCGAATTGCAAATTTAATCAAGTAACTCACTGTAAAGGCAATCCAAAATTTATTATCTCAGCACATAGAACTTTTTTTTTTCACTCGTCAATCGAAGCCATAAGATACCATAGGAGCAAAGCTCAACAAGAACCCCCAATATGTATCATCAATTACCCGTATCATAATTACCTTTTCACTTAATTAATTAATGAATTTAATTAAATAAATAATTCTAATGCGCCCAAATGACACCGATTATAGTAAACAAACATCACCATGACTTTTTGGTAAAACGCACCACAACTTAGATACACATATATGTATAATAATATTTATATGATATGAAACGAGAAAAATTATTACTTTGTAAAAATAGAGAACAAAAAGTACCGACATGGTGCGTGAGGAATGACATGTCGGCGCTGTTGATGAACCACTCTTATTGACGGATACATGGACAGACTTGAGTTCAATTTTGAATGGATTAATTTTTTCGATAACAACGTGTTGATTTAACATTCGTGCTGATAACGTGTTTTAGGATATAAGAAAATAGAGAGAAGAATATAAGAACACAGATTTGTTGACCCAGTTCGTCAGGAATGACTACGTTTAGGGGCGTACCAAGCCAGGAGATAATTCCACTATTTCTTGTGTATGAGATCCCTTTATATAGGTTACAATCTAGGGTTTTAGATGAGTACATATAATATAATGAAATGACCATATTGCCCTCTATCAGTTACTTGTTGATGAAGGCACACTAATATATTTTCCTTCAATAATATATATATATATATATATATATATATATATATATATATTATTTATTAATACTCAATATGTCATATCATTAATATATGAGTAGGTCTTGTGTGAGACTATTAGACGGTGATATAAAAAATATAAATTGAGCATATGACATATTTTGATAGGTGTGGATGTTATTATTATTATTTTTTAAATGTGCCCTTAAAATGTGAAGAGTGTTTGGAGACGGAGTATATTAAAATTGAGTTGTTAGTATGTAGATGTAAATTATATAATTGAAAGCACAAATTAACACCCACACACGTCAAAGTGTTAATGCATCATGTATAATTTATACTCCATCCTACCATCTCATGGCATGAGACGGTTTCATATAAGACCTACAAAAAGAGTACGACATTTCGTATAAATATGAAAATATTGTGAAGATAAAATTAAATAGAATTTTCATTTATAGGGCGTGAAAAGTGTTTAGGAACAAAAAAAAAGTGCAAAAAGTTTGTGGCTGCGGCTAAACAAACCCCTGAAGCTACTAACCATACCCCATTTACTATATATACCCCACTCAAAATACATGAATTAAATTTTTTATTATATACACCCCAATTTTTGTCAATTATACCCTTATTTAAGAATCTAATAATAATTAAAAATTATTCGCTTGAAATCTATGAACATCGACAATTTCATAAACAATTTTTAATAAAGATGATGGCTACCCGTGAATAAGGACATTGTAATTGGTGAAAACATAATTAACCGAGAAGAGGGATAACTCATGCCAATTACTGGATAAACAAAAAAATTAAAGGTTTTGGCGCCATTGATGTTCAACCCGCAAAATGGATTTCGTTTCCCTAATTACATTCATGATTCATGTATATTTTTTTTTTCTTGTTTTATGTTTCTTCATCCATATATTATGATCCCAAATATATGTATATATATGATCTGTTTCTTCTTCCATATTTTGGATTAAAAATATCCATTAGATTTTGTTATTTAACCCTTGTGGATTCAAAGATTCTATTTCGTAAGTTACTTCTCCATAGGTTTTAAGATCTTATCAATAATGTTTTCAGTAGTTCTTTATCTGGAGGTTTGATTCTTCACACCTCTGATTTTATTTTTGTCTTTTCAACGAATTAACTTAATTTCCAAATGCATTTTTTGAGATGTTTAATCCCAACTTTAATTTTGGATTTTTGTTAATGAATAGTAATTAGCTTTGGTAATTAAAGGTAATATAATTATAAAACATTGAAATAAATTTGTAAAGAAAAATTCGGGTATGCATAGTATTTATATATGGGGTAATAAAGACATTTAACTTGAAAGTATTTTTATCCAAAAAATTATGGGGTATGTATAGTATAATCGGGGGTTTATTTAGCAGCGGCCAAAGTTTGTGGAAGGATGAATAAAAAAAATTGTGCAAAGTGTTTGGATTGAATGGAGTATAAGAATGTAGGAACTTAGGCAAAATATTATATGAAAATAGTTTATGATAAGCTTATCATGAAACAATTTTAAAGTATCATTAATTTCATCGGTAGTATCATTAATCTCATCAGGAGTATCATTAGTCTGAGTTCAAGAAATTTATTTTAAATTTTCTTGAACTCAGACTAATGATACCCCTGACAGATTTAATTATACTCCTGATGAGATTAATGATACTCTAAAACTATTTCATGTTAAGCTTATTATGAAGCGTTTTCATATAAAACCTACTCAAGAACTTAAATAAATTGAAAGATACAAATTTTAAAACACAACGTGAGCTAACTGATTTAAACTACCAGCCGAAAATTGTTCGCATCTATTCAGCATTTCAGCTACAGGCTGAAAATTCCCAAATTTAAACCTCACGTGCCTAACAAATGACCAAGACGACGTCATCTTTAGCTTTCGGTGGATTTTGGCACGAAAGTTGTTCAATTAAAAAATAATTGAGATTAGATTCATACATTATATTTTTTAGGCGAAGGCTAATTGCCCTGGCCTCTTTATTAAATACACTACTCGAATGATTCCACAAATATTTTTTTTTGAAAAATTATTTTTGATAAAAATTCCAATTTCAGTATGTTCGAAAAAAATGTTCAAAAATTTAAAAAAAAAATCGGTTTTTCTTTTCCAAACAACAAGTTGTGTATTTATCCGGATAGTATATTTAACAAAGAGGCTAGTGCAAATATATAACTAGTGCCTAATTTTTTGGGACCAAATCAAATGAAAGTATAATATGTTATGAGACAAAATTGAACTCTATCCCCAGTTAAATGCGCAAATGATTTCTATATTTGTATTGATTGAATATTTTATAGAATTAAAAATAGTTTTGAAAGAAAGTATTGAAATTTTGTAGGATTTAATAGAAATTAATTATGAAAATATATGTCGAATATTTTTACAATAAGTTAATAGTATATCTTAAATAAAATCAATATAAAAATTTCTTTAAGCTCGAATGATACGCGGGGACACTTAGATAATATGATGGTGAATGATACGGGACGAATGAATTTTATTTCAGGCTTTTGGTGGGATGGTGGTATTAATTAGGTAAGATTTTCTTTTCAGGAAACAAAATATATTTGTAAATAGTATCATTTTCTGTATCTTCTCCAAAATTTTCTCAATTAATAGTATTTTAGTGTTGGGGTTTTTAATTACATGGTTGATAGTGTGGGTTGAAGAGGAAGAAATTGAAGAAACGATGATGATTTTGAAAAAGAGGTGGAAAAAGTGGATGCTACAAAACAAGAGAGCCAGATGGAAGTTCAGGGATCTCGTAAGCAGGTAAAAAACACATTACTTTTTACACAATCGCCTCCTTTAATGTATGGATATAGTTTCATATGAAAATTTAATATGATAATTTTATAATAAATTTTTTTTATGGTATTAATTTATTTGATTAAAAATATAAAAAAATTCATCCAAAGTATAAAAAATTGGGATCAACACTCAATAGTATCATATTGAAATTATTATTATTTTTTCTAATCCTAATTTTTTAATACTCCCAATGAAATTTTATTAATTACACCCTCCGTCCCCAAACACTTTTCACGGTTGATTTTTTCTCGTATTTTAGCGAGCACGTTGTTTATTAGTAATTGAAATTATATCCTGTCGGGCCAGGGGGTACGGGGGTCCTGGGGGCGAGGGCTTCGCCTTTTGCTACAAGTAATTGAAATTATAGGGTAATCCCTCCTCTATTATAAAATAACTTTAAAACCACTTTATCATTTTAAATACTAGTAAAAAACTCGTTTGCAAAAATACGAGAAAAAATCAACCCTCATGTAATATTTTATAGAATTAAAAATAACGATACCTTTGATATAATTTTACTTATATCCTTTCACCACGAATATTGTTTTTTATGGATACATTGATGAATGATTTTGGGCGAATGAAGTGGTATCATATTCTTTGACAATTAATTTATTAATTTGGGGCTCAACATTAATATATATATAATCCGCGCTGAAGAAGATTTGACGTATGGATCTTTTATAATTTATCCATTTCCTTAATTTCTTTGTTAAGTTGTGAATATATCTCATAAGGGATTTGAGTTGGAAAAAGAGAGATTTAATTATTAAGAATTATTTAAATTGATGAGGGTTTTGTTCTTTGAAAAAAGCTTTGATCTCCCATCCCATGCATGCATTTGCAGTGTTGATTGTGATGTGTATTGGGATCGAAATTAGTGTGCAAGTCGTGGCTCTCCAGTCTCCACCCTGATATTTCGTCTCCGCCTCCACATCTCATCTGTTCATCATCACAACAATCCGGTCATCAGAAAACTGCACCTTTTCATATCATTAATTGCTACTAATAATTTCAAAATCGCCTCATGTTGCTCCAGACTCCAGTATGGATTATAAATTATGATTTCTATGTTTACAATCAAAACAAAAAAACTAAGTCTGACCCAAAGTCACAAGTCCATGAGCATTAATTCTCGCGAAAGAATTTAATGAAATGTGTACATTGCGACAACATGATCTACTTGATCCACAGCAAACCTCGTTATGGCCCCTTTGATATTGGCTGTCAGGCGCGTGTTTGTGCATGGGAGTTGCAATTGAACACGACCAAACAGTCCCTTCTATTCCATATGGAACAAAGCTGTTGACAGGAGATCTAGGACCACTATGTTGATTCACGTCTATGGAAAGATTAATTGTATTTGTGGCTTACAACTTTCTTGATAAAAGTTACGGGAAGCGGATCCCCAGATATCTTCGGTACCTACCTCTTCATCACTTTGGTCAAACTCTACCTCTCCTTTGAATTTAATTACTTTTACCATTATCATTCTTTTTCTCATTTACTATTATTATTTCAAACCAAAATTAATTTTTGTTTTGATTATACCAAAAACTTGTGAAATTAATTTATTTAATTATTTTTTATATATTAAATATTACGATGCTCAATGGTGATAATCTCTGTGTTCTAACATTGGTTTTGGGAAGAAATATTTGTAACTAGCAAATTCTTGATGTTGTTTTCCAGATCTTTCAGAGAGTGATGGAAACGATAATTATAAGGTAAACTGAAGAATCAAGATTATTTTAGAAAAAATAGAATTTTTATTTTTTTATTTACTTTGTTGCTGAGGTGCGAATCCTTAAATTTATAAGGATGTGAGACTTTCGATTCAGTAAATCATGAACTTTATAACTTTTATCAATTACAACATGAAATTTTAAATTTTGCAATTCGATTCATACACTAATTTATTATTGTAATTTGATACATGGTGTAAATTTTTTGCAATATGTACGCTTATATGACAGTTTTAGGCGATACAAAAAACACGTCACATGCCAAGTTAGATACCAAATTTACAAAAAATTATTTTTTTAATATTTTCAAAAAGTTGGAAAAAATATTTTACATCCCACAAACTTGTACATATACTCCCTCCGTCCCTAAGTTGTTTACCCCTTTGTGTTGGGCACGGGTATTAATGTATGTATTGTTTATTATTATTGTGTGTTGTAAAGTGTATTTATCAAAAGCAGATTTACTTTATTAGAAAAAGTAACAACACTAGTAATCTGCCTAAGAAAAGGGTAATGGGCTGATTAACAAAAGTGTAATATTGCACATATACCAATAAAGTAGTCCAACTAGTAAAAATATTTGGAGGGACGATTTCCCTCCAAATCTGCTACACATCACTGGGTAAATCCCTCCAAATCTGCTTACACAACATCACTGGGTAAATCCCTCCAAATCCCTCCAAATAATTTCATTACAGTATAATAAATCCCTCCAAAAAGTTCAAAATTAAATGTCTTCAATTCATTCTAATAAATCCCTCCAAAAAGTTCAAAATTAAATGTCTTCAATAAATGCCATCCATCTACCACAAAAGACTCTCTTCTCATTTTCTACAAAAACATAAATGCACAAGTCAATATGGAAAGAAGACAAGGTCATCATCAAACCATTGAGGAAAAGAACAAAGTAGCTCAGTTTTTGTTGGAGAATTGCATTGATGGCATACCTGAGAGAGGGAAATTCAAGGAGGCAGTCCTCCTATTTGGGATTTGCAAGAAGACTGTTTTCAACATCTGGAAGGCTGCAAAGAAACAAATGGAAAGAAATCAACCCATTTTGTTAAAATCAAGCAGATCTGGTGTTACAATGAAAAAAAGAGTTGTTTTAGATGAAGAAGTCATGAAGAATGTTGAGTTTAAAAATAGAACTACTCTGAGAGATTTAGCAACAAGTTTGAATGTAAGCAAGACCACAGTTGCAAGATGGATCAAGGAAGGGCTTATCAAACCACACACAAATGCTATCAAACCAGCACTTACAGATCAAAACAAGCTTGGAAGAATTCTATACAGTCTTAGTCAGTTGCAGTTTGACAGCCATGATAACACAATCAAGTTCAATAGCATGAGAAATGTTATTCATATAGATGAGAAATGGTTCTACATCACAAATGCAACAGACAGATACTACAAGCTTCCAAGTGAACCTACTCCATATAGAAGTTGTAAAAGCAAAAGGTTCATCACAAAAGTCATGTTTTTGTGTGCAGTGGGCAGACCACATTATGCAGCTGATGGAACTCTTGTGTTTGATGGAAAAGTTGGGATGTTTCCATTCACACAACTAATTCCAGCACAAAGAAATAGCAAGAATAGGGAGAAAGGTACGTTGGAGCTCAAAAATATCGAGTCAATCACTAAAAAGATCATGAAAGACTGCATCATCAATCAGGTACCACCAATTTATCATTTTATTATTAAATACTAGAACTATCAGTAACATTTCATCATTTAGTTCTGTTTTCACATTATGTAAGTATCCTAAACTCAATATGTTGGTTACATTACATGAATGTGATAGGTCATACCAACTTTGAAAGCTAAGTGGCCCATGAATGCAAGTAAAGACATATTTATCCAGCAAGACAATGCTAAACCCCACATAGATAACTCAGATTCAGAATTCAGAGAAATAGCAAGCTCAGAGGGTTTCAATATCCAACTAACTTTTCAACCACCAAATTCTCCAGACACAAACATAAATGATTTAGGATGGTTCAGGTCATTGCAGACATTGCAGCAGAAGAAAAAAGCACACAATGTTGAGAGCCTGGTACAAAATGTTGCTAGTTCATTTGCTGAGTTAACTCCAATCACTCTTAACAAAACTTTTCTGAGTTTGCAAGGATGTTGCATTGAGATTATGAAAGACAGAGGGTTTAACAGCTTTGCAGTGCCACATATGGGTAAAGATAGGCTCATAAGGGAAGATAATCTACCTGATGTCCTAACAGTGGATGAAGTGCTAGTAAGGGAGAGCATAGAGCACCTAGTTGAACAAGGAGTTGAAACCATACCTAGTTTGGACTCCCTAATGTCACATCTAGGGTATTAGGAACAAGGAGTATTTTGGCTTTTTGTTTGATTTTGGACCAATCACAGGTTTTGGATAATGTGTTTAGTGCATAAACATATGATCAATTAGGGGATGCAATAGTGCATATGATCAATTTGGATAATGTTTAAGCAGTAAACACTCAAGCTTGTAATCCTAAACCCCACATGTATTTTGACTCTCAAGCTTTATTGAATTACAATTACCATTAGTGAGTCAATGATTTTACCCTCAGACCACACACATACATCACTGGGTAAATCTCCAAGCAAATGCATATGAAAACATGAACAAATTTCACATTCTAAGCCTCCTAAACTAGGGTATTAATCCTAGTGGTGGCATTAAAACCCCTCAGATTACACACATCACTGGGTAAATATCCAAATAAATGCATATGCAACCCTTAGCAATCACAGAAACTGGTACAAAGTCCATCACAAAATGACTCTGAAGCATAAACAACCACAGAGTTTCAACATCACAGAAGCCATCATAGATTTTCACCATCACAGAAGCCATCATAGAGTTTCACCATCACAGAAGACTGTTTCCAAAGTTTCACCATCACAGAAACCATAACATTATCATCAGTGAGTCAATTTGGTTACCCTCAGATCACACATATACATACATCACTGGGTAAATCTCCAAGCAAATGCATATGCAAACATGAACAAATTTCACATTCTAAGCCTCCTAAACTAGGGCATTAATCCTAGTGGTGGCATTAAAACCCCTCAGATTACACACATCACTGGGTAAATGTCCATTTAAATGCATATGCAACCCTCAACAATCACAGAAACCATCACATAAACCATCACAGAGTTTCACCATCACAGAAACCATAATAGAATTTCACCATCACAGAAACCATCACATAAACACCATCACTGGGTAAATCTCCAAACACATGCATATGCAAACATGAACAAATTTCACATTCTAAGCCTCCTAAACTAGGGCATTAATCCTAGTGGTGGCATTAAAACCCCTCAGATTACACACATCACTGGGTAAATGTCCATTTAAATGCATATGCAACCCTCAACAATCACAAAAACCATCACATAAACCATCACAAATAATTTCTAGACGAATAAACCATAACAGAATCCTAGAAAACTGGATTAGAGTCACCTGAATACAGCATGTAATGCTGGTTTGAAAGCCACCAAAATATTCACAAACCACCTCCGAGATTCATGTTGCCAATACCCTTTATCACTAAAGGGGGTGTCTGGATTTCCTCCAAGCAATTCGGCCAAGCCAAAGATTTTCGATTTCCCCTCGTTTGAGCCTAGATCAGGGGATTTGCAAGAAATGGCCACCACCATCTCAGGAGATTGGGTGTCCTGTACAACCATATGGTCATACGGCATGTGCTCACCGTAAGACCATTCGGAGCTTGATATATCGGGAGATTCCGAATCCGACGCCTCCTTATGGACCGTATCGAACCATTTTTGCAACTCATTTCGTGGATCGGTCGGATTTAGTTCTGAATCCAACGCCCCAGTCTGCTCCCACCAATAGTCTTGCACCGTTTGATCTTCGATGCCCTGAAAATCGGCGGTACAGATCGATCCCGATAACGAGTTAATCATATGAAAATCAGGCACTGGTGAATCGGGTGAGGGGGAATAAGGATTTGATGACGGAGAAGACATAGATTCCGATGGGAATCGAAATGATAGAGTGTTTTCGACAGAAAGGCGAGATAAAGATGAGGTTTGAAAGCGGCTAGGGTTAGAATGATGGGATGAGATGGGATGGGTGGGTAGGCTTAACAGAGAGAATCGTAGTAATGGGCTGGGCTGGGCTGGGTTAATAGGTTAGGTGGGTATTTATGTTGGGTTAACTTAATTAGGTGGCCTGCTAATTTTAATTTATGTGGGCCCAGCAGTGGCATTGTTAGTAAATAAGAGATGTTTTTAGGGGTGTGAGTTAGAATTGTGGTGATTGGTTATTTCTATTTTAGGAAAGGGGTAAACAACTTTGGGACGGACCTTTTGGGAAAAAGGGGTAAACAACTTAGGGACGGAGGGAGTACTATATTTCACCATTACTAAACAGTGTTTTATAAAAAGAATATTTTGAAATTAATTTTTTTTTTCTTTTAGATATGATATTTGATGTAGCATGTGATGTATTTTTTGTGGCGGTTTCAGCTTCTACGTAGCGTTAGTATCCACAGAAAATCTACCCAACGTATAGAGTATCCCAAAAATTTACATATCGAATTGTAATGATAAATTAGTTCGTGTATCGAATTGTGAATTTTACTGCAATTAACCCTAAAATAAATTATCATATCTAATTCACATTTGGGGGCCAACGTCAATTGCGTTGCTAGAAAAACCCAATTTCAAATATCTCGCGATAATCAAATGGGTAAATACAACTATATTTTGTTTTCCGTTCAAAATCGTAAGAAAATATGGAATGAAATCATTGAAATTGAGTGTGTATAAAAAAAAAAAAAAAAATTCTAAATCTATTTTGTATACCAAAATAATATGATATGATTAGTTCGAATTTGAAAACCGGACGGTGGTATTATGTTAGATTTCTTTTTAGGATAAAAGATAGATATATTTATAAATCAAATCCTTTCCCAGTATCATCTCCAAAATCATCTCGTATTGTAATAATTTTTCCATAAAGTTATCTTATGTGTATATTTTTAGGTAACGTTTGGTTTGAGGGATTACTTGAAATTGTCTTTATAATTTTAGGTAGTGTCGTATTTAGTTTGAGTGATTGCACATGACCATGATTCTGGATAGACTAGAACGACTATCTCATGTATGATTCGATCCAGAAAATTTTGTTCTAGTCAAAATTTTCTGGTTCTAGTCTATCTGTTTTTCGATAGTCGTTCTATTTAAATCCTATCCCGTAAACCAAACAGCCCCTTAAAAATATTACTATTATTTGTATATAATTAATTAATACTCCCAGTAACTCAGTAAAAATAACTAATTACCTTTGGTAAAAACAACTATACTCCTTTCAAAACGAGAATTATAAAATTTTGACTAATCTCTAAAATTTTTGGCAAAAACTTGTATGAGACTATCTCATGACATGAGACCACACAAATTAACACCTACCTCTATCAAATTGTTAATGAGTCAATGCTAGTTACACCCATTCCCATTGTCTCATGCCATGAGAGGTCTCATACAAGACCTACTCAAAATTTATAAGAGTATGTATAGAGTGAAATTGGTTTATATATGAATCATTGAAGGATATTAGTTATTTTCATTGAAGAGTATTAGTTATTTTTACTGAAGAGTATTATTGGTTTACACTGAAGAGTCTTGATTCATTTTCACTTAACAACTAAGACTATTTAGTGTAAATCAGTAATACTCTTCAGTAAATACAACTAATACTCTTCAATGAAAACAACTAATACCTTTTAGTGATTCATGTATAAACCAGTTTCACTCTATACTTTGTCAATTTATAATATTTTGATAATCTCAATAAATCGGTTATATTTTTATATATTCCTAGAAAATTTTAATTATCTTGAATTTGAATTTGGGATAATTAAAAAAATTTTTTTTTTTAGAAAGATGGGAGTACATTTTTAATGAATATCTTTCAAATGGTTTATTTACTTAACTATTAAGATTTTTCTTAGAAAGCAAATATACTTGTATTATCGTATCCTCTCTCTCCCGTATCTTCTCCAAGATTTTCTCAATTAATCCTTCCTCTAAATCCTTTTTAGCGTTGGGATTTTTATTCCATAGTGGTGTGGATTGAAGTGGAAAAATTTGAAGAAACGATGAGAGGAATCGAAGAGATGAGGAAAAGGAGGATGATAGAAAACAGGGAGGCAGATGAAAGATCAGGAGGTCGTAAGCAGGTAACAAAGCATTCATTTGACACAATTGCTTCCTATATACAGAATTTGATGATATATATATTTATGTATGTGTGTTTTGTGGCATGAATTCGAAGAGGAAAGCATGTCCGGTTTGGTTGGGCGAGGATGTGTTGACCGAGATTCTTGTGCAGATGCCCGTAAGGTGCCTGGCTCGATTCCAATTAGTATGCAAGTCGTGGCGCTCCTTTATCTCCACCGATCTATTTCGTCGTCTCCACACACTCCGTCGTTACAAACCCCCATCCTCCCTCATCCTCTCCGCCACTTCTTCCCTCAAAACACAATTCTTTTATTCCAATCCACTGACCTGCAGGATTCGACCTTTCTGTATTGATTTTATTGATAATTTCGAAATCTTGAGTTGTTCGAATGGCCTCATGTTGCTCCAATGTAAGCATGATGTTTACTATGTTTACAATCCCCTCACCAAGCAATCAAAAAAACTAAGCCTTGCCTACAAAGGCAGCGACGTGTCACTTCATTTAGTATATGATCCTTCCGAGTCACCTCATTACAAGGTTGTTTGCATTTGGGACGATTCTACACGATGCCATATTAAAGTGTTGGACTCGGAGAGTGGAATGTGGAGGGCATGTGTGAAGCCATTCCCCGAAAGAATGGACTTACCTGTTGATTGTGTTCACAGCAAAAACTTGATCTACTTGATGCCCACCAGGAGCAGGAGCAGGCGTACTTGGATTGGTGATCATATTTACTGCTTTGATATTGATAAAAAACTCTCCCAAATTATGTATTGCCCAATACCTAGACGAGCTGAAGCAGAAACGGCTTATTCGCACACACTCCAAGAGTCGAATGGTTGTGTCTACTACTGTGCCCTTTTCCTAGATGCATACGAAACATCAGCAGCCTTGTGGGAGTTGGATGATGATCCTTGTCAATTCGAGTGGCTGTTGAAGTACGACCAAAGAGTCCCTTGTCTTCCACGGATGGGTGTAACACGACTGTTGAGATTCGTTGCGGAGACGAGCACTGTATTGATTAGTATCCCTGGAAACATTGTGGCTTACAGCTTTTTTGATAAAACTTACAAAGAGCTGCTTCATTTGGATCCCCATGTATCTTGTGTAGATGTTCATCAGTTTGGTGAAACTCTAGCTCTCTTTTGAATTCATGTGGTTGATACACTTTACTTTTATCATTCTTCTTTCTTACTATTATGCCATGATTTTTGCAAACAATTATACCATTTTCTAATTTATTGAATTCGTCCTTGTAGTTTCTGTCGCATATAATTATTTTCAATATTATAGATTATGTTATCCATCAGTCATATATGTAGCACATATGCCAACTAGGTACTAGGAATGAAACAGACAACATGTGGCCTAATGCCAGAATGAGGATATCTATGACATGATAGTTTCTGATCCATCATCTTTCGATTATTTATTGATCAATTTCAAAAGTTTCTGTTGAGATATATGATGAGACTGCGGCCATTAAAGTATATGTGAGGAGGAAGAAGTTAGGCGAGGCACGGGAGCGGGAGTGATCGAGATTTTCTTTTATTTGCTCTTTCAATTATTGATTTGATTAGATTAGATTTGATATTCTGCTGATTTTGTTTTCCTTATTTACGTGATTTCTTTTCCTTAGTAATTCTGGCCCATGGGTTTTAGGTTTTGATTTAAATATTTGTGAACCTACGTTTTGAGAATTATGCAGAAAGTTATTTGTGAGATATTCACTTTTACAGCGTAATTGTTGATTGCTAGGGCAATCCAAGGTTAATCCTTTGGGTTTCTAGAATTCCTCAATTGAGGTTTCATCATTTGGCCTCAGAGCAAGGTCGATTTCCACGTTTTCCGCAATATGGTGTCTAACAAACAGAGGTTTGAAAAACTGGAAACATCCATGGCAGCGCTGAGTAAAGCGGTGCGCGCCCTGTCCGTGCAGCGCGAGAATCACTCCAGCGAAGGCTCCGATGGAGAATCACGTCGGGATAGACGTCCTCATGATCGGGGACCGACGCCAAGCATC
The DNA here is from genome assembly GCA_947034835.1 of Ballota nigra. NCBI lineage: Eukaryota > Viridiplantae > Streptophyta > Magnoliopsida > Lamiales > Lamiaceae > Ballota > Ballota nigra. Next base: position 40,455,454 of record OX344723.1, on the reverse strand, counting down.
ATTAGCGCTGATCAGGGACACCGCCGTTTTCAACGCAAGAAGCAGGGAGAGACTTCGCGCCAAGGCGCGAGAGGGAAAGAGGGTCACGGAGGATGGCACTCCAACCGCCATAACGGCCACGACGGCGAAAGAAATCGAGGCAAAGCCCCACTTCAGGGCATCCATGAGAACCCGTTCGCGAGGCAACCAAATCCGTTTCATCGTGAGGGATCAGAATCGGACGAGATGGGAGAGAACGAGGATATGACAGAATCAGAGGCAGAATCGCAAGAATCGGTCTTTAGCCGCCGCTCGGAAAAGCCTCGTGACCATCGACCACGGGGGCTCAAGATGGATTTCCCGAAATTCACCGGAGAGGATCCCACTAACTGGGCAAACAAAGCTGAACAGTACTTTGAACTGAAAGAGGTTCGGAACAAAGATTGCGTACCCATCGCCACCTACTACTTGGAAGGTGATGCACGCCAATGGTGGCGCTGGTTCGAGCAGAATCATGATGGTGATTCAGTCGATTGGGAAGAGTTTAAGGAAGGCCTCCTGTCACGGTTCGGGAACCATCAGTACGAAGATGAGAATGAGGCGTTGAGCAAAGTGCGCCAAACTGGAAATTTTCGAGATTACTTGCGAGAGTTTGAGCGACTAGCCAACCGTGTCCCTGATTGGCCGCAAAATGCCTTATTAGGTACTTTTATTGCCGGGCTTAAGCCGGAATTGGCAGGGGAAGTGAAGATGTGGCGTCCGCGTACCCTCCGCGAAGCCATCGATTTAACGACTCGAAAGGATGAACACATTAAATCAATGCGTAACAGCAACTCCACGAGCAAAGGGACATTTACTCCATATAATAGGAATGCAGGAGCGAAACCATGGGTTTCTGGAAATCTGCCTAAGTCGAGCACGCTTCCACCGAGCGTGACTTCGAACATTGCTGGTTCAAACACTACGGTTAAGAACAGGGTACAACTGTCCAGCGGTGAAATTAATCGTCGACGTCAAGCAGGATTGTGCTTCACTTGTAATGAGAAGTACTCCTGGAATCATGTGTGTCCAAATGCAAGGTTAATGAGCATCACGGTGGAGGATCCAGTTGCAGAAATTGATACCACACCGGTGTACAACAAATGTGTGGGCGACGAGAACGCGGAAGAGGAGAAGGTGGAGTTAAACCAATTAAGTGCGCATGGCCTCGAATCCACGCTAAATATAGCGGATGCAAATGGGCACGTGGAACTACTCCGATTTTGGGGTAATATCGGACCCCTTCCAATAACGATCATGATTGATAGTGGGGCCACAAAGAACTTCATTGGTCCAGAAGTAGCATCAGCTTTGCAGCTCCATCGTACACCAAATACGAGACCTCTTTTGGTGACACTCGGGACGGGGAAATAATCAAGAAGTGACAATCAATACGACCATGTTCCAGTCACTATTCAGGGCGTTCAATTCCACGTCACTCTTAATGCTTTGGCAGGGATACAGTGGGACATCATACTCGGGACGCCGTGGTTAGAATCAATCAGTCCCTTATCGCTGGATTTCAAGGATTACTCCATAAATTTCTGGATCGGGGAACAGTTTTTTGTAATGAAGGGCATTGGATATATCACCCCCGACGAGATGGAGATCATCGAACATAATCGGATGTGGCGGAGCCTAACGCACAGGGGTGCACTCAATCTCTTGTCATCCCCTGGCGCCAGCCCTTCAACAACTCCATTAGATGCGAAAAAAGAGGCCATAATTCGGGGCTTATTGAGCGAGTTTTCTGCTGTGACAGAAACACCTAGTACTTTGCCCCCACAATGGGAATTTGATCATCGCATACGTCTTATAGATGAGGGCAAACCAGTGAATGTTGCACCTTATCGCTACGCGCACTTCCAGAAGGATGAAATTGAGAGACAAGTGGAAGAGATGATGAAATCGGGATTAATTCGCCATAGTACGAGCCCTATCTCATCACCAGTGTTGTTGGTGAAGCAGAAGGACGATACGTGGCGTTTCTGTACGGACTACAGAGCTCTCAATGCAGCCACTGTAAAGGATAGATTCCCCATCCCAATCGTGGACGACATGCTAGATGAATTACACGGAGCCATGTTCTTCTCCAAATTGGATTTGAAAGCCGGCTACCACCAGATTCGGATGCACCCAGACGACATCCATAAGTCAGCCTTCCGTACACATAGTGGCCACTATGAGTACCTAATCATGCCGTTTGGTCTTAGCAACGCACCGGCCACCTTCCAGGCCATCATGAATCATATATTCCGGCCGTATCTTCGAAGGTTTGTCCTTGTTTTCTTTGATGATATTCTGGTGTATAGCGAATCATGGGACACTCATGTTGGTCATTTACGGGTCGTTCTTAATATATTGTGTGAAAATGCATTTGTTATCAAGCCCTCAAAGTGTTTCTTTGGAGTTATCTAAGTGGAATACTTGGGTCATTTTATATCTGGGGAGGGCGTACGAGTCGACCCTCGCAAAATAGAAGCTGTGGTAAAATGGCTGATACCCACCACGGTTACAGCTTTAAGGGGTTTCCTCGGGCTCGCCAGTTACTACCGGAAGTTGTGCCCGAAATTCGGCGAGATTGCCCGGCCCTTGCACAATCTCACAAGAAAGAATAGATTTCAGTGGTCGAGCGAAGCTCAAGCTGCTTTCGGGAAATTAAAAGAGGCTATGAGCACCACTCCGGTATTGGCCCTACCTAATTTCAATGACGATTTCATCATTGAAACGGATGCTTCTGGGTTCGGGATTGGAGCTGTGTTATCTCAGCAAGGACGGCCAATTGCGTTCCTTAGCAAAGGGATTGCATCTTCGAAGCAATCGTGGTCCATATATGAAAAGGAGATGCTGGCTATTCTAGAGGCCATTCGTTGTTGGCGACCGTATCTCGTGGGAAGGAGATTCAAAATCATCACCGATCAACGAAGCCTACGCTACTTGCTGGAGCAGCGTATAACTACGCCGGAACAACAGCGATGGATAGCAAAATTAGTGGGATTTGACTACGAGATAGTGTATCGACCGGGAAGAGAGAACAATGCGGCTGATGTGTTGTCCCGTAGAGAGGATGTGGGTGGCCTGGTGACCGCAACTGAAGCACTGTCCGAACTCAATGATGTGCACTCATTGACAGTGCTTGCAGTCACCGCTGCTACGTCGGGAATATGGCAACAAATTACGCAGGAGACACTCAATGACCACGACTACGGACCGATTCTGCAAAGGTTGCTTAAGGGGAAAACTAGTGACGCTGAATTCAGCGTTCGGAATGGATGTCTAGTCCGTAATGGTCAAGTGTGGGTACCGAAGACGCCCACCCGTGAACAGCTTATTCGGGAGTTTCATGAATCTGCGTTTGGGGGTCATTCCGGTATATTGCGCACCTCGAAACGCCTCCAACAATTGTTCCAATGGGAGGGATTGAAACAACAAGTGACATAATTTATACGAGCTTGTGATGTTTGCCAAAGAAACAAATCGGATAGTCAGCGACCAGCGGGGCTGCTATCGCCTCTTCCCATTCCGAAGCAAGTTTGGAGTGAAATCTCCATGGATTTCATTACGGGCCTTCCGAGATCGAAGGGGAAAGATGCTATTATGGTGGTGGTCGATCGTATGTCGAAATACGCCCACTTTATTGCGATCAGCCACCCCTACACTGCCAAAGAGATTGCGGATGTGTTCCTGCGTAATGTCATCCGGCTACATGGTGTCCCAACCATTATTGTGTCCGATAGGGATCGGGTGTTTCTTAGCGCCTTTTGGCGTGAGCTCTTCAAGCTGCAAGGTACTCAACTCCGGATGAGCTCTTCATATCATCCACAGACCGATGGGCAAACTGAGGTGGTCAACCGCTGCCTCGAGCAATATCTACGGTGCTTTTCATTTCATAAGCCTAAAGAGTGGGAGAAGCATTTGGCATGGGCTGAGTATTGGTACAACACTACGCACCAACGTTCAATTGATATGACACCGTTCGAAGTCGTGTATGGACGGCCAGCTGTTCATATCCCGCCTCATGAACCGGGATTGACATCTGTCCACGAGGTAGACGTGCAACTGCAAGAACGGGATGCATTACTTCGAGAGTTACGCTTCAACCTTGAGGTGGCTCAAAACCGCATGCGACAGTATGCGGATGCCAAGCGTCGCCCCGAAGAATTTGAGGTGGATGACTGGGTTTATTTGAAACTACAACCTTATCGCCAGCAGTCGGTGTTCAAGAGGTTTAATCAGAAGCTGACCAGCAAGTTCTATGGGCCGTTTCAGATCGAGGCCAAGATAGGGACAGTAGCGTATCGATTGAAGCTGCCCGAGGGGTCAAGGATTCATCCCGTGTTTCATGTTTCCTTGCTAAGGCGCAAGGTGGGGCCAATGGATAGCATTCGACCAACTCTACCTCCTTACACCGCCGACGGGGCTCCAATGTGTGTGCCCCAACAAGTACTTGATTATCGAACAGTTGGACAAGGATCGCGGGCTGTAAGAGAGGCATTGGTGCATTGGAAGGGCTTTCATGTTGATGATGCAACATGGGAGAATGTGGAGGCTCTACGTTTTCGATTTCCTGAACTCAACCTCGGGGACGAGGTTCGTTTTGCCGATGGGGGTGATGATGAGACTGCGGCCATTAAAGTATATGTGAGGAGGAAGAAGTTAGGCGAGGCACGGGAGCGGGAGTGATCGAGATTTTCTTTTATTTGCTCTTTCAATTATTGATTTGATTAGATTAGATTTGATATTCTGCTGATTTTGTTTTCCTTATTTACGTGATTTCTTTTCCTTAGTAATTCTGGCCCATGGGCTTTAGGTTTTGATTTAAATATTTGTGAACCTACGTTTTGAGGATTATGCAGAAAGTTATTTGTGAGATATTCACTTTTACAGCGTAATTGCTGATTGCTAGGGCAATCCAAGGTTAATCCTTTGGGTTTCTAGAATTCCTCAATTGAGGTTTCATCAATATACTTGTCTCATTTGAAGTTGTTAATGTCCCTGAGCAATGATATTTTTAGGATAATACTTAGGTAGCTGTTCATCCCTCTCCCACTAATTTTGAATATAAACATGTTCATTACTGAATTGACAACACCATGTTACTATTTGTTTCTCTTCTTTAAAACACACTACACGTTTAGCTTGTTATGTCATACATTTGTGCTTGTTTGAACACTCTGCGCTAGAGTATTACAACACAGAATTACCTCCAAACTAAAAAAAAAAAAAAGTGCGTGAAGCTCTTGAGCCTAATTGCGTCACTCAAGTTCGCCCATTGGCAAGCTGCCATGGATGATGAGCTAAATTCCCATTGTCTATGCGAAAGGTTTCATCAATGTCCTGAAATTAACTTTCAGAATGTTGTCAAATCCGCTACCATTCGTATTTTCCTGAACCTGCAAGTGAATTATTTTATTCCAATCCGGATAATACCTTTTCATATTGTTGATTTTAATAATTTCAAAATCATGAGTTGATGTTGCTCCAATCTAAGGATGATAATGATTTCTATGTTTACAATCCCGGAATCAAAAAAACTAAGTCTTGCCCATGGCCAGCACATTGTTTGCATTATTGTCACCTCATTATAAGATTGTTTGCATTTGGGACAGTTTTAGGCGAATTAGTTGATGATTGAGTACACTGCAAAAGCCGTACATGGTTTGGTTGTTATATTTACTGCTTTGATATTGTTAAAAATGTATCCCAATTTATCGAATTCACACTACCTGACCGTGCTAAAGCAGCGTATTCCCACTCATTCCAAAAGCGTAATGGTTTTCTCTACTATCGTAGACACCATCAACAGGATTGTGGGAGTTGCAAGTGAAGGAGGATGATCCTAGTCGCTCTGAGTGGTTGTTCAAGTACGACCAAATATATGGAACAAAGCTGTTGAGATTCATTGTGGAGACGAGCACTATGTTGATTCATGTCCCTGGGAAGAAGATTGTGTCTTACAATTTTCTTCATCTACATTTGGAACCCCATATTGGTGAAACTCTTACAAGAGTATGATTCCTCTTGGTACTGCAGGACTCTCTCTTTCAAGAGAAGTGATTCTTGCAAACAGTTGTATCATTTTGTAATGGCAAAAACTTGTGTGAGACCGTCTCATAACATGAGACAACACAAGTTAACACCCTCCTCCATTAAAGTGTTATTTTGTCAATGCTCTAGTTATACCATATTCCATAGTCTCATGCTATCAAACGGTCTCATATAAAACCTACTCTTTTCTAATTTGATCGATGTAATAATTTATTGATCAATTTCAATCTTTTCTATTTCTGCGTAAGGATTTTTTTAGGACCTTTTCTACTTTAATAATTAGAGGAGTTTTCTTGTGAAATATTTCACATGTGAAATATATCTAAAATAGACAAATATTAAAAATATCATGGGTCAGGTCGCTTCAGGTAAAAATTTGCGAATCTTGGCCGAATCGGGTCGGGTTTGGTGGGTTTTTACAAAATCTCGCGCAAGTAAGTTTCAGGATTTTCGCTTCCAGTTTGTGTTACTGTATGAACAAATGTATGTTACTATACGGGCAAATGTGTGTTACCAGTTATTAAAAAACAGGTTTTTCTACTTTAAAATAACAATAATGACAATTTTTTTTTTTTTTTTGCAAAAACATATATGTGTTTTTAATTTATTTCTCATCCCTTTAAATTTAAATTTATTGTTTTATATATTAAAACATATTTGTTCCAACAATAATATACACTTGCTCTAACATCAATACATTTTTGCACCAACATTAAATACACATTTGTTCTAACATTAACACACTTTGCTTCAATAGTAACACATATTTCCTCTAACAGTAAAATACATTTGCTCCAATTGTAACACATATTTGTAGTAACACACATTTACTCTAATTTTAACACCCATTTGCAACAATACACATTTGCTCTAACATTAACACACTTTGCTTCAATAGTAACACATATTTCCTCTAACATTACACACATTTGCTTCAATAGTAACACATATTTTTAGTAACACACATTTACTCTAACTTTAACACCCATTTGCAATAATACACATTTACTCTAACATTAACACACTTTGCTTCAATAGTAATACATATTTTCTCTAACAATAACACACATTTGCTCCAATAGTAACACATATTTTAAGTAAAATACATTTACTCTAACATTAACACACATTTGTAGTAACACATATTTACTCTAATAATAATATACATTTGCTCCAATTGTAACACACATTTGTTCTGACAGTAACACACATTTGCTCCAATAGTAACACATATTTTTAGTAACACACTTTTGCTCAATAATAATATATTTTTAGTAACACACATTTGCTCCAATAGTAACACAAAATTTCAGAAACTTTTTCGAGGCATTAGATCAAACAAGTGACGTGCAAGGTTTGTTACGAAACTTTTGCATCCCTGTTAACATATTAGGAAATGATTTGCAGAGGAAGGTTGCGGATAGAAGGGAAAGAGAAAATAAGTTTTGGGATAAGGGTAGAGGTCGGGGTAGGACGGGCAAAGAGGAGCGCTGGGAATTGGGGGGAGGGGGGGAAGCGAGGAATAGCATAGCAGGCGGTGGTAATTGGAGAGGGTGAAGGAAATTGGGGGTGGGGGAAGCGGGAAGTAGCATAGCAGGTGGGGGCAAGACTGTTGGAATATCAGTCCGACATTGGTGGCGGAGGGCGGTGGTTGAGTGTGAGAAAGAGGAAGCGAATGAATTGGCATGAAGATTCATTTTTTGAATATGAATTATTTTACGTATATAGAATCCGTAAAATATTTCATATAACAATTTGCGTAATAATTAAGTACATACAACCTTTCCCTAATTTTGTACGGTAACACTTGAAAGTCTCACTCCTAGAAACATACAAGATCATTTGGGTTAAATTGTTGAACAAATAGCTAAAATAACAAAATCAAGTGAATAACATAAATTACATCTCAAAAAACAAAAACCAATCATGATAGTTTCTCACAAATCTTTACCAGCACTTGCAATGGACTTAAATTAATCTGGAAAGATATGAAGGCAGTTTAAAAATAAAACCACCTAAACACACTTTATTCATAAAGCATGAGTATTGAAAAAAGAAGTGGATAGTTGGCATTTAATTAAGATTAGCAGCATACAATAAAAAAACATAAGCTTGGATATATGTGTTTGTATTAGTGAGCTTATAAAATGCATTTTCTACCACCGCCCGGTATTGTATGGACATGGACATAACAGAGACGCGGAATAATTATAAGTTGATTTGGATAATCAATATTTTTAGGAATTTAGTATCTTTATTATTTTATTTATTTTGCCGCGATGTACTTTTCTAGTTGTTGTGATTTCGTTTACTAGTATATTTTCAAAAAGAGTAGTTCTTGAGTGTGAAGGTGTCTATACTATGGAAACTAAAAATAAAACACCACGTTGGACATCTGAGCAAAACGCAACAGAAATCAAAGTAACCAAAAGATAAAATTTCACAAGTTATATGAAATAACTTGTGAGTGTCTCAGGGCAAAATCAATCCATTATATAATTGTGAATTACAATGAGTCCTTTTGAAATAGAAAATAAACTTAAGGACTTTAAAACAGACTGCGAAAAGTATAACAAAAAGAACAAACAACTGAATTTTTTTTTCAGAAAATAAATGTTCTCTCAGATGTGGTCACATATTCAGTCACATTAGCAGAACCAGAAAAGTGCGACTTTATCTGATCAGTTTCTCTCTCTCATGATGTTTATCCTTCTCCATCTCATGTTGATCCCTTTTATAGACACCTTGAATATCTCATGACCATGTTCACGTTCCCCACTTGAAATATCATGGAAGTTCTCCATCTTAAAAAATAAGAACGTGGGTATACGTAACTTTGATATTCTTAATCACACTTCTTGATATGCTCCCTTGAAAATCTCAACTAAGGGATATATGATTTGGTCAAATCTTCCACCTATTAAAGATACATAATATATTATCTAAAAAATATTCAAATCTTAATAAATTAAAATAAATGTGAATAAAGGCAAAACAAATAAAATAAAAAATTGAGTTTAAAATTAAATAAACACTAACAATCTCCCCCTTTTTGCCTTTCTTCACAAAATCCATCAATTAAGTTGCAATAGAAAAAACACAGAAATTCCCCTTGAATTGAACTTCAATCTAAACTTGGCACAAAAATACACTCCCCCTAAATAAGATAATAGAACCTCCAAAACAAAATCGGGTGTTGAGTGCTCTCCCCCATTTTGGGAAGAAAGAAATAAACGAATAAGCAAGAATTCTTCAAAGGGAAGACAAAAAAAACAAAAAAAAAAAAAAACAAACTTATAGTAACTTATAATACTCCTTGAAACAATTCAAACCACATGAAAAAATAAAATATAAATTCGCAATCAAACACATAGCAAATAAGATAAGATAGTCACTCACGCAATAAAAAACACTCAACTCTCAAGTGTATAAAATGGGTAAAAGTATCACTCAAACTCAATTCCTAATGAGAAGATCATCCATAAGCTTGCATCTTTTCTAATTTTCAACCGTTTAGAGCACACACTGGACAAAAATCAAAGGAACTTATAAATGGTTGTAATGGGGTTTTGGTTAAAGGTGTGAATATTTTTGGAAGAGTGACTAAAAACCATGATCCAAATAGAGATATGAAGCATCAACATAGTCAATCTTTACAGGATTCAAATGTCGTCCTCAGTGTCCCAACATTAGGAACAATATTTTGGATATAAACTTCACTTTCCACTCCTTCCATTTTTTCTGAGTCAACGCAATTCCTCATACACCACCTATCAACACTTTTTTTTCCTCAGAGTAATTCAACTCCTTTTTTTTTCCTCCCCCTTTTTAATGGTTCACCTTTTTTTTTTTCTTATTCTTCTTATTAGAGGAATTTTACCAAAGTACCACCATACAATGAACATGCATCCCTTATCGTCACCACTTTTATCACAATACTTTCCTCAACAAAATGCTCAACACAAAACTCTAAATGGACCACGGTAGGGTAAAGACATGACATTTGGATATAGAGCTCAATTTTTTTAGGGAAGAAAAAAAAAATAAGTTTTAGGCTCAAAGTGGCAACTAGGGATATTAAAATGTTAGGTGGGAAAACAGTATGGATAAAGTAGCTTGTAAACAAAAATATGCTGCCCAAATCATTTTAATGTCAGTGTGCACAATACAGTTTAAAAAAGAATCAAGCAAGTTCTAGAGATACTAAACATAGGAAGAGATAACACTCAAGAAATAAAAAATATAACTGTTAGCAATAAACAGTTTTAAAAGGCTCAAATCTCACGGATTATTTGGACTACCACTCTTATCAACTACATAAATGAAATTGAATTCACGTCTAATTATTCACATGTAGTAGAAAGATCAATCATATTAAAAGAAACTATATTGATATGCGAATGTTGCTAAAGATGTGATCGCATTGGGGGAAACATTTGCTACAGACAGAAACATCATGCAAGACAGAGACCGAGAGATTTATTCAAGCAAGAAAATCTCTCTTTATCTAGTGCATTCTCACAAGCAACTTGTATACCAACAAGATAGCAATTATCACTCGACTTGTTTCCTATCACGATACAAGAGTTTAAACTATCATAGACTTCACAATTTTTTTTATTAAACTTAACCTCCAAGTCATCATTGCATAATTGACTTATGCTAATTAAATTAGTCATAAGACCATCAACATGCAAAACATTACTTAAAGAAGAAAATCCTGGAACATCTAATGTTCTTTTGCCAACGATCTTTCTTCTAGAGCCACCACCATAAGTCACAGTTCCACCACGAACGGATTTATAGTTTTTTAAAAAAACTTTGGTGCCTGTCATGTGACGAGAACACCCACTATCAAAGTACCAGGAACCTGCAATGTTAGTCTTCAAAGAAGTACAAACAACATTGCATTTCACATCAGATTTGGGTACCCAAAATTTCTTTTAGACAATTTTCTTATTCTGGGCAGAGATGTTGTCGTCCGTGTTGGGCGACATCGTGGGCAACATCTTTCCTTGAACAGATTCTGAAATTCGTAACAAAAAGGTTTGATATGTCCAGGCGCAAAACAATAATGACAAACATAATTTCGTTTTCTGGACTTTTTCAAAGATTTAACATCTTCATTACCTTTTTCTTTCACAAAAACAACTTCATCCTTATTACCAAAAATATTGGTACAAATATTGTCTAAAGAATTTTGAAACCCAAGACCTGGTGTGTTAGACTTATCCAAGGTAAGTACCTCACTTAACTTTGATGTGCCTTTGTTAATTTTGGTAAAAGTAGCCTCATCTAGATCAAGCTTGGCTCAAACTTTACTCAATTCAACATCCTTTTTTGTAAGAAGTACTTCTAACTTTGTGACGGAGCTCCTAAGATCATCATTTTCTTTGGACATTTTCTCAACCTTCAAAGCTTGTTTCTTCGATTCCTTTAGTAAGACTTTATAGAGATCCTGTAATTCCATGATGATTGCATCTTTGTCCAATCCTTCTTCCTCACCAAACTCTGCATCATTAACAGACCCATGAAAACAATTTATATTAGGAAAATCAAAACAGTTATACCTGCTGGATGTTGACACCGATGTGGTCACATTTGCGCTAATGTCATCACAATCTGATAGAGACTACTCATACACTGTTGCTAGCATCATCTTTTGATCTCGAACTTCCACCTCTTCTTCCTCCTCATCATCACTGAGAGATACCCACAAATTTTTACCAAATTTTCTCAATGTATTTGCGCATTCATTCGCATAATGACCCCAACCCGAACATGCATGACATTGAATAGACTCGAGCTGCTTGGGATCAAATTTGGCTTTCGGCATTTGACCAATAACTTTAGTTTGTTTCTCTTTGGATTTGTATTGCACATTTTCCTTGTTGAACTTTCTCACCATCAAATTGTATTTTCGAGTGAGTAAGGCAACATCAACCCCTTTACCAATTTTCTCAAAAGTTTCATCCTCATCATCGGTTTTATCCTCCGAGGAACTTTTAAAAGTTTCTTTTTGCAATGCAAGATTCATCTCAAAAGTTTTAAGGATACTCATCAAAGTGTTGAGATCCATGACAACAAGATTATGAGCTTCTTCAATAGAGGAAACTTTTACATTAAATTTTTCGGGGAGGGAACGAAGAGATTTAGAACAAGTTATTTATTGGTCATTGGGTCACCAATCATTTGACATTCATTTGAGATATCAATCAATTTTTCAAAATAAGATGAAATATCATCATTTTCTTCCATTCTCAAACGTTCCAATTTACTGATGAGCATACGAAGTCTCGTTTCTCGGACACTTGTACTACCCTCACAATGACTTTGAAGGATATCCCATGCATCTTTAGCTGTTGGACAATTTTGAATAAGCTTAAACATGTGCATGTCCACCCATGTAAAGATGACATTTAGTGCCTTTTAATTGAAACTAGACAACGTAATTTCCTCTTGAGTCCACTGAGATTCAGGCTTAAAAGTAACATCGTCATCCTCATCTGGCGGATTCTTGGGAACTACATAACCATTAACAATTGATCTCCATGCACGAACATCAATTGATTTGATGTGCGAACGCATTCGGATCTTCCAATAAGCATAATTAGAACCATTTAAAGTAGAAAGTCTCACAGTAATGAGGGTGAGATGATCCATAATAAAACAACCAGGACCAAACACTTATTGAATTAAGTGTAGACTCTTGATGTCAATTGAAAGTGTCTATACTATGGAAACTAAAATAAAACACGACACGGTGGATGTTGGATGCAATGTGATCACACCACGTCCAACATCTGAGTAAAACGCAACAGAAATCAAAGTAGCCAAAAGATAAAATTTCACAAGTTATATGAAGTAACTTGTGAGTGCCCCAGGATAAAATCAATCCACTATATAATTGTGAATTACAATGAGTTCTTTTGAAATAGAAAATAAGCTTAAGGACTTTAAAACAGACTGAGAAAAGTATAACAAAAAGAACCAACAACTGAAAACAATTTCAGAAAATAAATATTTTCTCAGATGTGGTCACATACTCAGTTACATTAGCAGAACCAGAAAAGTGTGATTTTATCTGATCAGTTTCTCTCTCTCACGATGCTTATCCTTCTCCATCTCATGTTGATCCCTTTTATAGACACCTTGAATATCCCATTATCATGTTCACGTTCCCCACTTGAAAGATCATGGAAGTTCTCCATCTTCAAAAATAAGAACGTGGGTATACATAACTTTGATATTCTTAATCCCACTTCTTGATATGCTCCCTTGAAAATCTCAACTAAGGGATATATGATTTCGTCAAATCTTCCACCTATTAAAGATACAAAATATATTATCTAAAAAATATTCAAATCTTAATTAATTAAAATAAATGTGAATAAAGGCAAAACAAATAAAATAAAAAATTGAGTTTAAAATTAAATAAACACTAACAAAGTGCGACAATTTCATATCGTGTGACCGTGAAATAAAGTATGAATATAAATTGATCATAACACATTAACAATTTGACAGGGGTGATTCTATCTTTAATTATTTGTTACTAGTGTTTATAGGCTAGGGGTGTGCAAAATATGGTTTGAACAAAAAATAACCGACCAAATTAAACCAAAAAAAAATATATATATATTCAGTTTTCAGTTTAAATTTTTAATTTTTTAGTTTCAATTTGTTTTTTAATTTTTGCCAATGAAACTCCAAATAGATCAAACCGATATATATACACACCATCCATCCCCCAAATTTATTCCTTTTGGAATGGACATGAGTTATACAAATAATAAAAAAAAAAAAAAATTGTGGTCCTTATTTATTAACAAATTTAATTGTTTGTACGTATGATAATAGAGTAATAATTTTTAAAAAGGAAATAAGAATATGTTTTGGGAAAAAAAAAAAAAATGAAGGTGAGAATAGAATGCAGGGAGGAGGGAGTACATTTTGTTAACAAAATAGTATTACATTTTCCAAAATTCTTATAATCCTTTCTGATTTAATAATTCATAACGCGATTTCGCAAAATTAGATTCCCTAATTTCACAAAATCACACCTAACGCTCCCACACTACACGACTTTGCCATATTTGTCTCAGCGGCAAGGCCGTCACCGCCTTCTATTGGTTGGAAAATCCGACAAGGTGGTAAAAATACTTCCGATTTTAAAAAATATGCTTCAATTTTCGGTTTGTAGAAGTAGTTCGGTTTGATTTCGTTAATTCGGTAACTTTTAGGCCTTTCTGAGGATTAATTTTTTTTTAAACAAACTCACAAATTCGAGGTTACTCTGCGATAGAAATTTAATATGCGGGGTGGGGGCCCTGGGGGCGACTACAAGAAATTTAATATGCGACTCTATCTTATGGTGGTAATGTCTACCCCTAATTGTATACGTCATCGGAAAAGTGAAAGAATTTATTTTCCTTTCTATGAAAAGTAATAAAATAATATTATTATTTTAATATAATAAATCCACCCATGAAGTGGATATGATCGAGAGAAGATAGTGAATAACTTTTATTCTCAACCAACATATAGATGATACGAGAGTTTTAATAAGTGAATGAGAATTCTGATTCTGACTCATACATTACTCAAAACAAAAGACATTTATACTGTGGGTTATGAAGCGGTTCGAGAATCAATTCTAGTAACCGTGTTCTGACAACGAGGATCACAGAGATTATACGTGGCTGGATTTATTCCACTGCCAATTACGAGGTTGGTCATTCCAACTCCCTTTGCGTAATAATTGAAATCCAACGATCTATTTTACAGTGAAAGTGAAAAGATGAGGAAAAGAAGGATGAGAGAGAAAGTCAAAAAAGGTGACTCTTGCCCATAACATTCACGTCGTTTCGATTCATCCTTCCAAATCACCTCATTACATGATTGTCTGAAAGTGAAGCCCCGCTATACTATATATTATTAAATAAATATTGGCGAGGTGTTCAATCGTATCTAATCGAAGTTTTCAACGGAGGGTATGTATGTGTGGAGCCATTCACAATTAATGAACTTTGCTGCTAGTGTACACAGGATCTACTTGGTCCACAGAAAACCCAGTTATGGTCCAGTTTTCTGCTTTCATATTCTAAAAAATTTATTGCTTGTCCAGAACCTAAAGAAGCACCTTGTCGCAGAATTAAATGGTGATCTCTGCTCCTACACGCTTCGGTTGTCTGTCTAATGGAAGTTGGTAAAGAACGCGGATGATCCTCCTAGTTCTAAGTCCATTTTGACTGTGTTGATTCATGATAAAACTTGTGTCGATCGAGCTTCTTCATTTGGAAGCCGATCTACCATGTTCATCAATTTTGTGTAATTAAGTTTCTTCTTTCTATCCAGGCCAGTGATTTTTTTTCAAACAATTATGTCGTCATCTAATTTATTCATGTAAAAATGTCCCCTTCTTTTTCTGCACCCATATATGTATATTGTGTAAATCAACATCAAACTCTAGCCCTCCTCTCAATTTTATGTGATTAATGCACCCTTGTTGTATTATCATTCTTCTTGATACTAGTATATTCAAGAGAAGGTGATTTTTTGCAAACAATAATATCGTTTTCGAATTTAGTGTATTAGTATTGAGCAATGTCCATGTGTCTGTCCTTTGAGAAAAACGTTTTTTTCCCCCCATAACTTATATATTAAGTATCTGATTTTGGTTCCAAAAAAATTGACTTTTAATGACAAAATTTTGTCACTATTGCTTCTCTAGTTAAAAGTTTTTAGTAACTGGAAAATGATCTTTAATGATAGGGTCTGTCACTAAAGATTATGATTCTGTCATTAAAGACTTTTATCTTAAAAAACAATAGTGAAAGGATCGCTGTCATTAAAAATCAATTTTCTTGTAGTGTTTTTATTCTTTGATTTTGGTCCTATAACTCTTAGGGTTTGTCCAATTTTAATCCTAAAATATTAAATTGACGTTGTTAATCAATGACATACAACATCCTTTCATTTTACCTTCCAGAGATCAAAATTGGACAATCCTATAAGAGTTACGGGCCCAAAATCGAAGAGTCAAAATTTTTGGGACCAAAACTTGACAGTTGATAAGTTATGAAACCAAAATTGGAAAAATCCTAAGAGTCATGGGACCAAAATCGAAGAATGCGAGAATTGATCCATGATTCCGATCCATGAACGAGGATATCTTTCAATTTTTTTGAGAAAATTATCGATCAATATATTTCTAAATTTTCAGTTAAAGGCAGTAGACATTTAGCTTGTTGTGGTGCATTTATGCCAGTGTTCGATTGTTTGAACATTCATTTAAAAAGTTCAGAAGATATAATAAACCAAGTAGGTATGGGGAAGGATTCGGAAAACTAGACGCTCATGTTTGTCTTACTCGTGTTGCTAACAATGAATCGAAAATAGCTATTAAGAGGAGTGTTTGGATTGCAAAATAGTGGTAAATAACAAAATCAAGTGACACAGATTGCATTTCCAAAAACAAAACCTAATCATGATAGATTCTCACAAAAGTTTTACCAGCACTTGCAATAGACTAAAAATAATCTAAAAAGAAATAAATGCAATTTAAAAAATAATACCACCAAAAAACATTTTATTCATGAAGCATATTATTTGGAGATTTGGAATAATTATATTAGCTGATTTGGAGAATCAATAATTTTAGGAAATTAGTGTGAGATTGTCTGATGAGACCGAATTTTCTCATTAAATAAAAGGTGACTCAAATTATTTGTAGGGTCAAAATGGTAACCAATGATAATATTTGATATTTGCAAAAAAAGATAACATGACTTTTGTCAAGTGTGGGATTTGAACCCACGCCCTTTCGGACCAGTACCTGAAACTGGCGCCTTAGACCACTCGGCCAACTTGACTCGTTTGATGTGTTTTTTTTCTTTTATTAAAGTGTAATTTGCGTAAGTGGATTTATAATAAAAAATACTACCTCCGTCCCACCATTATTTGCATAGATGGGACGGCACACATTTTAAGAAAAATTAACTTTTTGAATAAAATAGTGACATATGGGTAAATATGTGTATATTATTGTGAGTGTGCACGCAAATCAATGTTTCCTTTTTTGGAGTGTGTAAATAATTTTGGGACGAACGAATAAGGAAAGTGTGCAAATAATGGCGGGATGGAGGGAGTAACTTTTTTTTTAACGTTCTTCTATTTTTTACACGAGTTTAGAAAAGGTACATTAGTTACCACCACGCTCTCAGAATGTCTATCGACCACCTTCGGTTTTTGTGTTTCATTATCAATCAATTTTACATGTACTTGTTAATATTATTATATGTATTAATTGATTACATTAGTATTTTATAGTATAAACGTTATGGTATCAATAATTACAAGTAATAATATTAATAATTGCATGCAAGTTTTATACTACCTACTCTCATTTTTTTAATATTATTCATATGGTATTATCCATCTCTACTGGGGTGTGAAGGACTGAGACAGAAAATTTGAACCATGACTTATGCATTTATGCACCATATACGTGGGCAGAAATGAAATGAAATTTGAATCTTGATTTATGCACCATCTCCCTATTGTATTGAAAAAAAAGTAAAATAATTGATGAATATCATTTTTTTTCTTAATTCATTTCTGATTTAATTCATTTCTGTATAATCTTCTTTAATACGAATTTTATCATAATATGATTATGTTCAAACAAATGGTCAAACACCTTAAGCTCATCTTATTTGATTATTCCCAAGGAAATGCAATAGAAGGAAAAAGTGGCAGTTACTTAGTTATTTTCTCTCCTAACTTCTTATCTTGTAAACAAAATTTTGTCGGTCTATATAGTAGATATTTGTTAGTTTTGGGGGTTTTATGACCGGAGCTGTAAGAGAAAAAGAAGAGATGAGAATGGTAGAAAGAAAGCAGAGGAAAATCAGGATGTCTTACTCGGGTAAAAACAAACAAAGCTTTTGCATCTTATAATGTATATAGAAGAAGTCGATGATTTAATATTTATGCGGGAAAAGCTTGTCCGGTGTCGTTGCACGATGACGGAAATCCTTTTGCGTCTGTGATTAGATCTTTCAATGTGTATGCAAATGGTGGGCGAATTATTTATTTTATTCCAATCCGGTTGAAAAACTGAGCACAATACCTTTTGATAATTTCCAAGTGTTGGAATAGTGATTACTATGTTCAGCTTTGATATTGCTAAGAATTATTTGTTTGCACATTACCTGAAGATCACAGAGAGAGTCGAACACCAAGATCAAGCATGGATGTGCACTCAACGATGTGTTTAACTCCCTCACAAGTGTATAACAATGATAAAGGGACTCACTCAATCAATCAATCACACAAATTGGCAGCCATAGGCTTGTAAATGCTCTCAACTTCGACCATACTCTAGAAATCAATGCCGAATCAAAAAGGACTTTTCTCAAGGTTGTAATGTAGGCTCTTTGGACAGGTGGGATAACAATATGGGGTAAGTGACTCAAGTGAATGGAGAATAGAAATTCAAAACTTCGGTACTTCGAGATTAAGAACGAACTACTTCAAACGTATTCAATCAATACACTTTCGCTTCCAATTCTCTCAACACTTCAATTTTTTTTTTCTCACTCTTTCACCTTTTTTTCAATCACTTTTTTTTTCTCTTTTTTTTGCACAAACACATGATCTCATTTTTTTTTTCTTTTGCTCATTCTCAATTTTCTTTCTCTTTTTCCCACATCTCAAAACTTCATCACACCTTCTTCTCATATTCACTCAACAAACAACTTTTTCCTTTTTCAACTCAATTCACTCCCTTCATATTCACACTTTCCTATTCTCCACTCAAGTTGGGACAAAAAGGCTTAGGAATTGGAATAGTGTTCATATGTGCTAGCAAATAAAATAGGCTCTAGACTCAAAGGGGCTAACAAGGGATCAATGTCATTGGTAAGGAAAATTTTGGCTAAGTGACTCAATTAAATCAAAGATGGCCTAAGATCACATTCGGCATATCAAACTAGACACAATCAAGAAGCAAGAACACATGCAAGTTCTAGAATCCTCTAAGGTGACGATCCACTCACAAACGAAGAGATTAAATCATGCATTTAAATCTCGTAAGGCTCAACTCTCACGGCTTTCACATCCATGCTAGTCCTAGTGAATTCTCACTCTCATCACACAAGTACTCAAAAGAAAAATTCACAAGCATACAAGTTCTTTCTCAACTCAGCTCAAACTCAAACACTCACACAAAAGAATTTCTAACTCAGCCTCACAATTCACCCTACTCATCAAATCATACTCAAAGATAGCAATCAACAAGCATAAGGTGATTGATAGGCATAAAATATTGAGTAACAAAACAAATTAATAATAGCCCAAGGAGCATCTCAAGGCACCAAATAACTAACTCAACTCAAAGATAAGGGTGTGCATGCATGTGCAATGTAACAAGAAACATAAAAAACTCCACCCCCCCAAACTTCGACCTTGCTAGAGGTCTAAGTTTGGGGTTGTGGGTTACCTCAACCAAATAATTCCGTTTCTCTCACTAGCTTTGCACACTCCCTTGTCTCAAGTGGGTTCCTTCAATCTGAATAACTCCATGATACCTTTACTCCTTTAGAGACAAGCCTACAAAATAAAACTCTCAAGTACGAGGTTAAACATACGACTCAACAACATCCTAGTAACATAAAAGGAAAATAACTAAAAACACTCAAAAGCAAATAAAAATGGGTTGCCTCCCATTCAGCGCTATTTTTAAGGTCCTCATGCCGGACCAAGCTCAAAGGAGCTTATGGGACATCATACTCAAATTTACCTCCCTCACTCTCATAAGAGTGGTGTCTGAACTTCTTTCCTTGATGCCCCTCCATCATGAGCCCCTTTGCTCTCTTCTCATCCCCAAGTGTTATGGGTCTCAACTCCTTCTTCCATCTATCTGGAGGAGTCTTACTAATCAATTTCTTGAGTTTGGACTTTTTCTTCTTAACTCCTCCTTTCCCTTCTAACTGGACCACATCCACTTTCTTCACCTCTTCATCCTTCAACTTCTTCACTTTATCCCTATCAACATAATCAAGAACATAATTCTCATGGGTTAAATTATCAATTGAAGGACTAACAAAATCATGAATATGAGAAGGATTAGGGATAGGAGGTGTGTCTTCAACACGAGGATCAATGGCATCCATGCAATACAAGCTCTCATCCTCCTTCGGGTGCTTCATGGCTTCATATAGGGAGATCTTCACTTCTTGATCATCAACCTTCAATGTGATCTTCCCATTTGCCACATCTAGCACCATCCCCGCCGTAGCTAAGAACGGTCTTCCCAAGATCAAGGGCACGTGCTCATCTTCCTCCATTTCTAGCACTACAAAGTCGGCTGGAAAAATGTGATCTCCAACTCTCACTAGGATGTCTTCAACAACACCTTGAGGTCGAGTAATAGACCGGTCGGCTAGTTGAAGCGTCATCATTGTGGGTTGAAGTTCACCACCTTCCAACTTCTTGAAAAGCGACAAGGGCATGAGATTGATGCTCGCCCCAAGGTCGCACAACGCTCCCTTCTTGATCCCGTTCCCAATGTCACATAGGATCGTGAAGCTCCCGGGATCCTTCAGCTTCGGTGGAAGCGCCTTGTGCACTAATGCACTCACCTCGTGGTTCAACTGCACCAACTTCGGCTCATCCACTCGCCGTCTTTTCGCAATCAAGTCCTTCAGAAACTTTGCATAATGCGGCATCTGTTTCAAAGCATCATAAAAAGGAATGTTAATGTGAAGTTGTTTAAAAACATCAAGAAATTTTGCAAATTTTTCATCAAGCTTTTTTTTCATGAAGCTCTGTGGATACGGGACGGGTATCACAGATTTGGGTACCCCCCATTCATCTCTTTCTGTTTCTTTCACTTTCTCCCTTGCTTCCTTTGCTTTCTTCCACTTTGGAACTCTCTCAACCTCCCCACTTTCCTTGTCCTTCTGGGACTCATCCATATCTCTATGCTTCTCAATCCCTTCACTTTCAATCCCCTTCTCAACTTCATCTCCTTTAGGCTCAATCTCTTCTTGGGGCGTCTCAGAATCAGCAGGCATCTGAGGACCTTCGTAGTTGGTTCCATTTCTTAGCTGGATCGCCTTGCACTGCTCTTTCGGGTTCCCCTCCGGCATTCTATTCACTGATTTTGCAATCTGGCTCATCTGGAGCTCTAAAGAGGTGAACCTTCGATTGTTCTCTTGTTGAGTTCTAGTCCACTCAACGTTTATCTTTTGGAGCTCTTGATCACGTTGATCACCCTTCTTGTGCAGCTCCTTCACATCGTACTCCAAGGATGACAACCGCTTGCTACCTTCCTCCACCTTCTGAAGAATAGCTCTCAACATCTCCTCGGTTGATGCACCGCCTTCTCCACCAGGAGGTTTAGACCCCGGATCAACACCTGCAGGAACAGTAACACCAGCTTTTGGGTTAGCATAAGAAAAGTTATCATTCTTCCTCCATGTGTTTTGAGGAGGCTGCTGGCCTCCTTGAACTCCTTGTGTGTTCCTCCATTGATTTTGAGGCAGCTGTGGGCCTGGAGGTACAAATGGCTGGCCATAAGAAGGTCTTCCATACTGATTTCCACCTTGGTAGCCATTCTGATTGTAATACGGACCTCCCATGTAATTGACTACCTCTTGCTGTCCACTGGGCTGGTCTACTCTCTCATTCTCCACTGCATGCTCTCCACCCAAACTCTTCCCCAACTCGAGGTTGTTGATCTTCTCCATCATGGCCATCAGCAGCCTTCTCGTTCCTTCACCTTCTTCAACCTGATTAACTCTCTGAAAATCTGCATCTCCACTCCAAGCACCGGCATTCGTGACAATGTTGTCCACGATCTCCCTACACCTCTCTATGCCTTGGTTCAAAAATGCTCCGCCCGCACAAGCGTCTAAATGGTCTTGCCCCGTTTTGTTGGCACCACTATAGAAGAATGCCATAATATCCCCCTCATTGTACCCGTGTTGCGGGCACTCAATCAGCATGTTTGAGTATCTCTCCCACGCTTGGCGTAAATCCTCTCCAGACTTCTGGCGAAAGGACGAGATCTCAATTCTAGCCTTGATTGTCCTAGATGGAGGGTAGAATCGCTCGAGGAACAGACGCTCGAGCTCGGCCCAAGTGGTAATACCTCCCCGCGGGAGCGTATTATCGTACCACTCCTTAGCTATCCCCGTCAGTGAGAATGGGAACAGCCTAAGCCTCTTGGCATCTTCAGACATGCCATTATAATTGAATGTTGAGGCTATCATGAGAAAACTCCTCAGATGTGTATGAGGATTCTCCTTCCCGATCACCCCTTTGAACTGGTTCTCGGTAAGCAACTTTAAAATCCCCGGGGATATCGAGAAGTTGTTCGCCTCAACAGGAGGCAAAGCCACTCCATCATAGTACCGTTGTGGCTGCGCTGCAAACCTCCCTCGAATAGCCATGTTGTGATCTACGTTCTGAGGAACGTGTTGAGGATTAGCAGCAGGTACTGGTACTTGTTGGGGTGGTGGTGGATAAACAGGTGGTTGGTTGTAAACTGGGGGTGGAGGATACGGGTATGGTGGGTAAGGATAAGGTGGGTATGGGTAATATTGGTATACTGGGTTGTTGAAAGGGTTATTTGGGTTTTGTGGGTAAGCAGGGTTTTGGTTCTGGCTTTGGGGTTGTGTTTGTGCAGAGTTGATTGTGTTTTGCGGGTTTGGGAGTTGGTTCTGCGGTTCCCCTATGGGTATTTGCTGGTTACTGCTCTCAACTCCAACCGCCTGCTCCACTAAAACAGTATACTCTGCAGCTATTTTGTCTAAGTCCCCATCTTCATCAGAAATCTTGTCTTTGTTTCCCGCGGCAGTAGTCATTCTTCTCAAGAAGGCTCGGTTCCTTCTGGCTATTGTCTCAGGATCTGCAGGTAATCTCTCTTCGCTCGTATTGCCTTGTGAGCGTGTTTTCATAAACCTGAAACACTAGTAGAAGGATCAAAACGCAACTGCCGATTGAATAAAAATGAAAGTAAAAACAGAAAATAAATCACCCTCTACTAACTACTAAGCTATCTACAAGTCCTATTCAAAAAGCATATAACGCCATCCCCGGCAACGGCGCCATTGACTTGAAGCGACTACACTAGCTTCTACTAGTAGCTACCCCGCAAGAGTACGGGTTCACTGTAGTATGGGCAAGTATAGGGACCAAGTATTATCGAACCCAAGGGATAGTGTATATGCAAATAGATCCCTGAAGATCTACGCGTCGTAGTTAATATGAGTGTATTTTTTGGATTTGAAAATTAAAAGAATTAAGTCTAAACTAAATTACTCTACGAAGGCAAAAGGAAAATTAAACTAAGTATCTAAGGTGTATATGCAAGTATGAGATGGTGATGCTTAGGATAGGAATCCCTACGTATACTAACGGAGCAGGTACATAATCAAAGTAATCGTGACAAACAAGAATTAACCTAAGTAAAAGATCGTAGAATGAAAGCTCAAGATTTCTTACCCTAATACTTTATCCTAGCAATCGACTTCACTAATCCACTAACAAGTTAATGAATTGTGCTTAATTAATGAGACCCTAATTTAACTAAGGTGATGCGGTCGTCCTCCTTCGCTAAACCGGTAGATGAATTAACCTTTCCTAAACCCTCTCGTTAAGACTACTAATTGTTATTGAGTGATGCGGTCGTCCTCTCTCTAACACTTTCGTACTAAATTCAAAGGTAAAGTTAAGATTAATTATATGAATTCATTAATTAAGAGAATTAAAACTAATGTCACCAATTACCTTAATTACGTACCCACATCCTACTTCTACGAGTTCATCCTAACCCAAGCATGCAAGGGTTTTAGCCGGACATGGTTATAACAAAAATAAAAGCAATAGAAGAAACAACGAACAAAAACATAATGAATTGAACGAAGAAAATAATAAACATAAACAAGGGTTTGAAGAAAATAAATACGAAGAACTGAAATTGAATTGATAAAAACGAAATTTAAACGTGTTCAAAGTAACGAACTAATGAAAAGAAACTAAGAATTGAAAAGAAACTAGAATTCGTATGAAAAACCTTAACAACGTAAAAGTAAAGCTTGCTCGTCTCCTTCCTCTCCAAAAACTAAGTCTAAAAGTATTTCTAAAAGTTGGGGATCCTTCAAAACGTGTTTGGAAGAGGTATATATAGGCACCGGGTCGAAACGGGAATTAATGGGCCGAAAATACACATCCGGAGGCGAAAATACGTGGTTGCTCGAGCAAAACGCTCGAGCGGTTCCGCTCGAGTGATTCGCTCGAGCGCTGAAACTGTTCTGTAAGTTTTTGGGCGCTCGAGCAAAACGCTCGAGCGCTGGCTGCTGTGCACTCGTTCGTAAAATCTTCATATCTCCTCAACCGGGAGTCCGTTTTGGCCGATTCAAAGTCCTACGAACTCCTCTTTTCGTCCTCTATCCATCTATGAAAACCAAAGAGACAAATTAATAATTTTATAAAAATGATACTCATTTGACTCCAAGCACTCATCGAAAACACTCAAAACATGGGCAAATCGGGCACCAAAACATAACAATTTCACGCCTAATCAGAGTCGAATGGTCGTCTTTTCTCACGACCCATTGCAAGTGAAGGAGGACTTGTTGAAGCACGACCAGCTAGCACTGTTGGCATTCATCCCCGAGACGACCACTATCAGCTTGATTCATTTCCCTCATCAAAAGATTGTGTCCTACAATTTTCTTCTTCAAACTTCTTCATTTAAATCCCTTGTACCTCACCTTTGAATTTATGAGCGAGATTAATGCACTTTTGCTATTACGAAAGATGTCATTTCCGCTAACAATAATATCAACTTCTAATTTCTGATTGTGATCGATGTACAATTCCAACTCTTTCCTTCTCTTAATTCTTTTCTCATTGTTTCAGAGTTAATTTCTCTTAATACAAGTTCATGACAACATCATTTACTATTCTATTTAATTTATTTTCCTATGCAAAAAAGACACTACACATTTAGCTTATTGTCATGCATTTATGCTTGTGTTCAATTGTTTACACATTCATACAAAAAAAAAAAAAAACGGGTTTTAGCGACCATTTTCGGTTGCAAAACGTGATTAACAACCGATTTCTGACCAATAAAATCGGTCGTTAAAAAGCGGGTAGCTAATATTAGCGACCGCTTTTTGAAATCGGTCGCTAATCTGAGACCGTCAAGGCGGTCGCTAATATCAGCGACCGCCTTCAGTCGGTCGCTGAATCAATTGGGTCCGACCCGGCCGAGTCATGATTTAGCGACCAACTTCTGGCGGTCGCTAATTTATTTTTCGAAATAAAATTAATCTTTTTTATTTTATAGGTCGGTTGCTAATCAGCGATCCAGCGTAAAAAAAAAAAGTGGCTCTTTGGGTTCGAACCCACGCCCATTAGGGTCCGGGCGGGGTGCGAACCACTGACCCACTAGCTCATATTAGGCGACCCATGTAGTATATAAGCCTTTGTGAGGCTTGTAAAAATAAATGGGCAAATATGCACCCAAGGGGAATCGAACCAATGACCTCTGGGTAGACTGGAAGAGGTGTGAACCACTAGGACACATATTATTCTTGTTTATTTATTTGCATTTAATTGTATATAACCTCAAATTGACTCCCGTTTATTTTAAAATTCATCAAATTCAACCCTTTTTGTTTCTAATTCGTTTATATATATGTATTTACTAATTTTTTTTATTAATTTTATAAATTTAATATTTTAGACTATTCTAAATTAATTCATTCGTTTTTATTCATTTAATTGTATATAATTCCAAATTGACTCCCATTTTTTTTAAAATTCATCAAATTAATTTCTTTTTGTTTCTAATTCGTTTATATATATATTATTTACTAACTTTTTTAATTAATTTTATAAAGTAAATATTTTAGACTATTCTAAATTATTAATTCATGCGTTTTTATTCATTTAATTTTATATAATTTCAAATTGACTCCCGTTTTTTTTTAAATTCATCAAATTCAATCTTTTTTGTTTCTAATTCGTTTATATATATGTATTTACTAACATTTTTATTAATTTTATAAATTTAATATTTTAGACTATTATAAATTATTAATTCATTCGTTTTTATTCATTTAATTTTATATAATTCTAAATTGACTCCCGTTTTTATTAAAATTCATCAAATTCAATCCTTTATGTTTCCAATTCGTTTATATATATGTATTTACTAACTTTTTAAAATTAAATTCTTAAAAAATATAAATAATTAAATTGTTAAAAAAACATAAATAAATTGTTCAAATTAACTCTCTCTCTCCATGATCTTCTTCTGAATGATGGTTCTCTATTCTAGTGATCCACCAAACTGTTAGATCTTTTTTGCAGGTATCCAATTGTAATGGTTTTTAATGTTGTTAATTTCATGCGTGTGAATTAATTTGGTTTTTAATTCGATTCGTTCGAAATCGTTTTTCTCGTGAGAAAATCCACGAGTAGATTAGTTGTTTTTATTTTGATTCGATCATTGTAATAGACTAGTCTAGATCTAGTATTTATTTTTTTTGTAAAAATAAATTGTAACCGGATCGTGACGAAGAACGAAGAATTAAAAACGGCGTACCAGGACGACGCATACAAGCGTGGCGCGTGTATGGAGGTAAAATCATGCAAGGGGTGAAGAAAACGAGGACGAACGGCGAAAAAAACGGCGCACGGGGGTGCACGGCGCACGCCGTGCGCAACGGGCGCACGGCGCCGCGCGCACCGCGCACTCGCGCCTCGGCGAGGGCCTGCAGCGCCTCGGGGCGCCCCGGGCGGCGCCTCGGCGCGCCTCCGTGCAGCACCTCGGGGCTGCGCTTCGGCGCGCCTCGGGCAGCGTTTCAGCGCTTCTCGGACCGGGAAGCGCGCGGGCCCACTTCGTGGCCCGACGCGCGCTGTATCTCAGGCCGTGGAATTTTTTCGGTTCGTGTTTTTTTCGTGTGATTTTAAACGTCGTCCTGAACCCCAAACGATGCTGTTTTTGAAGAAGTGTTGCTGTTCGAGTGGGAGCACGTCGAGACGAACGTCGGAAAGCAACAAGGACGATTTTTCGCATCAAGACGTGAAGAAATTAAACCGTGACAATTGGATTTGAGTGCTCCAATGTGTTTAATTTTGTTTTGATGGATGTTTTATTTCGTGCACTTATTATTATTTGTTAATATGTGTTTGCATGAATTTAATTGTCCAAGAAAAACCTTACTTTCGAAAATTACTAAGTATGTTTTTATAATCGCAATTTTATTCCGGATATTAAAATTGGATTATTTTGGCCTCCATAATTTATTTATTTGTGAAGTTCTTTTGGAATACATTTCCCCCTCGGATCGGCCAAAAGAACGGATTTCACATGAATAAATTCCGAAAGGATGATTGTGGATTATTACTAGTGGCGGTATTGACCCTCACCACGAGTGGCTTGCTCAAAGCGAAATAATAATCCTGTATTTAATTATGGTTATTACTTAGGCATAGAAAATTGATATTAACTTACTCCCCTCGGAGTCCCTGTCAATTTCTATGTGGTCAAAGTGGGAGCCAACTATTAATTTTGAATTAAGGATTTGTAACTTTTAAGTTTGTGATCCGCTTGAATGTATTTAAATGTATAGACCACCCCTCGTGGCGCATTTAAATTGTTTCGAGATGTTGGCTGATGCATGATTATATTGTTTTAAGGTTTCAATATAATTGATGTGATCGAATTATGTGATAATTTCATATTTTTCTAGATATTGATATGAATGTATGTTTTATTCTCATTTCATCATGTCGCAACCTTTTAATCCACTGTTTAATATACTTAAAGTTAATAAACCTTTTGTAGAAAATTATATCGATTGGAATTTTTTTTTTTAAATTTGTCCTTACTGCACGAAAACACAATTGGGTTATTTATGTTAATATACCCGGCAAGCCTAATGATAAGTCAAGCAATGGGAAGAGGCAGTTTATGATCGGAAGCGTGACAATGAATGAAGTGCATCATCTTGACATATCTGTCTGAGGATTTGAGGCGCGTTCATGAAGACATTGTATCCGCTGTTGAAATCATGGAACACCTTGAAGAGATGTTTTCACATCAGAATCCCATGACTAATCAGTTCACCAAACATGACTCGGTCAAGTTGGAAATGGTGGAAGGAACGCCCGTGAGAGAGCACGTTCTCGAGATAATGGCATACCTTAACAAGTTGGAAGTACTTGGTGCGGATTTTGATTGATTTCATATACCATTCCCTACCGAGAAGCTTTGAGTAGTTTCATCTGAACTGTCAGATGAATGAACGGACAAGTCATTTGCCCGAGCTCTTGCAAGCTTTAGTTTCGGTGGAGGTGATAATGGAGCACCAGTCTAGTGCTATGGTGGCTAATGGTTCGTCTACCTCTTTTGGTCCCAAGGGAGGGAAAAAGAGGAAGAGAACCAAAGGCCGGATCCAAGCAAATCCAGTTGTTGCGAAAGGCAAATGCAAAGGCAAGCATCGAAGGGGAAGTGTTTTAGTTGCGGTGAGAGAGGACAATGGAGGTCTGCATGTTCCAAGCCTAAGAGGCTAGGAAAGTTAGGTAATTCACACACCTTAGTCGTCGAAACTTGTGAAGTGGCGTATGCTGTCTATTCGTGGATAGTGGATACGAGAGCTACTGATCACATTTGTTTCATAAGTTTAAGCTAACCCGACGACTTAACGGAAGTGAGATCCCCATCACATCGGGCAATGCTACGAGAGTGGCAGCTGAAGCAGTGGGAGAAGTGCGCCTATCTTGTGAAGATAGAGTTATGGTCTTGAGAGACGTTCCTCATGTTCCTAGTTTGGAAAGAACTCAACCTTCAGTTTCTAAACTGTTTGAATAGATACTCAGTTTCTTTTAATAAGGATGTTATTATTGCTTGAAACGATGAGTTTATCCATTCTGGAACTTTAATGGATGATCTTTATACCATTATTTGGGCACACCACTCACAAAATTGAATCTAATAACACATCGATTATTTCGAGTAATAAAAGAAAGCGTTCTTCGGAGATGAACGAAACACTTCTATGGCATCTTAGACTAGGTCATATTAATCTAAAGTGGATAGAGAGATTGGTGAAAGACGGATCCTTGGAATCATTCCAAGTCGAACCGTTTCCAACTTGTGAATCCTGTTTAGAGGGTAAAATGACCAAGAGGGCATTTGGAGCCAAGGGGAATAGAACTACGGAAGTGTTAGAACTCGTTCATACCGATATGTGTGGTTCAATGACGATCATAGCAAGAAGAGGTATGAGTAATTTGATGATTACTCAAGATACGGATACATCTACCTTATGATGCATAGGGAAAGAAGTATCAAGTCTCTACGATTTGTTCGTGGAGGCGAATACCTTAGCAATGAATTCTTGAACTACCTATCGGAAGAAGGGATTGTATCCCTGTTGACCACATCGGGAACCCCTCAATAGAACGGTGTGGCGGAACGAAGGAGCCAGACTCTTTTAGAAATAGTCAGATCCATGATGAGTTATTCGGATTTACCCAAGTCGTTTTGGGGTAACGCCTTGGAAACAATGACTTACATTCTAAACTTGGTGCCATCCAAATCGGTTCCTAAAACCCCAATGGAATTGTGGACCGGGGCGCAAGCCCAGTCTAAGACACTTGCAGATTTGGGGTTGTCCGGCATACGTGCTAGACAAGGAAGCCGGTAAATTGGATCCATGTTCGGAATTAAGATTGTTTATAGGATATCCCATGGGAACGAAAGGGTGTATGTTCTATAGTCTCAAGGATTAAAAGACCGTGATTAGTTCGCACTTTAAATTCTTGGAGGAAGACTATATGAACAAAAGAAAGCCCAGAAGTGAGATTACCTTAGACGAGTTAAGAGGGCAAACTCCTATACCAAGTATACAAGATGATATACCACACGTCATACCTTCACAACCGGAACCCCGTCGTAGTGGGAGGATTGCAAGGCAACCCGAGAGATTCATAGGAATTGGAGATTCTTCGGATTTGATTCCCGGCGATGAATCAGACCCATGAACGTACGACGAGGCAATCCAAGACAAAGACGCAGAAGTGTGGCAAACCGCAATGGAAACCGAGGTGGGTTCGATGGATTATAATCAAGTGTGGGAGTTGGTTGATCCACCTAATGGGGTAGAGCCCATTGGATGCAAGTGGGTGTACAAGAGGAAAAGAGGACCGGACGGAAGGGTAGAGACCTTCAAAGCAAGGCTTGTGGCCTGTGGCCTGTAGCTATGCTTAAGTCCATCCGTATTCTCTTGTCGATCGCTGCGCACTTAGATTACGAGATCTGGCAAATGGATGTCAAGACAACTTTCCTTAACGGAAGTCTTGATGGGATCTATATGCAACAGCCCAAAGGTTTCGTTGAAAAAGGCCAAGAGCACCTCGTATGCAAGCTTAAGAGATCCATTTATGGACTTAAGCAAGCATCGCGTACTTGGAACCAGTGTTTTGATCAATTAATTAAGTCTTATGGGTTTGTGATCAAAACAAGTTCGAAAGTTGTGTGTACAAAAGATGTGACGGAACTGCGGTGGTATTCTTAGTATTATACGTAGACGATATTCTGCTCATTGGAAACAATGTAAAGGTATTGTCAGACGTAAGGGTATGGCTGTCAAATCAGTTTGATATGAAGGACTTAGGGAAAAGCTGGTCACATCCTTGGGATCAAGTTCACTCGAGATCGCAAGAGGAAGATGTTGGGCTTATCGCAAGTTTCATACAAATCCACTGTTTTGAAGCATATCAGCGTGCAAGATTCCAAGAAAAGTTTTGTACCTTGTAGGGACGGAATCCATCTATCCAAAGAAATATGCCCTAAGACGCAAGTGGAGATAGATGACATGAAAGACGTTCCGTACGTTTCGGACGTAGGAAGTCTTATGTATGCAACGTTGTGTACGAGACCGGATATCTGCTTTGCCGTGGGCATGATGGCAAGATATCAAAGTAACCCCGGGAAAGCACATTAGATTGCAATTAAATGCGTTCTTTAGTTTCTGAAAAGAACTTGGTATGGAATGCTGATTTAACAATCAGACAATCTAATTCCCATGGGATACACGGACTCAAATTTCCAATCAGATATAGATTCCAAAATAACTACCCCGGGTAGTGTGTTTTGCATGGGAGAAGGAGCCATGACATGGAGAAGCGATTTGCAGAAATGCATCGCCGATTCGACCATGAAAGCCGAATAAGTAATTGCTTGTGAAGCAGCGAAAGAAGCGGTTTGGCTCAAGTACTTCTTAGTGGACTTGGACGTTGTTCCGAATTTGCCCATCACAATCATTGTGCCGGAGCAGTTGCAAATTCAAGGGAACCGAGAGCCCACAAGGCCAGCAAACACATTGAAAGAAAAACACCATCTTATACGAGAAATCGTTAAGAGAGGAGATAAAGAGGTGGCAAAGATAAATGTCGGAGGACAACCTAGTATATCCATTCACAAAGGGTCTGCCTCTGAATACATTCGAGAGACATGTGGATGGAATGGGAGTCAAGACTATTGCCAATCTGCTTTAAGTATAAGTGGGAGGAATTATTAGGTTAGTGTAGGTTGACATGAGATGTCACAGAGAGCTACTACACTAAGACATGCGTGATGTATACTAAAAACAGACTTTAAGTATAAGTGGTAGATTGTTGGAGTTATACGTGAAAGTATGCTTTTACTTTGTATAACTCATGTATCAAACACTCGTTTTATGAGAATAATTCTTTTATCGCATTTGCTTTAGTTATGATTGAATTTCTATTGCAAACCGTTCAATATATAGTACATGTTACAATGTAGTTAATGTGGTGATACCCGATCACGGAAGACAACATTAACAGTTTACTTGTAACTAAACGTACATTTTCACGACCTAGGTGGAATTGAACAATCCGCCGTGAAAGGTCGATGTGTAAGGCTCATATTGGTCTGTCTTGACTAAGAGATTGCACTAGCACATTTAGTATGTGTTGAAGAGGACCTACAGCGAGGATAAATTCTTCTGTTCTGAAAGGTGAAGAATTAGACCTCAGTGGTTGTTGATTTCTTAATCTCCGTCACTTAAATAGGACCGTGTGTGCTTAATAGTTACTGCTTTGATTCATGTTGGGTGAGAATCATTGCGACTTCGAACTTTGTGTCTTGGGCAGTAATATTAATCATACGACGGTTGCTAAGATTTAATACGGAGAAACGCGTGCGAGTACGGCTCGTGTGATTAGTCCCCTTGGTGGGCTCAGAAGTTTTATTGTACCAAATCTTGCAAGTGAAGAATTAGTTTCTTCGGTACGAATAATAATGTTGAGCTGTCTTTACTCCAAGGTGAAATATATTAATTAATTTAGAGCTATTCAGAAGCTTAATTAATTAATGGACTTGATAATCTTAAACGCGGGAAAAAATAACCGAGAGCCCATATTATCGTAATATGGATTAAGATGGATAGTGCAATATTAATTTATTAGTGGTAATAATTAATATTAATGGATTGAATTATATTGGGGCTCAATATTGAAATTCAGAAGTCCATTAGGAGGTCCAATCTTAATTCTCCTTAAGGCCCCTCAAGTAGCCCAATTAAGTAGCCCAATAATGATAAGGTGATTAAAATAAAAGAAAATATATTTGCTGATAAGGTGATAAGGTGATCGCCCGTCTGGTGCTCGACCCAACTCTTCACAATCCCCATGCTCCCACCGCTTCTTCAGGCCGTAGATAATGTTTTTGGACCGTTCTTGTGCTTTCACACAGAACAATTGGTACATAACACTATCGTTGGCAAGGTCCCAAACGCACCGCCTCTGCATATAAATTAAAAATAGAATATTAACAAATAAATTAAAAAATTCAAAATAAAAATCATAATAAATAAAAAATTTGTATACCTTGAACTCATCAAAGTACGTCATCCTCTTTTGCTCGGACACTTGGCTCCACGAGTGGGCACCATACTCAAACGTGGTCATCTTAATGACCTGTGAGACGACTGAGCTAGTCTCACGGACTGGAAGCATCCTGTTAAAAAATTAAGTTAATAATATTAATATATATATATATATATATATATATATAATTAAAAGTATACATAATTCATTAAAAAAATACTTACTGGTTGTCGACTATGATGACACTGAGACGATTATCTTGAACTGGGTTCATCTGTAATAATTATAAATTCAACTAATTAAACATCAACGTAACTATAATATAACTATCCTATACAAACATATGTAATATTGTCTGAAAATTATAATATATAAATATAATCATTTCCCACAAACAGTTGTATGCTTAAATTAAATGATGAATGATGTATGTGACAATATTACTATCAAATCAATAAATTTTAGTGAAACAACTAATCATTTCATCAATATAACCAAATTATAGAACTAATATCAAATATTTTTCAATGAAACAACACACACATTTTAAATTGGTTCTTGTAATAACCAATTTTATTTTATACTTTTTATTACACCCCTTACCTAATTGTGTAGTGCACTTCTTGATATGATTTTTGTCTAGTGCATAAATTAATATTTTTATATTTAAATAAATAAACACAAAAAAAATTATTCCATTTTTTTAAAATAATAATTAATTCATTGTATATTTAATTAAATAAAAGGTAAATGACATGCACATGCACATGCACAAAAATCAAAATAATTTATTTTTATACTAAATTAAATGACATGTACATTAAATCTACACATAATTTCACATACGCATAAAATCTACACACATACACATAATTTACTTATTCATTCACTATATATAATTATAAAAAAAATTAAACGGTTAAATTAATTTATAATCTGCACACTATAAAAGATGATGCTATATATAATCTACTTATTCACACGCATATAATAATTTACTTATTCACATACACATATAACGATTTACTTATTCACAAAATATATATAACTTTAAAAACATGATATATAATCTACTTATTCACAAAATATAACTTTAAAAAAAATTAAACGATTAAAACAATATGAAAACTCACGGCGGCGGTGGCGGAAAGGCAGCGGCACGGCGGCGGAAAAGGTGGCAGCGGCGACGGGAGTAGGAGGATGAGTTTTACGAGTATGTGTACGAAGGGACGATATTTATAATTTTTTTTAAAAGGATTAGCAACTGCTGAGTTTAAATTTGAAATCAGCGACCGCCTATGCGGTCGCTAATCAGGCGGTAAAAAGTCTTGGTTATTTTTTATCGGCTTTTGAGTTTTAGCGACCGTTTTGGTGGTCGAAGGCGGTCTCTAATCTTCGATTTAGCGACCTACTTTTTAGGTGGTCGCAATTTTTTTAATTTGAGACCGGTGGTCTAGTTTGGTTGCTAATCGGTCGCTAATTTATTGTTTAGAGACCGACTTCGTGGCACTCGCTAAATTCGGTCGCTAAAATGCGGGTTTTTTGTAGAGATATTTAGTTTTACATACATGTATTTCAGAGGATTTTAATGTTTAATAAAATCTCACCTGTACATGTACTAGTATAATTTTTCCTTGGCAGACGCATCTATGCATCAACCACTGTGTGCCGCAATTGTAATTTCAGCGGTATTAATTATTTTATTAAAATATATTATTATTCAAGTATTAGTTGTTTTCACCTAACTGTATTAATTTTACACGATGAAATTCAAGATGAGCAAAACTGAGTCGGGCCATGGGGATTACTGAATGGGCTTCCAGACCCAAAATCTATTGACAAAAATCTGTGTGAACCCGAGTTCACATCGATTTCTTCGTATCCATCACTGTATAAAAAACCAAGCATTTTTAAAAAAAATGCATAACAGTTATTTTTTTTTTAAAAATGCATAATGGTGATACTTTATACAGATAACAATAATATTTAAAAGAGTTCGCGTAAACTCAAGTTTACAGAAAACCTACTCAAATCTAATTAGGATGCTTAGACAAATTATAATTGCAAAAAATAAGTTGCAATTGTCCGATAGTGTGATTTTGCACTAAAAAGTTGTAAGTGGCCAATGGCGGTGCAGTGAGGGAAAATGGTTGATTCTATACTGTGATTTTGCACTAAAGAACAAGTGAAAATTGATTTTTTTATTCATATATGAACCATTAAAAAATATTAGTTGTTTTTATTAAACAATAAGAGTTTGTTTTTACAAAACAAACTAATATTTTTCAGTGAACACAACGGATACCATGTATGAATCTTTTTCTCTCTATACATACTCATAAACTAGTTCTAGTATGTTTTTCTTTTTTTTCAATTTGCAATACGTTTAGATCAGAAATTGGGAAAAAACTCATTTTTTGTCCTTTAACTTTAATTAAATTTGGTTTTTGTCTTGTTAATTTTGAACTTTTGAATTCCGTCTTATAACTTACAATCTACTATACGACAAATCTGAGGTGATATTTTGAATTTCATCTTATAACTTATAAAAAAAATTGATGCCATGTACTTTGTGTAACAGGTAACAGGTCAAATGTAACGATTTTTTTGTAAGTTATAAGACGAAATTTAAAATGAAAAAGTATAGTAAACAACTAAGTCTTTCAAGCGAAGACAACTAATATTTTTCATTACAAACAACTAATACTCTTTATAAGTGAAAACAACTAGTACCCTTCGACGGTTCATGTATAAACTATTTTTACTCTATACAGAATCATTAAAATACAATCAGACGTTTGATCTCTGATATCTTCTGTTGTAAAGATCTCTAACAAACTCGACAAGATGGATGAGACAAATGCCAGCAAGCTAAACATCAATAGATATGTAAGTGACACGAAAAGAGCCACTTACATGATTACGAACAATATGATAATTAATGACTATAATTCATGCGAGAGTTAAAAAACGGATAGTGGATATTGGATAGTGGCTTAAAACTTATACTACAAATCTTTTATTAATTTGTAACCTTTATAATTTTATCTATTTGATTTCAATAAATACTTTACAAAATTATTTAATTGCATCCTATATATTACAAAATTATAAATATGTACAATTTTTTATCTGATTGCACTATATATTATATAAAGATGACTGATTACAACCTAAAATACAATATAAATTACAATCGGACAATTTTTTAAAGCATTGATTGCAATCTGATAAGTTTTTTTATACAAATTGTAAATTGATATTAGGCAGAATATATTGAGTTTATTAAAAAAAATTAAAAATGAAAAACAGATATTACTCATTCACATATGCATCACCCATGATAGGGGCGAATGAAGTGGAAGTTTTCATTTTATTTTTGGATCACAAAAGTGCGGAAGTGATCACATGCCCAACGGTAGACACAATATTATATACACACCACGAATGTGTTAGTGACATATAAGCAGGGGGTCCACTATTATTTTAGTTGATTTCTTATACTTGTTTATGTATCATTAACACATTCGCGGTGGGTATATAATATTTATTATGTCCACCGGTGGACATGTGATCAATTCCGCAAAATGTGAAAGTAAATGAAACAACAGAAAATAAATGGAGTTTCTGTTGGCCCAAGATCAATCACTGTAGATGGAAGAGTAACCAAAGAAATGACTACCTCAAAATTATGAATGATGAAGAGAACAAGGAGTTAGAGAATATATCACTCAAAATTTATATTACTTAGTTCACACAAATGTACATACAACTACTCATATTTATAGTACACAAATGAGAATTCTAGAGTCCTATTTAATGACATGGATAATACTAAAGAGCTATCTAGAAACTATCAATTTAGAAGACCAAGAAGTAATTAATTGTACTTTAGAGAATTCTAAATATTATCTAAAAAAAATCAACTTTAATTCTTCATACTCCCCCTTAAAGTGATTTCTTTTGGATATCAATCCAAGCTTGGCACGAAGAAACTGAAATGCTTCTTTCGGAAGTGACTTTGTGAAGATGTCGGCAATATTTTCTTTACTTCGCACTTCCAAGGTACTAATAGTACCATCAAGAACTTTCTCCCGAATAAAATGATGCTCGATCTCAATATGATTGGTTCTTGCATGACAAACTGAATTGTTTGCAAGCTTAATTGCACTTTGATTGTCTCCAAAGATCGTGGTCGTTTCAAGATGGGAAGATGCAGATCTTGAACAAGTCTTTGCATCCAAACACATTCTTGGGCAGCAAGAGCTGAGGCTTTATATTCTGTCTCTGTTGTTGATAAGGATACCGAACTCTATTTTTTGCTACACCATAACACACTTGTATATCGACAAAGAAACGTAAAACCCGAAGTAGAACTCCGATCATCCAAATCACCACCAAAATCAGTATCCACAAATACAATTAAAGAAAAATCAGCATTTTTCTTGAAGAACAAGCCAAGGTCAGGAGTTGAATTCACATATTTCAAGATCCTTCTTGCAGCTTCTAAGTGAGGCTTTCATGGTGATTGCATAAACCTACTGACATATCCAACAGAGAAAGCAATATTGGGTCTTGTTATAGTTAAATAAATTAAGCTTCCAACAAGAGCACGATAAGGTTGAGGATTCGGAAGAAGCGATACTTCTTCACGCTGTAATTTCATATTCACATTAAGGGGAGTTGAGCATTTTTTGTTTTGATTGATTCCAAAATGTTGAATCATCTTCTTGGCATAGCTTTCTTGAGACATCAACATACTGATTAGGCGTGAAATTGTTATGTTTTGGAGCCCAATTTACTCATGTTTTGAGTGTTTTCGATTAGTGCTTAGAGTCAAATGAGCATCATTTCTATACATTGATAAATTTGTCTCTTTGATGCACATAGGTGAATAGAGGACGAAAAACGGAGTTCGTAGGACTTTGAATCGACTCAAACGGATGCCCGGATGAGAAGATATTGAAGAAATACGATTGGTATTAGTGCGGACGAGGAAAAGTATCATTTGGAGGGATTAAAGGTTACTCGAGCGCATCACTCGAGCGCCACCGCTCGAGCGCCTTACTCGAGCGCGCAAACATACAGAACCATTCTTGCGCTCGAGCAGCTCGAGCGCCACCGCTCGAGCGAATCACTCGAGCGCCCAAGAGTAACAGTGTCATTTCAGCGCTCGAGCAGCTCGAGCGCGACCGCTCGAGCGAATGCACCATTCGAGCTACACTGCTCGAGCGGGACCGCTCGAGCGTTTTGCTCGAGCGCCCATATACTTTCGCCTCCGGATGCGTATTTTCGGCCCATTAACTCCCGTTTCGACCCGGTGCCTATATATACCTCGTCCAAACACGTTTTGAAGGATCCCCAACTTTTAGAAATACTTTAGACTTAGTTTTTGAAGAGGAACGAGACGAGCAAGCTTTACTTTTACGTTGTTAAGGTTTTTCATACGAATTCTAGTTTCCTTTCAATTCTTAGTTTCTTTTCATTAGTTCGTTACTTTGAACACGTTTCAATTTCGTTTTTATCAATTCAATTTCAGTTCTTCGTATTTATTTTCTCTTTAAACCCTAGTTCATGTTTATTATTCAATTCATTCAATTCATCATGTTTAGGTTCGTTGTTTCTTCTGTTGCTTTTATTTATGTTATAACCATGTCCGGCTAAAACCCCTGTGTGCTTGGGTTAGGATGAACTCGTAGAAGTAGGATGTGGGTACGTAATTAAGGTAATTGGTGACGTTAGTTTTAATTCTCTTAATTAATGAATTCATATAATTAATCTTAACTCTACCTTTAAATTTAGTACGAAAGTGTTAGAGAGAGGACGACCGCATCACTCAATAACAATTAGTAGTCTTAACGAGAAGGTTTAGGAAAGGTTAATTCATTTACCGGTTTAGCGAAGGAGGACGACCGCATCACCTTAGTTAAATTAGGGTCTCATTAATTGAGCACAATCCATTAACTTGTTAGTGGATTAGTGAAGTCGAGTGTTAGGGTAAAGTATTAGGGTTTAGAATCTTGAGCTTTCACCTTGCATTCTTTTACTTAGGTTAATTCTTGGTTGTCACGATTACTTTGATTATGTACCTGCTCCGTTAGTATACGTAGGGATTCCTATCCTAAGCATCACCATCTCTCATTAGAACACAACCCTTAGTTAATTTAATTGCTTTAGTATTTTAGTTTACTTAGTTTATTTCAGTCTTTTAATTAATCTTTCAAAAACCCAAAAACATTATACTCATATTAACTACGACGCGTAGATCTTCAGGGATCTATTCGCATATACACCATCTCTTGGGTTCGATAATACTTGGTCCCTATACTTGCCCATACTACAGTGAACCCGTTCTCTTGCGGGGTAGCTACTAGTAGAAGCTAGTGTAGTCGCTTCAAGTCAATGGCGCCGTTGCCGGGGATGACGTTATATGCTTTTGAATAGGACTTGTAGATAGCTTAGTAGTTAGTAGTGGGTGATTCATTTTCTGTTTTTATTTTTATTTGTATTCAATCGGCAGTTGCGTTTTGATCTATCTGCTAGTGTGTCAGGTTTATGAAAACACGCTCACAAGGCAATACGAGCGAAGAGAGATTACCTGCAGATCCTGAGACAATAGCTAGAAGAAACCGAGCCTTCTTGAGAAGGATGAACGCTGCCGACTTAGGGAAGGAACCAATGGACATAAATAATGAGTTGGACGATGCTGCCAACGATTTCAATCAGGCAGTAGACCGAGTTGAAGGCACTGGAGTTAGTGGGAGCCAAAATCAAATTCCATTAGGGGATAGCCAGAGCCTAAACCCGGGTACACAAAACGTAGGGAACCCAGCTCAGAATCTTGTCCATAATCCTCCTAACAACCCTGCCTACCCACAAAACCCAAATAACCCTTTCAACAACCCAGTATACCAACATTACCCATACCCACCTTATCTTTACCCACCATATCCATATCATCCACCACCTGTTTACCAACCACCACCCCAACAAGTACCCGTACCAGCTGTTAATCCTCAACACGTTCCTCAGAACGTAGATCATAATATGGCGATTCGAGGGAGGTTTGCAGCGCAGCCACAGCGGTACTATGATGGAGTGGCTTTGCCTCCTGTTGAGGCGAATAACTTTTCGATATCCCCGGGGATTTTAAAGTTGC
This sequence comes from Ballota nigra, assembly GCA_947034835.1. Lineage (NCBI taxonomy): Eukaryota > Viridiplantae > Streptophyta > Magnoliopsida > Lamiales > Lamiaceae > Ballota > Ballota nigra. The sequence continues at coordinate 40,415,283 of OX344723.1, read as the reverse complement.
TTACAGAGAATCAGTTCAAAGGGGTGATCGGGAAAGAGAATCCTCATACACATCTGAGGAGTTTTCTCATGATAGCCTCAACATTCAATTATAATGGCATGTCTGAAGATGCCAAGAGGCTTAGGCTGTTCCCATTCTCATTGACGGGAATAGCCAAGGAGTGGTACGATAATACGCTCCCACGGGGAGGTATTACCACTTGGGCCGAGCTCGAGCGTCTGTTCCTCGAGCGATTCTACCCTCCATCTAGGACGATCAAGGCTAGGATTGAGATCTCTTCCTTCCGCCAGAAGCAAGGAGAGGACCTACGTCAAGCGTGGGAGAGATACTCAAACATGCTGATTGAGTGCCCGCAGCACGGGTACAACGAGGGAGACATTATGGCATTCTTCTATAGTGGTGCCAGCAAGGATGGTCAAGCCCATTTAGATGCATGTGCGGGCGGAGCATTCCTCAATCAAGGCATAGAGAGGTGTAGGGAGATCGTGGACAACATTGTCACGAATGCCGGTGCTTGGAGTGGAGATGCAGATTTTCAGAGAGTTAATCAGGTTGAAGAGGGAGAAGGAACGAGAAGGCTACTGATGGCCATGATGGAAAAGATCAACAACCTCGAGTTGGGGAAAAGTTTGGGTGGAGAGCATGCAGTGGAGAATGAGAGAGTAGACCAACCCAGTGGACAGCAAGAGGTAGCCAATTACATGGGAGGTCCATATTACAATCAGAATGGCTACCAAGGTGGAAACCAGTATGGAAGGCCTTCATGTGGCCAACCATTTGTACCTCCAGGCCCTCAGCCACTTCAAAATCAATGGAGGAACACACAAGGAGCTCAAGGAGGCCAGCAGCTTCCTCAAAACACATGGAGGAAGAATGATAATTTTTCTTATGCTAACCCAAAAGCTGGTGTTACTGTTCCTGCAGGTGTTGATCCGGGGTCTAAACCTCCTGGTGGAGAAGGCGGTGCATCAACCGAGGAGATGTTGAGAGCTATTCTTCAGAAGGTGGAGGAAGGTAGCAAGCGGTTGTCGTCCTTGGAGTACGATGTGAAGGAGTTGCACAAGAAGGGTGATCAACGTGATCAAGAGGTCCAGAAGATGAACGTTGAGTGGACTAGAACTCAACAAGAGAACAATCGAAGGTTCACCTCTTTAGAGCTCCAGATGAGCCAGATTGCAAAATCAGTGAATAGAATGCCGGAAGGGAACCCGAAAGAGCAGTGCAAGGCGATCCAGCTTAGAAGTGGAACCAATTATGAAGGTCCTCAGATGCCTGCTGATTCTGAGACGCCCCAAGTTGAGAAGGGGATTGAAAGTAAAGGGATTGAGAAGCATGAAGATATGGATGAGTCCCAGAAGGGGAAAGACTTTGAGGAGATAGAGAGAGTTCCTAAGTGGAAGAAGGCAAAGGAAGCAAGGGAGAAAGTGAAAGAAACAGAAAGAGATGAGTGGGGGGTACCCAAATCTGTGATACCCGTCCCGTATCCACAGCGCTTCATGAGAAAGAAGCTTGATGAAAAATTTGCTAAATTCCTTGATGCTTTTAAACAACTGCACATTAATATTCCCTTTTATGATGCTTTGGAACAGATGCCGCACTATGCGAAGTTTCTGAAGGACTTGATTGCAAAGAGACGAAGAGTGGATGAGCCGAAGTTGGTGCAGCTGAACCACGAGGTGAGTGCACTAGTGCACAAGGCACTTCCACCAAAGCTGAAGGATCCCGGGAGCTTCACGATCCTATGTGATATCGGGAACGGGATCAAGAAGGGAGCGTTGTGCGACCTCGGGGCGAGCATCAATCTCATGCCTTTGTCGCTTTTCAAGAAGTTGGAAGGTGGTGAACTTCAACCCACAATGATGACGCTTCAACTAGCCGATCGGTCTATTACTCGACCTCAAGGTGTGGTTGAAGACGTCCTAGTGAGAGTTGGAGATCACATCTTTCCAGCCGATTTTGTAGTGCTAGAGATGGAGGAAGATGAGCACGTGCCCCTGATCTTGGGAAGACCGTTCTTAGCTACGGCGGGGATGGTGCTAGACGTGGCAAATGGGAAGATTACATTGAAGGTTGATGATCAAGAAGTGAAGATCTCCCTATATGAAGCCATGAAACACCCGAGGGAGGATGAGAGCTTGTATTGCATGGATGCAATTGATCCTCGTGTTGAAGACACGCCTTCTATCCCTAATCCTTCTCATATTCATGATTTTGCTAGTCCTTCAATTGATAATTTAACCCATGAGCGTTATGTTCTTGATTATTTTGATAGGGATAAAGTGAAGAAGTTGAAGGATGGAGAGGTGAAGAAAGTGGACGTGGTCCAGTTAGAAGGGAAAGGAGGAGTTAAGAAGAAAAAATCCAAATTCAAGAAATTGTTTAGTAAGACTCCTCCAGATAGAGGCAAGAAGGAGTTGAGACCCATAACACTTGGGAATGAGAAGAGAGCAAAAGGGCTCATGATGGTGGGGCATCAAGGAAAGGAGTTCAAACACCACTCTTATGAGAGTGAGGGAGGTAAATTTGAGTATGATGTCCCATAAGCTCCTTTGAGCATGGTCCGGCATGAGGACCTTAAAAATAGCGCTGAATGGGAGGCAACCCATTTTTATTTGCTTTCATTTATTTTTAGTGTCTTTTTATATTATTAGGGAGTATTTTGAGTCGTATGTTTAACCTCGTATTTGAGTAAGTTGCTTGTAGGCTTGTCTCGAAGGAGTAAAGGTATCATGGAGTTATTCAGATTGAAGGAACCAACTTGAGACAAGGGAGTGTGCAAAGCTATTGAGAGAAACTGAATTGTTCGGTTGAGGTAACCCACAACCCCAAACTTAGACCTCTAGCAAGGTCGAAGTTTGGGGGGGTGGAGATTTTTATGTTTCTTGTTACATTGCACATGCATGCACCCCTTATCTTTGAGTTGAGTTAGTTATTTGGTGCCTTGAGATGCTCCTTGGGCTATTATTAATTTGTTTTGTTACTCAATATTTTATGCCTATCAATCACCTTATGCTTGTTGATTGCTATCTTTGAGTATGATTTGATGAGTAGGGTGAATTGTGAGGCTGAGTTAGGAGTTTTCTTGTGTGAGTGTTTGAGTTTGAGCTGAGTTGAGAAAGAATTTGTATGCTTGTAAATTTTTCTTTTGAGTACTTGTGTGATGAGAGTGAGAATTCACTAGGACTAGCATGGATGTGAAAGCCGTGAGCTTTTGAGCCTTACGAGATTTAAATGCATGATTTAATCTCTTCGTTTGTGAGTGGATCGTCACCGTAGAGGATGCTAGAACTTGCATGTGCTCTTGCTTCTTGATTGTGTCTAGTTTGATATGCCGAATAGGATCTTAGGACATTTTTTATTTGAATAAGTCACTTAGCCAAAATTTTCCTTACCAATGACATTGATCTCTTGTTAGCCCCGTTGAGCCTAAAGCCTATTTTATTTGCTAGCACATATGAACACTATTCCAATTCCTAAGCCTTTTTGTCCCAATTTGAGTGGAGAATAGGAAAGTGTGAATATGAAGGGAATGAATTGAGTTGAAAAAAGGAGAAGGTTTTTTTTGTTGAGTGAATATGAGGAAAAAAAAAAGGTGTGAAGAGATTTGAGTTGTGGGAAAGAACAAAAAAATTTGAGAATGAGCAAAAGAAAAAAATGAGCTCATGTGTTTGTGCGAAAAAGAAAAAAAAAATGATGAAGTGTTTGAAAAAGTGAAAAAGTGAGAAAGAAAAAAATTAAAGTGTTGAGAGAATTGAAAGCGAAAGTGTAGTGATTGAATATGTTTGAAGTAGATCGTTTTAATCTCGAAGTACCGAAGTTTTGAATTTCTATTCTCCATTCACTTGAGTCACTTTACCATATTGTTATCCCACCTGTCCAAAGAGCCTACATTACAACCTTTCGAAAGTCCTTTTTGATTCGGCATTGATTTCTAGAGTATGGTCGAAGTTGAGAGCATTTACAAGCCTATAGCTGCCAATTTGTGTGATGGCTTGATTGAGTGAGTCCCTTTATCATTGTTATACACTTGTGAGGGAGTTAAACACATCGTTGAGTGCACATCCATGCTTGATCTTGGTGTTTCTTGTTATTGTTGCATGAGTACGATAAAAGAAAGTGAGTGAGTATACGGGTGATTGATCTTTGAAGCTCGAGTTCAATTACTTGCATGATTTGATTCTTGATTCATTCCTAACAATTTCACTTGACTTATTATTTCGTTGCTTGAGGACAAGCAACATGGTAAGTTTGGGGGGGTTGATTAGGCGTGAAATTGTTATGTTTTGGAGCCCAATTTACTCATGTTTTGAGTGTTTTCGATTAGTGCTTAGAGTCAAATGAGCATCATTTCTATACATTGATAAATTTGTCTCTTTGATGCACATAGGTGAATAGAGGACGAAAAACGGAGTTCGTAGGACTTTGAATCGACTCAAACGGATGCCCGGATGAGAAGATATTGAAGAAATACGATTGGTATTAGTGCAGACGAGGAAAAGTATCATTTGGAGGGATTAAAGGTTACTCGAGCGCATCACTCGAGCGCCACCGCTCGAGCGCCTTACTCGAGCGCGCAAACATACAGAACCATTCTTGCGCTCGAGCAGCTCGAGCGCCACCGCTCGAGCGAATCACTCGAGCGCCCAAGAGTAACAGTGTCATTTCAGCGCTCGAGCAGCTCGAGCGCGACCGCTCGAGCGAATGCACCATTCGAGCTACACTGCTCGAGCGGGACCGCTCGAGCGTTTTGCTCGAGCGCCCATATACTTTCGCCTCCGGATGCGTATTTTCGGCCCATTAACTCCCGTTTCGACCCGGTGCCTATATATACCTCGTCCAAACACGTTTTGAAGGATCCCCAACTTTTAGAAATACTTTAGACTTAGTTTTTGAAGAGGAACGAGACGAGCAAGCTTTACTTTTACGTTGTTAAGGTTTTTCATACGAATTCTAGTTTCCTTTCAATTCTTAGTTTCTTTTCATTAGTTCGTTACTTTGAACACGTTTCAATTTCGTTTTTATCAATTCAATTTCAGTTCTTCGTATTTATTTTCTCTTTAAACCCTAGTTCATGTTTATTATTCAATTCATTCAATTCATCATGTTTAGGTTCGTTGTTTCTTCTGTTGCTTTTATTTATGTTATAACCATGTCCGGCTAAAACCCCTGTGTGCTTGGGTTAGGATGAACTCGTAGAAGTAGGATGTGGGTACGTAATTAAGGTAATTGGTGACGTTAGTTTTAATTCTCTTAATTAATGAATTCATATAATTAATCTTAACTCTACCTTTAAATTTAGTACGAAAGTGTTAGAGAGAGGACGACCGCATCACTCAATAACAATTAGTAGTCTTAACGAGAAGGTTTAGGAAAGGTTAATTCATTTACCGGTTTAGCGAAGGAGGACGACCGCATCACCTTAGTTAAATTAGGGTCTCATTAATTGAGCACAATCCATTAACTTGTTAGTGGATTAGTGAAGTCGAGTGTTAGGGTAAAGTATTAGGGTTTAGAATCTTGAGCTTTCACCTTGCATTCTTTTACTTAGGTTAATTCTTGGTTGTCACGATTACTTTGATTATGTACCTGCTCCGTTAGTATACGTAGGGATTCCTATCCTAAGCATCACCATCTCTCATTAGAACACAACCCTTAGTTAATTTAATTGCTTTAGTATTTTAGTTTACTTAGTTTATTTCAGTCTTTTAATTAATCTTTCAAAAACCCAAAAACATTATACTCATATTAACTACGACGCGTAGATCTTCAGGGATCTATTCGCATATACACCATCTCTTGGGTTCGATAATACTTGGTCCCTATACTTGCCCATACTACAGTGAACCCGTTCTCTTGCGGGGTAGCTACTAGTAGAAGCTAGTGTAGTCGCTTGAAGTCACATACCACTCTCCATGTTAAACACCTCCAGCCCAAGAAAATGACTCAACTCTCCCAACTTCTTAATATTGAATCTTATGGCAAGCTCATCTTGGAGTCTAGCAACTTCCTCCTTATTTTTTCCTGTAATTATCATATCATCCACATACAAAAAAACAACCACATGCAAGTTTTCTTATTTTTTAACGAATAAACTTTAATCTGATTCAGATGCATTATAACCACAAAATTGTAAATATTGAGAAATCTTTCCATACCATGCACGCGGAGCTTGCTTGAGCCCGTAAAGAGCCTTTGAGTTTGCACACATAATCAGAATTCATATTTGAGACATAACTCGGTGGTTGCTCCATGTAAATATCTTTGTCGAGCTCCCCGTACAAGAAGACATTTTTTACATCGAGTTGCCATAATTTCCAATTGTTGTAGGCTACCAAGGCTACCACCACTCGAACTGAAATTATTTTTGCCACCGGGCTAAAGGTTTCTTCATAATCTTCACCATATTTTTTAGAGAAACCTCGAGCCACCAACCCTGCCTTGTACCTGTCTATGCTTCCATCAACCTTTCTTTTAATTTTACACACCCATTTGCAAGAGACTGGTTGCACGTTCTTTAGCTTGGGAACAAGACTTCATGTTTCATTCTTTTTAAGAGCATCTATTCAGCATCCATAGCAACAAGGGCGGATTCACTCGAGGGCAGCACTGGGCTCTAGCCCAGTGCAACCTAAAACAATCAACCATATACATGTAATATGCCTATGTTAATAAGTAACCTGAGCCCACCCCAAAAATAATTAAATAAAAATATGAAAGGATATTAGAATTAAATTCGTAGCTCACTCCTTGTAGCAAAAGGCGAAACCCTCGCCACCAGGGCCCCCACCCCCTGGCCCGACAGGATTGGGTGGAGGAGGTAAATCATGGTGACTCATCGGCCCATTAGGTGGGAGGACTAGTGTCTGGTGCCCAAAAGGAGCTATCCCCCACATTGGAGGGATAAAGCTTCCACACTGCGGCTGTCAGGGCTCGATCTTGCGTCCTTGTAGCAAACTTGTGGCCGCAATTTCTGCCCCAATCCATATTGGGGTTGACGATGATTGTTGAGTTGTCCCTACTCTCAATTTTATTTCATTTTTTAAATATAAAGTATGCTTTTCTATTAATAACATATTTCATTTTAAGACACGTATCACTTTTGCTTAGATTATACACACGTAATTAAAATTTGAAAAATAGTTTATATATTAATTATTGAAGGGTATTAGTTGTTTTCATTAAAGAGTATTAGTCGGTTTCACTTAAGGAGATTGTTTGTTTACACTGAATAGCTTTTAGCTATTCAGTGAAAACAACTAATCTCCTTCAGTGAAAACAACTAATCTCCTTCAGTGAAAACAATTAATACTCTTTAGTAAAAATAACTAGTATCGTTCAATAGTTCATGTATGAATCATTTTCACTCTATACATACTCTTAAAAAAAATTATGCTCTTGCTAAATATTTATCTTTTTTAAATAACACATTTTTCTAAATATGTTAACTTTAAAGATAATTTAAAAAAAAATACAAATAATTTACATTGAAAGCATAAGACGTCATTTAATTTGCAAATTAAATCAATAGTCAAAACGTCATTTATAATGAACAAGAGGGAATATACAATATTGAAAGTAAGACGACAATATTCTTCAACAATAAAGAACAACTTTCAATATTTTTATTGGTGAGACCATTTTACATCATAGTGAGATGGAGTATAAGTTGGACATGATATATTAGGACATTAATTTTAATTTTGCCTAGAAAGTTGCCCTAATTTTTATTTTATTTTGGTCACATTGACAACCGCCGCTACTATCATTTGAACTGTCTTGCATTCAAGAAGAAAAATCATCAGTTAATTTCATGTTTTGGTTACACCTACTCCAAAAATTGTGACTTCAAAATCGTGAATTTGGTGCATTCTCATGGCTAATTTCAAGCGATTTGCGGTGAGCTATGGGTTAAGGCGTGTATTATTCTCTTTTTCTCGTTGAGCTCGTCATTTTGATACCTTTCTCGTGTCATTATGTATACTACAACATATTTCCGGTAACTTTTCCAACCTAAAATTTAACCTTTTCTACAAAAATAATTAAAATTGATACCAAAATGACAAACATTGATAAAGTACAAACTTAAAGACTATTTATCGACTCAAAAAAATTTATTAGACCATTTGTGATATTTTTTCAGATATAGAATTACTTTAGTGAACAACAAGATATTTTATTATATATATATAAATATAAAAAATTAATGTATCGAAGCGTTTATTTTTCAGCCCACCCCATTATCAAATCCTAGATCCGCCCCTGCATAGCAAGCCTCAATTCTTTGTTTTTCTTGGCTTCTTCAAAGGTATACGGTTCCTCATCATCAACTGGACCTGCAAAGAAACATGCATATGTGTTGATAAAATATTTATCTTTATAGCGGGCTGGTTTTACAATGTTTCTTCTCGGCCTATGTATACTGCTCGTTTCTGATGGATCCTCGGTCTGCATATTTGGACTCCCCCTCTCACTTTGCAGTAGATTCGGACTCCCCCAATCGATTTGCTCTTCAATGTTTAAAGATGATGAGTTGCTTGAAGGAGTGTTATTAACAGGTAATTCTACCGTGTTAATTGTATCATCCCCATCTTCTTTGTAATACACTGATACTTTGTCAAAAATGACATCTCGTGAGACGACAAAGAGATGAGTCTTAGGATCCATGCATCTCCAACCTTTTTTCCTTTCATCATAGCCCACAAAAATACATTTTCTCACATTTGCATCTAATTTGCTTCTTGTGAATTCGACACATGAACATAACAAATTGAGCCAAATATTTGTAAATGTTTGACATTTGGCTTTTCTCCAAACAACAACTCATAAGGGAAATTCATATTAATTGGAGAGAGAGGCATTCGATTTATCACATATGATGCACATTTCATACCTTCAGCCCATAGTGCCTTGGGTAAATTCTTTGCATGCAGCCAGCTCTTGCAAGTCTCCGTTAGATGTCTAATCTTTCGTTCAGCGATGTCGTTTTGTTGTGGCATTTCAGCACAAGAAAGCTACCTCTTGATTCCATGTTGACGACAGAAAGTCAAGAATTTTTCAGATGTGAACTCTCCGCCATTATCCGTCCACAACTGCTTGATTTTTGTATCGAGTTCGCCTTCAACCATTTCTTTGAATTCTAGGAACTTGGCAAATACTTCTGACTTCTGTTTCACAAAGAAAACCCACGTGTATCTACTATAATCATCAATAAAAATGAGCATGAATGAAAATCCTGATAAGATGGAGTTCTTGTTGGTCCCATTAAATCGCTGTGAATAAGATCTAATGGGGCTTTACATCGTGAAGATGGTCGGTCAAAAGGAAGTATGTGAGCCTTCCCAAATTGACATCCTTTACAGTCTGCTCCACCAATATTACTCAGTTTAGGCAGCCCTTCAACAAGGTTCATTTTTACCATGTCTTCTAACTTTGCCATGTTAAGATGTCTCAATCTTGCGTGCCAAATGTGAGCACTTTCATTACTGCTCATTTTATTTATATACGAGTTAGAAGCAGATAGAACAAATAAATTATTAATTCTCTTGCCAGTGTGTATGACATCAGCCTTGAGTGTCTCGATATTTCGGATAAACTTCACATCTTGTTGGCCAAGGAGAACGTAGTTTCCAGCATCAACAACATTTGCAACAGAGAATAAATTTTTCTTCATTCCTGGAACATGAAACACATTTTTCAAGGTAATGGAATCTTCATGATTTTCTTTTATTGCCACAGTCCCTTCATTCTCCACGTGATGGACGGTATTATCTGTTGTAACGATAGCATCATGACCATTATATTCTTTAAGGTCAAAATTTGGACTTATCTCCAGTCTGATGATGTCCACAACCCGAGTCCACGATCCAATTATTGTCAAAATTGATAGACGTCATGTCATCTACAACTCTTGTTTCAGCAACAAAGCACTTGCCCCAATCTTCTTCTGCTTCGCCTTTTTCAGTTCCTGCCATGTTGTCTTCATTTAACTTTGCTCGACAAAATTTCTTAATATGACCTTTTCGGTGACACTGATAACACTTGATAACCTTCTTGGTAGAGTTACTAGATGACTCTCCTTCCTTTTGTGAGATTGAGATGTCTTGATTTTTCTTTCCTTTAAAATGCCTTTTTTTTTTTTTTGCCAAAAGTGCATTTCCTTCACCTCCATTGCTAGAGACACCAGTCATTTGCTTTGCTAAAGACTCTTGTGATGATAACAAATTCTCAAATTCTTCCAAAGAAGGTTGTTGAGCTCATCCTTGTATAGATGTAACATAAGGAGTGTAATCCGGCTTCAATCCTCGAATAATGTTTCTCCTTATGCGAGCTTCAGAAATTGCTTCGTCCAGATTGAGAAGAGAGATTTCCGAGCAAATATTCTTAACTTTCAAAAAATACTCGGCAATAGACAGATTACATTGAGTCGTATTCGCAAGTTTGGTCTCCAAAATTTACAATCGTGCTTCATCTTTTTTGTTGAATAGCCTGTCAAGAGTGTGCCAAATATCATGGGCTGATTTACACCTCATGATATGATCGAACAAGCCGGGAGAAATTGATCTCTTCAAGGTGAACTCAGCTTTTGCATTAAGCTGCTTTCATTTCTTGAGTGCATCCGCATTTTCCGGAGTATTTTCTGGAGCATCTATGTTGTTTCCATTGACAATATCCCATAGACCTTCTCCAACAAGATATGACTCCATACATGTTCTCCATATTTTGTAGTTGGTCTGGTTCAACAACTCCATGCCCAGACCCATCACACGACCACTCATATCCATTTCGAGGTACCAGTTACATCTTCCACCAAGAGATCTTGCCACACAAATATACAAAGCTCTTATGGCTCTGATACCATGTGAAAGTAAATGAAACAACATAAAATAAATGGAGTTTCGGTTGGCCTGAGATCAATCACAGTAGATGGAAGAGTAACCAAAGAAATGACTACCTCAAAATTATGAATGATGGAGAGAACAAGGATTTAGAGAATATATCACTCAAAATATATACTACTTAGTTCACACAAATGTACATACAACTACTCATATTTATAGTACACAAACGAGAATTTTTTAGTCCTATTTAATGACATGGAGAATATAAAAGAGCTATCTGGAAACTATCAATTTTGAAGACCAAGAAGTAATTAATTGTACTCTAGAGAATTTTAAATATTATCTAAAAAATCAACTTTAATTCTTCATACAAAAAATGTGGAATTATATTATTTATTGAAAAATAATAAGGATTGTTTGGGATTTAAACTAAATTCATCTTCTATCTTTTCACCTTTATCAAAATTGTCCTCTATTTATTTGTTTTATCAATTTAGTCCTGTGTTTGTTCAAGTTTTGTCAAAATGATCCTAATTTGATGAAAAATTGTCCTAATTAATTTTTTGTATTTTATTTCAAATTTTTTTTTATTTGGCAAAGATGGTCACCTAGTGTGCCACATTGAAAAAAAAAACACATCATAGGCTTCTCCCGAAAAAGTAGTGCACATAACTAAAAAGGTGGCATTTTATGTTTTTTGCGTTCAATTAGGATCTAATTGGAGAAATGTCAATTGATACAAGACTAAATTGGTAAAGAAAATAAATAGAGGACCGAAATGGTGAGGTTATGTACAGTTTTAGGCCAATTAGGATCATTTTGACAAAACTTGAATATATATGAAACTAAATTGATAAAACAAATAAATAGAGGATCATTTTGATAAAGGTAAAAAGATAGAATATCCCAGGATTGTTTGATAATTGGCCTCATAGTGATATGATCGTACTAGCCTACTAGGTTAGATATTTTTGGGAAGGAGAGTATATTTAGAAACCTAACAATTCGTATCCTCTCCCGTATCTTCTTGAAAATTTTCTCATCTAATTATATCTTTAAATATTTATTTTTTAATTGATATTCGATTGATATTCGATTCAAAGACCGACTAATTCGGAGGACAAATCTCACTGTTTGCTAAAAGTTTGTTTCTATCTCTAAATATTTGTTAGTGTTTGGCGTTTTTATCCCATGGTTGATAGTTTAAATCGAAGAGAAAGAAATTGAAAAAAACAATTATGAGCAGAGTTGAAAGGAGAGCGATAAAAAGAGGTCCAGCTGCAAGATCAGGACCTCGTAAGAAGGTAAAAACACATTACTTTGACACAATTACCTATATACACAATCCGATTATTTATTTATGAGTAGATCTTGCTTAAAACGGACCATAAGTTGTGTATGAAGAGCCCGCTTGGCGAAACTTATTTGAAACATTTTATAAGATTTAACATCTTATAAATTGTTTTAAAAGCTTATAAGATGTAATTTTTAAATAATTTATAAGTTGTTAAAGTGATTGATTAATATAACTTTTAAGATCTTTGAGAAATTATAATAAATATTTATAAAATTTTAATTTTAATATAAAATATTTTTTTATGTTGAGATAGGGGTGGGGGTGAGCGTGGGCGGGGGATGGGTGGTTAGGGATGAGGGTGGTAGGAAAATAAATTGGAAAACCCCCACTTAGGAGCTTATTTTATGATTTTATAAGTTGTTAACATCTTATTTTGTCAAACATATTGAAAGTGTTTAGAAGCTCTTAAACAGTTTTAAGTTGTTTTAAAGAGCTTATAAGCTCAGCCAAACATCCTCTAAGTATTAACAGTTTAAAAGTAATGAGTATTAAGTTGTGTTTGCTTTTATTTATATGTGTGTGTTCTGTGTCATGAACTCGAAGAGAAAATCTTCTTCCTGCTGCCGTGTTGATTTTGAAGGTTGTAGAGTCGTCTCGTTGGACGACGACGTATTGACAGAAATCCTTGCGCGGCTGCCTGCAAAGTCAGTGACCAGATTTCAGTCGGTATGCAAATCGTGGCTCTCCCTTATCTGCACCCATCATTTTCGTGGTCTACGTAGGCTCCGCAGATTCAACCAAACCCAGCCCTCTCTCATATTTGAAAAGAGAGAATGTCAGCCTCCACTCTTTTATATCTGTCCAAAAATAAGATGTGAAAAGACACTGAAGATGACACCTTTTAATATTATTAACAATTCCAAAATTCTGAGTTGTTCGAATGGCCTCATGTTGCTGCAATGCGACAATGATTACTATGTTCACAATCCCGCCACCAAGCAATCAAAAAAACTAAGTCTTGCCAATAATGACAAGTACATTCATATTGATTCACTTCATTTACTATTTGATCCTTCCAAATCACTGCATTACAAGATTGTTTGCGTTCGGGCCGAATTTGAGCCTCTTATACGAAAACAGATTGAAGTTTTTAACTCGGAGAGTGGTACGTGGAGGGTATTTGTGGAGCCATTCACAGGTGGTGAAAAAATGAGCATTGTTACTTGTGTACAGTGCAACAACTTGATCTACTTAATGTACAGTCATACTTATTTTGGTTGTTTTTACTGCTTTGATATTGTTAAAAATGTCTCGGATATTATTTTGGTACCTCAACTTGCACGAGGCGCTTATGCCCATACAATCCGAGAGTCAAATGGTTGTGTCTACTATTGTGCCCTTCTCAGAGAATCATCAGTAGCCTTGTGGGAGTTAGTAGTGAATAACGATTGTCCTCGCCGCTCTATGTGGCTGTTGGAGTACCACCGTATAGACAAAAGTCTTCAAGACGAGCTAGGATTGAATCTGTTGATACTCATTCCAGAGACGAGCACTATACTGATCCATGTCCCTGGAAAGATTATTGCTTACAATATTGGTGATACAAGTTACAAGGAGCTTCTTCATTTGGAACCCCAGATATCTTCTTTAAATTTTCATTACTTTGGTTTAAAAACTCTAGCTCAGCTTTGATTTGATTGCATGTGATTGAAGCTTTGCCTACTATGTTTCTTCTTGATACTAGACTCCCTCTCTTTCAAGAGAACAATAATATCATTTCAGTAGGTCTTGTATGAGTGAGACCGTCTCATGCCATGAGACAATGAGAATTAGTATAATTCACTTTGGTAGGGATAGATGTTAATTTGTGTTGTCTCATGCCATGAGACGGTCTCATACAAATTTTTGTCATATCCTTTTCTAATTCATTCATGTAGTAATGTCCATCACTTCTAGTTTCTTTCATATATATAACATATATCCAACTACTGTGGGTGTGAAGGAATGACAAAAAACATATAATGCAGGAACATATGGTCTAATGCCAGAGCTGATCCATGGTTCCGACCAACATTGTAAAAATATCATTATCGGATCATGGCTCGCACAAACTTAATTGAACCTCTTTTATAAAAAGTTTTTGTGATAATAATACAATGATATATAATAGTAACATTTTAAAGCGTAATATTAAGCTCATAAGTCAGTCAATGCAAGTACAACTGAGCTTTCGTTTAAATTTGAGTTGCTTTTGATTTTCCCTCGAGTCGAACAAGAGCTAATGAGCAGCATGCAGCTATAGGATTTAGCTAGTGGTTCGGATGATTGCAAGAGACTTCTTTTATTTTACAACTTTTCATAAAGTTACAGCTTTGAGTGAAAGTACTCTAACTTGAAGCTTCATTCATATTGAAAAATGCACCTACCACAAGACTAAGCCCTTGAGAGGGAGCTGATAACTGCAAGAACGTTAGTCTATGGTGAGAACTGCTTTTCTTGAACGAGAGGGTCATCCATGGAATGGCTTCATACATGAGGCGAATCTCCAATTTAATATATGGGGTCATTTTTTAACTTTAAAATGTGATTAAGTTAGTGCTCCATAACATGAGTGAATGAGATTCGTCTCGGGATAGTCTAATACAAGTTTTTGTCTTCCTGGCCAACTGCTTAACTTATTAATGAAATCATGAATATTCTATAATTCAAGCTACATATATGTGAATGGCTAGCCTCTGTCTTTACTACTTTCTAATGAGGATGTCTAGAAACCATTCCACATAAAAATAATATAAATTAAAAGAATCTACTTTTTCAAGTGGTATGTGCTTGATGGTAAACTCGAAAGAAATTAGAATAAATGAATCCCAATATAACCATTGAAAAGTACGACCTGGAAATATATTGAGCTCATACAAAAAAGTTTATCATTTTCAAGTATTTACTAAATGAGATCAAGATAGTACTCGTTCACATATGCAGGAGGAGCTTAAGGCGTATCACATCACCTGCACGCAGCATTTACAAGCTAAAGGAAAGCTCCGGCCATGAATCTGTGATTCAAAACTGCTTCAGCAATTGGCCTCTGCCGAAAATCGCGGTTGAGCATAGCCTGAAAATATATCAGATCGACAGAATGAATATCATAGCAGTTATTAGAAAAAGAACTTGCCATCTTTTGCTAATCTTCATCTCTCTCACAGGATATTAGTTCATGGAAAAGATTTAAATACAGACACATAACTGGAGGTTTAAAACATAATTTATGCAGTAAATAAGCATCACAGACAATGGTGTTTCATTCACTCAAGAATGCAAAAGATTTTCAATAACATGGAAGGAAGTTAAACCTGAAGTAACTCCCAGCCAGCACCATTACCAAGATCTAGAAATTTAACGGCTTCCAGTAAACGGTCATCCGCTAAACAGTATCTGTGCAAACACAAGCAAATAAAACTTGAATTATGACAGAAAACTAAAGAGATTTGCAATCTGTCAATGGAATTTATATATATAAGCACTTTTTGAAAAAACTAGATACAGGCATTTCGGAGTTCATATTTAATCTAAAAATTCAGGGCTCCAGTTACAGAAAGCAAGAAAACTTACTCTCTCATTGCTTGGACATCAAGTCGGAACGTATTCTCAAGTAGCCTCTGATAATTCATTACACGAATGATTAGAACATGTCTAATAACAGCCCTAGTTAAGTCATGAGGAAAGGAAACCATATGCTTACAAGCATTACAGATTAAAAAACATAAATTAAAAACTTGACCCACTCGTAAGGAAAGACTATCCATTACTCCGGCTTCACAAAATGGGATGAAAGATACATAGGCAAGCAGAAGCCCGGCTTCATAACTGTGAGAAACAATAATAAATAAGCATATACAGATAAACAATCAACAAACATAAATAGAATTTGCTTAAAATTAAATTGAAAGATACAACAGGATCGATCAATATACATGTCATCCGCTATTCCAAAGGCTCGTTTCTCCATAGGAGTGAAAGCACCAGAGGCAGATGCTCTTCTCCAGAGCCCGTCGGATAGAGCACTTGAATTTCCCTCTAGCTCAGAATACCTTGCAAGCCATAAACTTTTCCATTACTTGGCTCTAATGCATAAGGAATTTCATTTAGAGTTTTAAAAAATTATTTGGTCCCATTGTCTAACGTCAAATTCCGGTCCAAAAAGTTTTAATTTTTTTATTTAATCCCGATATTTAAAATATAGTCCAATTTTGACCCAAAAAATGGCTTGAAAATTGAAAGCGGTATCATTTTATGTCTCACGAATGTTATGAGAGGATTTAATTTGGGGGCAAAATTGGGCATTTGTGTGACATAAAACGACACCATTTCAATTTTCCAGCAATTTTGGGTCAAAATTTAACAATATTAAAAATATTAGGACAAAATTGGAAAAGTCGACTCTTTTGGGACCAAAATTAGACACTAGACAAGTTATGAGGCTAAAAAACTTTTTAACTCAGTTTCGTTTATGGTCATTTTTGAAGTACCTTATATCAACTGAAAAGGCAAGATCTCGAAGCTTTGGAACAAGATACATAGCATCTTTCTCTACCATTGTACTGACATTCGAAAAAGACAGAGATTCAGGCAGAAGTTGGAAGGGCAAAATAATTTCTAGCTTTAAATATTCAAAAGGCATACTTGAGAACAATAGAAGCAGGTCCAAGGCTTTGATGCAATCTGTCATGGTCATGCATGTAAGCCAAGCCACTTATAACTCCCTGAAGCAATTTAGTGACGAAGTATCGTCTCCTCTTTATAGTTTCATCTCTTTCAAAAGGATTCCAAAACTTCTGCCCTCCAACTTCACTGTATTTTGACATCTTTTCACTTGCAAATTTTGTATAGTCAGCAGCAGTGTACTTCCCATCATTCTTAAAAGCAAGCCACTGCAGACAAAAGATTATGCATATAATTTTTTTATCATGGTAACTGGAAAAAAAATTATCATGCAAATGATCCTCGTTTTCATATACCTGCTCACCGCTTTTTATCTCAAACCCTCCAAGAAGTATCTGGATATTGGGGCAGGATACAGATTTTGAATTGTTCTGTAAAAAATGTGCATTTTCTTTATATTGTAAGCAATATTCTCAAATATATATTAATTTGATTTAATTGGAGCATTAAATATTTGAGCCGATAACTTTACACTACTTGAAGGGAAGCGTGGGCACTGAGCTCATTTGCAGCCATCAAGTCAGCTTCCAGACCACCCACTCGTTGCCCAGGATAGACCTTCATAACATTGTCGATTCAATCGATCAATCAAAGAACAATTAAACAACATGAAACCAGCATTGGAGATGCAGTTCACAGAACACTAAAAACGAAAAGACTAATTTGGCAAATCATAACACTTCTGACATTTTGAACAATCTTCACTGTGACAGAAGTCAGAAAACAACATCGAAAACATTAAAGAACTTCATACAGAACTGAAATTACTCCAATAGTCACCTTTAAAATAAGGAGCATCATAGTTTCACTACACAGAACATTACAAACAAAGAGACTAGTTAGCCTAATCATATAGTTGACTCTCACACGACAATTTTAGCAACATTTGCAAAAGAAGAATACTACGTCGACAACATTAAAGCATTCAAACATGTACAATATAAATTACACCAATAATCACCTTAAATATAACAGGGGTACCTCTAAGTGGACCTTGTGCTATTCTTCCTTCATAAAGTCTGCAAAGTAGCTGCCACATATAATATAAGCAGCACGAATAATGCCGAACCAAGTCAAGGAATACTACTAATACTCTTTCCATTCACTAAATTATTCCCTAAACTTACCCACACTAAATAATCCAATTTAAATCCAAACCATACATTTCAGATAAAAATTCTATTATAGTTAACCGTACCTGATCTTCACACTTCCTTCCCCAACATCCTGAGCCCTCAATCTCCCAATATCTCCGGCCAAATACTCCATATCTACACTCGATTGCGATCCCGAGTAACTGCAGAACCATTAAATTAGTTTCAGAGCTTAACAATGTAGCTTTCACTCCACTGTTAAATTACAAAAAGAGATAAATAAATCAAACCTAGTGATATTCATGAATCCATAGCTGCCAATTAGCTTTCCAACCTCGAACGAATCAGAGCTAGTAATGAGAGAGGCTTTACAGCACCTATTACCAACTCGACGGCGACGAAAATTGAAACGCACATTGGAATTGAATTCTCCGACTTTGAAGAAGCAAAGCTTGGAAGAGAGAGAGAGGTAATCAGCTGTTAACGGCATTACCCCTTCTTGCTCTGATTTGATAATTTGATATTTCTGTTTTCTTGGATAGCTTATAATCGGAAAGATAGATTTAGCAGACACGTGGCATTTGATGCATATTACATTTTGTATTTTATTTTATTTTATTTTTTGGTTGATAAATTCATGTTGTAATTTTTCTCATGCGGGTAAAAACTAAAGTCGTATATTCTTTTCTTTTTGTGGTCATTTTCTCGTTAGGAAAATTATACAAATTAACTAACTATTTGTATTTCTTGTGGAAAAAGAATACACATTTAATCATTTAAAAGAAAAACACAAATAATCATTTAAAAGAACATCAATAACTAATAATATCTTTTAAAGGAAAATTATTATTTTTAATTAGATTTATAATACTTTTCAAAAAAAAATTATGACGATCTTGATATCGTGTGTTATTATTATGTTAACGAGAACGTTTATTAGGGTGTATTTACTTTGCAGGATTGTGTTAACATGAAATAACTAAAATGATACGATGAAAAAATGATAATCCACATTAATTTCACGTGTTATTTATTGGTACGTGATGATTTTTGCATAGTCATTATCATTTACTAAAATTGTCAAATTGCTGAATAAAACCGAAAATACCACCCCAACGTTATTTTAAAGTTCACAATTTTCATTACACTATTGGTGTTTACAAAATATATTATTTCTTATGTTTATAATTATAGATATCTTCTTTTATAAATTGAAATATTCAAACAATTAATAATCCAAAAGTAGGTGAAAAAGTATAAATATTGGTGGCGCAAGGAATCAACAGTTATGGAGACTTTTATGGAGACTTCTGGGGTTCCACTCTCTCGAACTGATTGATTACTGTCAGTAAAAAGAAGGCATTCACTCTTCTCTCCTCTCCTCTCCTCTCTACCGCTTTCCGCTTCCTTCTATTCAATCAATCTGCCCCAATCTCACACTGCTCCCTCTCTCTCTCTCTCTCTCTCTCTCTCTCTCGAATACCCTAAATTTGTGTTTAACTGGTTATGGACGCCCGCGGAGGAGGGGGTGCCGCAGCCTCGGCGACGTCGTCGCCACCGCCGTTTCTGAGTAAGACATACGATATGGTTGATGATCCGGCGACGGATGCGGTTGTATCGTGGAGTAAGGGCAGCAATAGCTTCGTCGTGTGGAACGCGCCGGAATTTGCTAGAGACCTCTTACCTAAGTATTTTAAGCACAATAATTTCTCTAGCTTCGTTCGCCAGTTGAATACTTATGTTAGTCTCGCTCTCTGACCTTTTTAAATTATTGAAAGTTTTCAATTGGGAATTAAAAGTTAAGTTTGGTACCTGCTAATGCGTAGTTCCCTCTATAGCGATGAATCGTTCTAAATTTGACTGTTGGTGTTTGGTTTTGAGCATGATTTATTGATGTTAAGCTAAGTTTTGATTGAAAAAAGATTGTCAGTTTGTTTGGTAGATATCTGATTTTGTATAGAGGTTGTAATTTACCTGTTGATTGAGGTTACTTGAGATTTATATACTGAGGATTGTAGTGACGGCTTATGGTAAAGATATGAATCGTTGATAATTAGGAACTGATTTGCAGATTGTATTTAAATAACCGCCTGCTAAATAATCACTGTGAATAATAAGAACTATAAAAATAGAGGAGGGATTCTTTTTGTAGTCTTCCAAAGCATTGAAAGAGGCTGCAGTTAGCCAATTTGTAAGGATTTTGCTTGGTCATCATCTTGTTTTTCGTATATGTGTTGAGCCTCAGTAATTCTTTTATAGTTTGCCTTCCCCTGTTGTCGCTCAGGGATTCAGGAAAGTTGATCCTGATCGTTGGGAGTTTGCAAACGAGGGGTTTCTCAGAGGCCAAAAACATTTATTGAAGAGCATAAGCAGGCGTAAAACCTCCCACGCACAAGCTCAACAACCACCTACCCAAATTCAGATTCAGAATCAAAATCAAAATCAAAATCAAAACCAAAACCAAAACCAAAATCAAAATCCGTCACTAGGATCTTGCATTGAAGTTGGGAAGTTTGGGATAGAGGAAGAGGTCGAACAGTTGAAAAGAGATAAGAATGTTCTCATGCAAGAACTTGTTCGGTTGAGGCATCAACAACAATCAACCGACACACAATTGCAAAAGGTCGGTCAACGTGTGCACATGATGGAGCAACGCCAACACCAGATGAAGTCGTTCCTTGCAAAAGCTATGCAGACCCCAGGATTCGTAGCCCAGCTTGTACATCAGCAAAGTGATAACAGCAGACAGATTTCCGGTGCTAATAAGAAACGGAGACTGCCCAATCAGGATGAAGAAAGTTTAGCTCAGAAGTATTGTGTTCCATCCCCTGATGGACAGATTGTCAAATACCAGCCTATGATGAATGAAGCAGCAATGTCAATGCTAAAACAAATCCTGAAAATGGATCCATCTAATAGACCCGAGTCTAAATTAAGCAACGGTAGTGGTTTCTTGATCGATAATAATATGCATCCTGCATCCGATGTTTTAGATACTGGTAGTTCATCCAATAGGATTACTGGAGTGACTCTCTCAGAGGTCTTACCTCTAACTGAGATCCAATCTTCCTCTAGTTCATCCCATAGTCATGCTCACAGTACTCCGTTTCCCAAAGTAAGCACAAATGTTCCTGATTTTATTCCGATACAAGGAGTCACTCCAGAAAATAACCTTGACCTTCATGATGGGCCATTTGATGGAGCGGAATCTATAGATTTCGATTGTGTGGATTCGCTTCCTGGATTTGTTGATGCCCCTATACCTGATGCATCGGATGATCCTTTGGAAGATTATGATGTTGATGTCTTGCTTGATGATATTCACAAGCTTCCAGTTATAAGTGATGATAAGTTGCCTGGTATAATTGATGTTTTCTGGGAACAGTTTCTTCCGGACAGTCCTCTCACCAAGGTCACGGATGAGATAAATCCTGTAAATATGGGAGGACGGGAGGATCAGCTGATGGATCAAGAATGGGATAAACTGAAGAATATGAATAGTCTTACTGAACAGATGGGGCTTCTTGCATCGTCTGCGAAGAGTGGATGACTCTTCTGTTAAGAACAGCACATATCCTCACAGACCCCTTCGTTTTCAAAGGTATAATTTAGTCTCATATCTTACTTGATAAATCAAGGGTATTTTAGAGTGACATTGACCAATTATCGTACTTCTATATGCTAATCTACCCACATGTAACATCTTTTGTATTATGAGTATATGTTTAGTTGACCAATATATTATACCTCTGATACTTGAAGGAATTTCGAGTGTACGCAATTATGTGTGTTTCTATCTTTTCAGAATCTTTGGTGATCATTTTGCATGTTCTTTTGCTCTGTGAGTCTTGGGATTTCTATCTTTTCAGAATCTTTGGTGATCATTTTGCATGTTCTTTTGCTTTGTGAGTCTTGGGATTCAATAAACATTTATTTTCCCGTGTTGAAGTGCACTTTTAGACTGATTCAAATCATTGTTTATGTGTCTTTGTCTGTTATCTACTATTAAGTAAAAGATTATGGATGATTGAAGTTTTGCGTTTCTTCAGGTGGGAATTGAGGCTGGAAAACAAAGATGCCTCTGCCTAAGAGTGGGAAATTTGTTGCTGTGGTTGCTGTTCTGCTTCTATCCACATATATGTTTCCTGAACTGATATATAGAAACAAGCCATAGTTTTGAAGCAAAATCTGTGAACTATTTTAATTTTTGAATAAAAGAATGCCGTGAAGGGGTATTTTTTTTATTAATGTTTATAATTGTGTTCTTCAGGATCTTTTTAAATCTTAGAACCGTGGTTAGAAAGTTCGATATAGCGTGTGAATTTCCACTTCTACTATTAACTTTTAGTTGATTATATGTTTCACTGTGATCATTTATCCAAATTAGCGTCTGGTTATACTGAGTGTGGTCGTTGGTGTTGGTGAAGTGCAATACCTGATTCGACTTTTGCTTAACTTTGTCTTGAAACATCACAGCTCCAACCAACTGTGCTTTAAAGATAAATGAGTAGACCTTGTGTGAGCCCGTCTCATGCCATGAGATAGTGTGATGAGATATATATTAACGCATTGATGCATTAAAACTTTTACATGGGTGAATATTAATTTGTGTTGTTTCAGTCTCATTTGTCAAGACTAAATATTCAAGTGAAGCATTGTCCTATGTATGAAACTGTGTCATAAAAGAGTGTCCAGACTCGAAGATTCAGTATTTTACTCTCTTGGTCGCACATGTAAGTAATTGAGTCGAACAAAATAAAAAAGAATACCAACATATATTCCAGTTATAGTACAACAGATTATCATAATCACCAACCAGGCCAGCACCATGAACTAGTCTAAGGCCAAGGTATAATTCACCACAAATGAAATTGATAAATATTTCACCAATAGTCCATACAAGAGCAGCTTCCTTCCTTGAAATGGTGAAAGCGATACCTGTCTCTCAACACGATTTCCCTGCCATAAATCTTGGAGACGAGCTTGAAAACCGAATGACAGTCTTCACAAACACGAAGATTCTTCACGATCCTAATATGCTGCGACGGCCTTTGACTAATGAGTCCGTAGGCAAGAGCTAACCTCTCACTATGAAGACGTAAAGCCTTCTCTTGCATATCTTCTTCATCCACCATCTGCAGCACCTCCGACTTCTTCGGTGAATACCCCTCCGATTTCACCATATCCGCAATCTCATCCAACTTCAAGTATATTTTCCCACACATAGGATGCGTATTATCTCCAACTAGAAACTCATGAACGGAACCATTCACCTCAACCGAGCTACACCCCGGTTCTTTCTTCAATCCAATATCTCTCATTCGCTTCCTCACCTCAGAAACCTTGTCCCAGTGACCTAAATTAGCATATATATTAGATAGAGACACATATGCCCCGTGATTTTGTGGCTCAATCTGAAGTAAACGATCACAAGCATGCTCAGCTAGCTCGACATTCTTATGAAGCCTACATGCCCCAAGCAAAGCACCCCAGACGGACGCACCGGGCCCCATTGGCATATTCTTGATCAACTCCATTGCCTCCTCCAACAATCCCGCTCGTCCAAGAATATCAACCATACATGCATAGTGCTGCATGGAGGGTACAATCTTGTAAACGAGCTCCATTTGATGGAAAACCACTCGTCCCTCTTCAACGAGCCCCGAGTGACTACAAGCAGATAATAGGTTCGTAAAAGTAACAGCACTAGGCTTCACCTTTGCTTCCTTCATCTCCGAAAACAATGCTATTGCTTCTCTTCCACGGCCGTGCATACCCAATCCAGCAATCATCGAGCTCCACACAAACACATCCTTTGTATTAACAGAATGAAAGACTTCAAGTGCCTTATCTAGGTCCCCACATTTTGAGTACATATCAATCAATGCAGTAGCAAGGTGACAATTAAGCCTCATTCCTTCCTTCTTTATGTAAACATGGATCCAACTGCCTAATTCTATCGCCCCCAATTCAGAACAAGCCGACAAAGTACTAACAAGCGTAACCTCATCGGGTCTCGCCGTCTTGCTGAGCTGTAACTCATTGAACATGGCAATTGCTTCCTTAGCATTTCCACTTTGTTCATAAGCTGAGATTAGGGAATTCCATGCAGCAATGTCTTTACTTGGCAACAAGCCGAAAAGATCTCTAGCTGCATCGAAATCACCCGAACTTGCATACCCATCTAACATAGTCGTCCACGAGACGACATCCTTCTTCACCATCTTATCGAAGAACTTCTTAGCGTCCACCATACTTCCACACTTGGTGTACATATCAAGAATTGCATTACTCAGTATTAAGCTCAACTTAATCCCATTCTTCTCTATATAAGAATGCACCCACCTCCCAAATTCAAGGTCCAACTTCTTTCTACAAGCAGTCAAAACTCCCACCATTGTAACATCGTTCGGTTTCACACCTCCCTCCTCCATTCTTCGAAAAAACTCCACCGCATCTTCAGCACTATCATTATTAGCAAAACCGTCAATCATCGAGTTCCACGAAATAACATCTCTCTCAGGCATACTATAGAAAACCCGACTCGCCATATCCAAGCACCCACACTCTGCATAGAAATGAATCAAACAATTCCCCACAAACAAATCAGAACTAAAACCCTCCTTAACCGCCATTCCATGAATGCCCTTCCCGAGCTGCAAATCGCCAATCTTGGCAGAGGCCTTGATCACAAAGGGGTAAGTAAATTTGT
The DNA here is from genome assembly GCA_947034835.1 of Ballota nigra. Lineage (NCBI taxonomy): Eukaryota > Viridiplantae > Streptophyta > Magnoliopsida > Lamiales > Lamiaceae > Ballota > Ballota nigra. Next base: position 40,390,623 of record OX344723.1, on the reverse strand, counting down.
TCGGTTTTTCGGCACACTCGTTAAGCAAACGAGTAAACATAGAAAGACAGCTAAGGGGTTGAGAGGTGGTGGCGTACGCACGAATAAGTGTGTTCCAAGAGTAGAGATTTGGTTCAGGAATTTGATCGAACACCTTGTGGGCGTACTGGAGACTGGAGAATTCAGAGAGAGCAGAGGATTGAATGAGTTTGCTAGATGAAAATGGGTCGAAGAATAGTCCCATTCGCAGCATCTGGGCATGAATTTGCTTGAGTTGCTTTGGATTTGAGCATTGATCGATGAGAGTGATGGTGGGATGATTCGCAAAGAAACGGTCGTTATCGACAGTTACAAATTTGGTGAGGGCCGCCATGGGATTACACCCACCCAGTTTGCTTTCCACAGATATAGAAGATAAAAATTAATAAGGGATAGAGTTCAATTTGGTCCCAAACTTATATAACCTTTTTCGATTAGGTCCCAAAAGAGTATAATATACGAATTTAGTCCTAATTTTTTTTATGTGTACAATTTTCGTCTCAAAATTCACCGGAAAAAAAAAAAAAAAAAACAAGATCGTTTTTTTTATCACGCGTCAGTCACGTGAGGTTGTATAAGATAATTTATAAGATTAGGGATTATATTGTTTGTAAAAAGTATTTTAAAGAAATTAATGATGTGGAATATCAATAGTGGTAATAAGCTTTAAATAATTCAAAAGTATCCCTTAATAGAATCGATATTTCCGTCTAAGAAGGAACCTCACATGGCCGGCCATGACAAAAAACGATGTTTTTTTTCATTTTCAGTAAATTTTGGAATGAAAATTGTACAATTTGAAAAAAAATGAGACTATATTTGTACATTACACTTTTCTGGGACCAAATCGAAAAAGGTAATAAGTTATGCGACTAAATTGGTTTTCTATCCATGTTCAAAAAAATAAAAAATAATAATAATTGGTTTCTATCCCAGATAATAATTACTTAAAGAAAAAATAAAAAACTTGTATATGAATTTATTTATATTTATTTATCTATTTAAACTTTTTTGTTTTTTGACGAACGCATTTAATTATTTGATAAAGAATATAGAGTATGTATAGACCAAAATTGGTTCATACATAAACGGTTGAAGAGTATTAGTTGTTTTCACTAAAGAGTATTAGTTAAATTCACTGAATAATATTAGTTGGTTTCACTGAAAAATCTTAGTTTGTTTTCAATAAATAACTTATATTCTTCCATGAAAACAATTAATATATTTCAGTTAAAACAACTACTCCCTCCGTCCCAATCAACTTCCCATTTACTGTTTGCACAGTTATTAAGAAAATGGTTGTTTATAGTATTTAAAGTGATAAAGTGATGATAAAGTGATAAAATGATAAAGTAAATGCTTTTAGTTATTAGTGTATGGGAGAATATAATATTAAAAATATTGTTATTTTTTTTGCCAAAAGTAGATGTAGCAAATGAGTATGGGACGGACCTTTTTGGCAATGTAGCAAACGAGTTTGGGACGGAGGGAGTAATATTTTTTAATGAAAATAACTAATATTTTTCGATAGTACATGTATGAACTATTTTCACTCTATACTTTGTCAAGAATATAAAAATAACCTCGTAGTTAAAACAATTTCAAAACTTTGACCTTTCTAAATAATCAATTTGTAATCACTTGGCTAATGGCATGTAATTTTGGTTAAAAATTCTAAGTAGGATTTAATGCATACTTTCATTTTCTTTTCAACACTCCTTAGCAAAAAGCGAAGTCCTAGCCCCCAGGGCCCCCACCCTGTGGCCCTACAGAATTTGGTGGAGGAGGTAAATCATATTGACTCAGCGGCCCATTAGGTGGGAAGACTAGTGTTTGGTGCCCACAAGGAGCTATCCCTCATATTGGAGGGATAAAACTCCCATACTGCGGCTGTCAGGGCTCGATCCTGCGTCCTTGTAGCAATCTACCACCCAGGAACCAACTGAGCTACGCCCATACGGGTTACACTCCTTATTTAACTACCATGAGTTAAGATTGTTTATGTGTCAGATTTTCTTATAAATAATACTTATAACGGTTACTATTTATCCTGCAGAACGATTTGTAAGTTGAGATTGTCCACATATCGGTCTATAATACATTAGTGTCACTAGAGCCGACAATTTGGGCCCGACCCGACGGCCCGACCCGCCTGATATATGGGCCGGGTTGGGCCAAAAAAATAGAGGTCCGAAAAAATCAGACCATTTTTGGCCCGGCCTGGCTGGCCCGGTGGGCCAAATGGGCTGGCCCGACGGGTCATGGGCCGGCCCGTTTGGCCCGGTTGATTTATTTTTTATTTTTTTATCTATTTTATTTTTAAAAGATTATAATTAGTGTTGTTTCTTTAAATGATATTTAGTGTTGTAATTACAAATATATGGACATACTTGACTTGATACTGTCATAATAAGGAATTTAGTGTTGTATATTTAGTTTTTTTTTAAAACATACTTGACTTGATAGTTGATGCCATAATAAGGAATTTTGTAACTGAAGCCCCTCAATTTTCAGTACCGTGGAATAAAAAAACTCTACCAAACATTATTTAGAGATTAGGAAAAAAAAAAGTTGAAACGGGCTGGGCCGGCCCGTTAGCCCGCGGGCTAGGGTTGGGCTGGGCTAGGCTGGGATTTTACAGGCCTGGCATGCAAACGGGCCGGGCCGGACAGCGAACAGTGATTGGCCCGACGGGGCGGGCCGATCCGCCCATTTTGCCAGCTCTAAGTGTCACATACATATGTTATTAGTGATTATCTTTTATGTGTCATTTTTAATCAAACTAAATATAAATATCTAGATTTCAAATTTCTAAATTAGACGTGGTTTTAAATTTCAAAATCAAATCTCGGCTTTAAAATTCAAAACAAACATCACATCATAAAATCCTTATATGATAAAAATATGTATTTGTTTTTAGTGTCATTATAAGGATTGAATAAAATTGCATTATTATATTATTGTTGAGTGTCATTATAAGGACTGAAAGGTGTGGATTATTATTCAAATACTATATAGGAATAATGTCAATCAGAGTGTGAAAGATGATAAAACTATCAATTTAAGGTTTAAAATATATTTTTTTTATCAATTTAAAACCTGAAAGATAAAACAATTAATCAATCCAAGGCTCGAAAGATATAACCAATCAATTTTGAACTAAAATATATTAAGACCATGTTTCACATAATATAGTTGGTATAGTCTTGTTGCACTAGGTCCACCGTGCAACTCATGTGTTTTTTAAAAGTTATCGCTATTATTACTGAAAAGTCATCCTCGCTATTACTAAAAAATGCATTTAATAGGGGGTGACTTTTCAATAATAGCAGAGGTAACTTTTCAATAAATAAATAAGTAAATTCTAAAAAATACACTTGTGTTGCACGGTGTACCTAATGATTAGGCGTGAAATTGTTAGGATTTATAGTTCGATTTGCCCGTGTTTTGAGTATATTTGATGAGTATTTAGAGTCAATTGAGTACTATTTTCATAAACTAATGAATTTGCCTATTTGATGTTCATAGATGGATAGAGGGCGAATGACTTGAAGCGAATATACCAACTTTTACTAGTCGATTCCCTGCAAGCGTACGGGTTCACTGTAGTATTGGCAAATATAGGGACCAAGTATTATCGAACCCAAGGAAAAGTGTGTATGCGAATATATCCCTGAAGATCTACGCGTCGTAGTTAATATGAGTGAAATGTTTTTGGTTTTTGAAAAGAGAAAATAATCTAAACTAAATTACTCTACGAATGCAAAAGGAAAATTAAACTAAGTATCTAAGGTTTGTATGCAAGTATGTGATGGTGATGCTTAAGATAGGAATTCCTACGTATACTAACGGAGCAGGTACATACTCAAGATAACCATGACGTGCAAGAAATAATCTAAGTAAAAGATCGTAAGATGAAAGCTCAAGATTTAAACCCTAATACTTTATCCTATCAATCGACTTCACTAATTCATTAACAAGTTAATAGATTGTGCTTAACTAAAGAGACCCTAATTTAACTAATGGTGATGCGGCCGTCCTCCATAGCTAAACCGGTAGATTAATTAACCTCTTCTAAACCTTCTCGTTAAGACTACTAGTTGTTAAAGAGTGATATGGTCGTCCTCTCCCTAACACTTTCGTACGAAATTCAAAGGTAAAGTTAAGATTGATTTTAAGAATTCATTAATTAAGAGAATTAAAACCTAACGTCACGGATTACCCTAATTACGTACCCACAACCTACTTCTACGAGTTCATCCTACCCCAAGCATACAAGGGTTTTAGCCTAACATGGTGGTTTGAATAATAAAAGCAATCACAAGAACAATAATCATATGCATAATTAAATTAACGAAAAAAATCAAGAACATAAACGAAAGAACAAATTAAAGTCTCTAAAGAAATCTATATAAATTTGAAAAACCAGGGTTTATCGTCTCAAAGAGTAAAGAAAGAAAGAATTAATCTAATATGTTCAAAAGAAATACTAAAGCTAAGAATTCATAAATTAAAACCTCGATTACAACGTATAAAACTCTTCCAATCTCTCTCCCAAGCTTTCTCCTCGCTCAAAATATGTAAAAATATGTGTTTGTATGTGTTGATATGCTTGGAAAAAGGTATAAATAGACTTGGGATCGAATTTGGGCATTTTTGGGCCAAAATACGCATTTGCTCGAGTATAGGTCGAGTAGTGACTACTCGACCTGTTGCAGCTCGAGTGCACTACTCGAGTGCCCGAGTAGTGACTACTCGAGTGACTCTGCTCGAGTACTTTTCGGCAGCTGTACACATGTTCGTAAAATCTTCATATCTCCACAACCGGGAGTCCGTTTTGGCCGATTCAAAGTCCTATGAACTCCTCTTTTCACCCTCTATCTGAATATGAACACCAAAGAAATAAATTAATAAGTTTATAGAAATGATACTCAATTGACTCTAAATACTTATATAAATCAATCAAAACAAGGGCATTTCGAGCGACGAATCATGACAATTTCACGCCTAATCAGCGAAAATTGGAGTTCGTATGATTTTGAATCGACTCAAACGGACGCCCGGATGAGAAGATATTGAAGAAATACGAAAAGTATTAGTTCGAGCAAGCAAAAGTGTTAGTTAGAGGTGCTCAAGCAAGTGGACTCGAGCACCAAGTGCTCAAGCACTCGAGTAGGGTGCTCAAGGGGAGTTAGGTCGAGCACTTAGTGCTCAAGAACGAGGGGTCGAGCAGTCGAGTTTCTGGAGGATTAGCGCACTCGAGTAGGTGTTACTCAAGCAAGGGAAGATCGAGTGGATTTTGGCTTTTGTAAGAGTGGATCGCTCGAGTGATTTCACTCGAGCACTAGGCGCTCGAGTAGGTGCTCGAGTAGAGCATTTTTGCGGGAGATTTAGGCCCATGACGTTTTTAACCGGCCCATGCCTATATATACTTCATCACGAATACGTTTTTGGACACCACTTCATACTTGGAGATAGAATTTGTTAGAGAGGAGCTTGGGGAGATTGAGCAAGAGATTTTGCAAGTGTAATCGAGGTTTTGAACTACGAATTCATAGATTGGAGCTTTCTTTTCGTTATTTCTTTCTTCGTTACTTGATACTTTCAGACCTAGTTTTTATAACTAATTGAGATTCGTTTTTGAGACTTTGATTATTGATTTAAACCTAGCTTATGTTTTTTAGTTCTTTAATTAAATTCATCATGTTTATGTTTATTGTTCATTCAATTGTTTTTGTTTTCGTATTCAACATGTTAGGCTAGAACCCTTGCATGCTTGGGGTAGGATGAACTCGTAGAAGTAGGATGTTGGTACATAATTAGAATAATTTGTGATGTTTAATGCTAGTTCTCTTAATTAATTGAATTCTTAAAATAAATCCTAAAATTATCTTGGAATTGAGTACGAAAATTATTAGAGAGAGGACGATTTTATCACTCTTTGATAACAAGTAGACTTAACGATAGAGTTATAGAAGGGGTTTATAATCTACCGGTTTATCTAGGGAGGACGACCGTATCACATTGGGTAAATAAGGGTCTCATTAATTAAGCATAATCCATATAACTTGTTAGTGGGTTGTGAAGTAGGTTGATATGACGAAGTATTAGAGTTAATTCTTGAGCTTTTAGTCTTTCAATCTGGTACTAGATTAGGGAAGTTGATTGCCTAGTTTTAGTACACTTAGGATTAATACTTGCACATCACGGTTATTTTAGTTATCGTACTAGCTCCGTTAGTATACGTAGGGATTCCTATCCTGAGCATCATCTCGTATTTGGTTAAATTCTTAGTTATTTATTTGATTTCATTATTTGCATTAATAGAAGTAGATTTTAGAGTAGTTTAATTACATTCTTAAACCAGAACATCCATTCATATTAACTACGACGCGTAGATCTCCAGGGCTCTATTCACATACATACCTTCTCTTGGGTACGACATACTTGGTCCCTATACTTGCCAATACTACTGTGATCACATACTCTTGTGGGGTAACTACTAGTATAACTAGTATTTTGCGTAAAAGTCACCTAGTGCACAAGAGACTTACTCATTATAATTTATATCTTTATCTATTAATATACATATTTTTTTATCGTTTCCAATCACATGAAATAAATATATTTTTTGTTTTTTGAATAATGATTTATAATAATAGAATCGCATAACTAAATTTTTTTATAGGTCAAACATGGTCTTAAAATGAATGAATCATAAATTCATAGTTTTTATATTTTATATCCTGAATTTATAGTTTTGTATTCCCTCCGTCCATGAGTAAACTTCTCACTTTTCTTTTCGGGTCGTCCCCCATTAAGTTTCTCATTCCATAAATGGAAAAAAGCAACACTCTACTATATATAAACTTTAAACTTCAAACTCACACAATATTACCAAAAATATCACTCATTCAATTTACTTTTCAACACTATTCATTACTTTATCCTAAAAGTCAACATGTGGCCCACTATATATTAATAAACAAATACATTTTTTTAAATCATTCAACAAAAAGAAGTGGGAGACTTACTCGTAGATGGAGGGAGTATTTTTTATATCTTGAGTCGATAAAAGAATATTTTAAATTTAAATTAATAGTTTTACTATTTTTTAAGTCCCATTTGATAAGTAAAAAAGAAAAAAGTATTTAATTGTATTGAAAAGTGTCGTGTGTTAATAGGTGTTGTAGGCTAATCACACTAAAAAAAGTTTTCCAAATTTCAATAAAATTTAGATTTTAAAACTCGAAACGAGCATACCAAATTTATAAGAATAAAAAAACACATTTTATTGTGACAATTTCTTAACATGGAAAAGGTTTTCAGCAAAGTAGGTGCACAATATCTTCTCATGTTTTTTCTTAATTCTAGAACCATAACATAAGAAGTAGATTTTATACGAAAATAAGTTATTATATCGTGAAGACAAAATATTATATAAAAATAGTTTATGATAAGTTTATTATAAAAAAATATATTAAAGTATCAATAATCTCATCAGTAGCATCATTAATTTGGGCCGGTGATATTATATTGTAATTGTTGTAAATTTTCTTGAACCTAGATTAATAATACTCCTGGTGAAATTATCGATACTCATGGTCAAATATTCGATACTTTAAAACAGTTTCATGATAAACTTATTATGAACCATTTTCACATAAAACTTACTCTACCATGAAATTGTTTTAAAGTATTAAATATTTTATCAAAAGTACTATTAATTTCATCAGAAATATAAAAAATGGAGTTAGTGATATCATAATTTAATTGTCGTTGATATTTTTTATTGTAATATTTTATGATCCTAATAAAATTTGTAATATTATTAATTTAATATTTGATACTTTAAAATAATTTTTTAATAAATTTATTATGGATAATTTTCATATAAAACTTTATTATCGTAAGACATATATTTTATGTTTATTTGGATCTAGAGTGGTGCAAAATTTGATAATTTCAACTTATTCAAGCATTTAAGTAGTTTTAAAAAAACATAAATGTAAACATGCATTTAAATACATAACATGCACTTAAATTTTAAATTTAATTTTAATTTTAAGTTTGAACTTTTTTGTGACACTAAAATGTTTTTTTTAACAGGATATTTCTGATTACTTCTTAAAATATTATTAATTTTTATTAGAAATAAATATTTTTAACTTTAAATATATATCGTACACTAATAGACCTACACCTTATAAAGATACTCCAAAATCTTATCTTATTATAATATATTTCCAAACCTCTCCAATATGATGTGTCAACACCATCTTATTCTAAGGATGAGGTGACATGTCTCAAATCTCTCCATTTTGAAATATTGCGCTCTCATTAAAAGTTGGTTTAAGTTTTGATCTCAACCATTCATTTTATATCATTAAATCTAAACCATTAATTTGTAACTAGAGTTAATATAATTATTTATCATTTTCATTCGCTCATAAGTCGTCTCTCTCTCCCCTTCGATCTCTCTCACACCGTCACACTTCTCTTCGATCTTTTTCACAGCGCCGCTTCCGCCCCCTCTCCAATTAGTGCGGCCACCCATGGATGCCAGATTATAATTTTCTCTGTTATTTTTTTCTTTTCATTTCTATTCATCTCACGGTTCATTTTCTCAATTTTTTAATTTCAAAACGCCCTTACGGCGCTGGCTTACTTGTCGTTGCTGAACAATCTCGATGCCGCCGCCATATCCACTAAGATGTAAAACAAATATTTTTTCCACAGTTCAACGATTTTCTTACTTAAATATTTTTAGAATTTATTTTTGCAAAATATTTATATATGCTAATTTTTGTAAGAGGATATTGAAATATTTTACAAAAAATATTGTCACCTAAAAGATGGCAAGATTCCCAAAGAAACTTGCCATCCAATACCATATCTCACCATGGATAATAAATTGTAACATATTTTTTTTTACAAAATTTTACTA